>OY979437.1:13909309-16309309 GCA_963855545.1 Ethmia dodecea
GATCTCTCTCTTTGTAGAAATGTATGTGTGAGGGTGTGTTGGTGAGGGTGTGTATGTGAGGAGTGAAAGGGTGTGTTTTGTTTGTTTTTGAGTGTAGTGTCTATATGTGTGAAAGTGTATGCATGTGTAAAATTAGGTTATGGGGAAGGATGTAGGTTTATAGTACCTATCTAAGCTTAGCTGGGAGGACATAGAAGAGTCTCAGTTTCATCATAAGATAATTCTTGGAGCCATTTACAAACCATGATTTTACACGAATATTTGCTTAGTGAGTGAATAACAACTAGATTGTGGGCTTTATTGTAAAGGAAGGGGCCGAAAAAAGCGAAGAAACGATGGCTAAAAGAAGTCTTTAATGAGGAACATTTTGCAACTAGTTTATTTCGTTTTGTCACAGCTTCTTGTTCGAAAGGTGTCAGGGAATGCTGTTTCAAAATTGTATGGAGGATGAACAATTGGCGGACTGTTAACACTTGGCAATATTGGTAAAGGGCAGTTGTGGGATATAGGAAGGATTTGAAAGTGCAAACTTTTAGAACCGCCCTTTGGGCACGTTCCAGGCGAATTAGGTGAGTTTTTGAGGCGCCTCCCCAAGAGGTGATGCAATAGGAAAGAAGTGATTGACAGAGTGCAAGGTAGACCATTTTAAGAATGTGTGTGTCGGCTATGTGTCTGAGGTTTTTGAAAATGAAGATTAATTTGCGAACCTTGTTGGCAAGAGCGTCAATGTGACTTTTAAAGTTCAGGTTATTGTCTATAGTTATGCCAAGGTATTTTGTGGAATGTGTTATACTGAGCTTGGGGCAGTTACAAGGTAGGTTACTAAAAGTGTTGTGGGATGAGTGTGCTGTGATTGAGAAAGTATTTTCAGTGGGAAGCGTTGATTTTCGGATAGCGAAGTTAATTATCATTGTTTTGTTTACATTGAGAGTTAGGAGATTTTTATTAAGCCAGCTTGTTACTCTATCAAATCCTAGCTGGGCATAATGATACGTATCGGACCATGTTTTACCTGTAAAAAGGAGTGCTGTGTCGTCAGCAAAAGTAATTATTTTTCCTTTGTCTAGGTTAAGTTGGCAGAGGTCGTTTATATAAACGAGAAAGAGAGTTGGACCCAGTATGCTGCCCTGGGGAACGCCGTAAGAGACAGGGAGGTCGCAGCTTGTCATTCCATCAATGATAACACATTGTTCTCTAGGTGTAAGATAGTCACAAAAAAGTGCGAGTTGTTTGCCTCTTATTCCTATTTTTTCCAGTTTGTTGACCAAAGTGGGGATCGCTACCGTATCGAATGCCTTAGCTAGATCAAGGAAAATAGCAAGGCACTTATTTCCGACATCCAGAGCAGATGAAACATGCTCAGTAAAATAGTGGACTGCGTCGGCGGTAGATTTCCCCGTGCGAAAGCCATACTGGTTCTTTGACAGTAAGTTTTCTCTTTCTAGGAACTTAACGAGTCTGATGTTCATGATGCGCTCTAGGACCTTGGACATGGCTGGGAGAATTGATATTGGCCGATAGTTAGAGACCAGGCCTCGATCCCCAGCCTTAAAGATAGGATGGACAAGTGCCTTTTTAAAGGATGTTGGGAAGGTACCAGAGGAGAGACTTAGGTTGCAAAGGTGAGTTAAGGGGGGGATAAGTTTATTTTTGTTGGCCTTAAGAAGTCCAGTGGAGATGCCGTCCCACCCAACTGCGCATTCAGTTTTAAGGGACATTATTATGGTTTCCACTTCTTCCTCATCAGTGGGTAGGAGGACAAAGGTATTACAATTTGGGGGGGTGGTGTGGCAATCACTGGAATCTGCTAGAAGGTTTTGATATGGTATAGATTCTGCAAGCTTTTTTCCGACATTTGCAAAATATTCGTTAACAAGATTTAAAGAAGATTTTTGGTTCATTGCAAGCGAGAGAAGTTCGAAAGCAGGTGTCTTTGTCTTAGTTAGATTAGTTGTTTCTTTTATTGCTTCCCATAGGCGTTTGCTGTTCATACCCGCTTCCTGAAGTTTCCTCTTTTCATAATCCCTCTTTATTCTTTTTAAAAGGTTACTACAAAAATTTCTGTAACAGCGCAACTCTTAACAGATAGCTCTCTTTTTCTTTATTATTCGTTCCGTAGCATCTTTCCCCGTCATTGTTGTATCCTATAAATACGCTAAGAAGTAAGTATGTACATGTTGTAGCCCACTCGTAGGGGATCAATTTTCAAACGCAAGCAGTATGAATATAACTCATCCTTACTTTAATATCTTTGGTTAGGTAACTAAAAAAAAGTGGTCTTCAATTCTTGATTCTTAGTTGTGGTTTCGTACTTTGCATTCCCTTTCTAGTACCGTTATAAGTCTTCATAAAAGTAATGATGCAACCTAAGCTTCCTTATTAGTATGGTTTGCCACGTTGGCATTGGCTTAATAATTTTAGGTTTATCTGTGGTTTTATTTTGAAATCGTGAATTTCCATCGGGCATGCTCGTCTGTAAGACAATAGGGGAGAGCTATGTGTTCAGCCATAGACGTCCTGTGTCTCAAATTCTTGCGATGGAGATGATGAGATCTGTAATTTGATATTAAACTTACCTATACATATAGGTAAGATGAAAAATCGAGAAGAGGTAGTGAACCCCACTGCGTAGTTAGACAATTCTTCTCTATTCAAAACTAACTGACCCGACAAACGTTGTCCTGCTCGAACGAAGCGCTACCTACCGGATCCAATTGTGATTCTAAACCATCCGGGGACCCACTTAAACACAAAAAATGTCCTCAAAATTGGTCGACCTATGTTCACGTTTACGAGACTAACGCACGGAAATTGATGTTTATGTGTACCCCTTGTACTTATAGGTACCAAAATATTCTTTTATTTCTGAAAGGAGGCTACTTTTAGTGTTCGTCCATGTATTTTTTCTCAGAATTAATTCTCTTATCCTTGCCGGTACAGCCGCAAAGAGCGGTGCAGTCGCTTGACCTCTCTCCGTGGCCATTCTTGATTATTTTTTGCTAATTTACCGTACGGTTACATGTTCGCCGGAGATGAGCGTACCGGCGCGCCAGTATAATGGCTAATGACTATAAGGAAAGGAAAAGGATATCGCTATGTACGTATGTATAGCTATTTACAGTACCTACCTATCTACAATCATTCTGCTTTGTATGATCAATAAATACATTTTTATCAAAATAGCTGTTCCGTGATGGACCTACCCCTTTCCTTGGGATGTTGCTCCCAGAAAAGTTTAGCGTTCTACTAGTTAAAGAATTTTTAAAATCATTCCAGTACCTAGTTTCAGAGCCTGTCATCACAAAATACTAATCTTTTCTCCTTATAATATTAATGTTGATGTACCTTAATTGTGATTTCATTAATCAGCCTCTCATTTGTCATGGTTCATGTCATCACATCTTTTTTCTTGTTTGAGATATCAACTTTAGCCGTTAAAACCAAATGCCTTATAACGTGTCTGTAAAAATCAACAGGCTGCTTATAAATCCTTAGCTAGTGTATAATCTCCTTGTGGTAGTGGTGAGTTGGCGGAGGCCAGGCCAAGGCCCTCGCCATCGCGTCGGGCGATGTAACAAGACACCTCTTGTACCCATCTTCTCTACTAATTTGCGATTCCAAGCAAAACAGGGTTGCCAATTTCAACATAAAAATCTCCTTTTTCAAACCTCCATTTAACGTTTTTATTAAACGCAACAATCTGGAAAAAATACCGGCACTGGTTGCGGGTAGCGAAGACAAACGAGCAAATCAGTCATAATTAAAAAATATGTCATTAGGAAGGCTAAGTGGGTAATGTAATTCCATTGTTGACCCCCTCGGAGATAAGGCGTGATCATATTTATATATATATGTTGCCATTCACACATTATTTAGATATCACACATATTGTGCCTAGGTATATCACTTTATGTTATGACACACTAGCTGTTCCGCGCGGTTTCACACGCGTAGTTTCCGTTTCCGTGGGAATACGGGAATAAAATATAGCTTATGTTACTCCCTGATAATGTAGCTTTACATTGGTGAAAGAATTTTTCAAATCGGTTTAGTAGCTCGGAGCCTAATCAATTCAAACAAAGAAAAATTTTTTTTATATTTATAATATTAGTGTATAGTGTAGATGTAGATTAGCATCCTTGTGAAAGATATTGGGTTCGATTCTGCTTTACACCGACTAAACTTATTTTAATTTAGTCCTGTCTTTGTCTTACCAAAAAAAAGGAAAGGGTTAGAAGATAACCTACCGAAGTTAGTCCTTTCAGAAGCTGTATTTTAGTCGTGACTTATTTACATAAGCAATAAACACGTTATGAAAATGCCTTAGTTGACAGGACTAATTTTAATTTGGCAGGACTGAATATCTCTCGTCTCTTTTCTTTTCCAAGAGAAAGAAAATGACAGGATTAAACTAAAATAATTTTAGTCGCTGTAAAGCAGAATCGAACCCATTGTATCTAATGTTCATAGTTTCGTGCTAGCAGGCACTTTAAATCTATGTTAGGATTTTTGTAGAGAGATCTCATCTATCATTGATACAAAGGTAACGCCAAAATAGTGTAGGTAGTGTTTTATTCAGTACCTAAATAATAGGTCCGGGGTATAATTTGGTGATAATTTGTCTAGGACGGCTAGTATAGAGGTGTCAATATGGATTTATAGCACGAATGCGAGTTCGTTAGTGGGGACAGCGATATCGCGTGCAGATATCCTACCTTATATCCAACGTCACCGCGTATTTCTCGCAAACGTTAGGTTGTGTCTTTCTATTAGTGTGTGGTAGATAAAGAAATATGTAGATGGTAGTTTAAAGCTAGAACTACATTCTAAAGTCCCCGGCACGAGTAGGTATAAATCATGTAAACAAACATTCAGTGGTTTGCAACATTTAGATTATCCCTTGTCAGTGGGCCCACCGTTTCCGGGAGGGTCCATATACGCCAACACCGAAGAAGCAACAGGTCCTCCACTGACTAAGGGTTAAATAAAAATACTATTTTCCTAATAACTTTTATTTGAGTCAAAGTGACAGACCAAATGTTTACAATTCCGTCTCTGTACTCTGTACTACAAAAGAATTATAGATTGAATGGTAGCTCTATAAATGCTGATTCCAGGCCGGGTCCGGGCCGGGCCCCGTCCGGGGTGAATCATCCTAACAAAAGTATAGTATAGATGTTGACCGTGCCCCGGACGTGGCTGGACGGGGCCCGACCCGGACCCGGCCCGGTGTAACATGAATCAGCCTTAAATCAGTAAATTATAATCCGACTAATTAAAATTACACGTTATTTGGTTACTTTAGCATAAAGAATGTGTACTGGTGCAGTTGGCAACCCTATCGTGTAGCATGGCTCAACCGATGGAGCCACACAACGGGCTGCTTGTATCAACTCGCCGATAAATCGAAATTTGCGGACGACAGCCACGTTGTCTTTGAGATCGACGTCCACGATTACCGAACATATGATTATATTCTGCAAGGTTTCTCGTGTTAGCCCTGTAAAATACCTAATCAGCTGGCTCGTCTATTTACAACCTTAATCACAATCGTCTTAATTTTGATGTACGTTGCTTCTTCCGTACATCTGTCATTACCGGCAGTGTAAGTAGAGCAAGCACTGACCGCGTAACAAATGTCAAATAAAAACGATTGCGATTACAATTTATAAATAGACAATATACTTAAGACCCCTGTTACTGTTACCTATGGGCACCTGAATCTCTATTACACATACCTATCTGTGCCTCTATGAGCGTTGTACATTGGCTGCTGCCTCCAATACCTGTCTAGACATAAAATGCTTACTTAGTATAATTAATTATTTATTGTTCCGATTCGGTCGTAATTTAACTTATTAATGATGAAGGGTTTCCCTTTGTGCTTTCTCCTATGTTAATAACTATACGTGCTTACATAAATGTGAAAGCAAGTGGTTGGATCAATATTAACTACAAACTTACGTTTTCCACAACGTTTCTACTCAATTTGCTGCTGGCTGCCCGGTTGGCAGTGGATGGATACGGGCCGCCCAAGACCGGAATGGATGGTGGTCCTATGGGGAGGCTTTCCTCCAGCAGTGCACAGCAATTAGCTGAAATGATGATATTTTTATTTTATTTACCTAGTCAAATTTTGAAGAAAGTAGGTAGGTAATATTTTTTTTATTTCTTGGGATTCGTAGTTATGAACAATTTCATTTATATAGGTCCAATACGAGTAAAATGCCAGAAGGTGGCAATACTAACGAGAAAAGCCGAGAGACTAGCAAGGTCGGCAATTTATTCACCTCCAGACGCATCCTGTATATTATTGAGAGTGGTTCAGACCAATGAAATTAAGTATCAACGTACTATTATTTACCTGTGTCAACAAATGTGGTGTTAAACCCAGACCGTCTGTATGTAGGTACCTATATATAACTGTAATATAGCTACGGATTTTCACATTGAATTTAAAAAATTTGTCATTGACGGTCAACTCCTGAAATAGAGTAATGATAGGTAATTTTTTTAGATGCATAGAGTTTAAATATATTATTTATGTACTATCAGGATATTAAGAAAATTATTTCCAAAAAAAATGATATTTATGTACAGATACAATATATCGTAAAAAGAGAAACAGTGGAACAGTACAACGGAGCAATAAGGAAATAGTACCTCTACCCAGAACGCTGCCTGTATTTTCTTTTTGGATAGCTGGTATACGAGCTCATAGGTACTACTATACAGCTTCCACGTGAGTCCACTGTGGATCGGGAGATGGTATAGAGGACAGCCACCTGAATTTCAGATTTTTTCACGCCATCCATGGAAGTTGCTATACAGATACCCATGTATCTGACATGGTATAGCAACTTCCATAGTGCGAGAACACAACGAAAACTGGGACGTGCCTTCCGAAACACAAGGGGCTCGTGATGTAGTGGCTTTACTAATCAATAAACACAGCTAACATGAGCACGTGATAAGAGTTGCCGTACGCCGTGGCCCCGATGCATTGTGAGTGCATTTCTCGACAGATAACGTAATGTCTTTCTAGATTGACTCACGCCTCAAACTCAAGTAAACACACACGGACAATACACGAGTAAATTAAGTTCTATGAACTGTAGACGTGATACTAAATCTATGTCACGAGTTATCGTAAATTTTGTAGTGGCACATGCTTTCCGGCTGCTGGCAAGATGCTCTTTTGTAATGCGTAATACTTTATAGGTGTATCAACTTTCATAAACTTACCCGAAAAATATGATACAACAGAAAATGCCTCTCAATCTTAAACATGTGTATGGTCAACTTCTCTGTAGTTTAGACTGGGCCAAGTGATCAAATATGTTAAAAAATATATTTTCGCAAATGTTTTGAATTGATATGTTTGTAGTTTTACAAATTTTCAATTATAACTAAATTTGTAAAACCAAGTTCAATTTCATTTTGTAAATGTGTAAGGTAGGATAGTTTTGGACCCGATAGGTGGTACTTGTCTGTGGGAGGACAACGTTTGCCCGGGCCCACTATTTTAATATAAGTTTTGGGTGATATATAAACTACTGAGGCCGAATTCGTCCAATTCGTAAAACGTAACAAGTACGTTAATTACAAAAGCTTAGCAACAAAGCTTAATAGGTATATTTAATATAATATATTTAAATAAATACTTGGTAGGTAATTAAAATCGCCATATTGGTTCAGCTAAGATCCTCGTGCGTACAGAACCTCTTGTGTGGTCCGCAATTGACCTGCGCCAGTGATGCAGTCCGCCAAAACCGGCCCGTAATCATCTCCGGTCGCGTTTACTTGCGTCATAGTGCCGAAAATAGACAACAATAATTCTATAAAGTCCACAGGTGTTAGCAATAAGAAGCATGACACCTTCATTTTCATTCGCACTAACTATTTACTCGTGAAAGTGGAATTTTATGTTTGCTATTGGAAAAGGTTCTATTCAAATCACCTCCGTCGTTGGAATAGCCAGTGATTCTCTTTATACTATTCTACTAATATTATAAATGCGAAGGTGTGTTTGTCGGTTTGACTTCTTTTATGCAACCACGAAGAAATGTATAAGATTCTTTGCAAAGTGGAAGGACCGCAGGTGACATTTATATACCACTACCTAAGGATACTAAAAGTGTCCGTAGTCAGATCAATCCAACCATGGACGCTAAAAGTGGTCCATGGTTAGATTGACCTGACCAAGCGATCTGACCACGGATACAGAACGCTATTTCCCGGAAAGCGGACCAAGTCGCCGGAAAAAGCCATCCAGTCAGTGTACCCGTATAAAGACAGTGTTATTCCAAATTCCGTTACTGGCAATATAATTTATCTATAAGTACTTACTTATATGCCAATAGGTACTAAAATTAAAGTGTAGATATACCTAGCGATTTCAAAAAAATATGCTAATATAGAGAAAACTTCTAATACGATGAATAAAATTATAAATGGCCGTTTCTAGAATTCTGTCTGAAATTTTGTCTCAATCAGGCTCCAAAACGGCTAAATGGAGTTTAATGGAAATTGTAATAGGAAACAGGAATTTTAACTTAAGTTTCATTTCGATATTTTTGCAGAGTCAGAATATATGAATTTCAATACAAAATCAAATACTTATATGCCAAATACGAGTATGCATAACGTCGCCCTAGCGTGAAAACCTCGTATCTGAAATTTCATGTATTTTTTTATTACATATTTAGAAAGAAAACCTCGTTACGGACGTTCTAGTTTTACTCAAGTACCTAAACATACCAATACCAATTAACCATGTCTAATATATTTACTTTAATAAAACTAGAATGTCCGTTACGAGGTTTTCTTTCCAAATATACTTATAATGAAAAAATACATGAAATTTCATAAACCTACGAGGTTTCACTCTAGGGCGGCGATAAGTGTAATTATTAGTTCCTACCGCGAAGTACAAGTACCTATATAATTTTACTGACATTATTGAATGTAACGATGGCCATCCATATGTATTTAATTAGGCAGGTAGAACTCATCGGTGACGGTGACCTACAAGTAACAATGCGATACTGTCCGCGGGTGTAACAGGCGGCTCCAATTACCCTAATCTGATCTCATTCATCACCACTCCAGATGTCACTCTGATACACTTAATAATATAATTCGCATATGAAGGCAGGACTTCGTCTTCTCTCGGTTTACGAAAAGCGTATTTTGCAAGTTATTCCAATGCTAAAATATAAGCAATGTTCGATTATGTTGGGTTCATCACTTGAGGTTTTTAAGTTTAGAATAGTATTTTTAAGCTATTGCATATAGCTTCTATCGCGGGCCTTGAGCGCGGGGACCGAATCCAGAAATTCCGTAACGAAAAATACCTCACGCTCCCCACTCCGACGGGCACGAAGGTGTGGCTTGAAGGCCGTGCATTGTCTAATGGATGGATGGATGGACGGATGGACGGATGGACGGATGGACGGATGGACGGATGGACGGATGGACGGATGGACGGATGGACGGATGGACGGATGGACGGATGGACGGATGGACGGATGGACGGATGGACAGACGGATGGACGGACGGATGGACGGACGGACGGACGGACGGATGGACGGACGGATGGACGGACGGATGGACGGACGGATGCCTTCTATCGAGGGCCTTGAGCGCGGGGACCGAATCCAGAAATTCCGTAACGAAAAAAAACCTCACGCTCCCCACTCCGACGGCCACGGAGGTGTGGCTTGAAGGCCGTGCATTGTCTAACGTCGTTTGTTTTCGGCAGTCTTGTTGATACAACGCGGCAGTCCCCGAGTGCCACACGTCTTTTTTTCTAATGTAATAAAAACTCTCTTCAGCGACGATGAAAATTTATATCATTCCTATATATTTCTCGGCAACGAGATAGAATTGGTATTTAGAATCATACCTAAATATTTGTATTATTTGTTTAGTAGGATCTGGAAGCTTCCCAGTTGTACTAATTGCTCAATCAGCTGCCGTCAGACCGCCGAGATAGCTATTATTGTGGAGTAAACAAAGGGTTGGTACAAGAAACAATCGTAGCAGACCGAGGAGAATGAGTGAGAAGTAAAGACGTACGGTACGCGTTTAGTGTGAACGTGCGTGACGTACCCGGCCTAGCTACATGCATCGGCATCGTAGGCCAGTACCGCAGTCAGGAATTTAAGACAGGGGGCATTTAGGCCACAGACAGATATTGTAGTAGGTACCTATTCGATACAGAAGTTTAACTTTGATTTTAGTGCAGGTTTCATATCCAATTTATCGGGATTGTATAATTTTGTAAACCTAATTTAATATTAATTAAGTATAGGTTTACAAAATTATACCTGCATATTACTTAGTAGATACTCGTATATGTCGCAGTTAAGTAGCTTATTTAGCCTTTCAGATAACAGCCCAGCCTTTTTACTAAACGATACTTAGGTACTTATCTACGCAATCGACAAACTGGCTGTTTTTGAAATTTCATCAGTCTCTTTTACATGCAATCGGGTTTTAAGTTTTTGTAAGGTAGGTATTTGACTATTTTTTACTCATTATGCTTAGTAATTTATATGAGGAAAGCCGCAGTTTCAGAATTAATTCTGAAGCATGTGTAACAGCAACCCGGTCCAGCGCTGGTTTACCGACAGGGATTAAGGACCTTTTAGGACTCCAAGATATTGGGTATAGATATTCAAGAAAGGTTCCGACACCCATAAAAAAGGGATTAGGTATATATTTTTTATTGTTCGATAAACGTTGAATACGTACATGCCTAGGCAACCCATTCGGCACTTGACTATTCCACTGTGCGGTCTCTTCAGCATCTGATTTCCATTATTTACCTAAACAAAGCCGATCTGTCCACAACTCTCAATGGACCGCAATGAGGGATTGAATGGCCTCCTCGCACTTGTCTTCGAATAATGACAATGACTACTTTTAAAATTATGAGTGACTAGCGGTTCTGCGCGGTTTCACCCGCGTAGCTTTCGTTCCCTTTGGGAATAGGGAAATAAAATATAACCTATGTTACTTAAGGATCTTCTAGCTTTCCATTAGATAAAGAATTTTTAAAATCGGTCCAGTAGTTTTTGAGTTAATTCGTAACAAACACACAAAAATACAAATCTTTCCTATTTATAATATTATTATAGATGATTCCTGGTGCAATAAAAGAGGAAAGTAATCTTCAATTGTTTAAAAAATCTTTTAAAAAATTTTCCTACACGGTAGAAGAATTTTTAAGTGAAAATATATAAAATAATAGATGTAAAATAACTAATTAAAAAATGTTTTCGATATGAATATGTATACAAATTATAGGGTGTTATTTAAATGGTTAGCAGAGTATTCGAATTTTTGTAAGCAGAAACATATAATCTGTAAGCAGAAAAAGCTAATTGGTCAGCAACTCATGGCCAGCAAACATTACAAAATCTATCAGCAATTTATGTCATTCTGGATGGCTGTAATTATTTTTGAGCTGCAATGAGCTGCTACTGTTTAATAAAATTTTGGTAAGCACTCAGAGGGGAAGCCAAAAAATATTTTTTGAGCTTCATATAAAAGTAGCAAAAATAATCTCAGCAAACTTGTCATGCTCAAAATGGGCGCATTCCTTACATAGATTAGGAAGGACTTTGGATTAAGCAACTTTTATGATTATGATTATTATTACGATTACAAGTGGTGGTGGTGGTGGTGGTGGTGGTGGTAGTGGTGGTGGCAGTGGTGGTGGTTGTGGTGGCTGTGGTGGTTGTGGTGGTTGTAGTAGTGGTAGTGGGAGTAGGCGTGGGAGTAGGCGTGGGAGCTGGGGGTAGGAATGGGGTGTAGGAGTTTGGTGTAGGAAGGTGTAGGAGGTAGTGGGAGGTAGTAGGAGGTAGTGGGAGGTAGTAGGCGGTAGTAGGAGGTAGAAGGATGTAGGAGGAGGTAGGAGCTACTACCTCCTACTACCTCCTACTACCTCCTACTACATCCTACTACCTCCTCCTACTTCCTCCTACCTGGAGGAGGTAATAGGAGGTAGAGGTAGGAGGATGTAGTAGGAGGTAGGAGGATGTTGGAGGAGGTAGAAGGAGGTAGGAGAAGGTAGAAGGAGGTAGGAGGAGGTAGGAGAAGGTAGTAGGAGATAGGAGGAGGTAGTAGGAGGTAGGAGGCGGCAGGAAGAGGTGGTAGGAGGAGGTAGGAGGAGGTGGTAGGAGGAGGTAGGAGGTGGTAGGAGGAAGTAGGAGGAGGTAGGAGGTGGTAGGAGGTGGTAGGAGGAGATAGGAGGAGCTATTAGGGGGTAGGAGGAGGTAGGACCTACCTCCTCCTACCACCTCCTACCTCCTCCTACCACCTATTCCTACCGCCTCCTACCTCCTACTACATCCTACTACCTCCGCCTACCACCTCCTACCTCCTCCTACCACCTCCTCCTGCCACCTCCAACCACCTGGAGGAGGTATGAGAGGGTAGGAGCGGGTAGGTGGGAATGAGAGTGGGTGTGGGAGTGGCTATAGTATATTTTTTTACGACATGTTTTCTCTGCTGTTCAATCATGAAGTCTTGCTGACCAAGTAGTTATTTTGCGGACCAAGGAACTATTTTGCGGACTGAATGTTTATTATGCAAACCCGTGTTATTGTAAGCTGCCTATTTCTGATTTAATTTTTGACTATTATCAAAATTATTTGCCGAACAGGGATTGCTGCCTGATTTTTTTATTTGCGAACAAAATCTTTGTATGCCGACCAAATGATTTAAATGCTGATTTTTTGTGGCTAACCAAATTTTATTATTGCTGCCCATTTAATTACTTCTCTAAATTATATAAGAGATGTTATTTTCTAATTATTTTAAAATATGTTTATTTCTACCTAGTTTTTATGTACCTCTATAGTTTTAGTTTATATTGCTGTGCCCTAAAACCTGTAAGTATAATAAAGTATAATCTCACGCCTTTTTTATCCCCGAGGGGGTAGGCAGAGGTATTCCATTACTGGAAATACCCACATTTCACGAGATATATTTGGACCCCTAAACGTGATAGGTGGTGAGCCTATCGCCGGACCGGGTCTATTTACACATGTCTCAGAATTAATTCTGAGACCTGCGGGTTTCCTCACGATGTTTTCCTTCACCGTCGAGCTAGTGATAAATATGTACGTAAGTTTTTGAAAAACTCATTGGTACATGCCAGGATTCGAACCCGAGCCTCACTGATTTTAGGCAGGCTCTTTAACCGTCCGGGCTATCACCGCTCTTATAAGTATAAACATAAATAATGCAATAAATGATTGAGTATTGAGTATTGAGTAAGGTAAATAGGATTAAAGGATTTCTATTTCAAGACATGATCTAACATTTTATGAAACGATTAACGTAATAGAATGTGAAAGGTGATAGGAAGAAGGATTTAAAACTAAGACAATGTGTATGGATGTTTGTGGATGATACAAATTATTGGATGGAAAAGACGTACTACGACAACCCCAAATATGGCAAAAAGGCAAGAAAATTATGATGACCAACTTCTTCCTTTTTAGTTGTTTATAACTTTCATGGTGGTATGGTGACTTCCGTTATTGTCAAAGAGATTAAAATATAATTAGGCATAGAGGGGACAAAGCGACGATTATTTGAAGCCAAAAGTTATTCCAAGTGGAATAAGTCTAGTACAATTTTGACCGAATGACAGCTCGCGTTCATACTAACTGACATGACAAGGACATGACGCTTAAGCTTCAAAGTTTTGTATGAAAATATTCCCAATGCCCCCTCTATGCCCTATTATATTTAAATCTCTTTGGTTATTGTCCAAGTAAATATTAATCAACGTGCAATATTTGTATTCACTAGAAATTAACAAAGCAGCACAAAGTAGATATCTAATTAAAAAATATATATTAAGAAATGTATAGATATATGTCGTTATAATATTTGTTAATAGTCATTAAATAAATTAATGGGGAATGAGAAAATAATATTAACGTCTCTACAATGTCAGATGCATGGACGTAGGATATGTATAAATGTCAGATGTCACGTAAATCGTAAATATGAGTCGGTATAATCTGTGGCAGAGAAATATGACTCTCAGTCTTCTCTCAGTAGGTACCTATATTGTAACAAAGAGTCAAGTTTCATTGCAGCAGACCGAAGTTGTATATTTATGGTTGTATGACGTGATTTAAAATAAAATATTTATAAAAAAATTAGGTATACCTAGATTGCCTAGATTAGTACCCTATTCTGAATCGTCCCAAAATGTTGTACCTATTGCATTTTTACAAACACTTTAAGAAATAATGCTATTAAAAATTACGTTTCCGATATATGATAAGGTATTTGGGGTATTACGTCAACTTATTGTGTAATCCTAACAATTTTTGCAACTTTATTTCGATTGTCAATACATTCTAGGTCATTACAGGATTAGCCAGTTTTTAATACAATGGGCCAAGGATGGATCCACCCTTTGAGCCAGGGGATCACATAATTGAGGTCCATTCAGGACATGCTCCAATTCGATTACAACAATAAATCTAAATTAAAAAGACATAGCCGAATTACGCGTATCGTTCGCATATGTGTTATACCAAGTTATCAATGTAACTAGAAAACTGATCAGTGGTCGACCTAGACCCAGTCCATAACCTCTTAATGGCCCCAACTGTCCCCGGCTCTGTCTACAGGCGCTACTCTGCGGGATTCCAACCTACGCGGTATTGTTGGCTCATTATGAAATCTTTACGGGAAACCAGCCGCTAGGAAAACCACGTGCCGACTTTTGCATGCCTATCTTTATGTCCCAATCGGAATAACTGTCTGTCTTCAAACATATGTTGGGTTTGATTAATGAGTGCTGGCACACGTTTTATTGGTTTTTAATGGCGGTATTTCATGTACGAATATGTCTGCCTATCTGTCGATATTTTGAATTGTAAATTAGGCATTATCGAGGTGATTAAAATACGATAGAATACTTTGAACACACATTTTTTTTAATAACTTTATAATGATTTGATTAAAATGGGAATGGGCAGGCCACGTTTGTCGTATGGATGGACAGATGGGCAAAAATCTGCACCAACTGGGTCCCAACGACTGGCCGTCGACGCTGAGGCAGACCCCGAAGGAGATGGCGGGATGAACTGGACGCCTTCTCGAGGACATGGCCGGAGGAGGCACAGGATAGGGATAGGTGGAGGGACGGAGGAGAGGTCTTTGCTCAGCAGTGGGACAACATAATATAGGCTGATAATACCTACTTAGTTATAGAGCATAATAATAATAATTTTACGACAAATTATGAATGAACAGGTGGCCAACATCGGAAGTGTAGACGAAAAAAGTGTGCAGCTCAGAATACACTAGCTTGATGTCTTGCGTCGAGTTGTACGTTTGTTGATAGGATTGGTATCAAAAATATTCTTGTGACAAATTCATACAAAAATATTAGTAGTTATCTACCTATAGGTATATACTGATAAGTCTGGCGCTTGCATGAATTGTAATCCTTTTATCCTAAAACTGTAGTATTACTTTTAAATTAATTAAAGTCTCGTTAGTACACGACTATTAATCTACAAACAACAATAGGAAATGTGTATGTTTTATTTTATTTATTTAAACGTTTTCTTAAATAAATAAAAAAAAAATACATTTCCAAAAATAAATATAACACATCCGAAATATAAACCTTTAAGCATTTTTAAATTAAAATCTCTGCCAATTTCGATCGATTTAAGCAAAGAGATTTAAATATAATAGGGCATAGAGGGGACAAAGCGAGGAAAATTTGAAGTCAAAAGTTATTCCAAGTGGATTAAGTCTAGTACAATTTCGACCGAATGACAGCTCGCGATCATACTAACTGACATGACAAGAAGGACATGACGGCGTAGGCTTCAAAGTTTTGTATGAAAATATTCCCAATGCCCTCTCTATGCCCTATTATATTTAAATCTCTTTGGATTTAAGTAAACGCGGGCAATTATGGCGCGCGCTTATTCTGTGAAGTGTGACGTCACACTACTCACACTACACGAAGTAAAAAGCACCGACTCAGTGTAAAAAGCACTGAAAAGTTTTAATAAAATTAGTACCCTCCTTCTAATGTAGTCGGGTAAAAATTAAGCCTATGAGACTTCTGAAAAGACAAATTAATGAAAATCCATAACTCTTACCTTTTAATTACTGCATCTGTCTATTCTACTTTCTGCTATATTATATTATTCTAACGCTACCCACCCAGTAGTAGTGTACCTACTTCAGGCCTACTTGCACAACTAAGAAGAATCGAACGCCACTGTATAAATAACTAAAGTCAAAGTAAAAATGTTTCATTCGAAGACTTATAAGTCCACTTATTGAAAGAAATAGATATAAATAACAAACAAAACACAAATTTAACCTCTCCTTTTAAAATGTACAAAAGAAATTAGGCATATTCGCTCACATTTATCTCTGAAACCTATTTGTATTTCGAAGCCTATGAAGTATAATACAAAAAATACGACATGAAATTCATTATGTTTACAAAAGGAATTTCGATAGCTGCTAACATTTCGCAGAATTAATTTACGAGTTGTTTCAGTACCTTTTAATTTTAAAATAACTAGGTATTATTGTTTGCGACTTTGGTATAAGTATAAATAATTGGTTATAGTTTAAGTAGATTATTATTATTACGGTGTGGTATATATAGTTATTTACCTGTACATACCTACCTACATAATCGAAATTGTTAATAGATATGAAAAAACAATTGATTAATATTTTAGTAGGCTACTATGACTTTTGTCAGTAAGTACCTAATTAAAATAAGCTGAAATAAATTTTATTATTGATATAAAATAGTACATTAAAATATAAGTGCGGTAGGTTGAAAATTACAGCCGAGGCGATATTGCTTCTACAAGTAAGCAGAGGCTGTAAATATCAAAGCGCACGTATGTCACACGACGTTTTATAACACATTTGCGAGGAAATAAAATAAAACTCCGACTATGGTAAACGAATAAAAACAATACAGCGTTAAGAAAAAGCGCGCGGCGCGCATCAGCATTTCTTGACGTGACAACGTCTTATAAATTGATGGAGGCGGTGGCATTCCCGAAAAAGCGCACTTGGGCGTAATGAGATACAATACGATATTGAAATTGGTGAAATAAGACACCTTTTACGAGCAAATGTGTTATAAAGACATATGATATACTGTACTGTGATTAAAATGATGATGACAAAATTCTTAGGCTCCGTAGCGTAGCGCGGCCGTGCTGCGAATTTTAGCATAGTATAAAAAAGCGTGGTACAAGTGCACTGTGAAGTCAAGAGCACGTGGAGCTTGACACATTGGACTTAGTAACTTTCTTATTACAATCGACTTAGAGGTCAATTTGCACAACAAGTGTAAAGCATCATGTGCTCTTGACTATACAACACACTGACCACGCGGCGCCCAATTCCTCTAGTGCAACCGGAAACTACATTTCTTGTCTTGAGCGCAATTTCACCTATACTAATTTCCACATCTATACTTCTATACTAATATTATGAAGAGGAAAGATTTGTATTTATGTATGTTTGTTACGAATAAACCTAAAACCGACTGGACCGATTTAAAAAAATATTTCACCAATAGAAAGCTATAAGATCCCTGAGTAACGTACCTAGGCTATGTTTTATTCCCGTATTCTCTCGGGAACGGGAACTACGCGGGTGAAACCGCGCAGAACCGTTAGTAATTAATAATCACAGAATTCAAATGAAACATAAAAGAAAACGTAAATATACTTCCGTATATCAGTATAGAAAGTAAATCCGATTCCCCTTAGTGCAGAAATGAAATCACTGCTCTCATAACAACTATGCTTACAGAATGACGTTAACGTATGAGTATAACCTACCTACATAGTCCTTTGAGATAATTGGATGCTCGTTAAAGGTACGTTTAGTTTAAGTATTACACATTCATACTGGAACATAAATCACTTGAACAACTGTAGAAAGCGAGTTAAGCGAGTATAGTCTAAATGCGCATAGTATTTAACTATGCACTGCACTCCATGCATGCCAACTGCACGCACCGTAATATTTTAATTAGATACACTACGCGTAACACAATGCTACTTTTGTGAGACTACACTGAACGTAAATTGACTCTTAGAATTTTATAAGATTTTAGAACGATATTTAATTTCTCGAGTCACGGCAGGAAAGCACTTCTTCTTTCTTATTAACCGATTTTAAAAAGGGGGAGGTTCTCAATTCGTCACTTATATTTTTTTTATGTAAATACCTAAACTCGTTAAACGTAGAATAAAAAAATATTTATCAAAAACATTTAATGAATAAATATTGACACGGCTTATCCCCGAGTGGTCAGCAGAGATATTCTTTACCCACTTATCACCAGTCTATTTTACAATCCATATTAGGAAAATGAAACTCAAGCGAAGCTTTTCTCGAGATGTAGATCCCGCATGATTGTTATTATTACATACATACATAGGTACATAAAGCTCACGCCATTGTCCCACAGGGGTAGGCAGATACGATGGATTGCCACTTTGCTCGATCTCTGCATACTTCTTTCGCTTCCTTTACATCCGTAAGCCTTTACATGCACGCTCTTTTATTCTTCGCACTCCGGACCCCAGCTTTTTTTTACTATTTTATTTAATTTTTTTTTTACTAACTCTCGATTTAACAATTGTCTCAATAGTTATCTCTTAATGAGTCTGCTTCTATAAAGAATAATTTATAAATAATATGGGATGACATACAATCTAATTCTACATAACATATCTAATTATGAGTAGGTAGATACCTACCTACTGATAATTGTTTCGAATGATACAAGTTTTTTTTTCCTGAATCTACATACAATATACGTAACAGAATAAGCGCAATTCCTGAAATTAGTTTGTTCAGTATCGACTACTTACTTAATCGATTTCAGCTATTTTGCAATTTTTTTCCGAAAAATGAATTAGCATAACTAAATTTAGGGCTTACTATAGAAATCGTAATACTCTTGTTATTGATTTAAGAAAATTGGTTAAACACAACACATTTTTTTATTCTAATATACTAATTGGGGTGTATGAGGAATTCCGCTTTTTCTGTTACGCGTTGTATAAATCATTACATTATTCGTCACGATCCCAACTTGAGTCACTAAATAATCTCAAATTGATATACGATTGAGTTTGCTTCTTGATGTGATACCTGCATGTACATTTAGAAATATCCGAATTTATTTCCATACAAGCCGCGTATGAGATGGGATTCGAGACAGATACTCGGCATAACTATTCGTTATGGTAAAGTGATAAATATTGGCCACTGTTAGTATACTTGCAAATAAACTTTTGATTATTATGAATTATTATTAACGAATCGTGCAGTCACGAGCAGTTAGCTCAGGTAATGGGCAGCTATAAGCTGCGCCCTGCTGGGACCTAACGATTTGTGTTTATCTTGAAATATGTTCTGTTGGCCTGACGGTCATGCAAGAAATTATCGAGACATGACCCTGAGTGCGTCCCTGGAGAATCACTATCACCCTCTGGGGCTTCACAACGGAGTTATTGAACGTTACAAATGAATTAATCCGTTAAAACGTGGATTGTTATACAAGCTTTGGGATTATAATTTCACTAGTGGTACTCGTATTATGATTGCGCGGACTTTTGTAAATCGTCTCCTATAAAACGGAGATAGATGGTTGGTCTAAGATTGTCCCATAACCTAAGCCTTCAACAAGTGACTTGTCGACCATTGCCCGAGTTTTCTGTGGTCGAGTAGCCACCTAAGCCTTCAAAAAGTGTCATCTCGACCATCAGTCGGGATTTCTGTGGTCGAGTAGCCACCTAAGCTTTCAACAAGTGGCTTCTCAACCATAAGCCGAGATTTCTGTGGTCGAGTAGCCACCTAAGCATTCAACAAGTGGCTTCTCGACCATTGGCCGAGTTTTCTGTGGTCGAGTAGCCACCTAAGCCGTAATATTGTATGATTTGACAAGATTGACAAAAGTCCGTGCAATTGTAATATTACAATTGAAATGATAAAATAATTATCACGGTTTTTACAATAACATTGTTATTGACTATGTGCTTTACCGTTATATATATATATATATATATATTTTTATTTATTGAAATAAATTTATAATACAGTGGTGTTACTTAATTCTAACATCGCCAAACTTTTACGTTTGATGGCGAGAAGCGCTCTTTCACATAAAAGTGAACCACCTTACGCACTACTTATCTACTACTTATCTATAGGTTACTATTTTCATCTTAAATAATATCTTTACTTCTATATTTTGCAATCCTGAATAATGTTTTTTAATTTTGTCTTAAGTGATCCTTTACTAATTTTTACTTTTTCTCTTAATAGATCTATTTTGTTAAACACTTTAGGTACCAGATACTTAGATGTTCTCTTACCATAATAATTTGTTGTCTGTGGTTGAACCAGTTTGTTTTCTCTAACCCTACGTGTGTTGTACTTGTTTTTAACATTAACTTTAAATTCATCATTATAATAATATTCCAGACCGACCAAATATTCTATTTTTCTATCTATGGGTAAAATTTTACAGATATATGCGGCGGTATATTTTTACAGGACACCGCGTCCATGCCGTGTAAAGGAAACCGCCGGCCCATCAATCACGAAGACAGCTTCACTCAATCATCAAGCAGACTCCATCATTACTGACTAATAGTTAACTGCCAATTACTTTTGCAATAATAATATCAGTACACTTAATTATGTAAAAAAGCTGAAATGTGGTATAATCAGTGTCTTTCTGATCCTTAAGATGAAAATATATTTAAAAAAAACCTTAGAGCTGTCAAGGGACACCCGGATCGAACGTCGTTCCTTTCGATTAATTAGTGAAGGTAAGGTAAACGCAGCTATCAACGACCCATCGAAAATCTGCAGGTATTGCCGACCCATTCAGCTTATTCTTATTTTTATCGGTTTAGAACGATTTGAGTCACAAGAGAGTATAATATACACACATGTTTGTATGTTTCCTAATTAATTCACTGGTGTTAGTGTACGTAGGTACACGGGAATGTGACCAAATACGTTAGTTTCTGTGAACGTAGCGAGTGCGCCGATCGTGTCATACTAATAACCCTTACTTCCTCAGGTAAGTACTCAAATTTTTTGCTTAAGACATTTTATATATGAATATTTACGTTAAGTTTATTCTGAATAACTCAACATATTCCTTTATTTGTATATTCAACATTTCGCAACTAAATTATTGTGTTTTATGGGATTTTAAAAAGTATTTTAGAAATTAAAATAGAACGGCAATAGCTGCAGTGCATTTTAGTAGTGCAGTCATTACCGACCCATGGATCGGCAATGACTGAGAGCTTATTCTTTATTTTTTCCCTTTTTCGTTAATGCTTATAATAATTAAACAAGTTTTTATAACACCATTTCAATCATTATAAGCATCTATTAGCGACATACACCATGTTATATTATAAACTTGTTTTTTCGCGATAAACTGCCACGCATTATTAAACATTTAGACGTGGGATATGAAAGAAACTACTTATAGTTTTCTTCGTATTTATATGAAAATGGTGTATTTTTTTATACTTTAGGACTAAATCAATAAATGTATTAAAACGGATGGGGAAATACATATATTACAATTAATATCGATTATTTTTCGTGGCTCGGAAAAAGATTTGTTCATTTTTTTATTTAACACTAATTAACGATCCATATGAATCGGTAATTGCAACAAAGAGAAGCTATCACCGATTCTATACCAATTAATTGGTATTTTTTTATTAACGGTATGTAATATCTAAAAGTAAAGCTACTAATTTGTTTCAATATGATTTGATTCAATGAGTTAGGTTAGATTTAATTTCATTTAATGTCATTAAATTTCATTTTCATTTCATATCTATAAAAAAAATATACTGAAGACTTGGCTGTATGTATAATTCCCTTTGCCTACCCAGAATGGGTGAAGAAAACAAAAATACCTCTGCTTTTAATCTTTTACGGTTGGCGCGATTTTCCAAAAATGTTAGTTGAGTTTATTGTATTTTTATTATTTTATTAAATTGCTTCATTTTTTTGCAACTGTATTAAAAATAGTTATTAAGTACACGTGCGGAACCGTCATTGCAACTTGTTCCGAGAGTGAACCCTCACCTTCGGCTGCGCTAAACTTGGAAAGTTCGAAAAAAAATTATAGACTTTTTGGCAAATGAAAAAAAGGGTTTAAGTTATTTTGAAATAAAATTGTCTAATTATTTTTATTCAAAACATGTAAATTATATATTTATAATAGTTTTTACTTTTATTTTCAGGTTTGTGTTGTATAGTATAAAGTATTAGTGCTAGCCACGGTGGAGCAAATCATGATTCATGTGTGTAGAAGCACCAGCCGCTATCCCAACTTGAAAAAATCTGTGCTGAAAAAAAAACAGTGTGTTTTTATTTTATTAACATCTACACATTTACAAAATTGTCTCTGAATTTTGATAGTGAATATTTATGTTTCAGGTGATTCTGTTATCCCCTATGTCAAACACAATTGACACTAGGACCAATTCTCTTCAACGGCACTATATGGAACTTCATTGTGAAGTAACAGCATTGACATTGTTTTAAGAAGTAATTACTATTAAGCAGGATAATCAATTAGAAAGAAAGGCTATGGTAACTATGGTATGCACTAGCTGGCCAAGCAGCAGGTTTCCGGGGCGCAAGATAACAATACATGACCTATGTTCTCAATTTGATTTAATGAATGTTATTCTATTTACCATTTCTATTAAAGTCTATTTTCTTATATTACTAAAATTTCATTTATGTCCACCGAGAAATCAATACCTTTATTTTTAATGAGGTTCAAATGTGAACAATCTTTTAAAGAATCCACAAGCATTCCGAGGTTCACTGCGATTAGTTGGAAAGGTTGGAAAGCATGGGCACTAGAAGAAGAAATCTACATAACAATGAATTTTATGTTGGTTCTATTAATTTTTTTTTCACCCCTTACAGGGTAGGCAAAGGCATTACGCCATGCAGCCTCGTCATTAGTTAATAATATCCTTGAGTAAATGGCTCTGCTTCAGAGTCCATGCACAAAAATACAGTGTCTTCAACACTTTCTACATCCTTAACTTAGTTATAACAGTAAAATAATAGCATTTTTACTGAAGACTTCATTGTGACTTCTTGAGGCAATCCAAAAATGTCCACATCTCGCATTTTATCGAATTTCCCATTCACTGCACACTTTCACGGACACTTGCCACTTAAATAAGCTATCACTATTATGATGAGTCAAAACCCGAAATACACAGCAAAATGAAAATTATACAAAAAACATGACGTCCCTCTTCGGATTCCAGGCAAAAAGTCAAGTTTATCTCCATTTTAAGATTATATTAGTAACTATAATTATTGTAATGAATCAAGTACAAAAATGAGAAGCAAATAAAAGTAAACGGGACATTTCGAAACGGGATATTTTGGGAAAGGGATATTTCGCTCAAATTAATAATTATTTTGAGAATCGAACGTGTAGGTAGGTATTCTGTAAAAAAAAGTTTGCTTTATTTACTTACGGTCGGTGTTAGATTCATAAAAATCGGTAATAGTTTCAAAGCGTTTCGGGTGGGTCGGTAATAGAAACAATTAACTTCAACAATCCTTTGATTATTTTTTCAATGAAAACATGATATTTATAAGCAAATGAAAATATAAATATAAAATATACAATCTATATTTAAATATAAAATAAAAAAATCTGGTGTGTTTGCAACCACTTCCCTTAATTCTAATAATCGATTTCAAAACTTGCTTAAGGGGGTCGGTAATAGCTGCGTTTACCTTATAATAATATATTTTAAAACACATTTGCTCGTAAAAGGTGTCTTATTTCACCAATTTCAATATCGTATTGTATCTCATTACGCCCAAGTGCGGTAAGTGTAAAGTAAAACGCACGGTTTATCAAGATGCTCCGTCTAAAAACGAACGGTAGGTACTTTTTAAAATCTCAGCAAAGAGTTTTTATGTCAAAAAAGTTGTCAACATTTTATGGTTAAAATTAACTTTGGGAGATAAAATATAATAAAGAAATATTTATGTACATAATTATTTAATTTAATTAATTTGGACAGTAAATTACAACCAATTAATCTGTAACAAAAACACAAAAATATTAATTAATTTATTAATAATACTGGCTGTTTTTTGTGCCTTTGCCTAAAAAAAAATTATGATGCGCGCCGCGCGCTTTTTCTTAACGCTGTATTGTTTTTATTCGTTTACCATAGTCGGAGTTTTATTTCATTTCCTCGCAAATGTGTTATAAAACGTCGTATGATATACGTGCGCTTTGATAATTACAGCCTCTGCTTACTTGTAGCCCTCGCCTACGGCTCGGGCTAGCAATATCGCCTCGGCTGTAATTTTCAACCTACCGCACTTATATCATAATATACTATTTTATTATTAACAAATTTAATGTAATAAAAACTTAATCAGTAGGCTCAATTTTGTAATAATTGGCTTGTGGTAACTGAAGAAGGAAACATAGGTACCTATGTTTGGGATTCTTTTTTATTTAAATGTCTTGAAAAAACTGCATCGATGGTAATATTATATTTTGTTGTTGATTCTGCTGGATTATTGTTTATTCTTAAATCTAATTCTTCCTCTAGAAACTGTTGCAATGTTTTGATTTTTCATTACTGAAGTTGATGTTAAAATCACCGGCCAAAATGAGTGGAAGATCTAAATTTTTATTGTATCTTCGGCAGATCCTTTTTTTACCGTTCCTGTGGGAATTTCTTTTTCGTTTTGCCTACTACCACTCTACAAAGTATCATCGCGTCGCAATTAAATGAATTATTTGAGAACGGAAATCTCATTAATCATTATACTAATATATATTCTATGTTCCTACCCCTTCGGGAAAAAGGCGTGAGCATATGTATGTATTCTATGTTCCTGGCTGACGAACTTCTATGAATGCAGGTAGGTAAATTCTATTCATAATACTGCCAGTAGTTCACTAAATTCGAAGTTTACTACTTGCCTATGGGTTGCGATTGGAAGTTATATACAAGTTTATGAAAGGCAAGTTTATACAGTCATGCTATGACAGCTCTTGTACTAGAACTTCGCACCTATATTGTAAATGTACTCCAACTCGTAAAAGCATGGTCAATTTGTATGCGGAGCCAACGCGAGCAGACGTTTATTGCAAAGGACTTGCAGTCATTAGCTTGTAGTTGGCAGTTACAACGCAGTAAATGAATATAGTTACATAGATTTGATTTATATTTATTTTATTACTAACGACCACCTGGCTATCTCGCAAAATTCTTATGATAAAATGTACCCTTTCTCGCACTGGGACGGCCTCGCAGCACCATTTATGTAATTATTATCTTGACACCGTGGGTGTTGGTGCGACTAAATAAAAGTCAGGGCGATACTAAAATATTTCCAAACCTTACCTAGTGTTTCAGCAAGTTTTGTTGGCAGTAGGTAGGGCACATAGCTATGCTATGGCCGAAAGGCACGGAAGTTCTGAAGTAGATAGGATGCTGCATTTGCAAAAGTAATGTAGGACATCGTACCACGAAGAAGACAAAATGTTAAGTCCACCCGCGCCGGTAGTCGTTAGATGTAGCTGCTCTTGATCTTAAACTTTTTAAGCAACTGATTCCAGACATAATTGTTTTAGAATTTTCCCTGACCGCTCGTGGACCACTGATCTTTAGTTGTAGATCGACTGTGGTTGATATTATGATGTGGTACTTTCCTTAGTAATAATATATCGATTTATTTATAGAGCAGTGATAGCCCGGACGGTTAAAGAGCCGGCCGAAAATCAGTGAGGCTCGGGTTCGAATCCTGGCATGTACCAATGAGTTTTTCAAAACTTACGTACATATTTATCACTATTATTTATTATATCGATTTAGTATTCAGTGGTTCAGTCTGGTTGTTCTGGTAGTAGATATGGAATATACCTAACTTAAAAGATTGTCTTCATTTATAAAATAATATTTTAAAGAGGAAAGATTTGTATATTTTTATGTTTGATACGAATAAAATCAAAAACTACTATACCGAATTAAAAAATTCTTTTATCAATTAGGTAGAATATCCCTGAGTAACATAGGCTATATTTTATTCCCATATTCCGAAACCGCGCAAAACCGCTGTTACTTATAAACTAAAAGCGCTGCTCTCGCTTTGCTTCGATTTTTCAATATGAAAGTCATCTGAACTCTGTAAGATATCGAAATGGAATTGCAATAAACGGAAATTTTAGTCAAATTTCTATAAAAAATATTGCTAACTAGTTAGCTGATCTTATTTGGAGCCCATTCGGAGCTAGTTCGAGACTAACTTTCAGACTGATAGACACGCAAAAATTCTAAAAAAGGTCATGAAAAGGCACTTTAATTTTAAATACCCTTATAACTACCAGTGCCCGCGGTTTCACCCGCGTAGTTCCCGTTCCCGTAGAAAAACGGTAATAAAATATAGCCGATGTTACTCCTAGATAATGTAGCTTCTATATTTTTAAAAGAATTTTTTAAATCAAAATCAGAGCCTATTCAATACAAGCAAACAAACAAATCTAATATTTCCTTAATCCTGTTTATTCCAATTACCGTGGGAATTTCCAAAAATCCCTTCATAGCGGTTGCCTACGACATATTATAAGATTATTAAGATACGTCCTACACTAGGGTTATCGTTTCGGAGTTATACGTATTTCTCTCTTTATTTATTTATTTACTATGCATTCTAACTAAACTAAATCCAAATAGTTTACATTCTAACAAAAAAAAAAGATTTAAGAACAATTGTATTAAATAAAGTTCAAACACCGTCATCCACATACAGGCATTAACCAGTTTTTTTTATTTTCCCGTTTCAGTGAGACATTTGACCCGGCTACTAAGCTATCACCAAACCAAATTTCATCAAAATTCGTTCAGTAGTTATGCGTGCACAGACAGCCAGACAAAAATAAAAAAGAATGTGTTTTGACATATACATCGATAACTATCTACACTAGGTACGTGAAATGTTCAAAAAATATTTCACTGTGCAGACACGAGCTCGTTACAGTTTTATTATAGGTATAGAATTTTAATAAAGAATATTACATTGCACGAAGCTTTTATGTGAGTTCAACCTTTTTTTAATATAATAGGATTAAGTTTTCAAACATGTGTCAAAGTAAAAATTAATTTAAATCAAAAGCAAAGTATAGTCGGTATTGATACTAATTTCAAAGCGAATCACCCCCACAACAACTTTCTACTCCTTTTTAACCCCATGAATTTTAATAAAATATCTGTAATTATTGTAAATCAATGTATATTTTCTTTGTAAATAAATGTTATCTATATATATCGATGGTCTAGAAGACAAACATGCTAACTACAGATTTACCAATTTTACAGGAGGATTGTTTTTAGTAATTCAAAACTTCCAGATGCTATAACTTAAAACTTTACATAGAAATTGTGTATCTATTGCCTATACTTAGTTAGAGTATTTATCTTCATATTTATTTATCATAAATTTAAACATCAATATCTAAAGTATTCTATAAAAATAGCAAAATAGTAAAAAAGAGCGTCACTTAGTACGTTTGTACACAAACTTTATATTATTTTGTTCACTTAACACTTTCGTGTATGCAACATTTAACATTTATTTACAAAGAAAATGTACATTCCTTTACAATAATCTATACATATAATAAAACTCTAACGGGGCCGTGTCTGTACAAAAAATAATTCTTGAAAATTTTAGCTGTAGTGTATATGTCATCGATGTAGATACCAAACCACAAATTTTTGAAATTTTTGTCTGTCTGTCTGTGCACGCGTCACGCAAAAACTGCTGGACGGATTTTGATGAAATTTGGTATGAAGATAACTGAGTACCCGAGTCAACATCTAGGGTACTTTTTATTCCCGAAAATATCTCATTCCCACGGGATAATATAAAAACTGGTTAAAAAGACAAATACGTAATATTCCGAAACAATTACACCTAAGAAACTAGAAATACGGTATGCAGGTCTTGAAATATGTCATCATCACGCAAAGACGGATTTTGATCTTTGGTGTGGAGATAACTGAGTAGCTGGGTCAACATTTAGAGTACTTTTTACAGCGGGATAATGTCTCAATCCATCGGGAAAATTAAAAAAACTGGTTAAAAAGACAAATACGTAATACTCCGAAACGATAACACCTAGAAATTTTAAATATAGTATGCACACCTAGGTGTCTTATATGTCGAAGACAACCGCTATGAAGGGATTATTGGAAATTTCTACGGGAACGGGAATAAACTGGATTCGCGCGCGTAACGCCACTGGGTCCCCACTATTTGTATGTAGGTGTCTTATACGAGTATGTTGTAGGCAACCAATATGAAGGGGTTTTCCAAAATTCCCACGGGAACGGGAAAATACTAGATCCGCGTGGTTAACGCCGACCGCTAGTTACAGATAAAAAAATTCCTCCAAAGAGGAACCATGTGGGACAGTGTCTCATTTTAGTCTACATTTTATTCTTTCTGGCATAGTATTTTTAAAGCACTTAAATTTTTTTACTATTTGCTGACGAGTGTTCAGTAGTAATATAAGATCACTTAAACCATTTGTCTACCGGCTCTTGAAAAGCTTAACATCCTTTAAGATAATTGGGAATTGAAAGTTATAAATTGACAAAAGTAATAAAAATATTTAGCTTATTTGTCAATCATGCGAAATGTTATAAATCTATTTAGCATTTTTTGTAGTTTCAAGTGATGGTAAATAACTGTCATTACTTCTTTTGGCTTCAAAATGACATCACTTACAATTAATGTATAACTACAGTTTGGACAGAAAGAGACGGAATTATGCCATTTGGATGAGTGCGATCGGTAGAGCATGCTCATTTAATACATTTGGCATTAAAATATCATTTTTCAAAATTTTGCACTTAGCATGTTTGTCTTCTAGACCATCGATATATAAAATACGAAAGTCTTAAATTCCACAAATTCTGTTAAAGAATGTTTACCTATTTTTTGAAGTAGATTGGATGAAAGAATCATGTTGTCCCATAGTAACTTTGTACCCCTTTTTCACTTCCTTAAGGGTAGAATTTCGGAAAATCCTTTCTTATCGGAGGACAACGTCATCCAAATATCACACCCTCCAAGTTTCAGGTCTCTACGATTAGCGGTTTGGGCTGTGCGTTGATCCGTCAGTCAGTCATTCAGGACAAAGCATTTTATATGTATATACTAGCGACCCGCCCCGGCTTGCAATGCTGAATTTTCTTTGCTATAAACCTTGCGGAGCCCTAGACCTTTCCAACGAATGCAAAACCATGGAAATCGGTTCGTCAGTTCTGAAGTTAAATCGTCAGGAAGGAATACCCGACTTATTTTTATATAGTAGATTTATTATATTGGCATAGATTTCGTAGAATCTTGACTCGGAAGACTCCACTACCACAAGAGGGAAAAACCAGGGCATTATTACAATAATATTTTTATTCCATGTACAGTTTTATCAATGTACTTATCTTGTTAGGTATTCGTTCACGAATGAGTTAAATATTTGTATTGATCGGCTGTGAGTGTGTTAATGATGTTATGGTTGCTATTAACTTTGTTATTCTATGTATTCGTGTGTTGTCTAATGGAAACTGTATGTATTGGAGCTCATTATTACTGAACATTAAACTTTATTCAAAAGCAACTTACTACCAAACTGCAATTTCAATGTATTACTTAATATTTGAACACTGAGTTAGTAGTAATTAGGTAGGTATGCTGACAAAACTTTTCACTTGCTCAGAAAGGAAATGCATGTTGTATACTATGTCATTCAAAAAAGATTTTATTTTTAGGTTTGAGCCAACGTTGCATACTACTCTTATCTAAATCTAGCTTTTCTCACATAGAGATTAAAATATAATAGATAGAGGGGGCATCGGGAATACTTTCATACAAAACTTTGAAGCTCAAGCGTCATGTCGTGTTCATACTAAATGAACGCGAGCTGTCATTTGGTCGAAATCGTACTATATTTATTCCACTTGTAATAACTTTTGGCATCAAATTTTCCTCGTTTTGTCTCCTCTATGCCTTATTATATTTTAATCTCTTTGCATAGACCGATGGGTTTGTGTAGAACATGAATTTCGTTGCAAAAACAATTAATTCATTCAAAGAATGAAATTTTATCTGATCGAATCTACTAAATCCTATCATTAACATTAATGTATGCAAAAGTAAATAAGTAATTTATCTAGCTTTAGAATCATAAGTACCTAATTGATAATTAGAGGGTTAGAGCGTGATTTATTTGGGTGTTACGGGGAGTAAAGGGAGGGGGGCAGTGGGCGGCGGGACGCGTGGTGCCGTAGCGTCGTCGGAGGCGGGCGTGATGTGGAGGATGCCCTCTGTATCACACTCTACGTCAGGTTGCTTTGGCCGCGGCACGCTCGCGACCTACGCTCCAACTCGGCGGGAAACTTTACGCGAACTATTCCCAGCTATACAGTCATTTAGCTCTGTTTACAAAAAGGAACCAAATATTTACCTAAACCGACAAACGAGAGGTGTATTTTACTGGAAATAAAAGTGATTGTGCTGTTATCTAAAAACATAATCGTTTACATGATAAAATGTGCAGTTTATGGATTTGTGGTCTGAATAATTGTAAGAAAGTTTTATATGCGAACATTTTTGTATGTGTGTTTGAACAACGTTGAGGTGACCGAAGGATTGAGACAATGATCATGAAGAAAAAAGGTCATAATGCGACGCAAGGACCGGACAAGCCTAAGGAAAAACGGAGGGTAAGTTTACGCCCGGAAAATGCTGCATCCGTTTAGTTTCTAACGCACGTACGTTTACCGTAACTTTTTCTTCTAACGTAATAATATTCAAGTGCCTATCTGTGTTTAAAAAAACACACTTTAAAACTGCTTATACGACACCGAATCATACACACCCAGATACGAAACTAATATCTATAATAAAAAAAAAAAATGATTAATTAGTTTACGTAATATATAATAAACTAGCGACCCGCCCCGGCTTCGCACGGGTGCAATGCTAATACTAAAACCTTCCTCTTGAATCACTCTATCTATTTAAAAAAAAACCGGCCAAGTGCGAGTCGGACTCGCGCACCGAGGGTTCCGTACAACCTTGCAAATTTATGGTTTTCGTAATTTTTCCTTTATCTATGCTATAAGACGTTGCTTCGTACCAAATTTCAAGATTCTGAGTTCACGGGAAGCACCCTGTAGGTTTTGATTCCCTTGCAAGTGTCGAAAATTTGCGGCATAAACGGCTGTATCTTTTGATTGCGTTGGCTTAGAAGTTTGATTTTTTTCACAGCTTCAAGGGACAGTAGACCTGAGTAATTGATATAAATTTCAGCTTCATACCTCCACGCGTTCCTGAGAAAAAGGGTCTTGACAGACGGACGGACGGACGGACAACAAAGTGATCCTATAAGGGTTCCGTTTTTTCCTTTTGAGGTACGGAACCCTAAAAATCGCATCAAAATCCGTTGCGTAGTTTTATTAAGCATACATAGGGACAGAGAAAGCGACTTTGTTTTATACTATGTAGTGATGATAATAACTAATCTCCCGGAGGATGAATGTATTTCAAAGCTATATTGGATGCTTTATTGTAGATGTAAAATGAAAGAGACAGTTTAATGTTGTTAACTGTGGTTAGATTATAGAGGGTAGATTAGTGGTGTTTTTATCCTTCCATGGTAGGTACACAATAATATATGTTTTAGTGAGTGAAACCTTCGCCAACAAGTGTAATGCGGTTTGGCGATACTTAATCATAATATTATTTGTAGTACATACTCTGTGGAAATAAATAAACAAATATATAAAATAAATAGACGTGTGCAGGCACCCAAAAACGTTGGGCTCCGATGGGAATCGAACCCGCGGTCTCCGACTAAGAAGGCACTTGCAACTTACCTAAAAATAGACTCGCATGTAGAGTTGTAATACAAATAGCGTTTATTCCTGTTCTCGTAGGAATTTCCAAAAATCCCTTCAGAAATACGAGGATAAAATATAGCCTGATAATGTAGCTCTCCATTGGAAATATAATTTTGTTATTTAGGCCTGTTCCCGTGGGAATTTTATAGCTCATGTTACTCCCAGAAAAGTAAGCTTACTATTGGTGAAGATTTTTTTAAATTGGGCGGGTAGTATCGGAGCCTCTTTAATAAAAACAAACAAAACAATAAATAAAGCAAAACACCTATACAGACCATATTGAAAGTTTCTGTGTGTTATCGGAGTAGTATGTATTTCTCTCTTTAACCAGTTTTTTTTATTTTCCCGCAGGAATGACATATTTTTCTGGAATAGTACCCTAGGCACTGACCCGGGTACTCAGTTATCACCATACTAAATTTTATCAAAATCCGTCCAGTAGTTTTTACGTGATGCGTGCTCAGACAGACAGACAGACAACATTTTGTGTTTTGCTATCTAAATCCATAACTAGCTACACTACCATTAAAATTTTCAAAAAGTCTTTCTTGTACAGACACGGTTCCGTTAGAGTAGTATTATACTTATGTATAGACTAGCGGGTGCCCAGCGGTGTTCAGATCCGGCGGATCCAGTTTATTCCTCTAATTTATTCCTCTACAATGCTACTACAGTACAATTTGTAATAGTTTAAGGGATATTTTGAGTAAGTAATAGTTTATTTGTATGATTATAGTACAAATTTACTATTAGGTATGTGTAAAAGTAAAAGGAAATCATTTGAAATAGGTATATAAATGTAGTGTAGCTAGATACTTTACTCAAGAAATTATATGCAAAACAGGAGGCTATGTCAACAGGTATGTTGCAAACGCATATGTTTTCAACAAAGCCGAAGTGTATGCAACAGTCCATTCGTTTGACAACTCCATAACAATACAATTTTATTTCACACTTTCAAATCGTTGGAAATGTCACGTTGAGCATAATATTACCGTAAGTGGTTAACTTCACGCTGCGGCTTCAAATAAGAAGTCAATACGAGGTATAAAGAACATGTTTCATGATCTCACAGAGTTTTATACGGACGAATCTATACTAATATTATTGAGAGGAAATATTTGTATTTTTGTAGTATATTTGTTACGAATAAACTCAAAAACTACTTGACCGATTTCAAGAATTCTTTTACCAATGGAAAGCTAGAAGATCCCTGAGTAACATAGGCTATTCTTATTAACGTATTCCCACGGGAACGGAAACTACGCTGATGAAACCGAGCTGAACCGCTAGAAATGTAATAAATGTATTTATACTTATCGAATTTTGCGGCCACAATCTCTTTTCTCTGAAACTTAGTAGGTAGTAAAATCGATTTCGTTGTAGGATTTCTTACACTTTATTTGATTTTTCAATATTTTTCCACAATGGGAAGCTCAACACTACAGTCTATGTAATAAGGTGGCAAATGCCACAATATATGCGAACAAAGACGAACAATTTCCATAGTGGTGAGCATAGTCACAGAATACCGATATTAGTTTGTTATCCGTCTATTGATCAATAATTACTTTTCAATACCCATACTGTTACCTATTTTATATACCTACCTATCTACTTACTTAGGATATTAGTGAAAAGTAACCTCTTAAATCTCAGATAATACCTACAATTGATCCTCCTAAACAGACGAATATATTATATTAAATATATTTTTACCCGACTGCACCAGAATTAGGGTTATAATGTTTTTTGGGGATATTGCACACATATACCCAAAAAACGTCATCATTATAGGTACCTACCCAAACACTATTTGGGGTAAAAGGTAAAATCCTATGTAGAGCCAAGTCTGTAATTTTCTTATTATGCAATTTTGTAGAGAAATCGTGGGCCTGTTATCTCTGGACCCTGCTAAATTCGAGGTCGCGGGTTCGATCCCCCGCTCGGGGCCAACATTTGTGTGCATGAGCATGTTTGTTGGCTTCGTGTCTGGTCGTTTAATATTTATTTAAGTGTGTCTATCAGTTGTTTAGTACCCATAGTACAGGCCCTGCCTAATTTGGGACTAAATAAGCGAGTGTTAATTTTGTCTCACAATTTATTATTATTATAACTACATAAGTATTTTGTGACTCTATTATTATTTAACATTATTGTTGTATATTTGAAAAATTTCATGATAACAATTTGTACAGCACAAACAAATATCACTGAGCAGATATTATTTCTAGTTATACGGTCATCTATCCTAATAATTATAAACAGGAAAGATTTGTATTTTTGTATTTATGTATGTTTGTAACGAATTAACTCAAAAACTACTGGACAGATTTTAAAAATTCTTTCACCAATATAAAGCTAGAAGATCGCTGAGTAACATAGGCTATGTTTTATTCCCGTTTTCGGACGGAAACAGGAACTACGTGAACTGCTATAGTAGATAATATAAATAAAAACCTACGTGACATATTGAGAACCTCTTCTTTATTGAAGTCGGTTAAAAATACGATAGGCAGTGTTTAGTATAATATAGGCACCGATATTACAATACTATACTAGGTACGGGTAAGTATAAAGACCGAGGCAATTACGTGTTTTTATTGGATTCTTGATCTACTTTCGACAATAATCAAACGAAAGACGAATTCCAAGAATAAAATCTAATATCATTAGAATTTCATTTGTTTTGTATACTTAGTTAGTTCCAAATACTTACCATATTTTATGTTTCTAATTACAACAATATTAGACCCTTGCCCTTCTGTGCGATACTCTTATCACTACTGTACGAATTGTAACACACACAATAATAGTAGGTAGGTATATAGTAGGATTGAAGTATGGCGCTTACATAAGTTTAAATAGAAATAAAAATACACTATATATTATTGTATGTCTTTTGTATTATTGTATATTATTTCCATAGGGTTTGGGACAAAAGATAATTAAGTATTTTGTGACTCTATTATTATTTAACATCATTATCTATTGTTTATTTGATAAATTTCGTGACTTAACAATTTGTACAACACAAACAAATATCAATGCGCAGATATTATTTCTCGCCGTCCGTTATTTATTAACTAGAATTAGGTAGGTAGTACTTCAGTACATAAGTTATACGTTCATATAGATATATTATTTTTGTTGTAAGGTAACCCTTGTTTGCAGTGTAGGTAAATTTTGACAATATTTTGGTAGGCTACCAACTTCAATGAGAAACTGGGGGCAGCCCTACATCGTAGATGTGATAATGAGGTAGGTACCTAATTTAAAAAAAAAACTTTTTTTTTTTAATGTTTTAAAATTATTTTGAACGATCTTAATACATACTCGTAGTGTTGCACTATTAATAAGTATTTGTTTACATGCTCATTATATAGTAAAACCATTTTTGACTATTTGTGATAAAAAATGTTATATAAATAATTGTACTGTAGAGTCGAGTTATGCAGATTGTATGATGCGTATGCGCAACTCTACCCACGTGCTTCGTCGGGCCTCTCACCACGCGCATGTCCGGTGTCGGCGGCGCTCGTCACCGCACTGCCACTTGATTAATTTTTATACAGGTTCCTGTCTCTGACCCGGACCCAGATAAGTTGGGAGGTCATAAAGCTCCCCAGACCATCTAAATTCAAACTACATTATTACAATTGGTACGGTCTGCAACTCCGCGACTATCGCGCCGATTCTCCTTTCGATGGTTTCAAGGTGCGACAGCAATACGTTTATAGGCAAAGAGAGATCGCAAAAGTTTTGAATCGACGTTACCAATTAACAAAAGTATTCCGACTTTTGTAAATCATACCTCCACGGTGCTTATCGCGATCATTTAATAACACGGACAAGGTGGTCCGACTCGAACATCGTAAACAATCGAGCGACAGATCGCGGCATTCCTAAATTAATGGGGTACGTTCGTAAACGCCTCGCCGGTATTTATTTGCGTTGGTCTTCGAAGTTCTCGGGAGATGGGCGGGCGGCGCGGGCGCAGATAGCGGGGTCACGTTCTCGAGATAAAACGCGAGATAACGCCAACGTCTTCAGTAAACGATTGTCTTTCCGTCGACTCTCGGTTAGCTTCGATATTACCATACTGTGGATCTACAAACTGTACTTCTACTACAGTCGAAATCTTGTTTCGGTTGGCTATTGATGACTATAGTTTTATCTCTATCCTACTATAATAAAATTATAAATGCAAAAGTTTGTGAGTATTGATGTTTTTTGTTCTTTCAGGCAAAAACTACTGAACGAATTTAGATGAAACTTGTTACATAGCTTATACATCATAATAACACAAAGGCTATATTCTATCCCCGTATTCTCACAGAAACGGGAACTACACAGGTGAAAACGCGGGGCGCTGGTAGTGTTATCTATATTGTTAAAAGATTTATATGTATATTATAAATATACACATACAACAGTTTCAATTAAAATTATGCTATTCATAACTAGCCCAAAAAGAGCAGTTTACATTATTTATTTATCAATGTTGTACTCGGACGTAAAACTTTTATCACGCTTTGTTTTTAAACATACAACTGCCTCTCGGAAAATGTCTTGAGAATTCAAATACCGTTTTCCAGGTACTGCATTCCAACAAATTAATTTACTTAATTACCGCGCAAGTACATGCCCAGCCGACATAGCAGGAGCGTGTAAACAAAATCCTTACCCCTTTACCCCGTCTCCTCCACGCCCTACGCTGCGCTGCCTAGTTAGCTAATGAAGTTGTAGACATCCAGTCCAGTCGCCGCCGAACGACAAACGACGACAGAGCATGCGCTAAGCAATAAAACGGGCATAGCGACCAGCAGGCGACGCGAGAAATTACGTAGGCTTTGAAGAGTCGTTTAATTTAGATTCGGACAGACTTAACCTCTGCCTACAGCTTTTTAATACCCGCAACACAATCAATATTGTGCCGTTCTTTGTTTACATTCACCCAACTTCCGTGGACAAGTTTAGAGTCCCTTCTTAGACTACCGCGGTTTTTTAGTGTAGTTTATTTACTTACTGAAATGAATGAATTTTGAGTTTGAGTTCGTGTTAACAAGAGTAAGCAAATGAATTGGCGACATTAATATTTTTGATCATTCTATTGTAGTGCTTTCCTACGTGATAATGAAATTCTTTATATCGATACGACCCCATCCACCAAGCTTAGTTTGTATGTACCAATAATTACACCGGGATGTGATTGATGATAACATAAGGGAAAATAAGGATAATAACTACCCAGCAGATAAGTAATTACCGTCATTAGAAACTGGTAGAACGATAAATATGTAATTATTATATGGCTCGAGTTAAATCTTAGGCCCGAGTTCACCAACAGTAAACGACCGTTATAACAATTATCAGGTGACTAGAACAATACTTCTTACTACTGCTTATTACCATACTTTAAATCAGTCAAGCACCGTGCGGTTCGAATGCGCGACAGAACAAATAAAAATCAATTGTGTCTCATTGTTTGGCTTTAAGAGGTTTACTAATAATCAACAGCCGTACCACCTAAATTTCATTTCAGTTTATCTAATTTGAAGCCGCTTTATTTAGCAACTAGCGACCCGCCCCGACTTCGCATGGGTGCAATGCTTATACTAAAACCTCCCTCTTGAATCACTCTATCTATTAAAAAAACCGCATCAAAATCCGTTGCTTAGTTTTAAAGATTTAAGCATACATAGGGACATAGGGATATATGGACAGAGAAAGCGACTTTGTTTTATAGTATGTAGTGATGACAGACAATCATAAAACAAAAATAATCAGGTTGTCTTAGATAGTAGACCTGCAGGTGTTTAAAATTATATTGCTCGTCACAATATTTGACACTAATGGTATGGTTTTATCTAATAATTATTGTTATAATGGTCGTTTAGAGTTGGTGAAGTCGGACCTTAGTAGAATAGAGGTCCTACATAAAAATCAATATTCTCCTCAATTACATAATAAAGTAGAGTACTTTGTGGTTTATATGGTTCGAATCCGTATTGATTACAATCATCACGGATTTTTATTTTTCTGACGTTTTCTTGTGCGATAGGTGCGAAAGCGGTATACTTGAAATGGAATGAATAGGCTATGAATTATCGACTTAATATAATCTATTCAACCGTCCTACAATCCTCGCAATCCAATATAATAGATCCTACCTCTATTATACCATTCCAACTCATTTATGAATATCGAGAGTCGATATATTGAATACAGAATATTTCTTCATCTTTCTTTCTGTAAGACGATGCTTGTATAAGCTTGTAAAGTATAATATACAAATTAATCAAGTCTGTCCAAATTGTTCCAAGTTAAAATGCATTCCCGTTAAAAGTAAATTTTTCAACGAGGAGTTGTTTGAATTATTTTAACCTTAGGGTCAGTGATTTATAGGAACCAGTACTCGACCTTTTTGGAGAAGACGTCGATATTTCTGGATGTAATGATAACCAGGACGTTATCTACTCGCATAATCATTTTATTTTATTTATTCTGGCAATAGACAATAACATAACAATATCTACAAATGTTTAGTTAATGGTAGACTTCGAGTGCCGAATATTAACATAACATACATACATACACAATCTCACTCCTATTTCCCATTGGGGTAGGCAGAGACAATAGACCACCATCAAACGACTCATGCATGCTCGTCGGTTTCGAGTACTCTTTATCTGGCTTGATAGGCGTACCCTAGGTCGTCTTCTACCGACTCGCCCATTTACGACACCCTTGTATATCTGTCTCGTCAAGCGACTCCTAATTCGTCATTAAACATATAACATAAGTTTCACATTATTGAAGAGATGCAATGAGAAAACTCTACATAGATACTTGATGTTAACCTATCGACAAACAAATAAATATGTAAGTTGTAGAATACAAGAATTATTAAATTAATTTAATTATGTTAAATTTAATTATGTTTTTTAAATTAGGGCAGGGTCTGAAAAGCAACAGTTGTGCTGAGACATTATGTTGATGAAATGGCTCGAGTCGTACAAATCATATTATGATGAAGTTACTTTTACGGTTGCGGTTTTTGTTGATGAATAAATGTCTTATTTATTTATTTTTAATTGCGACCAGAAACAATATAAAAATCACTTGTTATACTGTATGTAAGAGTAACGTTCTATGTTACAAAGAGTTATGGTATTACTATACATACCTACATACATACAATATTGTAGTGAATTTGTGATTTTGTGCAAATACAACCGTTTATAATTATTTTCTATAAATTAAGATGTTATGAATAGAGATGTGTGCTTTTGAAATTAAAAGCATAAACTATTAATTTAAATAGATATTGAGTATGATGGTACCTAGGTAATCTGTATGATGTAGTTATTGAATTAAAATATTTATAGTAGATTATTTACATTTTGAGTTACGCTTAGTGAGTACCTATAAACTAAGAAAAAAATAATGGATTATATAACCGATTAATCACAGGAAACAAAAATAGATGTGTAAACCTCTACATTCCAGTTTTTCTTCCTTGACTACGCTCGCGTCTAGTTTAAAATAAAATAGTGGTATCATTCTCCAATTACAGATATTGATGTAGGTATTTAATTGTAGATTATACAGCTAGAGGATGGTAAAGACGAAAACAGTTTTATCCCAAAAGAGAAAACTTTTTGCGAGACTATATAAACTTACAATGGCTTGTAGTGGCCAGTTAGATTTTCAAATAAGTTTTTTTTGCTGTAGGTCTCTATGGAACATTTTTTCATACGAATTCATCATAATCCGCTGGTTAAAAATGACTTGATTTAGGAGAGGTTTGCATCATATATAATTGAGAAATGTCGAGCATGTGCTGTGAAAATTAGTTATCATCATATTCTAAGATACCTTACACAGAATCAGGGTATCACCGAGAAAGGACTTCGATAAATGGTGTCGAATCATGTTTGAGTCGCTGTCACTCAGACCAGCTGTATTTATAAACACAACTTGATTGATAGGTGATGTCCTTTTTAAGCGCTATTAAAACACTTTTGTAACTCGTATCACGCTCACTCGAGCTAATATGGAAACTGAATGGTAAAGAAAAAATATATACTCTTGACAATCGGTATCCAATTGACTTAGTTTCGTTATAAGTAGATATTTTTCTATCATAGAAATACCACAGAATATATAATAGTACTGATAACACAATGATAGTTTATCTACCCATTAGGCATACCTATATGCCTATATACCGACTTACGTAAAATATCATAGTAGATAATATTATAAACGCGAAAGTTTGTATGTATGGATGGATGTATGGATGTTTGTTCCTCTTCCACGTAAAAACTACGGATAATGAACGGATTTTGATGAAACTGTACAGTTAATAGCTTATACTTACATCAGAATAACACGCTATATTATATCTCCGTATTCCCACGGCGCTACTGCTAGTATATTATATAGGTAGTGTGTTTTTGTGACAGAAAAGCAAAATTTCATTTTGTATTTGTAGCTGTACAGATATTCATTAAACTTTTTTAATAAAAGGTGGATAGAGACTATAAAATATGAGTTACAACTTACAAGTTACCCCCTAGACGATTACTCCCTTATTGTAAATTCAAATAAATCAAAGGTAATTCAATACTTAGCCACAAAATAGTAATAAAAAAAAGATTTTTATACGTACCTATGTATTTTGGATCTGGAAGCCGGTCAAATTAAAATAGGATGTTAGTAAGGAATAAACATCTCTTTATTGCACACCAATAGTAAGTATGTGACAAGTATACCTGCGAATCCACCAGTAGAAACCTATCTGACTATTCACCGTCGGATTGCGGTGTATGCCCATTGAGTTATACATTATTATAGAACGACATGCATTAAAATACCTATACCTATACTTTTTACAATCTAGTGGCCTTTACATAAAGATATTCCTTAATAATTTTATCGTGTTTTAATTTAAGTAGGTGTAAAGGAATTCTAGGTAACTTAGGTTAGGTATACTTATTTTAAACAAGTCATGTAAGTATTTATCACGCAGAGAGCTACGCAAATTGCCTTATTTTTGTATAATTAATGTAGTGAGGTGATTACGATTTCCTGCAGATATTTTTATAATTTATATTAAATTATCCCTGCTTATCCTGGTGGTGGAATGTTATATAATAATTATTATGTCGTAGATTAAAGGCTTTTTAAGTAGAATGACTGTAAGTTAGTAATGTTATGTGTGGTTTTTTGAGTAGAATAAATGATATAAAAGCTAATAAACACACTTTTGTATGTACGAGTATGTCACTTGTCGAAACAAAACAAAATAGCCCAGATTCGAGGGGTAGGGGTAGGCCATAGAAGAGTTTTATTAACCACCTTCTTGCTCAATTATCAGATCAGCTCGGTGATACTATATTATTGTATTATTATCATCAAGCTAGATATATACCATTGCAAAGTTTCAAGATTTGTTAATGTAGTTATACTTACAAGTTCAGCTAACATGCACAAAATCTAAGATTATCTGTAAAATAAAATATGGCCAGGTAGATAATTGTAGAGAAAATGTTCTTAGAATTTCCAGCTAGGTTCAGAGAGACAAAAGTAATTTAATAAGCTTCGCAAGATGAGGATTTTATAACTGAAGGATAAGAAGGAGAACAAATACCTTCGGAGGTAAATTATAAACATAATTGAATATTCGCACCATTCGATTTTACTTACTGTGTCTTCAACTCGCACTCATGTACAAAGTAGATATAGTCAGATAATAATTGAATGACTCTTATACTATACTGAACATTTACGGCAGTCTGATTTAATTATGTACGAAAGTAATTATTCTTTTACGGACTTTTCTGAATAAACTCTATTGAAAAGCTACATGGTGGGCACCATAACGATTGCAAAACGATAACGCCTTTAAAGGGAATACGCGAAGTCTAGCTATAAAGCAACATTCCCAAAGACCGATGTAATCACAAGTTCGATAAATTATGACCTAATGCCCTCTATTCCGTTGAAAACTCACTAGAGCCGCGTATTTGATGACTATTCTTGTATGAATGAAAGATGAATAGGTACCTACTGCGGATTTGTTGATGACGATAATTGGAATTTCGTACTTTAAATGGTAAAAACGAAACCAGAGGCACGGAACCTAGTGCGCAAGTCCGACTCACACTTAGCCACTTTTTTCTTGGTTTGTTGTTGATACCTAATGGTTTTCGTGGAATTATTTCACTATATCAATTAATTCCCACGAATCGTTGGAAAACTGGCTTATCACCAAATATTGTTCTCATTTTACACTAGCGACCCGCGTCGTGCGAAGCTGGGCACTACATTTATTTTCTAAACATTTTGGGGTAAACGTAGAGTAATTTATCTTTATTAAGGACATAAGTAGTTTTTATTTTTCAAATTACTATTTATATTAAAATAAATAAAAGAGTAAATAATATCACGCCTTTTATCCCCGAGGGGGTTAGGCAGAGATATTGAATTTCTGGAAATACCTTCGTTTAATCAGTATTTTGGACCCTTGAACCGTAATAGGTGGTGAGCCCATCGCCGGATCGGGGTGCTGTTTCCTTACGATGTATCTAAGAGGATGTAATAACAACGTTACGAAGTTCAAAGTGTCAAGCTCCACGTGCTCTTGACTATACCTTAACTTTACCAGTATTATATGATGTACAAACAGAAACACAGATAATCTATCACTGTTTGAAAGGGATCGATATAAATAAACCTGACAACTTCGTTGTAGTTGCAAGTCCGTCACAAATTATGCATAATTCAACCCAATTGCAGTTTATCGATTAAACAAATACAGATAGAAGAGTTGTCTTACCTAAGTAGGACAACTCTTCTATCCTACCTAGGTAGGACAACTCTTCAGGTAGGTAGGTGACAGACATCTAGACACACACTAGTGTGTCAAGCCAAGTTCAAGTAGCAGAACGGCGAGCAGCACCGTGTGTAATATTACAGGAACCATTTGGAGCCACTTTTGACCCCGTCATAACTCAAAAACACATAAACGTGTCAAATAGTCAGACCTTAGGCTACAAATTATATATTATCCTAAGTTATAAGAAGAAATCATATTTTACGTTGTTATAAATAAATTTCAGGACTGACCATTGAACTTAGCACCCATTTAGATCTCACTTTTTTTGTCGTTGAAGTCAACAACCAAGGCATAGGTATATCTGAATATTGAACTTGGCTCTCATTTTACATTTATGTTTTTGATGGGATAAGAAATTACAAAGTTAGTTAGCTACTGATTGGTGGTTTGCAAGTTGTCAACAACAAATGAAAGTCTCTTTGGGTAAAATGTGAGTTTTGCAGTTTGTACATTTATGTTTTTCAACTTTATAATGTGCACTAAGTTAGTATACCTACTACTAACAGTCCGCTTGCAGTCATTTGTCAAGTCAGCTCAGCCAGCCAATGTCTACTTGGCCCTAACTATTCTTCAGATTAATTGTTAGTCTGTTGCCTATTGCAATTGTCTGATAGGTTAGCAACTGCCAACTGTTGGTCAGTATTCAAGTAACTTTTTAGATTAAAAAACTACTAGAGTTTGTTGCAAATTCTACTTTGACGTTTACTAGACGTACAAATGGCCTATAATTTCACAGATTGGAAGTTTTCTTGGTGTGTTATAGCGCAAAAATAGCCAATATCGACGTCGGCGTTAAGTGCTAGACGACAGTAGGATAAACAGAGCGCCCGGCTCAAGGGCGCTTGCGTTTTTGTATCCGTTGCAGCATCCCACGCCACCGCCATCGCCAATCGTATCCATACATCCGTTTGCAAAAAAATTTAACCTCTTTATCCTTATACATATTTATATACCTTCCACATTCTATAATTTCTTCAATATTGTTGTAGGAAATATATTTTCAATAACGTACAGCGGGCTTCGGCTGCTGCTACATTTAAGCTTACAAAAATCCCTGCACCGTTTACCCATTAATTGCAGCTTCTAATATGGTTTAATATTGTAACAATAACCAAAACAAACAATCACAAAAAGAAATGGGTCATTATATCCTCTTCGGCCGTTTCACCGATATACGTTAAGTAGAACTACAAGATGATGTCAATTTTATATAAGAAGTAGGTATTCACAAAGAGCAGTGATAGCCTTACGTTTAAGGAGCCTGCTTTATACGATGATAATCAGTGAGGCTCGGGTTCCAATCCTGGAATTTACCAATGAGTATTTAGAAACTGATGCATCTACATATTTATCACTAGCTCGACGGTGAAGTAAAACATTGTGAGGAAACCCGGAGGTCCCAGAATTAATTCTAAGACATGTTTAAAAAACCCGGTCGGCGATGGGCTCACCACCTATAACGTTTCGGGGTCCAAAGAATATCTCGTGAAAACTGGGTATATCCAAAAATGAATACCTGTGCCTACCCCCTCGTGGATAAATGGCGTGAGATCATTATTATTTATTTATTGTCTACTCTCTTTTAAAGGACATACAAATATTTCATTTTAATGTGTTTTTTACACAAGAAATATCTTTCAGATCACGTAAAATATTGCTTAACGAAATCAATCAAATAGAACTTTAACCCCTATGTAAGAAAATTGAAGCACGCTTTCATTTACTTGGTACCTAAACGATTGTCTATGACTCCATTAGGAAAACAAATTAGATATGAATATTTATTAGAAATTAGTTGAGAATTTTTTGTGACTGTCTCTCTCCAGCTAAGTTTATTTGAATAAGGTGCACGCAGCTCGCTTTTGTTAGAATAAAATGAATTTTGTAATGTGAGTAAACCCATATTGCTTATACTTCGGCGAAGCCAAGGTTTTGTTTCATAAACAACTTATATTATTAACACATTAGTAATCAATAGGTGTTTAATTTAGAACTGATGCGAATTGGACAAAGTAGAAACTAATAACTAACAGGTACATTCGACCAAGAAATGTCATAATATTACCAAAACTGTCATTAGATCCGTCGACATGCATAGGCAAAGCAAAACGACACTTTTCACAAAAACCCCTTTTCTGGTTGTGTAAAAATAGCATTACTTGGCTGTATGTCTATCTCGGTCAGCCCTTGATGTACATATACCATAGCTGATATTTTAAATAAAAAAGACCGACGATACGACAAAAAAATATTCAAAAATATAACTGTTTCTCTACCCCAAATGAGTCTGCAGATATTAATTAGCTACCGAAGAGTTTTTAAGTTTAATCCTTATCTTTTGTTCACATTTACCTACGCCTAACCTTGATATATTAAGACACGTTGAGGCTGAGCCGTCACTTCTCCGCAGAAGTTCTCAAATTGAAGTAAATAAAATAATATCAAATCAGGTGGCATCTCAAGAGAACAAGAAGAGCCAAATCCAAGGAGTTGCGCAAGCGCCGTGCATAATAATATAACATTGCAACGATTTGCGCCGTCTAATTAAAGGTTCATTGCGCGAATGCGTGTCGGGCGGGACTTAACTGGGACGTAGTTCCGAACTCGCAATTCACGTGCCCCAAATGCGTTCTTCCGCATTAAGCCCCGGATTCACGGCGAAACGGCAATGAAACGTCGTCGCGAGCGCATATTGCTCCCAAACCCATGATAAGATAATCGAAGTAGAGTTAAATATACAAGGAAATGAATTATTGGAGATAATATATAAGATAAATTCTTGCTTGGTTATTTAGTCCTAAATCAGGTAGAGCCTTGACTCGTTACTTATTAACTTATAAACTAGCATACATAAATATACTTAGATATATTATGAACACCCGGTCACCCAGACACGGCCAGCAATCGTTGTTCATACATGATACAACTAAATGTCCCCGCTCAGGAATCGAACCGTCTTCCTTCGACTCAATACATATTGTCTTATTTTAAATGTAAAGTATTCAATTAATTTTACTCCTAGTTAATTTAATTTTGTGATGCGAACCAACGAATTTATTAACCCTTTTAAAGTTAAAAGTATGCTCAGTTCAGTTCCAATAAAAGACAAAAAAGAGTACTTACAATACTCGGAATAATGCAGCTTATGCACAAATAAGGCAACTTAGCGACTGCTTGACCAAGTCAAACCCACAATCTTGTTCTGCAAAAAACTAAATATGGCAAGATCGCCGTGCTTTCTACATGAATCAATCCTGAATTATCAATTCAAGATGCCTTTAGTTTTTGTTGCATCGAGTGTGGGAAACGTAGAAACAATTTCTTACCGCGGCATTGAGATAGTGAATTGCATTCCTGCGCATCCTCACGCCCCGACGCTTTCTCTGCGATGTCGAGAAAGCGAAAGAAACTATTAAAACATTGGAAACAATAAGTAAAGTTAGCAGAAAAAATCTAGACCTAACTTGAAGTGTTTCGATTTAATGTTACTTCCTAATGGAGTGGTGGGCAACGGTAGGATTTATATTGTTTACAAAAGCTTACAATATCACAGCAACTATTAATTACTTACTAAAACATTCATAAAATCTTCTAGGAGTGACATTTAAGCGGTACAATTCGGTTTAATTATGAACTAATATTTTATGACCGATAAAAGATAAATTCAATTATATTACCAGGTGATATACTTAAGTAGTAATTTTTACATCACTCATAATTACTTATTTGTAGAAAGAAATCACAAAATGATATCTACTATATAAAAATAAGTCGGGTTTTCCTTCCTGACGCTATAACTCCAGAACGCACGAACCGATTTCTACGGTTTTGCATTCGTTGGAAAGGTCTCGGGCTCCGTTAAGTTTATAGCAAAGAAAATTCAGAAAAAATTTCAACAGAAAAGCGGGAAAATTTTATAAGCATTGCACCCGTGCGAAGCCGGGGCGGGTCGCTAGTTTTATATAATTACCTACACTTATTTAAAGGTTGATATAGTTACACCATTCCTTTCTTTGAACTTTGTTACACAACTAATTACTGTTACTAATATCACTTTATGGGTTATTTAAACCATAAAATATTTATTAAGTAGATCAAAATTTAATACAGAGTGCTACCGCTATAAAAATAAACTCCAATGAGATTTTACGAGTGTCGATAATGTATTCAATTTCTAAGCTTCCATAGGTATATAGTTAGATCCAAGCAAACGAAGTTAAGCTTAGATATTTCTAATTGATAGAATTGGATGACGCTTCGAAGATTTCCTCCAGCGAAGAATCAGTAATACCACGACGACGTTCGTGCCCGTATCTTCTCATGGGTGACGTAGAAAGAAAAATACCTAAACAAAGTCTGACATGGGCATTGCGCAGCAGCGGCCATTTGACTTGCCATTCACAAGCTAGAATTACCTTGTAAGAGAGACCAACCTTGTCGATAATACTAAAGATCAACTCACAAAGAGGCGGAAAAGGCGAGAAAGCGGTCGCGGTCCGGGACGGGAATTTCGTGTAATGTTCGATATTGTATTCAACCTGTCACACAGAAAGACGCCGCAGTCCACGCGTTGATCTTTTAAGTTGGTAATATTAGTACTTTTGTGAATTACTAGCGGCTCGGTACGTGCTTCGCAACGTATAAATGAAGAACCACTCGACATATTTTAAGCAAACTTTACATAAACCATCTGTTAAATAGTCCAAATAAAGCCTAAAAATTTGGTTTGGATAGGTGAGCCCGTTCTTGAGTTATAAAATAACAACGAAAAGTGGCATTCATTTTTAGATTTATTGTAAACTAAGGAAGAGATTAAATTTTCTTTGTTGTGAACAAATCGGTGCTACTGGACTCAGTCTCATAATATAATGTTTGATATTATTTAGTACATACTATTACATCAGTGTATACCCTAACTTTACCAAAAAAATGCGAAAGTAGATATTCAGGGCGAACTAAAACTATTCAGAACCGGTTTTATCGACACCATAAACCCGAATACCATTTTCCAAGCCGCAGTACAATTGCATGTCAAATTACTTTAAAAGTAAATTTATAACGTTTTAAAATAAGAAGCTTTTCATACGAGCGTTTATAAAACGCTCGTGCTTTAAAAATTACTTATGACTTTTTATAAATTAAAGATTTTATTTAATTATATATATCTAATAATATAATATGATAAACTGACTGACTGATTGATGATATTATCAACGCACAGCCCAAACCGCTGGGTCTAGTCTAGCTAGAGACTTGAAATTTTGCACATAGACAGCTTATACAGTGTAGGCATCCTAAGAAAGGATTTTGCAATATTCAACCCCTAAGGGGGTGAAATAAACGTGCGCAAGCGAAGCCGCGGAGTACCTACCTAAAAACGCAAACAAAAACGCATCTGTAAAATCGTTCCAAAACATAAAAAGTGCGATCGGTAGATCAAAGATGAGCTCAACCTTCGCGGAAGATTTATTAAAAATAAACACTCACACTGTACGGAATTGGGGGTTTACGGGTTGATGAGATAATAAAAAGTTCTTTTTGACACGAATCTGGTGTTTATTATTTGGGACAAATGTGACCCGGCTGTAATCCGACACCGCGCCGCCTGCCGACCGACACCACTCGTCTTGTTTGATCTACTGAGAGCTTTTTAAACTTTTTATGCCATACTTTAGTGCGTTCTAGGCGCCTTTATGGCTGAGTAAACATTGGGGATTATCTTGGCCGGGGCTTAACGAACTTTTCCATTTTGACACTTCCACTCATCACAGTTATTTCTGTAGTGTCGGCTAGCGCCACTATTTTGAGGGTTCCACAACAAGTCTGCCAGGAATGAAGACTGTAGATCAACATTGCACAATTCGGATGTGCCCCTCTTGAATATTACACTCAATCCGCCCTTGCATTGCAGTAGTACAGTAGTTATGTAGGCACCTATAATTATACCAAAAATAAATCATCATTTTTTGCATTTTTTAAAAAGATAGTGTGTACCTATTTCAAATATTTACGTAAAAGAAAAGTTTGCACTTCTTACTATCAATAAATGCAGCATGAGAAATCAACAATAGTCTACATTTTAAACAATAGGTAAGTAGTTGGGTGTGGAAACTTTTTAAATGTAATCAAGTTGAAAGATATACGATAGTAAAAACAAATAAAGGGCTATATTCTTTGATGGCATAATTTGATCGTTGAATCGTATATGCGTTGATATGTTTTTGTAGTTTCAGGAAGATTTGTTATGTTTAGAAGCACGGTCGAATTCGAAGCGGCTGATGCTCCGACACTTTAGGAAAATAGACAGACCATAATGTTGTAGGCACTGGAAAAGGTTATGCAGTAGGTATTGAACAAATTAGTAACAAATAGGGAACATATTTATGGCGCACACTTTCAACAACTTATTGTTCATCTGCCTACGTAGATTTTCCGTTATTAGTAAAAAAAATACTTTATTATTTTAACTTACCCTAAATTTGATTAGTAAGAATAGCCAATAAAAAACAGTTATTGCAAAAACATAGGTATTTGATCAAATAAAATTAACCAACTTAGGTACTGGTAGTTTGTCACATGGCTTCGATTATATGCCTAAAAGAATTGTCTTATTTTCATGGACTAGCTATTTTTAATACATAATACAATTAATATGAGTAGGTAACTATGTTTCCAAGCAAAAAAACGAAGATGTAGGATTTAGATCTTCTGCAACATGCAAAAAACCTTTTTAATAGCTTTAAGTATTAATACGGTAACACCGTACCATGTCATACCCCAGATGGTGCGTTGTGGCACATCATCGGCCGGCGTTAAGCGGTCGGATTTTTAAATAAACATTTTTAATGATCGGCCCGCGCCTGCGCCGCCAGGTGTACGCAGACGGTGCGCCCGCGTATCCCTCCTCCCGCTCACACCTACCTCTTTTGTTCCTAAAACAGTAACCTATTTACTAAAAAGAAATAAAGATTCTCTTGACATGTTTAATAACAACAGACATACTAAGAGGGTAAACATGGATTATAATTAAGTCACCATCAGTTTTAAATTGTACTCGTACACGAATAACTATACTGCAGCCATACCACCTAAGTATTACATACTAGATATTTCATCTAATTACATTCATCCCAAGGTAGAGTTGAAGAAAGACCGCCCATTATATATACTTTTATTAAATAATTGTGTCACTTATCGCATATTTTTAATGGTGTACAACTGTACAATATAGAGTTACACTTTTAGCCTAAGATTCGGTTGCAAATTAGTGTAGGGATCGAGTATAGGTATGCTACAAACAAAATTTTTACGCATATTTATGATTAGGAGAATATATATATCTATCAGGGTGCCCTATCAAAATATGGCCGCTAGTATTTTTAATTAAAAAAAATATTGATTTTTGGGACGAAATTTCATTCACATAAAATATCGTCCACTTCACGGCAATATACATAAAGACTGAAAAATCACGAAAAATCAGCTGATTTTTCAGAGTCTTGATGTAAGTATATTGCCCCTTTATGTGATATGATAAATTTTGGGTCCCAGCCAATTTTATTACTTACTTAGAAAGACCATAATTTTCGAAAAGAAGCAACTTTGAAAAGTGTCTGGATACATTTCACCCTATGTAAAACAGAACAGAGAAACTTTACTTTATCCATACTTGAAACGTAATCTCGTTTAAAACCGTAACCTTGTTGTGTTCGAATGAAATCTGATAAATTACTTTGACAGAAGGTTAACAAATCTTGACTCGAAAGGTGAAACAATGCCACGAATTACCAACACCATTGTCTTGTTCCCCGGGGTTTATTAACCATATTTAAATTCCTTTTTTTTGTTAGAAGAAAGAACAAATTACTGTAGTTTTTTTTGGTAGAGTTTATTGTGAGACACATTTACACATACAGTTATTCAATCACAAAATAATACAAAAAACCATAGTTTGGGGAATTATTTATTTATAAATAATAATCGCAATCGCCTTTATTTGACATTTGTTATGCGGTCAGTGCTTGCTCTACTTACACTGGCAGTATTGTCAGTTTTGAGACAACTGATAAACATCCTTCCTACTAATTCCTACATTAATGGGATGCTGCCCTGGTCATCCTGCTCTTCGAGTTTGGAATTAGTAGTAGTAGTAGAGACTTGAAACTCAAAATACAATATGGTTCTTTCAATAAACTAAAATACTGGTAATTATCAGTAAAGCGACCACAGATAGATTCAGGTCTGTGAAAGCGACTAAAAAGCAAGAGGTAATATCAATACCTTCCGGATTCCGTCAAATAATAAGCCGAAGTAATGTTTAAGCATGACTTATGGCACAACAAGCATTACAATCCACTAAGATTGCATACAAAAAAAACTTGAGGACAATCCATTCCATTGTCCTCACGTTTTTTTTGTATGCAGTCTTAGTGGATTGTCTTAGTGGATTGCCCTCGTGTAAATGGCCCCTTAGGAGGTACTGCTTACCATTGCCCTGACAGTTTCCCTGTATCACATTACCTTCCTTAGTTAGAGGTTAGTGGCTGATAGTCGTGTGGCAATATTTTTGTTGACTTACAGAGAGGTCGTGATCGCATTTCATACCTACCCACTGAGGCGCTGACCACAATCTGGGTTGAACTTAGTGGTGGACCACACAAAAAATAATAACGAACAGAGATATATTTCCTATATCTTTGTATTTTTATTTACTTTAAGCCGATAATTTTTAAAACTTATAGTATTTCTTATAAGATAACTTATTATTTTCGGCCAATTTCAGCTTCTTATATAGTAACACAGAATAAGGAATATGCTGGTCGCAATGAGTGAAATCTTATCGCTATATATATCGCTAGCTCTTATTCTCGTGGGAATGAGATATTTTTCGGTAGTAAAAATTACCCTAAATGTTGACACAGTTACTAAGTTATTTCCACAACAAATATTTCAACTCAGTAGTTTTTGCGCGATGCGTGCACAACCAGACAGACAAAAATTTCAAAAATTGGTCTTCTGATTTCTAAATCGATAACTATCTACACTACCGTAAAAATTTATAAACAGACACGGTCCCACTATAGAGATTTATTATATGTATAGATAGATATAGATAGTTATCGTGCCCGTACCAAATCCAGATTAACTTAGTATTTTTGAGCTTCACGAGAACCTAAATTTTATAGTTCTCAGAGCTGTTCGTATACCAATCATCAGAAATTCACATTTCCCAATATAAGATTACCCGTCAAGCATCGCATTTAGTATGAACCAAGCAAACAAGAAAATATTTTCTAGTAAGTTCTAGTTTAATATAGGATTCTTTAGGAATCGTAAAAACATTGCAAACGTTAAGGTATTTTACCTGCCAAATTTCATGAATCGATTGTGGTTAAGCCTTGAAAATGTAACAAACAGGCAGAGAAGCTTTTTCACATTTATGGTCAGCGCACACAGTGACGCTAAAGGCGAGTCATTTTTCCGGACCTTTCACACAGAAAGCGGGCGCGTTCCACCGCGAAACTCTCACTGAAGAGTGACAGCTTGCATACAAATATGAATATTTAAGAAAGCGTCCCGGATCGCGACCGCTTTTGCGCCTTTATTTTGTTCTTGTGTGCTTTGTCCATTATAATATTATTGGTGTGGAAGTGGAGATTTTACAAAGGGGGTCACTGTCACTATTTATAACGGTTTCTAAAAGCATGCCTGAATTAGTATCATTTCAAATCGATCACATTTCACAGTGACCACAAAGAAGTCAAAGTAACGAGCGATCGTTCAATGAATGCCCATTGATTGTGCAACCGGCAAAACAGATATTGTTACAGGCCCTGTAAAATATCCGATCGTAAATCCGTATTATCTCAGCTCCTAATGCAGCTTAAACGAATATTTACGATTGGTATTCTGATAAAGAGCCCCACTTGATTCCCAATGCACGGGAAAGCGCACGGATGATGGGTTAGTTTAGCCGTTACTGGGAAATGTTGTTGGATCACATTAAAAATGTTACCTACAACCACACTACTAGATATACTCGTACTAATTTCCAACAAATGCGTTATGTACCCCGCACTTTATTGAATCTATAGTTGTTCCCTACGATTTCACCATGCGTAAGTCCCGTTCCCATGGGAAAATTATGTTACTCCCATAAGAGTAAACTTTTCATTGGTGAAATAATTTTTAGTCGGTTTAGTAGTTTCAGAACCCATTAATTATAAATATTACAAACAAATATACCTACTAATCTTTACTGTTTATAATATAAGTGTAGGTGTAGAAATAACGGACATACAATGAATTTTGATTTCAAAAGTTAACTACATACACATAGGTATTTTATTTTTTTATATGGTACCTACCTGGTAGCGCACTGGGTACCTACCTACACGTGCATTACCGTGAATGAATGAACTAACATGGAAATCATAATTAGATTTCCCGAATCCAAACAGAACCTATTTCGCGATTCAATTTTCATCTCAAACATTCGATAGATGATACCTCCTAAAATAGTGTTCTAAAAACTTGGAATCTACAATCTTAGACACATCTCCGAAATCTGAATACTGTATATCGTTACAATATCATATTTACACCGAGCGAACTGAGCAATTTCAAACAGACTGCAATTTTGTGATTTCCATTGTTAGGTACAAGTATCTTTATAAACCGTGCGGTCAGGATGTTTAAACAAAGAATTTTCTTTATTGGAAAAAGTACTAGGCATTTCAGATACCTAGCGCAGTTTCTGATACCTAATTACCCTTGATTAATATGCAATATGAAAATCATTTCCACCTTAATTTTGAACTTGAAACTCAATAAAATATATACTTACTTACCTTTATGATTTTCAAAGTTGTATGATCATAACTTCCTTATCTGGAGAGTGTTTGTAAACAGTACGATTGATTGCGCAGTGGAAGCCACCTAGTCATTACTGAGGCTAATAAACATATTGCAGTGAATTTATATCAATAATTCACATATCGATATTACTGATTTATCGTAACGGCAGGCCGCGGCAGAGTGCGCCACTCCGCGATAAGGTGGCCAAAATAACTCCTCGCATCTCCAACGTTCCTCAGATAACACAGACGAATAGGCATTTATTTTTATTTCATTACAATACTCGCTTATATGAGTACTTATGAGTTGCAATAGGGACGACTCATGAGTTTAAAGAGGGAACAATTTAAGAGTTCGTCTCTTGGCTACACTTTGTCATGTTACAAATTCTTCCATATGACAATCTAAAGTTGCTACGGTAGCATGAAAAGCGATCCTACAATAAAATGCCAATTGAAGTAATATTAAAAAAATACTGCTTTCAAGTTCAGTGACTAGTGAGTGACACCTATCCGAATCATAGAGCCTAGATCACGGACGGCAAGCACGCATCACCACTATCGCAGCGCGTAGTCTTCTCACTACAGTCCGTATCACATCACTACATAGTATAAAACAAAGTCGCTTTCTCTGTCCCTATATATCCCTATGTATGCTTAAATCTTTAAAACTACGCAACGGATTTTGATGCGATTTTTTTAATAGATAGAGTGATTCAAGAGGAAGGTTTTAGTTTTAGCATTGGACCCGTGCGAAGCCGGGGCGGGTCGCTAGTAATTAATAAAGTCCAACATCCAATCAGAGTTGGACCACTCTCCAGGCACGATCACCTCGCCTGGTGCAAACTTTTCACGATTTGGTTGTGATAGCCCGGACGGTTAAAAGAGCCTGCCTAAAATCAGTGAGGCTCGGGTTCGAATCCTGGCATGTACCAATGAGTTTTTCAAAAACTTACGTACATATTTATCACTAGCTTGACGGTGAAGGAAAACATCGTGAGGAAACCCGCAGGTCTCAGAATTAATTCTGAGACATGTGTAAATAGACCCGGTCCGGCGATAGGCTCACCACCTATCACGTTTAGGGGTCCAATATATCTCGTGAAATGTGGGTATATCCAGTAATGGAATACCTCTGCCTACCCCCTCGGGGATAAAAAGGGCGTGAGATTATATTATTATTATTATGTATGTCTTTTCAAATTCTCGGGACTATGGAGTCCCGGACATTTGGGAGGCGTGCATGGGGCCGAAGCCAACATGTAGAGGCCCTTTTAGACAACTATGCTATAAACAAATGTGAAGATGTGACCCCAACCGGCGACTATCCCTAAAATACATTATAGGAATGCATCTAAGGATAGTCGCCGGTTAGTGTAGGACTATTGAAAAATGGAGTAAAAATCTACAGTTACTTGGACTATTGAGTTGGAGTGCTAATGGCCGAATACAGAATCTATGGAAAAACTACGGCGCCTGCCAGATGGTAACAATGTTATAAACACGTAAAAAGGGCAGGCGGTGACTTGCCAACTTACTGGTCTGGGCCCCACAGAACGGCCGCACGCTGGGAGCGACAAGGAGGCAACAGAATGTAAGCGGCTAAGGGTCTCGAGAGGTGTACACCGCTTTCTACCCAGGGTGCCAGCCGCAGCCGGGTCCCCGTGCCCACTCGCGTCTTACGCATGTTTCACTTCGACCCTTCGAGCATGTAGCTCTTGCGACTCCACTCCGGACGGCCAATTAAGGCAAGCCAGAGGCGGGGGACCTGTTCCTCGTCAGTTTTCACTCAAGCCGGCCAGTTAAGGCAAGCCAGAGATGAGGAAAGGGGCCTTCCCCCAGGAGTAATAGGGTGCGTGGGGTCGCTACTCCCCATCAGCTCGCCACAAGCTGCCCTGCGCAGACTGACTGCATCGCCAATAGGCGATGGGCGATGGGGTCGTCACATCCCGACGCCTTTTATTATTATTATTATTATAAACATAAAATTCAATCCATTCTCCATCTTTCGACGATTGATGGCAAGAATAAAACGTTACACCACATACATACTTATTTTTATTTTACTTAGAGAAAATATAGAGTAGTTCTTTAAGCAGAATACTTATTAAAATTTATTAACGTTAACTAACAATATTGTTTTATTCCACAATAATCAGCTTACCACTTTGAATTAAGTGAATTTATTTTCAAGAATTTTAAAACCAGTTTTACTACTGTGGTTCAATTACTTACATTGGTAGATCCATTTAGTTAAAGGTCTAGTGTATTTACTAGGACATTCCGTATTTATGTCAAATCAAAACGGCTGCAAAAGGTTTTCCGCTTAAGTCCATTGCTAGCAAACAGGGAATTTAACTAATAACCTTTTGCAATAGGGATATCTTCTTTATCTATACTTCTATACTAATCTTATAAAGACTAAGATTTGTAGTATTGTTGTTTGTTTGTAACGAATAAACTCAAAAACTACTGGACCTATTTCAAAAATTATTTCACCATTAGATTAATATCTACTACAATTTCCCATAGTAGCATAAGCTATATTTTATCCCCATATTCTCACGGGAACGGGAACTACGCGGGTGAAACCGCGCAGAACAGCTAGTTAGTAGTAGGTATCATCAAGGCCAACACCCCCCAAGGCGGGAAAAGCGGGAAAACAGTCGCTAAAACTCGAACATTACAAAAAAAAACATTAAAACATTTTTAAGTATCCTTTATTGGCTAATCAGCTATCGATTCCCCTGACACACTAGCATTGAAGCCCCATCTGTGATAATGCACATAGGACCTAGGCAAAAGGACTTAATATATTAATTCACTCAATTACTATTGACGAAGATTCATGTCTCTATTACGTGACTGCTTTGACTAAACCACTTAAACACAAAACAGAATACAGCTCATGGTCTTAATTATGTGTAATGTATTCTAATTATCCAGTAATTACATGGAAAACTGTTTGACATGGCTGAGGGATCCTGAGGAAACTTCCAACAGTAGAATTGCATCGCTTAGTGCAGATTGTATTTAAATGGAAATAGATTTTTCTTTAGAATGCTCTACCTACTGAACATTATATTATAAAGATAGATTCTTTACTTAAATTGTGTTTCAAAAATGATATCCTACAGCAAATCAGAAATTAGAATTAGTAGGTATAGTACCTACCTATTATTTGATAGAGTCAGTAGGTAGTTATTATCCAGGAAATTACCTCAAAAATTAACTGTTATCTACGTACATAATATCAAATATTTGTGTTCTGCGAAGAAATATAATACATTTAATTTTAACATAAACAAAATACGAGTATGTTCCGCTTGTTTCTTGGAATGTCACCCGTTCAACCGCCAGATCGAGACATAATATCTATTGTCCTTGATTTCCCTTGGCCTGGGACGCTAGTTTGACTGGACATAGAGCAACTCAAAATATAGTCAAAGACAGTTTCTGCAGTTGCATTTTACCGGACACTTATTTACCGCCCTCCTCATTAGTGGCCACTGAACATGAAACTGTACTTTATCATTAAAGTTGACAAGTGGAATTACATCGATCTTTGGTTGTTTCAGAAACTTCACGACAATACAGGAAAGCGGCCGAGGGTGGCGCGGGAGCAGGCGCGGCCGGAGCAAACTCTTCACAATACCACAAGTAAGAAAACTAATCTACTAGATTATGTTGGCATAGGTAGAAATTGTTATTTTCATCACACCTATTCGAAAACAAAAATTGGACTGGCAAAGGATAGTAGGACCAAAATTCTAGTTTGCTCACGTCGGAGTCTCAACTGATTGGTCCGCGCTCGTGATACTAACATAGATTAGCATAGTTAGGTTGGAACTTTGAGCCGCTAGCATAAAGGTTGAATGTAAAAAAATATAAATATTATTATGGTGATTAGTTAGCAAGGCGTTTGTATTAGGTATATTACTAACTTTTTTTTCTTTGGGCCTCGCGTAACTTTTTGTTGTTCATTATGTGAAGTTGAGCAAAGAAGTCGAACGCATAATGTACGATAGGAGATATGGCCGGTTTGGTTTTGGCGGCTTCATTTTTGTTTTCTTAGATTTTTTTTTAAACTTACACTATAATCTATACAATACTAATATTATAAAGAGGAAAGATTTGTATTTTGTATGTTTGTCATGAATAAACTTAAAAACTACTTAGGTAGGTACTAAACCGATTTTAAAATTTATTTTACTAATAGAAAGTTAGAAGATCCTTGAGTAACATAATATATTCTATATTTTAACTGTATTTTATCCCTATTTAACACATTCTGTTACATATTGTTTAGTAACACACTCGTTAATAGATTGTGTGTAAGAGAAGTAAGTACCTAGGTAATTTTATTGTATAAGGTAAGTATTTTAAGAATATGTGATGTAAAACTTGGAAGATTTGTGTGAAAGGCTGCAAATGTTTTTGCATTTATACTGGCCAATTGCATGTCACTCTGTTTGATTTAGGCATATTATTTATTACCCTGGTTGAATGATGCAAAACCATTGATGGCTGTAATTGGAAGATTAATCGATTGAATAATGCGTTAAGGTAAAGTGGGAAATGTTTACGCCATATCCGCCAATCGGAATAAGAAAATGAGTAAGGAGGCATTAATACTTAACATTTATTTTAATTTCAAGAAAGTGTAAGTAGGTAGGTAATTTACTTAAGTAGGAATAATTCTTGCGTTCGGTGGGTATAAAAATTCCTGGAGTAATTTTGAATGCTTCTTTACCCTTGTAGTAATTACGCTAATGGCTTGGAGGGATGGACCCACACCCCAAGTATAAAGCGATTATACGACGCGTCACAGAATAACCGCAATCTCATACACCCCAATCAGTATATTAATATAAAAAAATGAAACATTCGTAATTTTATTTTATCAAACCAAATTTCTTAAATAAAGCGCAATAATAGTAGGAAACCATAGGTAGCCCATGGGTAGCCCTAAATTCCGTTATGCTTATTCATTTTCCGGTAAAATTTAACACATATAACACATTTCAAATAGCTGAAATCGATTAAGTATTCGATACTGAACAAACTAATTTCAGGAATTTCGCTTATTCTGTTACATATTGTATACATGTGTGACTTTGTTTACAGTAAAATATCTACCAGGAGGTTGCGAGCTGCTGTCATGCGGGCACGACATGGCTTGTATGCCGTACCAGAACAACACGCAACACTACTGTCTGTGCACATTTAACGGAATGCCGCCCACCGAAGACTTAAAGTGCCCCCGGAGTACCGGTAATCATAAATATTAATAGCCTCTCTATACAGTCCATTGTTCCGAACAGCAGATTGAGTTGTAGGTTGCATGAATGGCGCGCTGATTGTCATAGATTTATGAATAAGCAATTTATTTCACCCGATTCAACCTACGGGTAACGTGGACCGTTTAAAGTGTGATGTAATATGCAACCTGTTTGGCGGAGCTACAGTTCCCGAATTGTCTAGCTTTATTATTTGGTATATGACCCCTTTATAGTTGACGAAAGCATGGAACCAATTATCTAAACACGCTCACGCCTTATCCCGAGGGGATAGGCAGGGGTATTCCATTCCTGAAAATACTCACTTTTCAATAGAATATTTTTTGGACCCCTAAACGTTTAGGGGTAACTACGTAGTGATAGGCATCTTAAAATTCAAACACTGTCCAGATTTTAAAATTCTTGGCGTTGATTAGATAGTGAGGACAATGAGTTTAAAATATTAACAATGTATACAGCTGATAGAAAAGTAGTCATCAAATAATAACAATCTCACGCCTTTTATCCCCTAGGGGCAGGCAAGGTATTCCATTTTATTAAAATATGTACCCACATTTCGCCGGTAGGTAGGTATATACAACGCGTCACAGAATAAGCTCGCAATTCCTCATAGGTACACCCCCCAATTAGTATACTAATAAAAAAAATGATGCATTCGTATTTTAGTTTTGTCAAACCAAATTTCTTATAAAGAGCAACAATAGTGCGGCTTCCATAGGTAGCCCTAAATTAACATACTTATAATATTAACAATTTTTTTGGAAAAATTTGACACATTAAAAATAGCTCAAATCAATTAAGTAGGTCTGCAGAAACTAATTTTAGGAATTGCGCTTATTCTGTTACATATGTTACAGAAATTTAGATAAGTAGGTTTATGAGTGGTAGTAAGTAGATAATCTGCCCGCGAATAGATTATTTTTCTCAGCTCAGAAAAGGCTGCTTGAGTATAATATACCTACTTAGGTATATTTTACAATTATTTGTAAATTTATTTATGTATTAGATGTAACTATTATTATTAATATTAGGTATACGAATAAGTATAATATTAATAATTACTTACATCTCTTATATTATAACAGTTTTTTTTAAATTGTTCACTTCTTTTATAGAAGCGCCCAGAGCGAGCGCCCGTACCCGTGTTGCCCCGCCTCTGCAACCAAGTGGTAGGTACTTGAAGTGGCTGTACGAAAAATTGAGATGATCATAATAGGTTCCTATTCATTGTTAGAATATGGCCTTGTAAAGTGGTACTTACTTAAAAACTAAAGCAAATTAATCTATTGATTCGCAAACACCACAACTGGGTTACGAATTTATCGAAATTAAAATGCGAGTAGTAGGAGTGGTCATAGTAAGTAATTTTCTTTTGACAAATAAAAAATTAACTCATTTGACGAGAAAGTCAGATACCCTATTGTGGCGTAAGCTAAATGAAATTAATTTATGCCAGGAATTTCGTTGGGGGATTATACATACACAATAATAGTATTGTCCACAGCGAAATATCTGCCAGGAGGTTGCGAGCCGCTGTCATGCGGCGAGGAAGCCGCTTGTGTACCGTACTACAACAATACGCTACACTACTGCCTGTGCACATCCAACGGAATGCCAGCCACCGAAGATTTCAAGTGCCCACGGAGTACTGGTAATCATCCATATTAATAGCATCTCTCCTGTAAATATATTATACATACCTAACAAAATATTTCAGCTACCATTTTATTTACTAACATATACCTACCTACGTATTTTAAACTTATTATTTAAACAAAAATAATCCCGACTGAGTGTGTAAAAGAACTAAAAACATTACCCTCCTTCTGGTGCAGCTTTGTAACATAACAATATTAACAATGTAAATTAAAATACTGCGCGAGATAAAGACGCATCAAACGTCAACTCGCACCGAAATTCCAAAATCCGTCGTTGTTGTTTGTAAATTGTTGAGGGTACAAGTCACAACGAAATAGTATATCTGCGTACACTAGAAAAACATTGCCCTCTGCCTAGAGCAATCGGATATTACATACGTAATAATTTGTAAGCTACAATTTATTCTGTGCCATGGAAAAGCAGAGTTCTTCGAGTTCGTAGTGGCTCTGCCTTCTGAGTCGAAGGTCGCGGGTTCGATTCCCGCTCGAAGCCCACGTTTGTGTTCTTCGTGTCTGGGTGTTTAATATTTATGAAGTATGTTTATCAGTTGTTTAGTAGGTACCTACTCATCTTCAGGTATAGGCTAGGTTGGGACTAACCGTGTGTAAATTGTGTCGGAAAGGTAAATGAAATTAGTTACTAACTTAGTTACCTACTTGTTTATTAAAATTTCAGTGCCAGTGACTCCTCGGCCGATCCACAATATAATTCCGCCGCGGACGGGGAACAGTTCGACGGACAGATACGTGGCGCCGCCCACAGCTCAAGTAAGCCATCCGTCTTCATTAGCCATGCTTCTTATCTTTTTATCTATTTGTCACCTCTCTTACTAAAGGTTGTTTAGTTACCTGTGGCTACCTAAATAATGGTGCATAGTTACGTTACGTGTTACATTGTGATATGGTGGATGTTTTTTTAACTACGCTTTACATACTTTCACAAACTTACCATAACATAGGTAGGTAGGTAATTAGTTTAGTTAGGTTAGGTATTAGATCAAAACCTTTCCACAATACAGTGATTTGATTTATCTGTGAGTGGAAGTTTTATTACATGTCACATATAGACCATTCAATGAATTATGTAACGGTATTAGAAAAACTATATCAGCAGAAGTATTGATTTGTAGTTTACACGCGTTCAAATGACAACATCGGGATGGTAAACGAATCAGTGATTTTCCATGGACACCGATAAATATTCATGATAGGTCAGCGTTGATAACGTTAGCTGGTTTCGCTGAAAATGTTTAACGTCCATCGATTATTCGCCAGAGTGCTTGCTGTATTGATAAATAAAGTAGGTTTGTTTTGTAACACCCACTCGAAAAAAAATCTTCCTTTGTATTCTTTAGCGATCATTAAGATAGACTAAAGACACAGCAAACAAGAAATTGAACTATCAAACCTAAGCAACTATACCTACGTTACTATAAAGATGTTCGGCGGAGGAGGTTTATTTATTTATTTATTTAACTTCATGTACCAAGAAAATGTACACATGGCGAACTTAATGCTTAAAGGCATTATCTACCAGTCAACCATCAGGCTAAGCAGAAATATTATTACGTAAATCCTAATACATATATATGTTGATAAAATAAACTAATACATACTATATATCGTAACAAACATAAAACAAAAATACTTACATAAAATAATCTAAAGATGATGATTTTCTTTCGAACAATTTATGTTTGACCTGATAAAAACGCGAGGTTGTAACTTAGTTACTGATTACTTTTTCTTCAGTATAGGTATCTAGTACTAAGGCTACTACCTACTACTTCACTACCTCCTACATTTAAAGCTCGATGATACATAATATAAAAAAAGAAATATACTAAATAGGGTAACGCATGGAATTAATATGTACTTAAGAGTACGAGTAGGTACAGTCAAGAGCACGCTAAGCTTGACACTTTAGACTTTGACCCGGCCCTGTATTCTATGGCGCGCAGTATAAATCTAGTGTCAAGCTTGACTTGCTCTTGACTGTACCTACTTTGTACTTCTAAATTCAGAAAGTTTACGATATTCACATTTGTGTTAGAAAGTTGCCTATAATATTCAATATCCATAGTCTTCTTACACCACCATACTACTCCACACTAACTTATCTAATATTACCCTCAGGCACCCAAGTTACTGGTAAGCGGAGGCGATTTTCCTGACACAGAGAGTAGTGACTCCCCCGTCATAGGCGCAGGAATCGTCGCAAACCCTGGAGCCCTTCTGGCGGCGATAGCCATTGGAGGGGCACTACTGCTGGTAGTGATCATCGCGTTAATCGTTATGTACTACTTCAGGAGACGGATATGTCTCCTAGATGGGAAAGTGCAACCGGTGAGCATCACTACATAGTATAAAACAATGTCGCTTCCCGCTGTCTGTCCGTCCCTATTATTGCTTAGATCTTTACAACTACGCAACGGATTTTTTATAATAAGTAGATAGAGTGATTAAAGAGGAAGGTTTATGTAATATAATACGGCGGGTCGCTAGTATATATTTTCATGAGGAGAAACAGGTTTTTTTTACTTGTACTTATAAAGTACCAGCTTCTTTACCATTTGTTACCTAATTGGCGAAACCTGCTGTTCAGAAAACCAATTTACTAAGCTATGTATTTTATTTTCTATTTTAACTGCCGTAATCAACATTACCAGCAGACTGCTGCCAACGTCCTAAGCATGCTTATGTAAAAGATTGTTTTTTATTTAGAACGATACTATATTCAAGTCTTACATTTCCAATAGATGTTAGAATATGCAGTCTTGTTTAAGCCCACACCAACTTAGTTATTTATCTACTTATATTAATGTCATTTTAGCGTGTACGACCAGGAGAGCCTCTGCTTGCCGAACGCTATATAACGAACCCTCAGTACGGCGTGTACGGAGCCAGTACATTGACGTCGGCGGGGGTACCTGGTACCCCGGGGGGCAATACTGACGACACTACAGAGCAAGTGCCGCTATTGGACAGGAACGCCCTAACTTTCCTAGAAGAAGTAGGGGAGGGATGTTTCGGGAAAGTCCATAAAGGTTACTTTCAATTATATCTTATTTTTAGCAATCAAACAAAGTACAAATTTATTGGGTAGGCAATATGTAAGGGGATAATAAAACCCAATTTTTTTTTCTCAATTTAGGGGTACCTAATAAGAACGTTTAATTTAATAATATGCTTCTTGACTGACTTCAAAATAAACATGAAACAATCTATTTTTATAACTTTTGTAACAGGTCTACTTCGAACAAATAACGGCGAAGACGTAGTGGCGATCAAAGTACTGAAAGAAAGTGCCGGACGGAGTGCCGAAGAAGATTTCGTGAGGGAGGTGTCCATAATGTCCGCGTTCCGACATCCGAATATTCTTTCCCTTATTGGCGTTGTTTATAGAGGTAAGCATTATAGCTTGGCAATCTACATCTAAGTACAACTACACTAATAATATTATAAAGAAGAAATATTTGTATTTTTGTATGTTGATGTGTATTCTTAGTTGTATGTGTAGTGTGTATATATTTTGTAAGATGTGTGAACGGGAACTACGTTGGAGAAACCGCGGGGAACAGCTAGTATTAATTAAAGTACTATGGTATCAACTGAACTGTATATGGTTTTCCTGTGTACCTACTGAAATTTGAACTTTCTTACAGAGGACATCAACGCAAGTCCATGGATGGTGTTTGAGTACATGGAGTGGGGTGACTTAGCAGGGGTGCTACGCGGCTCTCGAGGAGGAGGTCGGCCGGGACCCCTGTTGGACGACCCGGCGCTACTGCATGTCGCGCTGCAAGTGGCCCGGGGGATGCAATACCTAGCATCCCGTCGCTTTGTGCACAGAGACCTCGCCGCCAGGAACTGCCTGGTCGGCGCCAACCTCGCTGTCAAAATTGCTGACTTCGGCATGTCACGCGACGTGTACACGTGTGACTATTACAAAATGGGAGGCGAACGACCCATGCCTGTGCGGTGGATGTCCCCTGAAAGTATTGTATACGCTCGCTTTACCCATGAGTCCGACGTATGGTCCTACGGGGTAGTGCTCTGGGAAATATACAGCCGGGGGAAACAACCCTTCTACGGGCATAATAATGACGGTGCAACGAAATTGATTTTACAAGGTATAGTTTTAGTGCCGCCTGAGGACTGCCCGAGATTTGCGTGCGAACTGATGCGAGAATGTTGGCGTTCGGATCCGCGAGATAGGATAGGGTTCGATGAAATTTGTAGGAAGTTGGAGGTAGCCACTTCGGTGAGTGGGCCGAGCAATCAAATGCGGCTGCCGCGTCCACCGCCTACGCCGCAAGATTCAGCGGGGTACCTGATCCCAGCGCCGAGACCTCCCGTCGACTACTTGGCGACGATACCCGACCCTGAGCCCGAGTCGGATTCCAGCGAGGACGAAGACGAGGAGTACTCCTGACGGGTCGCATCGGCGGTGCCGGCCCCGATGCCCGCCTCGCACTACGTACCGAGCTCCTCTCCAGCAACCCACACCACCTTTACATTCCTTGCAGAAAGTAGCGACCAATTCGATTGTTAAATTAGGATATTATTATCACGACTGGACGTGGATATGAGAGGAGATTCATTCAACCCCAACGGCTATACAAAATAATACTCAATTACCTAGTGTGATATTATTTCAAAGTGTTTCTGTTTGAGATCGAATTTACAACCTAAATATTTACCTTAATATAAAATTGTTGGAATATATTTTCAGCTTGACTTAATGTACTTATAAGAAATCTATGTTTTCCGAAATTTTTGATCCAGTAAGCCTAACAATCTCAAACAGAGACATCCACTTTAAATGTAAGCATAATAATAATTTAATTAAGTACAAACTCTAATGTGACGTGTCGAAATGTTACCTTGAGTACCTTTAGACTAGAGCTATGTTGTATTATTTATAGTTTCTTACTGTTTTTCGTGTCATAATACCAAAAAATATTGTTAGTAGTGTTAATACATAATTACTTATTAAACACAGTTATAATTCTTGTACCGCAGTTTTTGCCATAGTCAATCAAATTATAGGTAGAGAGGTAGATACTAGTAAGAAATAGTAAGAATATTAATTACGAAACCCTTGTTTACAAATACATTATATTGTAAATGATGTGATGACTGATCAGCATACTTAGTTTTTTATAAGTAATGGTATATACGTATTTAGGCATCTATATCCGGTAACTACGTGTGAATAAAAATGCAATTATTTACTTTTTAGCTATGTAATTATTTACTTGCAAATAAATAAATTTACAAACGGTTATTCAGTCCCAAACTAGGCAGAGCCTGTGCTATGGGTACTAAAAAATGATACACATACATACTTATAGAAATATGAAACACCCAGACACGAAGCTATAACAGACATGTTTATGCACACAAATGTTGACCCCGAGCGGGGATCGAACCCGCGACCTCCGACTCAGAAGGCAGGATCACTACCAACTGAACCAACAGGCCCGTCGAAATGATCCATAATGTATTGTAGTACAAGTAAGTATATAATAATAAATATTGCATAATTGAAGTACCTACACCAAAACACCTAATTTATAATATTTATACATATACATACTTACGCAAAAATCTATTAGGTAGGGTAAAATTTCTTTAACTTACGATTTATTTATTTGTGCGATCTTATGCAATTTCTAAATAAAGATATAGGTACCTAACTAAATGTTATATTTGATCACTATCTATCTACACTTCTACACTAATATTATAAAGAAGAAAGATTTGTATTTTTGTATTCTAAATAAGGAAATTTTACTGTATTTTGGTATGTTTGTAACGAATAAACTCAAACACTACCAGACCGATTTCAAAAATGCTTTCACCATTTCACCATATTCCCACGGGAACGGGAACTACGCGGTTGAAACAGCGCGGAACAGCTAGTGTAAAATAAGGACCACAGTATAAGTATAAACAAACATTTATGTGTAGGTACACAAATTGTACATAATAATAAATACATATTATGTATAATGTACATACTTCGTTAAATTAGGTATCTACGTATCTATTGTCACCATAGATAAATAATAGCTCTGTCTTTTTATTTATACAAAACTTATTCTGGTACAGTACCAACGATTTCACTTATATTCTGAATGATAATATGCGATATGTGTTAATTACAAAGAGATTTAAATATAATAGGGCATAGAGGGGGCATTGGGAATATTTACATACAAAACTTTGAAGCCTAAGCGTCATGTCCTTATCATGTCAGTTATATAAACGCGAGCTGTCATTCGGTCGAAATTGTACTACACTTATTCCACTTGGAATAACTTTTGACTTCAAATTTTCCTCGCTTTGTCCCCTCTATGCCTTATTATATTTTAATCTCTTTGTTTAATTAATTTAAGCTATGTAAAATAGAAGTGAATGTTTAAAAAAATAAACTTGTATATTTACACAAGACTTTTCTCATTTTCTTTTACTGTTGACCTACATACCTGAAATAATTCTGACCAAAATAAAATACCTACCAAATAAAACGGGTACCTACCTATGCATCTATCTACTTACTTAATTTAGTACTTAAAAATAAAATTTCTTGTGTGTTGTTGTTGTTTCTAGATTACAGAAATCCCATTACATTGAAATATATGCTAAGCCTTGCATTGCAAAATCGTAGAGTGAGTTGAGATTCCATTTAAGCAGAGCCAAGTCTGCAAGTTTCTAATCAATGAAATGATTCGACTTACCTATTTGTTATGAATTATGTAGGTATATTTACTTACTAGTTACATATTATGTAGGTACTTACTAATATTTGGTGAGTAGGTACCTACCTACCTATACCACACATCTCTGTATTCTTTAGTATAAAAATTACAACCGCACAGCATAAACAAAATACCTAATCGCAGCTACGTAGATATTTCCGTGTTTTGAGTCACATCATGTTATCGACTTCATCATTTATGTTCTACGTCAAATCTTTGTTCGCCTCTCCTAAAATTTTTCGTATTTACCGCCAAAAAGTTCGCGCCAAAAGGTAGTTTTTTAACATTCTCGTAAAGTCAAGAAAGCAAAAGTATAGAATCTATCAACCAGTCACCCAATACAGTAGATCCATGGTATTATACAGATATATCTGACAAGAAAATGTTCAGGAGTTTTAGACTTTAAAGCTAAAAATCGTGAGGTTGTTGGAGCCCCGAGATCTCATTAACTAGGGCAGTAACGGACATTTGCTCTTAGACAAGTTTCTGTTATATTTAGGTAGTGAACAGAAAAAGAAAGAATAGAGTTCATAGTTCAACATTTTGGCAGTAATTTAGGTTAAAAGTGCCAGACGACCAGAACCCTGTGGCTCAGTGTTTTCTCTGAAAAGAGGTATCCTAGCATAGAATATTGTTTGAGTTTAAAGATAAAGTTGAAGATGAGGCAGTGTGTTCTATGACTTTAGCCTGTCCAAAACAAGTTGGGCGAAATAAAATAAAAACAATGTCATTGACATTGTCAAATTGTCGTTCTATCATTCGTTTCGTGTTTCGTTCCGTTCGACGTTCGTTGATGCGCTTTTTCACGACGGGAAACGGGACGGGAAGAACGGTTTTCAGCGTTTTGTACTAAACATTGATTAGTTCAAAATGTAAACAATTCTAAAATAAGTTGATGCCTATAATATTCAATTGACGTACACGCACTTCTTGTAAGTAATATCTGCCGATCAATATGCCTCCGGTTAATTCAAAAGGAAAGAAGGATAGTGCAGAATACGAGGTATGTAGTGTGGTGTCCTAATAATTTAGGAACTTAAGATTCTGGAGAATTGAGGATTTGACCTGATTTATTGTTTGGATTGAACGCGTAGTACTATTTTCAAACTAAAGTTTTTTTGGATATTTATGATTTGATTCTAATTAGTGATTTATAATATTATATTTCATTAATTTTGTCATTGATATAGTACTACCTATTAGTAAAATAAGAAATATATAATACTTATTTGTTCTATGTAGTATGAATATAAAATGATTAGGCAGTAGCTTCAATTAATAATTCTCAATTGCTTCAATAACATTGTGATAAATAGGTAGTCACTAGTCTTTCTGTAGGAGCTGCTATATTTACATAACATTATCTATTGAACGAAGGAATGTAAACAATATTGAAATGACATTAAGCCTTGACTATACCAAATTCAAATATGAGAGTAAGTTTATAAATGTACCTACTTACTAGTAACTGTAACTTTCCAGACTTCTGGTGCTTAAAAATCCACTTTATACAATATGTAACAGAATAAGCGCAATTCCTGAAATTAGTTTGTTCAGTATCGACTACTTATTCGATTTCAGCTATTTTTAATGTGATAAATTTTTCAAAAAAATGAATTATCGTAGCTGAATTTAGTGCTTTCTATGGAAATCATGCTATAATTAATTGATATTTAAGAAAATTGGTTAGACATAACTAAAGTTCGATTGCATCATATTTTTTTATATTAAAATACTAATTGGGGTGTATGAGGAATTGCTCTTTTTTTGCTACGCGCTGTATATTACTAGCTGCTCCGCGAAATTTCACGCGCATAACTCCTGATCCTGTACGCATAATCCCATTCTACTCCCAAAAAAGTAAGCTTTCCATTGTTGAAAGAATTTTTTAAATCGGTCCAGTAGTTTTAGAGCCTATTGAATACAAACAAACAAAAAAGAAATCTTTCCTCTTTTTAATGTTATTATTAATCATGCAAGCAGTTTAAAACTGATTAATGCCTGTATCCAGGTGTCCATTCAAGCTTTCTCATTACAGGATATTATGTATTTGTCCAATTTATTTTTAAATCTATTAACATTGGTAGCTGTGACTACTTCTTCTCGTAGCTTATTCCATGATCTGACCACTCGGTTGCTCGAGAAATGTCTCTAAGGATAAGTGTAGAAAATGTGTGTTGCATTCAGAAAAATAGACCTTACCCCACCAGAGGCAAATTTTACAGTTTTGGAGAATTTAGGAATAACTTGTGGTGAAAAGCAAAGATTGCCAGATAGAACCTTATTCAAAACCAGCAGTGCTCAAACATTTTAAAGTTTCCTTCAAAATATTTAGTTAGCAAGTGATTGACTGCCTAATCTTCCTACTAGGCAGTTGTTTATATAAAAATCGACTCTTTTTTTAGAACTATCACTAAAGAAAAACATGTACATGAAAATAGGCTTTTACAGAATTTTAAAATTAAATACAAATGTGGATTAAATACTTATTCATTCTATATTGTCTTCTGTGATTGTTTCTGCATAGCATTTCATTGCTACTTACGTGTACTAGCAATAATAGAAAAGTAATAATAACCTATGAAAGCTTTAGATTGACAGGTAGATTTAGATCAACTGTTTGAGCATCTCTATCATAGACTCTTCACAATCTGGTCAGAGAAAAATGAGGATAATATTTTGCATTTCTTGCTTTTTACATGAAATATGTCCCCTGGAAAAAAATATATTTCCAGAATACTTATTATACTATATGAAATCAGTCCATGCTAAAAGATATCCATATCTTTTCAGAATATAATAGCGAAAAAATGCACAGCGTTGGATTTTGAACGTTATATTCAAGAGAACAAGACACTGCTGCTTAATGATCCATTGAGGGACATCCTGTTGTATCCAACTGATGATGTATCTGTAAGAAATATTTTTTTTATTAAATTTAATATAACTATTGAATACCCAGTACCGGGTAGTCTGAGAAGTTCCCAATTTGTAAGGCTTTTAATATGTATGTTGTATTTACTAACTCTTAATATTGAAATGCCTACTTTAGTAACCATTATATGGGTTTTCTTAAATTACTTTTATTTTATTTTGTTTTGTTTAATACTTTTTTTTACACAGGATGACAGTAAATACCTAATCAAGAACACCACTTCCGAAAATGTCCAACTTTTCTAACACATTATATTAAAATACTATAAGTTTAGTCCTACTAAATGATTCCATATTTTTACACCTAACATCTGTGCTTTTTGTAACATTCTACATAAACATCTGAAACCATAATAATATAAACATTGTATTTTTACATTTAGAACTGACTGGTTCCCACAATTTCTACTTTACAAATCAGCATCTTGTTTTCTTATGATAACCAATTTACATTTAAATGGTCTACATTGGCATCCTTTAAATATTTAAACAGCGAAAGTACTCATTTGTGTGTTTCTCTCAGAGTCTGTGTTGATGTGTTGATATTTCCTTGTTCTTAGAATACAAGAAAAAAGTGGTCTCTGTTTTCTTTTTTTTTTTTGTTTACAACTCTTAGAACCAACTGTACAATATTTATAAAATGTTTTTTTTAATTAAATTTACTTGTGTTACCAGATTATGAATGTATATCGTGTTGTGTATATATGTATAATAAATTACTGGCAAACAGGTGACATTGGCATGACCATTATCATCAAATGATTGCTAACTGGCGTTTTCGTAGGTCGTGGCTCAAAACCAGTGGCTTTGTCTGCTTGGAAAAGCATTGCACTGAGATGCGCCCTTTTTTAATTACTACAGCACACACATGCTCGCAACTAGTGATAGGTTACCACTGTTTTATATTATAAACTAGCGACCCGCCCCGGCTTCGCACGGGTGCAATGCTAATACTAAAAGCTTCCTCTTGAATCACTCTATCTATTTTAAAAAAAACGCATCAAAATCCGTTGCGTAGTTTTAAAGATTTAAGCATACAAAGGGACATAGGGATAATTATAGGGACAGAGAAAGCGACTTTGTTTTATACTATGTAGTGATGATGTTATTGTAAGGGTTGTTTAATATGTGTGTCTGGAGATTCAAATAAATGCTTATTCTATTCTATTATTAATAATTTTGAAAATACAGAGTGTAGTGCTACCGCGCCGCTGGAGGACCGTCACCACGGCAGTGCCAGATGTAAGGACGGCAGCATCATGTCCGCTGCTCACAAGACAGGCTTTACTGAGTTATGCTTCGAGTTGGAACCTCATACACTATAAGTACAGTAGCTACTCTGGGACATATCTCAACTTGCCAAGGTATTCCAGGCTTTATTAATATTTTGTTAGTTCATCTTCTTGTCTACAATGTATATTTTCTAGTGAATAACTCCAGTATAAAAATGAAGTCCAGCGTTGTTATCTTTACTAAAGATTTATATCTTTGTAGAGTGTAAACAACTCAAAAACTACTCTACCGATTTAAAAAATTCTTTCACCAATGGAAAGCTTACTTTTCTGAAAGTAACATGTGCTATAATTTTCCCACGGGAACGGGACTTAAAAAAATCGAGTCATTTTGTAATTCACTCTATTGGAACGCCTAAAATTTAGCTTTCTTCAATAATCCAGCCTGTGCTAAAACTATGCTTATTAGATTCCTAGCAGATTTATTTATTTCACCAATTAGTTTTATGGCCTTTTTATTGCGTATCACATCACATTGAAGTGCGCTTGCATGGGAAATTATAACTTACGAGTACTTCCCCGTAACTATCAACTACCGGACGATTACGTGTAGATTATTTTTATATATTGAAATATGATAGAAGCTAAGTCTGAAGTGAAACAACATTTCTCATCCAAATTAAGATTTAATGTCATTGACTTTTGGACACTAATTTATTCTATTTTAATGTAAAACCTGTCTATCGACAGTTGAGACTTAAACGAACATTATGGAACATAAATCTAATGAAATTATAATAATTATGTAGAAAGTAAATAATTGCATGTGTATTCATAATACTGTGATGCAAAATATGCTATTCCTAATATAGAAATATTAGACATAGCTGTTACGCGCTACTTCACCCGTTCCCGTGGGAAAATTATAGTCCATGTTACTCCTAGAAAAGTAAGCTTTCCATTGGTAAAAGAATCTTTAAAATCAGTCCAGTAGTTTAAGAGTTTAGTCATTACAAACACACATCAATACAAATTTTTCCTCTATAGAATATTAGTGTTGAGATGTAGATAATATTATACAGAATTACTGGTTTCGCAACAGATAGCTAATACGACCAAACAACTTTGTGAAATAGAGAAGGGAATAAGTCTATACATAATCTTCTATTATAGACATTACCCCAAGATACAGCATACAAGCAGACTAATTCTTTGAGTCATACCATTGCCAGTATGTGATAAATACCTGTGTTAACATGGAATGTTGCATGTGTTAGAATCAAAACAAAACAACTCGAGTCCTCATTAGCAACACAATTAACATACATTTCAAGACCATTAGAACACCGAAAACTACTAACCGTTTTAACTTTGATACAGTTTCCCAAGGTCACCTATAATATACGATAGTCCATGAGTCACTTTCCGATTTAGCAGTGGCTAGTAAGCGCAAAAAATAGTATTATCTATCAGATAAAGTTTTTTTGGAGGGGAGGCAAAAAGAAATTTTAATATTGAATTCATTGATGTGTGCTCATGATTAATAGTGATAACTAAATAACTGCTGGAAACAAAGCCTTATCAGTTTTGTTAATTATTTATTTTTCCTCGTAATAGAATGTATCATTGCTGCAATATGCGTCTGTTCTAAAAATAAACTTTTCCTGTTAACCAATAGACCCATAGACAGTAAATTGCCAGAAGAAGTATACGACATAGACGCCGAGACTGAAAGCGACAATGAAGCTCAAGTAAAAGTTGATGTCGGTACTAAGGAGGGTTATCTGCTCAAAGGACCCGAGATTGGCTCAGATAGAATATTTAGCAACCTTGCCTCAAAATCCTTCAAAAAACGATATTGCTCAATGGTTAGAGAAGCCGACGGCACGTATATTTTGGAAGTTTATAAAGATGATAAAAAGACGGATACAAAGCTCACTATCGTCATGGATTTTTGTTCGGATGTTGTTCGAGTAAGCCATACCTTCCTATTATTCAATATTATAATAATAAATGAAAACTAATGATTAAGTTCTAATTTGAACTTCAATTTTAAGAATCCAAAACGAGGGCGATTTTGCTTCGAACTACGCATGTCGGGCGGCAAAGGATATTCATTTTCAGCTGATAATGAGGAAGAATTGAACGATTGGATAAACGCTTTTAAAGCAGCTTTGAAGAAAAGTCATGATAGCCAAGAAGGTCACCAAAATGAAGAAGTATTAGATAAAGGTAAAAAAAAATAGCACTCTCATTATCCCCGAGGCGCTAGCCAGAGGTATTGCATTTCTTTATGTACCCACTGTTCACGAGATATATTTTGGACCCCTAAACGTGATAGGTGGTGAGCCCATCGCCGGACCGGGTCTGTTACACACGCCTCAGAATTAATTCTGGGACCATCTGGTTTCCTCACGATGTTTTCCTTTACCGTCGAGCTAGTAATGAATATGTACGTAAATTAATTCTTGGACTTGCGGGTTTCCTCACGATGTTTTCCTTCACCATCGACCTAATGATAAATATGTAGGTACGTAAGATTTGAAAAACTCATTGGTACATGCCAGGATTTGAACCCGAGCCTCACAGATTTTCATCCTGACTTGGGTCTAACCGTTATTCTATCACTGCTCTTTTTTTTTGTCAAGGTGAGGGCATAAAATCTTCTTATCATGTATATCATGCAACAATAAATTTAATGATAACAGCCTGTATCAGCCAGTTCCAATACACTTCCAGATGCAGACGTATCTTTGACAGCAGAGCCTCCGCCTCCGACCTACGGCACCTTAAAGGGACTGGAGCATAGTATGAATCCTCTTCTCATGCGGTACTCCCGCGAGACAGATATGTCCATCGCCGCCGCGAGAAACGAATGCCGCACTAACATATTCAATCTGCCCTACAAACGGGCAACCTCACCCGAACCACAGTTGGAACCGTTCAAGTATGTTTGCATTCGAATGACTGGTTGCTTTATTTTATTATGACAACTGTGTTGATTCACTTTAGATATGTTTTTAGCTAAATAAGGATCAAAAAAAATATATTTTTATTTGTTTCCAGAGAACATTTTGGCCAAAGAATTTTGCTCAAATGCGAAAGCTTAAAGTTTAGGTTACAAGCGCCCATAGATGGCGATAAAGAGCTTTTGTGTCAAGTAGAGCCATATTTTACATACCTTGCTTTGTACGACGCCAGGAGTGGCAGAAAATTGACGGAGAACTTCCATTTCGACCTCAACCACGAGGCCGTCAAGGATCTAGTCAAGGACAATGAGTGCACAAAGTCATTAGTTGAGAATTTTAGCTACGATGTTAAGTTAGACGTTAAACAAATACCGGACGAGTGGTTTAGATCAAAGAAACAGGTACTTAGTTATTTCGGATTCTAATATCATGGTCAGGTTAAAATTGTCGCTAGTATATAATATTTTATTTTCTTGCAGGCCGTTCTCTCTGTGAACAATCCCCACTCAGACTTGTTTTTAGTGGTGAAAATTGATAAAATACTGCAAGGGCACGTAAGTCAAGTGCTGGAGCCGTACCTCAAAGCGACCAAAGACCCGCGCTTGGGACTCAAAGTTCACAAGACTGTGCAAGCTTACGGCAATCGCGTAGGAACCTATAGAATGCCATTTGCGTGGGCCGCGAAACCTTTGTTCAGGTATATTAAAACTTCTTTTTTACCATACGGTATAAAAGTTTTGGTATTTTAAACATACAGTTTACATTACAAAAACATTTCGTAAAAAGGGTCGAAATTGATAAAGTAGATGATTTGAGATACTATAATTATATTACTTAGAAGTTTTCAATTCCACAGGTTGTATAGCAATGATTTAGACACAACTCCGGAATTTTCCGCTATCTATCGACAAGAACCTAATAAGATGTCTGACGAAGACTTAATGAAAATTCTATCTGACTTTCGAAAACCAGAGAAGTTGGCGAAATTGACTGCTATTCCTGGCTGGCTCAGTATCAACATAAATCTAAGCAATGAGCCAATACCTAGTAAGTATAAGGTCCCGTGCAGCACAACGGTGACTTGGTGGTACCATTGATTGCATACTCGCTAACTAATAATTACTATCCTTTCGCTCAAGCCTCTGGCACTATTAACTATATCGGCCCCATTTTGGGCGCCAGTGAAATTGTACCAGCCCCACGTTAGGCGCCCTTACCTTTACTTCGCCCTTACTTCGCTATTTAAATCCAATACCTTTTTATTCCTACTCAATTTATTCCCTTTTTTACTCAGATTGCATGACAAGCGCATACGCCGCTTTGAAACCATTTCCGTTGCCACCTACATCGGCGATTACGTTGGAGTTAGCTACATTGAATACGGAACCGGAGCAGCCGTATGCAGCGTTCGTGCACCATTTGTACGTACGGCCCCTGACGCTTAATTTCGAGTCGCAGAAAATATTCGCCAGAGCTCGGAATATTGCTTGCTCTATTGAGTTGAAGGACAGCGATTCGGGGGATAACAAACCTTTACAGGTGATTGTCTATTATTATACTCGTTGAGATACATCTGAACTTACATTGATTGAAGTCCGCTATTATCACTAGTGAACTTTTCATTGTGTATTTATCAAAAATTTATTGAATTATCTTTCTTCTGAGTCAAACTCTAACTGAGTCAAAATATGTTTGTTATTCGCATAAATATCGAGTTTGATTTTGTGTATCCGGTCAAGCCGCGTAATCGGGAAACACTAGAATTATCTATTGTAACAGAGTGGCCGTGGAAGGTTGCTGCTAGATAAGCTCTCGTGTAGCATTAATACTCATAGTCCCAAACTGTTTATTATTATATGATTTCATCAGCTTTAGTGATCTTAGGTAGTGTATGGACGGACAGGCATGACGACGCAGTACAGATGCTCAGTTTTACATCACAACGCCAATCCCACGTGGGGCGATGAAGCGAAGATCCGCCTGCCGGCCACCATCACTGCTCAGCATCACTTGCTGTTCACATTTCACCACATATCCTGTGACCTCGCTAAAAAGAATGACGCCAACGTTGAAACTTGTATTGGGTGAGTCGGAAACCAAGATAGTGAAATATCGCCCTTATGCTGTGTAAATAGAGTTACAAATATGCAAGAGAAATTAATCCAGCGGACAACGAACGGTGTGTATGTGCACTTGCGATGCATGAGATACAACTCTATTGCTTTAAATATAGAGGATATTTTATTGTTCAAGCATTAAAAAAATATATATATATATTATAGTGTAAATAGAATTGTAAATGTACAAGAGAAATTACTATAGCCGATAATGTTGTGTCTGCGTACTCGCGACCCGCGAAATTCAACTCTATTACTACATTCAACAAGGATCATTTTTCGTTCATCAGTTATTGATAAATTGCTCAAGCATTTTTCTGCGGTGACGCTATTGTTAGATTTTTAGTTTAGCGACTAGTATAAGTGCACCAAATAAATATGCATTAATTTTCGCAGATATGCTTGGGCGCCGCTTCTGAAAAACGACAAGTTCATTGACGAAATAGTGAACTTGCCTATTGCGACGCACTTACCTTCGGGATATCTGTCTATTCAACCGCTTGGTCTCGGGAAAGGGGTACGTGTTTTATTTACTACTAGCTGTCCTAAGTACCGTTCTAAAATTATAGTCCATGTTACTCCCAGGAAAGTTGGCTTTTCATTGGTGGTGGTAGTCGTTAAAAACATACAATAATACAAATCTTTCCTCTTTCTAATATTAGTGTAGATTTTAGTTAGCAAGGCTTAATATATTCCACTTACATAGTCAGTATCAAAACGGAACGTCAAAAACACATGTTTTGTTTCAGAATGCCGGTCCAGATATCGTGTGGGTTGAAGCAGAAAAGCAACTATTCCGATGCCAGTTGGTCCTGGATTCCACTGTTGCCACCCGCGATTCCCACCTGCACAATCTGTTCAGTCAAGCAGAGAGGCTGATCAAGTCCAACTCTCCCCCCACCTCGCCCTCCCCTCCGCCGTGGAATGACGTGCTCACTGCTCTGAAGGCAGCGCATGCGATCAAATTGAGCTCACTGGTTGCCTTTTTGCCCACGATATTGAATCAGCTGTTTGAGTTGATGGTACGGATATTTTTTAGCAGCTATTTATTAATTCGTCGAGCACCGCCCGGTTCCAATAGGCACCATAACAATTAAAAATCAATTATGTTTTATTTTATTGGCTAGGGAGAGGGTTCCGAGATAGAAATTAATCATTAGCTGTCTTTCCAGACCGTAGAGAAAAGCTACTCAAATGATATGGGATATCAAATCGTGAAGTTGATAGTACACTTTGTGCACATGATGCACGACTATGGAAGGAAAGATTTACTGGACAGTTACGTCAAGGTGAGTATTTGTTGTATACTTATAAGTAGTACTAGTAGTACTACTCGTACTTATTGAAGAGACACTAACTTCCTCGGCAACGTAGCAGGGCGTTCAACAGCATTTTCGTACCAGCCTCTCAGTAATCGTAATTTAAACTCATTATAGTTGTAAGCAATTAAATCTTGCGCGTATGATTGAGTCTTTTTAAAGGTTTCTTAAAGGTTTTTCATAAAACATCCAAAACCAATAATAAATTCTGCGTTTTTTTACAGTACGTATTTAACTGCGTGGAATTCAAGCTTCACACAGTCCTGACTGCCCCTCTGCACATGTTCGTCGACCCAAACCAGCAGGACTTCTTACTTGGGCATAAGTTCATGCAGTATTCCAGCTTTTTCTTCGATATAATCGTCAAAAGTATGGCTCAGTATTTGATTAACACTGGCAGGATTAAAGTGAGTATTCCTTTGCATGTGAACTGAAACTATACGACGATAGTTTAGTTCTGTGCTATTCAAATTACTTACTTTCTATATCTTTTCCGCTTCAGATGTCACGACACGAGCGATTCCACGCGGATCTCTTAGAAAATATCGACAAATTGGTGACGGTGGTGGAGCCATCGTACATTTTGCAACAGCCGATGCAGACTCACATATTCAACAAGAATCTCGCTGTTTTTCTAAAGGTTATTTTATCATATTATGCGTATTATATCTATGGGTGACGATGACCATTTAATATTAGGCTGTGGGTATAGACTATGTTTGCTTGAGACTTGATGAACTAAACAATAAATTATATACAGGAAATGTAATTGTTTAAGTACATTTGCCAAACGTCATCCTACTAATATTATAAATGAGAAAGTTTGTATGGATGTTTGTTCCTCTTTTACGCAAAAACTACTGAACGGATTTTGATGAAACTGTACAGTTATATAGCTTATATATCAGAATAACACATAGGCTATATTTTATGCCCGTATTCCCACAGGAACGGGAACTACGCGGGTGGAACCGCGGGGCGCTGCTAGTTTGTAATAAATAAGTTCTGATTTGATTATTTTTCAGGCTTGTCTGTCATTTATGGACAGAGGGTTTGTGTTTCGGCAAGTGAAGAAGTATTTAGACAAATTCAAGACGTGCGACCCCAAAGCGTTGTTTGACTTCAAATTCACGTTCCTACAAACGATATGTTCACACGAACACTTCGTGCCATTCAACTTGCCATTACAGGCTAACAAACTTGCCAAAGATTCCGATGAAGGTGCGTATAAGCTGTGTACTTGTGTTACGTAAATTACGTAGGTGGTAGTACTTAAACACCTACCTAGTATAACTAATTAGTAATAAAATTGTACTATTGATTGTATTCCCTAATGAAATAAGCTGTACTTACATTTATTTTGACGATATTTTTGTAAATTAATATCCCTACTACATAATATTGTAAAAATTAAAGTTTGTGAGAATGGATGTTTGTACTGACAGGATTTTGATGATACTTTACTGTTTTATACATATGTAGCTTATACATAAGAATAAAACACATGCTACTTTTTATCCCGGAAAGCGGTGGAGGTCGCGACCAAAACCTAATAATGTTATAAATGCAAAAGTACATAACTACTTTTCACTGTTAATTCGGTAGATCGGCGCGATGAAATTTGGCAGGACTATAGTTTAGTTTTTGAGGAAAGACATTAGCTACTTTTTGTATGAAAAAACAGTTCTCAAGAAACGCAATAATCAAATAATGCAATATGATTATATTTTAACAGATCCTGCGAAACTGAGACTGACCGAAGAGTTTATCATGAGACATTTTCTCGCTGGGACACTAATAAAACATGTAAGGAAGCATTCTTATTATTTGTAACTGATCCATCCGCCAAGACATGTCGCTTGCATAGTTTTGTGGCCTGAATCATATCCTGTAGGTCTCTTCCTACATGTGTAGTTTACCTAACATAACACTCTGTTTAAAGGTGGAGCATTCCCTACGTGAGGCGCCACAGAAGCGGCGCACTGCACTTGGCGTCCTACGAGCGCTCCTTACGAAACACGAACACGACGACCGGTACAGAACTAGGCAGAGCCGAGCACGACTGGCACATCTTTATACGCCGTGGCTCAGTATTGTACTAGGTAAGTATACTTCCTAGTCGTATGGTCAAATCGCTGACTGACATTTGGAGTGGAATTGATTGACACAGCGATTTGTGAATTCAATTATAAAATATGTAAATATACACTCACGTCTTATCCCAAATTTAAATTTTCATTATCCTGTAAACACAGTTTCAGGAGTATGACAAATATTACTAAAAATATTTTTTATGTGGGAATAAATAAATTGATAATACTAAAAATCAATTGTTACTCACAGACAACGCTCACAGATTAGTAACAAAAATACTAGCGAGTCCGTTACTAGAGAATGGACACGACAAAATTGACGGCGATGCGACTACCAACCCGACTATAAACAACACGCAGAAAGAAGTGACGTCAGCTAACAGTACTCCCAGAAGAAATAGACTGACGCTGCACTTCGAGAACACTCCAGCAAGGAACTCTGCGCACTTCAAAGAACCGCCAAATTTAATGAGTGTCAACAATATGTATGGCAAAGGTATGTGTTTTTTATATTTTTGTGGTGTTTCTGTGTACATGTGGGAGTGCTGTTTTAATCTGTGTTGTAAGCAAACACGATGTATTATAATCACCTCTATCTGTTTTATTATCTCAGCCAGTCTATATCCAGTATTAACTACAGCTAGAACGATACATTCTTGTATTGTTTTATTGTAGAATCTTATAAAACATCTGTTTAGCTGTCACTTGTGTTACGTCAGCACTTGTATGTCCGTAGATCACGCAAACAAATCGTCACAAAGCTCGCTAGAATCTGTCTCTACAATGTCCGGGGGGGACTCTCTTCCTAGGAACATGACGCGGATGGACTTGAGTGATATCGGTGATCAAGTCAACAGGTAAACTATGTGTAGTTTGAGACAGCCTATATATCTACATTGTAAATGTGTTTATATACTCGGGACTCTAAGGAACTTACTGACCTATTGTCTGAATATCAATTGGGTAGTTGACAGCATCGAAATTAAATTGCGAGTAGTCATACATTAAAAAGATTATCCCAAAACACCTCAAAATATGTATTTCGATTTTAATTTACAATTATAGCAAATTTAAAAATAATAAAACTATCAAAAAAAGTGCTGCAATTGAGTACTACAAACTATGACGTCACGGTTTGCTATTTCAGTACATTTTTCATAGTAAAATTTCGTTTTGACAGATCGTAAAAAGTAACTGATTTGACTAGGTAGGACACAACCCTATTGCCCATACGGCTGAAATTTCACATGGAGGTTCCATAAACCGATAAAAACTATCTAACCGGACAAAACCGTTTTGCACCCGTTGGTCTATAACTATTTATACGTACATATATATAAAAATCTATTGTCATTTATGTTAGTAAAAAATTTGAAAATCGCTCCAACGATTTTGATGAAACTTTATGTGTGTGTTTGAATGGGTCCCTAGATGCTTTAGATTAACAATTGGACCTGATTGGTAGCGCTGTTGTCTATGGCAGAACAACGTCTGCCCGGCCATATAAAATAGTAATCTCTTACACAACTTCGATGTAAGATGAATATTACATAACGAGTAAATATTTATCTGAGTATAACTAAAACACTGCAGTACACATGACTGTAGTAGTTTTTACTATTATGTTACTAACATCAAAAGAGATATGAAGTTTCCATCCATTTTTATTCCATCAAAGCTTAGGCGAACGATTTTTGGTTTGCCAAATTGGTGTTGATTAAATATTAATACAAATATTTTTATAAATTTTTGAGGGTTTTTGTGGTATATTGGGTGTATGTGTGTGTCCAGATTCGGTGTGATGTCCGCGGAGGAGGTGCGGGATGTGCTTTTATGTTTCCTGTTTGTGTTGAAATACTTGGACGAAGAGCGACTAGTGGAGTGGTGGAAAACGCACTCGCCAGCACAGCAGCAGTCCTTCTTTAACGTTTTGGAGTAAGTAACGAGTCACTTCTTGTTTCCTTTCGAGTCTTATAAAGACTACATAGACAAGTATATTATTATTAAAACACCAACAAACATCACTCATTATGTCAGTGTAAAAGGGAAATGATTTTAAATAATACTTTTTTCTGGTGCTTTCGGATAAAAATCAGGCTACCTGTGGCACCTGAAGTCTGAAAACGATATTTTGCAATTCAAAACCCACCAAAACGTTTATGCTACAAGCGGCGCCAACAAAATAGCTCACATACTTACATAATATGTGGAGGAGCAGAGGTGGAATGCTCCTCCGTCTTGTTATGGAAAAGTCTTCCACCAAGCGATGTGATCTTGACTGGAGGCCATAGTCAAACGATCCATGGTGGACTGTTCTATTTAGAGAACTTTGATAGCGCGGTTTAGAGCTTAGTGACGTCACACGCTTGCCGTCTGTGTAGCTCCAATAGATGTCGCTACACATACGTACTATATATACCCGAGAAACATTACCCTCTTCATGCAGTCTAGTTAAAAGTGGCACTTCATTTTGACACATTCTCTGTAACCTTGCAATGAAATATGTTAATGAATATTCCAGAATATGCGCAGAACAATTCCAATACGTTGGCAGAAAGAAGATATTATCAGAGTTGAAAGTCACAACACCGGACTGCAACGGGAAACCTAAACCAATCAAAGCTAGAACCTTGCCGGCGAGGATGAGCCCGCCTGACTTCTCCAAAGAACCCCCTATTGTAGTGGAGAAAAATAATACTGTGAATAGAGAGAATCTTGTCACGAACACTGTGACTACAGGTGCGTTACGTTTTAATTTTCTCATCATTTACTTGCCCTTTTCCCATTATTTAGGGTCGACGCAGTATGTTTTTTCGTTCCATTTAGATTTATTATACGTCGTATCTATATTCCACTTCCACTTTACATTACACTTCCATCTTGCACATCCTCCTTCACACAATCCATTCACCAATTCTTTGGTCTACCCTTCTTCCTATAACCTTCCACATTCATATCAAGCAATCGCCTTACAACATTACTCTCATCCCTCCTCATTATATGTCCATAATAAGTTACATTTTTGTTTTCTAATATAAGTACAATAAAAATCGTTAACTTTTTATAACCTGTCAAAAAGTGTAAAACTGAAAATCAGTCTAGCATGAGATGTCCACGGGCGGACAACAATAATGTACTGTCTTTGCATATTGATACTAGATATATTATATATGAAAATACTCTGAAAACTACACTGTGAAGTCCGTCTTTAATATGCAATGTTGCATATTTTTTATTCATTTATTATTTATGTTTGTATAATTATAAAATGAAAATGAACAAATTCATTTTTAGAAAATCCTGTTTCCTAGTAGTTCAGCGGCTTTGACTAGAACAAAACAAATATGACAGGTAGGTGGGCACTAGCCTAATACCATCTCCAAATCCGCGGCCGACATTTGATAACGACACACACACTGTCGTATTTTACTATCATAACGAGTACTCTCGTAAATCGTTAGCATAAAAATTCACAATTTATTTTCTCACTTCTACCTGATTACAGAACTAGAAGCAATAGCAGAACACTCTGTGCTATCAGCCGGTTGCCTAGCAACGGAGGTGGGATTGATCATAATCGATCGTGCGTGCCTCTTCATGAAGAATTTAGGCGTTGCCGAAGGGATAGCAGCGAAGCCCTACCTCAAGTTACTGCAGTATCCGCAGAGTGAAACTTTGTATAAGCATCTCTTTGCAGCATTGAGAGCTTATATCAACCAGTTCTCTGAGACGTTGTTTGAAGGTATAATATTATAGTCTACAGTAAACTGAGTTCAAATAAATACATCTGGGGCGAGATCTTACTTAAGCGAATTCATAACAAATTTTCCCCACATTGAAGATGCTCATGTCCAGTATTATACTGTTAGTTAATTAATAACCCACGCCTTTTATCCCCGAGGTGGAAGGCAGAGGTATTCCATTTCTGGAAATACCCACTTTTCACGAGAATATTCGACCCCTAAACGAGATTGGTGAGCCTATTGACGGACCGGGTCTGTAACAAAAATTCCTCAGAATTAATTCTTATACCTGCGGGTTTCCTCACAATGTTTTCTAACTGACTGAACAAATAGACCTTTTTAGTCAACTTTGTTGTCCCACTGCTGAGCAAAGGCCTCTCCTCCCTCCCTCCACTTATCCCTATCCTGTGCCTCCTCCGGCCATGTCCTCGAGAAGGCGTCAAGCTCAAGTGCCTCGGCGTCGACGGCCAGTCGTTGGGACCCAGTTAGTGCAGATTTTTTCCCATCTGTCCGACTGCATACGACAAACGTGGCCTGCCCACTCCCACTTCAGCTTGGCAAATTCAGTCAACTACCCTATTTAATTTCGGTACAGTCTAATACCCAAAGATATTATATATAGAAAGACATAGATATGTTACTAGAGCGCGGAAAATGAGGCCGACAAATGTAGTTAATTAACCACATTTTATTTAGTCGCATTGTATTTCAACTCGTATTTCAAGCGCAACTCTTAACAGGTAGCTGTTTCTTTCTTTATTACTCGATCCGTATCATCTTGCCCCGTCATTGTTGTATCTTATTAATACGCTAAGAAATAAGTATGTACATGTTGTAGCCACTCGTAGCGGATCAATTTTCAAACGCGCGCAGTGTAAATATAACTCATCCATACTTTAATGTCTTTGCTAATAACAAAGAGACTAAAATATAATAAGGCATAGAGGGGACAAAGCGAGGAAAATTTGAAGTCAAAAGTTATTCCAAGTGGAATAAGTCTAGTATAATTTCGACCGAATGACAGCTCGCGTTCATACGAACTGACATGACAAGGACATGACGCTTAGGCTTCAAAGTTTTGTATGAAAATATTATCAATGTCCCCTCTATGCCCTATTATATTTAAATCTCTTTGGCTAATACCCCATTGTACCAACCAGGTGGCAGCTCGGTGTGCGCGGGCGTCGTGAGCGCGGTGGTGAAGCTGTGCGAGGCGCGCGCGGCGTGGCTGCGGCGAGAGGCGGCCGCCGCTCTATACCTCCTCATGCGAGCTAACTTCCAGCACGCCGCCCGTGGGAACCTCACCAGGGTGCATCTTCAGGTGACTATTCGCTTTTTGTCGTAATATTGAGGTATAGGACTACATATGTCACGAATATTTGGTTACTATGTGTAAAAGACCCGGTCCGGCGATGGGCTAACCACCTATCACGTTTAGGGGTCCAATGTATCTCGTGAAATGTGGGTATATCCAGTAATGGAATACCTCTGCCTATCCCCTCGGGGATGAAAGGCGTGAGATTATATTATTATTATTATTATTTGGTTACTATTAGTTTTTTTACTTTGTTTAGTATTCGGTAATCGACTAAATATATAGTATCTACTACAGCCCTCACGGTTTCACCCGCGTAGTTCCCGTTCCCGTGACAATACGGGGCTAAAAATATATCCTATGTGTTATTATGATGTATAAGCTATATAACGTTTTTGCGTGAAAGGGCAACCAATTTCTGACAAACTTTATAATATTAGTAGAATTATCGGACCGAACAATGAATATGAATATGCGGCCTCTCTAGGCCGGCATAGCTGGATATTTATAAATTTTTCAGGAAAATGAAAGTTAAAATAACAATGAGAAAAAATCATGAGCAACAAAGAGCCAATTACAAGTTTTCACAATTAGAAATAATTTAAAGCACTATAGGTTTTGACATTCGGTATTCGGCAGTCACTATTCGGATGTTTTATTTATAAGCCGCGTTTTCACGGTACAAGCGCGCTCGGACGGAGTACGCTCGTATGTGGCGATAGAAACCACTCCGACCCAGTGATTGGTTGCCAGCGTCCGAGTACACTCGGATCACGTGTTTACCTGATGATTGTTTTGCTTACAGGTCATAATTGCGGTATCGAAATTACTCGACAACTCTACTGCGCTCAATTGCAAGCGTTTCCAAGAATCTCTATCTGTGATCAATTGCTTCGCGACCGGCGACAAAGCTATGAAGGGAACTGGTACGTCGTCGCTATAAACACTTATTATTTCTTCAAAGTTTTACTATCCAATCTGTTGTCTATTTGTCATGTCATCTCTGTACAGGATTGTCAAACGAAGTAGCTGAGTTGATGCGGCGCGTGCGCACCGTTGTTGGAGCGAGAGCGCGATTGGCGGGCGTCGGGGGAACGGGAGGAGCAGGTACGGAATATACAAATACCTGCATTTGCAAAAGAACTCTAAATAGTAAAAACTGACTTCAACGGATATAACTAAAAATATCATGGTAGCATACAATTTTTTGACTTTAAACCACTCGAACGATTTCGATCAAATTTAAATGATCTGCCCCCCTAGCCAGTGGCATTGCACAAACTAATCGAATGTTCTTTTAGATTAACATGTATGGGGTTGACATTAGCGTTAGCGCTCGTTGGCAAGTGCTTATGTCAATCCTATACATGTCAATCTAAAAGAACTTTCGATTAGATTGTACAATGCCACTTGGCTAGGGGGGCTGATGTATGATCTACTAAACAAAAAAAATCATTAAAATCTATGCATAATTGGCTGAATAATCGCGTAACATATACAAAAAACATACAGTCGTATTGACCCTCCTTTTTTGAAGTTGGTTGAAAATAGTAAAATTATTTGTTCCAATATTATTTCATCTAAATAATTACAATGAATTAGGGTCATTACTAGGAGGTATTCACATTTCATCTCTTTAGTATTCTATAAAAAAAAAAAAGACGTGTGGCACTCGGGGACTGCCGCGGTAAAGCTATTGCATAGCATTTTGTATCAACAAGACTGCCGAAAGAAACGGGTTGTTCCCAGTCCGCCGATCGGAACTCCGATTGGTAGGGACGAGTGGGAATATTTTTTCCCACTGCTCCGATTGTTTTTATGTTGTTTTAATAACCCCTTTTTCGCCAAAAGTACAGTCACCAATAAAATAATAAAGTTGACTGTCTTGGTTGGTCTGATTCATTTCATTTCATTTGATTCGATTCGACTCGACTCGACTCGACTCGACTCCGACTCCGACTCCGACTCCGACTCGACTTTCGACTTTCGACTTTCGACTTTCGACTTTCGACTTTCGACTTCGACTTACTTTACTTTACTTTACTTCACTTTATTTTATTTTATACAATACACGGCCTTTAAGCCACACCTCCGTGCCCGTCGGAGTGGGGAGGACGTGAGGTTTTTTCGTTACGGAATTTCTGGATTCGGTCCCCGCGCTCAAGGCCCGCGATAGAAGCTATGCAATAGCTTAAAAATACAGACGAATTGATAACCTCCTCCTTTTTGAAGTCGGTTAAAAACTTGGTAAAGGTGCAGGCAGCGTCCACCTCGCGGAGTTGCAGCACGCTCTAGCGGCGTCGTGTCGCGCGACACCGCGACTGCGACACGCGTGGCTCGCCACTCTAGCCGAGCACAACGCGCGTCAAGGCGACCACGACGAGGTAAACCATTATTTCCTTTCATGGTTTGTTTGAAACTTAAAACTTACGTACATATTTATCACTAGCTCGACGGTGAAGGAAAACATCGTGAGGAAACCCAAAGGTCTCAGAATATAGACCTGGTCCGTCGATGGGCTCACCACCTATCACGTTTAGGGGTCCAATATATCTCGTGAAATGTGGCTATATCCCGTAATGGAACCTCTGCCTACCCCCTCGTGGATAAGAGGCGTGAGATTTTTTTTTTATTATTTGTGGTTTGTTTTGGAAGTTATAGAGCAGTGATAGCCCGGACGGTTAAAGAGCCGGCCGAAAATCAGTGAGGCTCGGGTTCGAATCCTGGCATGTACCAATGAGTTTTAAAAAAACTTACGTACATATTTATCACTAGCTCGACGGTGAAGGAAAACATCGTGAGGAAACCCGCAGGTCTCAGAATTAATTCTGAGACATGTGTAAATAGACCCGGTCCGGCGATGGGCTCACCACCTATCACGTTTAGGGGTCCAATGTATCTCGTGAAATGTGGGTATATCCAGTAATGGAATACCTCTGCCTACCCCCTCGGGGATGAAAGGCGTGAGATTATTTATTTATTTGTTTTGGAAGTTTTTTGAATAGAATTGAAATACATTTGCGAACATAATATGCAATCACGAATACAAAATTATAAAACTTTTAACTTTAGATTGATTTCTAATAATTCTATTTGTTGATCATTTATCTGACTTCAGACCTTGTTGGTTGAGAGCCCATCTCCGGACCGGGTCTGTTACACGTGACTCAGAATAAATCTTAGTACCTGCAGTTTTCTTCACGATGTTTTCTTTCACCTTTGAGCTAGCAATAAATAATAAACATTGTAATATGTACGGAAGCTTTAAAACTCATTGGTACATGGCTGGATCCGAACCCGGACCTTACAAATAAGAAGTGGGCTCGTTAAACACTGGGCTATCACTGCTATAATAAGAATACAAAAGAGATTCAAAAATTTTAAATTTAATAAAATACAATGAATGGTCTTTCTGTTTTTCACGATCGCAGACAACCTTGAGATCGATGAAACCACAGAGTACAGGACAGAAGACAGATGAAACTAACATATTAAATCGGATGTCGTAAGAGGAAGGCACAAACTGGTTACTGAGATTATTTTATTTACAGCTACACTATGAAACTTTTCAATATAGAAATCATATAATATGAAGTAGTGTCTCAGAAATATAGTAAAAGTTCTTCAAATAATCAGTATACAATAAAATCACTGTTCTTCTCAACAGGCGATGTGCTGTCAATTACACATAGCCGCGTTGATATCCGAGTACCTGAAGCTTCGCGGGACACAGGCGTGGGGCGCTGACACTTTCAACGAAATATCCATGAACATCCCCAAAGACGAGACCGGCTTGAAGATCGACGAAGGTAAGCAAACAACAGTCACAATAAAATAAATAAAAATAATAACAGTCACAATAATAAAACTTTATTCTAAAAATAATTGCTAGGTTATTCCTTTCGTAAAGTCCACAGCCTTTATCACTTAGGGTTCCGTCACTTTAATTTAAATTAATAACTTGGTCATTCATAATGTGCCATTGATTTTTTCTTCACAAGTCAGACAAAATAATACAGTTTAGTGCAAAAACACAGTGTAGCAGTTTCATGACGAAATACATACTACCGCTTTATGCTAGTGTTAATACTGGTCCGTTACAGAAATGTTGACTGATTTATTGTTTTAATTTCTCTGTCAGATAGATAATTAGAATTACTAATGGACGGGTTGAAAAACACTGTATTTTTTATAAGTAGTAGAAACAAAACAATGAGACATAGATATACTTTTTCTGATATCTATGCAGTGCGACGTCATACCGTGCGCTTATTCACAGTACTTATTCGCATGTGTGGATGTGTGTGTGCCAATTTTCAGCAATGGACCAGTACCAACAATAACTATAGTTTTTTCACGAATAGAATAAGTGATAATTTACTCTAACTTCTAATAATATCACTTGTCTACTTCACTTTTGTTAAATGTTTATGAAAATCACCATTTATACAAACACTAAGGCGTAGACACCATCTGGCACTCTTTTTGGTAATTATGGGACACAGTGTATTTGGTGAGTTCTTGGAAAGTCTCCAGCGGGCAGAAGTCATTGCAGCCAGGTACCTCCATCAAACGCGGTTCGGCTGAATCATCGTCCCAGTAGTATATCTGCAAATATTTAAAGATTAAATAAAAAGTGACAAACGCTCACGCATGATTGTTTCTTAAGTCGACACATATTTATATAGTTTACATTGCACTACAGTCTTTAGCATGAAAGTATAGATACAATTCATTAATACTGGTTAATTTACAATTAAACCGGTGTTGAAGTAATCGAAACCGGCTTGATGCTTTTATCTGTTTAATGTTATAGTGAAAACCATGTTAAAAGAGTAGTTTTTGAATTTCGCAACCAAATGGCTAACACTGTATATCTGTCCTTGTTTGTCAGGTTCATTTATGGTTATTTAAAGAATATTTTTAATACATTTTCTTTAGGTAAGTCCAAATTCAAGAAAAATTACGAGAAATTACACATTCGTGTGTCGTTTCGAATATAACCCAATAACAGGAAAACCGAAAAACATTCAAACTAACCCAAAAGAAACATACCTTAAAACCATATCGCTGTCCATCACTCAAAACGCGCTGTTCCTTCTGCACCTGGTTTGAAGGCAGCTTTTCGTGTAATTCGAACAGCAGGGCCACGCCAGGGTCGGGCAAGCGGGGTGGCGGGGCGACGCACGCGCTGAGTAAAGCGGCTACTGTCACGGGCGTGCCCGTGCGCACGAACATTCGCGGACTCGTTGAATCCGACACTTTGGATACCGATTCTATTATGGTCTGCAGCAGAGCACCTAAAATGTACAGTGGATTTAGAACTAGAAACAGTGATAGTCCTGTGTAGGGCATGTACCAATGAGTTTTTCATAAACTTACGTACATATTTATCACTAGCTTAACGATGAAGGAAAACATCGTGAGGAATTCAACACATCCTAGAATTAAATATGAGGTATAACAGGAACAAGTAGTGAAAGTACTTGAAAATATACTGGAACAGCGTGAGTATATTTTTTTTATCTAGACTACAACAGCTACAAAATCAACACATTTATATAATTGAATAATTGAGCCATTTCTTGTGTTACAAAATTTTTTTTTGTTGCAAAAATTATAATAATGATTTAAAATAATTCGATGGTTTATTATATTAGTAGAGAGCTTCTGTAGTTTTTGAGTTTATTCGTAACAAAGATACAAACATACAAATCTTTCCTCTTTACAATAGAAGTATAGATTATGGACTTAGTTACCTCCACTAAGCTTCCGCAGAAGATTATTGTGAAACATCATCGAGTATTCCAGCCTGGCAATATCGGCCAGTTTTCTCTTCACATGTTTTGCCCACTTCGGATTCGCTACTTTAATGTCGTCCTGCAAACAAAATATATTAATAGTCCATCTTTATTCTAACAGTAAACTAGCTAACTAAACGAGCATAATCAGTTTTTTTATTTGGATTTTATTGACAGTCTAAATGTTGATGCACGATTTTGTTATAACAATCGGTAACCGTCAGCTAGATAGACAAAAACATCCATGTTTAGGGTTCTGTAACCAAAATTCTCTTTGCTAACCCTCCTCTTTCCGTCCTTCCGTCGGTCCGTCTGTCTGTCAGTCAGATGCAGCCCGCATCTCATGAGTAATAAACAGACAAACCGTAGTAGTTAAGATTACCACAAAATGTGTATTTCGATTGCCATTGCATTAAAAATTAAAGAAAGTAACTTGTGTATTTTTATTTTATGGTGGTTCAGAATATTTTGTTTTGCAATTCCGCTTCACACTTGGCGGTTAAGTTAGTTATATATACTAAAAACAAGTTACACACCTGTATAAAAAACAAATTGTTTAAATAAAACGCTTCCTGCGGCGTGCTGAAGTTGGTGTTTGTCATCTGTGCTATCTTGTGGAACAGATCGCGATAAGGCACCAACAGGCCTTCCTCTACGAAAGCTTTAAGTATTCTCAGCTTCTCTTGATTATACCGTGGACAATTCTCTTCGTATAGAAGCTGCAATAGAAACGAAATATAATTAGGAACTGGCGAGACTAATATATCTAATGCTGGTTAATACAACACAAAGCAGGTTTATTTGCAAACAAATGCAGGTTACACGTTGCGATTTCTTCAAATAAAAAAGTCTAATACAAAACCTTCAAAAAACATATATAGTTTCACCCCCGTAGTTCCCGTTCCCTTTGGAATACAGGGATAAAATATAGCCCATGTACTTACTCCTGGATAATGTAGCTTTACATTGGTGAAGAATTTTTAAAATCGGTCCAGTTGTTTTTGAGTTTATACGTTACAATACTACAAATCTTTCCTCTTTATAATATTAGTGTAGATATATGCAAAAAACTTACATGATCTTCATCTCGAGGAAGATATGTGTATGGAACAGGCTGCCAAGCTAAGGTATCGTTCCATATCTGCTCGTGTGGCGGAGGCCAGAGCCCTGCCGATATCAAAAGAGCAGTCATTTTGCTCAACTCAGTATCTGAAGCAGTCACGATGCTCGTCTCTGTGGAAGATTACTCTAATATTTAACTTTAATATGGACAAAAGTAAACGGCATGAGCAACGTAATAGGAACTTACCAGGTTCAAAATAGGGACCCAGAAAATCATTGTATCTTTTCCTAAGTAATGCGCCCATTTCGAAAGTTAACATCTTTCCTTCCTGTAACATGATAATTGTAACCGTTGAATCATTACAATAGTGTATCAAAATCAGAATCACACATACTGCATTTATTTTTCCTGTGTGTCAAAGTAAGTCATGGCCAAGTGTGAGCCGGATTCGCGCACAAAGGGTTCCATAGCGCAATACAATAAACAAAAAACGTTTCTTGTATAAGGAGCCTCTTTACTTTAAAAGAAAATATTATTTATTGTTATGAGTCTCAGTAATAGGGTCCCACTGGCATCTTTTGGGTACGGAACCATAGAAACGGTTAGTTAACATGGCTACAAGAGCGATTAAGAATCGTTAGGTAGTTTTTCCTAAAACGCGCTCTTTTTAAAGCCTTTACTCAGATATAAATTTATAAAGCACCTAGAAGTACCTACTTATTTATTATTAGAAGCGCCCCGTAGCTCACACCCTCGTAGTGCCCGTTCCGGGGAAATGCGGTAATAAAATATAGCTTATGTTATTCCTTGATAAATTAGCTTTCCACTGGTGAAAGAGTTTTTAAAAGCGGTCAGGTAGTATCGGAGTCTATTCAATACAAACAAACAAAAAAACATTATCTTTCCTACATCCAGTTTAGTCCCGTTCCCGTGGGAAAATAAATAAATAAATGAATTTCCAAAAATCCCTTCATATCGGTTGCTTACGACATATTATTATAAGACACCTACATGTAGGTACCATATTTCAAGTTTCTAGGTGTTGTCATTTCGGAGTAGTATACGCATTTACTTTTTCCCCGCAGTAAAAAGTACCTTAGATGTAGACCCGGCTACTCAGCTATTACCACATCAAAATGTCAAAATCTGTTTAGTAGTTTTTGCGTCATGCGTGCACAGGTAGACAGACAGACCAAATCTACACTTCGGCTGAAATTTTCAAAAAGTATTTTATGTACAGACACGGTCTCATTACAGTTTTATTATATGTCCATATGGATAGATGTAAACAAATAAATAATGTCTGACCGTAAGATCCCGATCCTGAAGCGCACTTATATTATTAGCCTTTCTATGTCAGTGGACAGAGACGGTGACGCGCGGCAAGCAATAAATCATTATTAGAGTCGGACGACAATCTGCGTGTGCGCGGCACCACGTTCCTGTTTAGCTGTGACCTTCGGGACCCTCCCGCATCGGGAAGTAAACGCTTCGTTAAAAAAACATCAGTCTAGTTCTGTCCATCCAACTCCAAGTTCAATAGGTGCAAATGCGGAAGGTACCTTTAGGCGTGTTTGTTGGGAGAAAATATTAAATCTTTTGTGCTTAAATTAAATTAAATTGACTTTCCGTCGTATTTACCCGACTGCGCCAGAAAGAGGGTTATGTTTTTCGAGAGTATGAATGGATTAGGCGCATAATGCCACATTCGCAAAATGACACATTGGAATTTCGCAAAATGACACACTAGCATAATGCCACATTCGCTGCTGTATGGCATTTTGCTAATGTGGCATTTTGCGAATGTGGCATTTTGAGAATGTGGCATTTTGCGTCAATGTGTCATTTGGCGAATGTGGCATTGTGCGCCTAATCCCTTTATATGTATGTATGTATGTATAATTGTTTGGCACGCTCTACGGCCTGAACGGCTCGATGGATTTTAGTTTGAGAGGTGTCGTTAGATTCATATTTACAGTGAGAGTGACACTGGGTATGTCAAATTAAAAAAAAAACGAAACGGCGAATTTTTGGCGCCTAATTGTGAAAAAGAAAACTAAGAAAAACGACGAAAAATTTTAAATTGGGTAATCATTTAATAGGTATTTGAAAATCATGTTTTGGTTTCTTTTACTGTTTTTCATTTCGAATGACCATTTAGGACTTATAGCGATTTAAAGTTGGTTACTAACTAATACTAACTAAAAAGTATGAAAAAATAAAAGTTAATTAAAAAAATTAATAACCCTACTGCCTAAAAACCTGGATACAAGACCTATCAGTGAAGTAGGAAGTAAAGACCATGTGCTGCACAATGTTACAACAATCTCATGCAGTCGGCGGTAATGTCTTTATTGTTGAATTGAGAAGATACTCCCGATTATTTTTTAAAGTATTGTTAATATCTTGGTAACTATGGGAGGCAAGAAACTGCAGTTTGACTTAATTTTCTGCATATTTAATGTACTTTAAAACAGGTAAAAACGATTAATGTCGAAAATTTATAGTTTAGTAGTATAATCTGTGCTTCCCGAGTAATACTCCAAAAACTGAGTTTTTCATTTGTTGTTTTATATTAAACTAGGAGATCCTGTTTTTCCCCGTTTTCAATTTCTTTCTTATGTGACCCTTTACTGGGTCGTGAAACGAATCTACCTTTTAATTTCAAGTCTCTAACTTCAATAATTCCGGCTGTGCGATGATGAGCCAGTCAATCATGTTTTCTCTCTTTATTTAATAAGATAAATAAATATGAAATAATAATAATCTCACGCTTTTTATCCCCGAGTGGGTAAATAAAAAAATAAATAAGACGCGGCAAACAGGTTTTTCGAAGCTGCAAACTTGGATTCAGGATACCTAACTAACCTACCGGGCCAATTCTACTAAATGACAGCGCTGATAGTTGTATGACAATTACATGATTGTGGTCACTCAATGGTGATATTATGTCAAATTTTGACACTCAATGGTGATATTATGTCAAATTTTGACATAATATCACCATTGAGTGACCACAATCATGTAATTGTCATACAACTATCACCGCTGTCATTTAGTAGAATTGGCCACCTGGTCTAAACAACATAATAAAGGAAAAAATAAAATCTAAATCATACCTACATCACGCTTTACGATTTTAATGTGTAATTTTACTAGCTTCCCGTGTCTATTTGCAAAAATGCTTCGAAATAATTTCTCGAACACAAATAACATACTTCACATAGTTTATAAAAAATCCATTATGGAGTTCTGCTTCGCGCACAATGAATTCGGTGCGGTCGTCGGGTCATCGAGGAAACACGCTATAAAGGCTTTGTGATACAAACCACATCCGTTGTGAATTTTTACAAAACTAATTCAGGTGTTTATCTATGCTGATAAAATATGGTTAATAACAAACACGTGAGAGATACGAAGTTTATTTTATTTTCGATCTCCAATTATTTTATTTGGCCCAAAATAATTATATCTTGTTTGGTCCCTTATCGGTTGCATTATGATTAAAACAAGACCAAGGAAAAAAATTATACTTGGTGGTAAAATAAAGAATGAGTTTTTCAGATGTTGACAGATTGGTAGCAGCTCCCCTTTTTAATTCTATAATAAAAACTAAATTATTACCTTTAAAATAGAGAAACACCACTGTCTTATTCATCACAAATTTTCCGAAACTATAAATAACACCTGGAAACGTGAAATTTTCGGCATTTGAAATAGCATCCGGAAAAAAATCTTTTCGAATTCGTCCCAGGAACGGGAAACAATTGGATACGCGCAGCATTTATAGCTACTTAGAAGTAAAATAAGCAAAATGTCCTTACATTGGTCATGGCTCCGGCGCCGTACGGTGCGAAGACATGTTCGGGTGGCGGAGACCCCAACATGGCTAGTTCTAGCTCGCTCGGTGTCCGCTCCCCGTGGGACATCAACTGGAAATAAATGCACCTTCTATCACAAATAAAACTAAATAAACATACATACAAAATCATAGACAAATACTCTACATTTGATCTTATACATAGATCGGCTATATCGAGGGACAGGGGACTCAAGTCGATGATCGAGAATTTAAAACCATTTAAAATCTGTAGAAAACGTGTTTTTTGTTATTAATAATTAGAAAAAAACAGACATTGAATATAAGTATACCACTCACCACGTGAACCTGCCGAAGTGCGGTCAGTTCTACTGTTGTGTCCTTCATCAAGATCACTGCTACGAGGGCTAAAAAGATAATGATCTCATTATATAAATAGTGCAATCGCTAAGGGACTTTATTGCATACATTTCGTAGTAAATTCAGAATTTATACAAATATATAGGCTATTAGGATCCCTTGTTTCATTTCTGTAGTACCCGTTTTCAAAAATATATTTATCGGACTGGGGTGCTGTTACACATAATATAGCAGGCAGGCTCATTTATTTATTTTTATTTCCTTTCCTTCACACTGATGTGGCAGAATAATGTGAACGTAAGTCTGGCGCGAAAAGTACAAAAGTACAGAAGCACAAAAATACTAAAAAAATACAAAAATACTAAAAATATATACAAAAATACTACAAAGATATACTAATACTATAACGCAATAACGCAAAAATACAAAACAATAATGCAAATACACTTTACACTTAACTATTTTTAGGATACACAAACAGTAATGTAATGAGTAACACAGGAAGGTTTTCCATTAGTATTAACAAGGAAAAGACGAGAACTAATCTGGATTAACGATTGGCGATTAGATTAAATTAATCGTTAATCACGATTAACGATTGAAAATACTAATCGTTAATCAATAATCGCGATTAACCTTTTAATCGTTAATCGGATTAACTTTTTGCCAACACTGAGTCGGGTTAAAAGTAGCACTTCGTTTTGACAAATTCTGCGTACACTTGCAAAGAGATACCTATTTTTTATTTTCGTACCAGAACTTCAGGCGGACTCACTAATCAGTAATCACTATCATCCTTCTAATATTATAAATGCGAAAGTTTGTATGGATGGATGTATGGATGTTTGTTCCGCTTTCTCGCAAAACTACTGAATGGATCTTGATGAAACTTTACAGTTATAAAGCTTGTACACCAGAATAATACATCACTACATAGTATAAAACAAAGTCGCTTTCTCTGTCCCTATATCCCTATGTCCCTATGTGCCTTTGTATGCTTCAATCTTTAAAACTACGCAACGGCCCGGATTTTGATGGGGTTTTTTTAATAGATAGAGTGATTCAAGAGGAAGGTTTTCGTGTTAGCATTGCACGTGCGAAGCCGGAGCGGGTCGCTAGTAGGCTATATTTTATCCCCGTATTCCCACAGGGACGGGTAGGAAGTGAAACCGCGTTTATTTTCAATAAAAATAGCGGACTGATTGTATGACTCAATCACGTTTTACATTTGAACACATTTAAGATTAACCACGACGCGATCAACATTCAGTAACACATAAATGTTATGGTAGAGATCGTGACTTATAGCATTACTTTGTAGGGTACCTAGTATTCTAATATCTGTGCCTACAGTACTAAAATTTACATGTTAGATATATACATATTACGTACTTTTACAACACACAGTAATATCAAGTAATTCCTAAATTACACAGAACAACGGCGGAGTTATGACTCAAGTGATCATGTTAATTATGTATTTTACATTAGAATAGATGGCTTGGGATCCCATAACACGCACTAAGCACTTCTCTGACTGAAATTCCAAGGTTCTAATGAACCAAATAATAAAGTATAAGAGCGCCCATTGTAAGTACTCTTTTGTCCTTGTGTCACTTAGCAATCACGCTTTTATTGGTTTTTTAGAGTTGTTAACTACTTACAAATCTACATAATAAAACTTTGACATTGACTGACTGACAAACACTGACACTGACGCACAGTATAATCTGCTGAGTCTAGAAGCATAATTGAAAATTAAGGGGACTAAATATGAGTAAGAGATAAGTTTGTCAATTGGGCACACCGCTACATTACAATGACGGGTCTGTTGGCTCAGTTGGAAGTGCCCTGCCTTCTGAGTTGGAGTTCGCTGGTTTGCTTCCCGCCCGGGGTCAATATTTGTATGCATAAACATGTTTGTTGACTTTGTTTTTACCAGTTCTTCAGTACCCATAGTACAGGCTCTACGTAGTTTCGAGTACTCTTACTTTCGAGATAAGTTTAAAAAAAAACATGTGAGCATTGTGCATACATACCGGCGATGAGCGAGATGCCCACCAACACGCCGAGGCAGCAGCAGGTGTGTTCGGTGCGCATGCCTGGTGCTGCGTCCGCCGCGTTGGTCGGCTCCTCCTCGCGACCGCCCTCTTTCCTGCGCACACGCATGAATTCCAAATTATTCCAAGTTTGTCTATGCGATGCTCCATATACATAGTGGACGCACCCCTTGGGGATAAAATTGTAAGCACATTTCTTTTTTAATTGGAGAGTCATAGGAGATTAATACAATCAGATGCGAACAGTTTTAAAATATCTTAATCCATGTCCATTTTAGCACGTATAGTAGTTATCGTGACCATAACTATTTTAAATGTTTAGACGCTTGATAATATACACATGACTGTTACAAACATCGAACGTTTAGAAAGCATTACCCTACACTAATATTATACGCTATGTATTTTTTGTGTATTTGTTGGCAATCCAATCTATATGCATAAATGAAAAAATTGACTAGCTGACTGAATGATCGATCATCGCACAGATCAAACTGCTCTATATAACAGCATGAAATTTTGATCAATAAATACAACATAATCTATCAAATACACTGCTCTAATTAGCAATTGAAATAGCATAATGCAAAACTTCCGGTTTCCACCTCGATCACTCAGATCACCGGCACACTCACATTTTCCTCCGCCGGGCCTGCAGCTCTACATCGCGGCACGATCCCAATTCGCAGACTAATTAGTTTTGTGGCGCATTATCGGGGATAGAATGTAACATACAATAGCGCACACTAATCGAGGTATTTGATTGGACGTTGGCACTGTCGGACGGGAAGTTGTCGGCGCGCGCGGCGGTCTCCCACTGATTCGTGCGGGACGCTGCGCCAGATTCACGGTCGCTGCGACCGCTCAGATGATTGACTTTGTCCAATCGATTGTCGCACGGTACCTTTTTAGGGTTCCGTACCCAAATTGGCCCTATTACTAAGCCTCCATTGTCCCTCTGTCTGCCTATTTGAGGGCTATATCTCATAAACCGTAATAGGTGGACAGCAGAAATTTTCACAGAATGTGTATTTTAATTGCCGCTATAACAACAAATAAAATAAATTAAAAAGGTCCCCATAAGAAAACTTGTTTTTTGTTGTTGTACAGTGGAACCCTTTGTGTGAGAGCCCGACTTACACTTAGCCGGTTTATACAAGCGTGCACAGTCCGTTTGTGTAGGTAGCTCTTCAATCCTGGGTACGCCCTTGCGACGTCACTCTCAATGAATAGGAAACTCAGATTTTTATCTCAAATGTACATCAAATGTAGTATTGTCGGGACGTCTGTACACGTGTTTTGTGTAGTTGTTGGAATGCATTTAAATGCATACAATACAAGAATACGTTTCTCATTTCCTATCTGTAATATATGTTATTACTTTTATAGTTATTTTATGACCCATACATGCTTTTTGATTGAGATTAAAACTCACACGAGACTCGACATACAAAAGGGATCGTTATATTTGAACAAATCTTTGTTATAAAAATAAATCTCAAAAGATATAATTTTACAAACAAGTAGCGACGGGATGAATAAAAGCAAGCAAAGTCTGAAACGTAGTCGCTTATTTACTCATCAAGTGCCTCACAAATAATTCAATCACATGGAAAATGCAACTGACTTTAATTGACACTGCTTTGGAAAACATCAGAAATCTATAAAGACGTTAGCAAACAATTTCCTTATCTTTAAATGTTATGTTGTCATCATAGATGATACTTACTGGATGCAAATGCTCATTAAGTGAACCATTATGTCTAAAAACGGTTAATTAATACACTTCTAATTCACAGTTTGCCGCACTCGGATCAGACACGCTATGAGAAAAGGCTAGGAAATAAGAACACTTGTCCATATCCACCCCACATCTGTGATACTTTCCGAGGTTGTGTAATATTACAAAATATATGATTATCAATTCGCATTGTGATCTTGCGCATTCGTCTGTCTCGTACCATCCGACCTCCGTAATTTGTTTCATAGTCGTTATATCTAATCATAATGTAATTAACATCAAGTTTAATTATTTCTAGATAAGTCACATCACGATTCACTTGTCATCTGATAAAACACGAGACTTGGGCAACTTCGGTGTAACAGTATAAAGTAAAACTAATATTAAAATGATTATGTTTGTCAGTTTAGTCATAAAATTGCTTTGCTTTTACAACTTCTGGGGTTCGGGATGAAACGTAGCATAATACCTATGCTCTTCCTGCCAAGTTTAATCATGTTCAAATATATATGAATAAATAATAAATAAATAATCTCACGCCTTTCAAGTTCAGTTCAGTGATTTATCCGTGAAAAGGGTAACAGCCAGGCAGAGTTACTCTCATTAATTTTATTTATATAGGGACTAGCTTCCACCTCCGAGTTCATCTGTTTTCAGTTTTATGTAAAACTACTATATGCCCGGATATTAATTATTGTATGATAATATTGAACCTCTTCAAAATCCTCCTTGTAGTTTATTCTTGATGCAGTAGTTTGCACGCGTAAATAAACAATGAAACAGACATACAAAGATATCGCAGACAATTTATTCCTTCTGCACAGGATGAATGATTTACAACAGAATTTTTCAGAATCTATATTCTACTATATAAAAATAAGTCGGGTTTTCCTTCCTGACGCTATAACTCCAGAACGCATGAACCGATTTCCACGGTTTTGCATTCGTTGGAAAGCTCTCGGGCTCCGTGAGGTTTATAGCAAAGAAAATTCAGGAAAAATTTCAACAGAAAAGCGGGAAAATCTTATAAGCATTGCACCCGTGCGAAGCCGGGGCGGGTCGCTAGTTATATACTAAAATATACTCCTTATGCAGACAGTTCTTACTATATTATATACTAGCTGTTCCGCGTGGTTTCACCCGAGTAAATCTCGTTTCCGTGTTAATACGGAAATAAAATATAGCATAATTATGTTACTCAGGATTATTGTGGCATTCTAATGGTGTAAGAATTTTTGAAATCGGTCTAGTAGTAAAGTAAGTTTATTCTTTTCAAACATTCAAAAATACAAATCTTTCCTCTTTATAATATTAGTGTAGATATAATGTATTATTTTGTTTTTATATAGGCATGGATTGTTGTTTAAAATATAGGAGACGGTCTATTAAGTATCAATGCCTACCTCGTCGGGAAATTAAACTGGTAAAGAAACATAACATGTATGTTTAGTATGTCATGACTCCGTTGAAGATAGGTACATACAATTATTTACTAACTATCGGAAATACATTGTTAGATTATATTTTTAAAGGTACATATATTCTAAGTGTTTGTCTATGTGTAAGGGGAATAATAGAAAAAAACTATAATTAAAATCACAGCCGCTTTATTCGTCACACAATTATCAATTTATCACAATGTTTAACTCATTTCATTTGTTAATATACAATTTTAGAAACAGAATCTAGTATAGGAATGTTATAAAATGACTAGTTTCTTGTAATGACAGGACACATAGGTACTAAAACTATTTTAAATTTAATGGGAACTGGAGTTTGTATTTTTAAAATGTAATTTAATAAATAAATAGAATAAAGTCAATATCTATTGTCTATTTTACAAATTACGAACATTTATAATCCTCTGTAAAAATCATCATTTAAGTCAAAGAACTAGGACGCAGTTTCGCAACAAAATCACCTCCAATATAAAGAATCTTGTCATTCATTCAAGATAAGAGTTATTTTTGTTTATTTATAAGAGTTTGTGGTATCATCCGCAATGTTTGCCGTAAAAATATTGCTCCATCTACAAAGAATCCTAAACTACTCATACAACAATAACAACCTTCTAGCCTTCTTTCCTGCCAGTAAACATAAACATTTCTGTAGCTCGTTCTCCCCTGCCTCACTGCGATTACTCTATTACACTTGAACTCTTGTCATCATTTTGCGCACATTACTCCCGCATACGGTGCACTGTTGATCATCCAACACTTCCTTTATCTTGTTACAAACTCTTTGCCAACGTCTAATAGGATAGTTACTTTGTTTTTTTATTACAACTTTTAAAAATAGTTCTTTTTTTTTATGTTCAAAAAAGAAGTAACCGGAGTCCAAAGAAAATATTTTGTATACAAGTAATGGCTTGCGTTAGTAATCGTTATATCGTAACATTTTGAAACCCAATGTTAATATAGCTTTAAGTTTATTTATAAAAAAATGATAATCAAATTTAAAGATTCACCACTGGGCTGTACAGTACACTTGATTAAATCAGGCCCTGTCTCACTACTTCAAATATAGTATAATTGAAATATAATTGAAATAGATGTTTACTTATCATTATTTATGCTAACTTAAGCGTACATACATGTTCCTTCATATTAAATTATCACAAAAATCGAGGATTGATCACGCTCAGAAAACAACTATTAGCCGTGTAAATTTAATGACAGTGATGACACATGCCGTACATTAATACATCAATGTGATAGTTTTGGACACTGATTTCTGTATTCTTCTTTCGTCATGAGGGAGTCTCGTGTCAAGATGAGGAAAGTCTCGTAGTCGCAGAGAGGTTCGCCTCCGCAACCCGATATAGGTAGGATCTTGCCCGGCCCTCCCGCTTCCGCTGAGTAAACCGCCTGTAAGATAAATCTGCTTTTAGAATGTTTGTGTTTTTATATTTTCTCTTGGAAATATTCGTCTTCCACTAATATATATTCTAGTGAAAAACTTAAGCTGAAATTATTCTACAAATCACCTAAATATTGTGTAACTTATATTTATAAAAGCGAAATACGACTCACTCATTTACTGATTGATCAAGAAATCTTTTTCTGAGAATGTGAGATTTCTTTAAGTTTGTAAGATTTGGTACAAATTTTATTTATTAATAGGAAAACTCGATTATTTTCTTACCGTAATTCCGTACTGGCCAGTCAACCGTCGCCGCCTCAGCTCTATCGAGAAAGTGGACCCGTAACTAGGTTGGTGAGGCTGGAACACCCTGGCTGCGGCCATCAACGCCGCCACGTTGTTTTCGTGTGCCGAGTAAAGGCGCAATTTTGGATGATCATCGTCACCCAATACCGCGTAACTCGTCGCATTTATTATTTCATTCATCAACACACCTGTTGAAGGTTATTAAAATTTATTTGGTGACTAGATTTCTCTTGTCATGTTTATGAGGAAAAACTCGCGTGTGCACCTTAGTTTGTTGTTGTTGATTATTTCTCAGCATAAAATCTATTCGATGTCTTGGAGCATGTTCATATTTTATGGGCTGCACTTGAGAAATAGTTGTCCGTAATAAGGAATATAGGTATCGGAACCCAATAAAGACAGTAAAATCATATACCTACTCTGTAATTAATCTGTATACATATAATACAACAGCAGCTAAAACTTGGGTTTCAAAATTTAAACATAGACCATGCGGATCATCCATTAGGCTACGTATTATGATCATATTATGAAATGCATTTTTTATAAAGGTTGACATAGATAAAGTTAAGATCTATCAATGAATTAAGATTTCATTGTAGTGAAATATGTTTCGGAATTTACTTCATGTTTTGCGGCTGCCAGCTACGGCCGAAGTTACACTGTTATTTATATTAGCGTTACATTTCATTGCAGATACTATTCAAGATATTTGAATTATTCAACTTATCAGCGCTTACCTGTCGCTAATCGAATCAGTTCTGAGTTATAGAACTCTATGGCGTATTCGATCCTAGTCATTTCTTTTATTTTAGGCATCACTTCTTGAGCCCATAATGGGGGACGTATTCCAACGTTTTCCTGAAAATACAAGAGTAGGTTATACTACTTATTGTCAAAGTTTGTTTCTAAAAATCTCAACACATACCATACCTATTTGGTATTATAGAAAACTTACAAGTATTATATTGAAAGGCAAAGTGAAATGCGACCTAAAAACCTAACTTTATGAATAAATCTGCTCACTTTACTGGGAGAAAAAATTAAACCGTTAATAAATATTCCTCACTATTTTATAATAATAATAATCTCACGCCTTTCATCCCCGAGGGGGTAGGCAGAGGTATTCCATTTCTGGATATACCCACATTTCACGATATACATTGGACCCCTAAACGTGATAGGTGGTGAGCCCATCGCCGGACCGGGTCTATTTACACATGTCACTATTTTCTCTTAGTTAAAATACTCTTCGTCTGAGTTAAAAAGTAGCCTATGTTGCTTCCCAGTCATGTAACTATCTTTATGCATAAAATACCAACAAACACAATTCTGCCTTTATATTATTGGTACTATTTCTCCGGTCAAGGATAGTTGTTTCATCAAGATGTTTCCGATGAATATGATTGAGTAAACGAAAATTGTGGAAATATCTGCTAGTGGTGTGAAAAGGTTCATGAACGCATAGGTACAGTCAAGAGCATGAAGCTTTACACTTGTAGTGCGAGTCTGACCTCTAAGGCGATTGTAATAAGAACTTAAGAAAGTTCAATGTGTCAAGCTTCACGTGCTCTTGACTGTACTTAGTCGTGACTCAATTACTGTATCATTTCACTATGTTACCAACATGATATTAAGTTAAACACACATACCAAAGTTTGGAAAAGGTTATCCAAGAAGAAGACATCTTCCGGCTTAGTAATGTTGTTTCCTGTCTTTTCTGTGAGCAAATTAAACAGGCCTTGGTATGGCTTTATCCATTTCTTTATGACTTCAGGCAACTCGTACACTCGATTCCTCAGCGAAAGGTAGCGAGGGCAATTGTACCAATATAGCAGCTGTAAAATATTTGTAGTAATAACTATATTGTAATATATTACTTTGAATACAGTAAACAACTTAAGGCTAAAAATTAAACGTCCGTCCGTCAAATTTAAATACGAATGTAAATATCGTAGGTAGGTATGTCACATTTATAAAGTTTCATTTTTGCACATTATGGAACGATAATCCAATGTATACCTATTGGTTAACTGATTGACGTATGAGGCCTTTGATATACTTATATAGATATATTTTTTATGTTTGTTATAAATACATTGATTGGTATAAAGAAGTTGGTGTTCGGGAACAGGTTTTTTAGAACGTTTTAATTTATTATGTCGATTTTTTTTTATCCATTCATAAAACAAGTTAATACACTTAATTTCAAATCGGGGAGCTGGTCATTATGTAGATTTTTATTGTGGTTATAAAAATAAATGACAAGTGGCGACCACTAAGTTGACAAGAATAGTTCGATACTAGTAAGTTACGCCTAATTTATATCTATCTATAATTGTAACATATAATTTGTTACTCGAAATAAATTATTATTATAACAAAGAATCTTCATGTTTTTTGGGTTTTCAAGTTGTGAGAGTATTCGGATACAACAAATAGAAACAACATGTTTTAATATACTCGTGATGTAGTAGACAAGATAATAATAATACAAAATAATCCCTCATCATCATACCATCATAAATCTTAAGTAATGTACCTACGTAAATTACTGCATCTATTCTCATTAGCTGTGTACTGGACAATAACACGATTTCTTACTAGTAGACAAAACGACAGCTACATAAAATATACTTTTTATTAAACATGAGCAAATTACACGGATGTACTTATAAAATTATTGTCTCATTATTTGATTCATCGCCAATGTCATAGAATTGAGGAAAGATGCGTTACAGGCCCTTGAAAAAGACCTTAAAGTAAAAACGTCACCTTGAAGCACAATGACATTTTGATACAAGAATACAAGATGTCCCAAGAAAATATAGCTTCCGACGTATAAACAGTTGAATCTAACGATGAAACTGTACATAATAATTACTACCTATATGAAATTAGTAAAAAAATAAACATTTGTTTGCAATTATAAAGGACTAGTCTAGGGTACCTACAACATAGAACACACCTACATACCATATTACAAGTTTCTAGGTGTTATCGTTTCGGAGTGGGGCGTATTTATTTTTTAAACAGTTTTTTAATTTTCCCGTTGAAATAAGACGTTTCTCGCGGTAAAAAGTATCCTAAATGTTGACCCAGTTACTCAGCTATCACCACACCTTAGTCAAAATCCGTCCAGTATATTTGTCGGATGCCTGCACAGACAGACAAAAACTAAAAAAAAATTGATTTTTTATATCTACATCGATAACTATATCTAGACTACAACAAACATTTTCAAAATTAAATTTATGTACAGGCAACGAGGCAATCGTTACAGTTTTATTTTGTCTATACATTTTTAGCAAAAGTGTATGCTACTAGACGCAAATTGGTAGACTTCAACAACATGATTGATTATAACATAAGTACAGTCAACGTGACCAAATTTAAAACATTATCTATACGAGGTAGGTACCTAGGCTCGTAGGTACTTAATTTACATAAAAATGGGCCTTACAAGTTACTAGTAAGAGTTTTTATTTTAATTTGGCAGAATATGTTGCCGATAGAGCAAAAAGTTTTAGTAGTTTTTTTATGTACATTTATTTTTTATTTTATTTTTTTTTTATGTACGAATTCACGACTGCTACCACAAATGAGACTATGGACAGTGACAAAACTAGTCTTTAATGCGGACGGTACGAGTTTCTATAACTGCACCCTTTGCTAAATGTTGTAATATCACCCGGCTCTGACAATAAAATGGTCTGAAAAATATATTATTATATCAGCTCTGCTGTGTATACTTTTAATCTTCTAATGGTAGGGCTCGTCTACGGCCGTATTACGCGATAAATAATATATATTGTATGAGTATGCGTATGCATAACTACGATGCATGATCCAAAACTCGGTTCTGATCTGGTCATTCCTGCACCGCTCAAGCATTTGCGCCCTTTACCTGGGCACCACTGGCACCGCCCTAGTTACGGCGGTGACTACGGATACTTTTTTTAAGGTCTACTCACGTCATCGTCATCATAAGGAGGGGTGTCATAAGGCACAGGCTGCCAGTCCAGCGTTGGGTTCCATCTCTGTGCAGGTGGTGGTGGGTACAAAGCCGCTAGTGCCGTAAGAGCCGTCATCTTGGTCCGCATGTAGTCCGTAGTGCGGACCATGACCTCGTCCGGAATATACAGACGGGATACCAGTCCGTCGTATCTATTTCTGAGGTATTCGCCTACCCGGTAACCGCGTTGTTTTCCTTTCTGTTAACAAATTACATACATACATACATACAGCTCACGCCTTCGTCCCACAGGGGTAGGCAGAGACGATGGATCGCCACTTTGCCTGATCTTTGCACACTTCCCTCGTTTCCTTCACATCCATAAGCCTTTTCATGCACGCTCTTTTTCAAAACAAATTACAGAAGTATCTATTTGTAAATTTGGCTTAGCGAAACTAAAAAACAGCAATAGATTTTTATATAAATAAGAAGAAGACCTATGAAGATTTAACTATAACCTCCTGTAGCCTAGAAACGGTTTGACGGATTTTGAAGTGCGAGGTGTTGTTAGATTTTTCATCATCTCTGTAATATCATAGGCTACATCTCTACCCGGCTGCACCAGAAGAATAAGTTTAAAATCTTTTCAGTGCGTTTTACGCGCCATCGCGTTTTGTTAACCGACTTCAAAAAAAGGAGGAGGTTATCAATTCGACTGTGTTTTTTTTTTTTTGTTTATTCAGAACTTTCGACTGGGTGAACCGATTAGGATGATTCTTTTTTTATTTGAAAGCTGGTGGTTCCAGATTGGTCCCATTTTAATTTAGTCCAGTTCTGACAGTGGCATCTATGAGAAAACCATATAAGTTGAAGATTGAAGTCGGTTTTTTTTTACTCTTTAGAGTGGTTATTTGGTATTTTGTACTCTTTATTATTATACATCCCTGACTCACTCATGCTTTCTACATACAATTGGATTTCTTTGTGTGCGTAAAGTTTTTAGGATACCTACACCCAAATAATTTATTGGTCTTCGTGTGGTCGAAGAGACAAGTACGTTTACCATTATTATATAAATATTTAATATAAATGCCGTTGCGTAATATTCTAATTCCTAATTATACCTATTATACTTACAAAATCTTATAAAAATTCGCTTGATCCTTCTTTATGGAATTGACTGTCAGTCTGGAGTAATAGGTAGCTATTTATGGTTTATGAGATACAGCCAGCTGACAGACAGTTATAATACTTATAATTCAGAATTTGTATTTCTATTGCCACTATAAAAGCTATAAAAACAATGAAAATTTAATAAAATTAAAGAGGCCATACAAGAAACGAACGAAGAACTCGTTTTTTTTTTGGCGATTTTTTTAATTTACTACGTATACCTATGCGTGCGAGTACGACTCGCTCTTGGCCCTTTTTGAGATCAATTATTCGTTTGTGTAGTTTACCTACTTACATTAGTAAGAGCCTTCTTTCCATAAGGAAAGAATACTTTTCGGGGGTCCTCTTGAATAGGAAACAACGTTAGTTCTTCATCGTCAGGTGTGCGATCGCCGTGACGAAACACCTGTTCAAAGCATTTACAATTAACAAATTAGATAAATTACGGTAAAATATACATCAGGAAATATGTATTTCAGTCAATAAATTAGATAATTTACACGAGTAATCTATAGAAATTAAAAAATAATAGCTAAATGTGTTGCTTAGCGCAAAACTCGTGTACAACTCGAGCGGTTTGGTAAGTCTTTTTTTGAGACTAAAATCTGGAATTATCTTTAACATACTACCTACAATAACATGAGCCAATCTGAGCATATAATTTCTTGATATTCTGCGTTTGCGGATTCTAATGATGACAATATGGGTGCTGATTGTCGATGTCGCTTATGTAGGATACGCATCGTTGACCCGCGGTCCTTATTGAATGGATCCGCGAATCATGTACATACTCGCGTATAGTATGTAGCGAGCGCACGAATGGAAAACGTGATATTGCTATATATATAGCCTAAAAGTTCCTTTAACTTCTAACAAAAATTTATAACGAGTCGTGTGTGTCGAAATTCGACCACAATTTATTTAAATTAATTTTTTTTTAATTGTTTTATTTTTAATATTGGCATTCTGCATTCTTCTATATTTAAATTTATATAATTGTGCGAAATTTCATACTGCTCCGTCCGCGCAATTTTCGTAAAAAGAAGTTTTTGATTCACGTATTAAATAGATATTATTATTATATAGAGAGAAAACCCGATTAACTACTGACTCATCAACGCACAGCCGATTACTGAAGCTGAAAACTTGAAATTTGGACAGAACCTATATAGATTCCTATTATGGCCTAGCGTCGGATAAGACAGGATTTTGCGAATTTTTTGACGGAAACGTAAAAAGCGGGATCCGTGCTGGCAACGCCGCCGGGAACCTAGATATGACATAACCTAGTTTATTACGTGATCATAGGTAGTCTTTAAAAAAATATGTTTTCTAACATTAAAAAAAAATTTCTGGTGCTATACAATCTTAACATAAACACTGCAATCTTAATCTTTTTGTTTGTTCTGCTTAAAAATCTGTGAATAATTATTATTTCTTCCGCGCAAAATGGTAGTATCTAATGGCATGTACAATAAACAATTATGAGAATTTCCGAATAGTAAACCTACCACAAAAGCAAGGATCAGGTCAGTGTTGGCCAAACCATTATCGATCGCGTCCACACTGTTAAGTGGTTCCACAAGAAATTCTGGAGACTCGTCACACGCCACCCCGGCTAATATCAAAGCCATTACCACACCGAGCCCCATGTTAACGGAAATATAATGTTTTTTTTTGTCACTAGTGTCTGTTATCGCCAGCCCGCGTTCGCGAGCCGTTTTCAACTGCTCTACGACAGAGCCTCTGCTCCATTTATATAGATATACTTTGTTAGGTACACGAGAGAATTGGGACGATACCGCTACCTCAAATCGCGAATGACTCCGGCTATTTTATAGCACATGTCATGTCACTGAATTAATTTGTGAATTCGTAAAGCAAACGTTTTATCGTAATGTAATTAAAATCGGATTCCAAAATGATAATAGTATAACGCGTTACAGATTAAGCGCAATTCCTCATGGGGTGTATGAGGAATTGCGCTTATTCTGTAGTTGTGTCTAACCAATTTTTTGAAATAAAGAGCAATAATAGTAGGTACGACTTCCATAGGTAGCACTAAATTCAGCTGTGCTAATTCATTTTTCGAAAAATTTAACACGTATCGATTAAGTAGTCGATACTGAACAAACTAATTTTAGGAATTGCGCTTATTCTTTTACATATTTTATAATATGTATGTATATGTCACCGTAAAATTGCAAACACCGTTAGATTATAATCTATCTCGCGAGATTGTAGACTGTCGAAAGATTGTGAACCGAACATACTGCTTACAATTTAACGCATTATTTTTCGGTAGATTATAATATATCGAAGTGAAACTGATAGATCACAATCTCTCCAGCGTTAAATTGTCAACTGTCCAAGGACTGTCCCTGATTGGTCGGTCTTGCCGTAGTTATTTCTGTGCTCATAGAGTAAGGAATCAACCACAGATGTCAGTCAAACAAAATAAAAGCATTAAAGAAATTGTGACATTAAGTAAATTGTATTTACTATTTAGTAGGTAGGTAATCAATAATTCTGACATTATGTTAAGAAAAATATGGAACAAAAAACAGGAATATTTTCTCTTCAAACATAAAATAAAACTAAAAAGTAACAAAATTTTCACTTAGAAAAAAAACGATCACAAAATAAAATCTAGCCTAAAAAACTAATTGAAAACGTAAAAAGGTTTACTCTCCGAAACAAATCAAACATTGACTAAAATAAAAATCGAAAATATAACAAAATTGTCCCTTAGAAAAAAAATACAAAACAAAATCTTTACTTCAAAAAAACTCACGCCTTTTATCCCCGAGGGGGTAGGCAGAGGTATTTCATTTCTGGAAATACCCAATTTTCAAGAGAATATTCGACCCCTAAACGTGATAGGTGGTAAGCCCATGCCTCAGAATTAATTCTGAGACATGTGGGTTTCCTCACGATGTTTTCGTTCACCGTCGAGCTAGTGATGAATAATGTACGTAAGTTTTGTAAAAGTAATTGGTACATGCGAGGATTTGAACCCGAGCCTCACTGATTCTCAGAATTATTGATTACCTATCTACTAAATAATAAATACAATATACTTAATGTCACAATTTTTTTAATGCTTTTATTTTGTTTGACTGACATCTGTGGTTGATTCCTTACTCTATGGGCACGGAAATAACTACTGCAAGACCGACCAATCAGGGACAGTCCTTGGACAGTTGACAATTTAACGCTGGAGAGATTGTGATCTATCAGTTTCACTTCGATATATTATAATCTACCGAAAAATAATGCGTTAAATTGTAAGCAGTATGTTCGGTTCACAATCTTTCGACAGTCTACAATCTCGCGAAATAGATTATAATCTACCGGTGTTTGCAATTTTACGGTGACATATATACAGTTTATTAATTTAACAGCTGTTGGAAGTCGATCAGGTCATGGTTACGTCATTGATATCATTTAATTTAAAGTCGCTATCTTGCATAAACATACGTTTCTTAACTTTAGAAAATATTTAAAATTGCATACTAATATGGGGATGGGGGGGGACTAATATCCAGTAATGGAATACCTCTGCCTACCCCCTCGGGGATAAAAAAGGCGTGAGATTATAATATGGGGAAATGAAGCCCATAAATTATAATGAGTTTCAGTATTCAATCTTTTATCACCGTTTATCAGTAATTTAAATACCAAATAACATTCATTAAAATATAGATAAATAAATCTAAGAGCAGTGATAGCCTTAGTGGATACCTACACTATACCGCCTGATTTTTTTTACCGTCTGGAAAAAAATATTATGTGATAAAAATATTATAACAATTTTTTTCTTGCTTAAACTAATATACATTCATTACTCAATTTGAGTCAATATTACACACTGAAATATTTAAATTAGTATTTTAAAAAGAAATAGGCTCGTAGCTTCCATTCATCAGGGCTTGAATAACCGAAAAAATTTAGGTTAAAACGGTTAGGGGTATGACGTCATACCTTTATATTGCGATATCTTAAAATAACGGTACCGCTTTTTTCTGGTAGTGCAAAATAACGATACTGCTATTTTCTGGTAGTGCAAAATAACGATACCATTATTTTTTTACGATACCTAAATTTTTAAATAAAGGTTTTCTTTAGGTATAGGTACCACGCCGAACGCCGTGGCACCGCGCGCCCGGCTTGACCGAGAATTCGAGTTGAGCGACATGTTATGAAAAGCTTTTATATAACTTGCAATGTATGTATGTATGTAACTATATTGTATGTTCGGGTGGAATCTTGCAACTCAATTTTGAAGCAGATATCTTCAATAGATTGAGCTGAAATTTGGAATACTTATGTTAATTTGGTGACAATGCAATATTGTGGTACCACCGAGCTGATCTGATGATGGAGCTAGAAGATGGCCATAGGAACTCGGTAATTAAACGACACAACCCCATCGAGTTTGGGCTCGTTTGATTCATCTTGACGAGTACTTTGGTATTTGATGGTAACCAGGGTCTGATGATGGAGCTGGAAGATGGCTATAGAGGGAACTCAGTAATTAAACGTCATATTTCCATCGAGTTTGGGCTCGTTTGAGTTGTCTTGACGAGTAATTTGGTACTAGATAGTAACCAGGGTCTGATGATGAAGCTGGAAGATGGCCATAGGAACTCGGTAACTAAACGACACAATCCCATCGAATTTGGGCTCGTATGATTCGTCTTGACGAGTTCTTTGGTACTAGATGGTAACCAGGGTCTGATGATGGAGGTGGAAGATGGCCATAGGAACTCAGTAATTAAACGACATAACCCCATCAAGTTTGGGCTCGTTTGATTTATCTTGACGAGTACTTTAGTGGTAGATGGTAACCAGGGTCTGATGACGGAGCTGGAAGATGGCCATAGGAACTCAGTTATTAAACAAGATAACCCCATCGAGTTTGGGCTCGATTGATTCGTCTTGACGAGTACTTTGGTACTAGATGGTAAACAGGGTCTGATGATGGAGCTGAAAGATAACCAATTGAGCTGAAATTTTGTATACATGTTTAGTTTGGATGAAAATGCAGGGTTAGCCAAGTGACGCCATTCTAAATCCAACTAAAAAGTATATAATAAATTAAGAGTAAAAAATAATTTTTAAAACAAGCTTTTGTTTTAATGCGCTAAAAAGAACAAAATAAACTTTTCCTTTAAAACTTTTACTATCTTAAAACGTCATTACACAATTTATTATGTAATAAAAGCTTGTCGCGTGATTAAGTAGGTACCCATATTTACTTAGTCTTAAAATTCTAAAAAATTTATTCTATCAGTTAGAATTACTTATATATTTAAGTAAATAATAATAAATAAATTGTAGAAAACAATTCACACACGGTTATTTAGTCCCACACTAGGCAGGGCCTGTACTATGGGTACTAAACAACTGATAATAATAATAATAAAGAAATAATAATCTCACGCCTTTCATCCCCGAGGGGGTAGGCAGAGGTATTCCATTACTGGATATACCCACATTTCACGAGATACATTGGACCCCTAAACGTGATAGGTGGTGAGCCCATCGCCAACAACTGATAAACATACTTAAATAAATATTAAACGACCAGACACGAAGCCAACAAATATGTTCATTCACACAAATGTTGGCCCCGAGCGGGGACCGAACCCGCAACCTCCGACTCAGAAGGCAGGGTCACTACCAACTGAGCCAACAGGCCCGTCATTTACTTAAATATGAGTACTCAGATCTCGCGACAAGCTTTTATTACATAACGAGAAATTGTAATTCTATGGACAAACTTCCACCTGTTTACTGCCAACAACGAAAACATTTTTGAGATTTTTGTCATTTTTGTCATTTTTTGCCATTTTAGACCTTTTTGAAATTTTTAAACTTTTTGACATTTTAGAAATTTTTGTCATTTTAGAATTTTTGACATTTTTTGACGTTTTTGACATTTTTGACAGTTTTGAGATTTTTGATATTTTTGACCCACGGGTCTGAAATGCCCAGTCCCTTTTGACCCACGGGTCTGAAATTCAAACTCGACTTCAAATTCGGTCAGTAGATACCTTAGGTCAATACCTCGATCAAGTTTGAATTTCAGACCCGTGGCTCAAAAGGGACTGGGCATTTCAGACCCGTGGGTCAAAAATGTCAAAAATCTCAAAAATGTCAAAACTGTCCAAAAATGTCAAAAAGGTCTAAAATGTCAAAAATGTCAAAACTGTCAAAAATGTCAAGAAGGTCCTAAATCTCAAAATATCAAAAAGGTCTAAAATGCAAAAATGTCAAAAGATGTCAAAAATGTAAAAAGGTCTAAAATGTCGAAAAGGTCTTAAATGTGGGCAACAGCATTATCGAACATGGTGGTGTGTTGGAAGGGTGGGTTGGTGTTGGAAGGATGTATGGTTGTTGGAAGGGTGGGTGTTGAAAGGGTGGGTGGGTGATTGATTCATCATCAATCATCATCAAAATTATTATCATCATCCATCATCACCAACATCATTTTCGTTGTTGGCAGTAAACAGGTGGAAGTTTGTCCATAGAATTACATTCTCTCGTTTAGTTTCACCCGTCCCAATGTTTGTCATCAAATCACAATGTTTGTCATTAAATTTGATCCACTTCTCGGTTACCGATTGAGCTGAAACTTTGCACACATGTGTAAATCACGTGACATTGCAATATTATGATGACACGGTGCTGATCTGATGATGGAGCTGGAAGGTGGCCAAAGAAACTTTGCAATAAAACGACAAAAAGTTTGGGCTCGTTTGCATCGTCTTGACAAGTAGTTTGTCTTTCAATGGTAACCAGGGTCTGACTGATGATGAAACTGGAAGGTGGTAGGAACTCTGTAATGAAAGTTCGTAACCACCTCGAGTTTTGGCTCGGTTGATTAGTCTTGATTTTGTTTTTAGATGGATAAGTATAAGAATGGCTAACAACTACAACTAACAACTACAACTAAAAACTACAACTAAAAACTACAACTAACAACTACAACTAACAACTACAACTAACAACTACAACTAACAACTACAACTAACAACTAATAACTACAACTACAACTCACAACTACCAACCTAAAACTATCAAATACAACTAACAACTACGACTAACAACTACGACTAACAACTACGACTAACAACTATGACTAACAACTACGACTAACAACTACGACTAACGACTACGACTAACGACTACGTCTAACGACTATGACTAATGACAATGATTAACGGCTACGACTATGACTAACGACTAACGACTACGACCAACCACTACGACCAACAACTACGACCAACCACTACGACCAACAACTAAGACCAACAACTACGACTAACGACTACGACTAACGACTACGACTAACGACTACGACTAACGACAACGACTAACCACTACGACTAACGACTATGACTAACGACTACGACTAACGACTACGACTAACGACTACGACTAACGACTACGACCAACGACTATGACCAACAACTACGACCAACCACTACGACCAACAACTAAGACCAACAACTATGACCAACAACTACGACCAACAACACACGACGACGACGACATTTTTTGACATTTTTGCATTTTAGACCTTTTTGCCATTTTTGACATTTTAGACCTTTTTAAGAGTTTTGACATTTTTGACCTTTTTGACATTTTAGACCTTTTTGACATTTTAAGACCATTTTGACATTTTTGACCTTTTTGACATTTTAGAGCTTTTTGACATTTTAGACCTTTGACATTTTAGGACAGTTTTGACATTTTTGACCCACGGGTCTGAAATGCCCAGTATTTTGACCCACGAGTCTGAAATTCAAACTCGATCGAGGTATTGACCTAAGGTATCTACTGACCGAATTTGAAGTCAATCGGTCCAGTAGATCCAGAGATATCCTGTCGACAGACAGACAGACAGACGGACGGACGGACGAACAGACGGACAGAGAGACAGACAGACAGACCTCCTACTCAAACCATTAACTTCCTCTTATAATAATAAATTGTTTGACACAATTTACACACTGTTCTTCAGTCCCAAACTAGGCAGAGCCTATACTATGGGTACTAAACAACTGATAAACATACTTAAATAAATATTAAACACCCAGACACGAAGCCAACAGATATGTTCATGCACGCAAATGTTGGCCCCGAGCGGGGATCGAACCCGCGACCTTCGACTCAGAAGGCAGGGTCACTACCAACTGAGCCAGCAGGCCCGTCAATAATGCTACGCAGGAGGAAGTTAACAACAATAATTAATATACAATAATATAGCTTGTGCCTGAAATAAAAGTTATTTGATTTTATTTTTGATTAACTCCTACAAACAAACTAAAAAGGGCAGTGATAGCCTGATGAAGATGATTACAATCAGTGAGGCTCGGGTTCAAATCCTGACATGTAACAATGAGTTTTTCAAAACTTACGTACATTTTCATCACTATCTCGACGGTGAAGGAAAATATTTCCTATTGCCATCTCCCAGCTCCATCGTCAGACCCTGGTTACTGGTTACCATCTAACACCAAAGTACTCGTCAAGACAAATCAAACGAGCCCAAACTCGATGGGGTTGTGTCGTTTAATTACTTGAAGAGGAGTCATTGAGAAGTTATGATATCCACCTCCTGGCTCCATCGTCAGATCAGCTCGGTGATACCATAAATATTGCATTGTCACCGAAATTACATAAGTACTTATACCAAATTTCAACTCAATTGGTTGAAGATATCTGCTTCAAAATTGAGTTACATGATTATTCGCGAACACACATAAAAATATATAGTAGGTAGGTATATATACGGACGAATTGAGAAACCTCCACCTTTTGAAATCTGTTAAAAATACAATAAAATAAATATTTAGGGGGACTCCCATACATCAAACGTGATTTTTTGCCGCTTTTATAGATAATTAGCTGATGCCCAGCGGCTTTGCCAGCGCGGGTTCCGTTTATTCCCGTTCCCGTGGGAATTTCCGAAAATCCCTTCATAGTGGTTGCCTACGACTTATTTAAGACACCTACATACCATATTTCAAATAGCGGGTGCCCAGCGGCGTTTTCCCGTTTGGATTTAGTTTATTCCCGTTCCCGTGGGAATTTCCGAAAATCCCTTCATAGTGGTTGCCTACGACATACTTAAGACACCTACATACCTACCATATTTCAAATAGCGGGTGCCCAGCGGCGTTTTCCCGCTTGGATTTAGTTTATTCCCGTTCCCGTGGGAATTTCCAAAAATCCCTTCATACCAATTTCCTATGACATAATAGACACCTTCATACCATTTTTCATGTTTCTAGGTGTTATCGTTTCGGAGTAGTACATATTTCTCGTTTTAACCACTTTTTTTATTTTCCTGTGGGAATGAGATATTTTCCTGGAATAAAAAGTACCCTAGATGTTGACCCGGGTACTTAGTTATCTCCATACCAAATTTCATCAAAATCCGTCCAGTAGTTTTTGAGTGATGCGTGCACAACCAGACAGACAGACAGACAGACAAAAATTCCAAAAATTGGTGTTTCGGTATCTATATCGATAACTATATACACTACCGTTAAAATTTTCAAAAAATATTTCATGTACAGACACGGCCCCGTTGGTTTTATTATATGTATAGATGAATACGGAACCCTTCGTGCGCAAGTTCGACTCGCACTTGGCCGGTTTTTTAGTTTTTTCCACATTAGTGCAATCTATGTCTATGTATTTAACAGTCGATAAAACTTTGCTAAAATAACGTACTTTTATGTAGGTAGGTACCTAGAATAGATGAGTTATAATATAAGCGTCACGTCACCACAGCACACATTAATGCAATATGCAAGAAATGAGATTTCATGCGGCAAGCGCCCATGCCTCGGCCGAGCGGTTTGGCAACGTCGCGCTGAAGTCTCACTCGTTCGCGTTTTTTCGGTACCGAAAATGATTTCGATGAGGTACTAGTAAAAAACGGTACCTTAACCCCAATTCTTACCTTTTTGGCTCTACCTTTAAATCAAAACGGTACCGTAATTTTATACCGCTAGCTTAACCCTTAACCTTAACCGCTTTCAAGCCCTGCCATTCATGCGCTATCTACCTACAACCGCCAGCCGCTACATAGTAGTTTGCGTAATTTTCTAGACTTTGTAAATTGCATTAAACATGACTATATTTAAGAATTGATCTCATGTATAACTTCGGCTCAAGATACCTTATACGTCATAATTTTTTCCAGACGGTAAACAAAATCATCCAGTATAAGCTACGAGTATCTATGTACAGAATTTCAAGTCTCTAGACCGAGTGGTTTAGGCTGTGCGTTGATAATCAACAATCAGTCAGTCAGTTTATCATTTTATATATATATATAGATAGAAGATTGAATTTCAGCATTTCCAACTTGTTCTGAAGCTGTTTATTGTTTTATAGATTTTAACGGTGCTTTGTCACTATCAGCGTTAATAATCGCACTTGTCAGGGTAAATTTTCACTCTACGGATTAATATTTCCGTGAAACATTCTGTTGGTTTCTTAGTTTCACTATTAAATCTGCTCAATACTGTGCATTCGATTGATTAATAAATGTTGGGCATTGGTCCATGTGACACTGCAATCTGCATTGATGCATAAAAGTATCTATAAAATTTTTGTATGCAATTTCTTAGTAATATTAAATATCATTAGTTTTAAGAAAGCTATATATGCCATACTCATTAGTAAGTCTTATTTATAAAATAAAATAAATACATACATCTCACTCCTTTTATACCCGAGATAGGTAGGGCACAGGTAGATATTCCATTTCTGGAAATATCCGCGTTTCACCAGTATATTCTTTGGATCCCTAAATAGGTGTTGAGCCCATCGCCGGACCGGGTCAATTAAATGTCTCAAAATAATTTTGAGACCAGCGGGTTTCCTCATGATGTTTTCATTCACCGTCGAGCTAGTGATATAAATATTTACGTAAGTTTTTGAAATACTTATTGGTACATGGTGGCAGGGTGGAAAACGTCACGTACAATCATTATAAGTTAAACCTACGTGTATGTGATTTAAGCTCTTAAAAAATTTGAAGACCTTTCCACAATAATTTCTTATAAATAATTATAAATATGGAAACAACCAAGAAACTTCTAGTTATTATTTACATAAATTATATGTCACACGTCACATGAATCGCTCTTCTAGTTAATTTTAATGAGCGCGTAAGCCATCACATTAAGCCTCCAGACGTATAAAGCAAGTTTTAAGAGGAAAACGTTTAAGAAAATAGCTTAATGAAACTTTTCCATTTTGTTTTCCAGGTATGACTGACGTACATTATAATGAGCAAGCACTGTTAGACCAGCTGATGATTTGCACGGAGTTCGCCGACAAAGCTGAGAGATACGAGCTCCTCGGTCCACTATATCGTCTCGTAATACCCATATATGAGCGTCGGAAGGATTACCAGGCCCTCCTTACCTGCTACCAGCACCTCACCAAAGCCTACGCCAAAGTTATCGAAGTGACTCACTCGGGGAAACGACTACTCGGCAGATTTTACAGAGTGGCCTTCTTCGGGAAAGCACATTTTGGGGAAGACGAGGAAGGCATAGAGTTTATTTATAAAGAACCGAAGTTAACGTCGCTTAGCGAGATATCGGAGAAGCTGCAGAATTACTACGAACAAAAATTTGGCGCCGATCACGTGAAGATGATTATGGATTCAGCTCCGGTAATTATTATTTTTCACGCCAGTACCACATTTGTTTATTTTGACGGCCATATGTCATATTTAAGTAGTCTTTTATTTTACCAAAATGTTCCACACTTATTATGACACGTGACAACATGCAAAAACGTCAGGCAGTTAACTAGAACATGACTCTATTAGTATATTTTAATTATTTTTGTGTCTTATAGTACTAGAGTGAGAGCCCAGGCTTGTCAGACCTTCGTCATTTTGTAAAACCTCAAAGTTTGTCTGTGTATGTCCCTACTACAGGTGTAAACGATTCCCGAATATGAAGTTTGGATAACGGTTCCTTTGGAAGTTATCAAGCAGCAAAGGTCCACAAAGTTGCAATTCAAATTCGTTAAAGTGTAAAGCCCAGTTTTTATATATATATTTAGAAATCACATCGTCCATTGTCAGACACTTGGTGCGGTGGAAACCCCCTGTCAGACCCTTGAATCATGGTGCATGAAAGCAATGTTTTTAATCTTTATAGTTCCATTTTCATGCAGTTATCAATAATTAGTGTATTTGTTTTTGTTATTCCCGTATTTCCCGTTAAACCACAAGATGCAGACAGAATCGTCTATTGTCCTCGTCTGCCCGTGAGTCACTGCTTGTCTGGCTACACATACAAGTGTTTGCTCTGATTTCTTTAGTAACATATATTCTACAGGTGAACCGTGAAGAACTTGACAGCAAGCTAGCGTATATCCAAGTGACGTGGGTGCGGACAGCGCCCGAGGGCGCGGCGGCGACTAGCGCTGCAGGCGAAGGCGCCTTCGAGCGTGCCCATAACGTGAGACGGTTCGTCTTCGAGACGCCGTTCACTAGAGACGGCGCAGCCCGCGGCCCCGTTCACCACCAGTGGCTGCGGATGACTCATCTCACGGGTAATTTACCCCGCAGGTCTCAGAATTAATTCTGAGGCATGTGTAACAGACCCGGTCCGGCTATGGGCTCCCAAACCTATCACGTTTAGGGGTCGAATATTCTCGTGAAAAGTGGGTATTTCCAGAAATGGAATACCTCTGCCTACCCCCTCGGGGATAAAGGGCGTGAGTTTTTTTTTGTCACTTTATTCTCAGACCAAGCTCAGATCCACTGTTGTGGTCCACGATGGGCATTCCCACTACCCTAATAGACTTTTGACGTCACCCTTTCACGTATACTTTTGTAATTTTTGTGAGCGTTCGAAACTAACATTTTATAGGTTTCTTAAATTACCTGCTAGTGTTCTCCCTATAGCTTTTGCCCACGTGGACCTATATATATCAAATCAAATCTCTTGTACTGTACCAAGTGTTCGTCTTCTGTAAACATCCCTTTATTTATTGGAATGCACTATATCGATCATGAGCGAGTTCATAGTCCGACTCGCACTTGGCTGATTTTCGAGTATACTCGTCCTTAAGATGTAAGACTATGCCAGATCCATGGAAAAGTAACAAACAAACAGTTACTTTCGAATTTAAAGTATTAAGTATTGAAGTAGGAATGACGATATTTTTTCGTAGCCGGTAGAGTTTACGCCAATTTTCGTCTATTTCTCGACAGCATCGAACGTAGTTTCATTACTATGTGTGAAGCACTACTATCACAAGTAAATCTCTCAAATGATCGGTCAAAATGTCGGAGTTTATCGCTCTTATATGAGATACCAACATCACACCGATTTTTATTAAGTATAATTAAGAATTAACTGTATAACCATGGGGCACGTGCGATGCTGATATGCTGCACAGTTGACGCTACATGTGTCACCGGTAATTAGTGGTTAATAGATAGTATTAATTGCTAAAGACACATACACCTCTAATCCAAAAAGATCTAGGTATAGCTTAATATATTCTTAATGTTTCAAAGAACATTAATTCATTAGCCAAATTGATGTAACATGATTCATTATATTCTTTAACGCCAAACCGTAATAGCCCATTGTTGGCCTATATCTTTCTTCGGGCTATAATCTCTCACGTTTGCCCACTGCGGTTTGGGAGACACTGTTAGGCTAGTAGCCACCAGCGCTTTCGGGTTTTCCCGAATTTTCCAACACAGAAGAATGTGTTATTTAACAGCTTATAAGAAATAGTTTCAATCCTCAATTAACATAATATTAAAGTTTGCGATCTCTTATTAGTTATTGATGTTATTGTTATACTTATATCTATTTTTATGAAATTAAATGTATTAGATGAAATTGTTAAATCGTCTCATTTCAGCTGAGAATTGGTTTCCGTACGTGAAGAGGCGTATTCCAGTTATCGAGACCCAAGTAGAAGAGAAGAGTCCGATAGAGGTCGCCATGGTGGAGATGGAGAGCCAAGTGACCGAACTCACAGAGATAGTCAACGCAAAAGCACCTGATCTAAAGAAATTGCAACTCAGGTATAAGCGTCCTTATGTGACTAGCGGTCGATCACTTAGCGTTCGTCTTTATTAAAAACTAGCGATTCTACGCGGTTTCACTTGCGTAGTTCCCGTTCCCGTGGGAATATTGGAATAAAATATAGTCAATGCTACTCAGGGATATTCTAGCTTTCCATTGGTGAATGATTTTTTTAAATCGGTCCAGTAGTTTTAGAATTTAGTCGTTACAAACATACAAAAATATAAATTTTTACTCTTTATAAATATTACTGTAGATAGTGTAAGATTTGTCAGTTTTCGTATGAGATTTTTTAATTTGGAACGACATTATATCTTATGTGAATGCCTAAAGGCGCAACCGTTATTCGCATTATGTGCATCTTCTTTGCGCATACGAGTATTTAGGGGCAAGAATCTTATTCCAAACCACCTCTTCCTGTTTTGAACCGGCAATTGTATTACAGGTTACAAGGCAGTGTGTGCGTTCAAGTGAACGCCGGCCCCCTTGCGTACGCAAATGCTTTCCTAGATCCAACTCTTGCGCAGATGTACCCCGATGAAAAGGTTGACAAGCTTAAAGCCATATTTAGGTAAGTGTTCCTCGCTCATTTAAGAATTCTTTTTGAGGTTAATTAACAAAAGGGAAAATTCAAAAAACTCCCGCTGTAGCCTCGATCTCGCCAAAGGTATTCCGTTTGCGGAAATACATTCCCACTTTTCACCAGAGCATTTTTATGGACATCCTTCAGATCCAATTCAGAAACCGTATTCCTCATGATGTTTCCCTTTCACCCATCACCGTTGAAGTAGAGATAAATTTATGTATATCTATTCTATATGCCCTTTCCAGGAATCAAAAATCATTTATTTTCTGTAGCTCAAAAAGTACACTTACAGAATCAAACCCGACCCTAATAAATGAGAGGCGGATTTACTTCCAACAAGGATATAATTTATCATCACCAAGCCGTAACAGCCCACTGCTGAGCTGTCTTTCCTCACACTGAGGAAGTATGGGCTATAATCTCCCACGCGAGACCACCGCGGATTGGGAGATGGTGTTAGGCTAGTGGCCACCTGTCAGAATTCTTCAAGCCACACAAGGGTATCCGACATGGCTTAACGACTCCCATTGTTCGTAAACAATGAAAACCGCATAGGATATCATTGCTCTTTTAAAAATAATACGACTTTTATTATTTCAATGTGCCAAATACTGATATATCTGTGATTTCCTTTTACTCAATTTTTTTTTTTTAATCATTTATTTATTTATTATTTTTACTCAAATTATTATTATTATTTATTTTTCTAGGGAATTCATGACAGTATGCCACTCAGCTCTTCAACTGAATGCGAAACTGATCAGCTCCGACCAAGTGTCTTACCACGAGGCGTTGGAGACCAACTATTACAAGCTGAGCAATTCGCTATCCGGCGTTCTCGGACAACCTTTACACGACATACTGGTGAACGGGAACCTTAGTACCACTGTCACGGGAGTCGAGTTGGAATCCAGTAATGCGTGAGAAGAGATCATAGTAGAATTTTAGTCAAAATTCATTTTCCTTAAACAAGTATTAAAATTGCCGATTTTTACTTAGGAATTGCAATGTTTTTATATTTTCCTATTATAACATTCGCTACGATTAAAATAGGTAAGTATTCTCAATACATTGATATCTCAATGCGTTTTTTGTGTGTCGGCGAGTAGAACTGATCAAAATCCTTTTTCGGTGCTTATTACATGCTTATCAACAAGTGTCGAGGATTGAGGTCATTTACCTCATTTTTATTGTCAGATGTCCATGTATTGGCAATGTTCATGTTTATTCTTACCGCAGGTTCATCTTTTTTAGCAATGATTTTAAGTTTTTAACTGTAAATTAAAGTCTTGAAATATGTTACATGCTAAATGGAGCACGGATAAAATTAAATATACCTACTGTTATATTCATGCGTCTTTCTCAAATTTTGTAATATATAGACATAACATTCTTATCTAGACAATTGTATGTAATATCACAAAATAAGATGTAAACCTTAATTAGCTCAGACAGTTTTCATGTTAATACATGAAAGTGCTTTGAGTAAGATACATCTCAAGTTTTAAAGTTGTAGTATATTAATGTGATGATGACGCACAAATGCATTTTAACATAGACTGAACTCAGTGAAACATACATATTTTTAAATATAATATTTGAAGAATGAATTTAGCGTCACAGAAGGAATTATTAGAGGTTGAAATAAAAACATTCCCTAACCTTTTCTTTCAACGTCTGTGGGAATTCTATTAATTTACATTTTTGTATATTTACTTACTATCTGCGCCTCGCTTGACAGCTTTCAGTAAGTCTCATGTAAATAGATACATTTTATTGTATTATAGTTTTTAGGCTCAGAAGCTAAGGTCATTGACCATCTGAACAGCAATATCAAATTTTACTACCTTTGGGGGATTGGCTATCAAAAGGTCCTATGTTGTTCCTTGAGATGGAAGCTATTGAGGAGGGAAGGTGGAATGCTCTTCCATTGTGAAAAGGGTAGATCTTCCACCCGGCAAGGTGATCGTGTCCGGGGACCGCGGTTCAACGGTTGATGTTGGACAATTGTATTTATACAAACTCATTAAAAAACTTCGACAGCGCGGTTTGGAACTGGCCGTCTAGTTAGTTCTATGTAGTACATACCACTATGTGTCGCAACACAGCTATCGCCCTGCTAAACATCATTAAGATTGGTTTAGTAGTTTCACCGTAAAAAAGTAGCAGACTCTGCCAGAGTTACTTTTATAACATTACTGTGTAAAGCCGCGTATTCACTAATTGGCCATGCTTAATTTTAAACCGTTGACAACTGATCTTTTAGGGTGCATTTACATGGTCGGCATGCGCTGTGCCGTTATATTTCTAATATCTTTGGTTCCCTGCCATCGCATCGCTAGACGCCATGACCCGCGATCTCTTTCATGTATTAGCAATAGGTACGTATATTAATTAGTACTCTGTGGCAATACGTTAAAACAGTTGTGTCGCTTAGTGAATCCGCGGATATAAAGCTTGAGCCCCTTTTCATACGTAGGTACCGGTTGCCGGGCAGCCGGCGGGCGGCGAAGTATATGGCCATGTACGTTCGCTCCTTTACGCGAGGTGTACCTAATTCGTAAATAGACTAATTCGCGTTATGTCTAAAACGTAATGCAAAGTAGGCATAAAGAGAGTTAGACTTAAATCGATGTTGGTATATGCTGAAATAGGCTAAACCCTAAATGGACTAAAAGATCTTTAGACCAAATACCTTATACATTTATGACGTAGCAAGGGATGGAACCAAAGAGATTAAAATATAATAAGGCATAGAGGGGACAAAGCGAGGAAAATTTGAAGTCAAAAGTTATTCCAAGTGGAATAAGTCTAGTACACTTTCGACCGAATGACAGCTCGCGTTCATAATAACTGACATAACAAGGACATGACGCTTAGGCTTCAAAGTTTTGTATGAAAATATTCCCAATGCCCCCTCTATGCCCTATTATATTTAAATCTCTTTGGGTGGAACGCGGCTCATTTAACATTATTTAAAAATGACCAGGATCTAATGAATTGCTAGAAAGTTATTGAATACCTTTTTTGAATATTTATTGAATATATATATATAGATATAGAACAGCTTTTGTTGATCTAATGTATGACTCTGCATACAATTGTTGATCCAATTGGATCAACAATTGCTGTTCCCCTAGCGGACAAATTACGAACTTTTCATTCATCATTTTAGCAGTTTTTATACAAATCCGCTCCATCAATTGTTGATCCGATTCAAATGGACCAATCAGAAGCCACCTTCTTCATGATTGGTTGTTTTCTATTGTGCGCTGTTGCAGCAGATATCTTCAACCGATTGAAATGAAATTTGGTATACCTATGTGAATTTGGTGACAATGCAATATTATGGTACCATCTGTGGTATGGTACTGATCTGATGATGGAGCCAGGAGGTGAATATAGCAACTCCTCAATGACTACTCGTACACCCCTCGAGTTTGGGCTCGTATGATTCGTCTTGACGAGTACTCTGATGATGAAGCTGGGAGATGGCCATTAATTTTACTATTTATGATACATAAATACAGCAAAAAGTTTGATTTAGCAAAAATATTGTAATGTAAGTATTTTAGGCATAACGCGATGTAGACCAACTAAGAATTCGGCATATAGCGAAGTAGTTCTTAAGCGACATAGACAAAAATCTAATTTAGGCAAACAAAGAGTTTTGCTAAAAGCGAATTGAAAATGACATTTAGGCATAACGCGAATTAGTCTATTTACGAATTAGGTACATCTCGCGTAAAGGCGTTCGCTTTCATACGTACCGGCGGGCAACCGGGAAATCGGCCATATATTTCGGCGCCGGCCCGGCGAAAACCGGTACGTGTGGAAAGGCAGTTAGGTGTTGAATTCGCCACAAAGCCATTGTTAAACAAAAATAACTTTTGCAATTCTTTCCACTGTAAAAATAATAGAATTCCCAATAAATATTTTTTTCTGCTTATCCTGATTGGTTGACTAGTAAACAATTAGGTTCAACATTAAGTTCGCCATGTGTACATTTTCTTAGTAGGTAAATGAAGTTAAATAAATAAATTCCCCAAGTTATATGATTGCCATTTAGTGTATAATATGTAATTACAATGTGAAAAGAGAACGACAGTAACATAATATCTATAATATAGGTACCTATAGAAATATCGCTATAATGATGATTTCCTACCTACCTACACAATGAATTGATGACTGCAATTTTCTTAAACCAACCACTAAAAGTAAGATTGTGACCTGACTATGTATTCCATTAACTTCATTTTATATAATTTATTGCTTTTGTAAGTTTTTAATTAATTTCTTACTCAATATGTTCGTTCGTTTGTGACCGTTATGTTAGTATGAACAAAGTTCATGCACAAAGAATTTATGTCTGTTTAATTTATTTTATTAGGTTTAACTTTTAACATTTAAGATCTTAAGCCGTATACAGAAAGAAAGCTGAAAACTTATCAGCGCTGGTGCCGCCCGCCAATCATCGTACGACATTTTGCTCGCTCTGCTTCAATCTGCTTGCTTTATGTACAATGGACCAGCGCCGATAAGCGCTGATAAGTTTTCAGCTTTCTTTCTGTATACGGCTTTATTCATCGCTATTTATTTCTATTAACACGATTTATAATTTTAAACAATGTATGACATAAGCAAACACCCAAAATAATTGACTTGAATAATTAATAATTATAACTCAATTCATATTCCATTATTCAGATTTATGTAAATGTCTGTACTCGTTTGTCAGTATAGTAAAGTTATGGTGTAGGGTGCAATCAACATTTTGATAACTAGTGAGGCTGTGATCGCGTCAATGTCAGAAAGAAAAATTGATCGAAGACATCGAGTGCTTAGCTATGTAGCCCAGATAATATGCAATGGATTGATATTTTGAAATGTTTTTTTAGTTTCATAAATTTAACTCTCCTTTTATTGTGGCCTGTGAAAATTTTTAAGCTTATGGGTTTGCCTTGTTCTAGGATGTTTATAATTTACTAGCGACCCGCCCCGGCTTCGCACGGGTGCAATGCTGAATTTTCTTTGCTATGAACCTTGCGGAGCCCTAGACCTTTCCAACGAATGAAAAACCGTGGAAATCGGTTCGTGCCTTCTGGAGATATATCGTCAGGAAGGAAAACCCGACTTATTTTTATAGTAGATTATTATTCTATTTTTTTATTATTATTATTAAATTTTGAATGTTGAAGAATGCAAGAAAAGAGGACGCCCCAAAAGGACGTTCACGTATCAAATTAGTGACGTCCTTCAAAAAGCTGGGGTCCGGAGTGCGAAGAATAAAAGAGCATGCATGAAAAGGCTTATGGATGTGAATGAAGCGAAAGAAGTATGCAGAGTACGAACAAAGTGGCGATCCATCGTCTCTGCCTACCCCTGTAGGACAATGGTATGAGCTTTATGTATGTATTATTATTTTTTTTTTTTAAATTTTTATTTACAAAGAAAATATACATTGATTTACAATAATTACAGATAAAAAATGTCCTCCAAAGAGGAACCATGTGGGACAGTGCCCAGAAGACTGGCAGCATTCCCTCTCTGGATAGCTAGGCTATGTATTATTATATTATGGAAAATATATATATTGAGATTACTTTAAAAAGTTTGTCAGACCTATTATCAAAGAGGTTGGAAGAAAATCATTCTCTTTTCTACTTTTTCTTTAAATGTCTTTGCCATATTGAGTGAAAAAATGTATTCTTACAGGCCAAAAAAAAAAGAAGTTATAATACATACTTATTTATAACTCATTTTCTTTTGTCATTTCTGTGTATGTTACATTATTCAATGTTAAATAAGTATTTGTTAAACTACTGTTGCAGGTTTATAGCTGCTAACAAAGAAAGGAAATTCGAATTAACTGAATTTAATATGTGTTTTGAAGCTCTGGATAGCGGTAGGGAAAATGGGATATGTATTTTTCTATAAAAACTATTCGAATAACCTGTCTAGGATAAATCTTTCTATTCATCATCAATTATTGCATATTTATTACTACAATAATTATGTGCACAAAATAGTTAAGCAAGACTTTGTATCTTCAATGGAATTGTAATCTGAATTTCACTGTTTTAATACATTTTATAAAATAATATTGTATTTTTTTCTTTTACAAATAAACCGACAGACTAATATGTATCTTTTATCAGATGTAAAATGTATGTTCTGTTGCCAAGTTATCATCAAGGATTATGCCCAAATTATTTTTCAGCTTTGTTCAGTTTCAACTACTAGTAGGTGATCAATAAAACACTAGCTATGCATATACACTTGATATAATTTGCAATTTTACACAGAAAACTTACACAAAAATTACTGTTATTATTCAATTACCAGGTTATTTGAGAAAGAGAATAAATTCAACTCAAAAACCAGACAAAAAAAAAGCAAAAAGCTTATCTTAGATAATCTTGGCGCCATTTCTTTTACGCCAGTCTTTCAAATTCAATAAATAGCCGCGTCTTCCCATTTTTCGTTACCCCAATCGTCATCAGCTCCTTCAGCAGTATTTGGTTCGGCAGCATTTGGTTCTGCATCTATAATAAGAGGTGTAAATTATATACTAATTATTGCTACGAAGATACAGATTTACCTAAATGAGTTAGATGACTGCTTAGCAAATCAGTTAGGTACTTTTCATCTGAAAATGTATGTACTGAATATTAAATTATGACGCAATTTCATGATTGTTCTTATTTTGAAATTTGCTATAATTGTAAGCTTTGGAGCTATTTCGAGATCTTTTTAATGAATGAGCAGTCGCAATTTGATTTGATACAGTCACCTACCCTATAATCTACTTTGATAAAAGGTATTCTGAAAATTTTAAGTAATTTAGTTTTCTTTACTTAAATACATTTGATATGCAATACTAAAGATACCTTCACTTGAAGTTTCATCGAGATCTATTGTAGTATCTAGAAAATAAAGTAATATTTATTTTATTCGTAAAACATGAGAAGAGTAGACTGATAATAATACTTTAGTAACATGTACCTTTATTTGAAGTTTCAGTCAAGTCCACGATGTTGTCAGTGTTACCTGCAAAAAATATAATAATTAATAATTGTGGGACACAACACAAGTCACAATTATTAATCCCAAACTAGGCAGCCTGTACTATGGTATAACAAACAAAATCAAATGAAAGAAGTTCAGTACATTATATAAAGTCAAAATAATCTAGATCATTTTTAAAAAGCTATTAGGTACAGTCAAGAGCAAGTCAAGCTTGACACTACCAGTTTACGCTGAGCTCTGATTTGTACTGCGCGCCATAGAATACAGGGTCGGGTCAAAGTCCAAAGTGTCAAGCTTAGCGTGCTCTTGACTGTACATACTTAACATTAACATTATTTTAAGTTCAGAAAAATCACTTTACTAAACCTAAATAGGTATATGACGATTTCAATTATTTTTTTAATTTCTACGTGATTACAGAACATTTTCAGAATGTTATATAATATACTGCTTAAAGATACCTTGACTTGAAACTTCCTGGACATCGACTGCAACTTTAGTATCTAAAAAAAAGATCATCAATCAGTATTCTATCTAAAAATATAAATGGCTCGAGGGGAGATTGATTAAAGAATTACCTGTATTAGAAGTTTCAGTGAAGTCTTCTGTGTTATCTGCGAATTTTAAAACATACGACATAAACTCAATAATAACTGTTGTGTTCTATCTAGATTCTAGATTAACTCGGCTACAATTTATTGTGAACATGAAATCTCGCACAACCGTACCCATCGCATTAAGTGAGCCAATTTTAATACTTGAGGTTTGGGTTCAATTCAGGGTACGGGGGAGTTACGCGTTCGCATTAGCCAGGCCCGCTCAAATGTCTAGATATAAAATTAAGAGAATGAATGTTCAATAGATATTTAACTCACCCATCTCTCCTTCGTCGTCAGAGACTTCTCCTTTCATCATTCTGAGAATATGTTGCTTCTCCTTGGTAAGATGTTTTTTTCCATTCAAATGCATAGTCATTTGCTCGGAGCATGTAACGGTTGTCTGGAAACAATATATAGACAGGATTTTAAAGTCACATTTTACGGAAATTTCGTCTCTCTCCTATTGTAAACTCCAGTTTGATGAATCTGAAAAATATCTATAATCCTATAGAATATTTCCTCGGAAGGGGAACAGCGGGATCTACGATTTATTGCCACGCGAACGAGACCCCGAAAAGTCTGCATGTGTGAAGCTAGTATAAACTAAATTCACACAATCAGTATATAATTAAAATTGACTATTATTATGGATCATTGGAGTTACCGAAATTCAGGTTCCATTATTTCAATTATTTAGATAACCCGCTCAACACTAGTACAGTCAAGAGCATGTGGAGCTTGACAAATGTGGAAATTTGTAACGTTCTTATTACAATCGCCTTAGAGGTCAAACTCGCACTACAAGTGTAAAGCTTCATGTGCTCTTGACTGTACATACCTTGCATATGTCACAGAACAGCTCCGGCTGCACAGGTTTGGGATCCACATTTTTCTCTGCCTCCTCCGCATCCATATTCTTGAGGTGCTTCTTCTCACGACGAATAAGCTGATTCCTGTAATAAATATTGTTTAACATGCATTTAAAACGCAATTCATAGACAATCTACTAAATTTAATTCGGACAATGAAAATAAATCTGCGCCAACTGGGTCCCAATGCACAACTGTCAACATATAGACGGACCCCGGAGATATCAGTGGTAACTGACTTCTCAAGGACATAGTCAGAGGAGGACAGGGACAGAAGCAAGGATGGAGGAGAGGCCTTTTGCTCAGCAGTGGGGTCGTATATGTAGGTAAAAGTTAGACATACAAACAATTAGTGTTCTTATTATTACTTTGTTCATCTTTATTTGTTTGTTTGTGGACACCAATATATGAACCGATTAATGGATGTGGATGAGGCGCGAGAGGTGTGACAGGTTCGTAGCAGGTGGCAGTCTACTATCTCTGCCTACCTCTCAGGACAAGGCGTGAGCATATGCGTAGTTAATTGACGTACTTTAAAAATTGCTTTGGACTTTGCTCTAGTGACGGACTAAGCCTGTCGAAGGCCCGGGGCGAAAAACTGAATGAATTCAGTTTTTCCGTAGCGTAGCCCGAATTTAGCGTAGCTTTCATCGTATTTGTATCTATAAAGCCTCCTACCAAAACCAAACTGCCCTTATCCTTGTTTAGGATTTAATCAAGATAACTTTTCCCTAAATTTGGAAGCCCCTTAGGCCTGGTGCGGGCCTCTAGTCCTTAAGGGACTCCAAATTTAGTGTTGCTGTAATTGTACAGTGAAACCTGGTTAAGTGAGACATCAAGGGACCTGCAATGTCGTTTCACTTATAGAGGTATTCCACTTACCCAGTGTCTCAGATATACAGGTATAAATAAATATCTGTCTCATTTACAGAGGGTTCCACTAATAGAGGTGAGAATACAGGTTATTTCAGTTATAGAGGTGCGATCATTAAATAAAATAACGTGTTATGTATGTAAATGAGTTTAAATAAAAAAAAATTAGTAGGTACTTAAAGGTAATCATACAAATGTAATCAACAAAAATATTCAAGCACGTTTTTACACGTAATATGTACGAATATGGAAACAGAATGTATCAATTATAAAAATCTGTCATTTTAGTTGGTCGTTTGGAAGTATCAGCCATCAGATGTTTTTCGATGTTATAAATTTTATCAAATATGCTTTGGTCACCAATTGATGACATTTCAAAATAACTGTGCAAAGTTTCTAGTGCTTTTACTGCTTCGCGTTTAGAAATTTTTTATAGCTTTCGTTTTGGCATTTTTCAAATAAACATCTGCATGATAGTAAAGCGAAACTAAAACTAAAGGTAACTGAAGCTCAAAATTACTTACGTACTTGGAATTACGTGTGGAATTTGTGGGTAGAATAAGAATGAGTAAACAAACAATGTTATCTCAGTTACAGAGGTTTATGCATATAAAATTTACTCGCTGTCTCAGTTATAGAGGTAACTATGATGATAAATCGAAAGAACAAATCCCAGATATAGAGGCTTACCTCGTCCCACTAACAGAGGTAATTCAGTGCCAAAGTGTTGGGACCTCAGCATGAGTTCCAGTTATGGAGGTTTCTCACTTATCCAGGTCCCACTTAACCAAGTTTCACTGTATTTGTATAGGTATATGGTGCCTCCAAACCAACACTCAACTGCCTTTTATCCTTGTTTAGGATTTGATTAAGAGAACTTTTCGGAAAATTTGGAGGCCCCCCAGGACCGCCCCTTCCGCCCCTACCTTAGTACGCCAGTGCTTTGGTCACCCCCTCGTTTATATAGCAAATTTTCTAAGGAACTAGTCTTTGCCAGCGCGCCTTCGTTTACACTTCGAAACTAAAAGTACCCGTTGGGTATCTAACTAAGCAATCCATATTAATTCAAATCCCTTCAGCCTTTCCATCGTGACTGTATAACATACATCCAGACTTTCGCAATTTACAAATCGCGTTTTCACGGTAAAAGCGAGCTTGTATATAGTCAAAGTCAAAATCATTTATTTTTTGTAGGTATGGAAATGATACTTAAAAAAGTCAATAGTCTAATAACAAGGCACTCTTAACTCGTAGTGTTAGTGGGATACTTACACGCGACCATCCATGCCCATGCGCAGCAAATTGGGATTCTTGGTCATTTTACGGCCTTCAACAATCCTGAAAAGAAATCAAACATGAACTCGATTGTGTCGACTTAATTCCGTGCGTATGTTTTTCGTCGAGTAGTTTACTGTATCAATATTCAATCGTGAGTAATTACTAATGATTTATGAAAAAGAATATCTCAAACACATCTGAAAACATATTATCATTTTACAATTATAGCATATTCCAAAAAAAAAACAATAAAAATATCGAACTTCTTACTAAATATGATAACTTCACATATTATAGTATAATCAGAGGTTGGAAGAAAATCATTCAGAGAAACTTTTTCATTTGAGTATAATATTCACTACATTTGAAACCATACCATACTAGTATTATTTACATCGTAATCCGAGTGTACTCGGACGCCGGCAGTCGTTCAGTGGATCGGGCGGTGATCTATTGTTTTATATGAGCGCAGTCGCTATAACGCGGCTTAAAGAACCACATTGTGGTTACTGTACTAACATAAACATTTATTTCATCGAAGCTATACGACTTAGAACATGAAACAAAATGAAATAAAAACCGGCAAAGTGTGAGTCAAAACTTTGAGTAAGGTTCTGTAGTGTGTAATCAAGTTATATGAGAAAGGGACTAGATGCATTTTTAAAATAAAATTTCTTACGCTCGATGTGGTCTCCCAGCGTAATGAGAATCAGCATGAGCTTTCGATGTGATTTGTACATCACAAAGCTCACAGTATATGTCACGAGATCTCAGTGGCTGAAAGAAACAAAAAATAAATAATACTAAGGAATGACATCATATATACCAGCGGGAGAGAAATGTATTCCACATTTCTGAAAATACCCAGTTTTCTAACCAGTATAATACTGCTTCGAATAATACTATTATCGCCACACAGGGGCACTGTTACACATACCTTTAGAACCAGGCCGTTTTCTCACAATATTTTCCTGCATCATGGTCAAATTAATGATAAATCTGTATTTATTTAGAAGAATAAAATGTTGTTACATATTAATGAACTACTCTGTCAATATTTCCATTAGAAGACATCCATACCATGATAACTAATTCACATACAAAAAAAATTATATTATTATTATATATTGTGAAACCGCACGTTGGTTTAACGTGACGGTCGACAATTTGAGACAATGCAAGTTTCTATTTTCACGATAGTGTTCACATAAATAACACTTGAATTTTGGTGTCAACAAATAGAACCACAGAAATTTCCTAAAAGGATGGAAACAGAGGTGGTAATGTGGACACCAGCACAAGTGAAAATGCTTACTTTCTGTTATATTCCCAACTAACTTCACTAGAAAGCAGAGATAGCCATTTGTTTTTATCTACTTTTTACCTATAGATACTTTTGCAGTTTAGTTTGTTTTATGTGAACGTAAATAGTCGTAAAAATACCTACGGAAACATACATTGTCAAATTGTCTAGTTACCTCCTTGAAACGGTGTGGTCCTCCTTCATATTTCTGGGTGATCCATTTTCTTTGAGCTTTTGTATGATTTTTGGAAATGTAATGAATACGCGCTGGAACCAAGTTAATACAAAACATTGGAAAAAAACTTATTACATAACATTTTAAGAATGACTTCTGCATAATATGGTATTAAATGCTATAATTAAGAAATGAAACCCACATTAATTTACTCTATTATTTTAATCTATTATAAAGTTATAATGGGTTACCTCAAAAAAAGAAAAGGGATAGAAGATAACCTACCGAATTTAGTCCTGTCAGAGGCTGTATTTTAGTCGTGACTTATTTACATAAGCACTAAACACGTTATGAAATGCCTTAGTTGATGGGACTAATTTTAATTTGACAGGACTAAATATCACTCGTCTCTTTTCTTCTCTATGAGAAAGAAAATGACAGGACTAAACTAAAATAAGTTTAGGCGCTGTAATGCAGAATCGAACCCAATGACTACATTTATGTTATTATATGCTGAGTTAATTAATTTAATAAATAATTACACATATGCTCACACACACCTTATACCCAAGGGTATTGGAGAGATATCTATTCCTGCAAGTACCCAGTTTATACCCATGTATTTTTCAGACCCCTAAACATAACACATGGTGAGCCCATTTGATCCAATCCTGCAGATTTGCTTACAATGTTTTCCTTCACCTTTAACCTAGTAAATACTAAATATGTGTATGCTAGTTTTATAAGAACGAGTTTTCATAGACACTCAACATAACCCTTACAAACTTTTTGTCTCTTCCCAAAATATACAAAACTTTGATAATATCACCAAATCACAGATTTATCAAACATAGATTAGGCAACCTACTCTATAATAATATACCCCTTTGCTGTATCAGAATTGTATGATAATCATAATCTACTGCAGTATTCTCAAAAAATTTACAGCATGCAATTATAATACTTACAAACGTTAAAAGATTCAAAGCTCTGAGAACACAAGCCACAATATTCAGGTGTAATCATTTGAAGAACCTCCTTGGGTATATTCACCAAATTTTCTTTTGGAACTCCACAACCTTAATTTAAAAAAAATAGATTATTTATTTTATTAGATTATTATTCGACAGATGAGAGGTGAGGTAAGTGTGCAGGTGGACTGATCTGCTTCACTGTCTCACCACACAGCTACATAAGGCATTGTACAGTGGTTGCAGTCATACTATAGTACTTATGATTTTTGATACTTATCTACAGCAAGTTGTTGCAGTCAGATGCCCCATATCTGATCCCCTGGTTTGATATAAAACATTATTTTTACTTTAACATCTCTTATTCTTCTTATTGCACATATATTTCTAAGAATATTCAGATATTAGAAGATTGGAATGTAATAAATAGCTAATATTTATGTGTACTCCTGGACAAAGAGTAGGACACCAAAATGATGAGTTATATCATAATCAAAGAGATCGAGTTTTTATATGATATGCATTAACCCCAAAGGGGCTGGCCCAGGTATTCTATATCTGAAAAGACTCATGTTTCAGCAGTGTATTTTCAGACTCAAAAACCTGTCAGATTATGAGCCCCTCACCAGATTGGGTGCAGTTATACGACCCCGGGAACCAATTCTGGGGACAGTCTTTCTCTCACAACCCCATGACTATGATCATACTCACGTATCAAATATCTCATAGGTCTGTCATCCCCAAATTTTCTTGGTGGGCCATTCATTCCAAATCCCCTTCCCATCATATAAGGTGGCATGAGTGGGGGGGGCATAAAATTGGGTGGAGGCATTAGGTCGGGCGGAGGACCAAACCGTTGCGGACGATCAAAATTTCCACTAGGACCATAGCCCCCACAATAGTCACCATACGCGTCATTGTACCGCTGATGTCTGTAATAATATATTGAAAAAGAAATTGAAGAACGAAAGAACAAACATACTGTTGACTAGTTTTAACACTATACACTGATAATGTGCATCAGTTTTATTATCTGTCATCGTCATCAGCGACAGCCATGATGAAAAATACAGCGTTCACAGTTCACAGACTCATGTTCTTGATTCGAAACAAGTTCAAAAGCAATATAGTCAACTCAAAATTACTCAAACCCTTTTTTGGAATGTTTTAGAATTTTGCGAACCAACTAAATTTATGAAATATTACCTCGTCCATGGTCCCGGATAATTACCGGCTGGCTTGGAATTCATGGCGAAAAGTGAGATTAAAATACAAACAACAAAGTGAATAAAAGAATTTATATGTCAAGGCTCAAATCTTCACCAAAAGACCAACGAAAGCACAAACTCAAGGAAAGGAATATGATTATTTCAGTGCACGCACGCACGCAGTCACAGAACACTATTACTCCTAGCGGCACGCAGTCCGGTACGCGAACGAAACCACCACCCACCAGTGCTGCCAGTATGATTTTCCCAAAAAGAACGGTCGGCTTTCTGAAAAGGTACGGTTTTTAACTTCAAGGAACGGTTTGCCAAAACATTGAAAAATGCTACATTTTATAGTGAAAACAAGGTTTTTGTCAAAATAAACTATGAAAATAATGTTTTAGGAACTGAGAAAACTCAATCTAAGTAATTTGTGTCCATATTTTAGTGTCAAATGTGACAGAAATTTGAAGAAAGTATCATTATTTCTCATTAGTTTCTCGACAGGCTGTAACTGTAAAATAATAATTTAACTTACCGCAAGTTTATAAATGAATAACTTGCTAATTCATGCTTGATGTCATAATCATAATGTCTGTAAATAAAATACAGTTTAGTCCGGTTATAACGACGGCCAAGTGACCGGTGATATTACGTCGCACTAACCGGACGCCGTACTGAACGAAAAGGCATTTTAGCAAATAAATAAAATATTTCAAATAAAATTATTTATTTATTTTACATACGTATATATGTACATAACTAAGAATGAATAGAAATGTAATTTAATTGCAATTATCCACATACTACGTACACAATTCACGGGTCTTTATAATTTACTTATATAATTTACGTACCTAACTAACAACGAAACATCTAGTGCAAAAAAACTGTAATTTTTGATTGTTTTTGTTTTTTATTTCTATAGTAAGAAGTACGTATTCCAATCAGAGATGTGCAGGTGTGCAGGCAAGGGGGGTGCGTGGGGCGGAGATAGCTTCTTACCTACGATATTTGTTTACACGTCAGCGCTCGCCGTTGTAACCGGACAATAATGTTTAAAATTCCGTCGTTGAAAGCGGTCGGTCGTTGTAAGCGGAGTCGTACTAAACGGATGTACTTTCATGGTGGCTCTTATTAAAACCAAACATGGCATATGTTTGGTTATAATATATACTTACGTCGCTAAAAACGTTGTTAAATGCGAAGTAGTACTAAACGGACTACACTGTACTTTTTCATTTCTTTTAAAACTTCAACATAAAATGCCAGGAAATCTAGATTGTTTCCCCAGTCAATTATTGTATTACCCAAACAACACAACACTATACCTTTTAAAAAAAATTACAAACTAATTTCAAAGTCACTACACACAAGATCACGAACAAGATATTAGAAAAAAAAACAGGCTAAGGAGGGTAAGGATTTATGGTAAACCACAGGACTAAACTAAATAGGAACTTATTTTTGTATTTAATAAGAAAACCTTAAAATAAATAACAGCAAAACCGAACCAAAACGAAAAGATTTGTTTGTAAATAGTACTCATGTTTTGTTCTTTAAAATTTATCGCTCTTGTGGAAAGAAGATAAGGAATGTAGTCCATACAGCCAGGTCTTATTTGGTTGGACGAAAAATGTAAAAAAACGCAAGTTCAGAATATTGAGAGTAACAAGACAAGACATTTTTTTTTACCCTTTGTAGTATGCAGTGAAAAACAATTCACTAATATAGAAAAGGTAAGAAAAAGGTATGGTACGGTTGTGGTATGGTGGTGTAAATAATAGAGTCTGGCCACGCTAACTCTGCAGAAGTAAAAAAAATGTGGAAATAAAAAAACTGCACATGGTAGTACTTTCTATACTACAGAAAACGTATTTGATACTTGTATTTCTTGTGTACCCATACCACCTATTGCAAACCATAAATAAATTTAAAATAAAAAACTTATACAGTGTTTAAATATATGAAGAGGGAATCATCATACGGGAATAAAATACAGCCTATGTTACTCAGAGATATTCTAGCTTTCCATTGGTGAAACAAATTAAAAAATAGCTTTATTAGTTTTTGAGTTGATTGATAACAAAGATACAAAAATACAAATCTTTCCTCTCTAGAGTATTAGCATAGCACAGACCAGTTTAGTATTAGTATATATGAATAGTTCCTTGACCGTGACTACTAAAATACTACAACTACTAATAAAATGTCATTCCATACGTTAAGAATATCTCTAGAATTACTGGACGAATTGTTTTAAGACAAATATTAGGTCGTTCCTTATTAAATTGGCGTTTTGTAACGTTTTTTTTTTAAATATAATATTTTTATTTAATCAAAGTATGTACAGTCAAGAGAACATGAAGCTTTACACTTGTAGTGCGAGGCTGACCTCTAAGACGATTGCAATAAGAATGTTACAAAGTCCAATGTGTCAAGTTCCACGTGCTCTTGACTGTACCATTGCTATCTATGCACTTTTGCCATCTCATATGTAGTTCATTGATCCCTTTACTAAGAAAACCATTCGGACGGGAATCGATGAAATCTTTGAAGGCGCTTTGGACTGCCCCATCGGAGTAGATTTTTTTCCCTTGCAAGAAGTTACCCAAAATTTTGAAAAATATGGTAATCGTCTGGCCAGATTTAAGAAAGCTGTAGTGAACGACACCGGCACTAGTCCACCAAACGCTAACAAGTAGTTTTCTTTTTAGTCAATTTTCGCTTGGGGGACCAGCTATATCCATAGCTGGTTCGCCAGGGTTCAGCCATTGCGATGAGCGTTTTCGATTATCGTACAGGGTCTGGAATAAAAGCAAATAATTGCAAGCAAGCAAAACAAACACCAATTTTCGACATTTTTGTCTGTCTGTGGATGTGTGTGTGTCTGATTTTGATGAACTTTGGTGCGGAGGTAATTGAGTAACCGGGTCAACATTAAGGGTACTTTTTATATCAGTAAAATGTCTCATTCCCACGGGAAAATTAAAAAACTGGGTTAAAAGAGAAATACGTACTACTGCGAAACGATAACACTTAGAAACTTGAAATATGGTATGTACGTGTCATATATATACGTCGTAGGCAACCGCTATAAAGGGATTTTTGGAACGCTGCTGCGCACCTGCTATTATAAAATATAATGATTAATATGAAACTTTCAAAGTGACCGAATATCAATGATGTATCAAAATCATTCAATCTACTTACTCGTCAACTCTTCTATATCTTGTAAACATTGTCTTTTTCTGCTAAGGATCATATTTTATTCTTCTCTCACATCATTGAATTTACGTATCATATTATACAATATGTATCAGAAAGGTGAAATAATATTGAAGGGTGTATATGTATATCGTGTAACGAAATACCTAAAAAAATATCAGATCTAATATAGCAACTTTTTTCTTTCATATAAACTTAATAATTACTTTTTATGTGTGAATTTTGGCCAACCCTGTGATTGAATAATAAAAGCGTACGGGCTCCCTACGCGCTAGTGTCGTTGACCGTAGTAGTGGTAGGTAGCGTAGGTAACGCAGCTGATCGCTCGCGCCGTGCCGGTCGCCGCGCGCCCGCGGCCGCCTTAACATACCTACCTATTTTATTCTAGGGTAAATGTTATTGGAAATATTAAATGTTATTAATAGCAGTAAGCATTTATTAAAAAAAAATTAAAGGTAAAAACGTAGTTTTTATTCAATAATAAATTTAACTGATCAAAAAATTGACATTAAACAAGTAATACCTACCTACATACTAGTCATGTAGTTTCATCCAACTTTTACACTTTGGGATTTGGGTCCGACCTACTATTGGTTTACACACACATTAATACCGCACAATAACTCAAAATGTCCACCCGTGCGCGCAGTGGGTAGGTACCACCAGCCGCAGGTCCCGGTACCACGAGTAGACGTACAGGCGCGCGACCTTGGGGGTTTAAGCGCGGAACGAACCAGCCTCGCGCGGAGGCAGACACCTGACAAATTCTCCCGAAGCAGCTGAAGGATAGCATCCGCTGCTCATCCAGCGGTCTACCTTCGGCGAAGCGCACGTGACACAGCTCCCTAACTCGACTGATATTGCCATCAGGAGCACCGACACAAAGTCATTTCATAAGATTCACTTGAATAATCGTGAGACACTGTAACGACTGTTGCGAGTCATATTCTTTGATTATAACACGTCTTCACTCGTTGATAGATAGGAAGCAACTAAGTTCATTGATTTGAAAATGAAAGAATTTGCCGATTTTCTAAAATTTTGTTCTAGGGTTCAGTTGAAAATTAAACATAAACCTATGAAGATAAAAGACGTAAAAATAATTTTAAGCGATACAATGATAATGAATCAATTAATTACATAATTTACTTTTCTCAATTGTGAAATAATAATAACGTGAAATAAGGTAAAAGACTTAGAATTAGTAATATTTTTTAAAACATACGGAACCACTCAATAAATAGAGGGTGGAGCTAGACTCTAATAATGCCGCCGACGGCCCTTTGACCTTTGCGCAGTGTCCTTATTGGCCAAAAAGGAGCGCGCGGACGTTCCTAGTGATCAATGGATATTTCATTCATCTAAGACCGCAATCCACGTGGACTACAAAATTCTATCAAAGACTAATAATGTCAGATATTTACGTAGGTAAATTAGTAGGTTTTCTTTAAAACTATGGGGAAAAAAATAATAATGATGGAGTATTATCGGGCCTGTTGGCTCAGTTGGTAGTGACCTTCAGAACCGGAGCTCGCGGGTTCGATTCCCGCTGAACAACATATGTTGGCCTACAGTTGTGTGAATGAACATTTTTGTGGGCTTCGTGACTGGGTTTTCAATAATTATTTAAGTATATCTATTAGTTATTTAGTACTCATAGTGTAGGCTCTGTCTAGTTTTTCGTAGGTAAAAACACGATGTCTTATCTGTACCATGTTTAGTCACTTAATAGAGAGTTCAACAGCATTTAGCAGCTGATTTAAGGGTTGAAAATGATTTTTTTTAATGATAACTTCCACGTCGTTTTACTCCAAATTTATAGTATATATTAAACAAGAGACATTTTTCCCGAACTGTATATAAGCTACTTTATATGACCCTTAATTATTATTTCACCTTTCTGATACATATTGTATAATAACTCCCGCACGCCACTTTTTGTAGGTTTCACCATTATTTTTCTTGAAAATAAGAAAAAACCACAAATTCGAACTCGATCTGACAACTCAACTACCACGAATTTGACTGACAAAAAAAATTGCCATATGCAAATGTTTTTGGGGCTGCCCGTTTATTCCATTGCAGAGTTAAGTACGAAGAACCGTACTTTTTGGTACGTTCTGGCAACACTGGAAACCAGGCCCGTTAAACGAGGCCATTCCACTGAGACAATCCACTAACTGCATACAAGAAAAAACTTGAGGACAATTCATTGCAGTGGACTCTCCATTTACACGAAGCCATTAGTGGATTGTCTTAGTGGAATGTCTTAGTGGAATGGCCTCGTGTAAATGGCCCATAAACTCCTTAAAAAAATAAAAATAAACTTTTTTTTCACAGTAGTGATGCCAACCGGTTCTAAGAAAACCTCTAAAAAACTTACCGGTACATACAATTACTGGTTGTTTTCAAAAAACCCAATTATATTTTGGCAACCGTCTTTCATAAATGACTCAAATACCTACCAATATCGAGGCCCAAGCCTCTTCTCGTTAAAAATTAGTACCTACCTGCAACTGCAACTGAGCACGCAGCCACACAGAAGCCGGGAATTTTGTAAATATACTACGAATGTATTTGGACACTGAGCCACAGATTAGAGAATAGTTACTTCGTAAACTGAGCCTAGGCTTGAAAGAAAACAAACAGAAGTTGGAAAGTTATTAAACATTTATGGGCCATTTACATGAGGCCATTCCATGAGCCATTCCACTGAGCCAATCCACTAAGCCAATCCAAACTGAATACAAAAAGAGCTTGAGGACAATCCATTGCAGTGGACTGTCTCCATTTACACGAAGCCATTAGTGGATTGGCTTTGTGGAATGTTTTAATGGAATGGGCCCATTATGGGCAATTTACACGAGGCCATTCCATTGGATCAGTGGATTGGCTCAGTGGAATGGCTCATGGAATGGACTCATTTAAATTGCCCATTAGAGCCGCTAAATAAGATTGCTCTCAAGTAGGTATTTGACAGTGCAAGCAACTTCTGTAAGTACCTTCTGAGCGTATGTTCTCTACATCAGGCTACATCCTATCATCACGAAGAAACATTATGATGCGGTAGACCAACTTTGTTTCATTCATCAAAATTATAATTTCTATCAAAATAAACTGAATTTTTCTTTTTTCATATTCATCTGTTAAAAAATATAATATAAAATCGTTATATGTCGTAGGCAACCACTATGAAGGAATTTTTGGGAAATTCCCAGGGGAATGGGAATAAACCGGATCCCCGCTGGCAACGCCGCTGGGCGGGTTGTAGGCTAGTTGTAAAAGCGCCACATATACACGGAACGATCCGTCTGTACGATCGATTGTAACGACAGTGTTGCCAACTGCTACCCTTACCCTGTAGCTAGACATCTTGCGAATAGTAGGTAGCCAGATAGACCGATTTGTTAACGCAAAAAAGTAGCTAGAAGTAGCTACTTTAAAATAGGTAAAGTAAGTAGATTACGTGTATTTTTTCATAGGCAAATCAATTTTCAGTTTATTAAAACTGCGAGCATTAATTTTAAATTTATAAAATAAGACAAGGCAGAACGCAGTATAAGTTTGAAATGAAGAAATCTGTTTATCCCCTCCATTTATCCAGGTATTAGTAATAAAATAGATAAGCCAGCCACGTTTAGGTACAATTTAAAGGCCGACACCCTATAAAAAAGTCTCGAAAGTACTCACATCTCGTAAAATACGCCACTGGGAGTGGGCGTTTAGTAAAAGTGCCCTATCGTTTTACTGGCGATTACCAAGTGACATTTGAATTGATTTTGATGCTTTTGATAAAACCACAGACTTATTTAAACTGGTCTGTGATACAACTTATTGTATTTTTGTGCATACACTCTGAAGCACAGCTAAAATTCTTGAATTTCGTGTCCTGTTTAGTGCTGATTGCTAAACTGCCCATGCCTTAGAATAAGAGAAAAAAGCAAGTAGGTACCTAGCCAGTGGTCTCGAAACTCTCGAACCTACCGATTTTTCGGTATTTCTACCGAAATGGGCTCTGTCCTACCAAAATATCGAAACGCAACAATTTTTCCACGATTTTAGAAAATACATGGAAATTCTTCCGATTTTTCTACCGATTTTACACTTTTGTGCTACCAACCCTTATCATTTTTTTTTAAATTTGCGGGGAAACCCTCGACGAAGGTAGGGATGAAGTAATTAGTTATTGCGGAATGTTTTATATTTTGAGGAATACCCTTGAATACTAAAACTCGATGTTTTAAGGTGTTTTCCACTCGGGAACTCACTTGTCTATATAAACGAAAATTCTTAGGTATTTTCGGTTCATGAACACCTAAAATACAAAAAAAAAAAGAAACTTTCATTATTATTTTTTACTTCGAAGAGAAAGTGCGAAGTTTAAAGTTGCGAACTAAGTGCTGTTTTTAAGTTAAAATGTCTTCTAACGAGGAACTTAGTAGCGAGAGTGCGAAAAGAAAAAAATCTACAATATTATTGAACAGAATGGGAAGAAAATAGAAAAAGAATATTGGTATGATCCTAAAGATTGTAAAAAGTAATGAGGCGTTTTTTAAAAAAGAAAAACTAGTTCATTCACTAAAGATAGATGGCGATGTCCACATATCAATAACCTGTCATCGAATGATGGCTTTTTTTTGTTCAAAAGAATGCAAGGGTCATGAAAATATACAGCTATTAATGCTGAGAGACGTGTTGTTTATTGATGGTCAAACGAACTTACCTTAAGTGAAGTTCGACCCATAATTATATGAGGCCTTCGTGTCCGAACCGAGTCCTAAATTTACTTATAGATAGATATATGTGTCTCTAGTGATCGTCATTCACACGGATTTCAAAGCTTAGTATTATTTTAAAAAATTAAAGCATTTTTCAGTCTGGCAACACATATGTCACCCGTTTCCGTCAAAGTCCGCCATATGTCATTTAAGTTCAAAGTTTAATATTTTATGGGTAGATCCAAACTTTGGATCCAGGGTTGGGAGGGCTGGACTCGGTTCGGACACGAAGGCCTCATATAATTATGGGTCGAACTTCACTTAAGGTAAGTTCGTTTGACCATCAATTATATTTCTGCCTTCGTGTCCGAACCGAGTCCTAAATTTACTTATAGATGGATGTTCAAAGCTGTTTTATTTATAAAACAATAAAAAGTATAATATTACTAAATTATACTTCCCTGTCTAAGTAAATATATTTTTTATTTCCATATAGTAGGAAAGTACTTGCTAGGTTTTCGATAGATAACAGGTATCTTAAAGAATAATAAATAATCAGTAACTCTTATACTGTATGTACTACAATAATAATAAAATAAACACATTAAAAGTACCCTGCGCAGTCGGGTAAATAGGTGTAAGATAACTATGAAAAGGTGTAAACAACCTAGAGATATCTCTACAACCAAATGAAACCTTACGAATTAAGCAAATCATCTTTCTTTTAGCTATTGGGTCTATTATAGAGCCTTTTTCTTATAGGCCTACATTTTGGGTAGCAAGTGTTGCAGCCTACATAAATACGTATAAATCCCTCAATCAGCTAGTATTGTTTTGAGCTATCTAACTACTCTAAGTTTGTGTTGAATATTTTCTGAATAAAGTTTTATGAAGCTTTGGAACAAAGAAGTATTACTGGAACGTAAATTTTTAGTCAATTTTAAATAACTAATCGAGCAAGGTGCAGGCTGGACAGTGGACATATTTCAGGATTGAACTTGAAATAGACAGGCAGAATCCTAATTATTCTGAAAACTTTTTTATGGAGCAGTTTTTATTCTTTCTGGATTTTATTAAAGTTGTGCAAACATTACTTTAAAAACTAATTCAAACTTCGAATCAGAGATTTGATGAAAATTGTGCTCTTTTCTATCGTGCACACTATAGTGCTAAATATATTTTGTGTGTTAATATCAATATTATTTATGTTATCATATATAGAAGACAGAGTAGAAGTGAACCCAATGTCCAGTAGCTAACACTGTAGGCAAAGAACTGTATATTTATTATGGTTATAATAATATACTTACTTATTCTTTATGAAACATTATCTTCAGATGGTCCGAACACAAAAAAATTATCCCTATAGTGGCTATAGTATGGCATTTAGACAGATTAGGTCATAATTGTCATCAATTGTAAAATTTTCACATTCATCGTAATAGTGACTTAACTTGTTAATTTATAAAACGAAGGGCCGATCTGCCTGAGTTTGGTGTGGCACAAATTGTTAACTGAATTTAGAAATGGCGAAAAATTTCATACTGATATCCTAGACAGAAGTTTCAACATACAGGTATACCCAAAGAGAATATAACCACTAACGTTTAAGGTATACCTAGGCACAGATATTACAATACTGTAGAAAGGTACAAATAATATATGTTTTATAATATATTTTTGAAAAAAAAAATTAAGAGTATATACATTACAGGATCAAATTGCTTTCATAAATGTCAATACTCTGAAACACAGAACACTTTTACAATAGGTACCTGGATGTACATACATGCCTGCCTGGCGTCTCCCTGCCACCAGAGTAAGCTGCTTGTATAGGTAGAGAGTGTAGGTTCCTGAAAGGGTAAACCAATAGTTTAGTGGGGCCTAAACATTGGAAATCGAGCAAATTTTGGTACATCAAAATTCTTCTTGGACTATCAACTTAGATCAAAACAATTTTATCTAACACTATCAATACCCAATATTTTTCCTATTCTTAGAATGAGTCTTACAACTGTGCGAATACTACTGCAAATCCATTAATAAACCAAAAAAAATACCTGTAACAGGTTTAATCTAGGTTCTTGCAAATAAATAAATTGTTGATTGTTCCAAAGTATTTATACTCAGCTAAAATCCTTTTTTTTTGCATTAACATAAAGCTTTCTAGATTCCTTGTAATTTTCTTTAGAGGTAATATATGATGCAAGCATATTTGAAAATATACTCATTTTTAAATTCTAACTATTGCATGTAAATAGTAGTTTTTATTTGTAGATATATGTATATATTCATATCTTTTAATTTTATTCGCACCTGCGAAATGTGGAACAAGATTTCTTCTCTAGAGATATTCCTACTATAAGTACCGTAAGTACGTCATAAGCAGGAATGTATACAAATATACCTACTGCATCCATGGTCGTACGTAAGCGTAAGGGAGCAAATTGAGTAATACCCATATTATTTGTCTAATTCAGCAGTTGTCTTATTTATTCGAAAAAGTATTTCAGAATGATGATAGTCTTTGCTCTTCTGAAAAAGAACTCAAAAAACGCTATCGCCATTACTTCCAGGTAATTATGTTAGTTTCTTCTATATTCTAGTCTCCTTTAACATTTTGTTAATTACGAGACTGTATTGATCTTATTCGATTATATTCTCACCCTACCGTTTTCATTATCACCATTATTTAAATAATGCAAGATATTTCGATCGCCCAATATTTCTGATGTCCCAACAGCCAGTCGTACTAAATGGCTGGGTATGCTGTTGTAAGGGTAGCAAAAATTTTAACAATCACTCTTGTCTTACAATGTCGTAATAGTTTTTTGAACAAAATTAATTTATATTTTAATATACCTAATAATTTTCTTGGGTCAAACATTCTTATAGAAAATCCATCAGAATTTTAAGAATCCTAAAAATTTGCAAATCTTGCTTGTGTTATTAACTTGATTACCAGATATGGTACTGTGTTCAGGCCCAATGGGTGAACATTAATTTATATAATACAAACCATCCCAAAAAACAGATCTAAGATTTTATTGTATGTCATCTTCATGAATAAGTAGTTACCTATTAAGAAATATGTAACCTTTAAATAAATGCTGGACATCACTGGATTCATTAAACTAATGATAGATCTTACATCTTCCAACTTGAAATGGTTTTGTATGTATTTATTTATTTTTTCAATTTTTTGAGGTTAATTATGACTTTGAAAAAGTTATTTGGTTTTGCTATGTACTATAAATACCTTAAAAATAAATTGATTAGAATGTGGGCCACAACGTGAGATTCCTTCACATTCTTAGAGTCTCAAGATCTCTGTAGGTATGGTATGCATCTGGTTATTGTATGAATTACCTGATTGATTATATACCTATATTTAGTCATTGTTTCGGAGGCTTTCCTGAAGGAATGCTGTATCCCGAAATGTAAGACAGATTCACTTTATCCTGAGTGTTTTCCTCCAGTTATAATGAATAGTTAAAGTCCTCCACAGTGATAAATTGACCTTTAGCAATGATTTTTGTGTATTTGTCTGCTGCTGCTGAGGTCTTTGCCCACCAGCTGCCACTCAACTTGTAGTCTCATCTGCTGTGGCTGTGGAGGCGGGCCCCTTCAGTTTAAAGTAGATATCTGATTTGAGTTTGTTGTTGATGAATCTTACTTTAAAGATCATCTGTTGTGGTGTCTGATGACGCAATTCTTAGCTGTTTTTGCTTATTTTATTTGTGGTTTTATACTTTCAAATAAATTAGGTATCACCGAACAAGAACTTTCTTGTCTTTGTCCTTTGCCTCAAGGATAGTTTCTTTTGCTGTCTTTAAAACATTAGCCAGCACCGGGCCTGTATTGTTTCACAGCAGCTGTTAATCCTTGAAATAATGCACTTAAGGATTTTGCAATATTACATAAGTATTTTGTTTCGACTTCTAGACATCTACATACCTATATTTATATAGATATATATATTTATTATTAATATTTTATTTATTTTCGAAATAAATAAGGGTCCAAAGAATATCTCGTCAAAAGTGGGTAAGTATATCCAGAAATAAAATACCTTTACCTACTCCATCGCGGATAGAAGGCGTGAGATTGTATTTTTCCGAAATAATAATTGTTGTTTCCAGCATCAGCAAAATAACATCCTTTCTTTACAGAATCTCTCACCATACTCCTAATGGAAGTACAGTATACATAATGAGTAAAACAGCTTAGTTATAACCGCCACATACTCAAACTTATTAACCAAGTAGGTACTATCAGCAAACGCTAATGCATTTGGAAAAATTGTCGCTTGCAAGCTCAAATTTTATTACTTCGACCCTAATTAGAGTTACACAATGAGAAGCCAGTAACACCGTCTTTTTTTCTATAGCGATCCATTCATCGACACTAAATGGTAATAAAAATGAAAGAAACACTTTTTTGTAATTGTCATTGTTACTATAACTGAGGGCTTTGTCGACACGGGGTGGGAAAATATAGCTGCGCGCTAAAATGACACTAACATAGTCAGTTTCAACTTGTAGGCAACTTTTTAGTTTAGTTTCGTCTTCATGCAGCTCCAGTAATTATGATTCGGCTCCATGACGCAGAAGTTGCGTCAAAGTGTCGCCTAAGGGACGATGCCCCTTAGGCTAACTTTATCTTTTCAGCTGTGACCCCAGTGATGGTGATACAGCTCCCTGATGCAGGATTTCGGTCAGTGTCGCCCTAGGGACGATGCCCCTTGGGCTAACACTACCTGTTGAACTGTGGCTCCAGTAATAGTGATACAGATCCATGATTCAAAATGTCGGTCAGTGTCGCCGTAGGGACGAGGCCCCGTAGGCTAACTCCGCAGCAGGAAGAGCTATGGTGCTCTGATCAGCGATAGCAACAACCCCTAAGGCAGTGCGTAACGCGTGATCGAGGTGTCAAGGGTGAGAGCTGGAGCCCTGCAGGCAATGCGTAGCACCCAATTAGCAGAAGTGAGAATGCAATTCGACAACCTCTTGTAGACAGTTGTGTAACATGTGAATTTATGTGAAGCAGTTCGTGTTATTTTCAGTAAATTATTCTCGTCTGGATATTCTCTCATTTCTATCTCTTGTTATCTTCTACACGACTTGTGACTGACTCTCGACAGCTTAGACGACGAGGATGGTGCAAGCCCATCAATTATTTCTATCGCACGAAATCCTACTGATCAGCATCTGTCCTCTATTTTAATGTCTTGAGTAACGTTTCAATATCCTCACGGAGTTCCTGCAAGTCTTCATTTTTCCATTTCAGCATCTTGAAGTCTTTTAAAACCTGAAAAAACAATTTTATAAAATTTACCGTAGTGAACAACGAACACGGAAACACGTAATGACATATGGCGGACTTTGACGGAAACGGGTGACATATGTGTTGCCAGACTGAAAAATGCTTTTATTTTTTAAAATAATACTAAGCTTTGAAATCCGTGTGAATGACGATCACTAGAGACACATATATCTATCTATAAGTAAATTTAGGACTCGGTTCGGACACGAAGGCAGAAATATAATATTAGTGATATCTAATTTGTGTTCTGGTTGGTGTGTTTTCTCTTGCCTTACACTAGGTTTAAAGTGGTTTCAGATTCCAACCGACTTTGCGTTAAACATCTATACTGGTATAGCTCTAATCCACTGTTGTCTTAAGGTCTCATGAGTTGGATATGTATAAACGCCTCCATTTCTACATATAACGATGGAACATGTTCGCATGTTGAAAATAACAACATAATGGACTCGATTCTGCATTACAGCGACTAAACTTATTTTAGTTTAGTCATGTCCTGAGGTCCTGTCATTTTCAAATTAGTCTTCTCATGTATGGCGTGTTTAGCAATTTTAGCGACGATGTAACAAGGTCATGGATAAAAGTGACAGATAAGCACGTTCATAGTTAAAATTAGTAGGTTTTTAGATGTTTGACATTAACCCTTCTATCTATGGTTTATTTCTGTCCTTTTTCTTTCGTATTCTATGAAGAAGGATAGGCTAACTTAAAATTAGGAATTTTAGGTGGTCAGTCAGCGAGTCCAATATAATATAGGACTCGATTCTGCAAACCAGCTAAAATTTCTAATTTTAAGTTAGCTTTATTCTTTTCCACCGCTTTGGAAAGAAAAGGAACAGAAATAACCGCCATATTTATTTACAATGTCACAAATCTCAAAATAACAACATTGAATCTTAAGATTTCCTTATGATTGACCGCATTCACATCTTACTCAAATACAAGTGTTTAGCGATGTAACAAGGTCATGGATAAAAGTGACAGATATGTGCATGTTCTTATTGTTAAAATTAAGTTGGTTTTTACATGTTTGACATTACTGTATAATCTATGGTTTATTTCTGTCCTTTTTCTTCCGTATTCTATGAATAAGGATAGGTTAACTTAAAATTAGGAATTTTAGCTGGTCTGCAGCTGGTCGGTATTTTTACCGAAATGGGCTCTTATATCTTCCTACTGATATACCGAAACGCAACGATTTTTCCACGATTTTAGAGAATTCATGGAAATTCTTCCGATTTTTCTACCGATTTTACACTTTTGTGCTTTTACAGCAAAGTATAGATGGATAAAGTAGTTAGTTATTGCGGGAATGTTTCACATATTTTGGGATATTTCCCAACGAGTCATCGAGTTTTAGGATTCAAGGGTATTCCCTTAAAATACATTAAAATACATAAAAATAATGACACTTTTATTATGTTTTTAAACTTCTAAGAGAAAGTGTCCTCATGTTTAAAGTTGCAAACGAAGTGCTAATTATAGGTTAAAATGTCTTCTGACGATTAACCAAGTAGAAGCGCGAGTGTGAAAAGAAAAAAATATCTACAATAGATAGGGTTGTGTCCTACCTAGACAAATCAGTTACTTTTTACGATCTGTCAAAACGAAATTTTACTGTACTGAAATAGCAAACCGTGACGTCATAGTTTGTAGTAATCAATTGCAGCACTTTTTTTGATTGTTTTATTAATTTTAAATTTGCTATAATTGTAAATTGAAAATCGAAATACATATTTTGAGGTGTTTTGAGATAATCTTTTTAATGTATGACTACTCGCAATTTAATTTCGATGCTGTCAACTACCCAATATTATCGAAAAGAAGGGACAGATCACGGACAGATTACATGCAAAACGACTTTAAAATGACGATTAAATTGTTATGACTTAGTTTTTAATGCAAAGATGTCAGAGGCTATATGTATTCAAAGAATATTGGTATGATCCTAAAGATAAAAATATATATATATATATATATATAGGTGTTTAAGTGTGTTTTTATGTATCTAAATTAATCTGGTTTATTTTTGATAAATGGACGAATTTGATTGGAAATTGAATTTTTTTGTCATTTATGTACCGATTTTGGATACAAATATACCGATTTTAGTGGGCAACTCTACCTACCGACCGATTTCCCTAGTATTATATTCTCTTTGCCGATTTCGTACAATGACGTTCGAGACCACTGCTATCGTATCGTAAATAGAAAGATAGAAAATAAAAATCTGTTGGTACATATGTACATAGTGTGTATAATAGGTATTTTTCCGAATACGGTTTTATTATTTCATTGCGTAAACACAACACATTTTCGTCAAGGACATGGAAGACGAGCTAGAGGACAGAGTGCTGCACCAAACTTATCTTTCATTCATGAAAATTCTGTCGCGTTTCACAAGCACAGTTCCTTTTGATACTCCGGTGAGCTATTTATGGAAAATGGTGCGTCTTTATTTGCTGCGCTCAGAATTTGTCGTGTTTACCCTAGGAATTATTATATTCTTTATGTATCTCCAAACAATCGAACTATGGAGTCGCACATTGCTCAGCAGGCTGTCCCAGGCTTTGAGCCCTATAAGTGCAGTGCAAAGGATGAAGTTTATGGAGGGTTCCGAAGCTGATAAGCAGAGCTGGGAACTGAAGGGATCTCTCAGCGCTGCTTATGCAATCAAAGGCCGGAGAATGCACATGGAAGACAGATTCATAATCAATGAGAACATAAATAACACTGGTATTTCATTGTTTGCTATATTTGATGGCCATGGCGGGGAGTTCGCGGCTAACTATGCTAGGGATCATCTTATACAGAACTTGCACAACAAAATCGTAGAACTTAATGCGTTTAAAGATGGTAAGCTAGTCAGTACTCCTGTCCATGAGAGTCCTGAGGATGCGAAGCCAGAGAAGAAAGAGGAAAGCAACATCAGCATTGAAAGGAAAGCAAGCTTCAAGAAATCTGCTAGCACAGCAGACGATACATTGAAGAAGGAGATAACTGACCCCCAACTGTTAGCCCAACTTTCCAAAGCTAGGCCGATAACCAGAGAAGTGAGGCCAGCGTCAACTCCAGTTAAGACTGTAGCTATACCGTTAACCAGCTACTTGGACAAAGGGAAGATAAACTATGGCAAGCTGCTTACTGATGAAGTGCTAGCTGCCGACAGGCTGTTGGTGGAGGCTGCCAAGAAGTCCATGAATGTTGCAGGCACAACAGCCCTGCTAGCTGTAATGGAGGGCAATTATTTGTTTGTTGCTAATGTTGGAGACTCAAGGGGTGTCATGTGTGATTCTCGAGGAAATGCTATACCAGTGTCCTTTGACCACAAACCACAGCAGGTTAGATATTTCATTTCAATATTGGCAATTGACTATTTTGATCTTGCTCAATTAACACATTAATTTTATTACCTGTTTCGTTATCGTACATTGCAGACCCATAAAAACACATTTTCAATTTGTTAACCCATAAAATTGGTTGCATGCACATTACATGTTATGACGAATTTTCTAAATTACAGGTCCGTGAGCAAAAAAGGATTGAAGCAGCTGGAGGGTACATTGCATTTAATGGAGTATGGCGCGTCGCGGGTATCTTGGCCACATCCCGCGCTATGGGGGACTACCCTCTCAAGGACAAAAAGTTTGTTATTGCTGATCCAGATATACTCACATTCAACTTGGATGATCATAAACCCATGTTCTTAGTTCTTGCCTCAGATGGCTTATGGGACACTTTTTCTAATGAAGAAGCAGTTAAATTTATAAAAGAAAGATTGGATGAACCAGACTTTGGAGCCAAAAGCCTGACACTTCAAGCATATTACAGGGGATCTGTGGACAACATCACAGTTTTAGTTATAAATTTTCTAAACAATAAAATAATGGCAGCAGCTATATAAAAATGCAGTAATAAAATTTTCAAAATATCATCTTCCTTACTAATAATTTGGAATGATGGTTATACTTAATTTGCTAACGTCTATGTGGTTTTTTAATGAATTACAACAAATTGCCTCATAAAAGTATGATGGCTCATTACTTTTTAAGTTAATAAAATTTCATGAAAGGATAAGTACTATTTTTTTATGGCATAATCAAAACCTCTGGCTTCTATAATGACAGTGGTTTGTTGTTACATACTGTGATGATTATATTAAATTAAGCTAGTAATTTTATGGGTCGGTTGCAGGTATATTTTTTATCAATATCTTAGATTTTATGAATAAAAATAAAATATAATTAATATAAAAAACTTCTTGGAACTTGGTCCAAAGTATTTTTTGTGCAAATATTGCATCAATTTTATTTCATAATATTAAAAGTACATATATAAAACATTTTCACTGTTGTTATCAGTGGCCAATAACTACCAGCTTATCTTTAATCATGAAATATGTATGTATGTAGATTACTTATTATGACAGCTATGATTTTTTATTTATTTATGAATGTTCTAAATGATTTTTGTGTTATATAAATATGTATGTCCAGTAGAAAGTATACTGCAGCAGCTAAGTATAATAATAGTAGGTAATTGAAAAGCTTTATGTGTGGTATTGTAATATTGTAGTGTCATATTTTTGAAATTTTGAATTTATGAATGGTTGTGAAATGTGATGTGAATACAGGAGATTTAGACATTAAACAATGATCATAAATTATTATCAATTTGGTTTTGCTTTTGGATAAATAGTTATATCTTATATCTATTGTTGTATTAGGACCTACTGGATTCTTCTAATTTATGAGTGTTTTTATAGTGATTGTTCTTTACCATTGCCTCAAAACTACTTAATAATAAATTGTGGGACTTACTCATACTCTATTGTCTGTGCTATTGTCTTTATATAATGGAGTGTTGAATTGTTTTGAATATTTGTTCATAAACATTTTTAAGTCATATAGTATTATATATATATATATATATATAATATATATATATATATTTTATTACATAAGTATGTAGATAAATTAACTAGTAGTAACCATGACATGGTTTTATAGTATGTATATTAGTATTTTTAAATAAATCAGTACTAACTATTGCATAGACCTAGCATTTGTAACGGAATTTAAAAAAAGTAATGTAGATATTATTCTTTATCTCTAAGTCTAGAAATGTACTTTACCTTTCTAGATATGATAAATAATTAACTAAATTGGCGTGTTCATCTTTTTATAACATATTTTTCACTTCTCGCGTTTGAACAGGTTTGTGGAAAATGTTTGATAATAGATTAGCATAATATTCTTCTATTGAAATTACCATCAATAATTCTCTGAACTACAGAAGGTGCAATCTCCCATATATGTGCATGTGCATCAATAAATTTTTGATCTTGGTGCTAGTCATATTTTTGTAACAAAATATTTTAATTATTGTGAATTGTATTATGCATGCATATTGTTAAAATTATTATAGTACACGTTAATGTCACTACATATACCTCACTTTCGCGCTACGGTGTATATCTTCTTAATCTAAGTTATAAAACCTATTCAAATTGATTAAAAATATTTTGTAAATACCAATATGGTATGGTAAAGTTTCAGTATTTTTTTGCTATAATACCTACTTAAGCATGCGCATAGGCCTACGTAATGAACTATAGATCCATCAATTGTATTAAGTGTTCTAAAAATTGGGGCCAATATCAAGTTGCACTATTGGACTATGTAAAGAAATTCATCGCTTATCAAGTTGTGATTTTAGTTATGTGCCAAATTTATATGTATGTATTTCATTTTTTAATATTCTTGCCAACCAAAAGGTATGTCTACAGTCAACAACTCAGTTTGACCTTTATGAGATTGTGTTTATACAATGTTACTGCATGGATCATGTTATTTAGTCTTGTGGTTTATCTTTAAGCTAACAATCTCGAGCGACTCTTCTGTCTTTGGGGAGTCACACTATCTAATCATTTGCTGTTTAAACTACCAAAGCATATTATTAATGTACGTAAATAAATGGTGATGTATAAATTATGATCTTCTTTTTCATAACTTTCCATTAAAACTACATATTCATCATAAATTTGTTTCCTTTTTCCCATTATTTGGGGTCGACACACTATGCCTTTTATTTACATTTACTTACACCCATCAACCGTTTCCTTATTGCATAACTAAGTATATCATCCTTCACACAATCCATTCATCTTTTAGTTGGACTACCCTGCCCCTCTTATAACTTTTCACATTCATACTTACGTAGCACTTTCCTTACAATCTAAACTCTTATTCTTCCACTTTATATCGTCCGCACCACAGTCCACGACAAACGATTACCAACCCTACCTCTCAAGTTCTCCGTCGCGGGTGCATCTTTCAGACTTTCTCCTTTATGACTTCTCATTCCTTATTCTATCTATTCTAGATTCTAGTGAATAAATAATAATCTCAACATTATCCAAACATATCTACTGACGCATATCAACCTAGTAAGAGAGACAGATTATCATTTCGTATGTAAGCTCATTATTTTTAAAGTACTTACATAAGTATGTCCACAGTTTTATGTCCGTCAAGATGGAAGCATCAATTATATTTTTGTCGAAGACTTCTCTACTTGTGAAGCATGGGCTTCGGTGGTTAGTAAAACCCGTATTTGGTAGTTGTAGGGAAAATTTTGTTTGTGATTGTTCATGCAGCTACTACGGACGAGCACAAAATAAAACATGAAGGTAAATAAAATTTCAATAGTAATTTATTTTATTTATAAAAATAATGTACATATTTGAGTCTTTGGCTGCCCAATTCCATTTCAACTGAAAAGTATAAACATTTGTAGGTAAGTAAAATATTAAACTAATTTAAACCCATGTGGCTTACAAAGCTTATAAATACAAATTGTGATGATATCTAGTTTACAAATCTATTTAATTAGATATCAGCTAATGGCATAAAAGTTGGCTTGATGGTGGTGTGCTACTGGATTGCCATCAATCATATTTTCTATTCTACCTACACCTACATACAATTACATTTTCACAAATTACAAAATACGTCTGGCATAAACAGTCGCAACGATACCTTTCATATTATGCGACCTACACATAATGCAATAAAACTAATTATTACAACATCTTATTACTTTCTTGTGAAGTGGGATAACAAAATACAAAAAAATACCCGAGTTGGTAGGTATGATAATGGTACAAAAGTATTCTTGTTAGATAATATGTAATGTCTAAGCCATATATCAGTGAAAGTGGAATATGGTCAGCAAATTTTGCAATAATGTAACAAGTACCAACACTTTCTTTTTGAAAAACTTAAAAATAAAACGTCAATGAAGATGATTGTAGGTGGTACCAATTTGTTTGTTACTTACGGCGCTGACCATACTATGTATCTCTATCTACTCTATGACTAGAAAAGTACAGATGGATGTATGGCTCAACTTCACAAAGTATTTTTAGTAGTGCTGTACAATTTAATGAAATTTCGGTTTGAGGAATGTTACAAAAATTATCGAATACAATAATATAAAAAATTGATATCTTTCAAAGGCACTGCAAAGCATGATTCCCCACTTATACTAATCCAGTCTAAGGTTCAGAACTATTATGTAGCGTCTTATTCCGTAGGCACAATCGCAAAATGCGTGAGAATATAAATTTTAAGATATTCTATGTCTATCAACTACATAATTAATTATATAAAAGTATATATTATGTATTATTTACAAAAGGAAATTATTTTTAGATAATAATAAGTAATCTGGTTAACATTAGTATTCCACTCTCATAGTATCTCAAACTCTTCGTCTGAGTCATCGAACTGTCGGTCGACATCTTCAAATTCTGTAAAAGGGAAAAATACGATTACCATCATTATTGTTTTCAAGTTATTACTCTTTGGAAGACGATCATGGAACTAATTAGATGAAGTAGGTGTTCGTTAGTATTCTTATAAATTTAACCAAGTTTATTTTCAACTGAACCTAAAAAGTATTCCAATACTATGAAGCTACGTTATCTATCCCAACCTAACTAATAAGCTTTATTTAATTTTGATAAACCGAAGCGAAGCATGGGCGGGAGATATAAATGCTAAATGAACAATATCTTTGTCTGTCTGTATGTTACCTTTTATGGTTAGACCGCTGAGTTGCATAATGAAATAAGAGCCGCGGAAGGTAATATAATACTTTTCATCCCAAAACGAGAACGAAGTCGCAAAACTTGCAAACATTAGTTACTAATTCCTATAATACACACAATCTAATTAATAAGCCGTAACTTTAATTTACTGCTAGTACAGTAATCATTACAATAAAAAATAACATAAAGTGTAGCGGCGCATTCGAAATTCAACTTTGATGTCATATACATGTAACTTAATTCAGTATAACGATCGAATCTCCGACTTAGTTTTACAATACTAAACAAATCAGCTGTCCCTATTAACTTTTGATACACTGGAAACTGATCGATGCCGGTCCGGAGATTAATGGTCTGTGTTCCGAACGTATGACCGAATGAACGTATGATTGCAACCGAACTTGGCGTATACAGACGAAAGTTTTTTAATCGTCAACAATGAAAGCTATCACCCTGTAACAAATTTCATCAAAGTCGGTCCAGCAAGCAGTAAAAGTATAAAAAACACAAAGTTACTTTTATCCACAGAATGAATGATCGTGCCAGCGCACAGAAGAAGAAGAAGTTCTTATAGAAAAAGATGTATTTCTCAAGTTATAATTACCGCGGGCGGTAAACTAAACGCTCCGCAGTATGTAATACTTTGTCTACCATGAAGGCCGTCGACGCAGTGCGTCATCAAAATCACTATAATTCTTTTATGTAATTTATAAATGGTTCTGGTGACGATAATCATCATCGTCTTCAGCTCACTGCTAAGCTAATTCTTTCCTTACACATAGGCTTTAATCTCCCACACGAGCCCACCCGGATTGGGAGATTTAATCCTTTATAAAAGGATGAACTTCTATTATTTCTTAAAATGTGAAAACATAATTTTGAGCGTAGTTTGCGCGAGCGAACGCAATGACAACTGAATAAAGGACGTCGCACACACAGGCGGGAAGGTGGTAGCGATAGGGAACGAGATTTTTTTTGTAATAATCTTACATTTTTATGCCACCAGACTAGGTGAGTTCGTGCGTGACTTTGCGCAAGTGACGAAGAACTTCTTACCATTTATAGCTAAGAGTCTTGTCTCACACATGAGGAACTAATATTATTACGTTGGGTTAGTATGTTTACCATTAAAGAGCGAGGTGTTCTGAAGGTCGATGTCGCCAGTGCTGGGACCCCAGTGAGCCGGCCGCTTTTCGCAGAGTTCGAAAAGCGGTTGGCTCTCGGCCATCAGTTTCTTTTCAATGGTCACGCATAGCTCATCGAAGTCACTTTGCGTCCGGCATAGGAAACACTGGAATGCAAGGGTGGGTACAGACTGTTTTCAGGCAACGAGGGCAATATCTACACTTATATTATAAAAAGAGGAAAGATTTCTATGTTTGTAACGAAATTTAATGAATAATATAAAAACTACTGGACCATATTTAAAAATTATTTTAACAACTGAAAGCTTTCTGGGAGTATAGTTTTACCACTGGAACGGGACTTACGCGGGTGAAATCACGTTATGGTCAACTTTTTTATGCTAGACGAAACTGAAAAAGTAGTTTTTCAAGCCTTTCCAGAGCTACACTATAATATGTTTTTTAGAACATACAACCGCAACTGATGGGTCCATGGCGATCATTGGTATCCGGGAAGCATATCTACAGTGATATGTGCAGTCCATTTCTTTCTGGTCATCAGTCAATTTATTCTGAGAAGTAAAAAATACCAAAAATTAATAAAAAAAAAACATTTAAATTATACTATACGTAGATAATTATATTACTTCAACTAATCCGGATCTCTGCGTGGTGTGGGGGTCCAAATATATAACTTCGTCCACTACGCATCCAATCAGGTATAAAGCTTGGTTTGGTTTTCCACCTATCACGCCAATGGATTGGGGACATTGGAAGCACATCTGAAAGTAAATAATTACATAATTATGACTTCCTAAGTCAAAAGAGTAACTTTTTATCATCTATCATAATGCAAATTTATTATGGAAAATATACTGAATATTAACCTATGAGCCGTGATAATTTTTATTGGTAAATTAAGCTAGAAAACCTATTAGTATTACGACTCACTTTCAGGCCGTCTATGTACACAGGATTGATTTCACTGAGTCCTAGCCTGAGTGGAACTATCAGGAGCAGAGGCATCCAATCCGACACAAGAACGCTATCGACCGAGCTTGAGCAGTCTCCCCTATCATTCTTCACAATGCACTGCAGTACTGTTAAAAAAAAGAAAATTTTATTTAAGTATTTACTCCCATAAGAACTAAATTACCAGTATTACTTTATCCACCTATTATGTACTTCTATACTAATATTATGAAGAGGAAAGATTTGTATTTTTCTATGTTTGTTACGAATAAACTCAAAAACTACTGCACCGATTTTAAAAATTCTTTCACCAATGGAAAACTAGAATATCCCTAAGTAACATAGGCTATATTATATTCGCGTATTCCCACGAGAACGGGAACTACGCGGGTGAAATCGCGCAGAAGCACTAGTATGTCATAAAGCAGCTTACAGAATCTGCTAGCCGACTGTTCCCTCTTAACATTGTGTCTGTGTCGTCCTATTTACCACAAATAGTTATCAGTGGTATGGTTAGAAACAACAGGGGATAGCATTCGAAATTATAGACGGCAATTTTTTTTCTTTTCCATGTGGTTTATGATTGGGTATTATTAGTATCATATGTGTTAAATTCAGGTACTTATCTATCACATACTGTAATTACTGTACTATTACAAGTGTGAGTACTACTGCACGAAAGAGCAGAGGGACACAGACAGGAATAGAGATTGCAGCCAAAATTTTGACGTAGTATAGTTATTTGATGAATATGTTCATTGTATATGTTGGCAACTTATTATAGGTACAAATCTTTCATGGAATTATTATAGCAATTGGTTCTATTTTTCATTAAGAATATATTCTTCAGTATACTCACAGATATCTTCCTTCACAACTGTGTTATCCAAAGCGACGTGAATTACCAGTGAGCTCCATTTATCAAAAACTACCAATTTTCTGTAAAATAAAAAAAAGTCAATTCATTAATAGTTTGAATTTGAATATGGCGTTTAAGGTTCCTTTATAAGCATAGTTATGAATCAGTCAATTTTATTCCGATAACATTACAGAATGCAGATTAAATTGAGCAGTGTTAAAATGAAAAATGTTTTACAAACAATGTACCTATTGTATTAGATAAAGTAAAAGAAACCATCGTAAATTTTAATTAAACGGTAAAAATTGTGTCATGAAGGGGGGAGCTCCAGAGAGTGTAGCACTAGAAACTGAACTGGCCATACTTAAGGGTCCAGACTCCAGACACACGGACCGCAATTCAACTGCAATTCGGCAATTTTTGGATCCCCTGCCCCCCTTGGTGGGATTTGGCTCGACTCCTTCTGCCTCGTCGCTTTCAAAACTCGTATATTTTGGGTTAGTATGTTAATCTGTGCTTATGTGCATTGGATAAATTTAAAAATAAATGCATAAGTAATTATTTCAAGTATAATTAATTTAAATTACTTATTCATAATAAAAAATACCTGATCTCGCCCACAGGAGATTGGGTGACATTCAGAATGACCCTTCCCCCCCTAAACGCCTGACGTAATTAATGGATGCCCCAAATGTATAAATCTGGCACTGACATTGTTTCGTCACTTTCACACAATTTTAGCTCCCATTGTGTTATATTGCACTGCTTGTAGTATATTACGATTTCGAAAGGACTTACTTTAACACTTGAGCAACTGTGTTGGGACCAAACCACTGTCCCACCTCCTTTCCTTCTGAAGCCCCCATCAAAGCCACCTGGTGGATTGAGTATGGTGCTTGTTTCCGTTCCTCAAACCTTTGCACTATTTTCAGGTATGTTGGATCTCTGAAAAAAACATAAAAGTTATCTTTAAGAAAAGCAAATCAATGTAACTATGACTAAAAGTTTTTATGATTTTTTATTGTAGAGAACAAAATATATTATTCATAACCAGTCTTTCCATTATCACAAAAAGATAAAACTATGTAAACACAACTATTCAACAACAAATACATTGAACTATCTATCAGAGTTCTGAAGTGCACTGTGTAACTAAACATTTATCTAAAAAAAACATATTACAGTTAGAATGCATTGTTAGATTTTATGTTATAGGATTATCATCTAGACCATATAAGTATTATTACCTAGTCTCAGGAGTCCACACCCAGTCATCTGACAAATGGATCCTGACCAGTGCCACACCAAGCACCATCTGGCCACACCGCAGCATGCATCCCCATCCCTTGTCTGACGTCAATCCTTCATCCCCTATAGGCACAAACCCCTTCCTGTATGTACACCAGATGATCGATGTGATATCACGCCTTATGCGGTCCAAATCTGTAAATTAAGAAAAAAATAAAAACAAATTGTCTGTAGTGAATCATTAAAGTTTTATGATTTCTCTAGTTTAGAGTAAGTACCTTGAATGGCGCTGTATTTTTTCCCCAATATCCAAACATAATCCTTTGTCTTCGGGATATCATCTGGCTCAACGTTGTTACCCTCTGACAAGTAGCAAATATCAAATACGGCATCCATGTTCGACCATAGTTTTCTAACAGCCTACCTGAAAACTCCCAAACAGTATTGTACTTTTGATACAATTTGTTATCAAAACAAATACTGCAAAAACATCTATTGGGAAAATCACAAACGAACAAAAACCCAAAATTCCAAACACAACTTTGACTGACATTGACAGTAAAAATGACATTGACAGATACACAAGCCTTTTTTTTCGTTGACGTGACAGACACTTTCAACAACCAAAGCATAACGGGCCATATTTCTAACTCAGTGCTGCCAACTTAGCGCGTTTCGCGCCAGATCTAGCGCTTTTTTTGTCTCGAAGCGCGTTTTAGCGCCTAGCGCTAAATCTAGCGCTTTTTTAAAATATGAAACTATATTACTTAATACAGCGTAAAACATAATAACTTACTAATTTTAAATAAAATTATGTGTTACTGCCCACTAACAACATTGAAAAACTAAAAAACGAAGTCTATGTTTTCATCATATAGTCATCATCTATGAGAACAATTATGTCTCGGGGATTAAATTAAATAAAAACGTAAATCGAGTGGAAACGGACATGGAGTGTAATCTGACAGATAAAAAGGAAATTACTAAAATAGTGCGAGATATTGTAATGAAAAAATCGACGGGTTACGATGAGGTGCCCATATCTGTAATAAAAGACAACATAGACATCTTAGCTGAGCCTCTCGCACATCTATACAACTTATGTATGTCAGAAAGTGTTTTTCCTGAACAGTTGAAGATAGTTCCAATTTATAAGAAAAACAATAAAACGGATCCAACAAATTACAGACCTGTCTCATTACTACCTTCATTGTCGAAAATCTTAGAAAAGCTTTTGAAATCCAGACTACTGACGCATCTATATAATAATTCTGTACTACATTTGCGACAGTTTGGTTATCAGAAAGGACGTGGAACTAGTGATGCTATAGATTCCTTAATTGACGATGTGATGCAATTGCTTAACAAGAAGGAAAAAGTAGCCGGCGTGTTCCTTGATTTGAGCTCTGCCTTCGATACCATAGACCACAATATGCTCATCAGTAAGTTGGAGTACTACGGCATCAGAAATAAAAGTTTAGAAATTTTTAAATCATACTTGCACAATAGAAAACAATTTGTAGAAGTAACTCAAGTAGTAAACAGAATAGAGTACAGATATAACTCTAAAATGATTAGTGTTACTAGAGGCGTGCCACAGGGTTCAGTCTTGGGCCCTATATTTTTTATTGTATTTCTTAATGATATGTTGCATTACATATGCAATAGTATTCCAAATATAAAATTAGTCGTTTTTGCTGATGACACTAATGCTATTATTTCTAGCGAAAATGTAAAAGACTTAAATGCTAAAATTAATCTGGCTATGGTTGTGTTCCACGAATGGTTTCGATGTGACAACCTTAAACTAAACCCGGGCAAAACAAACATTTTATTATTCAAAACAACTGCACGAAACAGAGAGAAGCTTGATGTCGCTATAAACGCAGAAAAAGTTGAGAATGTTGAAGTAGTCAAATTTTTAGGTATTTATCTTGATCAACTATTAAACTGGAAGCCGCAACTTAATGCTTTAGTGAAATGTATCAGCTCCGCATGCTATGCAATACGCAGCTTGAGAGATAAGCTAACAAGAGAACAATTATGTGCCGTCTATTATGCCCTTGTTGAATCTAGATTAAGATATAGTATTAAATTGTGGGGTAGCAGTTATTGCTATAATGTAAAAAAAGCATTTGCAGCTCAGAAAAGAGCAATACGAACTATAGTTCGCATTCAGCCATGGGAGTCGTGTAAAGAACACTTCAGGTCCTTGGGAATATTAACAGTACCCAGCTTGTATATCATGGTCGTACTGACAGATGTAGTAAAATATAGACATATGTATGAGACGGACGAAGAAATGCAGTTGCGAACGTCTACAAGAAGAATGGACCTACAAAGAGTAATCCAACCCAGATTAGCAGTTGTCGAACATTGTGCAAGACACCAGGGCCCTATTTTATAAAGCTACAGGTTACAATTTACAGGGAAAAACGCAGCAACACTGATTAATTAAACAGCAACACTAGATAAAATTACAGGTACAGGCGTTTTATAAAGCTACAGGTCATTTTATTTACAATCTACAGGAACCCGTGCCTGTAACTTTCCATAGACAATTTAATGCTTAATCGAGCGTGTTTCGAGCATCATTTGACCAATTTTTACAGGTGTTTACGGAAAAACTTGTAAACATTTCTACAGGTGTTTAGACGTAGGTAATTTAGTTACAGGAGGCAGTTTGTTATATTTACTTACGTTTTGTTGTTTGTTAATTCGAATATTTTGAGTGATTTTGCGTGTTTGGAACTCAGACTCGGACTCTGAGGATATTGGTCAACATCCAAGAAGACGACGCCAAGAACTTTCGCCGTCAGAACCAATATGAACCCGCAAATGAGTTTCACCTTTAATGAGAAATTTAGAATACGTTCCTACTCAAATGCAATATGTTTTGGAGCATACTGGAGGAGATATAATTATTGGCCATGGTTGAATGTTAATTTTAGAGAAAATCATGTGTTTTTTTTCTATAACTACGTAAATAAACCATATAAATACAAGTAAATAAACAAACATCTGTTTTTATTATAAACTAGCGACCCGCCCTCGCTTTGCTTAAGTAATTAATTGCTTAATTAATTATGTACGTAAGTTTTTGAAAAACTCATTGGGACATGCCAGGATTCGAACCCGAGCCTCGCTCATTTTCATCCGGCTCTTTAACCATAGAAATACAAGTAAATAAACAAACATCTGTTTTTATTATAAATAAATATTAATATTTTATAGTGGTACACTAGACTTTAAGCCAAAAAACTGATGTCGATTCTGTCATTTTTTTTATTTTTACGGTTGATTCATAGTGCTGTACTCCGACTTGTTAACTGCGCCTGTAGTCGAGATTTTCGAGCCTAAGCTACAATAGTAATACACACACCGGCACAATTAGCGGAACAGAAAAAAAGGGAGTATTTACACATTTTTGCGTGTTACTGGCCGGCTAAACAAGCTTTTTTTAAATTTTGGTTTTAATTTAAAAATGGAATACTAAGCGACTGCCCTTTTTTTCATTCTTTTGTTTTAATTTTCATTGATTCATTTTTTCCACCGCTTGTCCGTTTTTAGAAGGTTCGTGAATTCCATTTGAAAAGCTTTGAATTGCAGTTTTTGAGGCTTTTGAGTTTTTTCGCATATTGATAATTTACGAGCATCTAATTATGCCTGATTTAACGCCATCAGAAATCATTAGGGCAGATCAAATGAGGAGAAATGGTCAAACCTACAGATCGATTGCCAGAAGCCTTCGTCGATCGTTATCAACGATTTATCGTAGCATCCAACGATACATATTGACGAATGCTCTAGTGAGAAGGAGAGGACAAGGCCGGAAAAGGTGTACTTCAAGGAGGGATGACCGTTTTCTCCAACTTCAAGTCCGACGGAACACGAGACTAACGGCGGTGCAGGCTCGAAATTTACTGGAAGAGGTACGAGCAGTAAGGATGAGTGAGCGGACAGTTCGTAGAAGATTCGAAGAAGTGGGTATAGGCTCGTATGTGCCCGCCAAAGCCCCAAAACTTGAGAGACATCATCGCACAAACCGTCTACACTTTGGTCGTGAACATCGTGATTGGGACTTCGACGACTGGGGACAGGTTCTTTTTACTGATGAATGCAGAGTTATGTTAAATCAAATTGATGGAAGGCAGCGAGTATGGAGACGCAAAGGAGAACGGTATATCCAGTCTAATTTTGAAAATACAGTTGCATATGGCGGCGGTTCAATTATGGTCTGGGGAGGAATATGTTTAGGAGCTCGTACGGAGTTAGTAGTGGTCGATGGCGGGAATCTGAATGCTGATCGGTATATCAGGGAGATTTTAGAAGAACATGTTGTGCCATTTGCCCCCTTTATTGGTAACAACTTCATTCTAATGCAGGATAATGCTCGGGCTCACAGTGCTCGCACAGTACAGACATACCTAAACCATGTTGGTATAACGGTGATGGAGTGGCCAGCACGGTCCCCCGATATGAACCCTATAGAACACGTCTGGGACTTGCTAAAGAGGAGTGTAAAGTCAAGAATGCCCCCTCCCAATAATCTCAACGAGTTGCGAAACGCATTACTTGAAGAATGGCAGAGGTTGCCCCAAGAAACCATTGATAACATCATCCGCAGCATGCCCAGACGGATGGAAACCCTCATCAGAGCACGAGGAGGAAACACTCGATATTGAACAGTCATTGAAATTGTTGTTAAACTTTGGAAAATCTTGAATTTTCTGCTGTTTCTCTATAATTAAAAATCGAAGAAAAATGCATTTTGTTTAATTTAATTTTTATTTTTATAAAATTTTAAGTATGGTGTTACAAATGAATGTCAAAACATGTTAATTTAATTGTTGTTTCATTTTAAATAATATATTGTTTAAAAATTACATTCATTGTTCTAAATTCCCTCTTTTTTCTCCTTTTTTTTCTGTTCCGCTAATTGTGCCGGTGTGTGTATTACAGGGGTCTTTATAAAACACCTGTTACCTGTAGATTGTAACTACAGGAGCACTACAGGCTTTTTTTTTCCTGTAGCCTGTAGCCTGTAACCTGTAGCTTTATAAAACAGGGCCCAGGCAGTAAAACTGTTTAACAGTATGCCCACTGAGTTTAAAAATATTAATTGTGTTAAACTGTTTAAACATACATTAAGAACATATCTTTTGGAAAGGTGCTGTTACAACATTAATGAATTTTCGTTGATATAATTTATGACTGTATTTGACATTCGTAGATTTTTTATTTTTTTTATTGTTATTATTATTATTTTATTCACATACAATTTAATTTTTAATGTTGACATTGTTAATAATTTTAGCTTTAAGGATTTTATTTCAAACACAATGTTATTATTGTTAATGAATAAATTTGATTTGATTTGATTTGATTCCCCTCGTATTATTTTGTATTCCTTAGTAGCGAACTTTACTAAAATCGTTTCTGGCTGGAAAAAATAAAAACGAAGAAGAAATCCAAGAATCCAACGATGATAAAGATTTACCTAACCCGGCTTGATTCTTAATTTAAAATATTGTTTCTTATGTATGTCACTGTTATTTCCAAGTTATTTTAATAAAAAAATATTGATTTTATGTATCTTTGTGTCATTTCATACTATCATAATTATTTTTTTCTGATTTTGTTTCCGTAAAACCATTTGTAGTTGGCGCGAAATATAGCGCTTTTTAAAAAGTTGTCATTTATTTATTGTCATTCTGACAGCGCGTTTTCGCTAAAACTAGTTGGCAGCACTGTTTCTAAGACTGCATACAAAAAAAACTTAAGGACAGTGGAATGGATTGTCCTCAAGTTTTTTTTGTATGCAGTCTTAGTGGATTGTCTTACTGGATTGCCCTCGTGTAAATGGCTCCTATTAACACTGCCATTCTGTCTTGCTTGTGGTTGTCTTGTCACTCTCATGTCAAAATTGATTGTCAAATGTTTGGTTTCTGTGAGGAAGGGTTCTAATTTTTGCGGTTTTCTTGAATTACCTACTTTTCGTGTACATATACTATAAAAATGGAATCCAGTTCTTTAGACTTTGTTGCTCAATCTTGTATGGACCTCAACGACGCTATGGCGTCTGCTACTAGCGAAACTGATAAAGACACATTGATAATTAATCACATCAAAAAAGTTTGGTCAACTGTTGGACCTGTTGAAGACTTCAAAAAAAGTATTTTAAAATTGTGCAGAATAATATTTACTTAGCTACATTAAATGTAAAGTTAAAAATATACGTTATTATATCATTTCCAGATTCAGAGTGGGTGAATGTATCTGAGCCGATATCCTTGTCAAATCAGTGCAATGACAAGATTGTGGTACTGGATTTCTGGACATACTGCTGTATAAACTGCTATCATGTGCTGCCCGACTTGGCGCATTTGGAGAAACTGCACACTGTTGAGAACGGTCTTGTGGTGGTAAATGTGACCAAATATATAAACATCAATATTCCTTGTAAATGGAACTAAGATAAGAACATATTTTTAACTGCTTTTTCAGTTATGTTCTAGGATGTGCTTAAACTGTCTGTCTACCCAGGGCCGCCCTTAGCTATCTAAGTAATCCCGGGCGAATCATGCCTTTAGTGCCCTTTTAAGTATCTATAACTAGCGACCCGCCCCGGCTTCGCACGGGTGCAATGCTGAATTTTCTTTGCTATAAACCTTGCGGAGCCCGAGACCTTTCCAACGAATGCAAAACCATGGAAATCGGTCCGGCCGTTCTCGAGTTAAATTGTCAGGAAGGAAAACCCGACTTATTTTTATATAGTAGATTATTATTATTATAATACACTAGCTGCACTTGGTGCTGATACGTGTATACAATTTTTTAGATTTATCAAGTCTGTTTTAAAATGAGTTCACTGATGGAGCAGGAGTACTGATCACAATTTCTGGTAATTTATTCCAAGACTTGACTACACAATAGAAAATGAAACCTAGGGTTGCTTGCACACAAGGTTGGTAATAGTTCAAGTGAATGTCCCCTAAGGTTTATGTTGTGGTTAATCTGGTAGATGTGCCATTTCTCGCCTGTTGCCTCTGTTTTGTTCTACATTTAGTGAGAGATACGATAAACGACAAAATGACAGGTTGTGTTTATTAGACATAGATTACTCATACTGACTCCTATGAGATAAGTCTATAAAATTTAATATGCTGAGTCTAGTTTTCCTTGAGATCGACAAAAACAGGTTGAATGAAGTGGTTGAGCTGGCGCATGCGGCGTCCTGTGGTACCTAGCACCCTTTGTAGCTCTGTCTACCAAGTTTAACCTATATTTTTAATAGATTTAATTTTAGTAGGAATGTGAATATAAGAAGGTACATGGGAATATAGAAAAAGCTTACTTCTATATCAATCAATTTTGTTAGTATGTTTTGTTCCCTGTTGTTTTTTTAAATAAAATATTGTCGCTTCAGATTGGAGTTCATTGTGCCAAGTTCACCAATGAGAAGGAATCTTCCAATATCTTGGCCGCAGTGCAAAGGTATAATATCCACCACCCCGTCGTCAACGACGCCGATAGCACTTTCTGGGATGCACTGGGCATAAAATGTTGGCCCACATTACTTGTTCTAGGTATGGTGTTTTTGTTATAATATATTATAGATAGACAATTTATTTTTTCCTAATTTGTGGCCACTTGCAATCCGTCTCTAAGGACCATAAGCAGTTTTTTTTATTATTTTAGATAGACAGTAAACATTTTAAAAGAAAAAAATTATTAATAAAATTGTTCGACTTCATTTATTTAACTAAGATTTCATCATAATCAACTGTAATTGCCCACTGCTGAGCTAAGGGTCTTTTCTAGTCAAACATAGTTCATATTGATATCCGGGTCTGCTTATATTTCAAAGTCATTCTATTCATAGACTTATAAATGTTTAAGATAGTTTTTTTTTATTTCCCATAGGACCAGGCAACAGGCCTCTCTTTGTACTAACTGGAGAAGGTCATAGAGATGAGTTAGTATTGTTTGTGGGCGCCAGTTTACGTCATTTTGGCACGCGGCTGTCAGCAGACTCATTGCCTATATCCCCGGCTAAGCATTTGAAGGCCAAAGAAGATGATATCCTACTGTTCCCTAGTAAGGTTTGTATAAAACTGTAAATTTACTGTAGTTTCCCATATACTACAATATTAATATTATGTATATTTGTGAAATAAATACAATAACATATTATATTCATGCCTTATTCTCTAGAGAAGGTGGTCTATTCCTGGAACTACTTACTTTTCACCAGGGTTTTCCGGACCCTTAAACTCATGAATGTATTGACAATTTAGCACAGACCCTTAAAGAAAGAGGTAGCTGAAATACACAAGAGTTAATGTTTACTGTTTTGTAATATTTATTGATGACAGGGATGTAAAAGATAGTATATTTTATAAATATTAAAATCGTTTTCAACTTCAACTTCAACTTTTTGGTTATGGCTTTTCCATCGTTATAGAACAATGATTCCGCCAATGTCAAGTATCATAGAGGATAAGTCAGCAAAGTTTCTCTTGATCGGTTATGGGATTTAGCTAGTTTATTTATTAATTCATTCTGAGAATTTGTCCAGTCACTCTTCGTAGGTAGGTATCTAAAAACAAGGACAACACACAAATATTAGTATTCGGTTTGGAGTAAGTTAAACAATTAGTGGTAGGAGGTAGAAGGTAACAACATGACGCGACGTAGACAAAACAGGGAAATGGGAAAAATATATATTTATAAAACATACATACAATCATAATTTAATATTATTATTTTTGATAAATTTGGATAAAAACCGAACATAATTAGAGAAAGTCAATGTTAATAAGAAATTTAGGTTAAATGGTCGGGGAACTTGTACCGGTATAACATCATATAAATGGGAGACTAAATTGTTGCATTCAAAGAAAATATGATCAAGGGTACCCTCTGCTAATCCACATTCACACATTGAGTTGTCACGGATTCTCAACTTTTCTAGGAAGACTGGAGAGCAAACATGGCCTAGGCGAAGACGAATAATGACGGAAGTAACAAGGCGATCAAAATTACGGTGTTTAAAAAACCACGGTTTGATGGGGATATTAGGCTGTATGGAAGCAAAGTGTTTACCCTTAATTCTACTGGATTGTTGCCATAAGTCATTCCACGCTTTATCTAAAAGAGGTTTTGCACGGCAGCGAAAGTCCCGAGCATAGCATTTTGTGTGAATTGAAGTTCCAACTTTAATAGCTTCTTTTGCACATAGGTCTGCACACTCATTACCAGATATGCCGCTGTGACTTGGTATCCAGGCAAGTAGGACCTCTAAGTTTGATGAATAACATTTAAATAAAGCTTCCTTGATTTGGAGAGTTAAAATAAAGTTTCCCTTGGAATGAAAAGGTAATTTACAGATGTCCTGTAAAACGCTACGAGCATCAGAAAAAATTAATGTCTTCTTGATGTTGTGCGATAGAATATAGGAGACAGCTTCATATAACGCAATACATTCGCCAGTAAATATAGATGTTTGAGGTGGGTTTTTAAAATTTAAAATTATCTTGTATTTAGGGATCCAAACAGCAGAACCAACGTCATTATTTTCGTCTAATTTAGAAGCATCAGTAAATACATGTAACCAGTCCTTCCACTGCGAGTTAATTATACTGTTAAATTTCTTATCAGATCCCGGAGAACTCTTGCAAATCCCTAAGTCTAGGAGCACTTTCGGGCTAAAAGTGAGGCAATTGAAATCAAATTTAAAAATAGGGTTACAATCAAGTTGGTAAATTTTTGATAAATCCACTTTTCTATACGACTGAATTAGAGGTGGGAGATCTTTATGGGTCCAATAGTTAGATGAATTAACATCTCTGTTTAATGAAACAAGTTTGTCTAATAGGGGGTGATTCGAATTTTGCATAATGTTAAAAAAGAATCTGTCACAAAGGTATTGTCTGCGTAGGGATAATGGAGGGTCTACACATTCTACTTGTAATGCATTGATGGGGGAAGACTTCATTGCGCCTGCTATAATGCGTAAGCACTTTGACTGGATCTTGTCTAATTTGGAAAGAGCAATTTTATTGCAAGGTTCAAGAACAAAAGAAGCGTAGTCAAAGTGGCTACGTATAATCGCATTATATAGTAATTTTTGACTATATGGATGGGAACCCCACCGGACACCGGACAGAGATCTTATGACATTAATATTTTTGTCACATTTATTTGCAATATAATTTAAATGATGAATCCCAGATAACTTAGAATCGAATATGACTCCTAAGAACTTAGCTTTGTCTTTAACGACAATTGGTTCTTCATCAATAGAAATGTTGATGTCAGGGATAGAGCGTTTTCGTGAAAATATAACAGAATTACATTTTGAAACCGAAAGGGAAAGTCCGTGTTCAATAAGCCATTGATTTAAATAGTAAAGGGCAGAATTAAGCCGAGAAGATGCATCGGAAAAAGAGGGGGATTGAACATATAATGCAATGTCATCAGCATACTGCAAGATGCTAGAAAAGCAAGTAACAGTTCTATCTAGATCATAAGTATATAGGTTATAGAGTAAGGGGCTGAGAACAGACCCCTGGGGTAAACCCTTCCAGACAAGTCTGGGGGGGAGATTTTCTCCTTGAACACGGACCGAAATGTATCGTTGCATAAAGAGGTTACAGATTACATTTATTATTCTCTCCGGAATACTCAGCTGAACAAGTTTTTGTCTGAGTGTGGGAAGAACAACATTATCGTAAGCCGATGTAACATCTAAAAATACCGCGACGACATGCTCACCTGAACTGAAAGCTCGCCTTATATCAGTAGTAAGTATACTTAGACTGTCTAGGGTGCCCATACCTTTCCTAAAGCCAAATTGGAATTTAGATAGTAAGTTTCTGTTTTCAACTATCCATTCAAGTCGGTTCTTTAGAAGATGTTCTAATATCTTAGCCAGACAAGAGGACAGTGCAATAGGTCTATAGGAGGAGGAATCGTCCGGGTTTTTACCAGGTTTTAAAATTGGTATCACAATTTGTGTTTTCCAGGAGTCCGGAACTGTTCCAGTTAAAAAAACATAATTAATAATATCTAAGAAATAATTTTTAGTACTGTGGGACGATTTAATGAGAAAGGAATATGGGATGCCATCAATGCCTGGTGCAGAATCGCGTAAACCGTCGAGCGCACATGAGAGCTCAGCAAATGAGAAGGGTTCATTGAATCTATCAGAAGAAGAAGACAGAGAGAGGACTGAAGGGAAGTAATCAGCGGGGGGGACAAAAGGGGGAGCTAGTTTATTAATAAAATTTGTAAGCCAAGAATCCGAACTATTTGAAGAGATATCTAGGTTATCTAAAAGACTGCGACGAAATGATTTTATACGTTTCCATACCAAAGAAGATGGAGTTCTTGGAGAGAGTGATTCACAAAAACTGTGCCACCCCTGTCTTTTCTTTTTAGAGAGCAATCGTTTACATTTAGCACTGCACTTTTGAAAACCCAAATAATTCTCCATAGTAAGGTCACCTGCAAATTTATTCTCAGATTCATTACGCGAACGGACTAATGCCGTGCATTCTGAATCCCACCAAGGAGGGGACGGTAATTTGCGTTTGGCCGAATTTTTAAGTGGGATTGATTGGTCGGCAGCATACTTTAGACAAGACACAAATTCATTATAACATAATAAAAAATTTTGTTCATTAACTGGAGAAAGACAACTAACTTTATCACCAATAGAAATTAAAAATTTATCCCAGTCAGCCTTTTTCATACAATACTTAAGAAGAGGAGTAACACTTAGTTTGGGTAATGAGCAATTTAGGTGTTTTATTAATATTGGGAAGTGGTCACTTCCATAGCTATTTGGGAGGATACTCCAAGAAAACGACATTACAAGATTAGGGGAGGTTAACGACAAATCAACTCCACTGGTGTTTTGAAGAGGAGAAGCCCTACGAGTAGCTGAGCCATCATTCAATACACAAAGATTAATATTATCAAAAAAGTCTAGGAGAAAGGAAGAATTAGAGTCACATCTAGTGGAGCCCCAAAGAGTGTGATTGCAATTAAAATCACCAAGAATTAGAAAAGGGCCAGGTAATGAGGAAAAGATAGATGTTAATTCTAAAATAAGGGGGGGGTTGGGGTGAGGTATGTACACAGATGCAATGGTCATATTAAAGGCTCTCACAGCAACAATGTGTATACCATCATTGCGTGAAGGAATATTAAATTGAGTAAACAAAACATTTCTTTTAATTAAAATAGCGGAACCTGCGTAACCGTCGTCCCTGTCATCGCGGAGACAAGAAAAGCCAGGAATCCTGAAGACAGAATCAGGCTTCAACCATGTCTCCGAGACGGCACAGATAACCGGGTTGAATCTATTGATAATGTGTATAAGGTCAGGTTTTTTGAGTCTAATATTCCTACAGTTCCATTGTAGGAGGTCCACTTGGGCCATGGATAACTAACTTACTAATGAAATCTTGAAGTAATGAACTGACATTGTTCGGTATCGAATCGGAGAATTTAGATATTATATTAATAAGGGTACAAATCAATAACTCAATGAGATTGTCATTAGGGGTGAGCTTAGGAGTAGGGGAGGGGGGCATTTGACTTTCTGGATCAAGAGCACAACCATTAGATTGGCTCGATTTGGGAGATTGAGTTATGTATGAATGAGCCAGGCGATCATATGATTTACCTGGTTCAGGTCGAGGTTTGCTTTGAAGAAAGACAGTCTTACGGTAGGATGATTTAACAGGGGTATTTGGATAAGGGGATCCATATGAAGGATTTGGAGATTGAGGGGGATTTGGTTGAGAGGCTTCAGAAAGGACCTCTGAAAAAGGTTTGCGTTGTATAGTTGGAAATCGTGCAGCAGCCTCAGAGAAAGGAATATTTTCTTCTGACATTACAATTTTAATTAGTTTTTGACGAGAAAATTCAGGGCATTTGGGGTCTGTAGCTCTGTGCTTGCCAGAGCAAAGTAAGCATATCTCTTCCATGATACTGCATGTTTCTCCAACGTGAGGTTGAGCACATCTGAAGCAACGGGGCTTTGAGCGGCATTGTGACTGGATGTGGCCAAAACGGCAGCATCCTCTGCACTGAATAGTGGGGAGTTGATAAACTTCAACAGGTAGGGATGTATAAAAGCAAAAGACCTTGTCAGGCAAATCCTGACCCGTGAATGTTAATACGACTGTGGTTGAAGGAACCCAAGTCGTAGCACCATCTACCTTTTTTTTTACATTAAGTCGTCTAGCCTTCACTACTTGACCCTTGAAGTAATGGGGGAATTTCAAGCCGTTGACAAGTTCCTCCATCGACCAGTCGATTGGGATATTGCGAACAATACCCATTCTAGATACATTAAATTGAGGTATTGTGGCAGTGAAGTTGTTTTCCTTTAACAAACTGTTGATAATAAAAGAGTTGGCCGCATTCGCGGTAACAAAGTCAATGGAAACGCGGTTCCTTCCGATTGTCTTAATACCCCCATCAATGATACCCATGACTTTCGATTTATGTAACATTTGAGCAAGCTTCAGAACCCGGATTGAAAGACCAGATGATGGGTCTGGTGTAGTGCGAGTTACATGGACAACAAAGGGACCCTTGTCGTCAGATGAATATGTCAACTTATGGTCTTTTTCAAAAACAGAGTAGACACTCTGCATAGAAGCAGATGGAGGGTGGGACTTCTTGGGAGGAATATTGAATTCAACATCGGCTTGCCGTTTTGCAGGCCTAGATTCTACGACCATAACCTCAATGTCTGGTGGATCAGGTGGCCTACCGCCCCCCGGCGGAGGGCCGTCCTCCTCCATAATTCACACGAATACAAAAATAACACTCACCAGATAAATTTTCCACCACCAGATAAAAATAAATAAATATATAATGGGATTTGACAGATAAATTGAACAAATTTGAAAGAAAAATCACTCCGCAACGACTATCCTCACCGATACGTCAACACGGAATCTTCAAAAATCGTTTTTTAAATATTTGATGTTTTTCACTCAATGTCACATCCCTGATGATGATTCTCGTCAATCTACATACTCGTGCATACATATACTATTATGTAAAGCTAAGATTATGTAGGTAGTACATTTATTTGTTTTATTTATTTATGGTCGCGTCTATGAATTGGGCACTAGTCCTGTGTGACGTGAGACAGCCGAGACGGTTGATACGTATGAGTTATTTCGACATTGAATTGTAAGCGTAAATAGCCTAGCGGTTAATGGCTTGGAATTGCGTTCGACAAGACGTGTCTTCGAACCTCACTAAGGTGTTTCTTTTTGATGGGTGAAATTTGTTTATTGAGCATTTAAATATAGGGCCCCACGTTATGCATTTTTCGCATCTAAATCCAATATACCACAACTTCCATTGCCAGGTTGCATTGAACCCATTCTACCGAGGACGCGCCGAGGAGCCCTTTCTGGCGATAAGCGACACAGGACATCACCGGATTTTGCTGACCGACTGCTCTGGGCTGATCTTGCGCATTATTGGAGGTCCAGATCCCGGATTCAAGGATGGCAGTAAGTTTGCATTCCATTGATTCTAATGACAATTAAATGTGTAGAAGGCTTTATGAATTCCTCTTTTAAGATTTATTTCTGTATGATCCACCTAACGAGACAAAAATTTAATGTGTGATGTCTCACATATTTTTACCAATTTATTTGTGCGACAACGAAAAATCCGCCCCCCTAGTTGTGCGACAGCGAAAAACCCCCTAGTGAAATAGTGTCTAAAAATATCCGTTGGTTAATGGCTAATTCAATGATATCTTTAACAAAAACAGATTAAAAAAATATATTCGTTTTTTCAATACTAAAAAAAATGTGATGCTGGGAGAGGTGAAGGAGGGGGTCGATTTCTCAGATCCTGGTTTCCTTATAATGGCACCACTGTTGGGATATCACCTTTCCAACAAAAAAATTATCATCAAAATCGGTTCATAAACAACAAAGTTATCGGCGAACATACATAAAAAATTTACGGTCGTATTGAGAAACCTCCTTTTTTTTTGAAGTCAAACAACTTTTCCATCAAGTTATGATCTATTTCAGAGTTCAGCGAGACACAGTTCCACTCGCCGCAGGGCGTGTGCTGGCTGTCGGGCAGTGTGCTGGCGGTGTGCGACACCAACAACCACGCGGTGCGCGCCATTCACCTCGACGAAGGCTCCGTGGAGGTGCTCGCCGGCACCGGCCAGCAAGGCCAGCATGGAGATACAGGTATAAAATATTTAAAAAATACCAAAATTAATGAGCAGTGATTGTAAAGAGCCTGCTTCACATGATGATAATCAGTGAGGCTCGGATTCGAATCCTGTCATGTACAGTCAAGAGCAAGTTAAGCTTTACACTACCAGTTTAAGCTGAGCTCTAATTTATACTGCGCGCCATAGAATACAGGGCCGGGTCAAAGTCCAAAGTGTCAAGCTGTACCAATGAGTTTTTCAAAACTTACGTACATATTCAACACTTGCTCGACGTTGAAGAAAAACATTGTGAAGAAACCCGCAGATCCCAGAATTAATTTGAGGCGTGTGTAACAGACCCTGTCCGGTAGGCTAACCTATCACGTTTAGGGGTCCAAATAATATCTCGTGTAAAGTGGGTATATCCAGAAATGGTATACCTCTGCATACCCGCTCGGGGATAAAAGGCGTGAGATTATTATTTTTTATTTTTATTATTTCAAAAATTAAAACCTTTTAATATACCTACCATAATTGAGGTTTTAACTTAATGACTTAAATATATGGACGCGGGTCACGTAAGTATTATCACAGTATTTTTTGGATTTGGTACCATTTTACTACAATCTCATGCAGTCTGGGGCATTAAATTAAGAAGATGCCTCCAACTGCATGAGATTGTAGTATGATTGTGGAGAAGATAGTCTTTACTTCCTACTTTACTAAAAGGTCATCTTGTTTCCATTTTTCAACCGACTTCAAAAAAAGGAGGAGGTTATCAAATCGACTGTATGTTTTTTTTATGTTTGTTACCTCAGAACTTTCGACTAGGTGAAGCGATTTTGATGATTCTTTTTTTATTTGAAAGCTGGTGCTTCCTGTGTGGTTCCAATTTGGTCCAGTTCTGACAATGGTATATATCAGACAAGCATATAAGTGGAAGTCGGTTTTTTACTCTTTAGAGTTCTATGTTTGTTATTTTAAAGTTCACCTTGAGGAATCAAGTTTTTGATTGGCAAAACTTTTATCGTATTTTAAAGTTTTTTTAGAGCAGTGATAGCCCTTACGGTTACAGAGCCGGCCGAAAATCAGTGAGGCTCGGGTTCGAATCCTGGCATGTATCAAAGAGTTTTTCAAAAACTTACGTACATATGTATCACTAGCTCGACGGTGAAGGAAAACATTGTGAGGAAACCCACATTCCATTACACATGTGTAAATAGATCCGGTCCGGCGATGGGCTCACCACCTATCACGTTTAGGGGTCCAATGCTACGAATAAGGAATAAGTCAGGAAGAGTAACTAAGAACAAACTCCGTCGAAAAACTGGCCCCACAAATAATTACTACAAACTAAAAGGACATATATCCATACAGACCAATCAGTAGAGATTGCGTGACGTGATTAATTCCGACAAGCGCTGTGATTGGTTCTCAGCAGCCATCATAATAGTAAATGGTTCGAGTGTTTGAATTACGAATTGTCACTGTTAAATTGTCATTGCATTCGTGGACGATGTTATGCGATGTACGGGAGAGTAAAAGTAAAAAACAAATATTGAATATTTCAGTGTTTTATTGTAGTGATATATTTATAATTGCGTGTTAGAAACAAATTTGTTATCAATCAAAATCTGATATTGTGTTTACGAAAGATAAGATAAAATCTATACATATAATTAATCTCTAGAGGGGTCGCGTCTGTAGTGAATATTTTTGTAAAAAAATAATAGAGTACTTATATGCATACAAAATATTATCCGTAGGTATCTGAACTTATTTACAAAAAATATAGAAAATTATAATAACAAATAATAAAATTATAATAGCAGTGATAGCCCTGACGGTTAAAGAGCCGGCCGAAAATCAGTGAGGCTCGGGTTCGAATCCTCGCATGTACCAATGAGCTTTTCAAAAAACTTACGTACATATTTATCACTAGCTCGACGGTGAAGGAAAACATCGTGAGGAAACCCGCATTCCATTACACATGTGTAAATAGATCCGGTCCGGCGATGGGCTCACCACCTATCACGTTTAGGGGTCCAATGCTACGAATAAGGAATAAGTCAGGAAGAGTAACTAAGAACAAACTCCGTCGAAAAACTGGCCCCAAAAATAATTACTACAAACTAAAAGGACATATATCCATACAGACCAATCAGTAGAGATTGCGTGACGTGATTAATTCCGACAAGCGCTGTGATTGGTTCTCAGCAGCCATCATAATAGTAATTGGTTCGAGTGTTTGAATTACGAATTGTCACTGTTAAATTGTCATTGCATTCGTGGACGATGTTATGCGATGTACGGGAGAGTAAAAGTAAAAAACAAATATTGAATATTTCAGTGTTTTATTGTAGTGATATATTTATAATTGCGTGTTAGAAACAAATTTGTTATCAATCAAAATCTGATATTGTGTTTACGAAAGATAAGATAAAATCTATACATATAATTAATCTCTAGAGGGGTCGCGTCTGTAGTGAATATTTTTGTAAAAAAATAATAGAGTACTTATATGCATACAAAATATTATCCGTAGGTATCTGAACTTATTTACAAAAAATATAGAAAATTATAATAACAAATAATAAAATTATAATAGCAGTGATAGCCCTGACGGTTAAAGAGCCGGCCGAAAATCAGTGAGGCTCGGGTTCGAATCCTCGCATGTACCAATGAGCTTTTCAAAAAACTTACGTACATATTTATCACTAGCTCGACGGTGAAGGAAAACATCGTGAGGAAACCCGCAGGTCTCAGAATTAATTCTGAGACATGTGTGAATAGACCCGGTCCGGCGATGGGCTCACCACCTATCACGTTTAGGGGTCCAATGTATCTCGTGAAATGTGGGTACATCCAGTAATGGAATACCTCTGCCTACCCCATCGGGGATGAAAGGCGTGAGATTATATTATTTATTATTATTATATTATAATAACAACAGTGAAAACAGAAAAATGAAATTAATCAAAAAATCACCGAGATATACAATCGTAAAGCTAGGCTATCTATCCCTCTCTTCGAAACGAAATTTTATATGGAAGTAATATGGCGCTCCCGTCATGTGACGTCCACGACGGTTCGGATCTCTCTTTTTAACCAACGACTTTAACAGCATTATAACTCGTAAACTAACAAGTACTTTGTGTTTTTTTTTCACATTTATTCTTACTGATAATTTAAAAAAAAGACTTGCATATACCGTATTGCAACAGGCATTATTAACGATACTAAGGCCAAAACTTTTTTTAGATTTTTGTCTGTCTGTATGTATACTACATCACGCCAAAACTAATGGACCGATTTTGAGGGGACTTTTTTATTCGACTGAGTGTTAATACGATTGCAACTTAGGATACAAATAATCACGATTCGATCCATTTTTGTCGTCGGAATTCGTTTTTGGAGAAACTATAAAAGTAAATTTTCATAAGAAATAATACCAGAAATGTGTATATTGCTGAAAATTGCTTGTTCGTAACTGTATAATATTACAAATTATAATTATATCTAAATTACGCTTTATAAACTGGCTGGCTGCTTCTTGTGTAATGCGGACCAAACAACAATATTTTTACGAGAACAAAATGGAATATTATTTCATATTTATCTGTGATAAGTTATCCCGGTTAGCTTTTTACTTCTTTCCTTACATTTTTTACACCAACCTACTACACAGGTGGTCATTTTTGTGAAGATTTATCAGATTTTTCTCGAGTTTTACACAAATAAAACGATGAGGGCCTATCTCACTGACAGCGCGTGACAGACTGAAAAACGCACAGATTGTAGTTTTTTGCCCCGCCTACAAGATTGTACTTTTCGTGGGGTCATTTTTTGACCGCTGTTACTCTTCTTGACTTATTCCTTATTCGTAGGTCCAATGTATCTCGTGAAATGTGGGTATATCCAGTAATGGAATACCTCTGCCTACCCCCTCGGGGATGAAAGGCGTGAGGTTATTATAAAGTTTTTTTAAATTTCGTAGGTGGCAAATGCCTAGGGCTACAGACGCTGTGTTCTCCGTGGGACGTACTGCTGTACACGACGCCGGACATGGACATGTCTGTGCGGCCGATGCCACCGCCGCCACCCGCGCCGCCCGGACAAGCCGCACCCGATGACGCTGGCGACAAGGACGACAAAGACGACACCAAAGGTCATATGATCATAACATTGCTAACTTAACCGGCCAGCTACCAGCTACATCAAGCGAAATGTAGGTAGGTCCATACTATGCTAATGACCCTCGGTAGGTGAGAGGTTAATAGGCATGTAGGAGTAAAGGAGAACGATCTCTGTTGTGAAAGTGTCCGTTAAACCGCTTTAAAATATGGTAGCGCCACAATAGCAGGGTAAATTTCAAAGAAAGCGCCAAAAATCTGGACTGCTAATAATTTTATATACTGGTCTGTTCTAATTAATCTAGTCACCAAAAATCATCAAGAAATATAAAATTTTCTAACTCGGCACACTTCAATACGTAGAGAACTGCTACATTCGTACATACCTTTTTGCCTATACTTATGGTCAATTTTGGAACTGTTATTTACTCCTTACCGGTGGAAACTTTTTGAACTAGTCCCCCATATAAAATATTTTGTCATATTACTCTACCATCTATATTAAAAGGGTAGTTGATGCCTGCCTAGTCAAATGAGTTACCTACCTTTTATCACTTGGCATTATATTTTTATACAAAGATACTTGCTTTTATAGGCAATCAAAATTAGTGATAAATGCTATACCTCATACCTACCTATATTTAATAATTTATTTAATATGTATAATATGTATCAAAAGTTTAGTGTAGTTCACATCAACATTCTGTGAAAACTTTTATATCCTACTAATATTACAAATGTAAAATTTTACATGTTTCTTACTCAATGCTGAAAGGATTTCGATGAAATTTGTCACCCAGATAGCACCTGGATTAACACATAGGATAGTTTTTTTATTATAAGCTAATCCGATTATATATCCGATATAAATTCATTTACTAATACGCATAACTAATATAGGGTATTTTATTTTGAAAAGCCAAACCAAAGCGAGGGCGGGTAGCCAGTCTACAATGCAAGAACTTATGATTTGTTACAGAAAAGGAAAAAGATAAAGACAAAGAGAAGAAAGATAAACTGAGACGCGTGCTGCTGATCGCGTGCGCCGGTTCGCACCAGATTTGGGCGCTGTTCCTCGACAACACCATATGGTGGAAGTACAAGTCCTTCACTGAAGGTGAGACATCCACATTAATCATATCCGTCATCATCAAACCGTAACAGCCCACTGCTGAGCTAAGGGTCTTTCCTCACACATGAGGAAGTATGGTCTTTAATCTCCCACGCGAGCCCATTGACCATACTATAACCATTTATTCAGTAGGCAAGATATAAAGAGCCAGACGTGACGCTCCAAATGTTTGGCAACATTGCACAACAGCGCCCGACGTTGTTAGATGGCGTGGAACATAAGTGCATAGTTAAATTAACTAAAGTCTTTTATCCACTAAGCAGCAATTGATCAACATGTGGCAACGTTCCACAACTGCGTGCAACGTTGCGAATAGCCCGGCACATAAGTTTAGCAAGGGTGTAAGCCCCCGAATGCTCTAAAGTCAAATGCTAAACAAAACTCGGTTATTTGGAAAAAAATACTATGTTATGTCTTACCGTTAGGCATAATACCCACGAAGAATCTTACATTAAATTATTTAATATAGATACTTTAAATTATAGGTACTTGCGTGTGCATAGCCGGCTCGGGCGTCGAGGCCGCGCGGAACAGTGCGTATCCCAACACAGCTGCGTTCGCGCAACCCTCCGGCCTCGCCCTCAGAAACGGTGAGTTGATTACTAAACACTACATCTGCCCGCGACATCGTTCCCTTTCCGGAATGAAAATCACCCTCTTTGAAATGCAAGCAACCTCCCTGTAAAATTATACCAAGATCTGTTTAGCTGTTTACGACTTATTTTTATTATCAACAAAGAACTCTAAAAGAGGAAAAAACCGATTTCAACGAATATCACTAAAAATATCGTCGATGTATAAAATTTTAAGACTTTTTTGATAAAATTTAAATGAGATCACCTCTGAAGTATGATCTACCAAATAAAATCGGTTACATAATTGGCGGAATAATCACGTAACATACATACAAAAAACATACAGTCGACTTGAGAACCTCCTCGTTTTTTAAGTCGTTTGAAAAATTAAAGTGTATTTTGCGTTAAATTTCTTCACAAATGCATTATTTATTTACATTAATATTACAAACAGGATTTTTTTTGTATTTTTGTTTATAATGAATAGGGTCCAAAACTAGTGGTTCGATTTTTAAAAAAAACAACAGTAAGTAAGCAATAGAAAACTTGATTTCAAACTTCGATGTAATGATTTTGGATACAGTCGACCACCCTTGTCCCTATATAGGTACAAGCCCCGAAGTGTTCATAGCTGACGCGGAGAGCTCATCTATACGCAGGTTGGCGTTGTCTACTGGTCAAGTTTCCACTCTGTGCGGCGGCGACCGAAATCCTCTGGTAAGTATAAAATATAAAAATTCTCGGTACTACGGAGGAGCGATGAATCCTAACACAGGCTCATTAGGTCTAAAAGGGTGCATTAACCCATCCATAAATTACGTGTTAGATAAATAAATATTTTTGATGTTTTTTTTTTTAAGTGTTACCAATTTACCAGTAGGTACCACATTTATCCAGTCTCGCGTCAGTGATAACACTAGATAATCCTATTCATTCTTGTGATTTAATTGATGATTGTGTTTAGAATGGATTACCTTATTTATCCTAGGGTTGTTTCATTCGAAAATATATATATACGAAACCGACGAAAAGGGCGTTATTCTCACCGACAAACTGCATTATAGTTTGGCGAGTGTAATTTAAAATTGTACTAGCGACCCGCCCCGGCTTCGCACGCGTGCAATGCTCACACTTAAACCTTCCTCTTGAATCACTCTATCTATTAAAAAAACCTCATCAAAATCCGTTGTGTAGTTTTAAAGATTTAAGCATACATAGGGATATAGGGACAGAGAAAGCGACTTTGTTTTATACTATGTAGTGATTTGTAAAAGGAAACAAATAAAAAAAACATACTTATGCTCACTTTTTTTTTCGACGAGGTATGCAGAGATACTCAATTTCTTTTTTTACCATCGCACTTGTCAATGTAAACGTGACAGGTAGTGAGGCCATTGACAGATTAAGGTGCTGTTACACATGGTTCAGAACCAATTCTGGCCCGTTCGAGCTACTTATAAATATGTACGTAAATAAATACATAATTGCTTACAACTTGTTCTACAAATATCAAATTGTCAATTTGAAGTAAATATTAAATGCAAATATTAAATGGTTGACTGGTAGATAATGCTATTAGTTTCGTACATTTTCTTGGTCCACGAAGTTAAATAAATAAATAAATAAAATCCTTTTGTAACAATTCAAAATATCTATCAGCTCGTCTAACCGCAAGATCGAGACATAATAAGATTATCTATTGTCTACGATCGCCTGTTGGACACCGATGATGGTGAGCCAGTCAATCATTGTTAGAGAAAATTAGTTCCAGGGTTTGCATCAAAATACCACATTTGTTTCCAGAATCTCTTCGCGTTTGGTGACGTAGATGACATTGGTGTGGAAGCAAAGTTCCAGCACCCTCTAGGGGTAGCTTTCTGCGACGCGAACAAAACTCTTTACGTCGCCGACAGCTACAACCACAAGATTAAGAAAGTCGACGTTGGACTACAGAAAGTGACGTCACTCAACCCCACCCTCATAGAAAGCGTTGAACCAATAAAGCTGAACGAACCCTCAGGGCTGGCTGCGAGCCCAGACGGGAAGTACCTCTACATAGCCGACACCAACAACCATAACATAAAACTCCTAAATCTAGTCAAGAATGTATGCCAGGAATTCAAAGTACGGCTACCTGACCCGAAATTCACTGAGCCCGAGAACCTAATTCTATACAAAAATGACCTATTCGTGAATAGAAAATGCGGTAATTTAATTATTTATTTCAACGTTAGTTTAGATGCTGAAACGAAGAATGTAAAGTTCACGCCCGGAGCGCCGCAGAACTGGCATGTTTGTGTTCGCGACGATAATAATAAGGATGTGACTCTTGATGACTTTGAATTTGTGGGGAGTTCGCACAAAGGGAATAAGCTTCCCGGACGCGTGGAAATGAAACTTAAGCAGAGGACGGAGAAGACGCATTATCGCTTGTACCTTAGCTTCCATACTGCATTATGTGACGCATCCGTATGTTTCTCGCACTCCTTTACAATTCGGTCGACAATTTTAGTTAGAGATTCAGTCAAAATGGTTGAGTCGTACAAGATAACTTGTAAAGTCAACCCAGTTAATAGATATGAGAAAGAACAATCTAAGTAATTAAATTTAATCTTTCAAATTAATTGATTAGTACCTGAATGGTATGTTTTAATTATGCACATCTCTATACCAGATTCCTCACATAAAGCTAACATAGCTAAGGTTTATGTATAAGTTAACCTCATTAATTTTAAGTTTAATGTTGATACTCTATTATAATATTTGGTTGTTTTTTTTTTGTAATTGCAATAATACATGTTTTAGTAAAACTGGTGCCTTTGATTTTGGCTTCTAATCTTCTAATTCGGAACTGTTTCAGGTAACCACCGATATCGTTATAGATAACAAGCTAGAAATGTCAATGCCGAGTCACGAACGGGTATTCTTATGATCTATGGCATAAAAAAGCCACGATCCGGTGGTTTGAATTCTATTATGGAGTACTGACATTAGAAACTAGGAAGGAAAGCGACCAGATAAACCTTGACATTTAGAACTTCGACTAGTGAAAAAACAATTTCATACTAACTATTTTAATCCGATACATTTAGAAAAATATAACGCTTAAAATCACGATCCGAATGACCTCAAACAAGGATGTTATTAGCAGTGGCCTACGCGCCAAAATATCGTTCGCAAATTATTTTTAATTTCATACTTACAAGATAACGGGCGGTCGCGTCGTTTTGGAGGTCATACGTCGTATATTCACCTGATATTAGCGTACTTGACCTTGATATACGAACTATCGTTTTTAATTGTACATTACGGGATCTAGTTCTTAGAGATTCAAGATATTATTATAATTGGTAGCTAATTTCGTTTTAATGTGGCATCTAAATAATAATTTACGGAAAAATAAAATAAGATAGCCTGTCTCGCGCGTTCTTAGTATTATCATTGGAGTAAATCATCAAGGTACCTACCTATTTTAAATCTACACTAATATTATAAAGACGAAATATTTGTATTTGTGTATGTATGTTTGTATGTAATAAATAAACTTAAAAACTACTTGACCGATTCAAAAAATTATTTCACAAATGGAAAGCTCACTTCTGGGAGTAACACGGTAAAATCGCGCGGAACAGCTAGCATATAACAATACAATAACTCTTTAATGTACACCAAAAACAAAACAATATGGATACCAAAATTAACTAAAGTACAATGGGCGGTCTTATCGCTTTTAGCAATCTCTTCCAGACAACCTTACTTATATTACACTGTTGTAAAATTATATGGGTTATGATTATGAACGAGATCAGCCAGTAAAAGTTTTCCCGGACCCTTAGGGTGGTTACAGATGAGCTCCGTTAGAAAGAGATGCCGCTGTATGAGTCGTATAAAGCTGTCTCCTTCCATGCTCAAGTGGAGATCTGTAGGTACTTAAGTTATATTGTGTGTGTGTGTATGTGTGAAGATTTATATTTTATGGTAATCTTGCAGATTGTAGGTGTTGTTTTTTTGGAGTTCTATTTATAGTCATATAATAATAACTATTTCATTTCATTTCATTTATTTCATAGCTTGTCATATGGTATGGTATTACATAAATAAGGTCTTATTGTAAAGTTGATCAAGACACATGACACCCCGTAGGGGCACCGCTAAGTTAGAGAGGGTGCGCTATTAATTAATTCGAACATGCAATATAAAACTTCATGCACACAAATATTATTTCATACTTTCCTATTCCAATACTATCATAGTTACTTGCTTTTTTTATACAATGTTTATTTATCTATACCATATTTATTTATTCTATTAAATTTATCAATGTCTACATTGTCTTCGAAATCCATTCCTTCAATTCAATTTAATCATTTTAAAAAAAATTAAAATTAAAATTTACACATCATTAAAACATATTCACAAAAAAACTAATATCATATCATTCAATAAAATTCAATTCAACAATAACACCCATCAAAATATTATAAAATATATCTATAAATTATTATACCTACCTATGACTGAATATGTTGCCTTTTTAGTTGATTATTATTTATATTATATCATTAAGAAAATCGTCTACGTTGTAATAGGCTTTAGCTGTCAAAAAAATTTTTAGTTGTTGTTCATACGCTCGGGGTTTCTGTAAATCTTTTATATCATTTGGTAATTTATTGTATAGTTTGATTGCCATGGAGTGGGGACCGTTTTTAGGGTTCCGTACCTCAAAAGGAAAAAACGGAACCCTTATAGGATCACTTTGTTGTCCGTCTGTCCGTCCGTCCGTCCGTCTGTCAAGACCCTTTTTCTCAGGAACGCGTGGAGGTATGAAGCTGAAATTTATATCAATTACTCAGGTCTACTGTCCCTTGAAGCTGTGAAAAAATCAAACTTCTAAGCCAACGCAATCAAAAGATACAGCCGTTTATGCCGCAAATTTTCGACACTTGCAAGGGAATCAAAACCTACAGGGTGCTTCCCGTGAACTCAGAATCTTGAAATTTGGTACGAAGCAACGTCTTATAGCATAGATAAAGGAAAAATTACGAAAACCATAAATTTGCAAGGTTGTACGGAACCCTCGGTGCGCGAGTCCGACTCGCACTTGGCCGGTTTTTAAATAATTGTAGCTAACTAGTGGCACATCTCTCACGTTTAGAGGTTAGAAATATACACTGGGGAAAATTAGGTACCTACAGCTAGAAATGGAATACCTCTGCGCACCCCCTGTAGATAATAATTGTTGATGACTGACCACAGGCCAGCAAATAGCTTTATTTCTTTTTTAGTTTTTTTTTTAAATTGTCAGAGTTTTTGTATGTCGGTTTTATCAGTTGTCTTTTACATTCGTCGGGTTTAGATTACCTTGGCCCGTTTTGCCGTTGACACGGTTGTCTCCATATTTCTTTTATTAATTATATACTTATCTTCAGCCCAGGCTGTCCGCTCCTTTATAATAATAGAGCCTTAACATTTCCATTGTTGGACATGACTTTCTTAAAAATGTAGCAATGCAATTAATTTAATATACGACACACATTAATCTATTGGCAGAGTGCCTCGGCAAGACGACAAGTATTGTTTTTTATTACTTTAAATTCAATTCACACATTCAAATTATGTCATGGCCCTCGATGACATAATGGAGGCATCGCATCTCTCAACGCCGAGGTTTAAGGCCTGGCGTGCTCATACTGAGTCCTCATTTGCATTTGTAACTTAGAAAATTAGAACACCTGCATTTATGAATAACATCGAAATGTCCCGCGGTATTTCTTGTGTTGAATTGGAGCTTTAGCGAAATAATGTTCTTCGGGGCCTTCTAAAGTGGCCCTGACTATCAATTGCAATTTTTCAATGTGCTACGTTATTGATAATCGCAATTTATGTAATTTTAAGTTTATGTAATTTCAATCGATGTGTCACAATTGTCTTCAATTACATACCTACCTAATTAGTTTCGATTGACAATTGATTCAATTGGATTACTATACGGAGAATTGACAAAATAATTGCAATCGCGTTGGGGCCGCTTTATTGTCTTAATTAAAAAGACGTCTCGCAAAGTAGGTATGTGAAGAAACTTATAACAGTAGGAAACAACAGGAAATAAACTATGTTTTTTAACTTGAAAGTTTTAATGCCATTTGGCGTTTCGCAAAATTGTATACGACCGCGGCTAAATGACTTGAAACTCTTGAAGTACTTATTGTGATGAAACAAAGCGCGGATTGTTTTAGAAATGCTACATGTTGAAGGCGTAGGTAGGTACCTAGAAAATAAATACTTTCCCATTTTTACACGACTGCCAAAAAAGTGTTACTGATAATAAAATATAGCCTATGTTAGGTATTCAGCGATCTTCTATCTTTCCATTGTGGTGAAAGAATTCTTAAAATCGGTCCAGTAGTTTTTGAGTTTATTCGTAACAAAGATACAAACGTACTAATCTTTCCTCTTTATGATATTAGTATAGAGTACATATCATATCAAGTTTTATTTTGTTTTCTATTTTCAATCTTGTTTCGGTATGTTTAGTGGATTAATTTTTAATTGCCTTTTTTAGCATTCGTGTTTTTTATTTTTGAAATTATATATTTATTGTAGTGTTCTATCACGTGAAAAATAATAGTAAGTACCTACTAATTAAAAACTAAAGAGTTCGTGTTACTCACGTCACGCCTTATCCCTGACGGGCCTGTCGGCTCAGTTGGTAGTGACCCTGCCTTCTGAGTCGGAGGTTGCGGGTTCGTGTCTGGGTGTTTCATATTTATTTAAGTATGTTTATCAGTTGTTTAGTACCCATAGTACAGGCTCTGCCTAGTTCAATGGCTGAATAACCATGTATATTAACTATATCCCAAAAGAATGTTGGTTTTCGGAATATTAAACATGAAGAGGTGGTGGTCATAGACCTATTACTCGTAACACACGTGGTGGTTGGCAGCAAACGCCACAAAAAGGGGGGGTGGTTGCTCTTACTTATGCCTCGAACGGGTCATACCGGATTCTTCATGATATTTTTCTTGGGCTATATAAATATTGTGTGTAGGACGGACTAAGCTATTGAAAAATTCTTTGGTGGGTAAATGATCTAACCTGGATTCGAACCTGAGTAACCTATCATGCTGAAATGCGGGCTTACTTTCAACAGAGCTCTCGGTGAGAACGATCCATTAGGTAGGTATCTATAATAGGTAATTATTACAACTCCTCCCGTGATGAAAAATATAAAATACTGATATACAGACAGACATTCTATATTATGTTTCTTCAATGTTCGTCTTCCTAATGGAGGTCGGCTATCACATGAATCAATTATTATTATGGATCAGAGTATTAATGTGCATTAATTGTATAATTTTAATGAAATGCATCGAATTGCTTGACTAGCCTCTGCGGTAGGTAGTCCATGACATAACGAGACTGCTTCACTGATGTGACGGCTATTTATTTGCGATAGTTTCCTGTAAATAAATAAATTCGTGTAAAGTGTGTTAATAAGTCTACGGTATTAGCATTTGCCAGTGAGTTTGTCTGCGTTCTGGGATAAAAACTTGCCTATCTACTTAGGTTATTCTGATGTATTAGCTATATTACTGAAATGTTTTATGAAATTTCGTTCACTAGTTTTTGCGTGAAAGACAAAGATATTATATATAGAAAGACGTAGATATGTTACTAGAGCACGGAAAATGAGGCCGACAAATGTGGTTAATTAACCACATTTTATTTAGTCGCATTGTATTTCAAGTCGTATTTTAAGCGCAACTCTTAACTGATAGCTCTCTTTTTCTTTATTATTCGTTCCGTATCATCTTTCCCCGTCATTGTTGTATCCTATAAATACGCTAAGAAGTAAGTATGTACATGTTGTAGCACACTCGTAGGGGATCAATTTTCAAACGCAAGCAGTATGAATATAACTCATCCTTACTTTAATATCTTTGGTGAAAGAGTAACAAAAATCCCTCTATCCATCCTCACAAAATTTCTCATTTATAATGTTAGTAGGATTACGGGAAAAATAAAGGAGTAGTAGGTATCTCTACCTTCACATTTTTTAGAAATCACCAAAAGAAAACGACTTTATAAACAAACTTACTTATGTAGTCCGAACAAAATTTACCATAGAACTTTACTACGTGCGTAGCTGGGTACTAATACCTAAGTATAAATATTCATAGAAAAAGACGGAACATCCCGTGTGCGAGACCGTCTCGCACTTGACCGTTTGATTAGTTATCGAAGTAAGACTGAATGCAAATAATATTAGGTTCTTGGAATATTTTATAGTTATAGAAATTAGAATAGTGTTTATAAATACGCATGTTATATACGTAGAGTACCTAATAGAGTAAGAAAAGTTTGCTTATCAAACCGCTTATGAGAATGGACATTGTTTGGTGAACCGATATAAGTAAGTGTGATTAAGACAATCTTAACCTATGAAAGGCAAGTGTGGGTACAAACTGTAGGCAGATCAGTCAGTGACCTTTGCCGAAACCGCAGCCACCGACCGTCAACCGTTCTACTGCCGATTCTCACTCGTCGTGCTGATAATGCAGTGATCCACCCAGACGTAAGCGGGCTAAGGTCGCACAGATCATTACGCGGCAGTCGGTGTGTCCCAAAACAATCGCGTCGTGGGCTGTAAATTAGACCCTTCGCGATCGTGCGTTAAAAACTCATTTTCTATAATCTTAGTCATTGACTCATTCGAGATTACTGGCTGATCGCTGTTCGTATGTAGATGCGGTAGCTTGAGGTTTGGTACAGGGTCGTAAGAAGGATGATGATGTTGTATGTACCAGGTAGCGTAACACAATAGAATACGAACTTTCGTGCCCGATCAACTGCGAATTGTTGTTATTCCAAATTTCGAGGAACGAAAAAATAACTGTCTCATGTTTTGTGTATTGTAACGTTTGGAGACGATTGAGACGTTTTCTAAATATAGACATCCTCCTTACAAGCGCACTCTTAAAAAAACATATATCCATAAAGCTCGTGATTAACATTGAGATAAGTGTCATTAATCAAACGCTTGTTTGTTTACTTAACAGCTTAAGTATTAAGGAGATGTACAGATAACTATTTACGGACAAATAGTATTTTAATGCACAGGCATCAGGATACTATTTTTATCACGAAACACTTGGCATTCAAAGCTCGCTTTCGGGCGCATTGAAATGCGTCGCTATATACTCAGGACATTCTAGGCAAATCGAGTTAATTCCATCATTGTTTCGCAATACAATGACCATGGTATTTGGATAAAAGAATGCCTATCTGCAGTTTCTAGTGAACCTTTGTTTGGCGAGACCACGTGACGGAGGCGCGGAGAGATTGGGGCGCAATCGTGACGGTTGCTTCCAGAAACACTGTTTACGGCTTACAATGATTTATTGGGAGGATACAAGCTGCGGCGAACCTAAATACCTTACCATTTACTGCTCCGTTATTTGTAAAGGTGTTTCAAAAGTACGGTTTGAGGTAGCTTTCGGTAATCTATTGGTAAGGCTTTTCATTCATAACATACAAGTACGTTGTACTGTAAGATGAACGTGAGTAGGTACCTACAAATGTTAATGGAAGCAATAACAGTGTCTAATCACTTTAAGTACAGTGATCTGATATTCATGTTGGTTTCACAAAGGTTAAAGTCAACATCATAATTATGAAGGTGAGCTCTAAGGTGATCCCTTCCTAGTATCAATCAAGATTCCATTGAGGGCAAAAGCTTTCCTATCCTTGCTTGATAATTATTTATGATGATTCGAGCAGCCGCAATGCGTTTTCTCGATGTCCCCAATGGCGTTCTCACGATATTTTTTAAATGAAACAATGGATGGTGTTGGGCAATTGTTTGGAGTAAATAAGTATTCATGTGCGTAGGTACATTGGCGATGTTGATCACATAATTACTAGCAACTGCGTTTTTCTTAATTTAAATTGCATTGTGTTCATAATATGTTTAAGGAATGGTGTGTGCATATTGCAAATGCAGAGTCTGTACTTACCTACAACAAGACAACGTAAAATTTATAGGGTCTACATGCTCATGCAGGTTACTATACCTAAGTAATTATAAAAAAGTAAAAACGCAGAATTCATACACTTTTCTCGTGCGTAGTCGACAGATTTTATGACAATTCATAGTTTTGAGGATATTAAAATGAAAATCACATCATCAACCCGTTACAGCCCATTACTTGGCTAAGGGTCTCTCTCGTCCCATTAGGAAATAAAATTTGAATAGTTTTCAGTCATAGTTTAATTTATATTATTAATCTAATCATCTAATAAGTTTAGTAGCTTTTTAAAAAATGCTAATTTCGGCACGTGAGTTTGAACTTGCAAGTTGTCACCCCTGACATGGTTGTTATTACAACACCGGAGCGCGGCAAATCGTTGATCGATTGGGTTGCAATTTTTTTTGTTTTCCCCCAGGTGCTCGATTACACAACTGCACGATTCGAGACCTTCGGATTACAATCCTCACAGTCAACGCTACATAACATAAACTCGCATTGAATGCTGATTACTGTAATGGGTAATTAAAATATAGGCTTAATTGACAGCTACCATATCTGTATATGAACTGCATTTTACTTCAGTAGATCTTCCGTAACATTATCAAAACTCTTATAAATGAATAAAAGAAAAACTAAATTCAGGTCATGCCACAAGAAGGTAAAAAACAAGTGGCAAATATTTTTTTAAATTATATATCGGAACTTACATAAAAATGAGGCAATAATGCACGTCTCATTCCTCGTAAATTCATAATAATACTATAGATACTACTTTGTAATAATGAACAAGTAACTCATTAAGTAATTTAGGGTTTCCAAACTTTCAATAAATAAATGGAGAGTAATTTATTATGTGGTATATTATAGGTATAAATGTATACCTACAGCTTACAATAAATGTCTTACAATAAATGAGGATATTCTTTGCTAAAGTTATCGTAACTTTAGCAAAGAATATCCTCATTTATTATAATAAATATTATGTATAAATTAATTTTACTTACATAAAATAAGAGTAAGATGCGTGACCTTTAAAAGCTGCCAGGCTGCTCATCTTGGACAATAACAAAACTAAAATAGGAACGAATGAACGCTTCATATTTCGAAACCACAATCTCCTCGGAACTCCAGGACCGTCTCGTCGGATTACCCAAAGATGGTAACCGTACCACTCGTCTGAGATAAACCGGAGATCCGTAACCTGACTGTGATTTCAACACAGAGCGATCTCGATCGATGATCATCGCATCACACGATCAATGTCAGGAACGCGTTTACGTTCGATACCTACTATGTTTATTGGGCTTTGGTACGGTGTATCGCGGCGATTCAATTAATTGCTTTTAGGGTTCCATAATAATCGAATTATATTATAACTTTTTAATTCTGAAAAAAAACCGGCTGCCGTATTCAGTATTTAATTAGTTAGGTAGGTACCTACTTATTATTATAGTGGTCATAGTAGGTAATACAGACTCAGAAATATTCTAGTGTAACGCTTCAAAAGATACAGCCCTGTGATAGAAAGACGGATAGACAGACTGCGGAGGCTTAGTTAGTCTTTGGCATACTTTGGATACGGAACTCTACAAATACGAGTATGATCTTGTACCTTCCCCAAAGCTATGTCATGGTCCGATTTAATCTGTTTCCATGAGATTCCCATGTACCTACCTACTTATCAGCACAGGTTACAGGAAATAGTGGTGAAGAATCCCGGATCACAATACATGTGACTTCTTGGGATACTGTATTGGAAACCAGCAACTCGTCTGAAGATGGACTGCTGTTTGCATTTGGCCAGTCTTCATGGACGAGTTCAGAGTGCCTTGTTATTAGACTATTGACATTTCTTAGTGTAATTTTTAATTACCTATAGAAATAAAAAAAATTTTTCGGTTTTTGTGTTTAGAAAACTCGCGCTGACTATTGTATGAGGTAGTTAGGTTAGATAGGGAGTAGCTGTACTAGCTACTTATAACATATGTTAGACACCGTATCCGTGCAGTGGAATGATAAATATTTAAATAGTAGGTACATCGATAAAACTATGGGGTTTACCCAATAGTAGGTATCGCATCTATAGGTCGATCTACGATTTAAATTAGGATTTTATTAACATTTCCGTTACAATGTTACAAGGATTATTCACCTCTTCTTTTAAATAATAAGTAGGTACCTTAATTTTATTGAATTAAATATACCTACTTATATATACATCTGGAAAGCGCTTTTCTTGAATTATCTAAGTTTGCGGTTTTATACTAAGTAAAGTTGTCGTCTTACATTTCGTCGGTTGTAGCATAGGTATAAATTTTTTAAGCAAATATAATTAATTTAATTAACATTCGAAAAGTGTTTTTCGGTTATTCTGTTGGTATTCATGGCAGTTTAAGTAATGCTCGTGATCATGTTCTCCCTGAAATGTTATTGCTTCCTCGAAACAAAACAGCAATTGAAATACCTAGTACTACTTACTTAACACTTAGTATACCTATTTACTCTTCTTTAAATATATCTTTAATGTTAGTATTAAAAAAACTATAAAAATCAGATCTTATGCTGGGACCAAATAATCGGAAGATAAAAATAAAAAATCGCGTATTGAAAATTTTCAACCCCCTAGCATTCATCACCTGTACTAGTAGGTATAATTTGTATAAAAAAAAATTAAGTCTGCACAAACGTCTTTAGTTGCAAAATCGCTGTCTATGCCTACGCCCTATCTTTATATGCAAGTAGGTACCTAGTCAATATTTATTTAAAGAAATAGAATAAAAAAAAATTGCGTAGCTGAACTTATCGTCATCTTCATTTCGGTGCAATCGATGTGCAATTGTAATTTAATTGTACATAGTTTCTTAGACTGTTTCTTCGCCACAGCTATTAGATTTAACAATTTCCGAAACAGTTGTAGTTAAAAAAACTGTTTTAACCTTCAACAAGAGAATGTTATGTTCCTAGATTTGACAACAATTTTTGAAACTTATAGCCCGGACAGACATCCTGCCACAGACAGTTAACTTATCGGGTCAAAATGTGAATATAGACAATCCACCGACATAGAATACCTAACAAACAAACAAAAAATCAAAATTTTACGAGTCATTTTCGAGTAATTATATAACATATCCAATCAATTAATTCAGACAGTACCTATAACACTACCTACCTCTCTTCAAAGTCGTGAAATTTACACAATAAAGTCCGATCATAAAGAGGGTTGATTTTGTACATTTAGAAAGGTGCTGAACGAGATCCTGCCTAACCTACATAAAATTATATATGGTCAATATATCCTTCAATTCATGTTGGTATTTTCTTAGATTTGTTCGTATAGCTATCTAGCCGACGAAAAATATAGTTGTGGATAGAATTGATTACTTAGGTACTAGAAACCTCTATAAATACTACTTATCTATCTCTTAACTTTATAGAATTTATATGTTTAGGTACTTTACATACGTCTGGGTTATCTGGGTATTATTATTTTCCGTGTGTGCGTGTAAAAGTAACTAACAAAAGCAATATTAATCTAAATTCTGAGTAAAAAAATAAAATAATAACCACTCTAAAGAGTAAAAAAACCTACTTCAATCTTCAACTTATATGGTTTTCTCATGGATGCCGTTGTCAGAACTGGACGAAATTAAAATGGGACCAATCTGGAAGCACCAGCTTTCAAATAAAAAAGAATCATTGAAATCGAATCACCCAGTCGAAAGTTCTGAGTAACATACATAAAAAAAAACAGACGAATTGATAATCTCCTCCTTTTTGAAGTCGGTTAAAAACGAATAAGTACAGTCAAGAGGAAGTCAAGCTTTACACTACTAGTTTAAGCTGAGCTCTGATTTATACTGCGCGCCATAGAATACAGGACCGGTTCAAAGTCCAAAGTGTCAAGCTCAGCGTGCTCTTAACTGTACCTACCGGAAACCTCCTGAAAATACGTACATTTCATCATTGTATTTTTCGGACTGCTAAACGTGGAAGGTGGTAAGCCCATCTCCAGACTGGGGTGTTGTTAAACATGCCTCAGAACCATTTTAGAAAATCATTGGATGCACTTTTGTTTGTTTTTAATAAATTATACACAATAAAAAAGGCTTTCTAACTTTAAAAAACAACAAACTCCTCAAGTAATTAAAAAATAAGTTTAGATTTCTGACATTTTGCGCGTCTGATTTTCTGCGAAACGCGAATGGTCAGATAAGCAGAATGTCAGAATTACGACATTTTGCGTATCTGAAATTCTGTGATGGTTCCGCCGAGCTTGTTTCCTCACGATGTTATTGTATGTATGATATGATAATGTTATGCAAATATTCTATATTTATTTCCGCCTTATATTAAAAGAAAAAGAAGCTAATATTTTATAAGTATCTGACCCAAAATATGCAGCTTATGGAGATTACGGTCAATATGATTTAAATATTTTATACGCCGGATCGAATTCGTGACCCGCAAGGACGGTCCCGACCCGTGAGTCACTTGCTACCATAAGGTCGCGATATTGGAACATTACGACGAAAACGATATATGGACAGGCACATACAGCCGTTGCATATTCAATAAGGAAAGGAATTTATCGCAAATCAATAATTATTCAACCATTTGCTATGAGATATTTGCTTACTACGTAGGTAGCTAGTTCTTAGAAATCTAAGATCTATAATCTAAGAGTTTCATCCGTCAAATAAACCTGCTGGTTCCGGAATTGGTTTCAAGGCTTGTGTAACAGCACCCCGGCTCGGAAATGGGCTCTATCAACGTTTAGGGCTCCAAAAATACACAAGACAACAACAATTAAGTACAATTCTAGGAATTTAATACCTCTACCAATTTTCTCGAGGATAAGGCGTTGATATTTATTTGAGAATTTGGAAACAGCCATAAGTGTCTTATCAAAAACAATTAAAAAATAGAACCCTTCTGTAAAAATATTAGGAAGCAATAAAAAAACAAGGCTTATTCAATTACAGTACTGATTGATACCAAAACAAAAGTTCACGTGATATTGCACCCGCTCAATTGCAGCCACTCAGCGGGACCCTTGCCTCCCACGCTTGGCTTAAGAAATAGTAAACGGTTGGGCATCTTCAACGGCTAGCCACAGGTCGCAGCGGCTGGTCGCTGGGCCGCTAGTGAGGCTGTGCGTGTCTGGCGCGTCGCGGTCCCCCCAGCGCGAGCGCATCCCCGCTACGACGACTATATAAGACGTCGCCCAAACCTGCCGCGCGCTATTACAACAGTGCCTCTGTGATTTTTCCCGCCGTCATATTAATTTATTACAACAAATAAAGGTAAGTGAACTTTGCCTCGGGATGCGGAGGGATGATCGGGATGCGAACACGTTTGCAAAACTCCAAAGAAATTAGTTATGAAATAAAAAAAAAACATCTTTAATCATTTTCAAACGAGTCTCGTCCCGAATCATCACTTAGCATTGTAGCTTGTAAGTGTAGATAATAGAGCTTTAATTATAAAACTTATTGGCATCAGTAAGCTGTCAAGTGGATGAAGCAACGCGACACGCAATTACCGAACATTGAAGTCTTTGAGGCTTTATAATTAGTGGTCTTGTGTTTCTTTGACTATCATTAAGTCTGACAGAAAAATTGGTTGGTCTGTTGCATTGGTCGGGTCCTTAAAGTGCGCGGGTTACAGCGCAGCGTATGTATGTCAAGCCGCAGTTGCAACACTGTTGATGCGCGATTATGACTGAGAGCCCTTTTCTATGGTGTTGTTGTTTCATCACCTGATAGCTTTAGCTGAATGCTGGCTTATCTATAACTGTTCCCTTGATTCTACGTAAATTTGTAGTAGATGGACTTTTCTAAGTTGTGATAGGTTATTTCATTCGAAGTATAAACATACCTAAACAAATCTTTGTCGATTGGTAACAGGTTCCACAACTATTACAGTATGATATAAAAAAAACACTCCTTTTATCCCCAAGAGTGGTAGACAGAGGTATTCCATTTCTGGAAATACAAACTTTCCAAGACATGTCCTTTTATGCGGATTTCGATTCAACCAGTAGGTACTATAAATTTATTTTACAGTAATATTAATAGACCAGTTTCTTGCAAAACTAAAACAACATGTGTCCTGATATATTATGAAACCAGTTTTAAATGATAATTTTCATAAAATAAACTCGATAGGTCATTGAATTTAAAAACACTGCATCATTCAGAAATCTGTAGGTAGCTGATGACACACAGATTTTGTAATAATATAGAGCATTTCGGTGACATTTAAGTATTTTAATACGGTTGAAAAGTAGAATGTTGTTTAAAATTCAGTATTTTTAAGATTGCTTACTTTTTTGTTTGAGATTGATAAATTACTACATTATGTAAATCAGAGATTTAATTTAGATAATCAAATTTAAATATTACCTATTACATAAATATATACTCAAGACCTAATAGGAAAACAAAAATTTTTTTTTTAGATTTGTATTTGCGCACGTCGATAAAGCAGCTGCGCTTATTTTTACGACTTGATTTATTAATAGATTTTGAACTGAAACTTTATTATTATCATTATATAGGCCATATTTTTACGTCAGGAATAATATACCTAGCTTCCTAGTAGCGAAATAATTTTTAAAATTGGTTCCGTAGTTCCATAGTTTACTCCCACCAACAAACAAAGTTTTGAATACAGACCACGTATTCAAAACTTTGTTTGTTGGTGGGAGTAAACTTACAATATTACTTAGTTCCTATAGATGTACGATAGGTGCATACTTTGCTATTTTAATGCTAGTTTTACCTTAAATTACTGCTCTATTTTCTTGGACATTATCTTGTGTTACTAGGTGCCCAACGGCGTTACCCTGGACCGCGTTTTTGTCCCCTTCAGAAATTATCTCATCAAAGCTACCTATATTCCGCTTCCGCTGTAAAGCGACGAATGTGTGTGTATAAATAAATAACCTTAGCTTCCTAGACTCAGCGGTGCAGTCTGTGCAATTTATGACAGATCAGTCAGTCTGATTTCTTTATTTGTGTAGATTGTAAAGCATATAATATGTTACTATAATGTCGTGTAGTAGGTAGTAAATACGCCAGCCCAACTTTACTCGCGGGTGTTGTAATGTAAGAGGTCACATTGACCAGTTTCCGAATAGTAGCAAGTAGGTAAATCACCAACATTATAATTCTCAAAAGGGGTTGGCGTGAGACATACGGCCCATGTAAAAAACGCAGTATGGATAAACAACGTATTTGGCAAAATAACATTATTCGTCTTTAAACATTTATACTATACTAGCGACCCGCCCCGACTTTGCACGGGTGCAATGCTTATACTAAAACCTTCCTCTTGAATCACTCTAAAAAACCCGCATCAAAATCGGTTGCGTAGTTTTAAAGATTTGCATACATAGGGATATAGGGACAGAGAAAGCGACTTAGTTTTATACTATGTAGTGATTTCAGAATTTAGTGGACTGATACTGAACTGTATAATACCCACATAATTATATTGGGAATGTTTAGTAGAGATAATACATTATTTGACACATTTTAAAACAAGAGCTTTTTCTCTCGTCTTGTCCGTCACATTTTTTACTGACATGAAAGCCTTTTTCCCTAAAAACGCAGTTTACGAAATAATCGTAACAGAAAATATGTATAGCGAATGCGAAAAAGTTTATCCGAATATAACTTAAAAATACATAGTAAGTCGAAAATATTCTCTTCCTGACAAACCTTAGAGTTCAACGTCTAGTTCGTTATCTAAAAGAAAGTTTTCTTCCTCGTAGTTGGACTGGACACAATAGATAACACGCGTGGCCACATTCCTCCGTTGATAAAGAACACCTGCGTTACACATGCTCTAGGGACAGACAGACGGACGGTCGGACGGTTGCGAAATCCTCCGGCGCATCTGCATTATGTATCTGTGTCACAGGAAAACCGCATGCATTTGTTTTGCATAGATCATTAATCTGGCAAACATCATGAGATGCGTTCTATTTTTAAACTGGGTACTACAATTTTTTTATTTGTATTTTATAACCGTTTTATCGAGTTATTTTGAAAGTACGTGCTGTTGCTTTATTAATCGACATAAACGGGAGGTTCTAATATGATTGTTTATATGCGTTTGTGATCCATATCTCCATCTCCATATAACTAATCAATCTCTTTTTGTCATACTATAACAAATAGGTTAAAAATACTAGGTAAATTTGATGCAAGTGCGAAAAATATGTCATTAAATCACGAGAGATCTTGTCACGAGTCGTAGGGCGAGTAGCAAGACTCTGAAGATGTCATTTCGGCGCGTAATATCAAACGTCGTTTTCTTAATACATTTGCGAGAAACTGATAATAAAATAAAGAATAAATCGGAATCAAAATACTTGAGAAATATAAAAGCAGAAACGCTTATCTCCATACAAACTTTATGTTTAAGGTAGGTTGTTAGCTTATATATTTTATACTGTCACAGTTAGCAAAAACGCCTCTGTTTACTGTGGCTTTATTATCTAAAATCTTATTATTAGCTCGTGTTTACGAAAAAAACCGGCCAACTCGGCCAAGTGCAAGTCTGCCTCGCGCACGGAGGGTTCCGTAAAATCTATAAAAACAGCAAGAAAATCACGTTTGTTGTATGGGAGCCCCCTTAAATATTTATTTTATTCTGATTTTAGTACTTGTTGTTAGATTGGCAACAGAAATATGTACATCATCTGTGAAAATTTCAACTGTTTATCACGCTTCATGAGATACAGCCTGGTGACAGACGGACGGACGGACAGCGAAATCTTAACAGTAATAGGGTCCCGTTTTACCCTTTGTGTACGGAACCCTAAAAACGGCCCTGGCCATTTAGCCAACTCAATGAATAGATACTGTTTTGAAAATGTTAATATTTTTACTCAAAAAAATGTATTATTTTAACAGAAAAAATTTAATTAAATAAATAATCTCACTCCTTTTATCCCCACTTTTCACTAAAATATTCGACCCCCGCCGACCGATTTACAAGCTAAAATTAAAAAAAAATATATTTAAAAATAACTAACGTAAAAACTCTTCAGTAAGTATGATTTGGAAAGTTAATAAATAAAAAAAAGTAAAAAGCACTAGTTCGTTAAAATGAATTTTGCGCTCGCTTAACGGCTACAAAAAGTTCCACTTATTGAGCAACTGTAATAAAATCATCTACAAACTTCTTCGGTGACATGGCACTGAATATTGTTTTAAGCAAAGAGATTTAAATCCCTAGGACATTAAATCTCTTTGGTTCTAAGCTGTTTGTATTTTCTGTGGAAACAGTAGATACTAGACCCTTTTTCGAATATCGCGCACTAATATGGAAGCAATTATAGAAATAATAAATTAATAACAATAATGAATTGTATCACACAATTCACACAAGGTTATTTAGTCCCAAACTTGGTAGGGCCTGTACTATGGGTAGCGGTTCTGCGCGGTTTCACTCTTACTCTCACTTAGTTCCCATTCCCGTGGGAATACGGGAATAAACTATAGCTTATGTTACTCAGGAATATTCTAGCTTTCCATTAGTGAAAGAATTTTAAAAATCGGTCCAGTAGTTTTTGAATTTATTCGTAACAAACATACAAATCTTTCCTCCTATAAATAAACTAGCGACCCGCCCCGACTTCGCACGGGAGCAATGCTTATACTAAAACCTTCCTCTTGAATCAATCTATCTATTAAAAAAAACCGCATCAAAATCCGTTGCGTAGTTTTAAAGATTTAAGCATACATAGGGACATAGGGATATAGGGACAGAGAAAGCGACTTTGTTTTATACTATGTAGTGATAGTGATGTAACCGTTTCAATCTTTCCTCGTTATAATATTAGTATAGATTTACAAAGTACTTGTCAATAAAATTGGAGTAAGTTAGGTACCAATGTAAAGCATAAAATCGCGACAATTGGTATTTTAGGTATTTTCTGCAAATAAATTTTGGGTAAACCAGGAGCTTTGCACTCCTTTATGAAGAGCCAGAATGTGACAAATAAAGCACGTCTGGCTGTACATGATGGTGTGTTAGTACCTACGTTGATGTATGGCAGTGAGTGTTGGGTATGGCAGAAGAAGCACGAAAGCAGAATAAATGCAGTCAAAATGCGTTCATTAAGAAGCATTAGTGGAGTAAGATTGATAGATAGAGTGAAAAATAGTGTGATCCGAGAGCGTTGCGGCTTGAAAGATGATATAGTGACTAGGATTGAAAGAGGAATGCTCAGGTGGTTTGGTCACATTGAGCGGATGAATGAAAGTCGTCTAACGAGACAAATATACAAGGGTGTTGTGAATGGGCGAGTCGGTAGAGGACGACCTAGGCGTACCTACATCGACCAGATCGGCGATGTGTTGAAGAAAAGCCAGATAAAGAGTACCCGAAACCGACGAGCATGCATGAGTCGTTTGATGGATGTGGAGGAAGCGCGTGAGATCTGCCAGGTTCGTAACAAGTGGCGGTCTGTTGTCTCTGCCTACCCCAATGGGAAATAGGCGTGAGATTATGTATGTATGTATGTGTGGCGTCTTCAATGTCAACATACGGACAGATTTTATTTAATGTTTTTTATATATATTATGTACATAGTGTTTGGTATGTCTACAGGCGCACGGTTACCGTAGCAACCAATCTTGTTAATTTTCTGATTTCATTTGCCTGAAGAATTATATTTTTATTTTTGCTCTGATTTCGTTTTTCCACTCCTTCTTTCTCTACAACCACATTGGTGACCCCTAAAAGAACACGAAATGCCCAACGAAGCAGAAATTAGCCGAGTCGGAGTGCGGGTTTATCCCGTTTTACCGTCATCATCCTCAGCGCCAGAACCACAAGTGGTTAAAACAACTTTAAAAAAATTGTAGATCAATATCAACATCTGATATTTTGGTACCTTCTACGAATTAACTTTACTTTTTCAAATTAAACATAACCTTTTAACCTGTCGAGTGTCCAATTACTTTTGAATGTCACTTAACCAAATTCAACAATGAAATAGTGGGATCTAACGAACCGCGAGTGCGCAAATAACGTTAATGGCTGCAGGCGTTTCATTATTGCATCCACTGAATTGCCGCTTGCATTGCCTTTCAATCATATCTCATTAACTTCGGTTTCGTAGACAAAAAAGAGTATCCCACGGTGGGCTGTACAATGCGGTGCTCTAGCTCCTAATAACTCTAATAAAGCTAATCCTACACTAGATCACCAGACTGAGTTTAGCCTAATTTGAGCCTCGAACTAAGTCGTGTGACAAGCTAATGCCGGCCGCAAAGTAGAAAATAAATATATGCTCACGCATTTATCCCTGAGGGGGTTTGCAGAGGTATTTTATTTCAAAATAGTACCTACATAATTTGACCAGTATGTTTTTGGACTCCTAAACGTGACAGGTGGTGAGTCCATCGCCGGACCGGGGTACTACCTGGAGACCTGCGGCGTATTCACGGAGCTTCGATATTCGATATTCGACTCGAAATCTGAAAATCTGTCGAAGATGGGCTATTCAGAGATTTCTGTATCGAAAACGAATGTCATATTTTGACATAAGGATTCGGAAAATTTTCCGTGGCTGTCAGAAACGCCTAGAATACAGTACAGAAAATTTTTCACTCGATCTGAAGCGAACGGAAACGCTGTCGAGCCTCCGTGAATCCGCCTCCTGATGGTTTGCTCAAGATGTTTTCCTTCATCGTAGAGCTTGTGATAAATATGTACGATTTTTTTAAACTCATGGGTACATGTTCTAGCCAGGATTCAAACCCTAGCCTCACCGGGAGGCGGGCATCATATTTATTATTATTATAATATTATATATTTATTATTATTATTATTAACCACTAGGCTATCAGCACCTAATGCCGCAGAGTAGTGCGTTAACATGTTATGCCGTTGCGGCATACGTCACAATGTGAATCGCCTAAACCTCGATAGCCCGTGCGACGCGAAGGACGTGTTGGGCAACCGAATTAGTTCGACTGTTCGATAACATCGAGATGCTGATGCGATGGCTTATCTGGTGTTACTGTCGTAACGCCACAAAACGGGAGCCGGTAACTCATTTCGAAAGGCACGCACCGCGGACGCCGACAATACCTATACACTTGTCTACAAAATGTCAGAGTTGCGCAACGGTTCAAGGCCACCGCGGATGTTTTATAGCGAAACGACATTCGGGCTCATGAATACTCGTATACACACGATTGTTCACATCACTTATGTTTTTATGCCGATTATGCTTGAAGATCCGCCTGCTGGAGTCCAATTTTTGAATCACTCGTTTTCACAAGAACACTTGCTCGATATGATGAATCTAGCCTTAGAATTAGACACACACACACACATTAGACATAGGTTTTACATTGCTCATATAGTAGCTTACGGATACGAAAATACGCTAAATCTGATTACAAGCTTCTTTTTAACTTGCTTTGTTAGTATGGGTCAAATCATTAATATTAACAATTCTTAGTCATTTATTAGATTTACGATCACAATTTACAAATGATGAGAGCACGACCACTATTTCATCATTATAATAAACGAGAGCGCGACCACTCTTTCATCATTCGAATTTCAAAAATATGGATTTCAGAAGTCATGCAAAATTATCAATTCGAATGCGAATTCAAACGAACGATTCAAAAATTTACCTCCTGATTCTGTTTCGTGTGCTACCTTTTGTTCACAATTAACAGGATGCGATCATAATTGTTTCATTAGTTATGGTAATTAAGCTAGTATATAAAAATACCTGATGACGGCAATGACGATACATTTATTTACGTCTATAATAATTTATAAAATTTATGTTGTTGTCTCACGCGTTGATGTCTTTTATATTAGCGACATAGCTGACTATAACTATGCAACTCTACTGCAGCTGAATCAATGCCAGATATTGATCACTATCTGGCATTGATTCAGCTGCAGGGCTCGTACGAAAAGTGGACCGCCCCGGGTTTTGGCCCCTTGAATTTAGTATGCAAATAAATAAATGCTTTTCGTAATTTGATGTGTGCAACATTTTAAAATAACAAAATTTTCTTTATTTATTATATCGTGACGAGCTATAGAAACATTACAGTATGGCCAGCGCTCGCTTTGAGAATAGCTACTAGATTATATTTTTAGATTTGTAGTTTTTGACCACAGGCGCGGGGCCCACAGCATTTGGTGTCTCCTACAATATTGCTAATTCGGCACTGAGCAATGTTGAAAAACAGCAGGCTATTAGGATATTGCAAGCCGTGACCATTTAGGTTATTGCTATAGCTTTCCACATCTGTAAAGCCAGAATTTATTTCGTTACGCACTTTATAAGCAATTGCGGAGCGTGTTGATTGGATATAATTAACGTAATAAGACTTGATGGAAGGCTTTTCACTCAGATTTAGTGCAATATGAATGATTTGTCCAGTTACACCAATATAGCTGGTTTCGGCCAACGACGAAAGGCTGACTCGTTTTTTAACAATCCAGACACGGTAATTTATTCCCAAACTAGACAGAACTTGCACAGAGAGTACAAAGTAACTGATAAAGGCTTCAAAGAAGAGACAAAAACAAGATGTGCTTACAAAGGTATCTACACTCGAAACATTATCGTCATTCTGGTGCAATCGGTTAAAAATAAACTGCCATTTAGTAAGATCCTCTTCACATTGCATGTTACTCGTGAATGTTTACCTACTTCAAATAAAATTTTATTACTCCATTAAATTGCATACCCAATTCGACACTGAATTCACGATGCCGTATTTATTTGAACGTTTAGTGTATGGCAAGGCTGTGGACGAGATTGTCCGAGGCCGAAGCAACGGCAGAGGTTCCGTGTGTCACGTTCGCGTGTCAGAAGTATTTTTCTAGTAAACGAGTGACTTTGAACTTGATGCGTTGATAGGAAGTTTGCGATTAACGCGCGATTCTTGTGACCTTATGGCTGTGACTGTTCTCGATGTGTTTGTGAATTCTAAAGCGCTCAAAGGAAATAAAATACTTTCATTAAGTGTATTCAAACATGATTTTGCTGTCCGTAAGTTTTTGTAAAAGTGGATAAAAAATGAAACTGAATACCATCTACAACAATCCCTGCGCTGAACGAAACTCTGTAAAGGGTAGCTGGACTGATGCAAAAGCTTGTATTTTTTTATGTAGGAAAATAAAATTCATCGCAAACATCAGCTGCATCATACCATTTTGGAGGACAAACTTTCATACAAGTTGGTTCTATGCTGGTACTACTCCTACGCAAGCTGTGTATAAGTATTTACTTACTGATTGTAAGCTGTTGGAATATTTGGAAAGCTTAAATATTACAAGAAATATTTATATTTATATAAATATTTAATATATTATTATTATTTAATTATTTAATATTTATTTTTAATTCTGAGACATGTGTAAAGAGACCCGGTCCGGCGATAGGCTCACCACCTATCACGTTTAGGGGTCCAATATATCTTGTGAAATGTGGGTATATCCAGTAATGGAATACCTCTGCCTACCCCCTCGGGGATAAAAAGGCGTGAGATTATATATATATATATATATTATATTTATATTTCACTATAGCTATTGCGTAGTCGCATCGCAGCATGGATCCTGTTTTTCCCGTTGAAGTGACATTTCGCAAAAAAAATATTATACTAAGCCCTCTCTCTTTTATGAAACCACATTCCTTTCAAATAATCTTTCATAATCTGTCCAAAACAGTAATCCTTTATGCAAAATACAACTTAGTAATAAAAGTTTCACTCGATCAACGACGCGTTTGGCAAGATTTGAATAATGGTGATACTGCAGCGTGACTTAAACGCAAATAGCCATATATCCATTGTCAAGAGACTTTCGTTTTTCATTCTACGAGTATTTACATATTATAGCAACATTCAGACCTTATAAACACTGAGATGATATTTAAGGATTATTAGCCTTGAAGTAGTGGAAATTAAATGTTGTAAATAGCCTACACTTCACAGTAGCTTGGCTTAAATAAATAACTATAAGATTTGTTGTTACTCTAATTTAATATAAGAAATGCGAAAGTGTTTGTTGGGTTGTCCTCCTCAACCCGGCAACGGATTGTATGATAGTTGGAAAATCGAGAAGTGATATTATATGCCATTATGTAATTACTTTTTCCGAGTAATTTTAAAGCACGAACACGCATCCAGATATGTGTAGTCCATATCTTCTGTGTAACTTCGGCGTGACTGGAGTGCATCATTTGGTACGGCGCCACATAGAGTGCAGTGGAGCAGCGCACGACGGTGCAGGATCGTGACCGAATCCAACGGACGACCGGCCTCGAAAGTTGCAAAACACCCCGTGGAAACACATTGTTTGATTTTATTATAGAACCTCGCACTAATTCGCGATTGGCACACAGATCCGCGACGAATACCATTGAACCCGTAACTAGCACGAGTTACACGCATTGTTTTAACTCGCGAACGCGTTCAGTGCAACATGTGAACCACAGGTATAAAGTGATGTGAACAATAAACTGTGTAATTCTACTATGCATAATTAAGTAATTATAGTGTTTGCAGGAGCTGTTTAGGTACGCGGTCTTCAACGTTAGTGACGCACACTAAAACGCATCATAAAGTTCTCGGATTAATTGCGTGATGCTATATGGCCCGTATCATTGAAAAACGGAATTGAAATAAAACGGTGGATATAATGTCCATGTTTGGGTGAGGAAGTCAGTTTATGGCAGCCCTGAGCGTACACAGCACATCTGCTCATGACGCGCGGCTTATGCCTTATTGATGAGTGGGATCGCAATTATCCACGTACGGTCATCACATCAGTTAAGCGCGCTACAAGCGTGTCAAGGTCGCGTGTACTTGGTGACTCGTGATCCTCCGCTTCGCGACCGCCCGCTTCCGGGTCCGTTAAGTTCTGTACCTAAGTACCTATGCTCATGACCAGGGGCCCTATTGTTTATTAATAATTGGAGTGGGATTTCGTCTTCATTTGACATTTAATAGGCGGCCAGTGCTTGCTTTTACACTGGCAATGTCGGCGGGCTCAAAAAGCCAATGGCGATTAAGATTGTAAGAGCACGATTTTTACTTCATCGACAATAATTATGGATCATGTTGTTTGTAAGTACTTGGATTGAGGATTTAATAAAATCAGAATGAGGTTCTCTGCAGCAACCGATTCGTGTTTGCTTAAGTGCACGCAATACATGATTTACTCATCAGGATAATGGCTGTCGTAATGTTAAGAGAAAAAGTTGTCTTGCAAAAGGGGCCTGGTAACCTAGAGTTCGTCGTTGTGTGTCACAGTTTTTCGGTTATTAGGTCGAACTGTTGGGTTTCGTACTTCGTGGTCAAGTGGTAAAAACATGGTGCCTTATGGTGCCTGTATGTTTATCTGTGTGTCTGTAATAGATGCTTATTTCAGCAAATACTAAGTATCAACATGAAATTTTAAATTACAGTAAAGCTTTCCCAACTTTAAAGCCAATGAATGAAATAAATTAAAAAGTAATTTTCTGGATTTTTAGGATTTTGAGTGGGTTAAATGGATGTAAAAAGGACTTTATTTTCAATTTTCCACATCACCAAATCAAATAATTTATTTCTGTAGGTAACATCTTACGTCTTATGCTAAAAAGTCCCACAGTGTTCTAATTCTGAGCTAGGGTTGACAGAAAAAGAAAATTATATCTTATTTATAGAGATTGCACGGAACCCTTGGTACGTGAGACCGCCTGGCATTTGGCAGGTTTATTTGAGAGAGTAACTTAAGAGTGGGTAGTGTAAGGCATGGCCCGGGGCAGAGTTACTGGCCGACGCAGGGGCCGGCACGCCAGGCGGTCACCGCCGCTATTGCTTACGTAATACCACGGGTTGACTAATGTGCCCCAGCACTGACCGCCGTAAAAACAATCACACCGTTTATCCTCCGGTGTCACTACCAGTGACATCATGCATAGGCAAACTACATCTCGTGACCACTGTGTATTTTGGTTACAAGGTATTGAGACACAGTGACCTGAAAAAACGATTCTTACTCATGCAATGGGTATGTCACAAATACGTTCAGATAAACTCCTAGTTTCTTTACTTTTGTCTGAGGACATTTTTAATTTACTATGTGCGTGAAGTTGAGCAGACTATTCTAAAGTTTAAGTACGTCTCTACTAAGTATAGATATGTTCGTTTGCTAACCGAAGTTCGAATAGATATTAATATGACTCTTGGACTTGTAATAAGTACGTAAAAGGAGAAATTACTCAATATCTATCTGCCGTGGAATTTGACCCAAACTCAGCGATCCGCACCGCCCTAGTTCGTCACATTAAAATTTTTACTCGCTTGTGGTCGAAGAAACGCGTGTCAATTATTGAATAACTAAATTAAATATAATATTGATTAAATATCTATGAAGAACTTTTTGTAAGTATTTTTAATAAATAGTGATTAAATATATACATATTTAATCATTATTTATTAAAAAGACACAATTTTAAGAATTCTACTTGAAGAGGAGGAGGACGACGCGGGTTGCTTAACAAATGTTGCTAAGAAGAAACAAAAGGGGTCACGACCTCTATGCCAAATGCATTTTCATAGGAAGCATTCTAAGACCGTGTACAGCATCAAGTCTAACGCTGCCTATGGCATTTATAACATACGACCTCAAGTTACATGTATGAAAATACCTGTGAAAATACATTTGATTTTTTGAATTAGTCTTGTCGCAATCCCTTTTGCACAATAATAATTTGAACTATTATAGGTACCTATAGGTTGCCAAATCGCAAATTGAAGTGTAAAGGGATATAAATGTGAAGCCGACGACAATATTGAGGTTATAATTAATTCCACACGAGGGTTGCAACATCAAGTACACGGAGGCACTAAAAACAACTCTCGGTTGCGACCTGAACATCAATCCACCGGAGTTTCTTAGGCTATTAAATATCTATTAACCCTATGTTGGCATTTAAATAGCGCCGAGATTCATAAGAATATTAAATTAACTTAATAAACCCCCGTAATTGAATGTTGTCATATGACACGACCAAGTTTATGCAACACATTCCTAGTGGATGTGTAAGTCTGCATTCTCGCACAGTAATTTTTTGCTCCACAAGGATTAAGTAAACGCTATCAAGAAACGTTCTAAATTGTAACATAATCGGAAGGTATATGTTATTAATAAGTAATGGGAATAAATAATAAAGAAAGAGCTGCTGTATGCTTGTGGCCAAGCGCGGTCACGTGTAGTTTTTTTATTTTCACGTTGAAAAAAAAACTTCGTCGAGTAATGGTGGTCAATTTATGAAATCAGACGCTTTAGGGATTTATTTAATAGCCTGACCTGGCTTTTGTTGCCTCCACCCTTGGTATAAAGATTGTCTTCGTTTTGGGCAGCTTGAACCCCTCGCTTCACACAAAACTCTACATACTCCCTCGTTACGCTCAGAGTCCATTATGCCGCCTGTGACGTAAGACACTGCTTTATCCATTTTGTGCATAATCTACTATTTATCACTATGTACATAGTATAAAACAAAGTCGCTTTCTCTGTCCCTATATCCCTATGTATGCTTAAATCTTTAAAACTACGCAACGGATTTTAATGCGTTTTTTTTTAATAGGTATAGTGATTCAAGAGGACGTTTATAGTATTAGCATTGCACCCGTGCGAAGCCGGGGCTGGTCGCTAGTTTATAAATAAAATTTGTTTATAGCGTATATAAATACGCTCAAATATAAAATAGCTCTATTTGTTTAGGGAACCTGTGATAAATTACATATTAACTGTGTTTGTATACAAAATGCCACAACTTAGAAAATAAGTTAAGAAAACATCTAAAATATTTTACACTAAGGTATTTCGCAAGGTATAGTATGCATGCAACAAATAAATATATTTTTTTGTGTGTCCTAAATACAGAAATAAAAATACTAAATATTTAATAAAATAAAATACTTAAAAAAAATAATAGCTTTGCTTCCAAAACTCAACTTACGAAGTGCAGTGGTAGATATACCTACTAGCACAGATTAGTCAACACTAATCTAGTCTAAAATTCACATTCAATAAGCGAATTCCGAAAAATATGTGATTAGATAGAGTTTGGGAAATATTTATTATTCTGCAAAATAACCTGATTATTTATGTCTATGATATAACTTTTTTAGCTGTGGCCTGTGACCTATGTAAAGTGGCCACTAATTATGTATTTATTATGTGCAGATGCACACGTGGTTGGTGGTGGCGTGCGCAGCTGCGTTTGCGACGCTGGTCGCCGCGCAGAAGCCCGGCCGATTCCTATCGCTGCCAGTCCCGCAGAAATGTGCTAACCGTAAGTACTATATGAATAGCTTATTTATAATTTACATACCTTTATAATAGTACATTATGATATAAGTGCGGTAGGTTGAAAATTACAGCCGACGCGATATTGCTAGCCTGAGCCGTAGGCGATGGCTACAAGTAAGCAGAAGCTGTAATTATCAAAGCGCACGTATGTCATACGACGTTTTATAACACATTTGCGAGGAAATAAAATAAAACTCCGACTATGGTAAACGAATAAAAACAATACAGCGTTAAGAAAAAGCGCGCGGCGCGCATCATCATTTTTTTTAGACAAAGGCACGAAAAACAGCCAGTATTACTATATAATAAAGTAAATTAATCTTTTTGTGTTTTTGTTACAGATTAATTGGTTGTAATTTACTGTCCAAATTAATTAAATTAAATAATTATGTACATAAATATTTCTTTATTATATTTTATCTCTCAAAGTTTAGTTTAATAATAAAATATTGACAACTTTTTTGACATAAAAACTCTTTGCTGAGATTTTAAAAAATACCGTTCGTTTTAAGACGGAGCATCTTGATAAACCGTGCGTTTTACTTTACACTTACCGCACTTGGGCGTAATGAGATACAATACGATATTGAAATTGGTGAAATAAGACACCTTTTACGAGCAAATGTGTTATAATAGTACATTATGATATAAGTGCGGTAGGTTGAAAATTACAGCCAAGGCGATATTGCTAGCCCGAGCCGTAGGCGAGGGCTACAAGTAAGCAGAGGCTGTAATTATCAAAGCGCACGTATGTCATACGACGTTTTATAACACATTTGCGAGGAAATAAAATAAAACTCCGACTATGGTAAACGAATAAAAACAATACAGCGTTAAGAAAAAGCGCGCGGCGCGCATCATCATTTTTTTTTAGGCAAAGGCAAAAAAAACAGCCAGTATTACTAATAAAGTAAATTAATATTTTTGTGTTTATGTTACAGATTAATTGGTTGTAATTAATTAAATTAAATAATTATGTACATAAATATTTCTATATTGAATTTTATCTCCCAAAGTTAATTTTAATCTTATAATGTTGACAACTTTTTTGACATAAAAACTCTTTGCTGATTCGAGATTTTAAAAAGTACCGTTCGTTTTAAAACAAAGCATCTTGATAAACCGTGCGTTTTACTTTACACTTACCGCACTTGGGCGTAATGAGACACAATACGATATTGAAATTGGTGAAATAAGACACCTTTTACGAGCAAATGTGTTATAAAAGTTATTTAAAATGTAACTCTAGTCCAATTAATATCATTATTTTACATAATAATAAAGAATGTTTCGTTACGTTATCCCTGACTAAAATATTTTAGGTTTTACTATATTTTCTTAAAACTAAGTTTTTAGTTCAAAATCTCGATTAGTAAATTAGTTATTTATATTCATAAACGTAATCTAAAAATAACGGTAATAATAATTTTATATGTAGAGATATATATTATGTACTATAATCTTTTATTACCAAAACTTTGAGGATGAAATCTGGGGAACTCAGTAGTTCGTAGGTAAGTAAATTAGGGTAAAGCAAATAAAAGTTCTAACTACTCAAATTCATTGTAATATTCTGCGATACCTATCTCTATCCAAGCCTCGCCTCGAGCGATGATACTAGAATTACTAAATGTATTATTTAAATAATGGTTTAATAATATTATTAAATAAATTCCAGCTGATACGTTACATAATTATTTTATACTAGCAACGCCCCGCGTTTTCACCTGCGTAGTTCCCGTTCCCTTGGGAATTAGGGGATAAAATATAGCCTACTTGTTATTCTGATGTATAAGCTATATAACTGTAAAGATTCATCGAAATCCGTTCAGCAGTTTTTGCGTGAAAGAGGAACAAACATCCATACATCTATACATACAAACTTTCGCGTTTATAATATTTGTAGGATTTACCCGGACATTAGGTATAATCTCCGGTCGGGGTATGACCATAAACATTATTTTGATAAGGTTTTTGAGCCTGGTCGCACATCTAATAAAGAACCAGTTTTTTAAGAGTGTTGCTAAGCGATCACGTTTTCTATTATAAAAATATATACATCTAAAAAAGCTATAAGTACTTAACCAATTAAAAGAAAACCGTCATGAAAAAAATGTATGTCAAGTGATGATGTTCAATGTTATCAATATACATAGTAATGGAATATGACTCTATCAGACCAATGACAAATCGTGTGGAATTCAAGTAGAAATGATCTGATAATCTTCAAACAGCATAACAGATTTTCTTGAAACAACTTTGCGTTAGTATTTCCGAAATATGTATTAAGAAGGTAGAAAATCAGACCCGGCAATGGGCTCACCACCTATCACGTTAAGGGGTCCAAAGATTATATTGGTGGAATGTGGGTATTCAGTGAAATGGAGTACCTCTGCCTACCCCCTCGGGGATAAAAGGCGTGAGAAAATCACTTCATCCGGAGGTCATTGTCCAGTCAAGGCCGCGGTCTTACTCGAGGACGCGCGCCCTCCCCGTGCTCCTCCAAGGCACGTGTCGCGGGGAAAACACTTTTCCACAACCAAAGTCGCTCGTGCATTACCGCGAACCACCTTTCTCCCGAAGGTTGATTTACTTTATTTAGACGAAGTTTTTTATTACCTACACCAAGTAAACTGTGTACATATATAAAGTGTAAATGAGTTTATACGCCTTTTAGAAAAATAGCGAACTTCCTTACAAAATTTCACTGTCTATTTAAACTTCTTAGGGGTGATTTTTCAAAAATTGTTTCTATTAGATCGCCTACGTTATACAAGTAGCTAATATGCATTTGCATGTGGAGTAAATCGTTTAGCATACTTTTTGCGTTCGTTATTATAATAATATAAGTAGTTTAGTTGTAGTTTTTCTAGTTCGACAAATGTGCCTCTGAATGTGATCGTCACGATGATTTTATAAGTTTTTAAGCCGATATTTTTTATTATAATTAAAGTAGGTGAAGCGAATCGCTGGCTAATTCTTGCCAACGAAGATGAAAGTGAATCCAGGCAAACTATATTAGCTTAATTGTCGATTACCTAAAGTCAAAATAATTAACTTCTGGTTTCATGTTATTCGACATATCTTTTTTTCCTTGTAGTTATATCTTGTCACAAAAAATAATAATACTTAATTACATTTACTTAATTAAAATGTTGCCCTTTATCCCACTGCGTCAAAGCCCAAAAGGATGTTTAATTACTTAGAGGTCATCTCATTTTTTTTATAATGAATTCATTTTATGTAGGTATTCAAGAGTTTCTCAGCACCTATGTTGTTTCAGTTTTTACTACGCGAATCGTTTATTTGTTTTAGACGCGAGCCAGCCATAAGTCATATCATCAGTCAGTGGCAAAACAATCAGCTTTTAAAACACTTTTATTACTTAGGTAATCCGTTTAATGTCTCTTACATACATAATCTCACGCCTATTTCCCCTTGAGGTAGGCAGAGACAATAGACTGCAACTTGCTGCGAACCAGGCAGATCTCTACATCCATCAAACGACTCACTGCTGCACTACTCTCGATTTAGTGAAACTGTATAGAAGTATACTACGCACTTGTTGCAATCTAATTGTTTGTTTCAAAGCGATCAAACTTAGTTACTGTAATACCTATACTAATTATCCTGGGTTCAATCAGTATCAAAATCGAAACAATTGAGCATTGACCAATTTATTACAATAAATTATGTATGTAATAATTAAGTACGCGGAGCGTGTGAATAGACAATTCTAGTTTCAATAATGAATAGACAATTGTTTCCTAAACTATTTTAACATGTAGCTGAGATGTAAAAAAAACCTACGATCAACGAATTTGCTTAATTTTCACATTACATATTGCATAAAATTTAAATAACATTTAATCTCAGTGTTTCATCCAACTCACAACACTTAAAATATGATTTATAGGTGAAAGGAGCGTGTATATTCTACACACTTTACAAAAGAAATCTCTTCTTTTTACGAGCCCAAGCCCTATTGATGTTAACAATAAGAAATTGATGACAGAAAAGAAAAAATGAGAGCAACAATCTGTTGAGAAACACCTCCTTAAAAAGATACAAAATAAAATTTCACTTATGAACTGAAATATGACGCACATTCTAATTCTTATAATGCTTTAAGAAATCTTTGAGATTGCATAGCACACTTCCTGTTATATTATTGAATTTCATTTGCAAGAGAATTTTTATAACGTGGTTAACTTTACCGCAAAGCAATCATAACATTGCTGAGAAAAAGGATCTGAAGAGGCTTAAATCAAGGAAATAGCGGGCTTCATGTAAACAGATGTACCTATGTTTAAATTTAATCAATATAACAAATTTAAAAGTTAAACAGTACTTATCCGATATATGTAGATAGGACATCTTTATCAATAAGTATATACTCGTATTGTAAGTACCTGCTTACACCTGTTATTCTAATAATATAACTCAATTTATTCAATATATAAATTCAGGTAAATATGCCTCAAGTATATGTAAGTAAATCTACATAGTCTATGTTTAATAGACAGGACAGACTGACTCAATGATCACGAAATCTCCTAACTAAACTGTAACACCAAAATTTTTTAAAGGATAGTATGTTTCTTATACGTAACTTAGAAAAGATTTTGCAAAATTCTCACGGGCATAGGAAAAACTAAATCCGCGCGGGCAACGCCGCTGGACGCCTAGTACCTTATATAAACCAGCCATGACGAATTTACATAGAGCACGTTATAGCTATTTGAGTAAATGATTATTCTGTGCGTAATGTATGCGATGCGCGAGGAAATCAATGTTTACTTGCATAATTATCTCTGTCGAACCAACCAGGGATGTTGCGGATGCCGATTTTTTTCACATCCGCGGATGCAAATGCGGATGCGGATTTTTGAAGGCTCACATCCGCGGATGCGGATGCGGATGTTTGGGATCTTATATAAATATAGTATATGAATGAAGAATTATCTTACTATAGGTAAAGGTATCATCCTATGGGGAAACAGTAAAAACGTAGGTAGGTAGAGCATTCATTCCGCAGAAAAAAAATATTAGAGCAATAACGGGAATATCTCGCTTTGACTCTTGCAGATCATTCTTTAAAGACCTTAATGGCTTATTGACATTATCATCTAACATGAATGAGATTTGCGTTTTTGCTAAACAGCATGGGGAATAGTTTAGAAAAATTTGTAACATATACCCTCGTAGTCACAGAGACCCAAACACTCTTGTCTTTGAAACAATTCCAAAAATTATTAAATTATGATAAAATTGGCTTTGAGTATTAGAATAATATATTCTTATGTATAATAAAATCCCAAATGACATTAAAGACTTACCCGTTAAAATTATTAAAAGAAAATTGTATCTATTTATACAATTTTCTTTTAATAATTTTAACGAGACCCAATGAACGTATTTTTTACTATATTAATTAATTTATTAAAAAATAAAATAAGTGTGTCCATTATGTCAAAGGTGTTTGCATGTCTTTTAATTATAGTGAACATGTATGCACTGCCAAAACTGTTTTTTTTTATCTGTACCCAAGTTTGACGCAAATAAAGAAATATTGTATTCTACTCAATCAATAACAGGAACCTCACTGGAAAAATTAAGAATACTGTTATAAAACTATAAACTTTACCTACAATAAAACATAGGTTGTACCGGTATAACATAATGGCATTTTCCTGGCGATTTTAATTTAAAAAGCTGAGCCTTAGTCTTAACTAATATAAAGGTTTCTCAATACTCAATTATCTACACACAATGATCACTGATCACAATAACACTCAAAATATATATCTTCACGATAAGTAACCCACAGCGCAAACAAACACGTAATAATTTAGTTACAAGAAACAAAGGATGTACCACAACAAATGCGTCGGATCTTGTCACCAATTTTTTCGTTCTTATTGGTCATTGTCTCATGCGAACGCCACGTGCCATTCGCGGGTCCCGCCCAATTTCTTTCTTGTCACAACTTGTATTACATCCGCATCCGCATAAATATCCGCATTGATTAATGCGGATGCGGATGCAGATGTCTAAATCTATGCGGAAGCTCCGCTTTTGCGGATGCGAATATTCGCAACATCCCTGGAACCAACCCCATGGTGCGAGAGTAGGTACCTTCAACCGGCTGTGAACAAATATTTTGCTTCGCTCCGGTACGGCCATAGATAACATCAATTGGCAAACACAATGAACTCCGTTTTTCTTGTAGCATTTATTTACTGGTTTGTTAGATTTCGAAATATTCACTCCTTAATTGTTGTTACAATTTACGGTTCTCATAGTTCCATTTAGTAAAGTATGTTAACAATTGTTTTAATAATATTACACGAGTAGGTATATTGTATTGACGGGCCTGTTGGCTCAGTTGATAGTGACTCTACCTTGTGAGTCGGAGATCACGGTTTGATTCCCACCAGGGGACAAAATTTGTGTGCATGTCTGTCGGTTCCTATCTGGGGGCTAAGCCTAGTTTCGTGTACGAATAATGTAAGTTTTTTTATTAATTTCGCATACTTAGGTAGGTACGCGTAGACTTGCGCTAAAAATCCTCTGATTATTTCAATTAGGGTTTCAAAGCTTCGGAATGCCTTACGCAGTGGTTTTTATTTTTAAGGATAAAAACTTTTATTAATATACATCTAATTTTTTAGATAGGCATTTGCTTCACTGTAACAAATATTTGCACGCTTAAAACTAAAGCAGATTTTATATCGAACTACTTTAAAAAAAAATAACACCTGTACCTACCTCTACCTGACCCAAAACTTTACATCAAATATTTTCTTCATTTCATTTCACTTTCTTGCAGAGACCTATTAACACTAGGTCTATGTTTTCCCCTAAAATGGTATGACAGGCCTTCCTGATGCCAATCCTCATTGGGATGGTAACATAAACACTTACGAGTATCTAGGTACTCGTATGCACAATAAATTCTGATTGTATCAAAGTTCAATTTGTCCATCAAATACATAATTATATTTGCGCTTAGAAAGAATTTCGGATCCTATGTCGCCGAGATTATAGGTCCAGTTCGTAGGCAAGTCACTGGCCGTGACCACAAGCAAAACTTGCTAGAGATAAATCGTCGAATATTATTCAAGTATGAATAATGATGAGCTAGTACCGTCAATTGAAATGTCCGTCATGGTATCCAAACTAATAGATATTATCTACTAACAGTAAGGATTATTTCGCAATAAAAACGAAACCTTGAAAATAAAAACATTCAAAGTTTTTTTTATTTTGATACATACGATAGAAGCATGTTTTCACAACGACTTCTAAATGTAGCACAGCGAAGCACGCGCAAGCAAATGTTAGCACGCTTACATTTGTAAACATAAACTCCATAATCTTAGTTTAGCACAACGTTATTTATCTTGGCTTTTGCAACGCTGCCTTGACAGCCCGAGACATCTTTACTGTGCTTCTGTACGTTTAATGAGGAGTCATTAAGTCGGAATCAATAATTTTGTGATAAGTTAGTGCGCCCCTCGATTTGGGATCAGGGCCGCCCGGCGCGCGGCGCCGGCACTCAGGACTGTTTGTTTAACTTTGTTGTCAAAAGCGCGATATTCATAAGCAATAGTCCAGGCAATGAAGCGGATTTTTGTATGAAGACCCCAACATTAATTCCTCAGTCGATGAAACTGTGCAGGATTGTAGTATAGTATGAGACAATACTTGCATAAAAAAATCCAAAAAAAAAAACCTTAATGAAGTTAGGTATTTTTACTGAAATACTTATTTATTTGATATCTTTGTTGGGAAAAATGCTCAGTCAAAATTTTCTTCGCCAGCAATATTCATGTGTGTTAAGAAAGCTATATGCGAAATATCCAAAAAAATCTCCTGGTAGAAACAACAAAACTCAGACGTGTTTGTACCATGCACGGGAAAATTGCTCAGTCTATTTTTTTAACTGGAATGTCATTTAATAGTCGCTGTGGACTTACAATAGGAAAATCCAAAATAAAAACCGTCTCGCTACATTATTTTCAGAAATTATCAAATTATCGACCAAAAAAAAATTTTTTTTTTAGTATAAAAACCTAACTTCGGTTAGGTTTTTTTTTATGCAAGTATTGTCTCATACTATACTACAATCAATTTATTGCCTAGACTACAACGTGTTTTTATGATTTACGGGTCTTTCCGTAGTATCTAATTTTGAAAGAAGGTACCTAATAAATACATAGGTGTTGTAATTTTCACTTCCATGTGCATAAGAAAATTGCAAATTTTTCTTGTGTATTACGTTTTTTGGTGACCTTTCATTCTAAAAAAACAGCAAAAGGGGTTGCATTTGCACTATAAATATTTTAACATAGGTATTGGTAGGTACATATACAATTTTGCTCATCTATATTTTACGCTTGTAAGACAGCTTTTTGTTTGTTTGTTTGAGAGCTTAGAGACAGCTAGTCAGCAACATGAATGTGCAGCGCACAAAAAACAGAATTAAGCTTGACGAAAAGTAATAAAACACCTACTTATAATTAACTTTAGTACAATGTAAAAGCTTAATAGGTTAGTTTAGACGTTGGTAGCAATATCAATGGTATGGTGCCAAGAGTCTTTAAATACGAGTATTGTAAACGATTCATCTTTCTTAGCATCTACGGAACATACGGAATGGAATCCCGACAATCTGAGCTTCGGTCTGACGACCTGCCATAAAGAAGTTTTTATTAAAACAACCATAAAATAACTGTATAGCTACATATAGATTGAAAAAAGGTTTAATAATTTGATTAATCTATTGGCTGAGTTGGCAGACCTGCCTACTGAGACAGATCCCGCTTTCGATTCCCTCCCGGCGCAAGTATTTGTATGTAGGTATATTGTGTTTGTTGGTTCTTGACCCGTTTACTTGCGATAAAGTTTTTTTATTTTTGGTAGTTTGCCCATAAATAACTATGTGAATTTACCATTGAATTTACCTCTGCTTTATAGATTTGTACAGATCAAGTCAAAACAGTTTCAATTATTCACATACCTAAAACTATCATTTAAATATTGATACGATAAAAAGAAAGAAAAAATAAATTGAAGATTAGACAGAGAAGACGTAATGCGCCAGCGATAGGCCGTAAATTATAATACCTACTTATGAAATCCACGGTTATTTCAAACGTAAAATATGTTATGATAACGAAGTAAAAACTATTTAATTGATTTGCTTCATAAACTTAATCTGTAAAGCGCGGGTTCCAATTGGAACCGAGACACAATTAAAAATCTATTGTGTCTCGGATGCTTGGTCTTAGAGGTTAAAAAGTTCTATGATTTAGGTAGCTACCCATGTTACTTTACACGTTTATGTATTAACAAAAACTTAAAAAATAGGGCCAATAGATTTAAAAAACAAGAAGCGAAAAATTTAATTGTGTCACAAAGTCACAAACAATATGTCTATGTCACAAACCCATTGGCTTAAGGTTTTTTTTTTGATAATGGCTAAACCTATGTTGACGCAGGGTTTTTTTTATTTCGAAAGCTGTACTTCAGGGATTGCAGCTTTTTATTCGTATCAATTATCATATTGCTAAGATTGAGTAGACTTTGCTTACCAATTATTCTTGTACCTATAGATACTTATTGCACAAACTCCGACGATACGTATGTTTTACAGTCGTTGAAATGGACTAAGCACAATAAATTCACAAGACCTGAGTTTTGCAACGTAGCCTTCATCCCAATAACTCAACCTTTCGATCGCAGGCCAATATTATAAGATAGGTAGGTATTCATCTTTATTAAATGGTCTGCGTATTAACTTTTATGTTAGTTTTGTCGAGGAAAAATATAACTACTTAAGACGTGAGTTCAACTATTTATTTATTTATTTACTTAATCTTAGGAAGACTAACAGCTATAAATAACTACATTGTAAATGCTTATATAATAGCAGAAAGCCAATAATAAGTCTCCGCAGTTAAAAGCTATCATTGTAAGGATGGATTCAAAAATCAATTGACGAGTGAGGCTAACTCAGAAATTAAAATAGCCAAATGCTATAGTTATTAGGATTTATTCCTGAAACAGGGCTACTCAATGACGAATCGCGTGTAAGAAAGATACAACGGGCTCAGCAGGCGTATTCACGGAGCTTCGATATTCGACTCGGAATCGGAAAATCTGTCGAAGATGGGCTATTCAGAGATATCGGTATCGAAAACGGATGTCATATTTGACATAAGGATTCGGAAAATTTTCCGGGGCTGTGAGAAACGCCTAGAATACAGTTTCCGAAGTCGATAGATTCGACTTCGGAAAATTTTTCACTCGATCTGAATCGAACGGAAACGGTGTCGAGCCTCCGTGAATACGCCTGCAGAACGGTATTCCGAATTTCCCTTCATGCATCTGAATTAAGAAACTAAACCAATACTGATCATTTAATTTAGTATAACATCCATAGGTAGGTAGGTTATTTTAGCCTAACCTAACTCATTTATTGACTACTTCACCTAAATCTTCTGCTAGTTTATCGCCACAAGTGGCAATTATTTTAATGAACGTTCGAGTATTCGGCTGTAAGTATATGCGATCGAAACAAGGATCGAAACCAAGCTCGAGTAATAATAAACAAATTATATTGACTAAGACTTTGGACACGTCCTTAAGCTAACATCGAGATATTTTGCGCGATCGTCGACAAACAATCGCACATCTGTCCGTCACTAAGCAAGGTCCCACCAATAATTGTCAGCCGTGCGAATTCTAATGCATTCACTCTATAATCACAGCTCATTACCGATGCTTTTGTAATTTTCTATAATTACGTGCCTATAAACACAGTAGAGGTACGTTGTAGGTCAATCAATCCATTGGCCGTCGTCACTCTTCTGCCCTTTTATTATTATTTAGGGTCGGCGCCGTAAAGGCACCTTATGTTACCTATGCTGCAAAGGTTAAGGCATATTTTATGACCTCCTTGGGAATGTTGGGTGATAAACTCCGCTATTCGGGCAACAATTAATCCATGTTGGCTTAAAAAGGCAAAATGAGAGAGAGGTAGGTACCTATGATTATTAAATTAATCAAAGGTAGGTAGGTAGGTACCTAGGTACCAACCAAAATTTTAATGAGGTTAAAAAACTGTCTGCTACCTGTAAGTATTATACATAGGTTTTTTGTTTATTTCGAGCAACGTTTTTACTTATTGTACAACTTTATAATTAAGTTCTTTATAATCTATCTGTGACCAAGATGGCAGTCTGGTGACATAATTAATAATTACGTCATCAGACTTATATTTGCATGTTATATTTCCAATATTACCAAAACCGGATTATTCTCTCCTTGTAAAAGCTTACTGAAAGTAGTGACGTACCTACTTATGATTCTTTTACATAATACCTATTACCTCTTAGTTGGATGTCACTGGAAAATTCTATGGGTATAATTATGTAGATAATATATTTAATCGTGCGAATCATTAGAGTCCAGGGACTTTTATTCTAACACATTCAGCGCTAATTAAATTGAGTAATATCCATACGAATAACTGAAATTCATATAAGTTAATTAATTTTGTTTAGGTACCTAGTTACCTATGCATTGCCAGTGCCGGATTAAGGTAACTGGATGCCCTAAGCAATCTTCCCCTGTAGTTCACATAAGGATAGGGGGGGCCAAGATAAATTTAATATACCTAATATATATCACTACATAGTATAAAACAAAGTAGCTTTCTCTGTCCTTATATCCCTATGTCCTTATGTCCCTATGTCCCTTTGTATGCTTAAATCTTCAATGATTTTGATGCGGTTTTTTTAATAGATAGAGTGATTCAAGAGGAAGGTTTTAGTATAAGCATTGTACCCGTGCGAAGCCGGGGCGGGTCGCTAGTTATTTATAAATTTAAATAAAAATTTATGAAGGGAGGTCATGACTGCGACCGAAACAATTTAAAACCCCCGGATTTTGAAATTACATACCTACTTTAACATCCGTGTGCTCGTTTTTTTTTTCGGTCGTCTCTGGTGCTCCCCTAGACGGGATGTCCTAAGCAATTGCTTAAATAGTTTATAGGCTAATTTAAGACTGTACATTGCATGGTGTTTATTATTGTTTTCGTAAGTTGATAATATTGCCAGAGACGCTACGTCATTCATACACTCGCACGGACGCTGAGTTTCGACTAGCCTTCCGCCTTTGAACTATAAACGATAGTGTACTCGGATCCGAGGGGTCAGTAACCGCCGTAATGGCTTCGCCAACTCGGATCCGAGTAGGACGCATTTGATGTGCTAAAAGAAACTTGAAGATGGAGGTTGGTACGTGTAGCTTAAGTTAAATTAAAGGAAATCTATTACGGATGCTCGAATGCCATCGGTCTGTTCTGATTTGAACGAACTTGCTAACTGATTGTTCAAATACAAAAAGTGCATCCGGTAGCTATCCTTGGCCCGGATTCGGTAACGCGCGTGACCAGCGCCGCGCCGGCGCATCTGCTTGCCCCGAGGCACGGACCGCAACCGCTGCCAAAGCTCATATCGTTGACACCACTGATTCTTAGGCGGGGAGTTTTAATTTTACAGTTAACACTTGAAATATCTAGTTATATTTCGTAAAACCAAATTCCGATACGTTTTGTAAGAAGCAATTTTAAAATGAAACAATGATACACAATTAGCAGCATAATGCGACAGTTATACCCCATAAAACTCGAGGCCACCAGCTTGTATACGAGATTCCTGCAATATTTACATAAATTAAAAATTAAAGATTTTTGACTTTTCCATGTGGCAAACTTTATCCACTACCTACTCAAAAAATTCGTATTGCACAGCGAGCGTGGAAAGGTCGCGGGTATTATGTAAGAGATACTTCCACCAATCTTGCGACAGCCTTATAGCAATTTAGCGCGATTGTTATATTCTAAAGGTATCGTCAATGTCATGACCGTGGCTGGACAGTTTGGTGGGTAGGTACATGACCCAGCGCGCGAGGAGGGTCGCCGGCTATTACTGATGCGCTGAATGTACTGCGTATATTAGATGATAATTAACCTGCGATGTTGCAGTTGGGCTGCTACGTGAGGTTAGAACGCGTGGCCTGTGTCACAGATTATGACTAGATACCTATACTACCTATATATAATTGTAGCAATGGGAGGGATGCATCGTGTCAACGGTCAATTACTTGTAATTGACCGTTTTTATCACAAAAAGTACTTTACAGACACAACATTGTTTACCTTTTGTATCGCAGTGTAACGGTAGCGCTTGACGGAAACCAATTTTATTATTGATCGTTTTGTTTGTTTACAGGACCAAAGGAATTCTTTTACAAGGGACACCATTACTTCTTTAGCGGGCATGTACCCGCCCTAGCTAACAGGAAGGTGGACTGGCTGGACGGCCGCAATATCTGCCGCGAGTACTGCATGGATCTCGTCTCCATGGAGACACAGGAGGAGAACAATCTAATCTTCAAGCTTATCCAACAGAGTAAGTCTGGATTATATAATAGCAAACCTAGAATTAGTCGTAAGCATAAACTTAGCATAATTTATTTTATACTAAGTATTAATCGAGCCATAGTTGTAGGTATCTAATATTTAAAAATGAATGTTTGTTTGTCATCTATGTACCAAACATCGTATTACGACGAAACTGTGGCGAAACGTTGATGATAAAAAAACTCCCGAAAGGAAAAAATCCAGCGGAAACGGTATAAAACGAGGTTCTGATTTGATGAAAAAAACCACGTTTCTACACGTGGTATCTATACGTTTAGTCCGTTACCAGTTCTCAGGTTCTCAAAAACAGATCCAACAATTTCGATAAAATTTAGAATATGTCGGTTATCTATTACAACCGACGTTTCGGGGGGCGAAAAGTCGATCTAGCTTCTTCAGTCATTTCTAGAAAAACTCGTTATCGTTGTAGGTAGTAGCTGCTTACTAGTTAGGTAAGTTTATGCCAAAACCAAAGTGGCATGTAACACTGCAACATAGAGGCGTAAGGCTCAATGAATTTCACCTTTTCCAGATGATGTACCGTACATCTGGACATCCGGCCGTCTCTGCGACTTCAAAGGATGCGAGTCTCGCAGGGACTTAGAGCCCAAGAACATCTTCGGATGGTTCTGGTCCGCGAACAGGGAAAAGATAACGCCCACCAACCAGGTATGTACATTATGAGCTACCGATACGAATTGCTAGAATGTTCCGGAACTAATGCGCTTCCGTGCCGTATGCCACGTACAAGTAAAAGGGAAAATTACCCATTTACATCACGTAGTGACATACTGATTTATGCACTTTCCAAAATATTGCACACTGTCAATATGAATCTAACGCTACCATTTCGAAACAAGAAAATAGTTTGTATAGAGGTAGCTGCCATTCCCATAGATTCATTTTGTTTATATGCACAGTGACTTATTTATTATTTATCTAACGGTGTGGGTACCTAACGGGAATCCTTTGTTTCAAGATTTCCAATTGCTCAGGGAGCTGTTTAGAATAATGCAAAGGATAACCAGCAAAAGCTGTTGTGCTCGATCACCTAGGTATAATTACCTACTATCGCTGTAGCAAAATTTTTTCATCTCTCCGCGCGGAAAGCGGCAAATTTCGGCCCGCTGCGCCAAACAAAGTTGCCGCTTTCCGCCTCCGTCGATAAGAAAAAAATTATACACACCTCGGGAAGTAAATAAGAAAGCCTCCGATCACATGTTTGTAGACCTCGGCTTCGCCTCGGTCTACAATTACAATACAATTTCTTTTATCTAATGTGTCTTCTCCATTGATTGCAGATCCCCAACGGCTGGGGCTACAACCCTTGGTCGCAGACTGGACACAAGAAGCAGCGTCAGCCCGACAACGCCGAGTTCGACATTAACGGAACCACCGAGTCGTGTTTGAGTATACTAAACAACGTCTACAACGACGGCATTGCATGGCACGATGTCGCTTGCTACCACGAGAAGCCCGTCGTCTGCGAGGACAACGAGGAACTCCTCAATTATGTCGCCAGTACTAACCCTGGCATCCGTCTGTGATCTGTTCGAACAAGCTTAGAAATTATTTAATCCAAAACACTTATTCAACGTCAGCTTCCTACGGCAATTACAATCACCGTAGCAAATGCATGATGTTGTAACATACGTCTAATAAATTATCACTTTTTTCACGACACCCTTCGTGGGTAATGATTTATTTAGGCAACAAACTAATTAGAAATCACAGTATTTATTCTAGCACCCGTATAATAAATTTAATTGAAATTGAATTACAAATCTTGCCATATGTAATTCCAACGCATCGAGATCTTCTCCAGTCGCACTGCCCATAATACGTCGTACAAATTATTTTGTACAGAGTAGCATATAAGATTTACTTAAGTTTAGGTTTATTTACCTAGGGAAGAATTTATATTTGTATATAAAATAAAATAGTGTAAAATGATAACTTTGTTTTATTTCGTTAACATTTTCAAGTTTGTACTTATTATCTAATCAGTGCACCAGTAGGCACTGCCACTGGTATGGCACAACAAAGTAGAAAAAACATATCTCGTAAAAGAGTTGGTAATCTTACTACTCATGTAGGAACAACATTCTTATACACTAGCCTTTTAATTTCTTAATGCTAACAGAAGACCAACAAGCAATGCAAAATCAAGTCTTATGTCATTCTGCATAAGTCTCTAACTCTTAATAAATCACAACCTTATTTTTTTAGTGGTAAACACTGGCAAACAAACAAAAAATCTTTCTTCAAAACTAAACAAATCGCCTTCAACAATCCTAATAAAAACATTCAAAAACTGTAAACAATAATAAAGTATTATAAAGGAACATAAGCTTTTTAAATATATATATGTATTAGTGATCATAAAAATCTGGGGATCGCTTGCGTACATTAGCTCTGCCTACTGATTTGAGGTCATGATTTTTGTACCTTTCACACATGTTCAAATCTCTTATTTTGTTTCTTAAAACATTCAAAACATTGAATTCTGTATGAGCAATTTTTACATACATGTTGGAATACTTTTCGATTTCGGCAGGAGTCAATCTGTACGCATATTTGTCTTTTTTAGATTTCCCATCAGCAGCTATCACAGTGCTGCCATCTTCCGTTAGGGTTGAGCACTCTTCCAACCATTCCAACTCTGTTGGATTCGTAGTATTAGCACAGATGGTGCAGTATTCATCCAAAGTTATATTTAAATTAATAGTTTGCAAATCATAGCCTGGAAATTCTGGTTTCAGTGTGCAAGCACGGTGATATCTTCGGCTAGTGTAATATATTGGTAAATCTGAAAAATAACATTCAAAAATAATTAAATTATATTGTGTGTCTTTTTTAATAATTTATAGTTTATGTCTTGTATTAGATTGAATTACTTTCAATGTATGATTTTGGATCTTTATGCAAGAACACAGGCCACATCTCAAGTTCATCTACCATGTTAATTTTGCGCTTTCCTGGTATATCAAGGTACACATCTCCTAGGACCTGGAACAAATTGAATTTTAAAAAGAAAACATATGAATTTACAGAGAATTTATAGTATATTTTATATCGAGAGACTAAACGAAGCCATTATATACCAGAGGAGGTTTGACTCCCGAGCTTGCGAGGGAGTCATGAAACCGAGGGTATATTAAGTTGGTGTTTAGTCTCGAGGTGGAAACTGTACTTTTCACTTTGAGTGCGAGAAAAATTGTCAATTTAGTACAAATTTATTTAAAACCCAAATTTACACTCAACAAAAATTCAGAAATTTTCGCGGTCAGTTTTTTCTTCTAAACCTGTCAGGCTGTCACAGATTAACAAAGAGATTTAAATCTCTTTGCAGGTAAACAATTTAAAACACATGGCGCCACCTTCTTCGCGGAAAAACCATGGAACTAAAACTCTTCACATTTTCGCAATGAAGATGGTCCACACTCTACAGATATTTACTGGCTGTTTGAGGTTGTCTTTTTCTAATTAAGGAAATTTAAAAAAAAATTACTTTATACTCCCTAGGGACTAAAGTGGTCACTTTAGTCCCGCTTCGTAGGGCTCTATTGGCGTACTTTTAGAGCATGAGAAGTGAACAATAATTAAATTCACTTACAACATCATTGAACTTTGTTGACAGAATAGCAACAGGCACAAAATATATGCTAGTAGCACTATTGATCAGTGTCTTTGCTTTCTCCACCACTCCTTTATTCCAAGAAGTGGAGATCTGGTTTTTAATCTGGCAGTCTTCTGTCAACACCTATAAAAAAATAAGTTTTCAGTCACTATTTTTTGATTTATGTTATTTATATTATACATTCAGTTATGTACATATGTAATTGGAAGAACTGTACAATATCTGACGTGGAATTTAAGGGTAGGGGCCAGTGGGGGCTAATCAACGCTTCATATCTATTTTATATTTTCATAGAAAAATTCATAATAAAAAATGTGTTTCCGGCAGGTGGCTTGGTCACCCACTCCAACCCCTTCCCCCCACCCCCTGCACCCCAAAATTCCACGTCAGATTTTGTACAGTTCAGCCATGTAATTTTTTTATGGCTAATTTGTTTAGATTTATTATTTTGATTACTTTTTATTTTTTATTATTTTTTACTTACTTTGTCAACAGGACACACTCCATGTAAGGTGGCTTCAAATACTTTTGTTGGATATTTCTTATGTTCTGCAGGCAGATCTAAATGAACAGTTTTCCCGTCTGGCCGCAAAAAAAATCCGTGGTCTATCAGCCAAATCAAAAATTGAGATTCCATGCTGACCACACCACGAGTCCATTTATTATTCCACAGAACTGCAATATACTACAGAGAATTCTTTTTTTTATTAAAGCCGGTAGGTAAACCTACCTACTTAGAAAATAGGTGAAGTAGATTAAATGGTAAGGATGGGTCAGAGATAAAAAAAATTCCAAGTCAAAACTTTATCCGTGAAAGTTTGTTTTAAAACTCTGTTTTCAGTATAGTTTTAGCACTGTTCTACACAATTAACATACCTGACCGTGATTCAAATCTGAAACTTCTGTCTTGAAACTATGATTAAAACCACTTTCAGCATTGTTGTTTTCTAATAAACCACCCAGTTGGCCGTCTTCAGCTTTACAGAAAAATGAAAACGGACTACAAAAGGTGGTAATTTTGATATTCATCTTGCACTATTATTTCTTCTTTTGGATTAATTATCTTATTTTTTCTAGTTTCGCGGCATTTATGCCGACCTGACATTTTTTTTTTGTTGTTTCACCCCTTACAGGGAGGCAAAGGCATTACGCCATGCAGCCTCGTCATTAGTTAATGATATCCTTATGTAAATGGCTCTGCTTCAGAGTCCATGCACAAAAATACAGTGTCTTTAACACTTTCTACAACCCTAACGTGCCCTAACTTGGTTATCAGTAAAATGATAGCACTTTTACTGACGACTTTATGTTGAGTGACTTTTTGAGGCAATCCAAAAATGTCCATATCTCGCATTTTATCGAATTTCCCATTCACTGCACACTTTCACGGACACTTGCCACATAATAAACTATCACTATTATGAGTCAAAACCCGAAATACACAGCAAAATGAAAATTATACAAAAAACATGACGTCCCACTTCGGATTCCCGCCAAAAAGCCTTTGCCGACCTGACAGATTTGTGGATTTTTGTTTTTTTGTTTTTTCACCCCTACCTAACAGGGTAGGCAAAGGCATTACGCCATGCAGCCTCGATCGTTCGTATCAATTCTTGAATCTTAGTTAAATGGCTCTGCTTCAGAGTCCATGCACACTTGTGTTGTGTTCCACTAAACGCCCTCTGTAAAAAAAAAAGGATGGTGACGGAACAAATACCTAACTTTAGGCCATCCTGAAACTGACGTTTAGTGGAAGTGACAGACAGTGAAGGAAATAAATTCACGGAAATCCTTAACTAATTAAATTTTACTCCAACACAAACAAAATATTTACTTACTCACAACAGCTTGCACATTTTTAATATGCATGCCGCCGCCGTATTGAATGAACGTCGCACTTTGTTAGTGTGTGCGCATAATCCTATTCTTTATTCTGAGACGAGGCAGAGGCTTTAGGAAGAGCTAGACAGAATGAAGAATAGTCCTATGGCATGGATAGTGGATAGAAGATAGGTACTTAGATAACAGATAAAGATAATTATATACACAAACTCGGAACAGACATTGTACATGCACACAAATGGTGGGCCCGAAGCCCCGAACGGTAATCGAACCCGCGACCTCCGACTTAGAAGGCACTCCCAACAATACCATTGAATTCTTTATATTATTAAGTGCGGTATGTGAGGAGAAATACACTTGCGATGTAGGTTCATACACTATACTCCTTAAATCAGTCAAGATCCGTGCGGTCTTTCTGATTCTTGGTCTGAGAGGTCTGAGCAGACACGATGCTTTTAGTATCGGCGATAGGCGATTTTGCGTCGCGTTTTAGCAACAGCATCGGCTGCGTACGAAGAGGTGAAATGAGGGGCCAAAGGGCGACGTCAGGGCCGCAATCGGCGTTATTTACAACGAGTAACAGAAAAAGCGCAATTCCTCATACACCTCAATTATATATAAATATTTATATTAATATAAAAATATTATAAAGAGGAAAGATTTGTATTTTTGTATGTTTGTGTGTTTGTATGTTGGTATATTTGTTACGAATAATTTCATTTTTTTTTCACCAATGGAAAGTAGAATATCCCTGAGTAACATAGGCCATATTTTATTTCCGTTAAATTTTTATTCCCGCTAGTAATATTATATGAATGCGGGTGGCAGGGCCGGATCTACCTATGGGCTACTTGGGCTGCAGCCCAGGGCCCCGAGGTTACAAGGGGCCCCAGACCCCACTAAAAACAGTAGGCGATAATTTGAATTTAAAAATGGTTGTCTGTAAAGTCGGTTTACGGACGATATTTTTACGTGATAACGTTATAAGAAAACATTGATGAAAAATTGCATACTTTTATGAATTAAGTTAAGGGGGAAAATAGGTGTAAAATTATGTTTTCATGCTGATTTTCATATTTTTTTAAGGTATGTAAATGAAATATTATTGAAACATAAACTAAAAAAAATTGTACGTACGTACGTACTATCAGCAAACGCTAAGCCTGATACATTTGGAAGAATTGTCGCTTGTAAGCTAAAATTTTATTACCCCGACCCTTATTAGTAGAGATGCCACGAATATTCGGCAACTATTCGGTATTCGGCCTATTCGGCCACTTTTTTGGTATTCGGTATTCGGCCGAATAGTCCGTACTATTCGGCCGAATACCGAATAGAAAATCATGTAAAAAATGACACGTTATTTTACTCAAAACTATGTATTTATTTCCAAATTACAACATTTTAGTAGTTAAAATTAATCAGTTGTGATGGATAAAAACGAGCTTTTCAGCATTTTTTGGTAGCAAACGATTGCGCTTTTCATCGTTGACGTTACCAGCCTCAGAAAATAACCGCTAGATTTACTCGCAATTTAAATAAATACAAACGCGCCGTCGTCGGCCGTCGCCTGCCGCACGAACGCAACGAGAAAAACAGGTTGTGACTTGTCTTATTCTAGCTAACGCGCCCCCACCAAGCATGTACTATCGAAAAAAGTTCTGCCTGATACACCTAAGTGTCATTTTAGCGAGCAGCTATGTTATCCCACCCCGTGCCCTCACTTATAGTAACAATGACAACTACAAAAAGTGTTTCTTTTATGTTTATGACCATATAGAGTCGATGTATGGATCGGAATATAAAAAAAGACGGTTTTACTAGCTTCTCATTGTGTAACTCTAATTAGGGTCGGGGTAATAAAATTGGAGCTTACAAGCGACAATTCTTCCAAACGTATCAGGCTTAGCGTTTGCTGATAGTACTTCGCGCCGAATATTCGGCGCCGAATATTCGGCGCTTCGGCCGACAGCGTTGCCGAATATTCGGTATTCGGCCAATTCACTATTCGCGGCATCTTTACTAATTAGAGTTACACAATAAGAAGCCAGTAAAACCGTCTTTTTTTCTATTCCGATCCATTCATGGACACTAAATGGTCATAAACATGAAAGAAACACTTTTTTGGCTTTCTCGCCACGGGGTGGGAAAAGATAAAATGACACATAAAGAATTAAACGAATCTTTAAAGAATCTTTTGATCACAATAAGAAATATGATTGCCAAAATAAAGAATAATTTGGAGTTCATATTCATTTTTCAGTACAAATGTATGAAAAAAGTTTTTGGCGATATCTGTCATTTCTAGTACTGATACCATAAATGATCCCATAGAGTCTTTTGATCCCTACACGAAATAGGATCAATTGGCATTTTTAGGGTTCCGTACCTCAAAAGGAAAAAACGGAACCCTTATAGGATCACTTTGTTGTCCGTCTGTCCGTCCGTCTGTCAAGACCCTTTTTCTCAGGAACGCGTGGAGGTATGAAGCTGAAATTTATATCAATTACTCAGGTCTACTGTCCCTTGAAGCTGTGAAAAAATCAAACTTCTAAGCCAACGCAATCAAAAGATACAGCCGTTTATGCCGCAAATTTTCGACACTTGCAAGGGAATCAAAACCTACAGGGTGCTTCCCGTGAACTCAGAATCTTGAAATTTGGTACGAAGCAACGTCTTATAGCATAGATAAAGGAAAAATTACGAAAACCATAAATTTGCAAGGTTGTACGGAACCCTCGGTGCGCGAGTCCGACTCGCACTTGGCCGGTTTTTTTTTGTATCATATCATTTTTTTCGCTGACTGTACATTTTCACCAAAATCTGTGAATACAGTTCATAATATCTTAAAAAGTTAGGGATGGTTTCTTAGGAACGTTTTCCTGTGAATATTACGATTAAGGTACCTTTTTTTTTTTTTTAAGTGGGGAAATCCTCATAGGATACACACACCACCCCGGGGGGAGTGGTGCGGTTATGCCGGACTCCTACCGGCTAAAACCCCACTGTGTTCCTCCGCTCCGCCATAGGGACGTGACCACGGGGAGGCCGAAGCATTACGTCCGCAGCCACGTCGGCACGATTAAGGTACCTGCCCTTACTGACCCGTCTCAAAAATCCAACCTGTACATCACTATTTCGGTTTCTCTCTCACCATTAGGTTGCCTGGAACAGATTGCTACAACAGCAATAAGGTCACCTTTTGTACAACTGATACTTGCGTAGATTTAAGTAATGTTTATGTTTTTTTGTGCAATAAAGAATATTATAATAATAATATATCATTATAGAAACAGTCTCTTGACATGGCTATTAGTTGAGTACTCGTAGGTACTTAGATAGGCCCCTAAGTAGTTTCAGCCCAGGGCCCCACAAATTCACGATCCGCCCCTGCGGGTGGAATGAATTTAACGTTCAGTCGCTGCATCGAACTTACGAAAAACAACTGAATCGCTGATCACCGATGCGGGTTGGGAGAGGTAGGTTAGGTTACTTATTCCATTTCTGTACCTAAGTGTCCAATTTCACCAATCCCTAAACATGATATGTGGTGATCACGTAGCCAGGGGACCAATTCCACTAAATGTCAACGGTTACAGTTTGATGACAATGACATGCCAATGGTCACTCGATGGTGGTATTTGCTCTGAAAAGTGCCAAAATAACACCATTGACTGACCATTGACATGTCATTGTCATCCAACTATAACCGTTGACATTTATTGGAATTGGCCCCCAGATCAGGGTGCTGTTACACATACCCTAGAACCAGTTTTGAAGCCTGCGGGTTCCCTAGCGATATATTTTCCTTCATCATCAAGGTAGCGATTAATATGTAGGTAGGTACCTACTACATGCCCTCACCAGGAATCGAATCCGAGCCTTGCGAACGAAATATGAACTCATTTCCCACAGGGGTATCCCTTCTTTTTGAACTAGGTAAGTACATAATATGCAAACAAATAGAATGTTAACAATTTAAAGTAGGAATAAATTAAGGGTGAGCTATATTTGAAGCCTTGGTTGGAAGTAGAAGAAAGTTAGGATAAGGCGTTGGTGAAAAAATTAACGTTTCTAATAAGATAATCGTTATTTATTAATTCACTACTTTGTATTACCTCCCCCAGCTCTATACCGGGTGCTTTAATAGTGAGGGTTTCAATCGTAACTCATGCATAGCTACTGCAACGAGTTAAAATGTGAGAATGTCCGAAACGCTGTAAATGACCATGTCGGCTGGTGAATAAACAAACTTTTTTCTCGTCATGATTATTTCGGTCATACACACTGTTAATTACCTAATTAGTTAGTACCTACGATTTTTTTAAATTTCTGAAATCTGTTTCTCAGAATGAGTAAGTAAGTAGTGAGTGAGAGTAAGTACTAGGAGCATCAGTCAGTGAGTCAGTGTCAGTCAGTTAGTGAGAAATTCAGGGAAGAAGGCAGTCACGAGCCGGCGAGAGAGGAAAAACATCTAACTTTTTCGTGTTAGCGCGCCGCCGCGGCGTCACTTGTAAATTGATTGGTTTATCTAAGATTCTCTAAATCTTCATTGTACGAGTATGTTGTAACATAATATTAGACGTACCACATGTACTATCAATTAAAAAACATGCTTAAATATTTCGGCGTTTTTTCAGCAAATTTGGTGTATATGTTACCGCCAATCTGTATAATCCGGTATTATACAGATTGCCGGTAACATAATTATACAGATACACACATAACTCCGTTGCATTATTTATACACCAAATTCGGGCATTGAGGATCCGTAACGTTTTTAGTTGAGAATGCAGATTTATAGAGCTAAGAAATCCTTAACATACAGTATAAAAATTTTTGTTCTACGACAAAAATTGACAAAGTTATGACCGAATTCCTAGCGAAGTTCACCGAGTAGCCGCCGCGGTAGCGTCGCCCTCATTGTGACGTCATCACTCTCCCGCGATCATCGAGTGCCGGCCGGCCGGCCGTACTTGGTTCCCTCACAGTGACGTACACGCTCTCGCGATCATTGAGTATGTTTATTATTTAATATCTTCGTAAGTAATGGTCCGATTTGGATAATTCAAAAAGAGATATCATTCTTATATCATAAAGAATAACGTGGATAATATTTCTAATGGATTTGCTATAACTGTACTGATCCTCATTATAAACTTAATGGTGGTTTTAAGGTGTATAATATAATAATTAATATAAACGATATTGGTGTTTGTTTTAATGAGTGCAGTGGAGTAGATTACGTTATAAAAAAAGACTTACAATCTTTATTTTTTAATAAGGTAGGTACATACCTACTTACTAAGAAATATGTACAAAAGTACCCTGCTAAATACATAGCTGTATTTTTTGCTCAGATGTCAGTGTCAGTGTTTGTTCAGATTTGACTTTGGCGGGAGAAAACTTTACGCTATACGTAAGTAAGTAGGTGTACAACTAAGGCCACACTAAGGCGATAATTTCAAGCGATAAGACCGCCAATTGTAGGTACTGTTTCTTGCTACGTTGGTGTGTTGACTGTGTGTGATTTAGAGGTATTGTTTGTTAATAATTTTTATTGTACTAGCAGCGCCCCGCGGTTTCAGCCGCGTAGTTCCCGATCCCTAGGGAATACGGGGATAAAATATAGCCTATCTATGTGTTCTGATAAATAAGCTATATAACTGTAAAGTTTCATCAAAATACGTTCAATAGTTTTTGCGTGAAAGAACAACAAACATCCATACATCCATAGTTCCATCAGGTTCCATACTCACTTTCGCGTTTAAAATATTAGTAGGATTAGTTTTGTAATATAAGTAGGTATGTACTCCTATCCTTTGAGTATTAAACCAACAGGAGACGTCACGCGCACTAGTTTCTTTGCAAAAAAGTCTGCCAATTTCTGCGGGGGGACGAGGAAACAAACACAAATAATGTTAAAACTAACGCATTTTTTGACAAAACAATTAAACACTAGCCTGAACTAGATGCACACATATACATTCACCAATCCAAGCACTCCGTGAACTCAAAAAAACTAGTTGTATATAACAGGTATGCGTGTTGACCGACACTTTTTTTTGGCAGAGGGGAACGCCTGTCAATGGCGTCTCCGGTTGGTTTAATACTCAATCAAAGCTCCTATCCGATCAGAAATGTTGGTTGCAGAAAATAAAATCAAAAGAAATGTTATCAAATGTCTTTGGATATTGGTGTCCTCTTGATGTTGTAAAGATAATTGCTTATTTATGTGCGGCAATCGTTGGTTTGGTATGACACTGACACCTATCTACCTACCTACCTAACTAGTACTTACGTAACCAATCACACGAGGACTTCTTAGATTTTTTTGTCTGTTTATGTATCCTAAGACTATTACGGCATATTGACTATCGTCATTTGTATAATGTTGAACGAAAACGCATGTTACAGATGCATATTTGTTATACCTAACAGAGATTTCAGACTGTCATTTAGGTACCTACTTGGTCAAATTTTGTCCTCCTGACTGAATACCTACATATGACCCACGTAAAAGGTATGGTCGCATGTCGCAGTAGCGGACAGCGAGGTCGGTGAGGGTAGGCCAGGGGTCATATGGAGGTGACAGGCGAGCGGCGTGAGATGCGGGGAGGCGTCAGACGCTGATGTCAGTGGAAACGACGACCGGCAACGCTCCCGACGGCGGCGGCGGTGGGCGCACGCACGGAATGCAGCGCGGTGCGGGGCGCGGGCGGAGGCCGCTTAGCTGCTGCCGGCGACGATCGCTGCTGCCCGCCGCGCCAGTCCGACGCGCGCCACCGACACGAGTGCTGTTCGAGACGCGCGTCACGCCGCCTCTACTGCGCACAGGTATGTACCATACCACTACACGTGACACTCGTATTATTCTTCGAGACGGCCGCACCAAGGCGGTGGCTAACATATTGCGATTCGGTGCCGGCTACCAGAAATAGACGATGTCCATCGATGCTGGTGCCGTCCTCGAATCCGGTGGCCCCAGGGTGTCGTAGGCGCGATGACCCGCTGTGTGTTTGCAAATCAAAGTCCCTAAATACTAGCCGGTCGCCGCTACTGCGGCTTTATCAGTGTTACATATTTATTATTTGCTGGCCGGGCGATGCGGTGAGGTCAGCGGGCGCGCGCGGTAATGTGCGCCTTATCACGTGGGCCATAGGGTCGCTGCCGGAGTCGCCGGAGCCGACGCGAGCGCGGCCTCGGGCTCTGCTCTCTGTCTTTGCCCTGCTCTTGCGTCGTTCCGTTGCTATACATTATTGTGTAGGTAGATACTTGTTGCAGAGCCAGTACGCCAAAAATACCACTTACCATAACTTGAGAATTAAGAAGCGTTGCCGAAACAAATCTTGTCAACCTGCCTTAGTCTATCCAATATACTACCTATCTAAAAAAAAATCGGCAGAACGCGTCTGAGAATTTCATGGTCCATTATCGCGCCTTTGTAAATGAAGTCGGTTAAATAACATTAAGTAGGTACGTCAAACTTTAGTGATGAGTAGAAACAACTGTGCAATCTAGATTGCATCTGTGTCGAGATTAATCTGAAGAATAATAAACGGGAACCGACAAATTAATATTGAAATTGATCATGAATTTGATTTGAATCGATCTGAAATTGATACGAGTAGTAATATGCTTCGCATCCTTATGTCGCGGATGCTAGCGGCGCGACGACGGTGACATGCCGACTGTTTTCAGATGTAGAATGCCAAATGGCAGCGTGACTTAGCCATTGAAACTTATTAGCTGTTGAATATTTCTCGGCGCTGTTTGCTACCGTGACGTAGGCGTCTATCTGCAACGCGCGTGTAACTTTGAAACAACATTAGTCGTTATCGCCTCTAGTGCCCGAGAATTCTATAATCGGTATCTCATCGCAGCAGTCAGTCGGTATAAAATATTCGAGGCGTGAGTTCGGTTGCCCGGTGACGAGGGATCCGACCGGCCGATGATGTCTTCGGCAGCAATGTTCCCTGCGTGTAACAGTCGCGGTGCACGCGAACCTAACCCTTAAATGGCACGCCACACACCCTAAAACGCCCCGCTAGCGTGTCGCCGCTTATTACCTCAGACGTAGCGTTCAAAGTGCTTCCTAACTCGCACAATTGCATCTCCCACCATACTCGCCTTTAAAGCTAAAACAGTAGGGCGCATAACCGCGTGCAAGCGCAGAGGCGCTAACAGTATTTCGTCCCTTATCTAGCAGGGTCGAGATCCCCGACGCACAAGAGAGTGAAAGTCGGGGGTTGGGTGACAGGCAGGGTGGCGGCGCTCCCCGCAGGAGTGGTCGACCCGGGACTTCCAACTAGGATTTGCTAAATCTGCTGCTTTTACGCCGAGGCTGTTGAAAAAGCAAATTACAACTTTCAAATTGGCCGTTGGTCGTTTAATACGGTAATTAGAACAAGATCTTCAGTAATGAGTTAATTCTTGAATCTGTTTATGTACTTACGAGTGGTTTTGTCTTTTATAGGTTTCATCTAGATTATAGATATTGAATTAAATCATTTTATTATTTTTTTGACTTACATACATAACGTTTTAAAGTAATTCATGTAATTAGATTCATTTGAAGCAATGGTTTTGGTTAAGAAATGTAATTAAACGAAATAATACGAACACACCTGCATAGACCGCAAAAACTTTGCGATGCCGATGCCGTTGGGTTCAAGAACCTAATTAGTACACTTCTTCTCGTCTGTAGCACTACAGTTTCATATCAGTGCATAAAACGAGCGGCCAAACTCATCTATTCAGGGTATATCACTTATAAACTTGCTGAAAAAGTTTCGAAGTGCGGCCTGGACAGCATGTTTATTTCAGCAATTCCGGTCCAAGAAAATCTCGAGACATAACACGTCCCAAATGTCACGCCTGAGAATTATTTGAAAAAGGATGCTTTGGCTCAGTTGACCATTTGTTACGTCTACTTATAGTTTGGAATGGCCCTAAGAACGAAAGCACCGTAGGTATTTATCTATACCTACGACGTTCAATTTAACTTATTACTCTGGTCTAGTTTCTGCATAATTTAAACAAACTGACAGCTAATGGCATGTTCTGAACAATTTAAAAATTACTTCCTTGGTCATTATTTTGATGGTTATTTTCATAATCAGTATTCGCATTAAATAATCAAGCAAATTCTATAAAGACAATCTACTGATGTCGATAAATAAAACCACCTCGTATACCCACATCTGGCAAAGTACTTTTCGGGTGGTGTTACAACCGTTGCGTAGCTTCAGAGTTCAGAGGCAGTATTTATTCCGGCGGAATGAAACCTCTGAAGCACGAACGAGGACGCGCCGGCGATCACGAGTCCGCTAAATTGTCTCGCTAAGTGAGTTAACGCTGCTGCCATATCGCAATTACACACAGCAAAGCGATAAACTCCAGAGAGGCGCAATATTGACGAAAGTTACACGCTATATATCATAATGATCATAACATATTATGCAATAGACGGAAAAACTTTATGAAAAATAAAATTGATTATGCTTTACTTTTACATCTTCCAAAAATATTTTATTATATATTTAAAATGATAAATTGACTGACTGATTGGTGATGTATCAACGCACAGCCTAAACCGCTGGGTCTAGAAACTTGAAATTTTGCACACCGATAGCTTCTACAGTGTAGGTATCCATTAAGAAAGGATTTTGCAAAATTCAAGCCCTTAGGGGGTGCAATAAACGTGCGCGAGCGAAGCCGCGGGTCAAAGCTAGTAATCATAAAATTTATAGGATGTCCGTCACGCGAAATCTGGAAAACTGTAAATTATGATTAAAATAACATTAAACTCCGTTCCGTATCATAATAGGTTCACGAAAGTGCTAAGAGCTAAGTATACAGAACCGTAGGGAAGGAAGTGACTATATACCTACCTACGTGACCCAGGGCTTTTCTACATTGTATCTATGTTGGAAGCCCAATTTCATCAGCATTGTGACTGAGGCTAATTTCGACAGAAATTTTTGTCATAAAAAGAACAATCGCTTCGTCTCTTGGACCAATTATTACTTTTCCCGAAAAAATCCTCTAATTTTATTGAAATTGCAATAAATATGCTTAGCTTCTGATGGTAAAGTATCCTGTTGAGCCTTTGTGCTTATTTATAAAAGGACAGGTCATACGAAGTCTTCTAACATCTTATAATATCGCGTAAAGGATTTTAGCCATGGCATCGGTCCAACTCTACCAAGTATATAGTTTTGTATATCCAGAACAGAATGTGATGTTGATAAACTAAGACTCCTGCAAATAAAGTTCAGGATATTCCCCGAGCAATGCACGTGACTTGTTGTCAAGAATGTAGAATTAGGAGACAAGGGAATTTGAAATAGTTGAGTATGTGATGCCTGAAAAAACTGTATTTACGAAACGTAGTACTTAGACTAAGATCCCGATATAAAGTACCTTACCTAGAATAGGAACGTTCAATTGTTTTTCTAGTTGGCACAAATGCAATATTCACAGTCGCATGTCTGATCGCCCACTTCGTTGAAGCCATAATTTCTTCATCATTTAAGTGGTAGCGTGCTTAAGAAGTTTTTACTTACTGCTGGCCATTGGTTTAAGTCCTAATAAAGTATAATAAAATAAAGAATATTACTTTTTATACTTACAATAAATACAAACATATACCTACTTTCAGAAAAAAAGTTTTATTAATGTAGATTTAAAACCATTTATTTATGTGACAACTATGTATGTAAATTTTGTATCTGTACGTCCTGCTCGTTATCAGAGTCTAGAATTATATCACCAGTATTAGACCGTGTAGTCAGTAGCATAATTCGCGCGGTGAGATTGGAGCGCACCTCCGGCCCGGCTTGCTCAGCAAGCAGCTGCATTGCAGCTGGCGTCTGCTTTTGCTCGTTTTGCTGGACCGACGGACAAATCCTGCACACCTACATATATGGTTATAAGTAGGTAGGACTGGGGAGAAGTAATGTTCAGTCGCTGCTTTTGCCCTCTCCGTTTTACAGTCCTGAGAAATTGTCAAGTGATAAACCGATTATAACGTTCTAATATACGAAACGGTTCATGAAGAGTTTGTTAAAAATGTCAATCATTGACACACGGTTCATGGAAAACTTTGAAAGAAAATAAATATGCTGACGAGTTTTATCCCCGAGGGGGTAGGCAGAGGTATTCCATTACTGGAAATACCCACCTTTCACTACTATATTTTGTAGACCCTAAACGTGACAGGTGGTGAATCCATCGCCGGATCGGGATGTTGTTACACAGCCTCAGAGTTTAATCTTCGAGGCCTTCGAGCTAGTAATAAATATGTAGGTGAGAACATAAGTTTTGAAAAACTTATTGCTACATGCCCTCTCCAAAAACCTTAACATTTGGTTTGGAGTAATCTCATAGCATAGCAAGTATCATACATTGTATTATATTGTTTGTACTGAGCGTTTCTAGAGTCCAGGGTGGCGTGTGTTTAGGCGCCAACACGACGAACCGACGCGGACGGTTCCCTCTGCAGGAGGTAGAGCGTTCATACGAGTATTATGATCGGAATAATTAAATGACTAAAAGATGCACTTATGTGTTCATCAGAATTGACGAATAGCTGTTATTTTATCATTAAGTAATGATTATTGATATGTTTACATTTTCATTATTTATGAACCCACGTAGTAAACTTTATCTGTAGCTAAGTAGGTAAATAGTTGTTTACATTCAGACTTTTATAATACCTACCTACGGAGTGCATTAGAATGGTGTTGGAATAATATATTAAAAGTAAAAAAATATTGAGTCGGCTTCGCTTCGTTTTATAAAAATAAAATATTACCTTTATTAGTCAGAAATAATTTAGCTTCCTATTCATGAAAGATTTTTGAAAACGGGTCAGTTAGTTCACCTCTTTAAAATATAAATGTAGATAACGAGATTCTTCAAGTAGAACCAATCCAGCTTTGCATCCTAAAAAAATACTCCGGAATGTGCCATAAGTTTGAAGTATAGAGGTTAGATGCTGAGTGGAGGGCGGCCTCCCGCCGTTCCCCGCGGGCTTGGGCGAAGGGGGGCTCCGTCCTTCCTTCCCTTATACCTATGTTGTAGCGTAGGCCTGTGTAGTCGTCCTTGACGGAAGCTGAGTAGCTTACAATTAGGCCAACTCCTGCTTTTGGTGACTTGCAACCTAATTGATTTCGTGGCTTGAAGTTATACTTAGCAGGTTCTGGACCCGAAAATGAAATCTTCGTAATTCGATCATCAAATTGTTTATATCCGACTGCACGAGAATGTATAGAGCAGTTTCGTTGGCGCCGCTTTTGGCTGTACGTTTGACGGATTATCAAGATAACTTTATATCCGTAGTGTTATAGGCTACATTTTACGCGACTGCGCCAGAGGGAGGGTAGTGTTTTAACTCTTTTCAGTGTCGTTTCGAAGACGAATTTTTCGATTGGATATTTTACAGTTATGATACATTTTACATTGATCTTGGTTCATCCTTGCGCTTTAGTCTAAAAGTTTCTTTTTAGGGTCATATTATGTCGTAGGCAATTTTTACATGTATCCAACACAGCAGTAGGTACTGCTCGAAGTAATGCGCAAGTGTTGTAAAGCCATCGATTGCGAGATGCTGTATACTAACCGCCGCGCCCGGCCGAGATAACGTTATCAGCGATAGCCTCGCTGAGGGGATTCTGTGCTGCCACATACTGAACTGCACGTACTATGTACTGTACGTGGCCTTTCTCTTCGCCGCTTGTCGTACGGCGTACCTTTATCAGCCAACCGTCGCCACTAAGCTAGATAGCTAAACATATAAGTAGAGTTCGTAATCACTTTGGTAGCCGATGAGTTATGTATCAATGTGGGTTGCCTACTCATATTCTCAATACTTTGTAGTCTTAGAAACAACTTCGCTACGGGGCGCTTCTCGTCTGACACTTCTAGATTTTGTGCAGGCACATACATACTGAACTATTTGTACTGTTTGTGGCCTTTATGTCCGCTATACTAGGTAGATAGCTAAATATATATTGTCAAGTATCAAAAATGAGACAATAAGATTACGGGCTTCGATATTCGGAATAGGAAAATCTGTCGAACACTTTCGAGATGGGCTGATGTTGGTATCGAAAACTAATGTCATATGTGACATAACGATTCGGAAAATTTTCCGTGGCTGTCAGAAACGCCTAGAATAAAGTTTCCGAAGTCGATAGATTCGACTTCGGAAAATTTTTCACTCGATCTGAATCGAACGGAAACGGTATCGAGTCTCCGTGAATACGCCTGCAGGTCCGGTCTTGGGCCTTTGATGCTAACTACTTACTCAATAGATGATTTTGTAATCACATTAAAATACCTCTTTATTGTACACCAATAACAATACAAAAGAGAAAAAAGTACAAGGGGGATTCTCATGGCTTTTAGCGACCTCTTCCAGGCAACCTTGGTATGAAATTGAAAGATTAGCACATTGGTAGGAAGTGATGAGTTGTTATTTCGGGTTGTTTACTGTTGCTGTCAATTCGAAAGCATAAAACGCCTTCGCTACTAACAAGTTTTTGGGCGCTTCCCGTCTGAATCCGCTGTCCTACATAACATGGCTCTGTTCGCCTCTGGAGTGTCACTGCAATGAAAAGAGGTCGGCCGTGCGTACCGTCGCCGCATCCAGCCAACAATGACCGACGCAGTGCCAGCTCCACCGCGCAACACACGTAGTCTGTATAGATAGCAGCTGTAGGCAGCAACACGTAGTGTGCGCGTGCTCGCTCTCGGCCCCCTATCAATATCCATGTTGTTTGTTGGCGGACGGGCGTCGCACTCCGCAGTGACCTCACTCAAGCGCCGAGCTCACCACCTAAAATGACCTAACCGCGGTCGATCCATTGTTTGTGACTCCATTCCTGGATATTTCAATAATTAACGCTGGTCTGCTGCGGCGGAAATGATAATTATCGGAAAAACAATTGATGACGTATGATAAAGACTGATTTATGTAGTGTAGCTACAATCTTAATGTTAACGTTCAAGTTCAAGTCCAAACTGATGCGATTTCACATAAAAATGATTATTTTCCGGTGTTAAAATACTGTTAAAATACTGTGTCTTCATTGTAATTTATTACTGTTCAATTCCGGACTCAATTAAGAGCAGCCTAGATCTGAAGCGCAAGTACAAATGCACTAGTCATCACTACATGTCATCTACTAACATGACAAAGATCGTCCATTCGAATCAGTAAACTAACACCACTTTGGCCTGCAGCCAGGAATGGTCAGGATTCCCAGATTTTATACGTCTGTTTGGTTCTACTACAATTTTGTATTTACTTTATAATTTTATATACCTACTCGCATATACATGCGAGTATCATTAATTTGTGAAGAAATTGATTGTAATGATTGTTTTACACAAGTGCTTGCTTGCTTACGCAAACAGGTAACATTGTACAGTCGCATACGGTTAGCTTTCAAGAAATGTAGGCGAGTGAAATACTCATAGTGTATCTTAATATACTGAATACGGAAGAATAAAAAGTTTCACCATCACACAGTGACAAAGTAGGTGCAATGGCGAGTAGCGACAGTGTCGTGACTGTAGTGGGCTGCGGGTATCGACATCGTTAACAGCCGCGCCGTCCGTCACCTAATTGACTCCTAAATTAGTGTTCGCCAGCAGTCGCTACATAATGCAGATACCTATAGAAGTAGCAGCTCTTATTGGGTTGCGCGAGGCCACGCACCACCTGACTCGAGGCAGCTGGCGGCCGGCTGCTTGCGCTTGCGCACAACAAAACTTGTTTCCGAGCAGACGATTCAATATGGCGGACCACCACCGTCTTCGTGACAGAATAATGACTATGTTTTATTATTTAGTATCTTTAGATAACGATGAGCTATCTACCTACTCTACCACCATAAGCGATTTGCGTAAATGGAGCGGTTTATTGTTACGCAGACGTTTGCAAACAAGCGTGAAACAATAATAAAGGTATTCCTCCGCCCTGTAGCAATGTTTCTGAGAAGCGACCGCGTGAGTCTTTGGTTCGCTTTGTTGTCGGAGCGCATTGTCAAGCCGCGTGGTCCTTTGGCAAATCCGTGATTGTATTTTTCCATTGGTGCTGTAGGCAAGCGACGTGCCCTCGCCGTGGCAGCGCTGCCGTTTACTCGAGTAGTACATACTTTATCATAGCTGCTGTTGTACGTATAGGTAGACAGACGCGCGTAGGCAGCAACGGTCGTGCAGTAGGTACGCGGCGGCGTCGTCGCACGACCCTGATAATTTGCTGCGCTTATGTTACTTCAACGGCTTCTTGCGACACTTTGCGGTCGCTTTCCTCTGTTTCTACTCCCCGCACTGCACATGACAAACGTGGTAAGCAGGAAAAAGTTGTAGACTATACATATAAATTCGTTTTAAATTGGAAGTAGAAACGTATGTCAGCAGGTAAGTACTGTACAAATGCTAGAGAAGCGCGAAAATTATTTTAATGAAAGGAATGACGTTCAACAGCAAATGACGTTTCAAGCCTGTCTGATTGCATGCTGGTGCAAGTTACAAGAATGTTGAACTCTAATATCGTAGAATCACAGAGTACAGTACGGTGTAGAATCATGTTTCTATATGCTGATGTACCATCTGACTGACATTGGCTTGCAATATGCAAATGACATTTAAGACTCAAATTGATATGCATTCTATCCGTGTGTACAAAATATAAGCAATTCGTTACCAACGCGTGAGCCGACACCGTGTACGACACTTACGAGGATTGTTTTTGCTGTTGGTACATTATTTACACATAATAAGTAAATGGCTAATGTACTCAACACAAACAACTCTGCGTGTATGTGTTGTTGCACGAGGCGGGCGTCGTCGGTTGGAGCGTGGCGTCCGTGACACCTAAACGAGCGAGCAGCACCTCTGCTATCTGGTGGTTTGATAAGGCATTTATCGGCGGGCCTCGACGCGGGAGAGCCGCCATGATCGCTGCGGTCGGCTCGGATGTTGGGTGCGCTCAGCGACCGGCGGGCAGAATTGCCGCACATGTTGCGGAACGTGCAGCGCGGCGGGGCGCGGGGCGGGAGCGCCAGGGACGGCGTCAGCACACCGGCACGCCGCGCCGGCACGCACACACCCGCGCTGCCGACACGACGCCCGCGCCCGAGGAGCGTCATTGCGCCTTATCTCAGCCATCTTTAAACGAGCACAGCGCACGCCACCCGCCACTCGGTACGAATTCCATTCGAGCACTCTGTTGCTGCGGCGGCCATCGGCGGCTGCACTCTTTCCATTGTGCGACGATTGCTGTGCATCGTTAACGGATATCTTCAAGGTCATGTTAATTACCAGTCGGACCGCTGTCATATCTACTCGTAAACAAGATTCTCGGCAGTAGTGGAATTTGTAGTTGAAATGAAAATAATATAAAGCTATACATTTGAGTATGTACCGAGTACCTATTCGTATTGTTCGCAATTCTCTGGTTAAATTATCAAAAGGTACGGTTTCATCTGTAGGTACCTCTACTGTTAAACCTTATCCCAGCAAATATGCAACATCCCTAGTCTGGCTAGGGTGTTCTTACGGCGACCATCCGTATCGACCGGAGGGTGGTGTGGGGCATCCCGTCGCCTACGTCTCCGCAGCGTCGGCTCTCGATGCTTCCGTAAAATCCAGGCTAGAGGCTGTCGGGCGGGTGATAAAGGAAAACTGCCTACGTAGTCGGCCCCTGGCGGGTGTTCGCTCGGCGTGGCGTGTTGTCGCTAAGCTATATATAGCACATGTTGGTTGGAGCCGGTGCGACCGCGCCCGCCGCCGCCTCGCTGTTCCGTCGACGCCGACCGACGAAAGGTCAATTGGCGCGCAAATTATTTGCGTCGCAAAATCCGCAGAGGCGTCACTGCACCATCACACTCCAACGTGCTGAAAGAGCGACACGATCGGTCCATATTTGTCTAAAGCTTTAGGTGAATGCGTTCGAGTATGTAGGGAATTCTGTTATTATTTGTCTTCTTGAAAGTAGGAGCGACGTTCGCATTGTTATCACGAGATCCTTATATCTAACATATAGGTATTTTACTTACACTCCTATAAATAATTGGCCTCACCCAACATCCAAACGAAAAAGTTCGTGCAGTCGGTGCGTGCGACGTTGCAACAGGATTTAAAATGTTGACGGGAAGCGCGGGTTGGGCTAGTCGAACAGAACGGGTTTGCATGCAAGAAGCAGTCGGCTGTGGAGGCCAAAGCGAGGTGAGCGCTTCACCAAGGTACCTACCTACTTGCGACTGCGGTTAGTCACGCTCGGAATGCCTACGCCAACTCACCAACTCCTACAATATGCCACCAAATGACGCCATGGCAACTCAACATAACGCTGCGCTTTATGACACACACATACTTCTTATCAAGTTATCACACAAAACCTGGAGCGTCGTATCCAAATTAGTTAACCACGTCCCATTCCACACTGCCCTCCATCTCGTCTACAATACATATATTCACGTATGTATACTAAGCTATGTATGTATGAAGAGATGTGCATAGTCGCACATATACGAGTAGGAGATAGAGGTAGAACATAGTAGGTACCTACATGTCACATGTTTACTTACATCATAGAGGATATAATATACCTAGGTACTTACCTACTAGCGGTATGTATACCTATACTGGGCTGTGTAGAAAATACGCATAAATACGATTTGAGGGATGAATAGACACTTAAGTTGGAGGTAACATAGATGAATAGATAGAATTATAATAGTAAATACAGATTTGGAAACTTGGGAATACATGGAAATTTGCTAGATTCCAGCAATATTTTCACTTTATGTTCATGACCTAAATTGGGTTTCGGTGTATCAAATTATACAAGTAGGCATATTATCAGCGAACCACAGCGGTCGGTGGCGAGACGATTTCCCACCTAACATACATTGCCGGGTTACTGCCCAAATGCGTAACGATAATGCCTGGGGTTGGACATTGTACGTCATAGATCTTTCTTTGCCTTTTCGGATTGGTTTGCATCCGATGACAATAGAAGATACACCAGGTTAACGAGGGTTCATTGCATTCTTTACATATAATTAATTTAAATACTTAAATGCGCACAGACATCACATCGTTGTTACTTATAGATAATTAATTACAGCTACATACTCGGACCGTACGTAACATCTTAATCTTGCATGCTTTTCCTTTAGTATAAGAATTCATCTAAGTATATCTATAAGCCATGTTTACATAATCTCTGTATATAAAAATATATTGATGGAAAAGGCAATTGTCAGAACAGAACGAAGTAGGCGAGCTTATAAGTTATAACGAACGAAAGCAAAAGTGCGTCCTCGAAAACTCGAAATGCCGCGATATGGTCAGTGGTCGATGGTGTCGGGAATCGGACTCAAATCAGCTGAAAGTGAAAGGAATGTTATGTCTGCTCGTAATAGCACCCTAAAAGCGCCGGTTCGTGATCCGATTACAACTAAACATTTATGAATTAATACTCGTATTTACTTATAAAAATATTTTGCCAATATTAGTTACTTATACACTCGATACTACCCAAAAATCAAACCAGCGATATGATTTCGGTGTCATGTAAAATCGAATCTATACCTTCGTCTTTGGGTTGACTCTATATTGGCATTATTTACCAGACGGAAAAAATGCGTGGTGAGGCAATTATACCAACTAGATCAAGTTGAAGGATTCTATAGGCATGTAATGTTTTTGCCGCTATTGAAGGATTCCTCGCGTTATTCACAGTATGGTTACTCTTAGACATGGCGCATTGAAATTCCTATCATGTGCGTCACACATAAAGCAGCACGTGGAAATTGTGGCATCGTCTTCCTTATTTTGTTAATGTTGACACATCAACAATCGCGCTGCAGTCGTGCAAGCGAACACTGGCGAAGAGCGGCGCTCAACAAGCCAGGCTGGTTAGCGAGCGTCTGCTATTTTTATATTCATTGTGACAAATAATAAACACGCGGTCGTCACCGCACGGGCGCGGCGAGCGTGCGAACATTGCGTGCCTACAGCTACTCTAGGTAGGTAGATGTCGACGGCCATGGTAGAGTCGGCATCCCTGCATCCCCGGGCTTCGCCGCTCTATAAATACACAGCAGGTGTGGTGGGAGCGGGGCGCGGGCGAGGGGCATCCGCCTCTGCAACGCTCCAAACCGCTCACAGCGGCCAGCGGACCTTAGCGACGCCATATCGATTGCGAGGGCTCCCCCTGCGGCGCGCCGCCTCCATTGTGCTCGGCTGGGATGCCTTCTCCGGCCGTTTCCTGCCTCGCCGTGTCGAGTTGTCTGCGGACGAGCGCCCCGCCCCGCGCCCCCCTCGCCGGCCGCCAGCTGCCACAACTACTGGAGTGCTTCACACGACTCGCTCCAGTAAAAAATTTCTACCGCGACGATGCCTCGTACGATCTCTGGCGATCGGTCATTGTGTCAGATAGGGATTACTTGTTCTCGACTTAAAACTAGCCGACGCCAGCGACTTTACCCGATAGCCTGTATATTATTCTGGTTTATAAGATACATTATACTTTAAAGTTTAAAGTTTCACCAAAGTACGTTTTGTTTTTACGTGAAAGAGTAATAAACATCGATCCGTCCTCACAAACCTTAGCATAGATAATATTATTAGGATGCTTAATTAGTCATGCTTGTCAGTCGGTAATTTTATTACGTAACTATCGTATTATAGAGCAGTGATAGCCCGGACGGTTAAAGAGCCGGCCGAAAATCAGTGAGGCTCGGGTTCGAATCCTGGCATGTACCAATGAGTTTTTTCAAAAACTTACGTACATATTTATCACTAGCTCGACGGTGAAGGAAAACATCGTGAGGAAACCCGCAGGTCGCAGAATTAATTCTGAGACATGTGTAAACAGACCCGGTCCGGCGATGCGCTCACCACCTATCACGTTTAGGGGTCCAATATATCTCGTGAAATGTGGGTATATCCAGTAATGGAATACCTCTGCCTACCCCCTCGGGGATAAAAAAGGCGTGAGATTATATTTATATTTTATTTTATATAACTATCGTATTAAACACTGCGTCCGCGTCGTAACAAAATTATTAATTTATATATTACGAAAAAAAAAATAGTTAAATGAGATAATACCAAATCGACTATGTAATTGCAAGTAATAAACAAAGATTGTGACATTTACGGATCAGAGCCAATCGATGTGTAAAAGCTATCAGCGACGACCTTCATTAATTACGTTACTTAGCCAACAATGCGCTAGAGTGCTACAGGAATAGTTTTCCTATAATCTAGTGCGCCCTTATGATCACATCTACATTAATATTTTAGAGAAGAAAGATTTTTTTTCTATATTTGTTAGTTTTTTTTTAAATTGATAAAAATGATTTAAAAAAAGTTTCACCAACGGAAAGCTTACTTTCCTGTGAGTGACATTTGCTAATTTTCCGACGAGAACGGGAGATTTGCTGGTGTTGAATACAAATGTTGTGAGTTTTGAGCATACAGAGGAATAAAAGAATCAATATCTCCTGAAATATAGCAACGAAATTAGTTATTTTCGGATTCCTTACAAATACCTATCGATCGAATATAGATCTATGATCTAATCAAAGACATCCTATTTTGTCAAACATAATAACTGCCGAAATAAAGTTAGTATCATTAAAGTACCTAAGTATCTAGCTAGATATTCACGAAGGTTACGCTATGCAAGGGTTGTTTATGGTTAAGAATTACCTTGTTTAATTTAGGTGTTTCAGCCGGATAAATTTAATCCTTATACTCGAGACACACGGCCTACATGAAATTCCTTTTTGAGATAAACCCTATCTACGGTGACATATAATGGTCTGTAGGTGACATGTTTCCGCTCTACATACCATATAAATATTATTTTGTATACGATACTCGTAATGCATGCATTAGGGAAAAAATAAAAAAAACACTAATAAACTTGTTTCAACTGGGAATCTAATGCAGGTTGACTAATAGGATGAGAGTAGGATAAGATATGTTTACGCAGATAACACATCATTGCTTGCGTCGCCTGCTTTATTTAAATTCGCGTTAGTATTGTAATCACGGGATATACAGAATAAAGCGCAATTCCTCATACACCCCAATTAATATACGAATATATAAAAAAATATTGCCTTCGTGCTTTAGTTGTGTCTAATTTTCTTAAATAAAGAGCAATAATAATTGGATTTCCATAGGTAGCACTAAATACAGCTACTACCAATAAATTTTTCGGAAAAAAATTATAAATATAAAAAAATGCTGAAATCCATTAAATAGTTGATACTGAACAAACTAATTTCAGGAATTGCGCTTATTCTGTTACATATTGCATACTTGATAAATAATAAATATCTTTTTTATACCTCGTTTGATCAACATTATAATTTAATTTGCTTAAATGAATGTGTGTAATATGACAAATTGCATATAATCGGACGTTTGGAACGACCTTTAAATAATTTTAATTTAATTTGATACAGTTCTAGACTATGCATTAATAACCACTATATGAAGTCCTTTGTAAAAGACATCAACGCGTCGTAAAACTTTTGAGAATGCATATTGATGCTTGCCGTAATAATTAATAATAATTATTGTGTCGTTAATTTATTTAATTTCATGCGTGATTAGGTGAAAGACTTTTTTACTCGACGCTAGGCACGTCGACGTGATGCTAGAGAAATAGTGCCATGCGACGGTACGATATTCACGCTGAGCATGAAGAATGCTCTCATTAGGCCCAGCGGAGGTCGCCCGCCGCGCTGACTCCCCTAACCGCCGCCGTGGAGGATGAAAAACATAGAAGCATCACGGCGGACCCTCCGCCGCCCGTCCCGCGCCGCGGCCCACGCGCCCTCGGGGCCGACCGCCAGCCGCCGCGCTTGCCGGTCGCGGGTCGCTCGCCTCATCGCCTGCCCGCTATTCGCTGCCGGCCGAGAGCGCCTCATTCAGCCGGCGACGCTCTCGCGCACCACACACGTGCCGCTGCCGCAGCGCGCCCCCGCCACCCCCCACCGCGCACCCCTCGCCGCCCGGCCTCGCGCCGCGCGCGGACTCGGAACGTTTAACCGACACCGAGCATTGTTTTGTTGCAGCGGAGTATGCTCCAGCAGATGTCCTCGCGGCTGAGCGCGCAAGACGGCAAGGTCGTGAATCTTGTGCGCCCCTGCGAGAGCGGCCGCGACGCCGCCGAAGACTTTCATCGCCTGTTACCGCAGTGCAAGACGAGGAGGAATTATAGTTGCTCCAAGTGCACGTTTCACACGCGGAACTCTCGCGATTATCTCCTGCATACGCGCGACGTACATTTTGAAAAGTTTAAGATTTATGACTGTCCCCGATGCGTTTATGCGTCTAGGCATCATCAGAAACTTTTGCGACATATGAAAGTACACACGGACAGTTTGGTGATATCTACGAAGATGGATACAGAGTTAAGGCCTACCTCTCCGGATGCTGCGGAGTCAATGGAGCGTATTGAAGATTTTCTCGAGGAAGTTGAGGAGTGCGAGGAGGATCAGATGGACGTGGACGACTCCAATGAAGACTCTCTCGCACGCTCGGTCGATATCGACGCCGAAGGAGACCGATCTAACGCAGACGAGGCGACCCCCTCAAACACTTCGAAAGACAAGAGTAAATTCTTCTCGTGCAATAAGTGCAACTACGTGACCCACATAAGAGGGAGATTCACGAAGCACGTGAAATACCATTCCATGCCTATGATCAAGTGCACGATGTGCGATTTCCGAACACCATACAAATGGAATTTAGATCGTCACAACAAGAACCACGGAGGCAGCGGTAGCTTTCATTGCTCAATGTGCAACTTCACCGCGGACATCAAGCAGAGTCTGACGGTGCACGAAATGAATCATCACACACCGCCTGTGGGCCAATCGGGCGTGAGTCGTCGACGCAACCGGGTGGGCGCCAGCGACACGGCTCTCTCCGGCGTGCCGACCACACTCGTCCCCAAGGAGGAGGAAGGGAGCGGCGACTCGCGGTCCTCGCTCGCGGCCTCGGTGAGTGTCACCGTATTAGCGCGGTGCGAGGGGCCGGCTAGCCGCGCCTGGTGACGTCACGCGGCCGCAGCCGGCGTTATCACAAGCGCTCCAGTGCGCTTCGCTCCACTATCGGCCCCTTGCGCTTTCTTGCATCTATGTATGTCGTCGTTGCAGCAATGCCTGAATTTTGTTATCCATCAATTGTCTTGCAATATCTCGTGTTCAACTTAATTATTTGCATAATGCTAAGCGAACTTATAAAAGTATCGTGACAATAGTAGATATTGAGTAGCAAATTACAGAAACTTTTTGCTCATCATCAGACTACCGTATCTCTACAAGTACGTACCTACTCATCTTTTAAAAAATGTATAGATTTAACTACGTAGGTATATCTATCTTTGTGTAAAGTAGGAGAACGGTATATAAAGCGTAGGTCTACATTTGGAGTTAATTATATCACACGGCATTTGTGGATGTAAATTAATCTACCAAAACTATTTTTTTACGCATTTCCCATACGGTTATTATGTTTACTGTACCTAATTGAAATTTAGAAGAACTGCAAGTTAAATTACCATTTACAAAATCACATGGTGCTTTTATCTAAGCATGGGGCACACATTATATTGTCTGTCCTTTATCAACAAATTTATAATTTGCAAATAGCAGTTTCTTTATGCTTAGGGACAATCTGTACATAGCAGGAATCCTTTACGACAACTATATGCGTTATATATTTATAAAAAGAAATACTTAGTATGGATGGATCGATTTTCATATTTTCCCTTAAATTTTACATTGACTTAATAATTAGGTTTATTATTAACACGGGAGTGCCCGTGAAAATTTATCAAAACCCATTCTTATCCGACGACTACGTCATAAAATGAATCTACTGTCCAAATTTCAAGTCTCTAGCTTCAGTAGCTTCAGCTGTGCGTTTATGAGTCAGTGAGGTTTTCTCTCTTTATAGAGTACCTATACTTAGTATAGATAACTAGATTTCGATGGTACATTTATGATACGCGCTCTATTGCCCTTGTCTTCATAATAATATGTTAGTGAATATTGTAACTAAATTAGGTAGGTATAAGATCTCAAATATATAATATATACCTTTGTTTTCCTTTTCTAAGGTTCTCTGGGCAAATGAGAAATATGTTATGAGATCGTTATGTTAAGAGCAGTGATAGCCCGGACGGTTAAAGAGCCGGCCGAAAATCAGTGAGGCTCGGGTTCGAATCCTGGCATGTACCAATGAGTTTTTCAAAAACTTACGTACATATTTATCACTAGCTCGACGGTGAAGGAAAACATCGTGAGGAAACCCGCAGATCTCAGAATTAATTCTGAGGCATGTGTAAATAGACCCGGTCCGGCGATGGGCTCACCACCTATCACGTTTAGGGGTCCAATACCTCTGCCTACCCCCTCGGGGATGAAAGGCGTGAGATTATATTATTATTATATATTATATTATCGTTATGTTCTAACAAGGTTCTATTTTTTAACTCGTAGGTTATGTAGGTAAGTACTTAAGTAGTGACAAACAATTTTGTTAGCTATATACCTACTTACTTCATTACACATTCTTACACATTATCACATTAGAAACATCTATATCCTTTTTAGAAATTCCAAAAAAAAAATAAGGTTTTCTTTTAAGTAACTAGTTAGTTCAAAATAAAATTGCTGAATATTACTGCGGAGTCATATTTGCTGAACTTGCTAGTTCTTTCGTTCTAATTATCTATAATATTCTTTTGACCTACTAGTAACAACGTAGAAAAAAGAAAGTAAATACAATTATACGGTAACCCTCGAATAAGTGGGATTACTAAAACATACATACCATAATTATATACATTGTTATGTTTACTTTACTGTGACCCTCCAAAAAATTTATATGATTTTATATTTGAATTAATTTTTCTTCTATTTCAGGACATGGGTCTCCAATACGCGGATAGAGAAATGGTTAGCTGCAATAGTGATTCCAACGACGCCACCGCTACCGAGGCTGGTGCCAAAAGAGACGACTCGCATTTGGCACCAGATATGCTCAACCGGCAATCCCCCAACATAGCATTCGAAGAAGCTAAGACGCAGAAACAAAACAGAAAAACACCTCGACCATTGCCACCCCTTATACCAATAAACTCGTCTACTCCAAATCAAAATAAAACGTCCACAGGCGAGCCTCCGCAGAAGAAATTTAAAGAAAGTAATGAATTAATGGAGGCAAATATCAATAAGAAATTTGAAAACTTACCTGCCGATATCACTTTGATACCTGTAAAAAATAGCACCTTCAACACAAAAGAAACTGTAGTTCGTAAGAAAAACGAGTCTTTTTTCGATAAATTGAAAGAAAGGTTACTGACAGAAACTGGAGAAGATGGATCATTAAGATGTAAGAATTGCGGTTTTGAAAGCAAGTGCCTGTCAGAACACTCTGTTCATGAAAAAAATTGCAATCCACTATCCAGCAAAGTTTCATCTAATACTTCCGTTACCAGCTTAAGTTCAACACGATGCCAGAATTGTAGGCATAGGTGTAAATCTAGTGCGGATTTATACATTCACATGCAAACCTGCAAGCAGAGTGAAAAGTTAGATGCTGAACGGGTCACTCAACTTAAAAATGAAGATAGTAATGAAGTTGTGGCTGTAATTGAAGAAAAAGATATTGAGCCACATCCAATGGAGAACAGAGTATTTGTTTGGAATAATTTCGATCAAGAGACGAATAAATATGAGATGCCGCTGGGCATTAATATCAACGACGATTCCACTATGCCGGAGTTGCAAAGAAGTTATGATTCCGAAATAGTAGACGAGAATGAAGGTATGAATTTGTCACCGAGTCAAGCTGCCGGAAAAAAAGTTTTCAAATGTCCACACTGTCCTTTTTGGGCATCAACAGCCTCGAGGTTTCATGTCCATATTGTGGGCCACTTAAATAAAAAGCCCTTTGAATGCTCTCTATGCAAGTACAAATCTAACTGGCGTTGGGATATAACTAAGCACATAAAACTTAAGTCTGCCAGAGATCCGGAACACAACGAAGCCAAGGTCCTGATGACAGATGAAACCGGTAGAAGGAACTACAGCAAGTACAATAAATTTTTGGCAATGCCCATACTGAACGAAAATGGGGAAAACGAATTTCATTACGTAGATCCTAATACCGCTATGGATGCAGCTATGGAAATTGACGATTCATTTAATGACGTCCACGAAAGCACGGGCGCTAGTTATGACATACAACCGCTTAACCTTCAGACTCATACTGAACAGACGTTTGATTCCGTTGATAATAACAGGAGTGACGATTCAAAGAAACCAAAAAAAACTCTTTGGAAATGTAAAAAATGCAACTACAAGTAAGTAACTTTACACAATCTTATATAGTACTTGGCTGTCTTGTAATAAATAACGATTCTTGGTCTAAATTTTTGTGTTTGGTTTTTCAGAGATCCGTCTAAAGAAGCTTTGTTGGAGCACGTTCGCGAACACTCAAAAGCGGATAGTAATCTTGATGAGACTAAGGCTAAGAAGCCTGACAACACTCCCGACCCAGCAGACCTGGCATACCGCTGTGGTCACTGCAACCAACTATCTAACTGGAAGCATGTGATACAGGTAAACTTTCAATACCATTAGGCTTAGTAGATACGAGTATATGTATACTTATCCTGTTACCAAACTGTTCACAAGATTAAAAAGGATACCTACAAAATAATACATATTTTCAACAGACATTATCACAACAGACTAATATTTTTTCTTAGGAAAAGCGAAAATAATCAATTTAAAATGCATATAAATGAGCAGTGGATCTGTCCACCTTGTCGCATCTTTTGCCCATCATCGCACGCCATCTGATTTACGTAAATCGCCCACACCCTCGTCTTCGGATGGGATATATAAGTTAATAACAAGAATAAAGGTAGAAAAGTCTGTGTATAATATTATCTTCCGAATGATCACCATCCATAAATACTATAAGATTTGCTGGTTTTTTCATTGTCAATCAAAAAAATCTATACATGTATATTATATTTAAACTCTAATGAGACTGTCCGTAGATATAAAAACTGGTTAATAATATAGTTAAGTCCTAAATCTACTAAATATTTATGTATGTATGTAACACAGTTAAGTAGGTAACTATACCTATAAAATAAACCGAAGAAAAAACGTACTCAATGAGTTTTTTTATTTTTACTTTCAGAGACACTGCCGTTTGAAGCATGATGGAATAATAAAAGTTATAACTACAGTGAAGCCAAAACCCGACGTTATGTCGATGAACGACATGAACAGTGATACCTGCACAAAGTGCCCGTTCAGAACAAATGATAAGAAAACACTATTCTCACATCTACAACAACACCAGCCGTCGTCCCAGGCTTTATTCAAATGTTACTTTTGTCCCTTCTATGTTAAAGAGGAGCATGAGATAATACAACATCTCATATTACACGGTATCAACGATCCTGAAGAATATATAGCAAAAGCTATGGATGGCAAATCAATAGAAAACGAACAACAAGGATCTACAGCTTCTACACCGAACCCAGGCTCAACTAAAAGGCATAAATGTATAGAATGTCCCTACGAAACCAACAGTAAATCTCAATTTATGTATCATGAACAATTCCACCGGCTTCCAGCAGACACCCCCTACAAGTGCCCAGAATGCAATTACAGTGTGTCTAAAAGGCATTTACTCCATCAGCACTTAAGAGTACATGGAATATTTACAAAGAAAAGTGAAATGGAAGCAGAACTTGAAGCGACCGCATCTTCTAGCATAAAACCCGAACTTAAAACCGAATATCCAGCAGTATCCGACGAAATACCCTATGTATGGGTCTCGGCGAAAAACGAGTTCCATAAAATGTACAAGTGTCGTTACTGTTCATATGTAAATTCACAGAAATGTAAAATTCCCAATCATGAAAAAATTCACTGTATTGTTTTTGAAAACAGTGACATAACTGTCTACAAATGTTTGGAATGTAAATTTACATGCGACAAGGCTGGAAGACTCGCAGAACATTCTAAAGCTCACGGTGAGATATATGGTCGTATATACTGTCCTGTCGAGAACGATATCCCTGACGATGAGCAGATAGCCAAGTTACGAAAAGTTATTGAAAATGAAAAGTTAAACGCTGAAGATTCACCGAAGGAAGAAGGTGCACTAGAGAGAGAAATAAAAATCCTTCATTTCTGTCAAATATGTCCAGCCAGATTTTTTTCTGATAGTGAATTAAAAATTCACGATAAATATCATGATCTAACTTTTGATAATAAATGCAAAAGCTGTGAATTTTCAGTTCCTCAAGAAAACGAATTGGTTGCCCACGTGTTCGTGCATTCTGATGAGTATCACACCAAAACAAAAATGCTTAAGTTTATGCACAGCTCACATTCAGCTCATAAAGAACCAAAATTAGAATTAGTCCATTCACCAACAACGTCAGAAATTACATGGGTAGTTTTGATCCCAGGCAAAAACTTCGTAGAAACTAGTAACAAAAAAAATATGGAAACAAAACATGTACCGAAACAATATTGTTGCAAAGAATGTCCAGCAAAGTTCTTCAAAAGCTCTGCCTTAGGATATCACATGGGGTTACATGGAGGAGATGGAGAACATAAATGTAAGAAATGCAGTTACGCCGTTAAGAACGTCGGGAACTTAGCTAAACATGAATTGTTACATGAAAATGATGGCAAGATGTCTAATTGCGATTATGACTCTGGAGACGACGCAGATTATAAAAATATACCTCTATCAGGAACAGACTTATTTCAAAGAAAGACCGAAGCTCAGAAAAGAGTGTTTACTGATAAAGATAAGTTAGTGAAGCCAAATGATCATTTCCCGCCTGTTCTTCAAGCTGATCCGCAATTCGGATATTTAATGCATGGTAATCCCGAATTCATATATCCTACATATTTGAAAAATGGTCGTCAAAAAGAAAAGAGATACAAGTGCCACAAATGTCCTTCAGCGTTTGAGAAAAGAGAACAGTATAAAATTCATCTATCACTACACGGCTCTAAACAAAGATATAAGTGTGAACTTTGCGATTATTCAGTTAAGTATTATGCGAATTATGTTCAACACATGCGAAAACATCAAATGAATGATGAAGCCCAAGCTGAAAGGAAAAAGGGAAGTAATGAGTTTCCTGAATCCGAAAGTCAAGAAGACAAGCAAGAAGATAACGGAGACAACATAAAACTTGCAATCAAAACAATGCCCAAAGGGGTACCTAAAAGCGATTTCCAGCAATTTTCTATAAGTGACCAACAAACTCTACGATTACTACAGCGCAGACGTTCTATAAATGCTGGAAAGGAAGCAAGTCCGGCTGCGACATCCCCTACAAAAGATCGAAAATTACACATGTGTGTATTATGCCCGTATACCAATCAAAGGCAAGATGCTCTTACCAATCATTACCGAAGACATGATGATACGGACATACTTAATACAGGAAATCACAAATGTTCATATTGTGACCTGGTTGTTGTACAATCGCATTTTCTTCGTGAACATTTGAAAACCCACTTCCATTATCAGAAAAATCTGACACCTGAATGTTTTGTGGCCAATCAAGACGTAAGTTTTACTATTACAAAACTGGACGACGAAAGCGTGTCTACTGATCTCAAATTAGATGTGAAAGGCAAAATTTATTCGTGCAATGAAGATAAGTTATACGTAAAAATAAAAACAGGAGAACTCTTGGTTGAGTAAAATATATTATCTTTAGTTTAAGGATAGGTAGGTTATTGTTACAGAAAAGTTTGAAACAAGGTAGTTTAGGATAAGTCAAAAAAGATAAAACTGTTGATATTCACCAAAGTGTAGCTTGCCATATTAGATTATAGCAATCCTGGCCGTGTTTGGTTATATCTGTGGATAAATTGATGTAGTGTTGGGACATTTTGTTAATTTTCTGACCCGGGATCTGGAGCGGGATTGACTTATTGTCAAAAAAGAACAGTAATCATAGAATATGCAATAGTTTAAAATAAGCTCCATCTTTAAGACATATTCTGTATTTTTATATGGAAAAACTAGTCTAATAAATGTTGAAAGAATTAAAATACATTTCGATAAAGGTTACCAAAATCAATATTTCATTTTCATTATTATTCCAAATTTTGCATGTTATTCATAAGTTTTCTTTAATAATAGTAACATAGACTTTTTTTTCTTTGGTGACAATCTATTTCATTGAAAATATTTACAACTGGGCAGACAATAAAAATCATATTTGATAAATCTAAAATATGAAGTACCTACAATTACTAAGAATTATTGTGCAGTAATTCATAAAACCTATATATAGTTTTGAAAAATTAATATATTTATTAGTCAAGTTTGAAAGTTTGAGTAAAAACTTGTTGAAGACAAGTGTTTCAGAAGGATGTAAATATTTTAGATGATAACATTTTAACAAGTGCCAGTTTTATAAGAATTCCAATTTCTGTTTTAGTCCTATAGGACACATTCCTGTTTAAGAAAATTAAGTTAATAAATATTATATCATTAAGCTATCAAGAGTTTTGTTTGCTTTGTCCAGTTTCACTTTACACAGCTTCTCAAGTGTGAAATAAAAGCTTAGGTCTCACTTAAAGCAGATTAATTTATTTACGTTAAATTAAGTTTCCTTATCTACTCAACATGATTCCATCTTCAGTAATCGTAGTAAGGTCAATGCATTTAAAATAGAAACACAAATTTCATAGGTAATCATTGTAAATATTAAGAAGTACAGTAAATTAGTTAGCTTGATACAACAGTGTACCATTTTAGTGATGAATACACTATTTAAAGTTGTCTTAAGCAGTCTTAACAGAATTTCCAGCGGTTGCCACATTCATTACAAAGGACAAAGGTGGTCATTGGTTCATCAGAACTTCTTGTCTGCAGCTGGTTGTATGTACAGTTCTTCTTTTTACACTTACCACATTTAAGCATTTCGGTCTTAGTACCCTGTACAGTGGCTAATTGAGCGTCATCAATCGCCTCCTTAATGAACTTCTCTCTCAGCTTCTTCATTTCATCACTGGCCATTTCTTCCGGTGTCATTTTAGCAAGACGAGATGCTGATATAACACCATTTAAGAAATTTGTTCGCAATGTAGGATTTTTTGGGTCTTTTAAATTAGCAACTCTTGATCGTACCCTGTTTTTATATCTCATGTCAGTGTTTTTGAATTCAGTATAAATGCACTCCTCCAGTTCCTCGGCTAGCTCATCAGGTGTAGCACAGGAGCTTGGATTATCTCCATCAATTTTGAGAGCCTGTGCCAGGAGCTCTCGGCACTTCAGCCTTACAGCGTCTGTTGTGTTTGTCTGAGGTGGGAAAGAAGCCTGTAGCTTTTTATCTTTCTCTTTATCATCCTTCCTGTCTTTGTCTTTGCCTGAATCTTTTTTAGACTTGGATGAACTTCCAGAATCTTTTGATGGTGTACCGGGTGTTGACAAAAACTTTTTCCAGTTTTTAATAAGTGTTTTGCACAATGATATAACGTCCTCATCCTTACTAGATTTACGTAAAGCATTGACAGTCATACCTATCCTTGTTTTGGTCAGAACATCTAAGTTGATTGCCATTGTTTGAAGATTTTTCAAAAGTTCTAGAGCTTCCTCTTGGCCCTAAAACAAAACAACATATAAGCTGTGTTGCATCCACGAACCGGCTATGCATGTTACGCGGCACCATATAACGCATCTGGGGTAATAAATAAACATTATGAATGTGAAGCAGCATTTCGAAAAACAAATTGATACAAAGGTAAAGAAATTAATGCTGATGTCCATATCGACTGCTTGTTATATCTAAACATTTAAAAATGTTTGTGATGCTTTTTGGAATCAATGATAGAATACCACAATATACATAAATCTTGTACACCTACCGTGCCATCGTCCGAAGTCATCTTAGTTAGTTTTTTCTGTATTTTCATTACATCTTCTTCAACGCTCATTTTTGATACCGTGGACTTTATAATATGACTTCCCGCCTATAATCGGAGAACAAATCACATAAAAATTAATGAAAATCGACCACCACACCGAAAAGGGTAACTAAAGCCACAGACAAAAACATAGACAATAGACGAACGAAACTGTATAGATATTTTCTAGGTTTTTAAACCATTTGTTGAAAAGAAGGCAAAAGAATCAATGCACACACAGCCGATGTCCGTGTGAAAACTACAAAGGCGTAGGTACTCTATTTCTGACTTCGTTGTGATAAGTTTAGTGACCGACCGAAAGTTCGGTTTCAGTTTCGGTTTCATCCAAAAATCAAGTTTCTCTAATTAATTCAGAATAATGGGTAAAATGCACGAAATTTCAGTATTTTAAGGAATTTAAACTTAAACACTTGAGCCGAAACTGAAGCCAGGGCCGAATATTCGGTTTCAGGGTTTCGGCCGGAAAGTTATGTTGAAAGCTTCTATGTTAGGTAGTAGGTAGGAGATAAAACAATGGTTTTGGAATAGAAGACACCGATACATAGAAACGATTTATAAGAATATTAAATTACATAAACTCACTTTTAGATACATAATTATATGTAAATAAATAATCTCAAGCCTTTTATCCCCGAGGCGGTAGGCAGAAGTATTAAATTTCAGGAAATACCAAATTATTTCTGCTTAGCCTGATGGTTGACTGGTAGATAATGCCTTTAGGCATTAAGTTCGCCATGTGTACATTTTCTTGGTGTATGAAGTTAAACTAAATAAATAAAAATAAATAAATTTCACCAGCATAATCTTTGGACCCCTTAACGCGATAGGTGTGGTGAGCCCAGTGGGTCTAAAATGACCACTTTGAGCAATTCCTCTGAGCAACTCCTCCTTTTATGAATTCCCAGCAAATCCTAAGCAATTCCTCTAAATTTCGTAAAATGGTCGTGAGCATGTGGTCCTCCGTACCACCTCTTAATTCTTTTCGAAAACCAGCTAGAAGTAATGTGACGGTGATTGTGACGCTGATTTCTGCTATCATTTTGATTGTGACGGCTTCCTCGCAGAAGGATGGATCAAAATAGGTGGCACGGAGGTTCACATGCTTTGTCTATGGTTTTCAGACAAATCGTCGAATTCCAAGAGAATCACACCATGTACCGGCGAATTTAACATTTTAAACCAATGTGACGGAATATGTGACAGCTACAAACACATTCTTTACATATGTGACGCAATAGGGACAGAGAAATAAGCGATCTTTTTTTCAGAAGCATGTCTTGAGTTTGGCCACCATTTTAACGTCAAAAATCCTTTTTAAACATGCATATAAATAAAAACCTAACAGGAATTCGAAACCGTTTAGTCACGACAAATAGCTCATAATATTATTTCCACGACTACTTCATTATTTTTTAAGAAAAACGTGAATGAATTTTTCATATACACGAATTAGGGTGACCAATGTCTTAGATCACCTTAGGACATTCATCTATAAATAAAAAAATTGAACTCTCATCGGCTCTAAATTCAAAAGAATGTTTGCTGCTGACAGCACTGATACAACGAATAATAATAATTTAAAAAACGAATAAAGACGCTGTAATGGTAAACTGAAATAAAGCTAAAGAAATATTTATAGAAAGTATAAGAATTAATGGCCTCGTGAGTAGCCAGGTCATGTCTAACAAGGCAAGGATGGCTATGCATAACGCTGTTCTGGTCCCGACGCTGATGTATGCCAGTGAATGTTGGGTGTGGCAGAAGAAGCATGAAAGCAAGGTGAACGCAGTGGAAATGAGGTCTTTGAGGAAAATGTGTGAAGTAAAATTGTGTGATAGAGTGAGGAATGCGGATATACGAGAGAAGTGTGGTTTGAAAGAAGATGTAGTGACAAGGATAAAAAAGGGCATGTTAAGCTGGTTTGGTCATTTAGAACGTATGGACGAAAGAAGAGTAACGAAAGAGATTTATGGTGCAAATGTTGAAGGATACAAGGCAAGAGGACGCCCCAGAAAGACGTTCATGGATCAAATTAGTGACGTCCTTCAAAAATCTGGTGTCAAGAGTGCAAAGAATAAAAGAGCGTGCATGAAAAGGCTTATGGATGTGAAGGAAGCGAGGGAAGTGTGCAAAGATCGGGAAAAGTGGCGATCCATCGTCTCTGTCTACCCCTGTGGGAAGAAGGCGTGAGCTGTATGTATGTATGTATGGAATACCTCTGCCTCCTCGGGGATAAAAGGCGTGAGATTTTTATTTATAAGAATTAGGTAATTAACGACACAATTTATGTTATAGTAAATAACTCTGGATCGACATTCGCACAATTCAATTTATTAGTAATAAATTAATAATCTCACGTCATTGTCAACAGTGAACTGTCACCGAACCCATTTGGTGTGAAGTAGACTATATCAACATGTCAACTTCTCGTTTTGTAATTTGTGGTGTGGCCTCTGAGTACTGAAACCAATGGAGACGACATATTATTCTATATGAACAATCTGTTATACAAATATGATTTATATCGACATTGTACTCATAAACTTGTAGCTGTCTCGTTTTAACTAACCTACCATACTCCACGTAAAAAGAGATAACAATATATTTGCCTAAACTATTTTCGGCAACATTAAAAAGTGACGTCATAGAAATACCTAACTACGGCCGGTTCGCCATTTGTTTTTCCAGCTGTAGCAGGTAGATGAGCTGTCAACGCTAGTTGTAATTTGCAGTGTTTTGTGCGAAAATCGTGTTTGTTTGTGACTTGAACGTGTCATAGTTCATCATAAAATGAAAGAACTAACAAGGAACATGCCTAATTGCAGTGTTGTATGTAGGCTGCGGCATCAAAAAAAGCGAAAATCGACCAAACATTTCGTTACACCGGTACGTATTATTATTCTGCAAAAATACCATACAATTCAATAAATGCCTTATGTTTTTGCTTTCATAAAAATAGTTTATATATAATTAATTCCAAATTCAGCTTCTACTACGTTTTTTGTGGGTTTTGATAGTGTATTTTATGAAAGTTAAAAACAGTTCTTTTGTCGGTAGAGTTGCCCTTCAAGGTATTTTTCATATCGATGTTTTCAAGTGTAAATTGTATTGTAATATTTTTGTACCGGTATTTTTTGTTTTAGGTTGCATAAAAATGTTCAAAAAAGAAAAATATGGCTGGATATGATAGGAGTGGAAAATTGAAATACTCCTACGAAGTCTATTTTCGTTTGCTCTTTTTATTTTGAGGAATCCTGTTTTAATCGGACTTTAAATAACACGGCAATGAGAGACGATGCCGTACCGTCACGAATCTTTCTGGTATGTATATGTTTTACTTACCTTTTCCGTAGCTTATCAACGAAAGTTGTCCTGTGAATTACCTCTGACTACCCCTATTGGGCATATAGTCGTGAGTGTATGTACCTACGTATGTATGTATGAAAATTAATACCAAGTTTCAAGTAAAACTGACCCAAAAAATAATATTGTCCAAACACTATTTTGAAGTATGGACAATAATATTTCATTAAATTTATAATTCCTTAAATAATTTCTTAGAGAATTAGCGTTGATAGTCAGTCAGGACAAACGATTTTATAAGTATTGATTTTATCTGAAATCATGTTCTATATTTTATTATCATTCGTGTTTCAGCCGTCAGCCCAATCCAGTTCATCCCGTACTTTAAAAGAAATAAATCAAAATCAGACTATCTACTACCAAACACATTTTACACCTTAATGTATTAATGTAAATATTGCCTGAAATAAAGATTTTTATTATTGTAATTTATATTGTAAATATTTCATTTGTGAAATTCAAAGTTATGTTTCAAATTCAAAAAATATTTTTGCAAATTGCTCTTTGTTTTATTGAAGTACATTTTTTTTGTTTCAAAAATAGTGCCCTTTTACATTCAGGGCCGAGCCGCCACGCCGCGGCTAGGCGCCAGGGCCAGGGCAGTAGGGGCGCCGGATGAAATGCCAGTTGCAATTATTGAAATTATTTTTGTCACATAACAACTTATTCTTAAAAGTGGGTGCCCAGTGGCGTTACCCGCGCGAATCCAGTTTATTCAGAGTATGTATCTCTTTTTAATTATTTTTTTATATTTTCCAGTGGGAATAAGATATTTTCCTGTAGTAAAAAGTACCCTAAATGTTGACCCGGTTACTCAGTTATCTCCACACCAAATTTCATCAAAATCCGAAGAGTAGTTTTTTTCGTGATGCGTACACAGACAGACAAAATTTCGCGTTAGGAGAATATAATATGTTCTCCAGTTAACTGAAATATTATTTCAGTTAAAATTTGATTAATAAGAAAACATTAATGTCGAAATTAGACGACAAAAAAAGAGACGCTTCATAGGGTTCGCATACAGGCGCTGGCAGGGGTCGGGCGCGGCGGCGCGGCCCTGATTAAATTGTGATATGACAGAGTATAGAAACGCGGTGTAACGTAATTTTTTGTAATTGAGAAATACATAACCTTATACAATGATATTAAGTAAGAACAGATATGTTACCTTCATAGTAATTTGCTTTTTAAATCTGTGCCGAGCAATCCAAAACTGCACACAGTATTTAATTTAGTAATTAGTATCATAAGTGGTATGTACACTCCAGAAACACACATGATGGCATTTTTTTATTTATTTTGAAATAGACGCAGGAACCTCCGGGGCGTCACGCCCGTGACTGTGCCGGTTTTTGAGTCTTCACTACGCGCGCCCTTATAACAAATCTGCCTCTTGTATTATTTAATATCAATACCTTATATTATAAATCTGAATGTCAAAAAACACATCAAAATCAAAACATCGTCTACAAAGGTATCGATGTACTATGGGGCAACACTATGAAAAGGCGCCATTTGTTTTTCCCAGTACGTTTAGGTATACACGTTTTTTTCGTAGGTATGTCATCTCCATTGGTTTCAGTACTCAGAGGGTGTGGCTGCTACTGTACTAGTTTATGATAGCTAATATAAAGTTCAGCTCAGCACCATCTATTGACACCTTTGAATACTCAAGTGACAGCTGTCACAGAAAACGCCTCATTCAATTCATTAGCAGATTCGTATTTGGTGAAAATTTTTAATATGAATCGAAATAGGATCCTACACTCGGCGTCAAAAAAAACGCACCTTCGGAAAATAATACTTTAAACCACTTTTAATCACATTTAGAATCTATGGTGATGGGACTATTAAGTATCATTTTAAAACATTAATATAACGACATTAAAATTAACAATCATTTATGCCATAAAAAAAAACATTTCACCCATATAACGACGTTATACAAAAATAATGCATAATTAGTTAATTACTTTATAAAAGGGCCGCTAGTTGCGCTACCTTTTAGAGGTATAAAAGGGGGGGGGGGGGGGGGTAGAACTAGGTTTTATGTAATTTTTAAGCATTTTTTTGTCTTACTTTAATTCTTTGTCAACAAACTTTTTCTTCTTCTTTTGCAATCACTTCTTTTTTTATGACCTAGCAAGACTAAAGTACGATTTGCTGAATTTTGATGATTAGACCTATAAAAAAATAAAATGATACCTAGTAGTCCCATCATCATTGATTCTAAATGGGATTAAAAGTGGTTTTTCAAAGGTGCGATTTTTTTTGACGCTGAGTGTATTACGATTCACCCGAAACGGCCTTTTTAGACCCCCAGGGCCAGTTTTAGCCATCTAGGCACCCCGGGCGAGTCATGACTTTGGCGCCCATTTAGGTATACTGATTATGAAAGTACTTACGCGTACCTATAGTGAGAGTGTTTGTAAGACATAAAATACCTACATAAACTCACTCGTACGAGATAAGTACAATATAAAAGTTAATACGCAGAGTCTATAGTTTTCGTTTAGTTAGATCAGCGTTAGATCGATAAAAATAGGTATATAAATTACGGCGGCCCTGTGTAGTAGGTAGTATGCACTAACCAAAAGGTAAGCTGAAAACAAATTATCGGATGCGGCTTAAGTTCGCCATACACGGAACGATCGGTCTGTACGATCCGTCGCAACAGATAGATCGTAACGACGGATCGTCCGTGTATGTGAATATCGTTAACGATTTACTTCATCGCAAGATATCGCAGATCGCAACAAAAACCCATATAGTAACGATGAATCGACAGTGTATGGCTCTCTACGATCAACGATTCGATTTTGTCGTGTTGCCAGACTGTGGGCAATTTTACAAGCATTTATTTAATTTAATTAGCAGTGATAGCCTTACGGTTAAAGAGCCTGCTTCACATGATGAAAATCAGTGAGGCACGGGTTCGAATCCTGGCATGTACTTACCAATGAGTTTTTAGAAACTTTCGTACTTACATATTTAACACTAGCTCGACGGTGAAGGAAAACATTGTGAGGAAACCCGCAGGTCCCAGAATTAATTCTGAGACATGCATAAACAGACCCGGTTCGGCGATGGGCTCACCACCTATCACGTTTACCAAAGAATATCTGGTGAAAAATGGGTACTTATATCCAGAAATAGAATACCTCTGCCTACCCCCTCGGAGATACAAGGCGTGAGGCTATTTATTTATTTTATATTTTTTTAATTTGCAATGTAATATAACTATGTATGTTCGGGTGGAAACTTGCTCAGTCATGTTTTTTGTACAATTTTAATTTTGCTGTATATTTCAGGTTAGGACATAGATTAGTGATAGTATATTATGTGCCAAGTGTCCGTGAAAGTGTGCAATGAGTGGGAAATTCGATAAAACGCGAGGGATGGCCATATTTTGGACTACTTTAAGAAGTCACAAAGAAGTCTTAAGTAAAAATCAAATCAAATCATTTTACCTACTGTCAATAACTTTATTTTTTATTTTATTTATTTAGGAAAACAAACAGTCTCTAACTTAAACTTCTACTTAACATATTAAGTGTACACCTCCCTATAGCTCCCTTATTTTATATAAACTAAAAGCACCTGCAACTAACAAGTACACCAAACTAGAAGTAAAAGTAAAATAGGTATAATAACCAAGGGATGAATGTAGAAAGTGAAATTTTAAGACACTGAAATGTTGTGCATGGGCTCTGAAGCAGAGCCATTTAACTAATATTAAAGTGTAAAATAAAGTTGGTTTAAAAGCCTAGTAAAAAAAACATAAACTATGGCATTAGCATCGTTTGACAAGTCCAACGTGAAGTTAGTTGTGTGTAAATAAGATGTTTCATTCAGTGTTGTCTGATAAAGTATTATTGATGTAATTTTATTTTACTAGATAAATAAAATGTTGTTTCTTCATTTATTTCACTCAACGTTATTGCCCATATTTTACCGGTTCAAAGACCTTTCCGCCCTTTTGCCCTTCTTTAAAAAAAACTAAAATTGCCCATGGCGTGGGTAATTGCCCACGGTCTGGCAACACGATAGATCGCTTGCGACCGATCGCACAGACGGATCGTACAGACGGATTGCTCCGTGTATGGCGTCAATTTTTGTTGCGACGGATCGTTAACGATCGATCGCACAGACGGATCGTTCCGTGTATGTGGCACTTTACGGATGCGGCTGATAGCCGCGATCTAGATAGTGAATGTACACAGAGCTGTGCAAACTATCGGACGTAAGTCGTGGACGTATCCTTGAGCGTTCGGACGTCCGACAGAAATCTGGCGTGCTGAATTCAAAAGACTGTGTACACGTATCAGTCGCGGCTGTCTGCCGCGTCCGTCAGCCGCGTCCGATAATTTGTTTCCAGCTGTAGGTACTCTTATTTTATTTTATTTTATTTTATTTATTTATCTTTGGTAGACAGACACCTTGTCGCCCCAGTCAGACCCCCTTCTTGACAGTGTTTCCAACCGGAATTTCCACTAAAACTGGTGGTACCATCGACCTCCCTTTTAGTGGCGAAATATTGCCTTTTAGTGGCTAGTGGTTTTTTTAGTGGTAGGTACAATTCAGTTTTTAACCCGTATATATACAAATTTTTTTCACTGCTGCACCCTCTGATGGCAATTTGCAAGCTTGGTTTTGTCACCTAAATGTAATCATATTTCTCTAAAGCCAAGTGGAAAGGTGCGTTACTTCTAGTCAACTACGTCCTTATTATAGTAAAGTCCGCTATCTACCGCTTTAATCGATGAAATAGTGGAAAATTCCTTGAAACGAGTAGGTACCTACTTCCGAAACATCTCTTCTCTTTCGAAAAGGTAACTCGCTTTGTTCCCCACGAAAAAATTATTTAAAATGAGACAAAAATTATGGATAAAATCTAGAAGAGCATTTTCATTTTAATAAATAAAATAGGTATGTTGTTAGTAAAAAAGTGCTTAGTGGAAAATTTAGCGACTATGAGAGTCGGGTTTGGAGGTTTTCTGGTGGTTTTAGATGTTGAATCTGGTGGAGAGCTAATTTAGCTGTTGGCAACACTGAGCCAGTAGGTGAGCCCACAGACCAGTTGAGCCCATCGTCGGACCGAATCCGTTACACATGAATCAGAACTAATTCAGAACTGCAGGTTTCCTCACGATGTTTTCCTTCCGTCGAGCTAGTGATAAATATGTAGGTACCTACATAAGTTTTTGAAAAACTCATTGATACAGTCAAGAGCACGTGGAGCTTGAGACATTGAACTTTGTAATGTTCTTATTTTATTACAATCGCCTTAGAGCTCTGACTATATACTCGCACTACGAGTGTAAGGCTTTATGTGCTCTTGACTGTAGGTATATATGGCAGGATTCGAATCCGAGACCTCACGCATGAGACGTGCTCTTTAACTACGTTACGTTACGTTTACTAGACAGATTTTAAAAATTATTTTACCAATGGAAAGCTACATTATCACTGACTAGCTACTATAAGCTATATATCTTATTTCTGAATTCCCACGGGAACGGGAACTACGCGGGTGAAACCGCGCGGACCAGCTAGCTTATTATAAAGATGGGCAGTGGTACGATTTTGGGCACTTTATAATTTTAACGGTCGTTTCTTATTTTAAAATCCGACCTTGGAATATAGGATATGGAATGTAGTTAGGTACCTATGGTATACCTACTTTCGAAGTGGGTATTTCTAGAAATGGAATACCTCTGCCTACCCCCTCGGGGATAAAAGGCGTGAGATTATTTATTTATTTTATGGTATACTTTGTTAAAGAGCCGGCCGAAAATCAGTGAGGCTCGGGTTCGAATCCTGGCATGTACCAATGAGTTTTTCAAAAACTTACGTACATATTTATCACTAGCTTGACGGTGAAGGAAAACATCGTGAGGAAACCCGCAGGTCTCAGAATTAATTCTGAGACATGTGTAAACAAACCCGGTCCGGCGATGGGCTCACCACCTATCACGTTTAGGGGTCCAATGTATCTCGTGAAATGTGGGTATATCCAGTAATGGAATACCTCTGCCTACCCCCTCGGGGATAAAAAAGGCGTGAGATTATATTATTATATTATTATTATTATTATACTTTGTCACTTTTTATGGTCGTGTATGTTGCTTCATTAACAGAATATTATGTCATCCTATGAAATGAATACTTACCCACAGAATCAAATAGCGTAAAATTATTGGGCACTTACCTATTATTCAATTTGGATTAGTCACTAAAGTATTCATCAATTACAAGAGATTAATACTTTACCTAGGTATAACATTCTTAAAGATTGTTTACGAAAAACAAAACAATGCGAGTAGGACACGCGCGTCGTGTGTTCCGTACCTTTTATCAATACCTCTATGCATAATATCATAGACAAACTACAGAAATAATATGTACTTACATTACAAACTACAGTTTGAGTTCCCTACGTCATATCGAATGTCTGATCTAAATGGTGCAGCCACAGATTAGAGAATAGTGGTGCAGCTTTTTCGAATTTGAAATCGCCTTCAATTACCCTATTTTCGATATACATACTACTTATTTAAATGTCATTAAAACTTTGTATTTTAGATTTTTATACTTGTATTTGTATAAATTCAATGGCACTAATGGCCGTAAGCGACTGTAGCATAAATAGAGTCAAACAGACATTAAGGTGAATTATGTTCCTAGTTACCAGGGTTGTCTACCTTTTCGGCACGGAATCCTAAAAATCGTGAACATATAATAACGTCTTATTTTACTCGTAAAAGCTGTAAGTACGTGCATCCATTTACTTTACCTTGCTACTTTTAAGATAATGCGGTGATATTATATCGGCCGTGTCAGCAGTTTTGTATCTTAAACAACATTAAAATGTGCAACTGCTCTCTTTGCTGTAAATAAAAGAATATTGTAACAAACCACTTTTATGGGTGTGTACGACAGAATTCTGGGTAAGGGGTATTATTGGCTATGGGGGTGCAATCCTGTGGGCTGGATTACTGGGATATGGGATGAGATAACGTATGTACATGTCGGCCTATAGCTACAATATCTCGCATTCACATTATAGTCTATTTCACGTAGCATGGGTTCGGTGACAGTTCACATTTTTCCCTATTACTCATGCTACTGTCGACTAGTAAAAAATATTGTATTTTTGCAATGATAAAACAAAATTGTTTTAAATTCAAATATTTTTATTAGTTGAAAGTAGTAGGCGTGGAACGGAAAAATGTGAACTGTCACCGAACCCATGCTTCGTGAAATAGACTATAGTGCTACCGACTAGATCAAACCTATCCGATACGACGTCTGTGATGTCAATGAAGCAACGCTACTCGTACTATTGTAAACCTAAGCTAGTTAACTGATGTCTGTCTGTTGGCTCAGTTCTTCCTGCCTTCTGAGTCGAAAATCGCGGGTACGATTCCCGCTCGGGGCCAACATTTGTCTGCATGAGTACGTATTTATATCACCTGTCAGCTCTTAGTCTCTAAGTATATGTATAATAGTATGTTTAATAGTTGTTTAGTACCTAGTATCATATAGAGCAGTGATAGCCTTACGGTTAAAGAGCCGGCCGAAAATCATTGAGGCTCGGGTTCGAATCCTGGCATGTACCAATAAGTTTTTCAAAAACTTACGTACATAGATCACTAGCTCGACGGTGAAGGAAAACATCGTGAGGAAACCCGCAGGTCTCAGAATTAATTCTGAGACATGTGTAAATAGACCCGGTCCGGCGATAGGCTCACCATCTATCACGTTTAGGGGTCCAATATATCTCGTGAAATGTGGGTATATCCAGTAAATGGCCCTCCTCCTTCTCCTCCTACCCTCTGCCTACCCCCTCGGGGATAAAAGGCGTGAGATTATTTTTTTATTTCATCATATAGGCTATTCCTTTTATGGGACATAGATAATCGTGTGTGAATTGTGTACCACAATTTCTTATTATTTATTTATTTATATGTATAAAACATACCTATATTCTTAGCTTCGTTATAACATGTTTGCCCGTATGAAATTATGGAAATCTACACCTAAAGTTGGTTTAGGTAAACGAGTATGTTATTTTTTACATATTTTCCTGTCTACGGGATTTATCTTTATTGTGCAACAAGAGTTCCAGGCCACTCATTCCATGATTCGACCACAACTTCTATCTGAGAAATAGATGATGGAGTAATGCAACCTAAGTAGTATATCAAATCATTATTTTCTACAATGACGAGCCTGCTGAACTACTGCAACCTACTAAGTGATACTGCGCAAATTAAAATAGTCACTTATTTTAACCATAACTACCAATGTAGCATACCTAAAATTAAATATTTACAAAAGTAAAAAGTGGTCCATCGCTGCGATGTTACGGATTCCTATGTAGGAAGATTATAATGTATTCCGAGTAGGTAATATTAAATCAGGAGGTCAAAATGAAAAATCCAAAAGTTTTTATTCAAGGTAGAATGTTGACTGGCGTTCGACAGTTTAATTTTCGATATTTTATTCTACACCCGGTTGTATTCGTATTCTATTAGGTATACTTATTGAACGTCATTGCAGCTTCGGACCGCGGTGCACCGCTTCGGAATGTGTTTAGCACTTGTAGCTAAAGAGAAGAAGCGGTGCATTGCAAGAAGCTCCACAACAACACATTTATTGTTTTGATTATATTATACAATACAAACTAAATATATATGTACTTACATGGATACCTATTTATGTTTTTAGAACTGTGCTATTGTTGTCATTAAAATACAATTAAAGCTTAAAGTTACATTATTGATCACTCTCAATACAATTCTTTGAAAAATACTTACTTTATCTATGTTCTAAAATTACTACCTACGAGATTTTGAAATTAACGTTTGAATATTTTTTAAAATATCTCAGACAATGCTCTGATTTTAATAAGAATTTAAAACACCTTATCTATTTTACTTCGGATAGAGTAAAATCGTAGATAATTTAATTTTGTGTTTTACATTGCCACTAAGGTCCGAGTTCACCAAAACTAATTAACAATATCAGGGGCCCTAAACACGTACCTACTAAACACTTGATTATTAAGTTAAGGTGATGAGCAATAGTATCGTTTTGGGCACGTGATTATAGTTTTAACTGCCGTTTAGTGTTGGTGAACTCGGAACTAAGTATTAGATCATAGAGTAATTACCTAAGTAATACCAGGTATTGGAATGATGCATTTTTAAATGAATTTCCCTCCTGATTATAATGTGACACATTTTACGGTTTACCTGTTTGTTTTGCTCTAGTTTAATACAATCACTGTAAAGCCATAACAATGTGCTGCCAAAGAATCGACGTCAAAGTAGAATAGGTAGTATAATGCCTAAGAAAAACGTCCGACAGGTACCTACCTACTCTATTTATTTGTAGCTCACATCATGTACCTCAAATAGAATATACAACGTCATATTAATAAGTACCTACACCAAAGTAAGTACATACCTACCTTGATAGTTATCTAAACCACACCTAATTTCTACACCTAAAATGCGAAACTAACTTTGTAAGAACGAATATTTTCCAGCTTTACAAATCACTGACCGATATTTATAAAATTTTGTATATAGAGATATGCATTTCCTTTTGACATGCCTAACGTTTCATTTCGGACAAAAGCTACCAAATTTTTAAGCTTTTATCATTTTTAAGCTGTCGCATCGATCCGCTCAATAAATGATTTTTTTACAAAAAATTTCGTCTAATCGCACCTTGATATTTTTTTTTTACTTTTTACGAGTATAATTATGCCCAAGGTCAGTTGTGCCTGTAAGTGACCGTTAGCGTCTACACTATAAACGTCTATACACTCTATAGGTTGATAGTCTTTGGCCTTCCGCCCTACCATGCGTATTGTTTGGGCGCGAGGCGGGGTGGCAGTATAATACGGCAGGCTGTGCAATCGCCGCACTGTTTTAAGACTCGCGTTGCCTAGTTCTGTGCTCCGCGCGTCCTTGCTTCAGCTTTACATTTACATTCTCAGGTAAATAAACCATTAAAAATAAATTCAACTAGATCTTTAAAAGGTATTAAAAAAAATATTTTAATTATTACAAACTGCAACATTACAATTTGTTCCAATTTAAAATGTGAAAATATTAATTTAAGACCTAAACGGTTTTCGGTTTTTATGGTCTCAATTGAAAGTTGTAACTTATAAATTTTGGCAAGCATATCTTTATGGAAATTAAGAAAATCCTTGGTGGGTACCGGGTGGTACAAATATTTACATAAAAACATTTAATACCATATAAACTCATTACTTACTATCACCAGTACATTAATAAGTTTATGTCTATTAGGTACATTAGTATGAAACTGCAACATTAAGTGACGGTCACGTCAATCAGTCAGTATCTTTTTATTTAGCTTGCTGAATGGCAAAGTTGGATTATAATAAATTAGACGGCGTTTATTCATTTCATTTGTTTATCTTTAGAAAATATCACGGCCACGGCGATTTAGCATTGAATGCGTTTCACATATTATATTTAAATTATAACTGAATGTTGTTTAAATTTTATTGACTTTACATGTTTGTGCAATAACTCGCAGGGTCGATCGGAGTATTACGCCATTTGACGTATGAGATAACCTGTCGCCACTCGTAGCTTTGAAACATAAGATCTGAAGAATAAAGTCCATGACCTGCTTTTTGACCATCGACTCATAAATGCATACTTCTAAAGCGAGAATGTTACCTTAACTGCACTTTAATATATTTGAAAATAGTAAATCTATGACATTTAACACTATAGTTCTGTGAAGGAAAACATTTCTAGGAAACCCACAGGCTCCGGAATTCGTTCTGTCGCATGTGTAACACCAACCCGGTCCGGTCTCACCAGTCTCACCACCTGTCACTCTTAGGAGTCCAAAAATATACTGGTGTAAACTAGGTAAGGTAATATCTAAGAAAGGAATGCTGATCCCTGCTGGGACCATAAGGGCGTGAGCATATTTATTTATTTAATAAATTATACTTAATCAAAGTTTCTCTCAGGGTTGACAATCATGTGGTTCACATACGTCGTGGTTGCCGTGTCGGTGGTGGCGTACGCAGACGCGTTCTCGAAAGGGGCACCTGAGAGCGCCTGCAAAGACATGATCCCGCAGCACCACGTGCCACCCCAGAAGACAGCGCCGCCTTATACTATCACTACCAGCACCAAGGTATTTCTTAGCCTCTACGCAGAGATATAAGTAAAATATTGAGATGGAGCAGTGCATCTCCACTGATAAAGTGTTGAAGGCGCTAGGGTAGCACTCGTCGACGCGCCCCATGGCGGCCATCCAACATGAATTTATTAGCAAAATCCGGCAGACCAGGCCACCTACCCTTAAAAGACGGACAGTATTTCTTCTAAAAAAAAGTGGCGTACTTATGTAGTGAATTAGCATAATCCTATCCTCGCCTATCTGAAATCCAATTACCATAGAAATAAAGCAAAAAATGTAGTTTCTACTTGTAACTTTATTATAAAGTAGATTAAGTCATAATATGCCTAATCGTTTGAAAAAAAATATATAAAAACTTGTTACCCGCTTAACTCGCTGTTGATGACCTACCTAAACAATGTGAATACCTATACGTAAAATTCCGTAAATCATTGGGTTTTACCTTGATTCGAAATACTATTAATTATAATTAGGTATATCGACTGATATCTACATTTTTAAGGAGGTGCCGACGTGACGTAACAAAGTAAATAAAAAAATATTAAGGAGCAGGGACTTAAAAAATGAGGATCAACCAGCACCCATTTAAAGCTCCTACAAATCCAGACACAAATTACCTAAGTATAATATTCTACTAGCGACCCGCCCTCGCTTCGCTTCGATTTATATACTACCTATAACAAATAAAAACCTTCCTCTTTTATTGCTCCTTATATCAGTGAGAAACACATTAAAACCGTTGCGTACCTGGTCTACGAGTAGTTCAGGATTTAGCAAATCACAGACGCGGAAAGCGACCTCATTTTATTTTATACTATGTATATGTGTATATAGATTATCACATGTAGCTATTAATTGCATTTGACGTTGGGACAACTCGGCCAATAAGGCTTAAACTTACTTTCAGCATTTAAATATTCAAATATCGAAGGTTTAACTTTTGACTATGCTATGTAATTGGGTAATATAACAAGCTAAACAATTTATGTGAGTTAGTAAATTCAAGTTTAAAATTAGTTCGAATCATCATAACGATTTGTTTCATAAAGGTCGTGAAGGCTGGGTCACCAATGGAGGTGGTGATCACTGGCAAGGACTCCTCGAACACCATTGCCGGGATCCTACTCCAGGCACGGAAAGGGGACACTCCGGTGGGACAGTTCACCGTTGACCCTAGCGACTCCTTCGCTCAGCTCCTCGACTGCGGTGCTCCGGGGGTGAGTCTACTTAATATACCTACCTACCTACCTAAATCTACTTTAATCAAAACTAGAAAATACCATAAATAAAAATACGGCCAGTCTTCTGGGCCCTTTTCCGAATGGTTCCTCTTTGAAGGTCATTTTTTATCTGCAAATTGATATCTACACTATATTTATTTTCTACGTTCGTGACGAATAAACCGAACTCTACTGGACCGATTTCAAATTTTTGAAGCAAATTTTGGCGAAAATGCAGTGTATTCAGTAGGTGAATCAGTAAATCTGCCTCTGCAACCATAGAACTCTGATTTTTTTTTGTTTTTAGTTTGTTAGGAAATGACGTCGCTTTTCGACAATCAATAAAACTATTTGTACATCGTATTATAGAGTTTGATCAACGTGACCACGAAAATTATCTGTAAGTCAAGTGTTACATTACGTGCCCAATGGTTCCGGGATTTTTCATAAATATGTAGAGTTAACATAAATAAGAAGTAGGTTTGCCTTGTGGTATGCATTTAAGTAAAGGACATCTTGTAATTCTCGATACCTTTTTATAAACATGTAACTGAATAAAAAGTATTTTAAGCCTACATGTGGCCTCTCTACCTACTTTCAAATACTAGAAAAGTTTAACCGTAGCTATGCCTATTTCTGCCGTATCGCATAATTTATGGTTACTTATGATTATAATTGCTCGTTATCCTAACTAAGTATAATGCGTTAGACAGTTATTTAACTTTATTATAATTTTAAGAGCTTTATAGCTAAATTTTCGTCACGAGTCGGTAACCGTGACGTGCCCTCTACACTACTTAAGTACTTATTTATTTCGTGTCTCTATCTACCTAACCTACGTAGCTACGTATATGTTGCCGACGTCCATCGTACGATACAAGGAAAATATGGTTTTTCAATCGACGGATTTGGTAGCTATCATACAGAAAAAAAAATGCTAAGTAAGAATTATCAAATCAAAACCATGGAAATCGGTTCGTCCGTTCTGGAGTTATAGCGTCAGGTCAGGAAGGAAAACCCGACTTATTTTTATATAGTAGACTAGCGACCCGCCCCGGCTTCGCACGGGTGCAATGCTGAATTTTCTTTGCTATAAACCATCCCTGGACCCACTCGAACCCACACAAAAAGTTTCATCAAAATCGGTTTTGATGCAATTGAACTCTTTTGCTATGAAAATAAAAAGAAGTCCAAAGAACTCCTAAAAATAGCATGAGCTGACAGCTCTGTACATCTTACTCTTATCATATTATCTTACTTAATACATATTATAAAGAGGAAAGATTAGTTTTTTTGTTTGTAATAGGCTCCGAAACTAATGCGGCCGATTTTAAAAATTATTTCACCAATGAAAAGCTACATTATAATTATCAGGGAATAGCATAGGCCATATTTATCCCCACGGGAATGGAACTACTTACTTAGGTGAAACCGTGCGGAACAGCTAGTGTAAAATATAATTCTACATTTAACAAAGGCCATCATCTAATGACGGTAATATACCTACATACTTAAATGTGAACTACGAATTTCGCAATGTACCTATTAAATAGCCTATTTACTTCCTTATAAGCCTTCTATGCCATTGTCTGTAGTAGCCAAGGTTACAAAAAATATTAAGTTTTGTCAACCTTCACCCGAGCCGTACACGATTTTGAGGTAGGTACCTACTACTTGAGAATACTTGAGATAACATGGTACCTAGGTTGAGAAATATTATTCTCCACGAAATCTAGCACGATTTGTGGTAGGATCATACCTAGTTACTTTTGTTTTGAAGCCTGTGTCTGTTAATCTGGCATAATATGTTATAGTTATGTTTGATAAAAATCTTTTCAGCCGTTTACGTATGTCGATTCGCTGGGTTTATTTTAAGTATAATGTTAGGTAATTAACTTTATCAATCATCAAACAACATTAAAATAAAAGTATTTTCACTTATTAAATCCACCAGTCTATATAATGTAATACAGATAAATAATAAACTGCAGTTCTGAGCTTGAGACACAGGTATAGGTCATATCCGTGTGACTAGATATATTTCCGTAATGGCTTCACTCCTAAGTAGGTACCTACTAATTGGAAAAGTTGATACAAACTGTCGCAACGGAACGTAATTAATGTTTTGCAGGTGTTCTGCATTATTGTACATAGGTACTCATCAAACTTAGACCGATAATAGTTTGAGGAAAATTATTCAATCAGGTGTTTTTACTTGTTTTGTTTTTATGGATCCATGTAGTTTTTGCCCTTACACTAACTAGTCAGCAGAAAGAACCGGCCGTTTTCAATCGAACAATAAAATTTATTAAATCCTTTTTATTAACAGCAGTCAGTGGGTTTTTCCAGAAATCCTCGGGCATAAAAGTCGTGAGATTATTGTGTTTTTCAGTCGTTTTTATGTAGGTACACACTGTATAGGATCGATAGATTTTCTAACCGATGCAACAAAGAGTCGATTGCAATATTTGCATCATCAAGGATAAAGTATGTTCACTCACAGCATGAGGTCGCATCACCATAGGACGGGCAGATTATCATGATTTATTATCCAATATATACGTATCTACAGTATAAACGATTCACGAGTGGAACTTCAAGGCGTTTCCAATATGGATTAATCTTAAATTTTTAATTTGCATATTTTTAAATGTTTCGTAGTGTTATTTATTTCTAACTAGTGGCCCGGGCAGACGTCGTTCTGCCACCGTATAAACCATCCCTGGACCCACTCTAACCCACACAAAAAGTTTCATCAAAATCTGTCCAGCCGTTCTGGAGTTTTAATCAGACTAACGAACATCAATTCATTTTTATTTATATAGATAGATAGATTGAGGTTGTAGAGCACAGACCATTAAATGATCTGTGTTGTAGTGCGTCGGTATGGCCGCTGCCACGAGACCTGTCCCTTCACCCAGCTAAAATACAAACTGCCTAAATATGCATAACCGCTCACGGCATTGTAATTTCTACGAGTATTACCTACTTTAAAAATATTTGTAGATTGCTATAATAACAGTTAATTGTGGGACACAATTCACACACGACCATTATGTACCTAAGTTTCAAACTAGGCGGAACCTGTGCTGTGGGTACTAAATAAATGTGAAACAATGTAGGTATTTATTAGGTATTACCTGGGTATTACCCGAATGCCAAGAACGGTTATGTTTTTCGCTCGTATGTCGTTTGTTTTCTTTATTACCTCGTATCTTTGAAACGGCCTGATGGATTTCGACAGTTAAGCTATCGTTATATTCGTCACCCAAACGTAATGTGGGTTTTTGCGTAACTAGGCTTTTAGCCCATACCAAAATAGAGTTCACTTTGTTTATAGTTTATTTTAATTTTGATTTCTATTCTCAATTTATTTCGGTATTTTTAGTGAAGTAGGTACTTTTAAATTGTATTTTTTGCAGTCGGGTTTTAGATTTTTTCATTATTATTTTTATTATTGTTGTAATACGAGAGTAATAAGAGCATACAGAAATCAGAAATTGTTTATTGTGTACTATTGCGACCATCGTACTAGCCGAAGTATTCAGAAAATACTTATTTTTAATATCACGGCAATCTCTTCGGGCTAATACTTAGGTAGAGCTTGCTGCTTGTTCCACGTTTATTTACTTACTAGCGGATGCCCAGCGGCGTTGCCCGCGCGGATTCCGTTTATTCCCGTTCCCGTGGGAATTTCCGAAAATCCCTTCATAGTGGTTGCCTACGACATATTTAAGACACCTACATACCATATTTCAAATAGCGGGTGCCCAGTGGCGTTTTCCCGCTTGGATTTAGTTTATTCCCGTTCCCGTTGGAAATTCCGAAAATCCCTTCATAGTGGTTGCCTACGACATACTTAAGACACCTACATACCATATTTCAAATAGCGGGTGCCCAGCGGCGTTTTCCCGCTTGGATTTAGTTTATTCCCGTTCCCGTGGGAATTTCCAAAAATCCCTTCATACCAATTTCCTGTGACATATCAGACACCTTCATACCATTTTTCAAGTTTCTAGGTGTTCTCTAGGTGGTCTCCGAAACGATAGTTTCGGAGTAGTACGTATTTCTCTATTTAACCAGTTTTTATATTTTCCTGTGGGAATGAGATATTTTCCTGGAATCAAAAGTACCCTAGATGTTGACCCGGGTACTCAGTTATCTCCATACCAAATTTCATCAAAATCCGTCCAGTAGTTTTTGAGTGATGCGTGCACAACCAGACAGACAGACAGACAGACAGACAGACAAAAATTCCAAAAATTGGTGTTTCGGTATCTATATCGATAACTATATACACTGCCGCTAAAATTTTCAAAAAATATTTAATGTACAGACACGGCCCCGTTAGAGTTTTATTATATGTATAGATTATGGAAAAAACCTTGAGTTATAGGATGTCGAACCCTAGATACGAGTGTATATTACCATGGAGGCTACCTACTTTTAAATTATAGCTTCTCAGCTTGTCGATACGCGCTGTTGACAAGATTCGTGCAAGAAACCCAATTACAAACTCGATTATTATAACCTACCTACTAACATGACAAACACAACATCGGCTCAAGAGTAAGCCCATCTTTATAAAAAAAACATACTTATCCTAAACTACAATAATTAGCCTAAACAGGACCCAAAGTGAGTAGATGTGGCCCTAAAAGCGCTTCACCAGCGCATACGAGTTTAACAAAACTGTTTTTTCAGAATTCAGTGACTCACAAGAAACACGCGAAAACAGCAGAGAAGCACACCGTCGCCTTTAGGTGGACGCCCCCTGCAGACTTGAACGATGAAATTAAATTCAGGTAACTACCTTATATGCTCTAATAAATCATTACCTACCTATTGGTTTTAAAACCACTTAACAGGATATAAATCGTTTGTAGTCCTACGGTAGGTAAGTATATACTAGTGTGTTTGTGAATGATTGACCACCTCCGTGTTTCGGAAGGCACGTTAAACCGTTGGCCCCGAATTTCTTTGTTTACGCACTATGGAAGTCGTTAAGTCATGTCCGACACCCTTTTGGGTGGCTTGAAAAATTATGCCAGTTAGGTAGCCATTATCCTAACATCATCTCCCAAGCCGCGGTGGGCTCGCATGGGAGATTATGGCCCATACTTCCTCATGTGTGAGGAAAGACCCTTAGCTCAGCTGTGGACTGTTACTACTGTGCATTATTGCTACATACCAAGCTTCGAATTTACACTTACGTTGACGGTTTACCAAGGCGAGCGATTTCACTTAAATCTGCTTATTTTTACTCATTTACTGAAAACTGTCGCCCCTAAACTGGTGCCGCCCCTATTAAAAAATCCAGGGCTGCAACTACGTTTTAATTCCAGTTGTCAGCTACCCAATCTCATTTAATTCCGTTGACATTTGAACTTGACGCTATGCATTCTGTGCATATCCCCCACGCACCGGGTTTGACATAGAATACGAACTTCGCAAAATGTGTATTTAGCAATAGGTACGCTTCTAAAAAATACGCACTCACCTAGTGCACTTTTTGACGATTTGACTAATAAACAAAACTAACAAAATTTGTCTGTGACTGTACCATAAAAATACAATTAACAATCGTATTTTGCAATTTTATTGATCCCAGCTTAATCACGATTAGATTAACAATTAACTCTTCGTATATGTTTTTTCTGTGTGTTCCAGCTGGACAACCACTTACCTATGTCCTTGATTAATCTTATTGTTTTTTTTTGCAGAGCCACTGTTGCGTACAACGGCGCCGTCTTCTGGGTCGGCTTAGAATCTGCCCCCGTTAAAGTAGCTGCTTAGTTTTGTGATATTACATTGATTGTATGTAACATATAAGTTCGTTTTATACTTGTCAACCTTCCACATTTCATTTAAAACTTTCAGTATTCGTGTGGGATTGGACTTCATTGGACTGTGAAGATATTATAAGACTCGTATTTATATTATGTAAATAATAAATATATTGTTAAAAACAGATTTTGATTATCTTATTAGCCTAGTGCAAAAGAAAAACATTTAAATGTTAACAAATACTTTATTCTAAACATAGCACCTAGAAATTTGTCTTTGAGATCCTTTTACAAAGTTTGCGTCTCAACAAGAAGAATACGATAGGAACTAAGACTGTGTCAAAGACTTGTGGTTTTAATCCACTGTCATTTATTGTTACGAAATCAAATATCTAAGCAGCTTCGTTGTTCCAGATATGCTATGATATTCGCGTAAATTTTTCAAGTCTTTGCACAACCTTATTCGATGATAAAGCTCATACCTACCCAACACTGAAATAGCAATTCCGTACGATATCCATGCAGAGTCATATTGACACTAACTTATATAAGTAGATATTTTAACATTCTCGCGCCCCTATAATCAGACTTACAAAATAGTGCCAATTTATTAGTTACATTACATTCAGTAGATAGTAAATCAGTAATTAAAGGATACTCTATTAATGGATGACATTAAAGTAATTGGCCGTTTACGTTTATTTAATTTTGAGCAAAATATACTTATGGATAACCTAAATTTGAGACCAGTTTTTTAAACGAACAATGGAAGATTCTAGGTTAGTATAATAAGAATATTACTCTGTTAGGTATTCTCTTTCTGTTAAACTTACGTCACACGGCCCAGGAATTAATGTAAACATGTTTTTGCCAACTTTTTTGTTACAGTTTTAAATTAAATCTAGTAATGATATGAAGAGATCTAAAGTTTCATGCGCCACTTCTTTTTCCTACACTGCTATAGAAAAAATTGTGTTGATATACCTTAACTGAATTTGATATTACTACATGATTAAAATCGACTACTCGTTATGGTAAACCATGTGATATTATGTGATCTGGCCCCCGATTCACGTTTTTTCGACATGACATTTCCATACGATATCTGCAGTGCCATTTCACTTTCTATATATGAAATCTAAGAGACAGGTAGATAGTTATTGACTGCGAAATCCAATCGAAAGAACGAGAATAGGGGGGGGGGGGGGAGGCTGATCAGCAGGGTCGGACTGGACCGGAAGGTCCCGAAACTGGATAATGGTAGTGGTTACAATAATCTATTTAAATGAAATGATTAACTGACTGACTGATTGGTGATGTTTCAACGCACAGCCTAAACCGCTCGGTCTAGAGACTTGAAATTTTGCACATAGATAGCTTATACAGTGTTGGCATCCAATAAGAAAGGATCTTTCAACCCCAAAGGGGTTGAAATAAACGAGCAAAGCCGCGGGTAGCAGCTATGTTACTATAATGATACACGTCTAAATAAGTTGATTCCATCAGAAGTTATGGGAGCTCAAAAATTATCAAAACTATATTCAGGGAGCAGGGATGACCTGCTCAGATTCAAACATTTCCGAATTATTACTCTCTAATTGTATGAACAAACTATCTGATCTAGTTTACATTTAGGTCACAAGAGCTGGGACTTATCCTATCCTACCTATTGCCTGACAGCCCCGCAAGCCAGGCCCGCGCAGGCTAGGCCGTAGCTGGCAAACGCCACCCCGACTATATGGCCAGTCCGACGCTGTTGCTTAGCAACACAAATTGTTATGTAGTCTTGGGCCAACTTTAATAAGATGACCTTTACTTATTACACCATGGGAAGAGAAAAATATACAATCAATGATATTACGTGTTAAACTCTATTATTATTAAAACTTTTTCAACATTCAACTTAATATTTAGTAGATAGTAACTACTTAAGACTCGTTGGCTGTTCTAGAATCCTTTGAAAGTGAAAATGATATCTACACACATACGTATTATAAATAATGAGCAATATCGCACGTATATATGTATACAAACATTAATTGACCACTACATTATTTCCATCATTACAGTCACATCAATTTTGCATTATAAGTATTAATCTGATCACTATTATACAAAGGATATGTGACTATATGGGATGGTTACTATATTAGCGGTTTAATGTAAAGTAGCCAATAATGCATTGCAATGCATGACCAAACGATCATGCATTTGATGCATTGCAATGGAAGGTCTTACATTATGACAATTGGCAAGACAAGGCCGTTTCTTATGGACCACAAACCAACACCTCTCTACCTATTATAAAATACAATGGCTGTCCTTCTGCTGTAGTTTAAGTACCACAGATCTAGTGACATTCATTTCCCTATATTTTGTTATTTTGACTTTACAGGCTAAATAATATATAGAAATTTACACATAAAAACTTATAGGTAGTGTCGCTATGAATTGCCAGTGACTTAAAAATAATATTTTATCTTTGGAAATATAATGATCAAAAATATCTCATCAGCCCATAGTCTATTGCTGGGCAGAGGCCTCCCATAGAAGGTTGTGATAACCTTAATACCATACTTGGCAGGTAGATTGGTGATGGCAGTATATGTTGGATCACTACGTCTGCCCCATATACGCTTATATCTTTAAAATTACGCAACGGAATTTGATGCGGGTTTTTTAAATAGATATGAGTGATTCAAGAGGAAGGTTTTAGTATCCACATTGCACCCGGGCGAAGCCGGGGCGGGTCACTAGTTTGAAATATAAATGAATTTATATAACTAAAATTATGATTTGGTCAAATAAATGCACTTGAATTTAACTTACAATCTATACACTAAACATCACAGTTAATACTCATAAATAAATAAATTCATTGAAAGTAATACATAGACTGTTAAAGATTGTAGGCTATCATTGGTTTTGTATGAAGTAGCTTTGCCTTTTGAGCTGCCTGTAGAGGGAGATGTACTTTCCTGCAGCAGATGTGCGAGGAACTACATATTGTTTACAGAATTGTTTTGGGTCTTGGGCTTTCTCAGAGAGCTCCCCACAGTCCAGGGCTCGCAGAAATGCGAGCACAAAGGTAAAGCAGTTGTGCCTCTCCTCATTGTAACGTTCAGGCTCCCAAAGCGAACCCAGGCTCATCTGGAAGCAAACATTCATGAGAATTACATTCAGAGTTATTCAGTTTCAAAATAGACAAAGCCTGTACTATGGTTACTAAACTACTAATAAATATAACATGACATATAAGTTCTCAGATGAAATTAGAAATTTTTATTATTATTAATAATAATAATATGATTAATATCAGGCAAGCCATTTACAATTGATAAACACCTGTATCCAGGTGTTCTCCACTAAAGCATTCTCATTACAGGATATGTATTTGTCCAGTTTATTTTTAAATATTAACATTGGGTGCTGAGACTACTCCTTCGGGTTGCTTATTCCATGATCTGACCACTCTGTTGCTCAAGGATTGATTTGTTTTTTTTTTTTGTTTGAAATATAAGATCTTCATCCACTGCCATTATTTGTAATTTTGTAAGCAGCAAGGTCCAAAAAATAAACATCAAAGAAATGTGACATGTAAAAACCCAAAGTTTTGATGTAGTTATGCTTTATTCTCTTTGTTTTTCATACTCATTTTTCTAATAGTAGTAAGAATAAAGGCTAGGAGGAAAAATTTACATTTACACTTGATTACTCAGAAAAAGATAATGCAACCGCAGTAATGGTACCTATGCAATAACAAATTGGAACTATGACTAATATTTTAAAAGGATGTTGGAACTTAAACTAAGTTGAGATCTTTATGAAATTCTATTAAATAATTGCTACCTTCAAAAGCACACTATCCCAGATCTCATTCCAGAGCTCATCAAATTGCTCCAGCAGCAGGCATTGGTCCCAGTCGGCACTTGACTCATAAGTGCTCCATTTCCTTGTGGCACGGTCCACACCTCGGATCCCTTCTTCGCTGAACTCCACCACACAACCATGGGAGTTAGTTACACCTATGTGCAAATCTTTGGAGTTATAATAGTCACTGAAACAAAGTCAAGATGTTTTATGCTATATGATCATTGAGTTGCATAATGAAAAATTAGATTACAGGTACCTATTCTTATATTTAATAAATTTCCAGTCTGATTGATTGTTATCTGCTAGACGGCAGAGATTATTGCTCATTTCCTGTGCATTGAGCCACTATGAATCAAAAAATAAAAAACAAGGAACTTACTTCAGAAAATCTCCATGAGTGGGCTTCATCACTATCGCTCGCGGATGCTGAGACGCTTTCACAAACGGGTATGGCACCCTGCAATAAAATAGGGCACTTAGTAACAACCTTCAAATTGCCAAATAAAAAAATTACCAACAGTAGGAACATTAAAATTGTTAAACTCACCGAAACGGCAGTAAATTGTAGTCATACCTATCGAGATTTTGTTTACAAACCGGACACTGTTCGGGAATAATAGTACAAAATACTTTGTGGTCACAATGGTGGAAACAAAGGATACCTGGATCCATTTTTGGAATGTAAAATATTAATGAATTTTCTTTGTAAAGTGCACTGCTGATAAATTATTTCTAGATACAAACAAATTGCGATATCTTCTGGCTAATAAAATAACAAATTAATAAGCGAAATCACTTGAGGAAGCTAATTAGAATCTATCTAGAATACGAAGCTTTTTGTTCCAGGCAGGATTCAGTCAGCCCACCTTTCACATTTTTTAAATTATTTCATCTTTGCGTTCTGAAACACAATCACAAGATAATTTTTTTGTAAGTTTTGTAAATTGTTGAATTAAATAAATAGTTATAGTATAGAAATAATATAAAAATAAATAAACAAATAGATCTGTACATAGAAATAACAGAAAAAAATTAAATGAAATAAACGTTGAACCATTTGTACAACACTGTATATTATAAACTGAGCGAGTGGATTATAGTTTTGAACGCACTGCGACGTGTCTGGCTGAAATTGACATTTGTGAACAGATGATTCAAACGCAGGCAATTTATTGGTAGCTATTTCTGCTGCCATCCAGCCATTGGCTGTATTTTAAAGATAAAAAAAGCGGGAAATTTTAAAAGTTTTCGATTTCCTTCAACGAGTATTATTTAATATTATTCCTACTGCAGTCCACTTATTTAGTCATCTAATCCACTGTTTTAACTAACATATTCGTATTATATCGCACTATCCAATAGTATTGTTATTTCACATAGCTACATACAGTAAAATAAAATTATAACAATTCGTACATATAGATACAGTGAAGTGATTTTCTTCGTTACTACATCAACTTGATAGCATGTCTGAAGGGGATTTATCAGACATTACAAATTCATGGTGTTAGAATTTTATCAATAATTGAGCTTGTGGAGGTAATGCATTGTATGTTTATCGGTTACCATAGTGACGGAGTAAACCACACCTCGCCCACGAGGCCCAGTTTTCCGTTCCAGTGAGCGCTAACACGGTCAAAGTAATCTTTTGTTCAAATGACAGGATAGCTTAGTTACTAATACGAAAAATGTGTTTGAATTCTATTAGAGATATAAAAGCTTTTAGTGTACATAAATTAGTAAAATTGTAGTGTGTATAGGGTATTTTAATCAGAAGGCGTTGTGCGGTGCGGCTAGCTGAATTATTTTATTACCTTGTGGTATATTGGCTTCAGTGTTTGTTTGATCATTAAATTAAATTTGTTCGAGGGCCTTAAATGCAATTAGCAACAAATAAAAAAAATATCGATTTACAATAATGCTCTTCTAAATGAAATTTTTAGTCATGAGGATCGTCTTATGTGCATGAAATAGGTAGGAAATGTTCGCTCAAAAAAAAGCCATGAACACGGCGTGGTGGGTGTTGGCGATTGCGCGAGTGGTGTCTGCCGGCATCGCTTGCCTCAGTAACCCTTGCTCGCACGGGATTTGCATCGACGACATTAATAGGTACCTACTTAGGATTTACTTACCTGATAATTTAGATACTTGTTTCTACTGTTTTAATTGTACTTACAGTTTGCGGATACAATATTAAAAAAATGCTATGTTTTTAAAAACTGATGATAACAGCGACAGACGAAGAAATATTATTATCCATATGGTTTGCGATATTATTCAAAAAGGATCGTTCCACTTTTGAATAATAGAGAATACTTATTATAATATATTATACTATGTCCTCAAAATAAAATTAAGTAAAACCATTCTAATATTATTGACACTGAAGTTTTTATTTCGTTACATCGTTAACTTTTGAAAGTATCCTTTGCCAAGGCAACGATGCTACCTTTACTTATAGGTCAAGGTAAATTGAACTTTTATTGAAATATACTATTTCGACTTTGGAACTGTCTGCATAAATTGCTGCTTTTGTTAGACGACTATTAGTTTGGTTAGGATTAGGAATCGGGCCCTTCAAATAGGGCCTTTAACGGAATGTCACACCTACTTACCTCCGTAAACTAGATCTGTTTGAAGTCAACATTTTTATCAATAACAACTATTTGATACTAAAAAACCCAAACTACATTGATTTTTAGTACATACGCCTGCTACTGCGTAGATGGCTACACAGGAGTACTGTGCCAGACGAACTGGGACGAGTGCTGGTCGGACCCTTGTCAGAACGGCGGCACGTGCGTCGACGGCATCGCGTCCTACAACTGCTCCTGTCCTGAAGGGTTCATTGGTAGGTTTAGGTATTCCATAGCTACGAGTATATTCGAAAAAGTACTAAGTATTACGAGTATAAAAATCAACGTACACAGAAATGGGAAAGGGGTCGCGATCCAGTACGAAACTTATTTAAAATTTTTGTGGGGCAGGGGCCTTAATGTATATTTATAATATTATTAAATCGCAATCGTATTTATTTGACATTAGCTGATCCGCGCGATTTCACCCACTTAAGTCCCGTTCCCGTGGGAAAATTATAGCCCATAGTATTCCCAGAAAAGTAAGCTTTCCATTTTAGAAAGAATTTTGAAATCGGTCCAGTAGTTTTAGAATTTATTCTTTACAAATATACGTAAATACAAATCTTTCCTCTTTATAATATTAGCAGATTAGTAGAAGCACGTAGAAGTAAATGTCGATAGTGCAGTAGATGTAGATTGGTTACGTGATCAGTGCTTGCTCTACAATACACTAGCAGTAGGTACAATATGAATATATTAACCCCAGGTGTGCAACTACAAACAAATTATGCAACAAAAAACTGAAACATCACAAAAAATTCCCGTCTCTGGGTGATTTTAATCATATCGTTCCCAGGCGACAACTGCGAGACGAACTACAACGAATGCGAGTCGAACCCCTGCCAGAACAATGGCACGTGCATCGACCTGACGAACGGGTACGTGTGCTCGTGCACAGCTGGGTTCGCGGGAGATCACTGCGAGGTGGACGCGGCCGTCTGCAACTCCACCGAGGAGGTGCGGTGCCACAACGGCGGGCAGTGCATCGAGGGGCCCGGCTTCAAGTTCTACTGCAAGTGCTCGCCAGGTTAGCACTTACGTCCAGCAGGCTTACTGTCTAAAACAATCTTTGAATATCTGACTGCACCAAATGGAATTAGCAAAGAGGTTGGAAGAAAGGTTTTTTCTGGGTATTTGGTTAGAACAAAATTGTTTTGTCTAAATGTACTCTCTTTGCCCGCACATATCCTGTTTTATCCAGTTCCCGTAGGTATATCGTATTTTTTTTAAACCGTCATTTTTTTTTCATCAAAGGTTAAGTAAGTAATACAGAAGACAAACAAAGAAACATTAATTTTTCAAATACTTAATGAATCTCTAATGTCGTAGGTTGGACCGGACCAAAGTGTGAAGATCAGATTGACGAGTGCGAGTCCAATCCTTGCCAAAATGGAGGCGTTTGCATCGACGTACACGCGGACTACATGTGCGCCTGCACCTATGGTGAGTTTTAAAAACCAGAAAATCTAATGAAAATAGCTAGGCTACGTATAATCGATTGCGTTGATGTCTTCGATATGAAATTAAAAGTTCCATACAAAAAACTTCAACGCGAACTTATGGCGATATTTATCGAAAACTTCATAAATCGTCAGCAATAGGTAGTAAGTATAAGGATAAATCAATAGGTACTGTACCGAGCCGCTGGTCGGTATGTTCGCAAATATAAAATAAAAATAAAGAATTAATTCTAAAATGACCAAATAAATTTCATTTGGTAATCACCCAGTCATGAAAACTCGCAGCCAATCAGAAAAGATTAGTCACTGAAGGCACCGAAGCTCTCGAAAGCACGGAAGGCTTTGAATACGAATTACGAAGGAAGATATGATTAATGAAGGAGTAACAGAGAAGGGAATATTCAATAGAAAAGATTAGTCACTGAAGGCACCGAAGCTCTCGAAAGCACGGAAGGCTTTGAATACGAATTACGAAGGAAGATATGATTAATGAAGGAGTAACAGAGAAGGGAATATTCAATACAAAAGAATAGTCACTGAAGGCGCCGAAGCTCTCGAAAGCACGGAAGGCTTTGAATACGAGATACGAAGGAAGATATGATTAGCAAACGTGTAAAAGAGATAGAAGATCGGAGGGGAGGAGTTAGTACGGTTGACGCGGAGAAAAAGAACCAATGAGAGGCAAAGATTGGGCGGGAAATTTTGAAAACCGATAAGCGGGGATGGCTCGCGGAGTCAGAAAGAAAGTTTTTAAAAGGGGTAACACGGAGGGAATCGAGTTAGTTGATTTCGGATTCGCGCGCCTACCACATTCGAGGAGAATCCCGTTTGTCTCCAGTGGGGCCGAAGCTCTGATTTATTACAGAGTTATTTTAGTATTTTTGAGAATAGTGAAGTGAGCCTTTGGCATTAATAATAAAATTGTAATTCGGTCTAAAACTTTAAATAATCAAACGCGAAATCGGGTAAAACTAGTGAGAGTGATAAGTGAAGTGCGTAAAAGCCATCCGGCTATACAGGATTACAGTGTTTTGTTCGTGAGGATTTGCGAGGTCAGACTAGGTTTTCCTTTTTATGATAGGGATGACATTAAATGAAAATTGGGTTCAAATCTAAAAATTATTTATATGAGTGTCAACATAAGAAAACTCCGCTTATACAAAATATTTATTTTATAATCAAATTTTAGCCTCAAAGTTATAACAAATCGATGTTGAGGGTTTTTGAATAATCAATAACTTTTGTAGAACACTGAATTTTAGTACAGAAAACTATCTATTAATTTGGATTGAAATTACAATCACAAATCAATTTACATAATATATATTTTAGTTGTATTTTGGGTAAACAAAACCATTTTCCAATCTGACTCAAATACGAAACAACGGTTTGATGTGACGAAAGGAATATTAAAATATAACTATTTTATTTCATACAGAACGAAAACTATGTTCAGACATACAAAACAAATTGTCTAGCTTCCGATTATTAAACTGATATTTCACTGTACTGATCATACATTTTAGTAGCTTATAAACAATAAGTAAAGGGAATCGAAATCTGGAAATGGATGTCTCACTTACATTAGAAATCATTTTGAGTAAGGTAGTATCATCTTATTAATAAATCTCAGACACGCGATTGATTTGCAAATTCCCAGCTGATACATAAAAGCTGTTGATGAAGTAAATGTAGAGTCTCAGCCATGGATACATAGGTTGGTATCTGGAAGATTTCTTCGAAAAGAAATCCGAAAGAGAGGCGATGGGATAAAAGGACTGGATACCCAGGGTGAAATTAATACCTTGTGTTCTGGGGCTTTTATAGAGTACGGTGGAAACCTCCATGGACTAATACATAGTGTCTTAGCCCGGGCTAAATCGTAATAGGAATTTTATTTCTCTTGTTAGGGAATAGTAGTAGCATAGGAATAAACTTATAATAAATGACTATCTTTTCTCAGTTATTCTGAACCCTATTTTCTATTTAAATGTGATCTCTAATTAATTTTAAATTCGTAATTATTTTCTACCTTTAAATCTATTCATTTAACTGGTTGTACATCTTGATTAAGCGCGACTAATTCTAAAGTAGCTGAGTTATTATGAGCATAGCGTAGACTACCACTAGATGATCATTTGGCCAAATTCTGTATTGAAAATGAAGTAGGTAGGATCTTATATTAGAATCTTTATTGAAGTAGAGAGCGTGTATCAGTAACAATAATTTTAAGAACGAGTTAACTATCATAGGAGAGTGGATAATGGAACTATAATTTAAAGCAAAGACTAATTCTAACTACTAATTTACATGTGTTATATGCTTTGCTAACTGTTATATTTGTGTGCTTCTGCGATAGTGTTTTGTGTACTAATCATAACTCTTTTTCAGCTCTTAATTCTGTGTCCAATAACAATTTCTTTTCAGCTCTACTTACAGATGTTATTATTAATGTTCTCGTGTAATTAAATTACTAATCAGTTTTCTTACAGCCTCGGAAGTTCCATTATAGCGTGCGTCGTTACTGATATACGTTATCTCTATCTAATTTAGGTAGATATAGTTAGTTCTCTATTTAGGACATTGGATAGTTACTACATTAACGTTTTATAATCAAATCAAACTAGGTAGGATCAGTACAGTACTTCATATATCTTTTTGTAAAGAATACTATCCAATAATTGTGTATACGAAACTTTCTGCTACCACGTCCTACCAACTGATATACGACTACGTATGAAAGACTTCAACGCGAGATTAATTAATTACCTGGAATTTTAATTCTTAAAAAGATATTTAATAGTACATCGAAGGAAAACATCATCAGCCAGAAGCAGAAGACAAACGATTTACGTCACCCGTAAGTTAGGAGTTGATCTACAAAAAATATTTGATTTTGTAAAAGTCTAACGCTATTTTTAGACACATATGTTTCGAAAGCCGTTATTTTCATAACCTACCGTCATAAACGTGAAAGTTATTTAATTTTTTTTACAAGGTCCTGTACTTTAACATTTACACATAATTATAAGTAACACTATGTTACTCGTAAGTGTCTTTTTAAAAGAAAATTTCATAATTTTTTTGTTAGTTTGAAACAGTTCGATACAAGAAACTTTATCAATCTAAAATGGAACATCACTCGAGGTATTAAGTCCGATTTTAGGTTACACCGGCAAAAGCTGCGAGGTACAGATAGAGTTCTGTGACGAGGACGCATGCACCAACAACGCGCTGTGCGTGGTGGAGGACGGGCTGCGAGTGTGCTATTGCGTGCCCGACTACCACGGCGAACGCTGCGAGCTGCAGTACGATGAGTGCATGTTGGGGCCCCGGTGCGTAGACAGAGACCGTTAAGCTTTGGTTTCCTATTCCTAGGATACCGGTGCCGTCATATAGCGGCCGTAATATGGCTGTGAATGGCGTCACAAGAACATTGTCTATGTAATTAAAATGACGCAGTTTCTTAGAGAGCGGTATTTGACACCGTAACGTAAAAAAGCGGTACCGTATGAGGGCCGTCTCTTCGGTGTCGGATACATCGTAAACGTTTTTCTCGATAGCGGTGAAGCCATTCTTATATTAATGTATTTGTGTTTTTTGACCGGAACGACGTTCAACTTTCCACAATGTCGTCACCGTAAAGACGGCCATCTTTTTGCGTCCCTAATATTAATAAGGCCTTAAGGCCGCTATATGACGGCACCGCTATTCTAGGAAATAGGGCTATTACCGACGGACGCGTTTTCTAGTCGCGCAGATTCAGCCCGTATTCCCACCGGTTATTACATAAAACTTATTTTCAAATCTTTTCAAAATAAGTTTTAATTAGGGCATTAGGGTGCGTTAGAAAATTTGGGCGCGTGTACTGTAGTGTTAAAGTGGTTTAAATAAATAAAAGTACTTACTTATTAATTTTCGGTTCTACGAACGCGATATCGCTTTTATACAAATATTTGGCAAATAAGTCACGTGTATTTTCAATAGCTTGCCATTCCTATGCATTTACAGTGATTATCTTTTAGATTTGTCTCGTAATAGCAGATGAAAGCCAGTATCAGTCAGCTGTTTAGATATATACCTTTGTTGTATTACATTGTGCAATAAATGAATAAATAAATAAACAGAGTTACAATTTCTTAAACTTTTATAACAGGTGCTTGAACGGAGGAACATGTATTGATGGCGTGGACAACTTCACTTGCTCTTGCCCGCCACGCCTTACTGGACCCTTATGCGAATGTCTGATACTAGATGAAAGCACTTATGACTGCGAATACGTCAGCTCAACATCTTTGCCTGCCTCTTCCGAATCAGTATTCTATACTACACTAGTCGATCTAATGACTACCACCGATCTTATATCGACAACATATTCGCTTGGATATAACGATACCTCGCTAAGAACAATAACAACGTCATCAGCAAGTGATGCATGGGATTCTACAACTCTAAGTGGTGTTGCAACAAATGTTGAAATAGGAACTGAGACAACTACAGATGAAAGTGCAACGGAAACTGACACTACGCATATCGGTGAAGCTACAACGCCAATAATAGATGTTACTGAAACAACAGACACTAGACCTACGTTAGACACTGGCGATTCTAAACTGGACACTACAACTGAATGTAAAGAAAATTGTGTAATTTCTACAGAATCTACAGCCAAACTGCCGCCGGTCGTAGATTTTAGTACTACTACAAGTGTCACTACAGAATTTTCAACGAAACAGCATTCCATAGATGTAACTCCTCTTACTACTGCGCTTCAAATAGATACAACTACTCAACAAGCCATAGACGAAGTAACAACGCCTAAATTTGACATGACTACAGAAAAGATGTTTACCGATACTCCAACGGATCACGCTGTTACAGAGGTTTCTGTACCTACGACATATATTACTACTGAAGCAATGGATGTAACCACAGGATTAGACACTACCTCTTATGGCTATACAACGGTGCAGTCTGAATGTACTGCCTCTGTTTGCAATCATCACGGAACTTGTATTAACACTCTACATGGTATTCGAGTAAGCTATCGTTTGTTTGATTTATAATAATAGATATTGATAATGTTTAGGTATAAATAAATGATTATGCTTTTGTTGTTTTCAGTGCCACTGCACCTTCAACTATGGTGGTAGATTTTGCGATGAGAAAATTAATGTAAAATCGGCTGCTTTCGGAGGAAATTCATTCGTAACTCACAAAGTGCAAAACTCTTCATCAATTTCTATAGCATTCAAAGCAAAAACGCTCATCACAGACGGTCAGATTATGCATGTTGATATCGCCAAAGGGGTGTATATGCAACTATTTGTAAACGCTGGGCTGCTGAGGTTTAAATTCTCGTGTGGCTATCAAACTATGCTCCTCAGTGAGCTGAAGACTTTTGTCAATAAAGGATATCTTATGAAAATTGAAACAAGGTAATTAATAAAGATTTAATGTAAATTCGCGTATTGTGCGCTTAATTTTCATTGGTGTGGTCTTCTTTTCAGATTAGACTTGTTCTTGAAGCAGCAGCATTGCAACGCAACTCTTCGTCTTAACGACACAGTAGCAATGAGTGGGGGACAAGTCGCGAATACCACTCGGCTAGATTACAATACTGTCCTGTACTTGGGCAACAGTCCAGAAATTAAAGATTTGGAAAATAAGCCTTTTATTGGCTGCATTCGGGATTTAACGGTAATAAATTAAGATGGTATTTATTGGTAAATGATTATGTTTTTACAGCTTTGGATTAATATAGATAAAAATTAACAATAAATGCTCACGCCTTTATCCTCGAGGATGTTGGCAGAGGCATCACTAAACGTGACAGATGGTGAGCCCATAGCCAGACAGGGCGCAAGATAAATAGAAGATTCACAATCACAGCATACAATCATCAAACTCACATAGGGTATTCAACTTCAGGAGTTAGTACCCGTAAAAGAACCCAGTTTTTTCCGAGAATGAAAATAAACACATATAATATTCCTCGTGCTGAGTTTATTTATACAGTTGCACAATTTTTAAAGAATATTTTGAATTTGAAAAGGTGAATGGTGAAAATCGGGAAGTGTTTGGAGACGCTATGAACGCTGGCGAAGTGACGGAGTGTTCGTCGCTCGCGTGCTTGTCCGGGCCGTGTCACAACGGTGGCTCTTGCAGCGACCACGGTGAAGGATACACTTGCTCTTGTGCAAATGGGTAAGCATATTTTTGGTACGTGAAAACTTCGAAGGCGTCATTACAAATACTTGTAAAGAGCGCAACGTCTACAAACTGCTCCTGCAGTTTGGCGACTTGTAATAATGTAGATATAATATATCTACATTGTATATAAGAAATGAATAATCAAATTTTAAAAAAAAGAAGAAACTGACTGTATGATTGACAGACTGAGACTAGCTAGAAGCATGAAATTTTGCAAAAAGGTAATGACGAAAGTGAACATTAAGGAGAGATTTTACGGAATTTCTCAGGGAACAGGAATACGCAAAGCCGCTGGGTACCCGCTTGTTATCAATAAAGTTTTTTCTGTCTTTACAGTTGGATGGGCGAGCATTGCAACCAATCGGTTTGTGACCATAATCCGTGTCAATCGGGAGGAAGTTGCGTGAGACACCCAGGCAGTGGCTTCCTTTGCCTCTGTCCTTTCGGGAAACATGGAATTTTCTGCGAATACAGTAAATTCCAATGAGTATTACATTGATTTAGTTACAATGCATTTCCAGGCCTGCTTATATAATCTAGGGGCTTTATAGAGATCCAGATCTACACGAAAACGTAGATTTACGTAAAATATCCACCATTTGCATCCGTGCTTGATGATATGATGTTGTAATCTCTAATCGATTGATTCTATTGACGCTTACATTCTTCTTTTTAGAATTTACCTTTGTTTGAAGCTGAACCGACGGAAAACCTATAGCTTCTACGCCCGTGTTTGCAAGTATTGAAAAACTCCTAATTTTTCAGATGTGGAGATAACTCGTCCGTCTCTAGCTCCGATCAGCACAGGAATTTCTTCGTACCTCATCTACCCTCTATCTTCGTCGGCAATAAGCTCGGACCGCTTTGACTTGCGGCTGCGCTTCCAGACCGCGGATATGGATCAGATCGCACTGTTGGCTTTTGTTGGGCAGAGCGGCCGCCATGACTCGCGCAGCCAGCATTTAGCCTTGACGTTTGTGAAGGGTTATATTATGCTGACGTGGAACATGGGCAGTGGTCAGTGATTTTTTATTATTTTCCTAAAGCAGGTCTAATGCAATATCTTCTCATCAGCTATCAAATATTCCGAAACAATAGTAGCTGCAATAATTTTCATTAAATTGACTTACAATCGAATAAAAACGTTTTGTTTTTGGAATTAATGTTTTCTTATATCCGCTTTCTTTCTTGTTCCTATCAGGTGAAGTTGCGCGCAAATACAAAATGTTGTCCGCTCTTTTTCGTTCGAATTTACGAGACAAATACACAATCAAAGCGTCGATAAAACTTTTCGCGGCGAGCATGTTACCGCTGCCGATGAATTACTTGTTCAGTACAAAACGTTCGGCATTCTACACGCCATTTGATAAAAATATTACCCATGCAGTAATTTGCCCTGCGCGCGAGCTTTCGAGTTTAAATGTAGCCGATCTGGTAATAGTTCCTATACATTTTAGGTTTAAGTATTGTTCTCCTCCGTCCGTGGGAACCTGCTGCTTAACAGATTTCAATTAAGTCTGTTTTCTCCGACAGTTCCTAGTACTGTCTTATGATCATAAATACGGGAGTTTCCCCTCAGGTCCCCGCCGTATCTTCACGGCGCGCGCCCTAAGCCCCCGAAGGGGTGGGCACACAGTGCGCGTGTGGCGACGCGGACGCACTGGCGGTCTCACCGTCGACGCGCGGCACAACGTCACCGGCAACGCTCCCGCCACCGACTCCAAGATGACTTTGCTGCCCTATGTTTACATCGGTGAGTCCACATCATCTTTTAGGTGACGGCTGACGGATGAGGTTTGTCGAGTTACAAGACTTAGACCTGTATGTATCTTCAATGTTTTGGACTGTATTTGTTATTGGTTAGGTTAGGTTAGTGATGGATAAAATAATAATACAAGACTAAACTGCACTTTCACTATATTTTACTTGATCCGGCTCGAAGGACCATAGTGCAAGTTTATTTCAGTATTCTTTAATTATTGTTTTATCCACTACCAATTCAGCCTCCAAACTATCACAAATTCTACACCTTATTACAGAACGATTGTCAAACAATAAAACTATGAGTCCCATAAAGCTGTCCCCTTCTAATTGTGCTCATCAATTTTATACTTGATGATCGTTCTGTAATACGAGCCATAAAGGCCAGTGCTTGTATGCCATCATCATAGCTGTGTTTAATCGTTTATTTCGGGGTGATCTCTTTCGGAATTACTGAAAGGAAAAAAATGTTTCACTAATAGGAAGCAGAAGGGTCGCTATAGTAACTATTTTTATAAATTTCAACATTATTCCTAAAAACCGATTCGTAATAAGACAGTGATTCTCAGTACGTCTACGTTATTCACATCGGGAACCGTCTTCGAGAGAAGGCTTATGATTTTGTTACAAAAACCAAAAAAAAATATTTAAATTTTATATTAAAAAAGCGCGGAAACTCACATCACGTCTTGGTCTTTTCTTTTCTTGGGCACTTGAGTGGTAATAATCATCATTGAAGAAAAGTCCCAATTATTTTGTACCAATTAATTTCAGGAGGTCACCCATCTGTAGACTTCCACGAGCTCCCTCACGACTTACCCCTACACTCCGGGTGGAGAGGCTGCATTTGGGAGGTGGGAGGTCAGGTCATAGGCTCTGGGAAGGCTTTGGGTGGCCGCGGCGTTGGCCAGTGCGGCGTGGCCCAGTGTACCTCCAAGTCCTGTAATGCACCTAGAGGGGTCTGCATACATTCGCCGGCCACTTATGGGTATGATCCTCACTGTTTATCACTGAGTATAATCGAGAATTGTTAAGCACCGTCTGCATATATCATGGAAGGAGCAGGCCGCTTTCTATCCAGTAGGTACTGCAAGTATTTTAAATAAGTTTATAATAACAAATAAAAACCAACGCTGCGTCCTCCGGTTTGTGGTCGACGCTCGAAAACTTTCTTTCCCATTGGTTACTACTCAGTTCTTCGAGCGATTATTAGTTTATATCTAAAATAGACCTGCCTCTCTTTCATATAATCTAAACACATCGCTTCTTCAACCTTTATCCATCAATGGCAGGTGCATATGTAACGAAGGCTGGTTCGGCCCCACATGCTCCGCCTCAAATAGTCCGTGCGACCGTTCCGTCTCCAACTGCCAGGGGAGCTGCGTCATCACAGCTAGGGATGCGCAATGCGACTGTCCTTACGGGAAGAGTGGCATTGACTGCGATCAAGGTATGTGAATTTTTGTAAATAAACGTAAGGAAAACATCGCGAGGAAACCCGCAGGTCCCAGAACTAATTCTGACGCATGTGTAATAGCACCTCGGTTCGGCAATGGGCTCACCCACCACCTAATACGTTTAGGGGTAATAGTAAATACGTAATGATTTTTCACCTTACAAATTTTACGCTCTCTATAGTTGTATTTACACAAACTCTTTTGATAACTTCGATAGCGCGGTCTAGAACTTGCGATCTTGCTGTCTACAGCGCCTATTGTTCGACTTCGTACGACCAATAGAGGTCGCTATTTGTAACTAACCATCAATTTATATTGTATCCAGATCTAATTCCAACCGATGTCCTGTTCACGGGGATACGGTCGTTTGTCCGGTTGCACCCGCGGCCTGTTTCCAGCGTGAGCCTCTCTCTAGAGGCGGACATCAAACCGACGAAGGAGCGAGGACTAGTGCTGTTTGCGCAGACGCCGCATTTCTTCACTGCTTTATCTCTTCAAGGAGGGTTACTGGAATATCGATGGACAGGTACTAATAAGATTTACTATTTCGGAGGTTATCTACGATTGAATACGTATTAAGTAGGGTATTAATCTGAGACAAAATTTAGATTCACTTAGATACCTATCTAATTCCAAGGTAGAGTCTAGGTCGACCGCTGATCATTCTTTCTAATTTAATCGATAGTTATACACATAGGTGAACTACAACGAAGAATACGACGTCTGTTTAATTTAGATTTATCTACTATTGTAATCGAATTTAGAGTCTGTCCTGACTGGACCTCGACTGTATGTGAATATGTGCGCTGGGAGGGGGTGCAATGTACTAAAAGAAAATATAAAGAAAAAGATAAAGACGTAGTAGTCACTGTTTAAATAAAAAAATAAAGCATCTATTATAGGTTGTCCATTATACAAAACTTTTATTATAAAAATATTTTAGTATAATGCAACTCTCAGAAAATAAAATCCTGTCGGCGCCCATGTACTTATGTGACCCCCTGACTGGAAGGCTGGATCTTGTTATTGTATGTAGGTATGTTAACGCGGGCTTGTTTCGCGTCTATTTTGCGTGATGGTGGGAATGGCTCTACTCTTACCATCCCAGCTCCTCCAGGAAGCCCAGCAGCAACTTGAGGTCCTTGATGGCTTCGAGGAGCGACCTCAGGGCTCCAAGGTGCTTAGCTTGGTATCCGAACCGCCTCGCGGTGGATCCGCTCTTGCACACAATTCGCTTTTTTAGTTTGCTAACGAATAAGAAGAGAGCGTAACCTACCTCAAAGGCCAGCAACGCACTTGTGACTCTCGACATGCATGTCACTTACCATCAGGTGACCCGTCTGCTCGTTTGCCCCCCTTTCTATTATAAAAAAATGGGTAGAACACCCAATTATTGACACTAATTCACCCTACCAATTAATTGACACCCCAAAAAATGACCACCGTGTTTATTTGATTATCTATTTATAATATATAAAGCTCGACTACCACTGACTCACTCACTCACTGACTGATTGACATAATTGTTCTCCCAGAAGGAGTCGTTTTGGAGTCAAGTCATATATGAGAAAAGTGTTCAAGATGGCGGGGTGACCTAGGGAAAATTCCGACTTTTCAAAAAAACAAAATGGCGGCCAGACTTGCTTATCGTATTTCTTTTGTTTTCCGGCCGATTCGGTTCTAATTTTCGGCATCTGTAGGATCGCTTGTATGATTTACGAAAATAATTTATAAATTTGAAAAAACAAAATGGCGGCCGCGGAATAGTGTTTCAAAGTTGGAGTGGTTTTAGACCCCACTTGACCCGAATTGATCTCCCAGATGCCAATATGCTACAGGGATTTGTTTGGTGTCATCACATAGCTTATATCCTGTAGTTTACCAGAAAATCCCGAAAATCTGAAAAACCAAGATGGCCGACCGGTGATTTGCTCCCAAAGAAAAGTATTAATTTTAAGACATTTTGATTGTCGATTTTCGGCAAGATGGCGACACCTGAGCGAGTTGGCTTGTATGGCGGGGTTAGAGGTCTCGATACGGCGTGTTGCCGTCTTTAACAATTTTCCCAAAATTTGGGGTATTTTTTTACTTTTAATGCAAAAAGTCAAAACTCGAAATTTTACCATTTTGCAAAAACGAGTAACAGTCAACGGTACATTTTATCTCTCCCTATGACCTTTTGTAGGTTTTTTGATTTTTGCCTGGCAACACCAAAAGTTATGGTTGATTTAATTTTTAGGGTAGACCTCAAAAGACCCGAATTGATCTCCCAGATGTCGATATGCTACAGGAATGTGTTTGGTGTCATCGCATAGGGTATATCCTGTAGTTTACTAGAAAATCCCGAAAAATAGAAAAAATAAGATGGCCGCCCCGTTATTTTTGTTTTACTGAAAATTTTAAATTTTCTTAATAATAATCGGCTTTTTTAGCCAGTTGGCAACACTTTGGAAAGTTGACTTGTATGGAGCGATTGTGGGTCTCAGTAAACAGTGTTGCCATGAAAAAAAATATTTAACAAAATTTTATTATTTTTCGATTTAAAATGGCTAAAACAAGATGGGCGCCTAAAATTTGACTCTATTTTTCTGTCAAAATAAGACCCCACACAGACACGCGTGGCCGCTTGCGGCCTCGCGCACCGCGCGACATCTAGTAATATTATATAAAGCTCGACTACCACTCACTCACTCACTGACTGACTGATTGACATAATTGTTCTCCCAGAAGGAGTCGTTTTGGAGTCAAGTCATATATGAAAAAAGTGTTCAAGATGGCGGAGTGACCCCGGGAAAATTCCGACTTTTCAAAAAAACAAGATGGCGGCCAAGCTTGCCTATCGTATTTCTTTTGTTTTCCGGCCGATCCGGTTGAAATTTTTGGAATCCGTTAAACTTTTGGAATGATTAACGAATATTATTTAAAAAGTTGAAAAAACAAAATGGCGGCTGCGTAGTAATGTTTCAAAGTTGGAGTGGTTTTAGACCCCACTTGACCCGAATTGATCTCCCCGATGCTAATATGCTAAAGGGATGTCTTTGGTGTCATTGCACAGGGCATATCTTGTAGTTTACCAGAAAATCCCGAAAATCTGAAAAACCAAGATGGCCGCCCTGTAATTGGCTCCCAAAGAAAAATATGAATTTTACCAGATTTTGAATGTCGATTTTCGGCAAGATGGCGACACCTGAGCGAGTTGGCTTGTATGGCGGGGTTAGAGGTCTCATTAGGTAATGTTGCCGTGTTTAAGAATATTCCCGGAATTTGGCGTATTTTTTTACTTTTAATGCAAAATGTCAAAACTCTAAATTTTACCATTTTGCAAAAACAAGTAACAGTCAACGGTACATTTTATCTCTCCCTATGACTTTTTGTAGGTTTTTTGATTTTTGCCTGGCAACACCGAAAGTTATGGTTGATTTAATTTTTAGGGTAGACCTCAAAAGACCCGAATTGATCTCCCAGATGCCGATATGCTACAGGGATGTGTTTAATGTCATCGCATAGGATATATCCTGTAGTTTACTAGAAAATCCCGAAAAATAGAAAAAAACAAGATGGCCGCCCCGTTATTTTTTTTTACTGAAAAATTTAAATTTTCTTAATAATAATCGGCTTTTTTAGCCAGTTGGCAACACTTTGGAAAGTTGACTTGTATGGAGCGATTGTGGGTCTCAGTAAACAGTGTTGCTATGAAAAAAAATATTTAACAAAATTTTATTATTTTTCGATTTAAAATGGCTACAACAAGATGGGCGCCCAAAATTTGACTCTATTTTTCTGTCAAAATAAGACCCCACAGAGATACGCGTGGCCGCTTGCGGCCTCGCGCACCGCGCGACATCTAGTTTATAATATATAAAGCTCGACTACCACTGACTCACTCACTCACTGACTGATTGACATAATTGTTCTCCCAGAAGGAGTCGTTTTAGAGTCAAGTCATATATGAGAAAAGTGTTCAAGATGGCGGGGTGACCCAGGGAAAATTCCGACTTTTCAAAAAAACAAAATGGCGGCCAGACTTGCTTATCGTATTTCTTTTGTTTTCCGGCCGATTCGGTTCTAATTTTCGGCATCTGTAGGATCGCTTGTATGATTTACGAAAATAATTAAAAAATTTGAAAAAACAAAATGGCGGCCGCGGAATAGTGCTTCAAAGTTGGAGTGGTTTTAGACCCCACTTGACCCGAATTGATCTCCCAGATGCCAATATGTTAAAGGGATGTGTTTGGTGTCATCGCACAGGGCATATCCTGTAGTTTACCAGAAAATCCCGAAAATCTGAAAAACCAAGATGGCCGCCCTGTAATTGGCTCCCAAAGAAAAAGATGAATTTTACCAGATTTTGAATGTCGATTTTCGGCAAGATGGCGACACCTGAGCGAGTTGGCTTGTATGGCGGGGTTAGAGGTCTCATTACGTGGTGTTGCCATGTTTAACAATTTTCCCAAAATTTGGGGTATTTTTTAACTTTTAATGCAAAAAGTCAAAACTCGAAATTTTATCATTTTGCAAAAACGAGTAACAGTCAACGGTACATTTTATCTCTCCCTATGACCTTTTGTAGGTTTTTTGATTTTTGCCTGGCAACACTGAAAGTTATGGTTGATTTATTTTTTAGGGTAGACCTCAAAAGACCCGAATTGATCTCCCAGGTGCCGATATGCTACAGGGATGTGTTTGGTGTCATCGCATAGGGTATATCCTGTAGTTGACTAGAAAATCCCGAAAAATAGAAAAAACAAGATGGCCGCCCCGTTATTTTTGTTTTACTAAAAAATTTCAATTTTCTTTATAATAATCGGCTTTTTTAGCCAGTTGGCAGCACTTTGGAAAGTTGGGTTGTATGGAGCGATTGTGAGTCTCAGTAAACAGTGTTGCCATGAAAAAAAATATTTAACAAATTTTATTATTTTTCGACTTAAAATGGCTAAAACAAGATGGGCACCCCAAAATTAATTTATTTTTCTGTCAAAATACGACCCCACAGAGACACGCGTGGCCGCTTGCGGCCTCGCGCACCGCGCGACATCTAGTTCTAAATATAAATGTGTATCGTAATTTCGTTAATCTATACTATACCTACTAATAATATTATAAAAAGGAAAGATTAGTATTTTTGGATTTTTGTATGTTTGTTACGAACAAAACTCAAAAACTACTGGACCCATTTTAAAAATTCTGTCACCAATGGAAAGCTAGAATATTTCTGAGTAACATAGGCTATATTTTATTCCCGTATTCCCACGGGAACGGGAACTACGCGGGTGAAACCGCGCAGAACCGTTAGTTTTAAATAAAGTCGTCGGGTTTCAATTAATTGGTGGGGTGTCAACAGTTGTGTATTTTACCCCGTATATGTATTTGTTATTCCAGACCGTCTGTCCGGGCTGACGTCACTGGTCCGGAGCGGCGTGGTGGTGTCGATGGCGCAGTGGCACAGCGTGAAGGCTGGCCGCTACGGCAGCCGGCTGTACGTGTGGGCCGACGGAGCTCTGAGCACAGAAGCCATGCTGGCTCACGCGTTCCCTCACACGCAGGCTAACGCCACCATTGTCATCGGTGAGCAAGCGCGGATCTACCGTTGTGGGCACGATGGACCCAGAACCCGACGTGTGACATCACACTTTCACGGTCTATTAAATTCAAATTCAAAATTAATTTATTTCAGTAGGTATATAAAATACACTTTGAAAAATCAATAACAAGGCACACTAAACTCGTCCATGAAGATTGGCTAAATGTAAACAGCAGCCCGATGAGTTGCTGGTTCTAAATGCAGTACGTACCTCGAGAAGAGCCAGCAAGAAACTCGAATCAAGGGCAGCTCTTTTTAATGTATTGAAGTCGATAGTCTGATGATATTAGATCCAATGCATTAAAAAATAACAAAGACAAGAGTTCTCAACTTGATGGTCCGAAAGGCATACTCCGACTCACACTTAAGTAGCCAATTTTCGAGTGCAAAGGACCACAACCTTTTTTGAGGGTTCACGCCTTGTCAGTGACTGAGTGGGACCTGGATGATCCAGGGAAAGAGGCAGTGTATTTCCCGAAAACATTAAAGGTCAACGAACTTAGAGGCGGGAAAGCGCTCACGATCCGGGACGGGATTTTTTTATAATGTCCGTTTGTATGCAAACTGTCTCACTGAAGGAAGCGATCCACGCGGTGCGCCAGAAAACATTATCTACAAAAATATCCGTTCCCGCCCCTGTGTGCGTTTAAAAAACTTTGTACTTAGGCCAACATAAAGACAACAAATGTATAATCATAGGTTTTGCAGTTGGATCGGACTGGAGAAGTTGGGACTACAATGTGAAAACGAAGCTACGAGGTACAAGGCAGTTAAATAATCTGTGCTATCATCACTACATAGTATATAAAACAAAGTCGCTTTCTCTGTCCCTATATCCCTATGTTCCTATGTACCTATGCTTAAATCTTTAAAACTACGCAACGGATTTTGATGCGGTTTTTTTTTTATAGACAGAGTGATTCAAGAAGAAGGTTTAAGTATTAGTATTGCACCCGTGCGAAGCCGGGCCGGGTCGCTAGTTAGATATAAAATAAGGTTTCTGTGTTTCAGGAGGAGCCAAAGATCTGGCGACTCTACCCTTCGATGTGATGTCTGGGCCTCCCGAACCGTTTACGGGCTGTGTTCGAAACTTACACATCAACAATGTGCTGCTGCCGTTGGAACAGCAAAACATCCAAGGTATTTATTACGAATTTACTTAGAAGTTTAGTTAGACGACTTTCTTGGCGTGAATTCGATTTTCTATTCATGGAACGGAGGTTAGATAAAATTGGCCCCTAATTATAATCTGTATCAGTATGTACCATAGGCCTTTCTTCAAAGCGTTATGGGCTGCCAACTGTTGGAAGAAAGTTCGCTCTTATGCGTGAGACCGGGTTCGATGTAGGTACCTACCTACTAATGAGTTTTAAAAAAAGTTAAATTTTTCTCTATATCAAGTCTCAACGGTTAAGGAAAATATCGTGAGCCAACCCAAGTCTGACGATGGGCTCACCACCTGTCACGTTACTGATGAACAGTTGATATTTTCAGGAATTTAATACCTTTACCGACCGATTAATTTTGCTGTTTTCATTTGATCGGTAGGTATTATACGGATTTATCCCATAGACATTGTCTATGATTTCTCCATATAATCCAAATAAAATTGTATGGACCCTATTTAAAAAAATAAAAACCAACATTTAAACAAGGTGAAGGCCTGTTATGGCCTTAAGACCATAGGACACGTGACCTCCTCATAGATCTTTAACTCTACACCGGCCTCTCTTCCAGAGGGTCGAAACCTAGCGGACTGCGACGGCACCCCGTGTGGGAGCGAGACATGTGGCGGCGGAAGCTGCGTGGTGGAGAACGGGCGAGCGAGCTGCGCGTGCGCATCCGCCAGCGGATCGGGCTCGGGCGCGCGATGTCGCCGCCACGCGCCCTGCGCCCCCGCCGCCTGCTCGCCGCCGAGGGGGGCCTGTCGCGCTGGCACCTGCGTCTGCGCAGCCGGGTACGCCGGCCGTGACTGTGAGCGCAGTGAGTATATCTCTTTTTTTTTTCATATTTTAGTCTGTCAACTTTAAGCAGATGTTAGCAGTGTTTTAATATTATGCATAGTAATTTCTTTATCAAGAAACCTCTTCCTTCATCCTAGAGAGTCTAGGGATCCATTGTCTAGCTTGCTAAGTCTACTATTGATATCAAATAAAGTAAAAAATAAATCTCACGCTTTTATCCGATCCCCCAATTCTAGAAATACTTAGGTACCTACCCACGTTTCAGCAGTATATTCTTTGAACCCGAGCCTAACGAATGAGAAGCGGGCTCTCTGCTCTACTACACAGTATTTTTCATAAAAGAAATAAACGTAACAAGTACGTAGGTACCTACTTAATTACTACTACAACATTTCGGTGTACCTATTGTATCATTCGAGGGAATGTCGGTACCTACTGACACTACAGTAATGTAAAGCGCGGCGATACACGTAAACACGGCAAACACTTTAAGCATTCGGCTCAAGTGTGCTCCATTTTTTATAATGGCGGATGTAAATGTAGTATTCTTATTTGTACTTACTGATTTATTGTATCTAAATCAAGAAGATTCGCGGTAAAACAGACCCTCGAATGTCTCATGCGTTGCTGGTATCTAGCGGCTCGGATCACTATACGGACTGCTGTATTCTATTCTATTCTTTTTAAATAACCTTCCACCAAAGTAGCAACGACACTCCGGAGACGAAGACGAATTATCTAGCGACACCTCGCACTTCAAAATCCCTCAAACCCTTAGATTTTAGTCTATCATTTGTAAAACCACATTTGATCCTATAGTTAGCGAGTAATTAACAATATATTTCTTCTCAGAGATAAACATAACGATACCGCAATTCAACGGCGCCGCTCTGCTCGCGCCGAGCCGGCGGTCTGTGCCCGGCCACGTGGGCGAGCAGCGGCTGGGCTCACAGCATAGGCCCTCTCACATTGCACTGAACTTCACCACTGCCGAGCCTAATGGATTGCTGGTTTGGATCGTTATGGTAAGCAAGCCGTACTCTACATATAAAGCCGAATTTACATTATAAAACTAGCGTTATGCATGATGAAAATACTTTCATGCATTTAGTTTCAGTACCCCTGAAGGTACTTTCGTGACAACGGATTGTTGGTTTGGCTCGTTATGGTAAACAAGCCGCTCTCTACATACTGATAAATTTGTTAAGTAAATTTAGGTTATATTTAAATAATTAGTGTAGTAAGATTCAACTACATGAAACTTTATTATATTATATGTATACCTTATTCTATGCATACATGTATTTGTAATTTTAATTTATTGTTTATGTGATGAGTCTGTGTCTGTTGTACAAATAAATGTATTCTATTCTAAATATAGTATAAGGAATATGGTCAAGCAAAAAAATCTTGTTATTTATTCTTTCAATAGATTGGCAAGTTAGTAAAGAGTGTCGCATACTGTGAACAACAAAACTTCTCAGTGCAAAGCTATCCATCTAAATTTATTGAAAGCTTAGTATAAAGTTGATACTTATATACTAAATGGTTTCAAAGCTACAGTAAAGTATGAAACTTGATCCAATAAATCCATAGTATGCGCCTGTTGGAATAAAGAATTGAGGCTTTACAATTTACGAAATATTATTCAGGTGACCTGGAAAATCGAGTTGTTTAATGTTAAGGAAAGGAAGAAGAGACTTGATTTTAAATTAGCTACTTTGAAAAAACTACTCCTTAAATACAAATTTTGACTATTTTGAATGGAGCAGTGATTTTTATTAAGAAATTTTTTTTAAATAAAATAATTTGGTACAGTTTCATGACTAGGCCCTAGTTTTTTGGCTACCTTTTTCAGTATTACAGCAGCACTATTTATATTCACAGGATATGGACTACTTAGGTATGGGACTCGAAAACGGCTACCTCAAACTGGTGTGGTCTTTTCGCCACGACAATCTCACGGTAGAAGTCTTCAGTACCAGAGGCTTGTACCCAGAACCTTCTAGATCCCTCACCAGGCTAGTTCCTCATGCGGGGTACTTGGCGGACGCGGAATGGCACGCAGTGGTACTTAGAGTCGAGAAGAAAAACATTACAGTAACAGTAGACCAGCTGTTGGCATATGTGGAGGAGCCCGGGTTGAGAATCGATCCAGATTATGATGATGTGGATATATTTATTGGTAAGTGCGATTCTCGCGTTATTCAATATTACATTATTGAAAATAAATATGCTCCCACTTTTATTCCCGAGGCGGTCGGCAGAGGCATTTTATTCCTGGAAATACCCAAGTTACACCCATATTATTAATATATAAAAATATAATTATTTTTTGAATGGAATAGTGAGAATAATATGTATTAAGAAGAGGGGTATACCAAAGAGATAGATGAATTGTGTCACGGATGTATGTGCAAGAAGGAAGTGAATGTGGATAATACGACTGTTTATAGCGACAAATGTAAGAAGACATACCTATTGCGCCGAACCCAAGTAATAGGAAAGTTACTTAATTAGGTGATATAGCTACTTACTTTTTTTATGCTGAACCAGCTCACTGTTACATTTTATCAATATTTTTCCTTGCAGGTGGTATAACAGAAGAGGATAGTGCTAAGGCAAAGAAAATATTCCCGCATAATTTCAAGGGCTGCATTGACAACATATCGATGAAAGAAGAATCTTACATCACAAACTTCACCGATGTGTACAGCGAGAATGTAAACACGTGCCAATTGTTTCCACAATGAGATTAGGATATAGGTATATGGTAGATGCAATAACTTTTGAAACATTTTTGGTATGTAATGTTACGGCGTGGATTTGGATACTCATAGTACAAAATCATTTCTAGTCTTTTTATAGGGTCACCGTCGGTCCAGCAGCACCACTATGTCGTAGATCCTTCTGCGTAAAGGCAGCCTATAGTGCTGCACGTGTGAGTTACTCAAGCAGGTCCATTTGCCGTTAGACTGCCATTATGCAAAATCAATGCGACATTGCGGTCATGCTGACTAGAGTAACAGTAACCGTTATTGAACCAACGTTGTGACCGTCTTTTTATAGTTAAATCATGTTAATTTGAATAGTAATAAGTATGTTGTAACTGTAAATAAGTGCCTCAATACGTATGCAAAATATTGTAATTTTTGTGTAGTCACTCGTGTTGTGTAGAAAAAAAAAATTAAACATTTGTTGTACACAAAATATAGTTTTATTGATATATCCATGTTTAATAAATTGTATATATAACATCATCAAATATTATATTATAAACATATACATTTCGTTATACGTCACTAATTCAAACACAAATACAATATGAGATGTTATCCCCGTTAATTCTTCATATTCTTATTAAAAACGTTTAGTCTCAACACAGTGTAGTTACCATTGCAGCATGCTCAGGACCGAACACGCCCTTGCACAAGCTCGTAGACATCAGATTTATTTACATTTCCATTTAAAGCAAGATGTACATTTATAAAAGTCGTAGATTTCATTAGGCCTATTTACAAGTGGAATATAGTTGGAATGCTTGACTGGTAGTACACAATTTAGTTTGATTGGTATATTGTACGTGTAAATCTTTAGGAACATCGATTCCTTTACAGTTACTATAGAATCTTTATAAATTCCTAAAAAATAAATATTATATTAAGCGATAAAGAATAAATAAATTGTTAATTGCACATTGTAATTATCATAAAAATTTCGAATATTAAATAATTATCATGTAATTCACCGTAAGCTGTGCTTACGATTTCAATTTACAGGCACCAAGTGACATTTTTGGCTACTATAGACATTAGTAACAATCAAAACAAAATTGGAAGTGAAAAAACCCTAGGAATGTTTCTGATAACAATAATAAAGAACACAGAAATAAGCGGATCACAGGAGAAGTAAATATTACATATTTACGAAGTATTTAAGCCTATTGGTGCGCCACGGTTATATAATTCACAGACGAATAACTATAGTATTACAAACATCGTTACAGTGACGTCATCAGCTAGTATACATTGAAGGCGATGAGGCTACGTGATAATGACAATGTTCAATCTCTCAAATAACATTCAATAGTCAATGATGATAATAAACTTCGAGTTTAAAATATAAATCCCATATGTACAATGTATGCTAAATTTTAATAAATGTATGCAATAAAAATATTTTTTTCTTATCTACGATGAAATAACATCATTCAAAATTATATTTATCAATGGAAAAACCGTTAAACCATTGTTCTAATAATAATTAATTATGGGTGTATAAGTAATTAATGGGATTTATAATAATGTCTGCCATCCTAAATTGGATACAATCACTTAAAATACCTCTAGGTTCAATTTAACAATTCCTTATGTTTTACCGGGTGGTAACAATCTCAATAATTCGTAATCTCTAAATTTATTTATTAACAAATTACGCTATAATTAATTACATAATGTCATCAATAAAAGTCATGTTATATGAATAAAAACTAAGTAATTGGAGTATATATGCATATTATTGGATCGTATTCTAGGTCTGTGTTGCCGCAGTGAGCTACAGCACAGACACTCCGTCGAACTTTAAGAAAGCATGTTGAAACATTTCTATAGAAAGAAAGCATTTATATTTTAAAATCAGTCTCATTCGCATAAGGAAGTGATCACAGCACACACACTGGAAACTCGTTGCAGAGCAAGGGGCCACGTCCCTCTTAACAGAACTATGTATAATATAATAATAGAGCACCTTGGTTGCTAATTTGCTATACTTAAATCTGATAAAAAACATGCAACAGACTGATTGGAAACAGTATAAAATATCAGATGATATAGAGAATGTATAGAATCCAGAACACTATACGATACAAAATAGTGGAAGTACACATTCTCGCTAATATTAAAACCCATATATTACTAAAATTTCGTACAACATACGATAAATAAATAAAATATCCCGTATATCCTGCCAAAGGAAGCGCAATAACATAGTTAGAAGCATAGACTAGACGTGAAGATAAACTTGTGAAGGATACAACTTACATAACACACATACAAACGTATCGCTCCTGCAGCAAATACTTTACAGAAATGGCAACTTCACATTTATGCATAAACATTTTACACATGTGAAGCCGTAAATTCTTGGGAGCTTATAATACCATCATTCACCCTAAACGAGCTAGGCCGAGCAAGGAGCACCTTCCTTTATATATTTCCAACAAAAATAAACCTCGCCAAATGCCCAACCGCTATTTAACATTTTTACATTTAACGAGCTCTTTCTTTTATTATTTACTTGTTTATTAAAATACATATTTAAGACAGCTTTCACGTCACACTACTAACAATTACGATGCGGTAGTACCGGATACTTGTCGACACGAGTTATCTACATAATATATGTACATATAAATAGTGTTCACGAGTTGCATATCATCTATTGCGACCGCGTATTTCACGGATAGCATAAGCGACAAATCAGATTCGTACGAAATTATTTCACTGCCGAGGTACATCGAACCGGCACGTCACTACTTCACTTACAATAGTTTAACAGAAACCGCGCGGGAGCGGCCGTATATTAAAACATGCAGGTAAAAGTATCATAATAAAATAAACAATTCGGAAAATATTAACTACATAGATACCTTCGATTCGTCAGAGTGTTACATAATGCGATATCGGGTCGTCGCGCGAGGTCCACGGATCGCACTGGAGCGTACCTCGACCGCGGGGTTTGAGACGAGAGCGGCTCGGCGAGCGGCTCGGCGCGGCGCTCAGAGGCGGGCCAGAGCGCGCGGCAGGGCCGCCGCCAGCGCGCGTCACGGCCTCGGCTCCACCAGCCGCTGCACCAGCACCGCCACCACCACCGCCAGCAGCAGGAACCCGCCCGCCATCAGCAGAGCGGCCTGCAACCGAAACACCCAATTGTTGACACCCCAACAGGTTTATTCAAAATTATCTAAATTACTATACACCATTATCAAATAAGCACGGTGATTTTATCAAATTATTTGTTTAGTTAAGAATACTATATACAGTAAGTACCATTTATTTACAAAGAAAATATACATTCATTTACAACAATCACTACATAGTGTAAAACAAAGTCGCTTTCTCTGTCCCTATATCCCTATGTATGCTTAAATCTTTAAAACTACGCAACGGTTTTTGATGCGTTTTTTTTTAATAGATCGAGTGATTCAAGAGGAATGTTTTAGTATTAGCATTGCACCCGTGCGAAGCCAGGGCGGGTCGCTAGTTACAGATAAAAAATCTCCTCTAAGAGGAACCATTGTTTAGTTTGTGTATCGTAATTTCGTTAATTTTGAAGAATCTTTTGAGGTGTCAATTAATTGGTAGGGTGAACTAGGGTGTCAATAATTGGGTTTTTTACCCTACTACTGACTCGACAAAGATAAGATCAGATGGATCGCTGGAAACTGTATTTGTTAGATCAATATTATGCTATACTAGCTGTTCCGAACGATTTCACCCCCGTAAGTTCCGTTCCCGTGGAAAAAGTATAGCACATGGAAATCCCAAAAAAGTAAGCTTTCTATTGGTGAAACAATTTTTGAAGTGTCGGACTTAGTAGTTTTTTAGTTTATTCGTTACAAGTATACAATCAAATTTAAATCCTTCCTCTTTATAATATTAGTGTATAATTGAGAACCTCTTCAACCGACTTCAAAAAAGGAAGAGGTTCTCAATTCGACTGTATGTTTTTTTTCTTTGTATGTTACTCGATTACTCCTACAATTATGAACCGATTTATATATATTTTTTTTTTGTTTGGTAGATCATACTTTAGAGCTGGTCCCATTTAAATTTTATCAAAATCGGTCGAGCGGTTTATAAAAAGTCAAGAAAAGTCTACAAAAATCATCGATTATATGTTTAAGTGTTATTCGTTGAATTCAGTTTTTTACTCTTTAGAGTTGTTTGTCTGAAAAGCAAGTAATTCGAGTGTTAAGTCAGACCTGCGTGGGCGAAAGCGTGCGCGGGGCTCTTGCTCGGCGCACTCTCGGCGGCGCCGGCGCAGGGGGCACCAGGAGGCGCGAGTGCAACGACCACGTGCTCGCCAGCCCTCCCCGCACGCTGCAAACGCGCACTGAGTACTCGGCGCCGTACTCCAGCTCCTCCAGCAGGTACTGAGTGTCTTCGCCCTCGTATACCTGCGCAGTCGACAGTTGCAGAACAGTTTTGGCTTGGACGGTCTGAAGTTGCGCAATAACATTTTTCACATCTCCAGGCGGAAAGCGGCAATTTTCGGCCCGCTGCGCTAAACGAAGTTGCCGCCTTCCACCTCCGCGTTACATGTGATCTGGGACATTTCTTATTTTACTTCCCTAGATGTGTAATATACAATTTCAATACATTTGCTAGAAATATAGGTCCTTTGGCATCGAAACTTGGATCGTAATATTGTATTTTACGGACTAGGCCCATTTCTTTACACCAATCATACCTAATTGCTCAATAGCCAAATGGCACAGATTCATAGAATCCGAGTAAAAAATTTTCACCGCCTGGAGCTCCAGCAAAAAACTGTCTCGTTATCAAGAGGCACTACATGTAAGTAACTAGCTCCTCAATCGGAGCATCGTACACACGATGTCTCATGAGTCCACCTGCTTGAAAGGGCCGTCCTTGCCGCGTGCGCACTGCAGCACGTAGGTGGCGTTGTCCAAGGGTTCCCACGCAACCAGCGCGGCGCGGGGGGCGGGCAGGGACAGCTCGGGAGCGCGAGGCGCAGGCGGGGGCGCGGCTAAAGTGTGCGCCGCCATCGCCGCCGACCACGGCCCGCGGCCCCCACGTTCGTCGCTCGCGCGGATCCGGAACTCGTACGTGCTCGCCTCGCGGAGCTTCTTCACCTATCCGACCGAAATTAGTTCTTAGTCGTCCGGAGGACAGAAAACAAGTAAAAAAAAATATAACGGAAATAAGTTATTATACCTTGCAGGATCTCGCGGACCCGCGGTACACGGGGCGGAAATCGCGGGCGTCGGCGGCGCGCATCTCGACGCAGTACTGTGTGCCCTCCCCGAGCGACGTCCACTCGAGCCGCAGATGGTTGTGCGCGGCCTGCGTGGAGCGCAGCTCCGGCGGCTCCGGCGGAGGCGGCCGCGTGGCGAAGCGCGCCTCCTCGCACCACTCGCCCGGGCCCAGCTCGCTGAGCGCCGCCACGCGCACGCGGTACACCGTGTCCGGCGCGAGCCCCTCCACCAGCCGCTCGAGCGTTGGCCCGTCGGTGTCGAAGGTGGCGTCGCCCACTTGCACGCGGTAGCCCAGCACCTCGGCGCCGTGCGCGGCTGCCGCGCGCCATTGCAGCCGCAGGCTGTCGGCCGCGGCCTCGTGTCGTAGGCCGGAGGGCGCGGCGGGCGGCGCGCGCGGCGTGAGCACGTCTCGCAAGCCCGACCACGCGCCGCGCCCCGCCGCGTTCGTCGCGCACACGCGGAAGAAGTACGGCGAGAACGGCGTCAGCTTGCCGACCACGAAACTCGTCTCGGCGCCCCAATACACTTCCGCGAACGCGTCGTCCCCGTTCGTCGTGCTCATTTCCAGCCGGTAGTCGACGACGGGGGCGCCGTTGTCGCGCGGCGAACTCCACTCGAGGCGGACGGCCCGCGGGCTCTCGACGGTCGCGAGCGGCGCCTCAGGCGCGTCCGGCGGCGCCGCGGCCGCGGTGAAGGCGAGCGCCGGCGACGGAGGCCCCGCGCCGACCCTGTTGCACGCGATGACCCACAGCCGGTACGGCCGGCCGGGCACGAGGTCGCGCACGGTGCACTCGGCCTGCGGGCCGCAGTGCGCCAGGCGCACGGCACCTTCGTCGTCCGCCAGCTCGACGCGGTACTCAGCGAGCGGCGCGCCCCCGGTGCAGTCGGGCGCGCGCCACCGCACGCCGACGAGCGTGGCGCGCGGCTCGGCCACCGTCTCCGGCGCCGAGCACGCGCCCGGCGTCGTCGCCTCGGTGGTGACCGTCTCCGTCTGCGACCAGTCGCTCTCGCCGGCCTCGGTTGCGCAGCGCACGCGGGCGCGGTACGGCGTGCCCGGCCGCAGGCGGTCGCAGTGCGCCTCGCGCTCCGGCCCGTGGTACGCCCGCCGGAAACCGTCGCCCCCGTCGAGCTCGAGCGTGTACGATCCGACGGCGGCGCCACCGTCCTCGGCGGGCGGATCCCACCGCAGGCGAAAGGCGCGCGAGTGGACCTTCCCGCGCGCGGAGGGCCGGCCGGGCGCGCCGGGTCTCTCCGGCGACGTGCGGTACGTCACCTCCGCCGACCACGGGCTGTGCCCGTCCGCGGTCTCGGACCGCAGACGGAAGCGGTACTCGGTGGCGCGCCGAAGGCCGGCGCAGCGGGTAGAGCTCTCGGGGCCCGAGTAGACCGGCAGGAAGCCGTGGCCGCGCGCCGCGTCGTCCATCTGCAGCGTGAACTCCTCGTCGGCGCGGCGCTCCCAGGCGAGCGCGAGCGCGTCGGCGGCGGCGCGCTGCAGGGCGGGCGGCGAGGGCGCGGGCGGCGGCGCGCCGGCCGTCCAGGCGACCGTCTCCTCGCTCCACTCGCTGCGGCCGACCTCGTTGACGGCGGCGATGCGGAACCGGTACCGCGTCTGCGGGCGCAGGTTGCTGACGGTGTAGTGCGAGCGGCGCGGGCGCGTTGCCTCCTGGAAGCCGTCGCCGGCGTCCATCTCGAGCAGGTAGTGCGTGAGGCGCGCGCCGTTGTCGGCGGCGGCGGGCCAGCGCAGCAGCAGCGTGTTGCGCGCGCGCTGCATGACCCTCGGCGCGGATGGGCGGTCGGGCGGCGCGGCCGGCGCCAGGAACGTGGCCGCCTCGCTGGGACCGCCGGCCAGCTCGCCCGCGCGGATGCGCAGGCACACCGAGTACTCGCAGCCGGGCCGGAGGTCCCTCACCCTGTAACCACCATCGAAACAAACATTTGTTATAATACTCACATGCCTTGACTTAACAAACAAATACACACTCCCGCTTTATCATCTTATATTACCTTATACGTAAGAGGTATTATATTACCCCGTTTTTACCAGTGTAGTTTTCTTAGGTCGAGTAAATAGTATAATGTAAGTAAGTAAAACACTAACCGGCACGATAGCGAGGGTCCACTGTAGATGGCTTTGTACCCGCCCCGGCCGCGATCGCCCAACAGCAGGTCGTATGTTAGTTCGATGTTCGGAAGCGTCACACCCTCTGGCAGGGGGGAGTTCCACTGCACTAGTGCACTTGTCGGGGTCATGTCGCTCACCTGAATAGAAATAAAAAATATTGTAACGACATAGCATTGACTTTTAATCTCTAATCTAGGTTGAAAAATTTTGTTCAGTTGAAAACTACTGACATTAGATGGCAACTAACCTTACACCATCTCCCAATCTGCGATGGGCTCATGGGAGATAATGGTCCATACTTCCTCATGCGCCTTAGCTCTGCAGTGAGCTGTCACGGGTTGATAATGATGATAATATTACGATATGTAAAATCGGTTGGCGTGATATTGAGTTGTGTCCGTTTGTCGCGATTTAAGACTTATATGGTTTCTTCATGGGTGCCATTGTCAAATTAGAACAGGAAGCACTAGCTTTCAAATAAAAAAGAATTGAGGTAACAAACATAAAAAAAAAACCCCCTTTTTTTTTAAGTCGTTTAAAATAGAAAGTACTAGGTGCGTATGTGATACCTGCGGCGTCCTAGTGGCGGACAGCATGTCGAGCACCGCCTGCGTGTCGTGATCGTCGTCGCCCTGCACGGAGGCGCCGGCCGAGGAGCCCTCGCCCTCCGACCAGGCGCCCGACGAGGCGCCGCCGCTGCCGCTGCCCCGCCCGTTCAGCTCCTTGCGAGGCGACAAGCACGGCGTGCTCGCCCCAGAGTTCACTTCTGTGTTTCACAAAAACAAAGAAAAAATTTAAAAAACAAATCTCACTTTCAGTGGGTAGTACTCCATTTCTGAATATAACTACCCACTTTTCACGAAATATTGTTTAGACCCCTACACGTGATAGGTTGTGAGCCCATCGCCCGGAGCGGGTATTTTAGACATGTCTCAGAATTAATTCAGACACCTGCGGGTTTCCTCACGATGTTTTCCTTCACCGTCGAGCTAGTGATGAAATATGTACGTAAGTTTTGAAAAACTCACTAACAGGCTCTTTAACGGTCAATCTTGAGGAAACCCGCAGGTCCCAGAATTAATTCTGAGACATGTGTATACGACCCGGTCCGGCGATATCACTGCTCTTTCTTTCTATCACACAATGAAAAGTAACTAATTAAAAGTAAAACTACTTTTTTCAACAAGCTTTTGGATTCAGAGTGACGCCACTTTATTTTCCGAGTTATTCTCAGCAAACCCTTTCAATTAATACCCATATTGTAGGAGTGCATTAAGAATAACTAGTCCGCCATATTGGGTACTAGCTGTTCACCCGCGTAGTTCCTGTTCCCGTGGGAATGCGGGGTAAAAATTTAGCCTAATGTTACTCAAGGATATTGTAGCATTCTAATGGTGAAAAAAATGTTGTTATTGATCCAGTAGTTTTTGAGTTTATTATATTGGATTTAGAATGCCGTCACACAGTTAACAATGCATTGTCATCCAAACCAAACATGTATACAAAATTTCAACTCAATCTGTTGAAGATATCTGCTTCAAAATTGAGTTGCAAGATTCCACTTGAACAAACATACATTGCAAGTTAAATAAAAGCTGATGAAAATACAATAAACATACGTACATATTTATCACTAGCACGACTCTGAGACATGTGTAGCCTTAACCTGGTCTGACAATGGGCTTACCACCTATCATGTTTAGGTGTACAAAGAATATACTGGTGAAACATATTATTTATAGAAATGGATAAAGAGCTTGAGATTGTTTATAATTTTTTTAATTTTAAAATACAATAAACATACTCATGCGGTTCACGCCTTCACAAATGGGCAGAGTTCGGTTTTATTATTATTAATCAGGCAAGCAGTTTACAACTGATAAACACCTGTATCCAGGTGTTCTCCACTCAAGCATTCTCATTACAGGATATGTATTTGTCCAGTTTATATTTAAATTTATTAACATTGGGCTGAGACTACTTCTTCTGGTAGCTTATTCCATGATTGACTACTCTGTTGCTCAAGAAATGTCCTAAATTACTGTCTTTTATACATACACATACATACATAAACTTTTATTTCTATTCAGTAATACAATTGGATAGGGATTCTGGGGATTCTGCCCACTTTGCATTATTAGTACAAGTATTTTCATCCGGAGATGCTGTTACATATGCCTCAGACACAATTCGGGAGCATGCAGGTTTCTTCACTATGTTTTCAATCATCGTTGAGCTAGTGATAAATATACACATAACTATAGTAAGTCAGTACGAAAATCACATTGGTACCTCACCACGAATGAAATCCGGGCCCATACTTGAGATGTGGGCCCACTTTCAATTTGATTAAAAAAATATGTAAATTAACTAACCTATTCCATTATTTCTACTATTCTGTTTACGCTCCAACTTCTGTTTGAGCTTGGAGTACTGCCGCTGAGTGCGCTCATCTTTGTATACTGGAGGGGGTGGTGAGGGCTGCATGTGCTGCGGAGGCATGTGGTGGAAGTGTGTGGGATACCCCGCATTGTAAAAGTGCTGCGGCCCCGCTGCACCATTCGCCGGTCCCTGCAAATCATTTAATTTATTCGTTTAAATTTATTTATACTATAAATGGGAGATTCGATTACCACTTTTCAGTTTTCACTATTACCAACTACATTTCTGTCAAATAATATTAAAACTATGTTACTTGGGAATAGGACAGTTTTGAGAAAGTTTAATAATTTTCAGAACCTGATCAGAAGTCATAGAGATCCTCCCTCCCCTATTAACAACACAACACACCTTTGAGAACCTGTCATGCAATGGAATTTCGTTCTAATTTTTCTAGACTGTCCGCCGCTACTTAAAAGTTAAGGGTAATGTTTTTTTATATATAAGAAAGAAAGCATATACATTCAGGCTAATTAGGTCCTTCAACTGCTTATACACACAAGTAAGTCTAAATTTAGTACACAGATACCACTATAGAGATAAAATTAATAATCACTGCAATTGCCATAAAACTGTTTTGCTTTATGCGAGATAATTGATAACACCATATTGAAAGATTATTGTACCAAGTCTAATATCCATAAGTTAAAATAACCCATAATAACAATATAAAAAGTAATGAGAAGCAGAGATATTGGAAACACTAACCTTGTTATTGTCTTTTTCAGGCATACTATTTTTAAGGGTCTCGGAGTTACTCATTCTTGTATAATTTAATAGAAACGTATTAATAGGATGGTGGAACGTGAGGACGTCAGAGCGCCACGTACCACCGAATCGTATGGCGGTGATAACGCGCTGCACAGCCAACGCGGCCGCGATCAGATAAACACTGTACAACTCCGCAAAACATACGCTTACTGCTCACTCAAAACAGTCGAGTTTATTCGGCACACGTGTACCAATTCAAAAGTGGTACCTACGTACGCACGCCCATGTATGCGTTATAAAATTTACAAGCGAAACAATCGATAAATCAACGGAAATTGTTTGCTCAGAAGGTGAAGCCATTCAGACCCATTTCATCCTAGAACAATAAATTATATGTTTTTATCTTATGTAAAAGTAAATAAGGTTTTTATTTTAAAACTTGGATATGTGTCAGAATCATTTTAATTTAAGTACCTACCTAACTGAAAATAACAAATGAATCCGATCAACCAGACTCCAAGATAACCTATGATTTAAAAATCATAGTTTTATCTCTACATAAACTCTTAAACAATTCGTGAAAACTGAAGAAAATCAAACAAACAACCCACATAAAAATTCAACAAACGCAACACATGAACACACACACAACACAAACAAACAAACAAAGGATGTAAAATAATAATCGATTCTTAAAATAATCTTTTTTTTTAAATAATCGGTTTTTAATTAATCGATTATATAAATTACGAGTTTTAATCGATTTTTTATAAACAGCGCTATCTATGCGGTGGATGAACCTTAGCGTTGTCGTTAAGCTTTTTTACTTATCGTTTCATTTTATTTTAATACTACGAGTACTCTTATTTTTTTATTATTTTTCGTCTTTTGACTGTTTAAACTTAAAAAATAAAGAAAGATTTGTTTTTTATTTCAGTTCTTGAGGCCATAACGTAGTCGTTTAGTTTTTTTATTCTCGTTTTAAGTATTTTATTTTAATACTAGTCAAATGTAAAAGAGGACTGGACATTTGTGACACTAATTATTTTATTTTTTAAACTTGAAGATTATCGAAATTTTATTTTGTTATTTATTTCTTTATTCATATTATTTTATTTCATTTTCATTTTTAATCTGTTAAAATGTAAATATGAATCTCTTAGGATTTTATTATTAAAATTTAGATAGACAATTTAGATAGATTTTTAAATATGTATGAGAAAATAATCGATTTTCTAGAATAATCGATTATTTTCAATAATCTATTATTTTCAATAATATAATAAATCGATTAATTATGAAGAAAGAAAAATCGATTTTTAACTTATCGATTATTTTCCTATAATCTCACATCCCTAAAACAAACAAGCTGTGACTGTGATGTGACACTTGTCCTTGTGACAGTGACAACGACAACATGTTTTTTACGGTTTTTTGCGGTTTGGCTACTAAGTTTGTCTTTATTTTTTAAAATGTTGTAGTTAGATAGGCTGGCACAAATGTACGATGTCACTTAAATTCAAATTATCTTTTTTGGTGATCAACAGTCGATCATACATAGTGTTCGACTTTTTCGAATGAACTTGAACTTTTTTATTGTTCTTAGAATTCTTGTAAGTCTCTCTGAAATTTTGTATCGAATATAGGCTTAGAAACAGCTCTCTCATGATAGGTAATTAATTTTAGGATTTCGACAAAAAAGTTTGTGATGTTCCATTGCGATATCTAGCAGAGCTCAGACTTCAGAGGATATTTTTATTTTGGTAAATCGAAGCGAAGCGAAGACCGTTTGCTAGTGGATATTTTCTGTTAACTAAATAAAGTTGAAAACAAAGATATTTTATTGGTAGAGTCGCGTCAGATCCATCTGCCGTAGTAGGTGCCTAGCATAATTCTCATAAATCGTAAATTTCTTATCGAGAAAGAAAATAAAATATTAAACATTCAGAAAAGGGGGTGAGCAGTAGTACCCTAACAATAAACTTTTAATTAACTATACCGACCTGCAATTATAGCCTGTAAACGAATAGTATCTTTACAGCAGTAGTTACTAGATATTGGATTGTAAAAATACATCGACCTCGATAGGCCAGTGAACTGGGATAAGCAAGCAAAACGCGATAATGTTAAGTTGCTAAGTTAAGTTCTGAACTGACTTACCTAACTTTTATTAGAAAATAACAATTAGGTATAATTTATTAAAGAGCAAAAGAATTAAGGAACCTATTTAAATTAATAAATTACAGTTTTAGTCATAATATCTCAAGAAAAAGTTACTGGCAGGACTGGAATGGCACTGGAAATGATGTCTATCTAAGTACCAGTTGTACTATCTTACTTACTATACCTATAACTACTATTCCAGCATTGGTGCTGAAACCGTCTTGGTCTGGATTTTTCATTTGATCTAGCGCATTCCAGTGCTGGCTAAGATTATTTTTCACACAACATGCTCGACAAAGCCGGATTAGGTATATATCATATAAACGTCACCGAAAGCAAGACATTATATCCCTTGGCTTTAACCGGGTTATAATGTTGTATGGAATTTCATTATAATCCTAGGTCAATAATGTAATTTTCACTTTTCATTATCCTTATTGCTATAACGATAAAGTCTAATTTCGTTAAGCAAAATGTGGTGCAGTCGTGGCCAACTCGATTTTCGAAAACCGAAGCCGCGACCAACTAGATTCGCACGATCTTCAATTGTTAAATCAAGTACCTAGGTCACGCCGGCAGAAACAAGTTGCTGTATCCATTTTATAGCTTTAACATTTCAAAAAGAATATCGAAAATGTCGAGTGATGAAAGTACTTAGACTTCAGAGTCTATTATACTAGATGCAGGCATTGTCAATAATCTACTACCATGCAATTGCATTTTATTGTCTCGCATAAGGTGAGAAAAGTAGAGTATATAACTCGGGAATAAAACTGTTTTTGTCTTGGGCGCTTAAATCCCTCACTAAACTCAGGACTCAGTCATAATTCGCTGCGCTCGGGAGTAAAACTGGGAGTCCTTCGTTACGTTCAGGATTCAATGTCGCGCCCGTGACATAAAACAGTGCTTTATTCCCTTGTTGTATAATCTACTATTATGTACCTACAATCCAGCTCTGGCAGGATTTGTCCATAACAGATAAGTTATACAAAAAAACTCACATAATGGTGTTGCGGCTGATGGTGCGGCGGGGGCTGATGGTGCGGGGGTTGGTGGTGGGGTTGGTGGTGTGGCTGGTGGTGCTGCGCGTGGTGCGGGTGCGGCTGTGGGTGCGGCACCAGGTAGTGCCGCATACCCTCGTCCAGAACCTGTGGCATCAGCTGCGGCATCATCGTCGCCGACGTCACCACCGGCATTCCGCCTGGAACGGTTGTATTTGTAACTTCTGCAATTATTCCCGTTTAAAAAAATATGTTCATAAATAAGTAGGTAGGTAACGTAGGTGATAATATACTCCAGCCGTTTAACATTTATAGTGTCAATGTCTACATCGGTAGATAGGTATACCTATTCAATCGTGTGAGGCATAGCATAGCGTTTACGCTTGTAAACATTGAATGGAAACAAAAAACAAGCAGCGGTTATTACGTTCCTTCTGAACATGAAACAAAAAAAACTTTCAGGTAGGTACCTTACCTACCTAACTACTTACCTATTTTGTTTCGTGCTTCTGGCACTATTTACATAATATATTATGTAAAGAAGGTAGTGCTAATATCTAGCCGTTTCATTCACATTATGTACCTACTTACTTACTATAGTTATCTTTAACTAAGTTTTTAGTTTTAGTCTATAGTTAAATCGCATTGTGTGGATAAATAAACGTCTTATTATTTTTATTATTATTTATGCCCTATAGTACCTATACCTACCTATCAATCAGCAGATGTACACAAAATTAGTTAAGTATTGTAGCAAATCTAACTCACTACTTATTATTTTGCAGCCGCGGTGCAAGTTCTGACTGAGACTAATAATGGACTGTAGATCCTAGAATAATGGTGGCCTTAATGACCTCGTGACAGAGGCAGACGGTCATACGCGTCACGGGCGGCTAGTTTTGCTTTATTTTGACACCGACGCCGCCCGTTACGCCTCGTAACTCTCCGGTTTATGAATGAACTTGTTTTGGTCGTTCGTAGAAATCGCTTGTTGGGATGAGGATCATCTCAAATCATCTACATTATTAAGCCGCTGGTTCTCAGCGGAAACGTGAGCGCCGGATTTCAGTGCCACCGCAGGGCTTGAGAAACATCGTGCACACTAGCATTCAGCTCAGACCTTGAATCTCTTGGTTTAGACATAAAGTAAAGGATTTTCCCACTTTTAATATTTCCTTACGCAAAACTTGCTTAATTGAATGTGGTTTGTGTAGACTAGCCGCTAATAATATCGCTGAGAATATCTAGGTTAGGTACGGTTACGCAAGACACAAATAGTGCAATATGCATAAATCACGCAATGAATTCGACATTTATTGTTTTTGCATATTGTCAGTTGTAGCATTTTACAGTCAGAACTTAATAAATTCAGGTTAACGATTTTTTTATTACTTTCCTAACAAATTAGTAAAAGTAGATGGGTAGATAGAATCCTGGCGAGGGTAGGTATGTACCAATGAGTTTTTTCAAAAACTTGCGTAGGTACATATTACAAGCTCGGCGGTGAACGAAACCATCGTTTGGAAACCCGCAGGTTCCAGAATTAATACTGAGGCATGTGTATGTGAGGGTGTGTGTGTGTGACCGCAGTCCAGCGAAGGGCACACCACCTATCACGTTTTTAAAAATAAAATACAGTCTCCCTACCCCATCGGAGACAAAAGGCGTTAGAATGCATATTTAATTTAATTATAAAACTTCCTGCATGGGTAGGTAGGAGGTTTCGTAAATAGATAGCACAAAGTCAAAATCATAAGCACCCTAAACTTGTATAGGTGGCATGTATTTTTTTTATTTACATCTTCCAATAATTAAATTTGTTTCAAATTACGCTTACGGTTTCGTGGTATGGTGCATTCAGTCTAATTATTAGTTACCTAGTCCTGCGGTCTTTTTTATTAGGTAATATGTATATATATTCCGTTTACCGGTTAGGATCTATCAGATATTTGAAAATAGCGCCTTCCCTTCTCGATAGAATTTTTGAAAACCTTTAGTGGATTCCTGCCTATTTTACAATGTGATACATTCCAAACTTCAGCTTTCTAGATGCGGCGCGTGAGGCTTTGCCACAGAATATGTAAGTGTTGGCGTTGGTCATCCACCACTAGATACCATTGAGGACCCAGGGGCCAGGACATTTGTCTTTATACGCGGACGAAAGTGTACCGAAGCATATATTTTAGATTAGGCCTTACTTAGTTTGCCGTAGATCACATCGACGATTTCAATATAATGTCTATGTAACTAACTGTATCCAATAGTTTTAGATTTTTTGAAGAAGAAATGCTAAAAGAAAATAGTTACCTACATAGGTTACCTAGGTATATCCATAGGGTATATCGCACTAACTATATTTTTTCATATAGATGGTTATTTATGTTATCACTGTTTTAAGTGCCATTTTCAATTTTATGAACAAACGTGTTGCATCGTAATAGTACATTATGATATAAGTGCGGTAGGTTGAAAATTACAGCCGAGGCGATATTGCTAGCCCGAGCCGTAGGCGAGGGCTCCAAGTAAGCAGAGGCTGTAATTATCAAAGCGCACGTATGTCATACGACGTTTAATAACACATTTGCGAGGAAATAAAATAAAACTCCGACTATGGTAAACGAATAAAAACAATACAGCGTTAAGAAAAAGCGCGCAGCGCGCATCATCATTTTTTTTTTAGACAAAGGCACAAAAAACAGCCAGTATTACTAATAAAGTAAATTAATATTTTTGTGTTTTTGTAACAGATTAATTGGTTGTAATTTACTGTCAAAATTAATTAAACTAAATAATTATGTAAGTACATAAATATTTCTTTATTATATTTTATATCCCAAAGTTAATTTTAATAATAAAATATTGACAACTTTGTTGACATAAAAACTCTTTGCTGAGATTTTAAAAAGTAATGTTCGTTTTAAGACGGAGCATCTTGATAAACCGTGAGTTTTACTTTACTCTTACCGCACTTGGGCGTAATGAGATACAATACGATATTGAAATTGGTGAAATAAGACACCTTTTACGAGCAAATGTGTTATAAAAATAATTACTTACTTATGTCCCACTTATCTACACAATGGAAACATGTTAAATTGAAGCTTTATGTATATAATTGGATACCTCCTGATTGGTTTTTATATTAGGTACCCACATATTATTTATTACAATACTTGTAAACTATAGATATTAATATTAAAAACAAAAAGTTAGCTTTCCAACTCAATGAACTTGTGAAAAACCTATGAAAAAAACAAAAATAATATGCCCTTTCAAATGGTACTTTCCCTGGTTACTTTTCTTTAAAATTTTGACCATTTCGATCCGTTTGCTGTGAAATATTAATTATTTCATCTAGATTTCTACACTAATATTATATTTAAGTATATAGAGGAACGATTTGTATTTTTGTATGTTGTTTTAAAAATTCTTTCACCAATTGAAAGGTACATTATCCAGTGATAATGTAACATAGGCTATATTTTATTCCCGTAGTCCCACGGGAACGGGAACCGCGCGGTAGTTTCCAATAAATTTAGAAAATCATAATTTGATAGTAACTAATATTAAGTATAGGTAGGTACCTATTCATAATTTCTAGTCGACAGCGTTAGTTGCTGCTGAAATAAGCAGCCGTGAGCTTCAGACAGACAAAACAGCTCCATAAGGGTTCCCACAACATCGGTATGAAATGAAACTTAATATAATTGTTTTGTGTTATAGTTAGTACGTTAGTTCTGCGACTAACCGTATTCTGCGTGCACGGTGCACATGTGCGCGTGCGGCGGGTGCTGCTGCGGGTGCGGGCACATCTCCGGCGGCACGAAGTAAGACTCCGGGGGATAGTACTCCCCGTAGTAGTCGCCGGGGCCGCCGCCGCCGCCCTCCGCTACGCCCACGCCCACCATCGCGGCCTCTAGCAGCGCATCGCACGCGCGCCGCGCCGCATCCGCTGCGCACACGCCGAGCTCACGCTCTCCTCTATCTGAAACAAGTGTCACACATTACGCAAGGTTTTGTCTAAGATCTTTGGCTATTTGTTATTGCAAGATAACCTAATGCTGGATGACTTTAGATAAGATCGTTTGATATTCCTGAAAACACACATCACGCGTTATAGCCTGCGCAGACGACACACTTTTGTCCCCGTATTTTTTTGTCAGCCAAAATAGAACGCTTACAACTGTATCGAGTAACGCACACGAGGGATTAAATGGCGTACAAAAAGTCCCCCGAATAATCGCGGACACCGAGGGGCGGTACAGGACAAAAAGAGACGGACATATTTTTTTTTGATTCGGGGGACTTTGTCCTCCGGGGACAAAGTCCGTTGTCTGCGCAAGCTATTATGGTTACCTATCTTTATGTTTCAGCTTGTGACCCGACAGATGGTATCGTGTCCGCATCTTATAGTTTTTCCCGTAAGTATGTTACAATTATCCCGGCAATTTTTCCAATTCTTCTTTCCCTTAAAACCTAATTATATTCTAAAATCTATTCAGACTAACTAACTAAAATAATGTTTGCCATTTCAATCCAGCCGTTCTCAAGTGATGCTCTTTAAATACCGCGTTTCATTTTTAGTTATTGCGCTGTAGAAAGGTTTAAGTTAGATAAGATGTGCAACTCTAACTAGATGGGTAGAGAACTTTACCAACATCATTATAAAAGTTGCATCTCAAGGTGTTTATAGTGTGATGCGTTGCACAAGGCGATCCGTCACATCGATATCGACGTCTCGAAGCGAGCGCATCGTGACCGCATTTGCCTTGTAAATGGGGGCTGTCGCGGCGCGTCACGAGTTCTGCGTGGTTGCGCCGCAATCTGTGTCGGCGGCTGCAAAGCTCCTTGGATGTATAGGTACCTACTTATCTAGTTGCGAAAGCTCTCGCCTGAAAAATTTGCCCATAATAATTCATAAGGCGACTTCAGTTTACACTGCCCCCCAATAGGTAGAAAACTCTTTCCGCAAGTGACTTCTTGGAGCAATAGGTTCACTAAACTGAACGACTTCCCAAAGCGCACTCTGAAATTTGCCTCCTCTAGGCTGCTGCCGCCCATAGCCCACGGTCTATACTGAGAAATCCAGGACTGCGAAGAAGCCGTACCTCTACATCAAGCAAAAACTTCGGACTTTGCAGCCACTGTTTGACATTGCATCAGATCTGGGGCCTCATTGTCAATAGTAGGTATAACCTGAATCTCGCCAGTGCTTGTTCTACATATTATCTATACTGGGGGCTAACTGGGGGTGACCGGTGATGATATGCGTACGTCAAACTAAACTAAGCCGCTGATAAGCAATAAGTAGATATTATGAACTCCGCATTTATAATTTTGACCAACTCGTATGGATAGGTCTGCTGTAAGTAGGTACTAATGTATTCATTTACCTATTTATTATCTACACTTTCGAAAGTCGCAGTACGCTAAAGATTATAGACAGTTCACACCTCCTGTGGTTTTATCAAAACGATCGAATGAACGAACTAATTTATGTAAATCTGATCCGTACCTATACATAGATATTTGCCTTATTTACTAGCACGGATCGTGGCATAAATTTTTAATAAAAAAAAACCGTGTTTCTTGTTTTAGTTTGGTTCAGAAAATGTCTCAACTACTAATCACTACATAGTATAAAACAAAGGCGCTTTCTCTGTCCCTATATCCTTATATCCCTATGTCCCTATGTATGCTTAAATCTTTAAAACTACGCAACAGATTTTGATGAGGTTTATTTTAATAGATAGAGTAATTCAAGAGGAAGGTGTTAGTATAAGCATTGCACCCTTGCGAATTCGGGGCGGGTCGCTAGTAATTTATAATAGACCACCTACCTACCTGCCTACAGCGCGGCGGTAACTGAGACAAAATGTGTTATGACACTTATAAAATTAATAGCTAAAAACTATCTTGGAAACCTTTGGACACATATAATTACTTATCAAAATACCTATCAATCAAGTGAAATTACCTAGTTACCTAGGTAAAATTCCTTACAAAAACAACGGATGTGGACGATTATGTGATACCTAATGATGACAGCGTTAATTTTCGCAGCTGCATGTTATCATTGATTGTTTCAATTGTAGGTGTTTACAGATACTGACAAAGACACATAAATTGCATTTCCGTTCATATAAAAGATATACCTACCAACCTACACTTTTAGCTAGAACTGTATCTGCACTTAATCGAAATCATTACGTAGTAATATGTCAACTTATTTACGTAAGCAAAAGCAAAGCTACATCATAAACAGATTCGCAGAATTGGAATGAAATTGAGACATAGCAACTGTCGATGTTTCCACAGGGGATTTCCCGAGCAATATGATATTCATATTTACGTAATGGATACCTACTCGAACATATAATTTAAAATGTAATACGTACCTAACTACATACACTTATTTGCGAAATACTGTAGATCCTAAGTCGATTTATTAGAAAACATTTTTTTACACAGAATTTCCAAAATGTTAAACACTAATGTCCTCCAGTGCAATCATCATCACAATAGGTACCTACCCAGAATACCTACTATGTTTTCTCTATTGATAGCAGGCTGATCCTTTAACAGCTTTGATATAAACCAATCGGAGACGCCACTGACAGGCGTTCCCCGCTGCCAAAAAAAAGTGTCGGTCAACGCGCATACCTGTTATATACAACTAGTTTTTTTGAGTTCACGGAGTGGTTGGATTTGTGAATGTATTTGTGTGCATCTAGTTCAAGCTAGTGTTTAATTGTTTTGTCAAAAAATGCGTTTGTTTTAACATTATTTGTGTTTGTTTCCTTGTCCCCCGCGTAGAAATTGGCAGACTTTTTTGCAAAGAAACTAGTGCGCGTGACGTCTCCTGTTGGTTTAATACTCAAAGTTTAACAGAGACACCTCTCTGGTCATAGAGCCTCTACCAAACGCGGCTACAGCCTACTTACATCTTATGTTTTGGTAAAAATATTACATATTCATAACACATGCACCAAATACGATAATATTCAGACCTATAGATATATATTCATGAAAATAACCACTAGATAATTAATATACGTAACCCAATGATATTAAATATAGATTATAGACGTAACCACTATTAAAATAAGAGCAGTTAAAAAAATTGAATGCCGCTGGCCTTGAAACTGACTTTGTTGATTAACGACAATTTGTATAAAAGAGATACATACCTATACATTATTCCTTAAGCCAATAGTTACCAATCCGATAGCCGGATTCGACGAACGCGGAATAAGCTTATTAGATTATTGGTAAATCATTATTACTTACTTATAGTATTTTAATTTTAATCTCGGAATAAGAAATGTCTTTGTTAGTAGGTAAGTTTTCTATGAGAAATTCCGATTCGTGCCGAGTTCGTGTCTCTATTAGGGAGTTCTCAAGACGGCCATTCATCGCGGGCTCTCGATCGCGTTCAATTGAATAAACGCAGAGGTGGCACGTCGGTTGTTATGTAAATAGTCAGCTAGGGCCGTCGTGGACATGGATGAGCCCGCGCCCGCAGGGTCACGGCCGGACGCAGCGTGCGCGCATTACCCTGAACCTAGTGTCTATCGTTGTCGTTTCATTCTATCCAAATACGCATTGCAAAGAAGTTGATGATTTTTTTACATCACGTTTAACTTTAACTAGGAAACCCCTTTAGAACCAAACCGCATAGGTAACTTTTTTTCAAAATGATCATTTTTGACGCTAGCAAACTGTCCGTAATATAATAATAACTTACCTACCTAACATTCGAATTTGTTAGTCTTTCGAAATATCAGAATTTGGAATATAAATCGAAAATAATTAATTATTCTGTTTAATAATAATAATAATATAATCTCACGCCTTTTATCCCCGAGGGGGTATTCTGTTTAATGTAACCCTGAATAATTAAATATTTACAGATACCTACATTGTTCTTCTAATGTTTTCTTAAAAGGAAACTGACTAGGTTATAGTATAGGTAGGTAGCGTAGGTAGTCATAATTTCGCTTATTAAGTTTCGCTAAGTTTCATCAACAAAGTCGCTTTCTCTGTCCCTATATCCCTATGTCCTTATGTCTCTATGTCCCTATGGACTAACGGACTTTGATGCGGTTTTTTTTTATTAGATAGACTGATTCCAGAGAAAGGTTTTAGTATTAGGGACTTTTCGCCAAAGGGCCAAAAACTGGTTGCAACCTGATTTTTTAAAAATTACTTTATTAAATGTGAAATTTCTGTTACGATACCAATTAATGCCTTATTAACTTACTTTTTATAAGATTGTCTTTCAAACAACTCATTTAAATTGGAAGTAATACTGGACTAAAACAAAAAAATCGGGGTGTAACGTGTGCTGCATTTCTACTTTTAAAACTTTGACTCGGTGTACAAAAAAATTACTAGCAAATTTACACTTACTTATGATTTTATACATTAGAATACAGTTTTAGCATTAAGTAAAAATAGAAAATAAATTTGTAGGTGCCTCATAAACATGTTATTTACAACGTTACAACTTCCGGTAGCAATTTTTATCCTTACCGGTTTTCGTAACAAAATGTTAAAGCATAAGTAAACTATGCACCGCACACATACAAGCGCATCACTGTGCATAGGCAAGCTCGTCATTCGTCCGTTGAGCGTAGAAATGTTAGATAGCGCGCCTTTGTTTTTGCTGTACAAGCGTTCCTTCTAAAAATTTGAAAATATGTCCACACCGGCACCACATCCAAATTTAAGGTAAGTACTATTTATATATGTCTGAGTCCTAGATATATTATAAAAACAGCTTTTTTGAGCGGAATACGTCTAAAAAACCGGTGTAATATTGGAAAGTTTTAGAATAAAGTCACAAAAACCGTCGAATGTCCTTACCACGACTGTCCTCGCCGGGTCCTGTTAAGTAGAGCGGTAAGGACAGTTTTGGGATGGTAATGACATTTAATTTTTTTATAGAAAGAATTATCCTAATAGCCCAGTCATATTAGGTAAAAAAAGGGACCTCAACCTCGGAATGAAAGAAAATAAGCTGTAAATTGGTATAAAACTTTGTTTTGTCGTCCTAAATATTGTCTCAAAAGTCACAAATGCTATCGTGTTCGCGTCTTAAGATATTGAAGGTCAAAGGTAATAAAAATCGGTTTTCGTTAATATATCGGTTCTTATTGCTTAAATGAGATTTGCACCTATTATAAAAGTTGTAAAGTATAAAATTTCAAACAAAAGTTGTAAAAAATTGTATACTCTACAACTTTTATAATAAGTGCAAATCTCATTAAGCAATAGGAACAAAGATATTTGCGAAAAACCAATTTTCACCCCTAATATGAATGGGCTATAAAGAATAGCAAGTTATAATATGAATATTAAAGTACTAAATGAACATATTTTTTTTATTTATTTTTAAGGGTTTCATTTAAAACTAAAAACTAAAGAATTATTGTTTGTTATTTAGAACATAAATATACTTAAGCATTAAATGTTATAAAAAACTAATTAGCATTTGAAGCAAGAGTGTTTTTGTTTTGTATCTTTCTTTTACATTTTGGAGAAAATACGTTTTAGTTAATTCAAGTAAAAGTCTTTTACTATTTCTTATTTCATAAGAATGTTCAAAATATATTATTTGTTTTTGACTGTTGTATAAAATAAAGTGCTTACCTAAGTTACGACAGATTTACAGTTTTGCGAAGTTATTTGTTTTTTTTTAAATGTTTTTTAAAAAGTTTTGTTATTTTAAATTTGATTGTAACCTAATCATATAAATTGTGGAGAGTTTATGTTTTTAGTTATTTACATAAATCGTTAGTATAAAGACTGATTCTATAACACTATACAATGTAACTGGAAAATCAAGGGAATTCTTCAAGAGGGTAAAAAAAAAGCCGACACCTTTAGCATTTGTATAAAAAAACACCACTTTAATGTATGCGGAATGTTGATGGCTACCAAAATTTTACTAATTTTATTTTCGAATGTTCCTAAAATGTATATGTAGTATGTATTCAGACTAGCCTAACTCATACAACTCGTCGTTATCCGTGGCTAATATCCGTGGATACAAACCCTTCAAAACATCTTCAGAGTTTTTAAAAGTTGTCATTACCGGTCCAAAAATGTCCTTACCAAAACTTAATTGCTAAATATCTCGTAAATTAAGATACAGATTCGGTGCAATCCAACATATTTTTGATGTTCAAATGATCCTTTATGCACTTTGACCCTTTTGACTTCTAATTTTGAACTTTTTTTCTCGTTCTCCCAAAACAGTGAAGTTGGCGAAAATGCCCATTAGCATTGCACCCGTGCGAAGCCGGGGCGGGTCACTAGTTTGAAATAAAAACTGAGTCCTTCATCTCACAACAGCTATCATCTTTAAAGGAATTAATAATACCAATACCGGTTCTATTGTTTTCACGTTAGGTCATAGCCAATTTAGCAATACATTTTTATGTTTCTGCTATCGGTGGGTGGGTAATTGAAACCAAACGCAATCTCGCCGCTGACGCAAACACGCATCGGGCCATCGATCGAACAATAATTATTATTACGATAAAAACCAGCTTTAACCAAGAAACCATTCTGAGATTTCCTTAAATTATTACCGCCAATTTCGTGAAGTTTATTCTGTCGTTTTGACAGTCTGCAAATTAAATAAATTTATTTAATTAACCACAAATAACTAGGTAAGTAGTTAATCGTCATTATTAATTATAAAAATAAAAATTGTTGATTTGTCTTCGTTGACGTGATTTTTTGCTTTGGTAGGGAAATTGTGATATCTGCTTGCCGATCTAGTTGGAGGACCAAGAAGTGACTTACATTCAGGATGGATAAAATCAGGATTACTTCCTACTAACAATAAAAAACTAATGATTATTTTTATTAGAAACAAATAAATTAGGTATACTTATTATTATCTTAAGTAGGTAATCCGTTGATCTACTGTCGAATTAAAGCTACAAACAAAAACAAACATTTCCTTTCCACAGCACAACGGCTAACCAAATCGGAATATTCGCTGTGTGGAAAACCCAAAAGCGAAAAAGAAGACGAGACTCGAACCCAACGCCATGGTCTCGCCGAACTCGTGTCGAGACGTTCCGAGAATTAATTTGCATAACCGATGTAAGGACGGACGGTAGCGAGCGGGGAGACCTCGCGGCCTCTCCTCAACCTTTAAATAAGCGCCTCTCTCATTTACGAAAACAAAATTCGGCGCCCTACTGAATTAACACTTAATAACTAGGTCTTACGGGCTATTTTTTATGTAGAGAATAAACTAAAAACAAATGACGCTCAGACTCATATTTATGTGGTCGACGAACTTAGCGATGGTTTTCGCAGAATCCGGGCATGTTTAATAAATTATTTCACGGTGTCATATTGTACCGAAGTTTGTCATGGCCGTATCTGTAGTGTGGGTGTTCGTAAGCAGTAGACCGAATCGGATACATTAGCTGTCACTGCATCGCCAAATACTGCGCGACATCCTACTCGTATTCTGAGCGACGTCAGTACATTTTTAGAGCCGAATATAAGTCCGATGTTATACGCGGCGCTATGGTGACAGTAAGATATGAGTGATTATGCCAACCAAATACTTGGGTAGGATAATATCACTAAAAATTCAAGATATAAGTAGTCAGATTTCTCGTGAAATTCTAATTGGTGGGTTGCTTTGAGTATTAAACCAACCGGAGACGCCACTGACAGGCGTTCCCCTCTGCCAAAAAAAAGTGTCGGTCAACACGCACACCTGTTAAATACAAATAGTTTTTTTGAGTTCACGGAGTGCTTGGATTGATGAATGTATTTGTGTGCATCTAGTTCAAGCTATCGTTTAATTGTTTTGTCAAAAAATGCGTTTGTTTTAACATTATTTGTGTTTGTTTCCTCGTCCCCCCCGCAGAAATTGGCAGACTCTTTTGCAAAGAAACTAGTGCGCGTGACGTCTCCTGTTGATTTAATACTCAAAGGTGGGTTGGGATATGAACTTCTTACTAATTCTTTGTACTTGCAGTTCCGGCTTTTCGCCACATAACTTTTCCTCTTTGGAGGACATTTTTTATCTGTAATTATTGTAAATCAATGTATATTTTCTTTGTAAATAAATGTATATTTTCACTTGAGGGGTGGTTTAGGATCTATCTCGTGTTATACGTTATTTTTTAACATAGGTACTAAACAGTAGGTATATATATCGTATCGCTAACACCACTAGTTACGTCACTTACCACTAGTTATGACCTTTTATATGTAGATACATGTTGCACAAAATAAATGCCGAATCCGATACGTAATTATAGGGATTTTGGAAAAGTTTTGCTATAATGATATCAAGACAAGGATAATAGTTGTACGTATATGTACGATTGTTAATTTGCAACGGTTGCAAAAAAATACATGGCACTTCCCGATAACACAAATGTGCGCGACTACAACAGCTTAGTAAAGCATCTACCTCAATTCCTATAGAATCATTGCTTCAAAGATTTGTTTCACCATATCGTTTAAATCAGGGAGGCCTTTCCCCACTTCCAAAAGGTTTCATTAAAATTACGACAAAATAAATTTGAAATGATTTCGATGACGATGATGTTAGTTATACGCGAACTTTAGCTTACCGTTTCCCCTACCAAGAGTGTTTTTCTGGGATAAAAAGAAGCCTATCTTCTTTCTAAATATGTAAGCTAAAGTCATGGCAAATTTCATCCAGATCGCTCAACTAGTTTAGCCATGAAAACAGACAAAAATACAGAGTTGGTTTCGCTTTCATAATCATAGAAGGATCACAAAGAGTCCCTCATAATAAAATTGTGACATCAATAGCCGATGCCTGAAAAAGGGCAAGGGCGCAAAAACGCGCAGGCTCCGTCGGGGCGGCCGCCCACGGGCGGGGGGCGGCGCCCACGCATTAACGTTGTGTGCCAGCATTTTCACAAAATGCAAAATATATTAAGTTATACACCTACACAAATAGTCAAGTTGATCACTTACTCTGTAAGGGTATATGGTGGTTTTTAATACATAGACCTCCCACGTCTTTGTCTGCATTTGTACAAAGTCGTTGCTGCCACCCTTCCTCCGGATAATAGGTATTAGTGTGATGGAGTTGATATGATATGAGTGTAGGTGCCTATACCGATGATGTTTCAAGACTTAAGAATATATTTATCACCCACTCGACAGTGAAGGAAAACATAGCGAAGAAATCAGCACGCCCCAGAATTGGTTGGGAGCCCTGTGGAGCACACACACCGGTGCAGCAATGGATTAGCTGTCACACTTAGGGATCCGACAGCGTATAGATACCTATTTAAAGAAGCTAGGCTTTTACTAACTTCTGAAAAAAGCCTTTGATCTTTTAGGTAAGAACGAGTGCAAAACAAATTAAGATACCTAATACAAAAGTACCAAGTCGGAGGAGAAAGTATTTCAGCCCATCGATAGATATCAAATGGCAAAACAATAAGCTTAGGTGGCGTTTGTTTAAAGGCTGATTCATGTTACACCGGGGCGGGTCCGGGCCGGACCCCGTCCGGGGCACGCTCAAAATCTATAGTACCTATACTTTTTGTATGATGCGTTGAAAATCTAATATTTTGGTATTTTTTTCAAGTTTCTGATTTGTTGTTGATTTAAAAAAAAAAAACCTTTTTCAACATTTAGTTGTAAAATTGCAACGGACGTCACACTAGGGTCTCACAAATGTGAATGGGAGGTGGAGGATAATATATGGATGGTGCCATAATATGGCGTTTTTTTTTTTAAATATTATTAGGAACACGTGTCAGTGACTACCATGAATTTGTCCTGAGACATGAATATACTTCTTTATAGATGTCAATTTGACATGGTTGCGCTGTATTGCCTAGAGCATGATAAAACAAATTAAACTACAAATTGAAGATGATTGAATTATGTCAAACCCATATATTTGTCGTTCTATTCGTCTTACCTTTACGTTTTACAAAGTGACTTGGCTAGGCCCTCAGTTCAATTAATATATGGCAAAGAATATAATAATTATACTTAGATATATTCCCGAAAGGGAAAAGTATACAAGGTCATGATGTCATGATGTCGTCACGTATGGATCGGAATGTTGGGCCCTAAATCAGTTAAGAACCGTCAGTTCCAATTGGAACTGAGGCACAATTAAAAATCTATTGTGTCTGTGATTCATGGTCTGAGAGGTTAAGAAGGAGGATGAAAGGCGACTGCATGCAGCGGAGATGAGAATGTTGAGATGGATGTGTGGAGTGACAATAATGGATAAAATTAGGAATGAGTAGGTACATAAGAGGAAGTCTGAAAGTAGCACCCGTGACGGAGAAGTTGAGAGGTACCTAACCGTCTGTCTTGGTATGGACATGTAATGAGGAGGGATGAGAGTAGATAATGTTGTAACTGTTTTAAGGCGAGTGCTTGATATGAATGTGGAAGGTTGTAGGAAGAGGGGGTAGACCAAAGAAAAGATGGATGGATTGTGTGAAGGATGATATGTGTAAGATGGAAGTGAATGTAAATATGACGTACCTATGATAGATTTAAACGGAAGGAAAAAACATACTGCGCCCGACCCCAAATAACCGGAAATAGCAAGTAAGTGATGATGATATTTGAATATAATAATATATAAAATATATTGAATGTTAAATATATAAAATAAATATATATTTTTTTTTTTATAAAAAAAAGGGGGCAAACGAGCAGACGGGTCACCTGATGGTAAGTGACTACCGTCGCCCATGGACACCTGCAGCTCAAGAGTCACAAGTGCGTTGCCGGCCTTTGAGGTGGGAGTACGCTCTCTTCTTGAAGGTTTGAAGGTCGTATCGGTCCGGAAATACCACCGGCGACAATTTGTTCCACAGATCGGTTGTGCGAGGCAAAAAGTTTCGTGAGAATCTCACAGTGGTGGACCGCCAACTATCCAGGTGGTGTGCATGATAGTTTTGTCGCGTTGAACGTTGGCGAAACGCTGTGGCCGGTATAAGTTCGAACAATTCCTCGGAGCACTCCCCATGATACATGCGATAGAGAATGCAGAGTGAAGCTACATCTCTACGCAACGCCAAGGGGTCGGTCTGAAATGTCCTGGCAATCGACGATTCGAGTCGCTCTCCGTTGAATGCGGTCTAGAGGGAGAAGCTGGTACTGGGGTGCCCCTGCATACAGATGAGAACAGTATTCCATATGCGGCCGAACCTGCGCCTTATAAAGTTGTAGACGATGGGCCGGAGTGAAATACCGTCTCGATCTGTTTATCACACCAAGCTTCTTCGAGGCTAGTTTTGCCTTACCCTCTAAATGACCGCGAAACTGGACTTCGCTCGATATATCGATGCCAAGGATACCGATGCTGGTTGTGGCAGTTAGGGAAGTGCTCTCAAAGCGAGGTAACACGACAAAGGGTGTCTTTTTTGCAGTGAACGGGCAAACCTGTGTCTTCGTTGGGTTGAATTGGACTAAATTAAGTCGACCCCAATCTGAAACTCCTTCTAAGGAAGTTTCGATTTCAGACACAAGTTTGCATCGGCTCTCGGTGACGTTTTCCCGAGAAATATTGGCGCGGCCGGTATAAAGGGCATCACTCGTGCTATCATCTGCATAGCAATGAATGCTGCTGATTTGCAGCATATCGTTGATATGCAGAATAAATAATTATACCCGATTATAAATTTTAAGGAAAAAAGAATATCCTAAATTTACGAACATGAACAATAAAATGCGCCATCGATCCAGAGCAGCCGTACTAAAGAGGCCGGAAATGGCGTACACTTGAACTATGACGGCCTATTCCTGGATCGAAGCCAATGCGATCCGACTACTCCTCGGATTCGTAGTAGCCAGGCGCCACCGAAAAAAAATATCACGTTATACGGCGGCGGGTCCGGCGATGGGCTCACCACCTATCACGTTTAGGGGTCGAATTCTCGTGAAATGTGGGTATTTCCAGAAATGGAATACCTCTGCCTACCTACCCCCTCAGGGATAAAAGGCGTATTTTTTTAACTTGAGACCACCAGACAAGTTCATGCGCACAAATGTTGGAAATGAACCCGCGACCTCTGACGCAGAAGAATGTTGCTCTGTTACCAAAACTGAGCTAACAAATACGTTAAAACGATGAAGATAAATGCGTCAAAACGATTACGGTGATTGTAATCATATCAACGGGATATTGACAATATTACCTATAACTAATAAAATAATGTTAATTTTTAACATGCACCTACCCTAATCAAAATAGATTGATCATCACAATACTCTCTGCAGTCGGGTAAAAATAAATAATTGCCACAGCAGGTAAAAGACAATCTATGAATAATAGCGTGAATTGGAATTTGGTGAACTTTTAACCAAAGACGTTTAAAGAAAAAGGAAAGAGAATGATTTTCATCCAACCTCTTTGCTTTTAACAGGTCTATGCTTTTAACGCATGGTTTTAACCAGGGGGCTAATTCTACTAAGTGTCAACGGTCATAGTTGGATGACAATGAGAAGTCAATGGTCCGTCAATAGTGCTACTTTGACACTTTTCAGAGCAAATAACACCATTGACTGACCATGTTATTGTCATTGTCATCCAACTGTAACCGTTGACATTTAGTAGAATTGGCCCCCAGTTTTAACGTTCAGTTTGACGGTACGTTTGCGATTTGGGACCCAAAATGGCGCCGTCCGCCCATAGAGAATAGAAATTAACATCTATCATTGCTAAATAAAACAGCGTCAAATTCATGGTCTAATTAGATAATTCGTAATGAAATGTAGATGGTACGGCAGCTGATCACTTATTAAACACAATTTACAAAAAAAATTTAAAAACGTTTTACATACATTTAGTAAGGAATAAAACTTCAACCGGAAAAAAGGTTCAATGAAATGCTAAAATCTCTTTAGTGGTGATTCAACTTATAAATCTGAGCAGCGTTCTCCTTGGAAAACATGGTATAGGTACCTACTATCTTTTCTTATTTGCCACAATTTTAAATGTCAGTTAAGATCTCTTTTTTAGAATACGTTACTGGCCACTTGGCAACTTGGCGCGATGTTTTCCAGGAGAACGCTGCTCAGATTTATAAGTTGAATCACCACTAAAGAGATTTTAGCATTTCATTGAACTTTTTTTCCGGTTGAAGTTTTATTCCTTACTAAATGTATGTAAAACGTTTTTTGCGTTTCCTGACTTTTCTACCCCCTTGACCTCAGTTAGTCTCTCAGAGACTTTTGATCCTTATCTGAAACTGGATCGAATGGCATCAAAAAATTTTTTTGTGGGAATCGACGATTTTCTCGCTGACTGTACCATTTTTCAAAAATCTTTAAATGCAGTTCTAAATATTTTCAAAAATGGTGGATAGTCTCTTCAGACCATTTTCGTCTAGCTACAACGGTTAAGGTAGCTGCCCTGGCCGACCCATCTCAAATATCCACCCTGTATATCTACACACCGTATTTCAAGTTTCTAGGAGTTATCGTTTTGGAATAGTACCTACGTATTTCTCTTTTTACCCAGTTTTTATATTTTTCCGTGGGAATGAGATATATTTCTGGAATAAAAAGTACTTATCTTAGATGTTGACCCGGGTACTCGGTTATCTGCATACCAAATTTCATCAAAATCAAATCAAATCAATCAAAAAGTGATGCGTGCACAACCAGACAGACAGACAAAAATTTCAACAATTGGAGTATAGATATCTATACATATAATAAAACTCCAGCGGGATCGTGTCTATACATTTTTGCAAATTGAAATGGTAGTGTAGATAGATAACGACTTAGAACACACACGAACAAATTTTTGAAATTTTAGTCTGTCGGTCTGTCTGTCTGGTTTTGCACGCATCACGCAAAAACTAAAGAACGGATTTTGATTAAATTTGGCATGAAGATAACTGAGTACCCGGGTCAACATCTAGGGTACTTTTTATTCCAGAAAAATATCTCATTCCCACGGGAAAATATAAAAACTGGTTGAAAAGAGAAATACGTACTACTCCGAAACGATAACACCTAGAAACTTGAAATATATTATGTAAGTCTCGAAATATGTCGTAGGAAACAGCTATGAATGGATTTAGAAAAAATCCTACGGGAACGGGTATTACGGGATCATTGCGAAACTAATAAATTGGATATGCTAATTGTCATATCCACACTCTTTTCTGCTTTGCTGCTATTTTCTTTTTCATTGTGATAATGTCTTGGTGACGTAGCTGAGAAAAAATATTTTTAGAAGATAATGTTGAAACTGAAACTACAAAGCTTGAAACCGAAGAGATTAAAATATAATGGGGCATAGAATAGGGCATTGGGAATATTTTTCATACAAAAATTTGGAAGCTCAAGCGTCATGTCAGTTAGTATGAACGCGAGCTGTCCTTCGGTCGAATCAGTGGCGTAGCGTGCCTTGGCGGGGCCCCATATAAAAGTTTATTTGTGGGCCCTTATGAAGGGTAAAGATTTCTCACTAAAGAAAAAAAAAGTTTGCATAAAATTAAAAGAAATATTTATTCATCATAATTATCTATCTGTCACTTTTACAAATAATTCAAATTAAATATACATTCTCTTTGCCTTTTTTCCGGCAAACTTAAATCATTTATAGCTGATGATGACTTTAGTTAAAGTTTCTGACTATAATATGGACAATAGTGACAGGTCTGTCAGGCGTTCATGTCGAATCGAAGTTCTTAGGTATTTTTTAATAATTTTTGCTTACGCACGTATCACGTATACCTAATTGATACGGCTGATACGGCTGATACGGCGGTAGCTACGCCCCTGGGTCGAATCACACTCGACTTTGGCCCACTAGAAATAATTTTTGGCTTCAGATTTTCCTTGCTTTGTCCCCTCTATGCCCTATTATACATAATATAATAGGGCACAGAGGGGGCATTGGGAACATTTTCACACAAAACTGTGAAGCCTAAGCGTCATGTCCTTGTTATGTCAGTTAGTATAAACGCGAGCTGTCATTCGGTCGAAATTGTACTAGACTTATTCCACTTGGAATAACTTTTGACTTCAAATTTTCCTCGCTTTGTCCCCTCTATGCCTTATTACATTTTAATCTCTTTGCTTCAAAGCTAATACATACCTATAAAGAAAAATACCAGGAATCCACGTACAAAGGTCAGTCATCCTTCACACATTCTGTTACTCCAATTAAAAAAACTGGTCAAAAAGAGAAATACATAAATATAATCCGAAACGATAACACAAAGAAACATGAAATATGGTATGTAGCTGTGTCAAATGTCTAAGGCAACCGCTATCAAGGAGTTTTTTGTAATTCCCACGGGAACGGGAATACACTGGATCCGCGCTGGGCACCCGCTAGTTATAAATATAACGTTACTTTAGTGAGTCATTTTATTAAATTTTATGGCAAAAATAAATACGAATCGTAGCGCAGAACTAATCAAATCAAATTATCATTATCAGTGATAAATGAAAACTTAGATTATGTTACTCACATAAAATACCGTATCCGGTAGTATCCGGTAATAGTAAAGTAGTTTAACTAACCAAAAAATATGCTGACATTTAAAAAGATTGTATCTATTCAATTCCGCGAACGTTTCTATCTACAGGAACCTTTCAATAAGCAAGGCAATTAATTAATCTTCTTCAACAATCGGAGATGTTTCCTTTACACTTAGCCTTTACAATGTAAATAATAAACAAAGGATGAACTGCAGCGCTGAAGATTCTGCGAACTCTGTGCTATTAGGTAGGTACCTATTACAGTTTTTGTATCGGCATCACTTTTCGTGGATCGTACATCGACCTTTGAACAAACATTCGGTAGACTAGAGTAGAAAGTTTCGGTTTTGATTAGGTCGTTTAGGCTCTATTAGCTCTATCCAGAGGTTAATGAAATCAAAAGACAGCCGATCCATCCTCTATGTAGGTACTGGTTCACCTGATTTTGACGTTAAAGGACAAGAACTTTTTAAGTCATGCTTCATCAGTCCATTTCTTACCTACCTACTATGCGCACTTCTGGTTATAACTATTTCTGTTTCTGACCAATTCTGTATTCGTCGACTTCAGGATTGGTTGACCCTCGGTACAGCCACAATGTGCATGAGAGTTGGAAAATGACCTTTGCCCTTATATATAACTCACCCTTTAACCCCGGACAGTTGAACAGACAGAACCTTTAGATATAAAATGTGTAATTTCATAAGAAATTCTTGGATATACTTGATATATTTTAATGCTAAGGTTCATGAGACCTAGCTCCACAATCCACGCCCACTATAGCCAGGCAGAGTGTCTCGGTAACATGTCGCGCTCGACAACAGCAGAATATGAATTGATTGAGCAAATTCTCGAGACAATGTAGGTACCTACAGATATGCTACAGATACCTACCTTCATGCGTGTGTCGCTAGACGAGCTATCATCGAATCTCCTTGAATCAATGTTCATTTACAACGTGATATTCTTTAAAGCTTTTATCATTGTTAATTTTGAAGGTTCTTTACAAGCTCTAGATAGGTAGGTAATATCGAAGGTAACTTCAATACGGATGCGGTTAAGGTATTACCCAGAGCGTGAAGCAGCAACCAGCCAATCTAATAGGTGAGTGCGCGTTTCGTGTAATGATGCCCGGCCAGCAAAACATAGAAACAAAACCTATCTATTGACAATCTCGGACATGTCGCAAATAACAAGCATAATATATTTTACCATCGTGATAACGTAAATGGAGCACGAACTATGCCACATACATTATTCACAATGTGCAGCGCGGTATGCGCACACGCAATCACGTGGAGTAAAAAATGTTATAGCATTAGCATAACACCTAGATTTTAGTGTCAGTATGCTTTTGCTGCAGGCATTTGGAAATCGTTTTCCATTCAACATGAATGAATACCTACATGCGCACATTCAACAAAATATAACTCCAATAAAATTTATTCCAATTAATTTGTTATCGTGATACTAACTACCGCAAAATACCTAACTCCTGAGTCTATTAATTTAACTTATAATAAATATGTAGGTATTACCTACGTACATTTACAAGCAAAGAAAAAGGTTTTGCAAATTAAGACATTAAATCACTACAGTATGCCTACGGGCGGTGTTTTGCCAATCGTAAGTTTCTTAATTTTGGCTGACCATGAGGAAATTTCCTATAGGTACTGATTTTTACAGCTAGGTACACCGGCTTCTATTAGACGAACACTAGCAAACTCTTATTTAAACTCGCAGTCCGAATAGCTTGAATCTAGATTGATTTACTCATGTGTATCTCTGTACTATACCGTACATTCTTGTGTTGTTCTTTGTAATTTTTTTATTATTCCTTTGAGTGTTACATTTCGATCTGCATGCGAAAACTCAGTAAATGGCTTTTAGATAAACATATATTTTTTATTATATTAATATAATATAGCTGTAAGTTTTCCGAAGACATTAAAATAACAAATAAAATAAAATACCTACCTACCAGTTAAATTTAATCTACAAAGTTGTAGCTGAGCGTACGCAAAAGCAAAGAGAACCATATATTTTCTATAGAAAATTCGATTCCTTGGCTGCATCCCATCCCCTAAGTGGCCTCGCTGATTGAGGCGCGACTCCCCATCACCAGATGAAGCTCAGCGTTATCTTCCGCAGGATACGGCGCGGCGCCTCTTCCGCCGATAATGCCACCTACGCCTGCACCCCCCCCCCTCCCCCCGCACCTCCCTTCGACACCGTTGCGCTAATTACAATTTTTTTTTTACCTATCTGTAGGTACTACAATGAAGAATGTGTTTCCAACCGACTGAAAATGTTCCGTAGCTCCATCAGCTGACCTATAGTCTAATTACAAAGTTAATCGCAATCGTCTTCCGTTCGAAGTAGGTACCTAGGTACTACGTTGCTGCTTCCGTACCTACATGTGGCATTACTGCTAGTGTAAATAGAACAAGCACTAACAGTGTCACACACAACTGTCAAAGAGGGACGATTGCCCCTGTTAGCCCCATTGCTGAGGAAAGACTTCAATGTGAAAAGAATTTGATCAACACGGCGCAAAAACATAGAAAGCAAGCATTTCTAATTTACGCTAACCACCTTCGTATGGCTCACAATAGCTCGGCGTGTCCACCTATTGTGCTTATGCCGGTCAATTAGCAGCCCTTAATGGAGCTCATTCACGCGACAGCGGTGAATGAAGGCATCACGTGGAATTATTAATACCCGGTCGCATTTTACACTCAACGAGTAATTCGCTCGACCGGTCGACATGGCGTGGGCGGTGGAAAACTTTGCTTTGCTCGATGCAAGTTGAACAACCCTTAATTTATTAATACTGTTAATATTTCTGTATCAGTTAAATACGCCTGCCAAGCTATATTTTAATAATGCGCATAACCGACTAGTACATTGTGCAACGTCGGCTGAGAGCCACCAATGTTGTATAACGACTCTTTCATGAAAGTGATAGGTAATTATTTAGTTTTTTTTTAAATCGACATTTAGGGCGAGCATAACTAAAACCAGAGACCAGTTTTATTTAAACTGGTCTCTGCTAAAACTGAAAAACATGTGATGTACCACCGAAAAAGTGGCACCTGATCCAATAAAAAATACACAATAGCGAGCAATCCCATCTCACCCTTACATTTCAAAAACTTTGGCTGTTGGTGTTACAACAAGTACTTAAACATGGTCTAGGTTGTGGCAATGGCTCACCATGTGATTAGTAAATAAATAAATTGAAATTGAAAAGTATGTATGCAGTGCAGTGCAGAGCAGTGTCTTGAGACTATATTAATAAAATGTAATTAAAACAATGCAAAAAAACTGTTGAGCAAATTACCTCGGTAGAGTCGACAAGAACATGTCTAGGTACCTACTCTTTTGCAGTACATAATAATATAAGGTTTCTTAACACTTAATTGTTGTCTCAATAGTACCTAATCCCATAATCCACAAGTATAAGTGCATTTCGGTGGTTGCCACTGAACGCGTGTACATAGTTTAATTTGGCTCTATTTCCGGGCGGGTGAAGAAACACAAAGCCCCGCCACAGATATTACAATACTATACTTGGCCCGGCGCATGCGCTGCGGTTTCTCCCGAGAGCCGCCACCGCAGAGATAAAGTGCGGTCGGAGATATTATAGAACAATAAGGATGTTCAACCTGATCTGTGATGACGCCGCTACTATGTGAATATTGCTAAACTATGTACATACAGCGCATGGTGGGGCGAATGAATATCCTACTAATATTATAAACGCGAAGTTTGTATGGATGGATGTATGTTACTCTTTCACGCAAAGACTACTGAACGTATTTTGATGAAACTTTACTATTAAATTGCTTACACATCATAATAACACAAAGGATATATTTTATCTCCGTATTCCCACGGGAACGGGAACTACGCGGGTGAAAAGCGCTGCTAGTACAATTTATATAATTATGTAGAGAGGACGCAGGTCTATAAATCCATCCATCTTTTAACTAATATGTGGAATTAGTAATAAAAATAAGTGCCATGATTATTTTATCTTTTTGGTTTCGTACTTTCATTTAACACCAAACATGATGACATTGAAAAAGACAATTTATTTTGGTTTCCCATTTGAAAAAGCATTTGGCCTCCCAAAACTAATAACCTAGGACAGTGAGCTTAATAACATATAATATCATTGACCTTAGGACCTCATTTTTTTCCCTATCTGTAATCATGTCTTGCTTATAAGTAGGTACTTTATAATACTTTATATAGCAATGCCAAATACCTACTTTAAACATCTAACCGTTTCTCATTAAAATGGCTGTAGTAGAGACGAGACAAATGTAGTGTTTTTTTTTCCAAATTTGATAAACGAACTCGAAAAAGTCAGACATTTTCGTGGTGAGAGCAATGCACTTTTGTCTAAACAGCTTTATTTTATTACGCGATATCATAGTTGCTTCAGTTTGGACTTCTGTAGAGAAGTCAGTGACCAAGTCTGAGCACCGTAAGTTAGGACGGGCAGAATACCTACACATGTCGACGAGCTTGCGCTTCAGCGACAGTGGAAGTTTGCCAAGGGCGATGGAGCGCAGCATACTAGGTGTAAAAAGGATTGACAGAGTCCGAAACACAACGTTGCCCTCCAAAACCCAAATCATTGACGTCGGCGAAAAATCTGCCGAGCTAGCGAAGTGGGAATGGGCCGGCCACGTTTGTCGTATGCAGTCAGACAGATTGGCAAAAATCTGCACCAACCAACGACTGGCCGTGACGCCGAAAATTGTAATAATCATAGGTACCTACATTTTTTTTTATTTGGGATTACAAACATGATCATAGCAGGTGGCGGTCTATTGTCTCCGCCTACCCCTTTGGGAAAAAGGCGTGAGCATATGTATGGACATTCCCGCTTTCAAATTTTTGTACTAAATGTTTTACGTGGGTTACGTATCTAAATGTCGAAAATTAAAAAACCTAACGTTAAATAACCTAAGTTCAAAATACCTAAAATCAAAATACCTAATGGTTGTTTGACATAAAGTTAAAATACCGAAAGTTTAAAATGTCAAATGGATATAATACTGAAGTTCAAAAGGATAAAACTTGAAATACCTATGTAAAAGTCCCTAAAATTGATTTACCTCACGTTAATTGACCGAAGTGACAAATACCGACGTAATGTATTAATATAAATATAAATAGATATATTTAATATCTGGCGGCTATCTCTGTCAAAGGATCTGGGGGCCAATTCTACTAAATGTCAACGGTCTTAATTGGATGACTATGACATATCAATGGTCAGACAATGGTGTTAGTTTGACACTTTTCAGAGCAAATAACACCATCTACTGACCATGTCATTGTCTTCTGGGCACTGTCCCACATGGTTCCTATTTGGAGGACATTTTTTATCTGTAATTATTGTAAATGAACATATATTTTCCTGACACAAAATATATTAAAAATAGAAAACGATGAACTTTATCAATCTACCCACTTTTACGCTTGCGGAAGGTGATCCACTATTTCAAACAAATATCGCGCAAGTGGTGCATTACTTTAGGTATTTTGACCATTTGTTATTAAAAATTTTGGTATATCAAAATTAGGTGATATAACTATAAACATTTTAAATTTTAGGTATTTAGTCCAATCGGTATTGTAAACTTAGGTATTTCGTGGGTATGTATTATTTTATTAGGTATATTAAAACATAAGGTATTTTGATTTTAGGTATTTTGAACTTAGGTTATTTAACGTTAGGTTTTTTAATTTTCGACATTTAGATACGTAACCGTTTTACGGGTTGTGAAGGATTGTTTGCACTTAGGTAAGTGACAAAACAATTATTCCAGTGGATCCTTGGAGAAACGCGATTGTGCGAGAGCGGAGAGAATACGCAATAAGCAAAAACGCATGAACATGTTAATTTATCGTAATTGTAGCTTGACGTCTTCTAAATAAAGACGGCCGCAGGTGCAGCTCCCACGCGAAAGCAACTCGATTACCCCTTCTTGTGCCCGCGCACCGCTTTACCACCGCCTGCTTCAGCTATGCATAATCTCAGTTATTTCAATGATGTCTCTACTACTCGCACAATTAGGTTCGTGTAAAGCCTTCTTACATGTAGACTGCGGTGATTTGCTGAGAAAGTAAAGAATTATTTTTGAAATCGGAATCTATTTGCTCGAGTAAGTCAGTTATGTGGCGTGGGGACTGGTTGTTCGTTGATGCAGTAATTAAAATGGACGCTTGAACGGAGGGTCTAAAGCCCGCAGCTATCCACAACGCAGGGACACGGCAATGACCTTCGTAACGCTCAGTTGCCGCCCCATCAATATTACACTTGTTTACTAGCTTTAGAAATGCGCTACAACTTGTAAGCACCGCATTGTTTCTACGTTTAAATAAAATGCATAAAATTCCTATTCTTTTTGTTATGAATGAATTAGTAGTGGTGTATAAGTAGGTATGCACCAATGCTACAGCTCATGGGAAGATGATGTGATAAGGCTTCTCTTAACAATGGAGTTCGCCAACAATTCCAGCTAATACATGCTGCAGCAGAGTTAAAGCTTATTTGAATTTCACACATAGCAGATATCCAACATGCCTTCTGTTTTATTCATCCGGTCAAAGATCATGACGTCACCGACTAGACCACCAGCAAGGTGCAAGAAAAATGAAATCGTTAAAGCCACCGACATTTTTTTCAAAGTAGAGTTGCTAACAAACCATTATATTTAAAAATATCATTAAATACACAAATGTACCTATTTAGACGGATTTGGTCACTACATGCTTAATTAAAATTCAGTTCGGTTCTCTGCGGGCTGAATGTCAATAAACTACCTAGTTAGTCAGAGCGCAGGAATAGTCGTCTGTTAAGTGCGTCATAAAGACAATTAATCGCTGCTCCAAAATCAGCTGCTTTTATTTATGTAGTTGTTGCTCTGGGAAGCAGATTTAATCGACTTTATCGTGATCTGAATAACGTAAATGGTTATTTATTAACTCCGATGAATCGTCAATGTTAGGAAAAAACCGTGTACGTCTGTTAATTACATTTACACACAAACTGGTTGGTAAACATTACCTTTATTCAAAGAGATTTAATATAATAGGGCATAGAGGGGGCATTGGGAATATTTTCATACAAAACTTTAAAGCCTAAGCGTCATGTCGGTTACGTATCTAAATGTCGAAAATTAAAAAACCTAACGTTAAATAACCTAAGTTCAAAATACCTAAAATCAAAATACCTTATGTTTTAATATACCTAATAAAATAATACATACCCACGAAATACCTAAGTTTACAATACCGATTGGACTAAATACCTAAAATTTAAAATGTTTATAGTTATATCACCTAATTTTGATATACCAAAATTTTTAATAACAAATGGTCAAAATACCTAAAGTAATGCACCACTTGCGCGATATTTGTTTGAAATAGTGGATCACCTTCCGCAAGCGTAAAAGTGGGTAGATTGATAAAGTTCATCGTTTTCTATTTTTAATATATTTTGTGTCAGGAAAATATATGTTCATTTACAATAATTACAGATAAAAAATGTCCTCCAAATAGGAACCATGTGGGACAGTGCCCAGAAGACTGGCCGTATTCCCTCTCTGGATAGCTAGGCTGATCCTTTGACAGAGATAGCCGCCAGATAATATATATATATCTATTTATATTTATATTAATACATTACGTCGGTATTTGTCACTTCGGTCAATTAACGTGAGGTAAATCAATTTCAGGGACTTTGTACATAGGTATTTCAAGTTTTATCCTTTTGAACTTCAGTATTATATCCATTTGACATTTTAAACTTTCGGTATTTTAACTTTATGTCAAACAACCATTAGGTATTTTGATTTTAGGTATTTTGAACTTAGGTTATTTAACGTTAGGTTTTTTAATTTTCGACATTTAGATACGTAACCGTCATCCTTATCATGTCAGTTAGTATGAACGCGAGCTGTCATTCGGTCGAAATTGTACTAGACTTATTCTACTTGGAATAACTTTTGACTTCAAATTTTCCTCGCTTTGTCCCCTCTATGCCTTATAATATTTTAATCTCTTTGCTTTTATTAAATTTCGTCACACCAAATAATTATCGAGATATTAGTAAGAGTACAAAAATCTTGAAATTTATTTTATAAAGCTCTTATAGACAGAAAACCTACATATAATTTAATTACGACTGCGGCTCTAACGATATCAACATATATGTACAATTGCAAGTTAAAGTTGTGTAACAACTACTCACTACAGAGGTTGTGAGAGCGCGCCACATCGCTTTGACATAATGTGTGAATTTCCCCCATTGTTCCAACGAAACACAGTGTTATCGAAAAGCCAGCTATTTAAAATGTTTGGTTTAGCAACGTACAATTTGGCATGTAAGTTGTTTTTTTTAGTATTCGAGTAATCGAGCGTCGCATTGGCAACGGGCCTTTTCGTCTCTGAGCTGAGGCAATTCCTTGAAATACTCGTGAAGTTTGTTGTTCTACGGGCTTCCCACTGTGAGGCGCATGTGCCGGACAAAAATGTAGTACGCGACACAGTTCTTGCGAAACCAGAATTATCTATTAAAGATAAGCTTGCTCCGATGCTAGTTACACATAACTAAATGTATTTATGATTTCCATGAAGCATTAGTCATTCATTAGGTAATATTGTTTTAAATGTTTTCTAGACATTCACCGCTATACAGCTTTGCTACTCTGAATCAATTCTGAAAAAAATAGTCATTAGGTAGGTAAGTCACATTCTGAACGGTGAGCCAAAACATAATTTTAGTTAACAATAGGTACTTCCTTATGTTATGGAGCTAAAATACGACCTACTCCTATAACACAACATTTTGAACCTATGCACTGAAAAAAGTTTTGTGTAGGTAGGTACGAGTATTTGGTACGAGTAAGTAACTTAATAACGAGGATGTTGAAAAAAAATATTAACGTAGGTATTATCGCCATGGATGCAATAACACCTTGTTTTTTATACAGAAAAATCTATAGGGACAGTATACGTATGTACTACATTCAGTACAGTGAACTTGTCGACAAATACTAAGATTAGAGACGTACCTACTATAAATATAATATTATACACCACATTTTATGAAAATCCGTATACCTACTAGTTACCTACGCTCTAGCTCTAAAAAGTTAATGATTCAAAAAAGGATCTCATAACCTGTATATCTTTAAGGAGAAGGATATACCTAGACCTTCGCAAATTACAAGACGGCATTCATCTGCGATGACTCAACTACAAGGTTCATCTGAGAGGAGGATGTTAATATGTTTGTTATATCTATCATATCCATTAGTAAAATTGAAAAAAAGAATGCCTAAAAATGAATAATCCGTATACTTACATGAAAATAAAGTCAGACAGTTACTTCTACGGAATACGAGGCACTGTCTGTCACCTGTCGCGCAGGTTGTTGGTAGGGCTTGAACCCGGAAGTCCGTGTGGCGCTTACGCACAGCTCAGTGGGCCGAAACATATTATGCCGATGTCCGACACGCGATACACCTTTATGCCAAACAATCGCCAGCAAAACAAAACTACCAACACAAAGTTTTTCGTTTAAGGCTTTTACATAAAATATGGAAAGGATAGTTGAATTAGTGACGCATTATATGTTTCTTAGTAACGTTATTATCCACTAGCAGCACGGTTTACCAACTAGATACTTAGAGAAAAAAAAAAGGTTAATCTTTAAAGTTCAAAGGTCATGGTCTTAACATAATGGTTCAATAAATATATTGCAGTCAACAATACTTACTTTTTGAGACGCCCCGTATCAGTAATGACAGGTTTCTCAACCTTTGTAGCAACAGGAAAACGTTCTAACGAAACTTTCCTTAACTTTTGAAGATATTTCGTTCATAGATTTTGGAATAGTACCTACAGTCAGCAAGATCCAGTTTAAACAATAACCTTTTGTAATTCCAATCGATCCAGTTTCTTATACCTATAAGGATTAACCCGATCACAAATCATAAACCAATCCAATACATTTTCCAAATTTCCGATATCAGATCAAAATTCCTATGAATATTTTCCCTGTAACTAAAACGGATAAGATTTCCTGCTCTTACTGCCCCTCTCAAAAATCCACCAATCCTGTATATCAAACTATATAGAGAATTATAGAAATTAGTATCGATGGAGTAAGATATTTGAGAATGGATCGGAGGTAGAGCGGACAGATCGGTCACGATCGAGCGCAGTCACTGCATTGTTACATCACGCGCACTTTCTAACAGCGGCGACGTCGACTTCGTAGGATTTATATCGCTATCGGCTCTAATTAAAGTGTACGTCGATGGGAGATGGTAGTGCTCAACAACTACGGATGAATTGCCTGCTTCGAATCATGTTCTACCTACCTATCCACGACCGTAGTAACATAGGACAATAACGTTATGCAACTTCGACATACTTTCCATTTCGTTTCTAATTCCTACTGTAAGACAACATCAGCTATTCAATGAATTTAATAATAATAATAATCTCACGCCTTTTAACCCCGAGGGGGTAGAAAGGGGTAATGCCCTTTATGCCGACTTTCCCATTTCGCCGACTTTTTTGTAAAGTCATACATATTTTACCGATATGCCGACTTTTCATGTTTCATTGACTTTTGTGATTTTATGCCGACTTTTAAATATTTCAATGTCATTTTTCCCTTTTTGACAACTTAATAGAATTTGGGAATTAAAAGTTTTCTTTTGCCGATTTTAATACAGTCACGTTCATAACATTTATCGACTTCGATATTCTATACCTACAGAACACGATTTTCATATTAAATTTTATGTTAAATGCGATAAAGGGTTATTTCCTTTATCTTTTTATAAGACTAATTAACATTAAAAAAAAATCTTAGCGTTTAAAAGTTATTTGCATTAAACTGAGTATTAAAACCGGTTAATTGTGAGTCGTACTCGCGCACGAAGGGTTCCGTACCAATATCTATAAAAACGGCAAAAAAATCACGTTTGTTATATAAATATTTATTTAATTTTATTTTTTAGTATTTTTTGTAATGGCGGCAACAGAAATACATACACACCTGTCAAAATTTCAACTATCTTACTACTTATTACGGTTCATGAGATACAGCCTGGTGACAGACGGATAGCGGAGTCTTAGTAATAGGGTCCCGTTTTAACCGTTGGGTACAGAACCCTTAAAAATGAAACAAACTAAACTAAATTTACTCAACTGTCGAAAGAAATACTTACTTAAAAGATTTGATTTGAAAAAAAGGTGCTTCCGAAGTCCCTATTTAAATGCCAAAAATAAATATTTTGGTGTATATAGCTGTATGTAGAATTACCAAATTATTAAAAAAAAATACTGTTAAAACCTACAAGTTTGTGTATGATTCCGAATCGCACTTGGCCTGTTATTTTATTTTTTAGATAGGTACCTACAGTATTTTAAACACCTTGGACCATGCCTATAGTTTACTTTTGCAATTAAATATTGCACACGACTGTACAAATAGTCGGCATAACGGTAACAAAACTAAACGGTTTTGTAGTTTTCTGCATAATAATATTACAATTAAGGAAATTCGTAAAAGTCGGCGGCAAGGGAAAGTATACAAAAGGGTACAAAAGGCGATAAAATTTAATAAGACGGCATAACGGCAATAGAAGTATGACTTTACAAAAAAGTCGGCAAAATGGGAAAGTCGGCAAAAAGGGCATTACCCGTAGAAAGGTATTCCATTTCGGGATTTACCCACTTTTCACGAGATATTCTTTGGACCCCTAAAAGTGATAGGCGGTGAGTAGGGCATGCAATTCGGATATCCGGATATCCGTATTATTCGGATATTCGCCACATTTACTATTCGAATAGTATCTATATAATTATTCGGATTTTTCGAACAATCCGAATACTTAGGTTTTAATTTTGTTTGGTAAAAATATCCGAAGATGAAAAGGAAGAGACAGCTAAGACATTGAATTAACAATAGTTTGTTTGTTTTCTTTATTTATATAGATTTAATAATAATATAGTGAAGTATCAACAAAACATTTGTACGAAAACGATGACTTAGAAACATTGTCAGGGTGGAAATGGCGCTATATATCTAGTAAGAGGAAGAATGGTTTCCCAAACCACTGGTGGAATAAAGAAGCTAGACTGCTAGAGAGATAGTTGAACGAAAGAAGAAAGCAATAGATGTATGGGCGATGAGGACCAGAAAACCAGTAGATGCCATAGTGATTGAATATTTAGTGAAAATGGTAGAGAATTAATATAGAAGGATAAAATGTGAAGTGAAAGATAAGATTGAGCAAATAAAGAAGAACATGGATGAAAAGAATGAAAGAAAGTTTTCCGACAACTTCCGGGAAAACCAGAAATTGTTCTGTAAGCAAGTTCGAGTGTCCCGGGGAGTGTCGCAAAATACAAGGACGAAGGTGATTAGAGATGAGAATGGGGAGCTAATAACAGAAGAGGATAGAGTGCTGAGGCGATGGATGCAATATTTCGAGGGATTATTTGAATTTGATGATTCCCTACCTCAAGCAGATCGTATTCATGATATTGCGAGGCTGCGGCTGCAGGGTATAACAGAATATGTGTGGAAATGCTGAGAGCTGGAAAAGGGGTGGTAGCTTCTTGGTTGTTCTTAATTTTTAAGAAATGTCGGGCCAGCGGTAGAAGTGCCGCAAGATTGGTAAAAAGCCGTAACAGTGCCTCTTTTTCAAAGAAAAAAGGTCACAACAAGAAGCCAAAAAATACCGCGGAATCAGCCTTCTCAGCATTGTCGGCAAATTGATTGAAAGAGTGATGAGAGAGACAGATGAGAAAATATGGGATGTACAAGCGAGATTTAGAAAAGGAATGAGGTGTATGAATCAATTCTTCTCCTTAAGGTGCCTAACAGAAAAACACCTCGCCAAACATCAGAAGGTCCATGAATAGGTTGAATCATCAAATTCAACCTGTTCATGGACAGCTGTTTGGATGATTTACGAGAGCGTGATTGTGAATTAAAAATGAGTTCGACCACCATCAAATGCCTCTTGTACGCCGACGACAAAGTCATCCTTGCATTGTCGGCGTCCGAGGTGCAAAAGATGGAGGATATAATGAATGCAACATTTGAGAAGAAGGGCATGAAAGTGAATGTTGCAAAAACCAAAGTGATGATTTTTGAAAGAGAAGATTGTATGACAGAGTGTGATATTAAAGATCGATGGTGTGAAATTTGAGCAAGTGAAAGAGTTCGTGTATTTGGGTAGCGTGTTTACAAGGGATGGCAAGTTTGAGAATGTTATTAAAAGAAGAGTATTGAAAGGAAATGCAGTGAATGGGGCTCTGAATAGCCTTGTGAATCGTGTCCAACAAGGCAGGGATGGCTTTGCATAACGCGGTTCTGGTCCTGACGCTGATGTATATGCTAGTGAAACCGATATACGATTACGAGAGAAGTGTGGTTTGAAAGAAGATGTAGTGACAAGGATAGAAAAGGGGATATTTAGCTGGTTTGGTAGAAGAGTAACGAAAGAGATAGAAGAGAGAATAAAGTAGTATTCGACAAATTCGTATTATTCGAAGTATTCGAATACCACTTTTTTTTTTATTCGAAATATCCGAATACCTTTTTCGAACGAATAATGCATGCCCTAGCGGTGAGCCCATGGCCGGACCGGGTCTTTTACACATGTCTCAGAATTAATTCTGGGACCTGCGGGTTTCCAAACGATGTTTTCCTTCACCGTCGAGCTAGTGATAAATATGTAATGTACTCGTAAGTTTTGAAAAACTCATTGGTACATGCCAGTATTTGAAACCGAGCCTCACTGATTTTCATCATGTGAAGCAGGCTCTTTAACCGTAAGGCTATCACTGCACTCAATGAATTTTAAATCTTAATTCGTTACTTGCTATAGGTACCTAATACTTTCAGGTCAAGAAAGAAAGACTTTAGATTTCTCTAACTATGGATCCTAAATGAGTGGTGCCTAATGCACTGAACATGAACCGTGGTACAGTATTGGATGACGCACTGCTATTGGAATGTTGATGTAGAATGCATGCGTAGCACACAACGCTAGATAACTGGACCGTACGACCGTAAGGAGAGGGAGAGACTGCATCCGCAACAGCAACTAATACATTTCACGTTGAAATTTAATAAGAACAATTTTAAAGGCGAGAACGGCGGAAGAACGTAAAGGTGAGGAGAGCGATGCTATAAAGACAATTCGAGTATGAGATATAGAAAGTACATTAGAAAGGAATCGAACGGGCGCGTGACCCGCTGGCGTCGACGAGGTGAGCGGCCCGCTGCGCCTTCGCCGCCAGCATTGCGACACGCGGAACTAGCGGCCTTCGCTGTCAACCTTTTAATTACTGCATTTTCGCATATCTACCTATCTACTTCGTTCTCGAGAATATTTTCTTACTTGTGCTGTTTTCAATGGTGTTCCGTAACTAGAATGATGAATTAATATTAAATCAAATGAAATAATTAAGTTTGTTTGTGCTTATTGAAATTGTTGACGATAGGCAGATAGTAGGTACACATCGTTTTTTATGTTCCGATGTAAATACTAGATAATGAAACTTTTCTGTAAAATAGCATTTAATAAGTTTTCCTTCATACGAATATAGCAACGAAAATGTCGCAAGATGGTTTTTATAAAATTAAACACCACATCTTGACGTAGGTACACTCGACAATATTCAATCGGTGTGGCCCCTCAATTGTAGCGAGCACTCGTCTATTCGGCGCGTAGCCGCCAGCCGGGAACTTCAGTATGCTACATTACCTACTATTTAGTGTACGCGGTACGGACAGTTTAAGCGATGAACTCAGCCAACGAGCGATATTTAGACGTAGCGGGCGCGAGGCTGCATCTGCGTCGCCTTCAGCTGACTCTCAGCTGTTACGCTCATCAGCGCGAGTTTGTGTTTTGACACTCACCGAACCGGACATACCTATTGCTGGCACGGCTATTAGATTGCCTCATAGTTTAATTCCACGTATGTTTAATAGATTGCCTCAACGACCTGTGCTCAACTGTCCTACAACTATAGGTTTCTGTATTCACTTCGCTGTTTAGATTTTTCCAGAAGCAACCAGCTACAATTGAATTGATACTAATGGAACTCACAGAGCGTCGAAGCGAGCGTGTTCACTGATCGAAATCAACAGTCACGCATTCATTCATTCAACGGCTCTCCACTTGAAACAAAAATATACATACCTACGAGGATGCATGTACTCCTTGATAACATTGTTAAACGTCCTACACCAGTGCAAATATCTACAAAGGATTACTCATCCTAAATAAACAACAACGAAACCGCCCATTGCATGCATGAAATGAATATGATTTGTTTCAAATTTATCCACACTGAGGGGTCTGATTTTAAAGAATGGTCAATAAATAAGAAAACAATGTTTCAATCCAATTTTCTGACAAAAATTATTCTTGGATATTATGTTAGTTTTCAAACTGATCCAAATAAAAATACCTATGTTCATAAAGTATTTAAATTGTGGGATTCTTATAAATTCCCAATAACAGCGACATGTGTAAATTAATGAATATTTCATATTATCTATTATGAGGTATGTACACATGTCCACCATTACAAATTCTATCTAGATTCCCCGACTCAACATGTAGCAAAGAGGTGAATCAAGTTCTATTGAATGTCAGAGAGCATGAGATAAGTTGATATTATAGGTACTCGTAGGTATTGTCATTGATAAGTTTAGTAGCAGATGTTACCTAGTAGTAGGATAAGTACCTTAGGTACATAAGTATCACCTATTCATACAGTTTCGGGTGTTCTTTATCGATGTCGATGTAAGTACCTACACCTAAACCGTCCTCTACCAAACACCTACACTACAAACACTCTTCAATATTTATCTGTAGTGTATCTTTCATCCATCATCTCACTATCTAAATCATACACGTCTATGAAATCATCCACTGAATCGCCTTAGCATTCCTTTTTCATTCCTAGTCATCAATCGTATGCCCGACCGCAACGCTCTTAAATCACACTGCATATTCCACAAAAAATTAACCTAGCTGCATAAGATGGAAAAAAGAATAAAAACTGGTTCAACACTTGTTGTTCATTTATCATCAGCCTGTAACAGCCCACTGCTGAGCTATCGCTCTCTCTTCACACGAGGTAGTATTGTGCCATAGCCCACCGCGGAGTGGGAGATGGATATAGGCTAGTGGCCATACCTGACAGAATGTTTTACGCCACGCGCCACCCTACCATTTCTGACATACCTAGGTACTTAACGTAACGACTTCCATAGTGCGTTATACATGGACGCGTTGAGGGTGATTTGCTTCCAAGTTGATATCAATACCTACTCCTTATCGCTTTTGATTTAATTACATTTTATTTTGACACATTTTTGAAAACTCAATTCATTCAAAAACAGGTTGAACTCACATAAAAGCTTGGTGCAATGCAAATAATTACTTATGTACTCTTTAAAAACTGTAACGAGACCGTGTCTCTACATGAAATATTTTTTGTAAATTTCAGCGGTACTGTAGATATGTTTTTTTCGTTCACCGGTAGAAAGTTATCAATGTAAATTTCATATCAACCATTTTTCAAATTTTTGTCTGTCTGACGATTTGTTTGTCTGTTCACGCATCACGCAAAAACTACTGGACGGATTTTGATGAAATTTGGCGTGGTTATAGCTGAGTAGTTGGGTCAACATCTAGGGTACTTTTTACCGCGGGAAAACGTTACCGGTATGAAGGGATTTTTGGAAATTCACACGGGAGCGGGAATAAACTGGATGGAGGAAAGATTAGATTTTTTGTTTGTATTGATTGAATAGGCTCTGATACTCCGGACCGATTTTAAAAACTCATTTGCCAATCGAAAGATTTTGGGAATAACATGAGCTATAATTTTCCCACGGGAACTTGCTTAAACCACGAAACCGATTTTTAAAATTATTTTACCAACGGAAAGCTACATTATCAGGGAATAACATCAGCTACTTATATTTTATTCCCGTTTTTCTACGGGACCGGGAACTACGCCGGTGAAACCGCGGGGCGCTGCTAGTCGCAAATAAAAATTAAATAAATTTATCTACTTTGATTGTAATTAGTCTTACTAATTATAAGTACCTATATATTTTCTGCTTTATCAGTTGTTTACTTTTGAAACTATGATAACGCAAGTCGTGTACTACAATCTATAGAAGTCATGATTCTTTTGTAATCTCTGTTGTCACAACAAGTATTTCTTAAAACCCTTATCATTTGTTTTAAAATTACAGCAATGGGGTAACATTTATCTATACTAATATTATAAAGAGGAAATATTTGTGTTTGGATATTTGTATCTTTGTTATGAATAAACTTAAAAACTACTGGATCGATTTTAAAAATTCTTTCACCAATGGAAAGCTAGAATATCAGTGAGTAACATCACTACATAGTATAAAACAAAGTCGCTTTCTCTGTCCCTATATCCCTATGTCCCTTTGTATGCTTAAATCTTTAAAACTAAACGCAACGGATTTTGTTGCGGTTTTTCTTAATAGATAGAGTGATTCAAGAGGAAGGTTTTAGTGTTAGCATTGTACCCGTGCAAAGCCGGGGCGGGTCGCTAGTAGGCTATATTTTATTCCCGTTTAACCGTTAGTTTATAATACATTAATTGAACTTTAAATACAACACAAACAATTTTCTACGCTTCAGTACCTAAACAAAAATGTTGAATGTTTCCTCGAAAGCCGCTACAACCGTAATTTTATTTTATTCCATCGTGAAATATTAAAGACAGCTTAATTGATGCATTATACAGATTTAATTTTTTTTTTAAATAAGCCCTTAAAATCTGTTAAGTTTATAAAAGTGGAGCGTAAATTCCTGTATCCCGATTGAGCCACCGTCGTAGAAGGAAAATCCCGCTTCGCCCGAGTAATCAACAAACGACAGCAATTCAACATGCAATTGAGTAATAACTATATAAGTTCTTATTTATCTGATTCGAGGCGGCGACATCACGCACACAGATCGAGGCATCCTCGTCGTAAAAGGTTGATTCCCGCCAAGACAACCTGGCCGGGCTCCAGCTGACGTGGGAGGCGCCCACCTACGCCTGCCGACCCCTATCGATCGGCCTCCCCGATGCACCACTTGTTACACCTACACCGCTTCTGGAATAAGTAGGTACGGGACGAGACGGGACTGGAATATGATTACCTACGTTGCTAAGAAGTGTTTATTGCCGTTTTAATTTGTTTGTGTTTAGTTTTTCTTAATGTTAATCTTTAGTATATTTTAATCAAACCAGCATAAACGAATGACTAAAATTAGTAGTAGGAGTAGGTACCTTTGAAAGGTTTCAAAATTATTAAATTTGTTGTTTAGTTTTGACTAAGTGCTTAGGTCCTATGCAATCTGGTGGCGTCCGGCTTATCGGCGCCGAGGTATAACAAGGCTGACCTGGCTCGCTCGATCGCTTGCAACGCGGAAATTACAACCGAATGGTAAAATATTCGCAAGAGCGGTCGTAAAAAAAACGTACTTACACGATAATTTTCCTACTGATTGACATTTAAGTTCAGCTGCTTACTCAACTTGAGGAAAGGTCTTTTTTAGGGTTCCGTACCTCAAAAGGAAAAAACGGAACCCTTATAGGATCACTTTGTTGTCCGTCTGTCCGTCCGTCCGTCCGTCTGTCAAGACCCTTTTTCTCAGGAACGCGTGGAGGTATGAAGCTGAAATTTATATCAATTACTCAGGTCTACTGTCCCTTGAAGCTGTGAAAAAATCAAACTTCTAAGCCAACGCAATCAAAAGATACAGCCGTTTATGCCGCAAATTTTCGACACTTGCAAGGGAATCAAAACCTACAGGGTGCTTCCCGTGAACTCAGAATCTTGAAATTTGGTACGAAGCAACGTCTTATAGCATAGATAAAGGAAAAATTACGAAAACCATAAATTTGCAAGGTTGTACGGAACCCTCGGTGCGCGAGTCCGACTCGCACTTGGCCGGTTTTTTACCATCCTACGACTATTGCTTGAAAGATTCATCATTCTTATCTATACGTAACAAAAAACTCTCTATAGACCTCAATTCCTTCTAATTACGATGCCTTTTAGCTAGAGTATGAGTGGGTAGATTACATACGACAGATGATCAAATAGAACTCTAGAATGTGACGGTCATCTATGTACGAGCTGTAGAGTGTAGACCACTAAACCGTGGACAGACGGCAAAAAGACAGCGGGAAATAAAAGAGTGTGGAAGAGCTTTACTCAACAATATCCCTATTGTAACTCAGACCAACAAAAAAATACGAAGAAATTAAACTTACCCACGTCGGAAATTTTAGAAAAAAAAAACGAAGGGAAGTGAAATGCAACTCACTAGACTAGGTTTCCTCCCATTTGCCATTATACGCTTTGGATTGTAAACTTAGCAAATTCCTAACGAAAAAACCATAAATACTAGGGTTTTTTCCCCACCACTGTACCTAAGTACCTACTACTTAGATACAGTGGCGGATTTGCCCTAAGCCCCAGTAGACCCGGGCATGGCCCGGGCCTAGGGCGGCCAGATATTAGAAGCGGCCAATCGTGACCAAAACACATTATGGCCGCCGCACTGCACTGTATCGTATAACATTAATCTTCCTAAATCACTTTCTTCATTTTATGGAGAAAGAATAAAAATAGAAATAAAAATTGGGAATAAGATAAGTTCATTAGGTATGTTGCCTATATGATGATTGATGGGTACTGAGAAAGGGGCGGCTGGTACTTACTACATGGCCTGCGGCCTAGGGCTGCCCAGACTGCGAATCCGCCATGCTTAGGTAAGAAGTTGATTGATTCAAAGTATATTTTATATAAGTACCTACTGAAATAAATGAATTTTGAATTTGAATTTAATTTGGTCATACCTAGTTACTTACATCCGTGGCAATATTATAACCCAGCAATGTTGTATGCATAAAATAAAAACACTGAATAAAAAGTTTTACCTCTCAAACCAAGAATCATAGACACAATTGATTTTTAATTGTTACAGTGCTCATTGGAACCGAACGGTGCTTGACTAATTAAACTTGGGAATTTTCAGAGGCACAATAGGTAAAAATAAAGAAGGTATCTGCGACTCAACAGACTTCATAGGTCAACGTTACTGCGTAAAGCCGTATACAGAAAGAAAGCCGAAAGCTTGTCGGCGCCGATCGGCGCCGGTCCATTCTACAGAAAGCAAGCAGATTGAAGCAGAGCGAGCAAAATGTCGTACGATGATTGGCGGGCGGCACCAGCGCCGACCGGCGCGAGTTGGCGCCCATCAGCGCTTGTTCATATAAATGCCTCCGCCGGTTACCTGCGTAGACCGGCGCCTGTAGGCGCCGACAGGCGCCGGTCGGCGCCGATGGGTTTTCGGCTTTCTTTCTGTATACGGCTTAAAACAATAACCCAAGAATGACACTATAACTATCCATTATTTTATCGTTTCCTCGTGTTTAATTATTGTAAACTGTATAGTTAAAACTTGCGTAACTGAAGAGTTATATAAGTCACTCCCTGCAATGGACCTGTCTGTTATTTATTTACTACTAAAGTTGAGATTTTCTTTGCTATGCGACTGCAGAATTGCAGACGGTGAAAGTATAGTGATAATGGCACGTACTAGGAGAGATCAGTCGCACCCACCTGTTGATTGATGCAGTTGGCCGACGGCGGCCGACGCGGCGCTCTGAGCGTACGTAAATCAAAATATGGAAAAATAATTAATATTTTAGACACAGATTCTAGACTACGGCTGAAAATCAGAGGTGCTGCACATAACCACATATTGAGCTGTGAATTGAATCCATTTGTTTATTTAACCTTATATGTAAATTTTACTGTAAGACCTAAGCAAATTATTCTTTATTATTATTTCAAAGTATTAATATATTAAATAATTAATTAAACTGTATAAGGTTCGATGAATCCAGTAGAGATTCAGGATGTTTGGTAATGTAATCATATTCATTATTATGAACACTATCAAACAAAGACGTTGCAATTGTATTGTGTGCAGTCTGTGAGGTGTTACAAAGATAGACGGATTTCAATTAACTTGAAGAATAAAACAACCATAATAACAAGTTCCATGACATATCATTTACAATCGCGATATGCCTTGAGTGTTGGCATTAATAATGCGCATACGTGTCTTCGCGGTGAGCCAACAACAAGGAAAATCCAGACATCCTGTTTGCATGCATACCTACTTGACATTGCATTTCTATGTAAAGGACATATTTAAGGCTCTGTCGACAAAACAATAAACGGCCACATTGCAGCATTGCTGGTTCTTGCGGAAGTAAAACTGGATTCGGCAAAAATACTTAGAAAATGGGTCTTTGATGAATCAATGGTACCTATCGAATAACTTTCTGGGGGCATTACAAGTACGTTACGTTACGTTACTACTTTACGTTATACGTTGCTACAAGTTTGTTTTCTGAAAAATAATAAAAAAATCTCATGCCTTTTATCCCCGAGGGGGTAGGCAGAGGTATTCCATTTCTGGATATACCCACTTTTTACGAGATGTTCTTTTGTTTGTTTTCTATATCTATACTTATATTATAAAGAGGAAAGATTTGTATTTTTGTATGTTTGTTACAAATAAACTCAAAAACTACTTGAACGATTTTAAAAATTCTTTCACCAATGGAAATCTAGAAGATCCCTGAGAACCAGGCTATATTTTATTACCATATTCCCACAGGAATGGCAACTACGCGGGTGAAACCGCGCAGAACCGCTAGTAACATATAATTTCGTATGTACGTCGTAAATTTAATAAGCCAAACAAACTTCGTCCAAATACCAGGTTCTGGTTCCTTGAGAGAAGAAAAAGATATCAGATGCGTAGCGTAGAGATGCAAACGAGATATTATTATTATTACATACATATTCTCACGCCTTATATCCCGAGGGGGTAGGCAGAGGTATTCCATTTCTGGATATATGTATCCACTTTTCACCCGATATTCTTTCGACCCCCAAAAGTAATAGGTGGTGAGCCCATCGCCAGACCGGGTCTGTTACACATGTCTCAGAATTCATTCCAGGACCTGCGGGTTTCCTCACGATGTTTTCCTTCACCGTCGAGCTAGTGATAAATATGTATGTACTCGTAAGTTTTGAAAAACTCATTGGTACATGCCAGTATTTGAACCCGAGCTTCACTGATTTTCATCATGTGAAGCAGGCTCTTTAACCGTAAGGCTATCACTGCTCTATTATTCTTATTATTACCCATAATGTTATGGTAGCAGGAGGTTACGCCGCGGTCAACGATCGCCAGAGCAGACGTCCGCCCGCCCCGGGCCCCACGCACTCGCCATTGCGAAAATAATGCAGGCAAATTAGGTACCTACACGTCATCAACCCAATTTGGTGATATTTTGTAGTCATGAACCAATGAGAGTACAAAACATATGAACATTTAAAAAGTCAATATGAAGGAGCGTGAAAGAGCGATATTTACGAGTAGGTAGGTATATTGACATTTTATTTTCGTGTCCTTTTGCGGAATTCACTCAGGATAAATTACTTAGTTTATTTAACGTTTTTTGTGACTTATTATGACTTGACTCAGTAGATAGGAACTTTTCCTATTACAAAGTAAAGATATGATTAATTAACTATAAAGTAACAATGAATAATAATGAATATGATTAACAATAATAATTTACTCCAACTGCAGTAAAGAACGGCTATTTGAATAATCATTTTACATTGTTACTGTAGGTAGATGTGAATTAATTTTCTGTTTTATTTATGTTATAATTATTATCTATTAATATCCTCAAGTATGTGTGAAAGTATTTTCTATTCTTGTTTAATGTTTTTAATATATATTATTTATATATTTATTTATGTATGTAATAGTATGTTCAATAATATATAGTGCACCGTCTACCCTAGTCCTAATCTCTCAGTTTCATCCATCCTAAGGTTGTCTGGAAGAGATCGCTAAAAGCGATAAGACCGCCCATTGTACTTTAGTTAATGTTGGTATCCATATTGTGTTGTTTTTGGTGTACAATAAAGATTTATTGTATTGTAGATCTATTGTATCTAATAAAGTCAGTTACTGAGTCATCAAAGAATTGAATTGACAAACTATCTATCGGTCTCACAATAATAAGTATTGAATTCTAAGCTCAATTTAGTAGTATTCGGGTCGCAAACCAGTTGTGATGGTGGATATCGTATGGTAGTGAGCGGGGAGCGGGGAACAAGCGCGGGGCGCGTTCAACGAACGTCCGCGGACAGGCGCATGCCCAAGGTCGTCGCGTTCACTCGCCTATTGGCTAGCACACAATTTTATCCTAGATTTACAACTATTTTTATAAACCAAGTCTCGGTGAAACTCGTTCCGGACACGACACCATTCGTGCAAGCGGCAAACAAATCAGATCTCAGATTTCGATGATTTATTGTGTAAAGTCGAAAAGGCTAAGTTTTATTCGAATCTCAATAAAGAGGAAAACTGAAAAAGTTTGCTATAATCTGACGATCTTTTAATTTTGTTTAAAAGTATACAGTAGGTAGGTACCTACCTACGTATTTGTACAAAGTACCTACCTAGGTAGAGGTACTAAAATTTATATCGCTCAAAATGTAAGTTCCTTGAGTTCCACGTGTTATAAAAATAAATGTTTTGATTGTCATCTGACATTACAAGTTGTGGTCTTTCAAGCCGGATGTTTGTGCAATGTGCAACTCATGCATACTAGTGTCGAAACTGTAAAAGTGAACGCTGAGTGATGCAATCTTTTATTAGTAAGGTACCAACAAGGCAATGATGCAAAGTATTAGAATCTCGGTTTGCAATTAAGAGCTCAATATGATGACAGCTTGCTTATGCAAACAGTTAAGAACAATATTACATATTAAAGCGATTAACGCTTAATGCACATTTCAATGTTTTATCCTTATAGGGATGTGAAAAACAGTATAATGGTGTTTTAAAATAAATAGGACAGCAGAAAACAAGACGTGGTGGAAAAAAGGCTTTAACTTAATGTGCAGAGTAATGGTTTTGGCAGTAGGTACCTACCTACAGTAAAATGTGCTTAAATAATTTGTAGTCCTTTGTCATGCAAGTAATGATTAAATATATGAATAGAAAAAATGTTGTTGAATGTTAGAATAAATAGACGAATCCACACTATTCCTACTGTAATGTGAACTGGGTATGTGACTATTTACAACATTGCAAACTATGTATGTAGGTACCTACACTAACGTATCATTTAAACCTAATCCAAAACTTTTGACAAACCGCGCCCTGTCCCGGTATGCTAGCAGTTGCAAAATCCGTGACACGCGTGACTTTGACAAGTCACCCGCTGACATTCCCAGTATCAAACAACACATAAATAGGTTTTCCATTTTATGAATCAACAAATCAAACAGACGTGTATGCACATTGCAGACAGGCTTTCGTTTAAAATATATAATTAGGTACCTAATAAAGGTCCTGCATTCAGTGCTAACACCACATAAGTTATTTTGTTTTTCGTCTGCAAATGAAGCGGCATTGGAGAAATTCCTTGAGTATTCGGTTCAACGGCCGCGCTACGGCGTGAGCGCATACGTCTGTGTGTTTGGTTATAGGCAGTGCGCACGCACACAGACTACACCCGTGGCTCCGCAAACACGACAGAACCGTTACCCGCTGTACTCCTATACTCCACCTACTAGGGCCTCGTCATCATCGCCATCATCATTAATAATCAAACCACGACTCCTATATACCTACAGGCTACTTTGAAGGAAACTAGAATAGATTGACGATCAAGAAAATATGAAACTTAATTTTGAACTAAAAAAAACTAGAAAGATGGATGGGCCCTAATCTAGACAACACATGAAGTAGTGATACGTGCAGTAACTCAAGTCAGAACTAACTATAACAAGTATAACAACAACCCGCTAAAGAACCGTGCAGTGTCTTCAAGCAATGTACTATTCTCAGAGAGGGGAGGCTAACCGCGGAATGCGTTTATTTCTTCAAAGGATTTCATCATTAGAACAGGCAAGCCTCTCGAGCGCAACTGTTAGTGAACGTGACAATCTCGATGAAATAATAAGATCCCCTTCACGAACCACACGCTCTTCATGGTAAACAAAAGCTCTGATAGATTGAAATCAAAGTTGCAGTACGTTATTTTAATAAAATAGACTCAATTTGTGTCTAGATGCTGTGCATGTGTAGCCTAAAAAAATACAAACAAAGCAAGTGGTTTCAGAGAATAATAAACTGAAAAATCCGCTAGAATATGACGTTTAAACCAAATGACTACTTATATTCACAAATAAGAGAATCTAATATGTATTGAAATACCTACGATAATCTTTGTTTCTCTGTTGTTTTCAGTTATATCTAGACAACATGAAAATTCGAAACGTCCGCTCTGAAAGATGTCTAAGAAAAAAAAAAAGATGATAATCTACAAAAATAATCAAGTGGTAGGTAGGTAGGTAGGTAGTGACGATAGTTTAAATAAAACAAACAGTAAGATACGATGTTATTTCCAAGAATTAACACAAAGGAACATGTTTTAGCTATCTGAAACAAGATTAAAGGTCACAGAGATTGTGTAAATTTGACCTGGGACCCGGACACTACACGATAAAAGGAATTTAGACACATAAGCAGTTACGAGATACGAGTAGGCATTCTGTTACTAACTTTGTTGCATTGATATTATACTTTTTATTATTTATTTTAATGAAAGTAATGAATGAACCACAAAGAAGATGCACGATCAGAGAAAATATAAAGAACCTTCATGTGTGGTAACGAATAATTTGTAGTTTTTAGTCTAGGCAATAAAGGTAGTGGACCCCAACATTAATTCCTCAGTCGATGAAACTTTGCAGGATTGTAGTATAGTGTGAGACCATACTTGCATAAAAAAATCCAAAAAAAAAACCTAACCGAAACTAGGATTTTATACTAAAAAAAATTTTTTTTTCGTTGTTAATTTGATAATTTCTGAAAATAATGTAGCAAGACGGTTTTTATTTTGGATGTTCCTATTGTAAGTCCACAGCGACTACTAAATAACATTCCAGTTAAAAAAATGGACTGAGCAATTTTCCCGTGCAAGGTACATATACGTCTGAGTTTTGTTGTTTCTACCAGGAATTTTTTTTTGATATTTCGCATATAGCTTTCTTAATACATATGAATATTGCTGGCGAAGAAAATTTTGACTGAGCATTTTTCCCAACAAAGATATCAAATAAATAAGTATTTCAGTAAAAATACCTAACTTCGGTTAGGTTTTTTTTTTGGATTTTTTTATGAAAGTATTGTCTCATACTATACTACAATCCTGCAAAGTTTCATCGCCTGAGGAATTAATGTTTGGGTCTTCATACAAAAATCCGCTTCATTGCCTGGACTGACCGAGTTAAACTAAATATAAAATAATTATACGTAGGTAAGTTTTATTTGTAAGGAAACACCTATTACTCACAGCTAAACTAAAAGATAGTCGTAAATTGTGGGTCACCCACCGGAAGCAGCGACGGACGCGTTTCGAAATACATATAGCACTCACTATCGAGCTCAATATACTCGCTATGTAATGTATACGAGATCACGAGTAATGTCACGACGACGACGCCATATTAACACATAATCAAAGCTATAAGACCATCGTCGATTAATGAATTAGTTTTTCACGGTTGCTACTGATACGTACAAAACAACAGATTTAAAAACTATAAAAATCCTGAGGATATAGACCAGGTAGGTATCTAAATGGTATCTAACTAAATTATTACTCGTAGAATCAAAAATGAAAATAAATTTCACCTTTGTTATTATTATCATAATATACCTAGTTAATTACATCTAAAAGTAGGCGCCCGCGTTGACGACACTTGCGCTTACGCCATTCCGTGGATCTTTCCTAGATACCTAGAGATTCATAATGTTGAGCGTACTTTGTTGCAAATGTGCAATAGCCGGTGCAGCATAAGTAGCCCGAGCGGCCCGAGTCACACTGACATTGCGTATAATCCGGCATTCCATATGGAATGCGGTCGCTGGACCGGCCGCGCACCGCCCCGCGCCGTGCGCCCGCTCTCCACCATGTTTTCTTTTCACTCATTTCCGTCCACCATATGGAATAGTGGGATAGGCCCCAGTCTAATAAGATTCATATTAGCGCCAATTGTGACAAAAAATAAACAACGATTTCTACAGCGTTATTTGGATGACGTCATATACCAAAGAATGATAAAAAGGTGTAGTAAATATCAACATTGAAGAAGTATTCAGAGATACAGCTGAGAAGAAAACAGCAAAACGGAATAATTTCGATATTTTTGCCAGTGGTCACGAAGACGTAGATACGTCTACTCATTCCGGGGCGTATCGATGAGACAGCGGCGACGATCGCCACGTCGCGGATGTCGGACTTATAAGAACATTCGCCGAGTAAAAAATATCACTCACCTTCTCGGACAATCTGTTGTTATAAAATATCCACCGATACGATCGCACAGATAATACGGTTATTGTCCGTATAGCACAAATATTCACTACACCAAAACGACGACATAAATAAACGCGGGAGGAGCCACCGATTCGGCTACAGATAGGTCACAGGCAACGCACTTCTCGCACCAATCGAAATGCAACTCTGAAAAATGCACGGGGCGGGGTTGTCGAATGTCAAAAACGGTCGGTTGCAGAGGTCGGACTTGCAAATGCGATGTTAACTGGAATATGCGACACACCAGCGTATCTCAACGCTGCAGCGCGGACTGACAGGGCACCGGCGGCGAGGAAGGCGCGGGGCGCGAGGGGCCGCGCGGCACGGCGGGGGCGGCGGCGCACGCTCGGGCCGCCGCCGACGTGGCCGCCCTGTCGCTGCCGGCATAGCTACCTACAAGTGTTGTCGCGACAACCGTCGCCAACCTCTTGTCAGTTGTATACCTTCCCTTACCTCCGATCTCTAACCTACCTCAATAGCAATTTATCCTCGTGTTAGATCCCTCTCGCTTTCTAATTCTGAATTTGGCATGACATCAGTATACGAGCATCAAAGATTTCCGAAAGTTATTGGCGAATATTTACTCGATTTTTCAAAATATTTACGATACGAGCGAGCCATTCCGTCCGTCACTATCATGAACTTCCGCGAGGAATATAAATGAAGCCATAGCATTAAACCTTCAACCTACTACGCAGTTTGACTGACTGAATGCACAAAGAGTTCCTGCACTGTCCTACAATTACTGCACTTTCTTTCCCATTGTTAGCGTGATGAAATCAGTTTTACTATCTCTAGCGATCGAGTGAGATTGGCGCGCTGCGCGGGCGGCGGTTGCTCGCGGGGTAGGGAGGGCTTGTTAGCCACGCACTTGATGCTGTCCCGATACTTTCACCTATGCAGATACTTCGCTATAGCTCATGCACATGCAATCAGATTTATTCACGCCGTTAAAACCAATGCGCTCTAGCGGTCAGAGGGCAAAAACATTAGTCAATGAAAACACGTATACACTTAATATGTTTAATACTCCTCAGATACAATAATCACAGTTTTAACATAGTCCATTTCATATTGACATAGGCCACTTATATTTATTTCTTCACTTAAAAAACCGTTCGAGCACAACTCACATAAGTATTAATATAATAAATTTAAATCATTAACTATAAAATATTGTAGGTAGTTCATCTTTCATAACACTGTATTCCTAGAAAAGACTGAGAAATAAACACAATTTATCAGTCGTATTGTTGTCATAAAAGGAAATTATTATAAAACGAATTATGAAAATAATTCGTTCTACAAAGTAAATTCGTTCGAAGGACCAAAAATGTATGGTAGTATCCGGCTGGAAGGACCACTTAGTTTAGAGCCATGGATGCCAAGCGGGATCCATACGACACAGGTTGTCAGGGCTGTTGGCAGCTGTGACTAGTGTCGCTACTTTGCTTTCAGGACCGTCGAATAGTGCGAGTGAGTTGAGTCGATTCATGATGACAGTGACGGCTTTGTTCACCATGTTAATTATGGTCTCGTTATCCACCTCCATGGGCTTATTTTCTGCTGAAGTTCCCGCTGTTGGCAATCCAGATTTGTCCTCAAGACGTTTTCTGTATCCAGTCATCATCTCGTCTCGCAGAACCGTGCGAAGAATAGATTGTATCTATAACAAAAGACATCTGAATAATGTAGGTAAAGACGAGGTCAAAAAATCGAACTAAAAACTTTGTGAGCTAAGACCAAGAGTTCCCTTCAATAATTTACAATAAAAGGATACTGGTCTCCATCCGAGAAACGAATTACAAACGTTTCCTATTGGAAGACTCAGTTCAAACGCGGTTATTTAGTCCCCAACTAGGTAGAGCCTAGAGCATAGTATTTTTTTTTCTATTGATAAGCATGCTTAAATATAAACACCCAGACATGAAACCAACAGACATCTGTTGGTTCCACGCGGGAATCCAAGCTGCGACCTCCGACTCACAAGGCAGGGTCACTACCAACTGAGCCAACCAGCCCGTTATTCTGTACCTTGAAATTGGGCGTGACGAGACATCGAGCGATCGCGATAGCGGAGGCGGTCAGTGGGCCCGTGATGCCGTTCGTGGTGAGCAGCTCTGAGATGTTTGGTGTCAGCCGGAACGGAACCGGACGATTCCCATCCAACTCTCCTGCGAAATTGTATTGATAATAATACTACTATACCTAAGATGTATTCATAAGTGGACTTGTCTTGTATGAAAACAATCTTCAAACCGTTTATTATAATCATATTTTCGTATATAGCATGTTTTGGTCGTACAGAATTCCACTTAACTTTAATATTTATGGTTAGTCTGAACAAAGCGAAGCAATATTCACAAATAAAAAACACATGCAATTAAACGCAATCGAGCAACAAAATACCAGGAAAAGTTAAATGGTAAACCCACGTTAATCGTGATCAATGATCGCAGTGATCATGCAAATTATTCTTGGCAATATACAAATAAATCCATTACATTTGCAAGCACAGGTTATTCAGTCAGCAATAAAAAGCAAGCGTAAAGAAAACAAAATAAATGTTCACAGGCATTAAACGTTTTTAAGTGCACAAAAAATCCCTGCAAAAAATAACTTGCCACACAAGTGGATATAAACAAAAAAACATTGTTATTTTGATAACACATTCAATATCATACCAGCGGAGCATGCATGTTCAGCGGGACATGCCTGTTAGTTTGGCGCGAAGCATGCAGTCACACATAAAAAGTAAAACGGGAGACTACTTGCAGCTCTTAGAGCAGGACTATTTCTTTTCACCGAGCATATTTATTTTTCTTAAGGATAATACGAAGAACTAACTAAGATAATACATACAAATAGTGGAGGTATAATTGGTAAGTATATTCGGTTATTTCCAAAATCGGGACATAGGGCACAGTTCGAAAAAGAACTATCTATTTCCGATTCAACAAGTTATTGAAATAATCTGCATTTTATCTCTTCAGACGACTGCGAAAAACCACATTATATTTCCCTATCCTAATTTATAAAATCATTGTGTAAGTTCCTTTCGTGAAATAACCTCCTGCTGTAAGAGCTAGAGCTAGAAAGCCTTAGAACATACCTGTAGTGTCGTCGACGTCAAACTTGTAGTACGAGACATTTAAGAGGCCCGAGTCCTGATGCACGTACAGCATGTCAGGATTGAGCCGAGTGAGATGTAAGACATACTCCGCAAAGCTTGACAGAGACAGCTGCAGTGTCAGCATCTTGCGGAACGTCCAATAGTCGGTAGGGGCTGCGAATGTCGCCGCCGCCCACTCGCGAAGCATCCCCTTCGGCACCATCGTGGATTGTACCTTGTTACAGAAGATATCGATTTTTCTTAGTATTTTGTAACCGTCGCGAAAAGGTATAAATTTAGTAAACAACGAACTTCTACTGAAGTTACGTAGAGACAGTTAAGATTTAAGAAAATCTAAATCAACTTAAATTTATATTACGAGTAATACAAATCTAAAATGCAATTTTAATTAGTCGGATTATATTTGAGCGATATCAAGGGCTGTCAAGCGGTATTGTAAACATTCGGTCTGTCATTTTGCAGTAGACGCATGTAATTGTCGACCGAGGCCCGAGGCGAAGCCGAACTCTACAAAGGTCTCTACTGAGGTCTGTATACTTTTTGTCTTATCGATGGAGGCGGAAAGCGGCAACTTTGTTTAGCGCAGCGAGCCGAAATTTGCCGCTTTCCGTCCGGAGAGTTGAAAATAGTATTTTTTATTTAATTCAAATCCTGCAAACCACTGCATGTTTAGTTACATAATTATACCTTCTCTTGGCGGGGTATTAAGTTGTAATATACCCCTTACAAAAATCCGCCTCTAATAGACAAGTTTTAAGTAACGCCGTCAAAAATTCGATGTAACTAATTTAAAATTTCGTTAAGGGTTACCTCCCGCAGAATATCCCGAAGCACTTGGTGGGATGCCTGCGATCCGCGCGCTTGTACTGCCGCCAGTCTCTCGTAGTAACGTGCCACAGGAGCATCATATTCCACACCCCTACAGCAAATGGTATTTGAATTTAATTATCTTTATTTCAGATTATTTATAGATTCAAAAGTTATTTTGGTATTATTCCATTATATATTTCACTCCGAATTATATTTTTGGGGTATTTTGGTGCAAATGCCATAGTGGAGGGAAGGCATATCTAACGCATTCATGCATAAATAATCCTATAGTGCAGAGTAAGCACAATAATACTTGTCAGGTGTAAGATAAAACCCACCTGTTAGCACACTCTGTGCGATAAATATCCAAGAGCGATATCGAACTTGGATTGTCCTCAACGAGACGCATCTGAGGCGACACCGACACGACTCGCGGCACGGTAAAGTGAAGAAATCTTCTAGAAGTTTCCTTCTGCTTTCCTAAATAATGGTTCAACATCCTTAGCAACTGCAGCACGCGTTCTTCCCTCCGGGCGTCTCCCAGGCCAGAGTCATTGACTACTAAGTAAGGATATATCTTTCCGTTGTGGCCACGTATGTACAGTCTGCGCGCGGATGTATTGTGTTTCTGCACAATCTCCACACGAGGCATAAATCTCGCGATACGGACGTGGTAGTGAGTGTGTTTCGGTAGCAGAAATTCTCCAGGTAATTCTATGTCAGCTGTTTTCAAACTGAAGTTTGATAAGAATCTGCACTTTTCTTCTATGAGGAAGGACCTGGAAGCAAGAATTTCGCTTATTCGTTTTAGCTTAGAAATGGCGCCCTTTCTACAGATGCAGCGATGGCATGATGATAACTATGATAAGTTAGAAAAAGATCGGAGATCGGAAATAACCGTTGCCGTTCGAAGTATTCTTAACATGAACTTACTTGGGCAGCACCTTGGTTTTGGCCTCTAATATCTTGACCCATTTTCTTAGCTTCTGTATGAGGTTCTGCAGTTTCATAGCGTTGGGCTGCGTGAAGTCGAAGTCAGTGGTGAACTGGCTCTTCATCTTCTGGAAGACCGGATCTTGCACGGTGGCCTGAGCGCGCCGCGCCAGGCTCTCCGATGCAGCTGAAGATAATGCACCACTTACAGAACTTGAAACACTTTCTGTTGACATACAAATGGGGTTTTTCCTTTTAAGTAAAATTCCTATTTAATAACACTTGAGCCGAGAGTATAATGAGTAAAAGGTGAATTGCATGAAATGAGGTATGTTGTATGATTATATATGTCAAATGAAACTGTTCGACAGATACATTTAAATACACACGTTTTTCAATATTAAAAAACTTATTGGACAGTGGTAAGACAAGTCCTGAAAAAAAAATCAATATTATCACAGTCGCAGAGCCCCAGATGCTATATTATGGCAGTCGCAAAGATTTTTAACACTTGGTAATTTTAATATACCTAGTCATCATTTTAATTTGAGAGTAGAATGGGCTCGATTCTGGCTGACCAGCTGAAATTCCTAATTTTAAGTTAGCTCTATTCTTTTCCACCGCTTTGGAAAGGAAAGGGACAGAAATAAGCGCCATATTTATTTATAATGCCACAGATGTCAAAATAACAAAATTGAACCTTATAAACGCATGAATTCACATCTTATTTATATAGACGTGTTTAGCAATTTTAGCTACGATGTACAAGTCCATGGATGAAAGTGACAGATAAGCACGTTCATAAGGTTAAAATTAGTTGGTTTTACATGTTTGACATTAACTCTTCAATCTATGGTTTGTTTTTGTTTGTTGTTTTGTGTTCGCATTCTATGGAGGTTAGGCGCTAATTTAAAATTAGGAATTTTAGCTGGTCAGGCAGAATCAAGCCTATTAAAAATTTTAAAAATTTTAAAATTTTTGTTGTTGATTTGATTAAAACAATTTGAAAAAATTATATCTAGTTTTCTCATACTACAATAAAAGACCTCTAATTGATGTTTGTATGTGCAATGTACCTACTCATCAGACTCAGTTTCATAAATTATTGCGACTACAGCACCAAACTGTCGCAGAAAAAGACAAACGTTACATGATGGTCTCGTAAGGTAGGAAGGCAAACAGAATCGAAAATGACATGTACACTCACTCATGCCAATCCCGATGCCGAATGTCGAGACGACCTTCTTGATGAAGTTGAGCGTGTGCGGCGTGACGGTGGCGTCGGCGACGGCGGCGCGGTGATGGAACGCCACAACGTGGCACTTGGCCAGCCCCGCGCGCAATTGCCGGAGCACCTCCTCGTACCAGTTCTCGCGGAACCACACCATCTGCACACAAGTTCAATAAAATTAAACAACTTAAAACTAAAACCTCGTTTTTACGAGGCTCTACTCGGACGCTACTCTTATAATGTTAACACGTGATTCGAGGGTACTCGGGCGCCGACAGCGAGTGTTCTACTGACTCGTATGAGCGCAGTCCGAATACGATAGAGCGTTCTCGTACCGTGAAAATGCAGCTTAATAGGGTAGGTTACTTTTTATGATCTGTCAAAACGAAAATTTACTATGTATAATATACTGAAACAGCAAGCTGTGACGCCAAAAATAATTGACTATAATTGTAAAGTGATTGTCATTGTTTTCAGACCCCCGTGCCATGCTGACCGACCAGTGACCGTTTTACAATTTTGTATGAAATGGGGTAGTTAACAGCATCGAAATTAAAGTGCGAATAGTCATTCATTAAAAAGATTATCCCAAAACACCTTTAGACATGTATTTCGGTTTTCACTTTACAATTATAGCAAATTTAAAAATAATAAAACAATCAAAAAAGTGTTGTAATTGAGTACTAGAAGCTATGGCGATTGGCGTCACTCCGTGATATTTCAGTACATTTTCCATAGTCAAATTTCGTTTTGAAAGATCATAAAAAGTAACTGAATTGACTAGGCACAACATTACCCTATTGAGACGATTAAAAGAAGTCTGTGAAATAATAATATCACGACTTCTACTATCAGTAAAAGTTCTGCCTGATACACCTAAGTGTCATTTTAGCGAGCAGGCTATCTTTTCCCACCCCGTGGTCACCCCGTCTTTTCCAACGACAAAGCCCTCACTTATAGTAACAATGACAATTACAAAAAGTGTTTCTTTCATGTTTTTGACCATTTAGTGTAGATTAATGGATCGGTTTTAAAAAAAAGACGGCGTTACCGGCTTCTCATTGTGAAACTCTGATTAGGGTCGGAGTAATAAAACTTGAGCTTACAAGCGACAATTCTTCCAAATGTATCAGCCTTAACGTTTGCTGATATTGCTGAAATTGTACAATAACACTGCGACATATACAATACGTGTCAACGGACCTGGTCGACGATGCCCTCGAGCGACGAGAGCACGGTGGGATGTATCTCCCTCTGCAGCTGCATGATCTTGGAGCAGCGCCACATGGGCAGCGTGGCCTTGATCGGGCCAGGCTCGCCGCTGGCCGACCCGCTCGACGACGCGCCTTCAGCTGCCTTGCTGCTACTGGCCTACTCACACAATAGGGTATTACAACCATTTTTTAAAAGTTTCTTTATTATATTCTATAGTGCCTATAAGCTAAAAAAAATACCAAAATCAAAAAGTGCCATAAAAGTGTATTTTTAGTTTTTATGTATAGAAAAATGCTTCCAAACACGCGCCATGTCCTAAGGGCATAAAAAAATGGCCACTTCATAGTAAAGTTTCGGTGTCGAATTTCAAGTGGTGTTCTATTATAAACATAAGTGGCCTCCAAAAGTGGAGTTGTTTATCTTACGAGTAGCCGATAATACGATCTTTCTAGTTGGTGTTAAGTAACATTGTTTATAAATTTGAGTACTGTAGTAATATTGGACTCGATTCTGCAAACCAACTAAAATTCCAAATTTTAAGTTAGCTTTATTCTTTTCCACCGCTTTGGAAAGGAAAGGGACAGGAATAAGCGCCATATTTATTTACAACGTCACAAATGTCAAAATAACAAAATTGAACCTTATGGACGCATTCAAATACACGTTTTTAGCAACGATGTAAGGAGGTCATGGATCAAGTTGACAGATAAGACGTCAAATTAGTCGGTTTTTTCATGTTTGACATTACTCTATAATCTATGGTTTGTTTCTGTCCTTTTCTTCCGTATTCTATAAAGAAGGATAGGCTAACTTAAAATTAGGAATTGTAGGTAGTTTGCAAAATCGAGTCCATTGATACCAATTATTCTCGAACAAGTCCGGGTTTTTATTTACGAACACAAAAGTTCCAAAAAATTTCATTGTTTATTACTTTTGTGTGCAGTACGTGGCAGGAGGCGTGGAGAAGCGTTATACGTCAACCATTAGAGACGCGCACACTTAATAATTTATGACAGTTCTTTCTCCAATAAAATTCCGTGTAGACTATTAAGAAAGTAAGACAAGTTTACTCACGGTAGCAACCGCTGTTTGTTGTGGTACGTTTGCTGCTGAGTTCTCAGCGGTCTTGTGTCGCTCGCGCTGTTCGATCTTCAGCGTCAGGTAGAGGGTGCGGATCGGGAAGTACACCGCTTGCGGGTAAAGACGTCCAACCTAAGGAATAATGATATGCAAAAATATGTACCGATTTATATTGATTTCGGTTAGTACAATCTCTCCGAATACGATTTTCGGTGCTTGAACGTGTGCACGAGGGCCCTTATATTTTTAACGCTACGCTATTTTTAACGCTATCATAATCATCATCAGCCGATATCAACCTACCCCCCCTGTTAAGTCACTTGTCCGTTATAATACTACTAATCCAGATTTCCCGGATTTACGGTTAGTAAAAACCGACTTGGATCCAGAACAAAGTGTCTGCACATATTAGTGTGAATAGCACTCTTACATGGCTCAGCAGGTTCAGTATGACGCTGCCGTCAAACTGCACAAGGCAGTGGAGCAGCTGCGGTATCCATGGCAACCACTGCACCGGCGGTACCCCCACCGAGTACTTGTCCAGGGCGTCGGCTAGGCTGTTCTTCTCGTCGTCGAAGCTTAACATCCACAGAACCTAAGACAAAACGATTGCAGTATTTGTAAGCTCGTATGGTCTATTTTTTTATTCTGTGGAATTGTGACAGCTGTCATTTCAGTAGTAAAGTAGTAGGAGTATTTAGTAAGGAAAAATACCAAAAAGCGTTGCTTTTTGGTCTCTCTCCTTTTAAGAGAATAGTGTTTTTTTACCTCAACATTCTGTCGTGTCTAACGCCAGAATTCCACGAAATGTTTTTAACTATTTCAAGTGGAAAACAGTATAATCACAAGGCCAACACCAAAAAGAGTGGATACCAGAAATGGAGTACCTCAGCCTACCCCCTCGGGGATAAAAGGCGTAAGATTTTCATATTTAATAACAGGACATCATGGTGAACAAAGGGTGTTATGTGAATGTTAAATTACATATGCGAGAGCAATTTTCCCCGTATCGATACTGAAATTATCAGTGACTATCAAACAAAACATTAATTTAATTTACCTTAGCGCAATATTTCCTAGACTTTGACTCGTTCTGGTGGCGGCACGCGTGTAGGAAGCAAGTCATGGCTGACACTCCCACTGTCGTTTGCCTCGGATCCCTTATGAAGATCTGCTCCAAGTAGTCGCCCCACAGTGCCCAGGCCTTCACCAGCGTGTCATGAAGCTGCACTGCCGCCGCGAACGCCTTGTTGGCGTCTTCTGAACGTCCCAATTGTGCTAAAAGCAGTCCTTTGAACGCGTAAAACTCAGCCGTCATCTCCTTGGTGAAGTATTTGAAGTTGGTCGACTCTATCATGTCCAAACCCTCTTGTAGTTCATCCTTGCCCTCCGTCCACGACATCTGGATGTGACACTTGACTTGCTGTCTGATTTTTTGGAAACAGTCCACTATAGGGACGCTCGGGATGGTGTATATGCGGTGTAGAGAGTCGAGGCACACTCCTGATAGGTTGTGTTTCCTCGCTATCTTGGCGAAGTGAATTATGGCCTGAAAAGAAATATAGCTGTCAAATGTATGCCACTGCGAGTCTGGAAGAAAATGTCATATTATTATAACATGAAGCTCCTGAATTTGTTCAATAAAACAATCATAATAGTAGAATAACTGTGTACTTAAAATGACGACGTAGTATTCCTTCGGTAAATTTACATATTGTCAAAGGGCAAAAATATTGTTGATGTTTTATTAAGAGGTTAATATGTAATACTATTGCAATATTTTTAATCGAAAACCTAATACACTAAAGAGTTTTTTTGAGATAAACTTTTCGTGAATGACTCGTAATTGAATTTCGATACACTCAATTACATCAGCCGATCAGCGGCGGGTTCCCTAGGACTCAACAATACAGAACCTTTTTTACCTGCCAAGCGACAACATGCACAGAATAATTCCTCACCTGCGCACTAGCATGGACGCCCAGCATGCTGTGATTGGCCGCGTGCTCCGTCTGCGAGTCGTAGTGCGACGCAATGAACTGGTAGTGGTGTTGCCGCCACGTGAAGATGGCTCCCCAGTGGGACAGCGGGTCCGCCACCACGGGCAGCCGGTTGCGCCACGTCTTCACGATCGCCTTCATGTCGTGGAGAGACGTAGGACGGCTGTGCAGGAGACCCTGGGACATACAACGACTGCTTACTTTCTCTGTAACCTTTAATAAGACTAATAGATTTCAAGTTTTAATAGTTGATGCCGTACTATAAAGTCGTATGTAGCCCTATCGCTTTCACTTTTCACCGCTACACCATTAAATCGATGCTACTGGACAGAATAATAATTGACATCTAGAGGGATTTCGATATTTAAACCAGAATACCCCCTCGGCGAGACCGTCAAGTTAGAAGCCTCACCATGGAATTGAGCTGTTCTGATAATGTCAAACAACTCTTCCTAAATAGTGCCAAATAGTGCCCGAAGCATATAAATAGTGCTTTCATACTTTCGGAGATATTCAGGTCGTTCAGTGAGGCTGCTATCTTGACGTCAAGATAGCAGCCTCATCTCAGTACACAAAAACCACAGCACTGTTCTTGAAGCACTATATACCAAAAAACTCTTCTTAAATAGTGCCTTGGATTTGCAAAGTTTCAGAATTAGTGCTTCAAAGGAACCGAAGATATTAGGGTACATTGATGAGGCTTCCAACTTCACGTCAAGCTGGAAGTCACATCATCAACGAGGAAGAATTTCGAATCGAGACTAATGCCAAAAATCTCTTCCTAAATAGTGCCTCCGCTATCAAAACAAAGCGGAACGATTTAACTTGTATTTTAGTCAATAAATGATGATAAACTTCCACGTACATTTTGGATTCGGTACAGATAGGAATAAACCAACTAGATCAAAATGGAGGCTCAGCTTTATAACGAGCATCATCTCAGAATGTTTTTTTTTTGTTTTTTTTTTTTGTAGGTAGGGGTACAAATTGTGTTTTTTTTTTTTATTTATTTATTAAGGTAATCAACAGCTCATTTCTTATATCTACACACACCGGCACAATTAGCGGAACAGAAAAAAAAGGGAGTATTTACGCATTTTTGCGTGTTACTGGCCGGCTAAACAAGCTTTTTTTAAATTTGGGTTTTAATTTAAAAATGGAATACTAAGCGACTGCCCTTTTTTTCATTCTTTTGTTTTAATTTTCATTGATTCATTTTTTCCACCGCTTGTCCGTTTTTAGAAGGTTCGTGAATTCCATTTGAAAAGCTTTGAATTGCAGTTTTTGAGGCTTTTGAGTTTTTTCGCATATTGATAATTTACGAGCATCTAATTATGCCTGATTTAACGCCATCAGAAATCATTAGGGCAGATCAAATGAGGAGAAATGGTCAAACCTACAGATCGATTGCCAGAAGCCTTCGTCGATCGTTATCAACGATTTATCGTAGCATCCAACGATACAGATTGACGAATGCTCTAGTGAGAAGGAGAGGACAAGGCCGGAAAAGGTGTACTTCAAGGAGGGATGACCGTTTTCTCCAACTTCAAGTCCGACGGAACACAAGACTAACGGCGGTGCAGGCTCGAAATTTACTGGAAGAGGTACGAGCAGTAAGGATGAGTGAGCGGACAGTTCGTAGAAGATTCGAAGAAGTGGGTATAGGCTCGTATGTGCCCGCCAAAGCCCCAAAACTTGAGAGACATCATCGCACAAACCGTCTACACTTTGGTCGTGAACATCGTGATTGGGACTTCGACGACTGGGGACAGGTTCTTTTTACTGATGAATGCAGAGTTATGTTAAATCAAATTGATGGAAGGCAGCGAGTATGGAGACGCAAAGGAGAACGGTATATCCAGTCTAATTTTGAAAATACAGTTGCATATGGCGGCGGTTCAATTATGGTCTGGGGAGGAATATGTTTAGGAGCTCGTACGGAGTTAGTAGTGGTCGATGGCGGGAATCTGAATGCTGATCGGTATATCAGGGAGATTTTAGAAGAACATGTTGTGCCATTTGCCCCCTTTATTGGTAACAACTTCATTCTAATGCAGGATAATGCTCGGGCTCACAGTGCTCGCACAGTACAGACATACCTAAACCATGTTGGTATAACGGTGATGGAGTGGCCAGCACGGTCCCCCGATATGAAACCTATAGAACACGTCTGGGACTTGCTAAAGAGGAGTGTAAAGTCAAGAATGCCCCCTCCCAATAATCTCAACGAGTTGCGAAACGCATTACTTGAAAAATGGCAGAGGTTGCCCCAAGAAACCATTGACAACATCATCCGCAGCATGCCCAGACGGATGGAAACCCTCATCAGAGCACGAGGAGGAAACACTCGATATTGAACAGTCATTGAAATTGTTGTTAAACTTTGGAAAATCTTGAATTTTCTGCTGTTTCTCTATAATTAAAAATCGAAGAAAAATGCATTTTGTTTAATTTAATTTTTATTTTTATAAAATTTTAAGTATGGTGTTACAAACGAATGTCAAAACATGTTAATTTAATTGTTGTTTCATTTTAAATAATATATTGTTTAAAAATTACATTCATTGTTCTAAATTCCCTCTTTTTTCTCCTTTTTTTTCTGTTCCGCTAATTGTGCCGGTGTGTGTATATAACAGGTAGTGGTAAACTAGTGGAAGAGCCAATTACAGATTACCCCGTATTAATCAGGGAGCAGGTAGCTAAATTATATTTACATTTAAAGTTTAACAAAGAAATTGTAGTCAACAGGGCATCAACGTACCTTTTTAAACTGTTTTTATAAATAAGTAGTAATAGAGTGTTACGATTGATGTTACTGTCAACTTTACATTAGTTAGGTAACTTCTTACATGGTTTAAAGAAGCGATCCAAAGAGAAAAAAAAATAAAAAGAAATAATATTGCTTCTTCTACTTTCTTAGGTATTTAAAGAGAATAATAGGTTTATCTAATGAGAAATAATGTTATCAGTTACTTAATAGGTTACATAAATATTACTGTATACTAGGAAAATATATGAATGTTAATATTTATATTTATTGACCAAGCTCTGCCAATCAGTCGCACTTATTTTTATTTAGTATATATTTGTTTTATTTTGGTAGCATATCATTACTGAATACTTTTACGTCTACCCTTACACAAATTGAGAGATGAGTATAAATAGTGAAAAATAAGCAGAGAGCAGTGATAGCCCGGACGGTTAAAGAGCCGGCTGAAAATCGGTGAGGCTGGGGTTCGAATCCTGGCATGTACCAATGAGTTTTTCAAAAACTTACGTACATATTTATCACTAGCTCGACGGTGAAGGAAAACATCGTGAGGAAACCCGCAGGTCTCAGAATTAATTCTGAGACATGTGTAAACAGACCCGGTCCGGCGATAGGCTCACCACCTATCACGTCTAGGGGTCCAATATATCTCGTGAAATGTGGGTATATCCAGTAATGGAATACCTCTGCCTACCCCCTCGGGGATAAAAAAAGGCGTGAGATTATAAAATTATAAAATTATATAAATAAAAAGCAGAATTAGTACAGCTCTTTGTGGGATTTGGGTTTAGCCCTACGACGAAGAGGTGTCTTGTCTTGGGATCGAACGACATTGTATAAAAAGCCATTCACTAAATCAGTTACCATCACCACTTATAAGCGATTTTAACACCATGTTCCTAAACGCTTGTTTATTTTTACAATTAAAGGGGTCCAAGTTTTGAAAAAATTCGTTATACGTCCTGGATATACGGGTAATAGTGTCACTTCGACCGTAATTAGTACGGTGAAACGGTACATGTAGAAGACCTGTGTGCCGAGTTCGTCGCACTGGAGTATTGATACTTATACTATTTACCAGATCGGAACAGTCAATTGTTGAAGTAATAATATCGAAAAAAAACATCATGTCAAGTAACGTTCGTCTTTTATCAAGGGGCATCATATTATGAGTTTTGCAGCCTTCTTCGTATGTGGAGTTGGGAGTGAAAGTTTTGTAATTGATGTGTCTCAAAAATCTTTTTTGTATTTTTTCTATTTGATCAGTGTATTTTTTGTAGTATGGAGACCATAAAACTGAACCAAACTCAAGAATACTGCGTACGTAGGCGTAATAAACAGTTTTAATACATTTGGAATTACGAAATGGCGAACAAATCCTCATGATGAACCCAAGAGATTTATAAGCCTTGTCAGTTATAATATCAATATGATGATTAAGTGTTAGCTTGCTATCTAGATAAATGCCAAGATCACGAATATATTCAACACTAGCGATTGTTGTACCGTCTATATTATACTCACGAATTATTGGGCGTAAACGACGAGTGAAAGAGATTATTTGACATTTACTAGCATTAACCGTAATTCGATTGCGAAGATAATAATTGGTGAGTGTATCAAGATCATGCTGTAAATAGATAGTGTCCTGTGCTGTCTTAATATCAAGAAATATTTTTGTGTCATCTGCGTACATCAAAAATTTAGCATGATTTATGCAACTATAAATGTCGTACAGGAAGGCATTATAGAAAAGGGGCCCTAAATGGGATCCTTGAGGAACACCTGAGGGAATGCTTACCAAATCTGATTTATGGCCTCCAATGACAACCATTTGTGCCCTATTTGAGAGATATGATGTTATCCAACGTAGAAGATCCCCGTGGATGCCTAGCTTATTCAGTTTAGACAACAGGATGACGTGGTCTACGCGATCAAAGGCTTTTTCGAAGTCCGTATAGATCACGTCAACCTGCCGACCATCCTCCAGGCTATCTCGAATGAACTTTGTAAATAAGGTAAGATTAGTAATGATAGAGCGACCTTTCAGAAATCCGTGTTGCTCTTTAGGGATACAGCTCGATATCACGGGGTAAATCTCACTGTAAACTATTTTTTCAAAAGTTTTACTAAATATGTTCAAAATAGATATAGGTCTATAGTTTTCTATTTTCTTTTTTAGGCCTTTCTTATGTACCGGCACAATACGCGCCTCCTTCCATCGTTCTGGGAATACACCCTCACGTATAGATTTATTATAAAGAATTGATAACGGTAAGGCTAAGGACTCGGAACATCTTAAGATAAAAAGTGGGGGAATATTATCCGTACCAGGGCCTTTTCTCGGATCTAGTTTATTTAATGAAGCCACGACGCTTTCACTTGTAACGGTTAGCGTGCTAATATCGCAAATAGAGGCATTTTGGGGATCTGATAAGCTTGCAGAGATTACACCATAATTAGAAGCCGGTTTTGAAAACATATTATAGAAAAAACTATTAAAACCTTCTGCTATTTCTACGCCATTACGAAGAGGGACGTTATTAAGAGTAAATTCACTAGGGTAAGAACTACCATCTCGTCTAGATTTCGCGAACGTCCAAAACTGTTTGGCATCCTTAGTTATCGAATTTTGACAGTTAAATAAGAACTTGTAATAGCACGCTGTGTGTACGCGATGATATCGATCCCGCAGTAGATCAAATTCTGCTTTATTGTTTAGATTATTATAAGTTTTCCATAATTTGTGTACTTTATCCTTTTCCTTTATAATTTTTATAAGGCTTTTTGAATACCAGATAGGGTAACAGCGTTTAGAGTTATTCATAATATTCATGCTCTTTATTGGCACGTAAAGCTGAATGCAAAGATAAATACATTCATAGAAATAATCCGTGGCGTCTTCAATGTTTCTACTCACGAGCTCAAATTCCCAATCTATATTTTTAAAATATTTATTAATGTTCACATAATCCCCTTTGCTAAATTGAAACTTATCTGTTTTGACGGTAGGAAGAGGGGGTATAACAAAATCTGACACATCTATACAAAAGGCCGTATGTGCTTTATCAATTTTTATCAACGGAGTCTCACATATACATAATTCAATATCAAAATTGCAAAAAACTAAGTCTAAAATATTTCCACTAGCGTTTTTAATTGTATTGTATTGTGTAAAGCCATGTACAGTTAATGTGTCCAACATATTACCTACGAGGTCTCGGAGTGCGGCAGAGCCGCTTGTCGAGTTAATTGTGGGGCTGGAGTCGTCCCACGTAATAAACGGAAAATTAAAGTCGCCTAGAATTATATATCTGTTACTATTGTACTCTGGAGATAAATTATTAGGAAACCGAGATTGTATTATATTAAACATATTCGTTACATCATAAATCTGACTAAGCGCCTCCCCTCTAATGTATGTTGATAGAATGTTAATGTCAGAGTTATTATTTACTGCACTAGCGGGGATCGTTACCCAGAGAAAATCGGTAGGTGCATATAGCACAGGAGTTGTATAACAATAGGCGCGTAATTCCCGACGAACACAAATAAGTACACCTCCTCCGATGCATTTACCCGTGGCTTCAAGGTCCGTATCGCATCTAAAAACATCATAACGATCGTCACAAAATTCACGGTCGTAAATACCGTCACATAACCACGATTCTACTATTACTATTATGTCATAATTATTAGATAATATATTATTATAGCATTGATGTGTTTTGGTTCGAAGCCCGCGTACATTTTGGTAGTAAATATTTAAACTCGACTTAATCATTATGAAAATAAACTAAACATGGGTAGTAATGGGTAGATAAAAATAATAGCACGCATAAATCAATAATTCGTCGTAGGATGAAAAAGTGTTGGGGTAGGTAGGTATTTAAGGTAAGTATGCAAGGTTTAATAACAGCTGATTGTATTATTATTATGCTAACTGACTGACTAAGCTTGATCAACGTATAGTTTAGGTATAAAGTAACGTAAGTATGAAAATATGCAAAGTGAATATTTGATAAAAACAATAAACGCATAGTATCTCGTGGCACTGACGTCAGCGGATTTTGCCTAGATCTAATTCGTCTTTGATATGAACGTGCGGTGATGTATCGTCCTTTCTCATGTAGATGCGGCAGTTTTTTATCCACACGTACTGATATTGTTTTGTTTCCGCTACTGCTCGGCATTTTTTGTATAGTATTTTGTTTTCTACCGTCAGATGCTCGCTTACATAAAAACGCTTGGATTCGCCAGGAATGTTTATGTCCGCAGTCGATGGGCGTTTTATCTTCAGTCCGGCAAGAATGTTGTCTTTTTGTATGCGTTTCTTGAGTTTAACCACAATGGATTTCGGGCGACGAGGTTGCTTTGTACGAGGTTGGATTCTCGTGACGTGTGCGATGTCCTCGGGAGTAAGATCTACACCTGCGCAGTTCGCTATGCTAATAATTAGCTCAACGAGATTCTCACCTCTAGATTCGGGTATGCCGGATATTTCCAGATTGAGTATACGTTCCCATTGTTGTTGGAGCTGTACTGCGCATTCCAGATCACGGAACTTTGTGCGAAGTGCTGTCAGTTCAGAGTCAACCGTTTCAGGTATCTTCGAGGCTTTTTCCACTTTCTTAAGCCGTTCTTCGATTTGTTTATGCTCGTCTGAGTTGAACTCAACACTCTTGCTGAGATCATTGAACTGGTTACAGAGGCTGGCGTGGTTAGTTTTTACCTCAGAAAGTGATTTCTCAACATCCTGGAATTTAGCATGCATCAGGCTTAATTCGCTTCGGAATTCGGTGATAGACGAGTTTATATTCACGAGATCAGACTTGAGATCGCTGTTTTGTGTAGATAAATCTGACACTGCATCATGCAAAGATTGAAATTTATCATCCTGCTTCTGAAGGCCCGTCGTAAACAAACTCTTTAATTCACTAAAGTACATCTGCATTGCATCTTCATTGATGTCGTCGCGTGATCGTTTTGTTCGGATCAATGGATTCAAAGTATTTACAACCTTATCTATTGATGATAAGTCCGGGGCTGAGTCGTATGACGAGGATGACTTATCAAGCGGCATATTATCTACTTCCGAGCGCGCACGCGCAAGCGAGAGAGCAATTATGCAACGGTTTCTTTTACTCGAGGTGTGCGCGGGGCAGGGACAATCCGGGTGCGATGCGTGGATTATTATTTATTATTTGTCACTGAAGCTACACAGGATATTAAACTTTACTGCACTTTATTGCAACGGATATTATTGATTAGGTGATTAGAAATATTTTGAAGTAACGAAAAACACGTCTGCTCATTAAGACGACTCGCGAGATTGATTGCTTGTATATTTCGTTACTTTTTTATGTTATATGCTACATATTCAGCAAGAATACAAACAATATAAAGAAAATTTAAATAAAAGCGATGTTTTTAAAAAAAACTTAAGGATAATAAAAACCACGGAAATGAAGATTTTTATGAGCCTGTTGAAATAAACCCTCATCTGCTAGATATTAAGCAATTTTGTTTGAAAAACTAAAGATAAAAAATCCACGGAAATGAAGATTTTAATGGACCTGTTGACATTCATCCTAAGATAAAACAATATTGTTCAAACATATTTAGGACACGGCGATGAAAGAAAATTTAAATGTTTTAATAAATGTATTCCGTAACAAAACATTAACTATTAAATAAAAATAGGTTTTAATATAAGTAACCAATAGATTTTTATCAATGAACTATTTTTTTTAAACGCGTTTTGAAGTTTGACATTGGACATTGCGTTTTCTTTGCTATTTGAGGTTATAAATGATTACGTTATAATTCTTCAAAAAATTATATCTCAAAAACTAAACCAGTCCGCATCCTGATACTTGATAAATCATCACAATTTGTACCCCTAGCTACAAAAAAAAAAACAAAAAAAAAAACATTCTGAGATGTTGCTCTATAAAAAGCTGAGCCTCCATTTTGATCTAGTTGGTTTATTCCTATCTGTACTGAATCCAAAATGTACGTGGAAGTTTATCATCATTTATTGACTAAAATACAAGTTAAATCGTTCCGCTTTGTTTTGATTGCGGAGGCACTATTTAGGAAGAGATTTTTGGCATTAGTCTCGATTCGAAATTCTTCCTCGTTGATGATGTGACTTCCAGCTTGACGTCAAGTTGGAAGCCTCATCAATGTACCCTAATATCTTCGGTTCCTTTGAAGCACTAATTCTGAAACTTTGCAAATCCAAGGCACTATTTAAGAAGAGTTTTTTGGTATATAGTGCTTCAAGAACAGTGCTGTGGTTTTTGTGTACTGAGATGAGGCTGCTATCTTGACGTCAAGATAGCAGCCTCACTGAACGACCTGAATATCTCCGAAAGTATGATAGCACTATTTATATGCTTCGGGCACTATTTGGCACTATTTAGGAAGAGTTGTTTGACATTATCAGAACAGGGGGCCAATTCTACTAAATGACAGCGGTGATAGTTGTATGACAATTACATGATTCTGGTCACTCAATGGTGATATTATGTCAAATTTTGACACTCAATGGTGATATTATGTCAAATTTTGACATAATATCACCATTGAGTGACCACAATCATGTAATTGTCATACAACTATCACCGCTGTCATTTAGTAGAATTGGCCCCCAGCTCAATTCCATGGTGAGGCTTCTAACTTGACGATCTCCTCGGCTGCGTCTACCATTCTCTGACTTACATATTTTAGCCGTTACTTCGAACCGATCATTGTAAAAAGTGATACCGCCTTAGCGTTATTAGTTACGTAAATTGGAGAACCACAACCACTGAATTTTCCTTTATAGGGGTTCCTGTATATCCAACTTAGATCAATATTAAAGCTGGCCGTTTATTCAGTTCTCGAATAGAATGAAAATATATAGAATTGACATTAGCATTCGACTTGTTGAAGCGCTCATAGCCCTGCGGTGCCAGTGTGTTTGTAACGATCACACTGGTTGAGCAATGTTGGGTGTGGTCAGTCAGTGAATGGGTGACCGCCTAGTGGCATTTATATCACGAGCGCTTCCGTTAAATTGTTGGTCCCGGTTTTCGTTGAGTTTACGCACAATGGAATCGAAGTTTAAGCCAATGTCAGATACCCTTGGGTGACTTGAAAAATTCTGACTGTTAAGTGGCCACTAACTTAAAACCATCTCCCAATCCGCGGTGGCTCGCGTGGGAGATTAAAGCCCATACTTCCTCATGTGTGAGGAAAGACCCTTAGCTCAGCAGTGAGCTATTACGCGTTGATGATGATTCGCCTCGTTTGCCACTTCGCTAGGATCAAAGAGATTTAAATATAATAGGGCATAGAGGGGACAAAGCGAGGAAAATTTGAAGCCAAAAGTTATTCCAAGTGGAATAAGTCTAGTACAATTTCGAGTTTCGACCAAATGACAGCTCGCGTTCATACTAATTGACATGACAAGGACCATGACGCTTAGGCTTCAAAGTTTTGTATGAATATTCAAAATGCCCCCTCTATGCCCTATTATATTTAAATCTCTTTGGCTAGGATGCTATGTCTGTACTGACGGTGTGTATCTGCGCGGCCTCGCTGAGCTCCATGAGCTGCTGCGCCGCCCTGAGCAGCGGGAGGTGCGCGTGCGAGACCACCCTGGGCAGGCGGCGCCACTCGCGCAGGCACTGGGCCGCCGCCGCCTCCGCGTGACGCTCCACGCTCGACAGCTGTTGCTCGCCGCCCGCGCATATGCACAGGTACCCGCGGTACAGGTTCACCAGCCATGCTGCACGTTTCAATCAAATAAATAAAATTAAATCGTTTATTCAGGATAAACGAACCCATTTTTTTAAAAACAATATTCTTCTGCTAAACATAGTACAGTGAATAGAGACCAAATAAGGGGGGTTACCTTACAAACGGTCCGGTAGTTCTAAATTTTTTATATGTTGTCTAGGATGGTTGTTAAGTGTTTAAAATGCAAAATGCACAATTCCCCCCCCCTCCGCGCCCGCCGCCATTTTGAAAAAACGGAAAAAAAATAGGCACTTTTTTTAGATAATAATAATAATAATATAATCTCACGCCTTTTTATCCCCGAGGGGGTAGGCAGAGGTATTCCATTACTGGATATACCCACATTTCACGAGATATATTGGACCCCTAAACGTGATAGGTGGTGAGCCCATCGCCGGACCGGGTCTGTTTACACATGTCTCAGAATTAATTCTGAGACCTGCGGGTTTCCTCACGATGTTTTCCTTCACCGTCGAGCTAGTGATAAATATGTACGTAAGTTTTTGAAAAACTCATTGGTACATGCCAGGATTTGAACCCTAGCCTCACTGATTTTCAGCCGGCTCTTTAACCGTCCGGGCTATCACTGCTCTTTTCTTAGATTTTCACTTATATCTTTGTTTCGGTGCATTTTAGCTACAAAACAGTTCTATTTAATGTTGTAGAGAATGAAATTCCCTATAATATACGTGTTAAATTTTGTTTGTAGGGCAGATAGTTCACGAGATATGATATTTTAAAAAAGTTAAAAAAATACGCATTTTCCTGAAATTTTTCAAACTTCTAACTTTAGAACGCTGTAATTCAATTTTGGTCTATTTGAGAAAAACAAGTATAAGAATAAAAATTGTAGGGAATTTAATAACCTACAAAATGGATGTATATTTTTTTTAACCAACCTTACGAAGGGGGCAGTAAACATTAAAATGAAAACAACGGCATATTGCGTTTTTTGTTTTGTTGTAGCAATTGTTACTCCACAGTGTATTATTTTCCAGATGTGGCTTGAATTTGGAGTTTATACCAATCTTATTTGGGTTTCTTACATGTATAGCGCAATGATCATCATAAAGGTACTATTTCACTTGAATATTTCACTATTTCACTGGTGATAGGGGATGTTCAATTTCAAATAAGCCACCAACACAGCAGATACATTTTTTAAATATTCATTTATTTTAAAATAGTGAGAACAAAAAGCAGTAATTATCATACAATAATCATTAGTAATTGAACTAATTGGTGAAAAGAAAAAAAAATATATAAGCGCTGCGCTCGTTTTCTTTCATTCATTCATCATTGCTGGAGCAGGCGGAGAGGTGCAGCAGGGTCACTGAACCTCTCCGCCTGCTCCAGCAATGATGGGTCTTTCCTAAAAAGTTGTCAGAGTTTATTCAAACCCAAAAATGTTTGAAGTGGTGTCACAGCCCGATATTGCGTGCATCATGAAGTGGATGGGGATTGTCAAAGACCCTATCGAGTGGGGCTGGAGTAGAAAAGCTGGAAAACTAGAGCCTATCAGGATGAGTAGAGACGCGGCTCCCCCAAACCTGCTCAAGACTATTTCATGCAGATGTAAAACTGGCTGTATGGCGATGTGTGGCTGTAGAAAGGCGGGCCTTAATTGTTCCACCCTTTGCAAATTGTGTGCTGGCCAAGAATGTGACAACAGGAATGAAGTGATCGTCGACGACAAAGACGACGCCGATCAAGTAGTTTCACTAGTAGTGTGATTTGGTACACACAGCAAAATAGTTAGCATATCAAAGCAAACAAGTAAACACGTATGTGTGCATAATGTCAACGACGTGCATACATCTATCTTACATTAACATTAAAAGGTTAACACACACAATGTCACTTGCATAGACGTAGCATTCCATTGATTCCGTTCGCATAAACCTTCTAGTCAACTTTAAAAATTACCCGCACAATATTTTCTATGTTTCCTTTTTTTAATTACGAAAATGAAGACCCCGACTTCATGAACTCACCACCTACAAAACGAGCGCAGCGCTTATATTTTTTTTTTCTTTTCACCAATTAGTTCAATTACTAATGATTATTGTATGATAATTACTGCTTTTTGTTCTCACTATGTTAAAATAAATGAATATTTAAAAAATGTATCTGCTGTGTTGGTGGCTTATTTGAAATTGAACATCCCCTATCACCAGTGAAATAGTGAAATATTCAAGTGAAATAGTACCTTTATGATGATCATTGCGCTATACATGTAAGAAACCCAAATAAGATTGGTATAAACTCCAAATTCAAGCCACATCTGGAAAATAATACACTGTGGAGTAACAATTGCTACAACAAAATAAAAAACGCAATATGCCGTTGTTTTCATTTTAATGTTTACTGCCCCCTTCGTAAGGTTGGTTAAAAAAAATATACATCCATTTTGTAGGTTATTAAATTCCCTACAATTTTTATTCTTATACTTGTTTTTTTCAAATAGACCAAAATTGAATTACAGCGTTCTAAAGTTAGAAGTTTGAAAAATTTCAGGAAAATGCGTATTTTTTTAACTTTTTTAAAATATCATATCTCGTGAACTATCTGCCCTACAAACAAAATTTAACACGTATATTATAGGGAATTTCATTCTCTACAACATTAAATAGAACTGTTTTGTAGCTAAAATGCACCGAAACAAAGATATAAGTGAAAATCTAAAAAAAGTGCCGATTTTTTTCCGTTTTTTCAAAATGGCGGCGGGTGCGGAGGGGGGGGAATTGTGCATTTTGCATTTTAAACACTTAACAACCATCCTAGACAACATATAAAAAATTTAGAACTACCGGACCGTTTGTAACCTTACAAACGGTCCGGTAGTTCTAAATTTTTTATCAGCTCTCTATTCACTGGGTTAACAAGACAGTTTGTTAGCAGACTCACTTTAAAACATAGATGGCTATTTGGCTAGTTACTTTTTGCTTATATGGTGGTAAATATTGTTACTATCTTGGTGTTCGAGAATGATCCGCTACAATTTAAACAAAAATGCAAACCGACGACGATTTCGATCAAATTTAAATGGTAAGTAATTTTAATGGTAAGTAAGATCAGTGATAGCCCGAACGGTTAAAGAGCCGGCCGAAAATCAGTGAAGCTCGGGTTCGAATCCTGGCATGTACCAATGAGTTTTTCAAAAACTTACATACATATTTATCACTAGCTCGACGGTGAAGGAAACATCGTAAGGAAACCCGCAGGTCTCAGAATTAATTCTAAGACATGTGTAAACAGACCCGGTCCGGCAATGGGCTCACCACCTATCACGTTTAGGGGTCCAATATATCTCGTGAAATGTGGGTATATCCAGTAATGGAATACCTCTGCCTACCCCCTCGGATGAAAGGCGTGAGATTAGATTGTAGTCATTAGTAATGAAACTAAAAAAAAAAAAATTTAATCCCCATGTAAGAATAGTAGATTGTGTCATAAGGGAGCAAAACGATATTTTTACGGCGAGGGCGTTTCTTTAAATCACGAACATAGTGAATGTTTCTAGGATAGAATCCCGAACGTAGTGAGGGATTCTAATGTAGAATCATGAACGAAGTGAGGGGTTTAAAGTACGTAGCCCAAGGTAAAAATAATTTTGCGACCGAATGATACACTCTGCTTTTCATACCTCTCTATGAGAAAAAAATATTGATGGCATTGTTTGCTTCTTTTTTCAATATTTTCCGGTGTTTAACTATCACTGCTACTTGAATTCAGTTTAAAATATAAAAGACACAAACAATTTGATGTTGGAATTCGAAAATTTGGCTTAAAATAAAATGTAAATAATTGTTTAAAATAACTACGAGAGCGCGCGCATTGCCACAGCAATTTTTCTGACAGTGTGGCACGACCATCGAACGCTATTCAGCCTTGTCAACCTAATGCGGCGAAAAATGGAACTAATGTTTTATTATAGTACTTAAGCTACAGTGGCGCCAACCTAAAATGCAAACTTATTTTGCTAATCTCTTTGGCTAAGAATGTTGACGAATATTTTTAATTCTAAATTCAAAACACTTTTATTCGCACTTATAAAAACCCTATCAGAAAAAACTTACTTTGCTCCCTTTTTTTGAGGACCAAAACGTCACTTTTCGAATAGAAGGTATGAAATAGTAGATTGTGTCATAAGGGAGCAAAACGATATTTTTACGGCGAGGGCGTTTCTTTAAATCACGAACATAGTGAATGTTTCTACGTTCGGGATTCTAATGTAGAATCATGAACGAAGTGAGGGGTTTAAAGTACGTAGCCCAAGGTAAAAATAATTTTGCGACCGAATGATACACTCTGCTTTTCATACCTCTCTATGAGAAAAAAATATTGATGGCATTGTTTGCTTCTTTTTTCAATATTTTCCGGTGTTTAACTATCACTGCTACTTGAATTCAGTTTAAAATATAAAAGACACAAACAATTTGATGTTGGAATTCGCAAATTTGGCGTAAAATAAAATGTAAATTGTGAAAAATAACTACGAGAGCGCGCGCATTGCCACAGCAATTTTTCTGACAGTGTGGCACGACCATCGAACGCTATTCAGCCTTGTCAACCTAATGCGGCGAAAAATGGAACTAATGTTTTGTTATAGTACTTAAGCTACAGTGGCGCCAACCTAAAATGCAAACTTATTTTGCTAATCTCTTTGGCTAAGAATGTTGACGAATATTTTTAATTCTAAATTCAAAACACTTTTATTCGCACTTATAAAAACCCTATCAGAAAAGACTTACTTTCCTCCCTTTTTTTGAGGACCAAAACGTCACTTTTCGTCGATAGGCTCACCACCTATCACGTTTAGGGGTCCAATATATCTCGTGAAATGTGGGTATTTCCAGTAATGGAACACCTCTGCCTACCCCCTCGGGGATAAAAAAAGGCGTGAGATTATTATTATTATTATTAACGTCACTTTTCGAATAGAAGGTATGAAAAGTTAATGACTCACCTAGCTCCTTTGGGCAGTTATACTCCACCTCAGCGAGGGCGTCCTTCATCGTTGGCCAGTTGGGATTCCGCCAGGAGCTTTCCAATATCAGGAATGGATCCCGAACACTTCTCGTAAGTCCTAACTCTAGAAGCGAGTCCCATTGGTTGAGCTCCTTAGCACATTTGGTCCAATGCTGGGTCCATAGAGTACACTCCTTGTGCATATTGTATGAAGATGGGTTAGCCGAGTATTCTTGTTTGAGCTTTGACATTGCGACGTCGTATGCAGCCTGCGAAGAAATTCAGTTATTAGTATCGGCATAAAGTCATTTGTACATTGAAGACATATAATATTTGCGAGTCATCTTCTAAACGTAAGTACACCGCTAGTGGACTATGGTTTAAGAAAGTCAAAAATCATTTATATTCTGCAGGTAGTAAAGGTAAACTTAGAAACGTCAATAGTCTAATAACAAGGCACTCTAAACTCGTCCATGAAGATTGGCTAAATGTAAACAGCAGCCCATTTCCACCAACTGGTTCCAAACAGTACCCCGAGAAGAAGAAAAAGAAAAAAGAAGAAGAATTTGATTAATTTCAACTTTGGTAAGTTTGGCAAAAGGTGCATAAAAAGAACTGGTATCTTGACCATACCTGAGCTTGTTCGTAAAAGCCCTGCTGCTCATACGCGATGGCGACATTGGTGTCGCGGTAGCGAGCATGTTTCTGCCACAGCCCCGACCACATGTCCTCCTCTTGTAGGAGCTCGTACATGTCACTCAGCGAGTCTAGAATCTCCTACGAATTGGGGTACAAATTAGTCAAAACATTAATACAATTAAATAATTTAAAATATAGGTAATATTATAATATTCATTATAAAAACACCGATTTTAATTTTATTTTTTCGATTGTTTTTTACTGAGGGGAATTTAAGTGAATCTCAAGCAGTTGCAGCTTCTATTACAGCGTTTTATCAAATCCTACCCTTTTGGTAAGAAAACAACTCTAATTAAAATACTAACCAATATGTATAGATACATTATGTAAAGCGGATGCGCCACTTTAACTACAGGGCTACCGCGTAACTGAGACGGTTCCTTAAATAGGGGAGATATCGGATAACCTCTTGATGGATGAACAAATTAAAATTGACAGTACTGTTACGTCATCTATGGTACCGTACATAACCGCGCAGATACTTCAGGAATCATCTTAGGTAAGTGGTTTGTTGATAAAACGTACCGTCGGAGAAGTAGTTTCGGTGTCATAATCGTATATCTCGATCTGTTCTCGAGGTGCGCGCCCACTGGCCTGGTCGATGGCCATCAGCTCGAGGTTCAGCGTCATCCGGTGCCAGAGGTTGTGGGTCTTCCCGAGGTACTTCATCATGGGTCTGATAAATGTTGTTTGACGTAATTTGTGGTGATTAAATATGCACATGGAAAGTAGCAGGAGTACTTAGCCAATCAAACATTGTAATTGATATATTTTTTATTCATAATTATTCTTGGATAGCCTAGGCATTATGTTCGCCAGGTGTACATTTTATTGGTACATGAAGTTAAAAAAAAAACTGATAAAACAGAATTGTCTTCGTGGAGTGTAATAACTGCTAAAAAAGTGCAGAATAATTTAGTTAGTCGAATAAACAACTAATTCTGATTTTATTATATTTCAAAATTGTTTTCCCCATCTTAAGTCTTGCAACCAAAATCTGCTGGTTCCGACTTTCAGTGATTACCTAATATTTTGTTTTCGGCTATACTCATAGTTAAGAATAGAAAACTCACGGTTTGATGCTAATGGGCGGATTGCACCTCGCCAGAGCTTCTATGAAGGTGTTGAGCGCGCTCAGCGGCTGGTCTCGTTGAACCACGTGCACGCCCGAGATTATGAACGGCACGATCTCGTTCATCACCGTCTGGGTAATAGTGTATGTTTTTGTGTGCACCGGAAAGTAAATAGAACATTGTACAGATTATAAAATTTAGTAGTTAGCTGCCTAGTCATCGTCATAGTGGAAAATGTATTAAATATAATAGTAAGATGTCATTATTTTTAATATTAAATTGAAAACCAGAGAAAGAAGAAAACCAGCGTAAAGCAATGCATTGCGTTTCGTTGAGTGAGTGAGGTAACTGGAGGCCCCAATCCCCCTCCCCTCCCCTCCCCCTACTCCCACCTCAAAGGTCGGCAACGCAGTTGTGACACTTCAATTGCAGGTATCTATGGGCGACGGACGTCACTTAACATGGTGAGGTGACCCGTCTGCTTGCCCCCTTTTTTAACATAAAAGAAAAAAAAACATGCAGAGATATTAAACCTAATAGGGTTGTGTCCTACCTAGTCAAATCAGTTACTTTTTACGATCTGTCAAAACGAAATTTTACTATGGAAAATGTACTGAAATAGCAAACCGTGACGTCATAGTTTGTAGTACTCAATTGCAGCACTTTTTTTGATTGTTTTATTATTTTTAAATTTGCTATAATTGTAAATTGAAAATCGAAATACATATTTTGAGGTGTTTTGGGATAATCTTTTTAATGTATGACTACTCGCAATTTAATTTCGATGCTGTCAACTACCCAATTTAGTATGTTTTCACAAGATAACCGACCCCCAACTGCCTCTCGTCGAGGGTGGTCCACAGCTTGGGGAAGAGCCTTAGCCAGGTGTGGTGGGCCAACGAGTCGTCCATGTGACACAGCTGCGCCGCCGCCACCACCAGCTGCTCCGTGCGCACGCGACGCGCCAACTCCAGAAACTCAGACTGCTTCGCCACTATCTGGTTGAGGGCTCGTTGTCTGCGATAACATTATAAATAAATAAATAATGAAGCGCTCGTAGCCGCAGGCACCAGTGTGCAGTGTTGTTAACTTAGCTACTTTATAGCTAGATCTAGCTATTTTTGGGTGTCAGGCAGCTACAATTTACAAAATCTTGTAGCAAATGTTTTAGCTACTTTTTCTAGCTACTTTTACTCTTTTACAAGATGTGAGTACTTTCGAGACTTTATAGTAGGATATCGGTCCTTAAATTGTACCTAAACGTGGCTGACTTATGTATTTTATTACTAACTAGCGGGTGCCCAGCGGCGTTGCACGCACGGATTCAGTTTGTTTCCGTTTCCGTGGAAATTTCCAAAAATCCTTTCATAGCGGTTGCCTACGACACCGTTTTACATACCATATTTCAAGGTTCTAGGTGCTATCGTTTAAGAATAGTACGTATTTCTCTTTTTACCCAGTTTTTTAATTTTCCCGTGGGAATGAGGCATTCTCCCGCTGTAAAAAGTAGTCTAGATGTTTATATATGTTGACCCAGTTAAGGCTGATTCACGTTACACCGTGCAGGGTCCGGGCCGGGTGCCGTCCAGGCCAGAAATCAGCCTTTACTCTGTTACTTTCCCCACACCAAACATCCTCAAAATTCGTTCAGTACTTCTCGCGTGATGCGTGAACATTGGAGTAACAGACTGTGTGAAGGATGGCTGACCTTGGTACGTGGAGTGGATTCCTCCTGTTTGCATGACATTGCTGTATATGTATTAGGTTTCAAGCTATGTAATTTCAGTTTAAATGCGATTTTCTCAAAATATTTGATATCAATTAATTTTGTATTGAATAGATATCAAAAACGTCACCAAGACATTGTCAGAGAAAAAGAAAATAGCAGTAAAGCAGAAAAGAGTATGGATATAACAATTAGCACACCCAATTTATTCGGTTCCCAATGATCCCGTTATTCTCGTTTTTCCCGTTCCCGAATTTCCAAAAATCCCTTCATACCGGTTTCCTACGACATATAAGACACCTTCATACCATTTTTCAAGTTTCTAGGTGTTATCGTTTCGGAGTAGTACGTATTTCTCTTTTTAACCAGTTTTAATATTTTCCCGCGTGAATGAGATATTTTCCTGGAATAAAAAGTACCCTAGATGTTGACCCGGGTACTAAGTTATCTCCATACCAAGTTTCATCAAAATCCGTCCAGTAGTTTTTGAGTGATGCGTGCACAACCAGACAGACAGACAGACAGACAGAAAGACAGACAGACAGACAGACAAAAATTCCAAAAAATGGTGTTTCGGTATCTATATCGATAACCATATACACTACCGTTAAAATTTTCAAAAAATCTTTCATGTACAGACACGACCCCGTTAGAGTTTTATTATATGTATAGATACCTGGATAAATGAAGGGGATAAACATATTTCTTCGTTTTAAACTTATATTGCGTTCTGCTTTGTCTTATTTTATCAATTTAAAATTAAAATTGACATCAGAACCTTGGAGCCCCGGAGCTACAGAGCTGGCGAGTGGCCTAAATTATTGTAGTGAAAATGTAGTAGTCAAAAACACATCTCTTTGAATTTGTAGTTCTATAGTTCTGGAGTTATTCGACCTGAAAGCTAGAAATCATCAGGTCGGTGTGGCCCCGAGATCTCAGTAATTAGGGCAGTAACGGACGTTTGCTCTTAGACAAAGTTACTGTAATATTTAGGTAGTAGACAGAAAAACAAAGAATATAATTCGTAGTTCGATATTTTGGCAGTAATTCACGTTTGAAGTGCGTGACAATCAGGTCCCTGTAGCCCAGTGTTTTCTCTGAAACGAAGCATCCTAGCATAGTATGTTGTTTGAGTAAGTTTCTGTAGTTCTCGATTTAGGAATTCGTATGGAGCTAGTTTTTTATGTAGTTCTACGGTTTAATAGAATTTTGCACTCTTTCTAAAAACAATCAGAACGGTGTAGCCCAGTGTTTTCTCTGCAACGAAGCATCCTAGCATAGTATGTTGTTTGAGAAAATTTTTGTAGTTCTCGATTTAGGAATTCGTATGGAGCCCGTTTTTTATGTAGTTCTACAGTTTACGAATAATTCAGGTCGGAAGCTCCGAAATGACAGCTAACCTCACTCATTACATCTTTGGAACCAAACAAGCTAGCGAAACAGAAACTTACACAAAGATTTATTATCCATCGAATAATAAGTGTGCAAAATTTCATAGAGATCCATGCAGTATCTGTAAAGGAATTTAATATAAAGACATTCGGTACCATTATCTGTATAATGGAAGAGGGTGACCATACAATTTATGTTAAAAAGGAAAAATATTCGAGCACTGAAATTTGATGGTGAAAGTAGTATGATATGACATCAAATAGTAGGTATTTATTGAAATTTGCACTCCGGTTGTTTATTCGTAAGTTTTAACATTAAGTAAATAAATAACTAAAAATAGTTAACATGGTTTTTTATTGAATTATAATACCCATGGTGGTTTTTTCTAGATTGTGGTTTGGCTAATTGCTCGAACTAAACAAAGTCCATTTAATATGGTATAAAGTAGTTACCTACTACCCACAGTTTCTTTTGTGCAAAGGAATAAAAAAGAGTTGTTCATCTGATTTTCTAGATTTATACATATAATAAAACTCTAACGGGGCCGTGTCTGTACATTAAATATTTTTTTAAATTTTAACGGTAGTGTATATAGTTATCGATATAGATGCCGAAACACCAATTTTTGAAATTTTTGTCTGTCTGTCTGTCTGGTTGTGCACGCATCACTCAAAAACTACTGGACGGATTTTAATGAAATTTGGTATAGAGATAACTGAGTACCCAGGTCAACATCTAGGGTACTTTTTATTCCAGAAAAATATCTCATTCCCACGGGAAAATATAAAAACTGGTTAAAAAGAGAAATACGTACTACTCCGAAACGATAACCCCTAGAAACTGGAAAAATAGTATGAAGGTGTCGTAGGAAACCGGTATAAAGGGATTTTTGGAATTTCCCACGGGAACGGGAATAAACTGAATCCACGCGGGAAAACGCCGCTGGGACCCGCTATATGAAATTTGGTATGTAGGTGTCTTAAATATGTTGTAGGCAACCACTATGAAGGGATTTTCGGAAATTCCCACGGGAACGGGAATAAACGGAATCCGCACGGGCAACGCCACTGGGCATCCGCTAGTTATAAAAATAAGTGTCGTGTGTAGCAGTCAATAATTATATAAGTATTATTATTACGAAGCAGGTATACAACACCCGAGCTTGGCTCTCCAGTTTTTAGAGACTCTAAAAAATACACGTGATTTTGGGTATGGGTTAGTTTAAACATTACCTCGTTCAATTTCAATTTATTTTCAATTTATTTATTCATTATTCAATAGTAACATAACAGTTTTCTTAAAAAAACCAAGGCGTTACAATGATTAAATTTAAATACTTACAAATTGCATGTCAAAAAACAAATTACATAATGTAAATTAATATGTCAACTTAAAAATACTTTTAATTAAATAACAATGTCAATTACATAGGAACAGTACTTCCTCTAGCATTCATCTCTAGCATTCTCTTGCATTCCGTCATCAAGCATGCTATCCCAGACACAAACAGATCACACTGTGGCGCTGCGGCGAGCACGGAGTTGAGGAGGGTTCTGGCGCGGCCCGCGGGGGCTTGCGTACGGCTTACCGTGTGGCACTCCGGCTGGGCCAGCAGGGCTCGCCCGCGGATCCGGAGGTACCTTAAACTGTGCACATTGGGTACAGACAACATAGTGAATTGTTCCACTAATTGCGAACAGTCAATTTTATGTCTTAGGAGACCAATTGCGAATTTCCCTAGTGCTAACGATCTCCTAATTTCTAACGATTGGTACCCTAAGCAACCCTGGATGTAGAGAGTGGGATATAGGTACGGATAATAGAAAAGCCGTTTTTTATACAGGGCTCTTAGGAACCTTTTCTGAATCTGCTCCAGCATGAGGATATATTTATCCTCATGTGGGCTCCAGACCACTGCGTTAGTCTCTAGCACACTCCTAACTAACCCGCCGTAGAGCGCCTCAGTGGCCGCGGCAGATAGAGGCGCCGCATTCCGCAGCACGAAGCCCAGTCGGCGGTGGGCGGCGATAGCGACGTGCTGCGCGTGCTCGCGAAACCTGAGCTCGGGGTCGAACGTATCACGAGGTATTTAAATAGTTGCTAAAACATCACTTAATATATCAATGGCCCATATTTTTCAAATAAGTAGAACCTGCTTGAAGTTTATATTAAACTAGCGGCGCCTAATAATTTCACTCGCGTCAGTCCCGTTCCAGTGGAAAAATGTTACTCCCAGAAAAGTAATAAGTATTTCCCTTGGTTAAATTTTTTTTAAGACTCACATGGTCAACTCTTTTTTATTCCTTTGCACAAAAGAAACCGTAGGTAGTAGGTAACTACTTTAAATACCATAATATATGGACTTTGTTTAGTTCGAGCAATTAGCCAAACCACAATCTAAAAAACCCACCATGGGTATTAGAATTCAATAAATAACTATAAAAACCATTTTTAGTTATTTATTTACATAATGTTAAAACTTACGAATAAACAACCAGAGTGTAAATTTCAATAAATACTTACTATTTGATGTCATATCATACTTACTTTCACCATCAAATTTCAGTGCTCGAATATTTTTCCTTTTTAACATAAATTGTATGGTCACCCTCTTCCATTATACAGATAATGGTACCGAATGTCTTTATATTAAATTCCTTTACAGATACTGCATGGATCTCTATGAAATTTTGCGCACTTATTATTCGGTGGATGATAAATCGTTGTGTAAGTTTCTGTTTCGCTAGCTTGTTTGATTCCAAAGATGTAATGAGTGAGGTTAGCTGTCATTTCGGAGCTTCCGACCTGAATTATTCGTAAACTGTAGAACTACATAAAAAACGGGCTCCATACGAATTCCTAAATCGAGAACTACAAAAATTTTCTCAAACAACATACTATGCTAGGATGCTTCGTTGCAGAGAAAACACTGGGCTACACCGTTCTGATTGTTTTTAGAAAGAGTGCAAAATTCTATTAAACCGTAGAACTACATAAAAAACTAGCTCCATACGAATTCCTAAATCGAGAACTACAGAAACTTACTCAAACAACATACTATGCTAGGATGCTTCGTTTCAGAGAAAACACTGGGCTACAGGGACCTGATTGTCACGCACTTCAAACGTGAATTACTGCCAAAATATCGAACTACGAATTATATTCTTTGTTTTTCTGTCTACTACCTAAATATTACAGTAACTTTGTCTAAGAGCAAACGTCCGTTACTGCCCTAATTACTGAGATCTCGGGGCCACACCGACCTGATGATTTCTAGCTTTCAGGTCGAATAACTCCAGAACTATAGAACTACAAATTCAAAGAGATGTGTTTTTGACTACTACATTTTCACTACAATAATTTAGGCCACTCGCCAGCTCTGTAGCTCCGGGGCTCCAAGGTTCTGATGTCAATAAATTATTGCTCGCTGTTTTAATAAACTAAAAATTGATTTACCTATGAAAAAATACAAGTAATCTGCTTACTTTACCTATTTTAAAGTTTTAGCTATTTCTAGCTACTTTTTTGTGTCAACAAATCGGGCAATCTGGCAACTTTTCGCAAGATGTCTAGCTACAAGGTAAGGGTAGCAGTTGGCAGCACTGCCAGTGTGTTTGTAACGATTATCACACTGATTAAGCAAAGTGTCAGTGAATGGGTGTCCGCCTAGTTGCATTGTATCACGAGCGCCTCCGAATTTCAGAAGGCAAGTTAAATTGTTAGTCCCGGTTTTGGTTGTGTTTACTTAACACTCGGAAGTCTGCAACAACTGATATTGACCCACTATCAGTTGGCTGTTGGCTCAGTCAGGCCCGTCAAATCTTAATACATTCATAAACACTCGGGTCATTGGAACATCTCTACTAATATTACAAATTTTCTGGGCTCAACCGGCGAGAGTTTCGTGCTTGAGTTAAGTTAAGTTACCTATACACTTATCACCTAAAATCTTACCTATTAGGTACATTTTTGGTCAAATCGTCTTTCTGATTGGAATTGGAGTCCAAGTCCATATCGAGCACGTCCTCTTTGTCAGGGTCTAAGGAGTCACTGAACCCATCCGTGGATTCCTCCTTGACGCTGCTGAAGATGACGAACGACTTCCGGTCTTCGCTGTCTGCCAGGTTGATCACCGAAGTTATACTCGGGAGGAAGTACTTTGTATTGGACAGGCGAATTTGGGTACCTACGATGAAAGAGAATTAGGAGATTATTCATTGTTTGTGATAACCATACAAAAACTCTTTAGCCTACTAAAGAATACATGCTGGCCCAGACTAAAGTCAATCGGCCGAGGTAACTTAACAAATTCAGATGAAAAACCCAATAAAACATTCCAAATAATGTGGTCCGTTTCTTGATCCATTAACTATAGAGGCGTGCCCGTTTGCCCAATTGCAAGGAGACGTAGAATATATCGAACAGTCACAGTTCTTAACGCTAGATGCAATATAAGGACTCAACAAAATCCCACCTACGCCCACGTCAAAAACATCATCATCGTCTATTAGTAATCAAAGATTCAAAAATACTACTGAGGGTCCAAGCTAAAGCAGCCCAACAGAATTTCTGTCGGGCAGAATTTCTGCAACTGAAATTCTGCAACCGAAATTACGCTCGTTTGGCCTCACCCTTAAAGTACAGATAGGTTATACTTACTGGAAACGCAAGTAACAAGAAGCAACTCAAGGCACTGCTTGATCCAGAAGTGCTGACCGATCTGCTCCCAGTTCTGCGAGCAGATGATGTAGAGCAGCCGGTCGAAGATGCGCCTGCGCACGCTCTGGTCGTACACCTCGAAGAACTTGGCGCGAATGTGCGGCTGAGGGCAGCGGAGCCCTGCCAGGAACGCTGGCTCCAGTTTCATTGACAGCTCTGTCATTTTTAGGTTTTCGTCTCTGCGAAATCATGAAACCAGGAGTAAGAAACTGTGTAAATGTGGTTCAGGGTTCTGAGCTGTAAACTCTCATGTGTAGATGGTACAAAGACTTAAGAGTTAAAAGAGTTCACTATTTCTATTGCACAGAATTATAGTTTACTAGTGAGCGAGTGCCCATTGTTGCCCGCTCGGATCTTGTTTATTCCCGTTCCCGTGGGAATTTCCTTAAATTCCATCTGCCCGTTTTTTCATCTAACTCCACGCATATTATAATTTAAGCATACTCTATAGGGTCAAGTTACAGTTGAATCACAATCTACAAAGACAATTGAACATTTACAGTGTCTGAGAACCTGAAGTTTGACAGGCTAAAAATAGTGTCAAAACCACTGTCAAAAACCCACACTTATTTTATTTATTTATTTATTGTATAGGGGGCAAACGAGCAGAAGAGTCACCTGATGGTAAGTAACTACCGTCGCCCACGGACTTCTGCAACTCAAGAGTCACAAATCCGTTGCCGGCCTTCGAGGTAGAGTACGCTCTGATCTTGAAGGTCGTATCGGTTCGGAAAATACAAACCTGACATTTCGGAAACCCGCCAATTTAAATACCTGTAGACATAGTTGATGATGTCGAGGAAGTGCGCGTTGAGCTCGAGGTCGTCCGGGAACCGTTTCTCGACGTACTGCATCAGCTTCACCAGCAGGATGGACTTCTCGCGGAGGGAAGGCGCGGCCGCGGCCCCCAACGCCGCTCCCACCCCGCGATTTTTCACCCACTCTTCGACCATACGCGTGATAGCTTTCATCACCTATTTAATAACAAATAATTTAAATTGGATATGGATATCTTCCATTTAAATAAGGCTACGAATAAAAACGATAGGAAAAATTTATTTTATTTCCAAATAGCTTAACCGTACTTAAGGTAACGTGGTTTACGTTACCTTAGCATCGGTAGTCTTTTCTATGAGCCCGACGAGAACAGTGCCAATGAAAGTCTTTCGCGTGTCCACAGGCATTACAGAAACCCGTCCTTTGAGCAGATCCAGAGCCAAGATCTGTAACAAACACAGTGGTGGTCTGTTTCTTTCCAATATGTAGCAAATCAAATTAATTCAACCCATATTTGAATTTTAAACTATGACGTCATTATTTTTAGTACTCAATTGCGATACTTTCTTAAATGTTTTATCATTCTAAAACTTGCTAAGTGTAAATAAAGATAGAAATACACTTTTTGAGGTGACTATCTAAATCTTTTCAATTGATAATTACTCTCAAAATTTACTATCATTAATACCTAACAGGCAAACAGGAGACAGATTGAAAACCGATGCCTACTTACCAGTAGGTCCGAGGTGGCAGCGTCGGGGTTTGTAGCGGCGACATGGTCCTTGACCATGCGGTGCAATACGCGCATCAGTGGCAGCAACAGCCGGTCGATGTACGACGGGCTCGACGTGCAGCACGCCTTGAGCATCATGAGCGGCCCCAGTAGAGCCCCCGCGCCCCCACCAGGCGCAGACTTCTCATACGTCGCGAGGCCTTCGAATGCGTACTTGCTTACGCACGCATATAGGGTTTCTAATTCTTCGTACTGTTGATGTAAAGATGTTTTATTAAATAAATCACTACATAGTATAAAACAAAGTCGCTTCCCTTATAAAACTTCGCTTATAAAACTGTGTCACTTGCTGCATATTTTTATTGTTGTACATTAAAGAGTTGTTACTTACTTACTTCCCGCTGTCTGTTCCTATGTCTGCTTAGATCTTTTAAACTACGCAACGGATTTTGATGGTTTTTTAAATAGATACGATTGATTCAAGAGGAAGGTTTTTAGTATCAGCATTGCACCCGTGCTAACCCAGGGCGGGTCGCTAGTTTAAAAATAAAGTAGATTTTGTGTCATTTCCTTTTTGAAATGGAGGGCTACACAATGGTACAGTTTTGTGTAGCGCCCAATTTTTAATAATCGAAACCATATCGACGGCTTACAAACTAAATGACAAAATAAACAATATCGTTATCAGTTATCATGTCGACAAACTACCGACGAAAAATTACAGATCTAAACGCAACACAATCACAACCTCCGTACCTTTGAAGCTTGAGCGGCCCCAGTGGGCTCAGTGGGGAAGAGCGCAGTCAGCTTGGCCAGCAGATTGTGCGTGAGGCGCACTATCTTCGCATTGGTGGAGGAGACGCAGGCGGCCAAGCCCCTCTGCAGCGGCTTCAGCGCCGCCAGGATCTGCTCCCGGCGGAGAACACCCAGCAGGAACACGAGCAGCTCTAGAGCAGTGCACGCGTTCGCGCACGCCGCTGCGTTCGTGTCGGCCGTTGCGAATACCTATTTAATAGTTGTGGTTGTAGATAATGAAGGAGTGAAAATACTACAAATCACGGCAAAAATAAAAATATAATGTCCCAAGCAAACGACGTACGGGAATTAACAAAATTGGTTGCTACGGTAACCGTCACATATTAAGTATAGAAAACATTAAATAAAATTTGTCTGTCTATTGACATCGAAGCCGCCACAGTTATTTGTTACGCTAACACTTTGAGTATTAAACCAAAAGGAGACGTCACGCGCACTAGTTTCTTTGCAAAAAAGTCTGCCAATTTCTGCGCGGGGGACGAGGAAACGAACACAAACAACATACATACATAGATATAATCACGCTTCTTTCCCGTGGGGGTAGGCAGAGACCACTTCTTTCCACTTGCTACGATCCTTACATACTTGTTCCGCTTCGTCCACTTTCATTATTCCTTTCATACATGCTCTTCGGTTTAGGGTACTCTTGACCTGGCCTTTTTTCAAGACATCCCCAAAACAATGTTAAAACAAACGCATTTTTTGACAAAACAATTAAACACTAGCTTCAACTAGATGCACACAAATACATTGACCAATCCGTGCACGCCGTGAGCTCAAAAAAACTAGTTGTATTGTAACACCATTTTTCCACACCCCCAGCGACATCTGTGCCGGTTTGGTGATAATTAATTAATTTCATATCTTCGTTGAGTTTGATCGATGTTGGACTGCTTTGATAATAGTTAGCTAGTTTTGCGCTAGATGGCGCTTTCACTAAAAATTGAGTAATTGCCAGCATTCGACGTAATATGTTTGTCATATTATTTATAAAGTAAATAAAGTAATTAAAATACTTTGATTTAAACTACATTTTTATTAAATAAATCAAAACAATAAAATTTTGATTTATACGTGTCTCATGGTAGACTTAATTCAGGAGTCTTTTTCGATTTACTTCGTGAGTCTTGCAACCAGTATTTTGGTTGGCAACATTTTTTTTTCTTCTTGCTCGTCTGCCGGTCAGAGAGGTCCTCTTTCCTTTTGTCTGCACGGATGGTGACAATTTCCGAAAAAAGTTAATTTTGAATATTAGTATGGGATGATCATATCCCAAGGCTTGTAAGCCTTTTTCCCTTTCTTCATTTGTTTTGGTGAGTGCCTATCAATTAGATTTTCATCTCGTTCTTATAAAAAGGTGTTGTGTTAACTTTTTCCACGTTTGATCTTCGACAGGGTCCATCTTGGTGTCACCCAAAACAAATCATAATGCATCCCTTGCAAGGATTGCAATTTTTATAAAAAACCCAACGATGTTGGTAAGTTTTTCACCGATTTTGATTTTCCTCCATGTATTTTGTGGTTTAGCCACGTACATGATTTCTAATACTGTATGTTTTGTTACAGGGTTTTTTTTTTATACCTTAAACAATATTTTAGTTTCCTTAATTCGGTCTGGAACCGTCTACTTTAACTTAAATATGCCCTAGGCGCATAATCTAAATATAAACACCATGTTAAGCATGGATTTCTACATTACCTGATGAAGAAGGTTAACTTCAAGGTCTTCAAGTAACCTGGTAGTACCATGTCACCATTTTCTTTGTTTAAATAAACTCCAGGTATTTATAATGATTTAAACAGGTATAGACTTAAGTTCTTATTAACTGTTCTTTTCCACAGATGTACCTATAAACAATGTTAATATAACATCTGAAATTCCTTTATTTGTTTTATTCCATAGAATATCTGAGTTCTCGTTTGCATGTGTTGTGGATAGGCGCCCTTACTAAATAAATTAGTCCACAAACTTCACTAAGCCGAACGATCCCATTCCCTGAGATTAACAGCAGAACCCATCTACTGCTAGAGAGAAAAATAGGTTACAGTATATAACAGGTATGCGCGTTGACCGACACTTTTTTTTGGCAGAGGGGAACGCCTGTCAGTGGCGTCTTCGGTTGGTTTAATATTCAAAGCGCTAACACTCTTTTTTTCGTATAATCTATTTCTATTAGTCGATTTTTCACAAATCGATGTTTATAAAAAATAGATTTTTGTTTAATCGATTTTTCTTACTCAATCTCACATACTTTGTCGGTGTCGGTAGGTCGGTGTACATACTTTGTCGAGCCAGGCGAGCTTGGGCTCGCAGAGGTGCGGCCACACGTCGGGCTTGAGCGCGGCCTTCAGCAGCAGCACGCAGCGGCGCGACAACTGCTCTCCCGGGGAGCCGCCCGTCGCTCCCGCCGCCACCGTGCCCTCGTTCACCTGACCAACATATTTCTTTATGGGAATCAATAAACATTTTTATACACATTTACAGGGCGCATGATCGATAGACTTAATTTTATTACTAGGGTGACTGTAAATTCGTTAAAAATATTACATCAAAACGCGACTAAAAATATATTTCGATTTTCATTTTACAATTATACCTAATTTCTAACTTCGTGCGTCTTGATTCGCTCACACAGAAATTTGTATGTTACATAATGAACATAGTTCGGTATTCTGTACAACATTTTAGATTAAAAAGACGCGACACTGCGTCAGTTGGCGTTGAGCCTGAGTGTTGTATCTAATATAAACCATAGGAACACGATACTCTTGGTTCTTACCTCGCAGACTCTCGGCTAGGAACCATTTACCGATATACCACAAAGCATCATTAAATTCGTTCATGCAGGACATTGGGTGACTGCCCAATAAAAATATATGTTTACCTGGCAAGCTAAACGCAGCAACAAGTTAACAACGACGTCTACGTGTTGTCGTTCTAGCGGCTTAGCTGCGTCTGGCTCGAGGCGCGAGACGCTGGCTTGCGGACTGGCCCAGCCGGTGTTGAGGGCCTTGCGGGGGTCGCCCACGCTGTCGTCGGACGACACGCGCTTCATAGCACCGCTTGGAGACGTTGCAACCTATTTACATCAAGGATATTATATATAAAAAGATGTAGATAAGTTACTAGAGCGCGGAAAATGAGGCCGACAAATGCAGGTTATGAACCTAATTTTATTAAGTCGCAATGTTTGCATTTTCTCCTATTCGTATTTCAAGCGCAACTCTTGACAGATAGCTGTCTATTTCTTTATTATTCGTTCCGTCATTATTGTAGCCTATAAATACGCTAAGAAATAAATATAGTACATGTTGTAGTCACTCGTAGCAGATCAATTTCCGAACGCGAGCAGTATGAATATAACCTCCTATCCTTACTTCAATATCTTTGATTCATATACATTGTTGTGACGTCTGGAGCCTACAGTCGACCTGTGTGTACCACATCGGACTAACTGGATGGGTACAATTATAACTCTTAACCAATGTGGAGGTACAATAATGCCTAAAGTACACCAGAAGCTACGCGACACAACAAAACTAAACAGGAATGTTATGAGTGTTAGTATTTTGATCTTTGCATTTCATTCACGAGCATACACCGTGTTGTGTCACGTCGCTTATGCTGTTCTGAAGTTTAATCTTGACAGCATTATTCTTCAAAGATATATGGATAGGACGTATGCTGATCATGGGAGCCACGAACTTGTATATACCACCAATGGTATCGTACAGGAAGTGGCAACGAATATCATCTGTGACTCACCACGTTGTCATCGTGTGAGTGGTCGCGTATCCTCTGGAGCTCCCACTTGAGCGCGACCTCGGCCAGGTCGACGGCCAGCCGGCGGTGCTCGAGCGAGGCGGTGGCTGAGAAACCGAGCCGCTGCATGGCCGCCACCATGTGCCCCACCAGCGCGTGACGGACTGGGTAATACACCTGCAACAATATCAATGCTTTAGTAACACTTGGACAGTTTCGAGAACATATACCTTCAATACTAGGGTAGTTGACTGCCAAGTCAGGCGCCTTCTCCAAGAACGAGAGTATGGCGACGACGTTATCGTCGTTGCCACATATTTTTATACACTCTCTAACATATGTCTTCCACGGCGATGTTATCGCGGCGCTATAGAATCAAATATATGTTATAGAATTGCCGGGATCCTTTCCTTCGTGGAGACGGCCTCTAACCTATCGTATCCGTGATAGATGATACGCTGTTGTAAATTTCAAATGATTGATTCTATTGGCGCATACAGTTCTTTCTGTTTATGGCGTGAAGTCATGGATAATAACTACCTTAGCTTCAAGCGAAACTGAAGGGGGGTATTGTATGAGCTTACTCGAAATTTTTAAAAGCTAAAGCTAATCGGTTGCCGAACAGGGTCATGAAATGTAATGGATAATAATAATAAATTTATTACAAAAACTTAGTCTAATTATAATGGTTAACACAGAGTAAAACCTGATTGCTAATTAAACTTTAGTGATACCTAAACTAAGTAACTAAATACTTGCGTCTTAGGTAGCATGTTAGTAACACAGTAAACGGTTAGTACAAAAAGATAATAAGATTACCTTGTAATGTCTGACGACGAGCTGCAGAATGTGGAAGAGCTGCTGCACGGAGTGTCCGTCCTCGACGATGATCTTCTTGGTCCAGTGCGTGAGCATAGTATTGCCGTCCTCCATGCGCTGAGGCATCGCTGGCGTGAGGATCTCCAAGGCTTGGCGGACTACCGAACGCGCTTCGACTGCGTGCGCTTTCAGAAGGCTATGGAACACTGTCAAAACATTCGAAGGTAAATAAAATATTCCTGAGGGGGTCAACATAAGTATTCCATTACTGGAAATATTCCACTTTCCATCAGTTGATTTTTCGTAGTGACTTGGGGAGCCCATTTTTGAACATGGATGCTGCTACACATGCCTCAGAACCAATCCTAGGACCCAATATGATCTACAATAAGAGAGACACTAATTTTGGTTCACAATTCTTACAGTTATTAAATTTATTCCCAAAACTAGGCAGAGCCTATACTCTAGGTCAGCTATACTCAACCTGCGGCCCGCGGGCCGCATGCGGCCCGCCGGACCTTTGTTATTGGCCCATCTGAAGTTACAAATTTATTGTAAAACATTTTAAATTGCGTGTCCATCAGAGAATGGGTGTATCAGAACGGGAATGTGAGCCGAGCGCTATCAGCTATAGCTAGTCTTCTAAATATAAAAGAAAAATATCTAATCGCCAGCCAGACCTTGATAAAGTACGGAAAAAGTGTTCACAGTATCAAAAATCGCATTAAAACATATAAACATCTTTGTTAAAACTTCTTTTTTAACTACATCGTTAACTTGGAATCACGTTTTTTTAAATAAGACCTAAATAATTTTTGCTTGCGGCCCTTGACACCATGACTGAAACGTGTTTGTGGCCCCTATAAAAAAAAGGTTGAGTATGGCTGCTCTAGGTACTACGCAAGTAATAAACAAACTTAAATACATATATGACATATAGACATGAAAAAACACACGTTCAACGAGGATAATAACTTCAAGTAATTATAAGATCTCTATAGCCACAGGCCAGTTGTAAGTTTAATATAATGAAATCTCGTCTAAATTTGAGGATGACTGAATAGATAATGAAATTATTTCTCAAGACTCACCTTGCAAGACGATTCTCTTGTGAATGGCGAACTTTGCAATAATGTGGCTAAGCAGTAAGTGTCCATGGTACCTGAATAGAAAAATAGTTCAATAATAAAAGTTCTGTAACCAGTATACCGGATACCACCTTCTGGCATTAAAATAATAATAATAAATTGTGGGACACAATTCACACACGGTTATTCAGTCCCAAACTAGGCAGAGACTGTACTATGGGTACTACACAACGGATAAACATACTTAAATAAATATTAAACACCCAGACACGAAGCCAACAGACATGTTCATGCATACAAATGTTGGCCCCGAGCGGGGCTAGAACCCGCGACCTCCGGCTCAGAGGGCAGGGTCACTACCAACTGAGCCAACAGGCCCGTCAAATAAACATAGTCTTACCTTGTAGCTGGATCGACGTAGTTCTTGCCAAGCAAACAAGGCCACGCAAAAGTCATGAGCCGCCTCAGCTTATTGCCTTGCTTCTTGTTGTTGGCGTCGTGGATGTGCGCCGAGGCCTGTTCTAATAGCAGGCACGCGAATTGGAGTAGCGAAATGCGGACCGCATCCGAGCACGCAAACGGATTCTCTGGGTCGATTACCTGAGAAAAAACGTTTATCGTACAGTTAAAATGAAGTACCCGAATCCGACCAGCATGATGATTCGTTTGATCGATGTGCCAAGAAATTGACAAATTGACTGATCTATGGAATGCACATTCTCAACCCTTTTAGGTGCAAGATTTTAAGATAAGTCTTATGTAATTAGAATAGAACCCAAATTGCAATAACCTAAGGGAAACCGCGCGAATAGAAAACGCGTCAATCGGTACGCGCCCTAACAGATGACGTGACATCACTGTCAATTTTAATAAATTCATGTCGCGATAGTGACGACATCACTTCCCTCCACGTCAAGTAGGAACCGTCTCTGTTATGCGGTATACCTATAACAATAATACTTACATTATTTATAAACACAGAAACCACATTGTCCGGATTGTCCTGGTAGGGCGCGGGGGGTCCACCGACGATCTTCTGCCCCTTTTCGAAACTGACAGCGAAGCAGGGTATCAGGATCATCTGCAGCACCTTCGCCTTCAGGTCTTGGGACATAGCGTCGCTGGCGAAGTGCTCCACGAAACGGAAGAAAGCGGACCGCTTCCATTCTACCGTGTAGTTTTGAGCTACGGTGTTCTCGAGGAAATCGCGGAGGAACTGCAACGATAATTGTTCATTATCTTATTATAATATGGTTGACTGTCTATTCAAATCAATTACTTATCATTTGTAAAAACGCAAAATCACTACATAGTATAAAACAAAGTCGATTTCTCTGTCCCTATATCCCTATGTATGCTTAATTCTTTAAAAGTACGCAACGGATTTTGATGCGGTTTTTTTTAATAGATAGAGTGATTGAAAAGGAAGGTTTTAGTTTAGCATTGCACGGCAAGCCGGGGCGGGTCGCTAGTTTACAATAAAAAAATATTATAAATTTGGATGGCCAAATATCAAACACATCCTCCGCCTATCTATGTACTATCGAAAAAAGTTCTACGTACAAAAGTTTCGACTACCTTCATAAATATACCTGTTCAAATTACCTGGAAATCTGGAATGAATCGGTCACACAGAGCTCGCAGCAGCTGGAACAACAAGTCTATATTGGACGGATGGTGGCAGAAGTAGTGCAGCAATATCTTCACAATCAGCTTTGATTCCTTCCAGTGGGTGCAGTCCACATTCTCCACTTTCTTGTGGATTTCCTGCAAAAAATAACAAATCATAAAGTGTTTACCTACTTATTATCTAAAACATCATAATATTATTATTTATGTATTATTACCACATTCGTATATTACCACCATAAGACTAATAAATTAAAAATAATTAAACATTTTTTTTGCATTAGCTAACCAAATCCGTTATTTAGCGTTACCTCAGGATCTTTACAAGGCATTTCAATTCTTCTACTTACATGATACTGATCGCTGCACCAAATACGTTTGAGCAACTCGATCAGATCGTGTTGAGTGGACAGCCACTGTTCGTCGTACTTGATCAGCAGGGATATCACCCGGATAGCTTGGAACTGCATCTCGGATTTATCTGCTTGAGGTATAGTAGCCGCTGCCCCTCCGTTATTGGCTGCTAGCAGTTGCATTAGGCGGGCTTTCTTGGAAGTCTGTAAGGCCTCCCTGTACGCAGTACTAGCTTCTGGGTGCTTCACTAGGTAGACGAGGAAACGGCTCCATTGCTGGTCTTTGATGTTGTTGTCCATCATGATTAGGTCTAAGGTTTCTTTAGGGTATCTGTTGGGAATTCAAAAGTAAAATTAATTTTTATCGTAATAGAAAATAGATAAGGGATCATTTTAGAAAAATATGATTAGAAATTACTGAAGAAGCTACATACGATGACTAGTTTTATACTTTTTACGCCGAAGACAACAACGTGACATATTGCGGCTCGATGCAGTTCTACATACATACATGGTAGTTTTAAAGAGGTTGGAAGAAAAATTATCTTTCCTTGAGAAACTTTTGTTGTAGTTTAATGTCTTAGATTATTTCAAAGAAAGTAGGTATTTCGATTTTCATTAGGGTTTCGTATCAAATTGGTTTGGGTACATAGCCTTGTACCGAAACGGCCTAAATACGTAGATCTGACCTGATTTTTTTAGTATTTTATATTATAGCGTACCTCAAGAGGAACTTCACGAGTGGTTCTCTGAAAGGAGAGCCGGCTTCGATCATCAACGACTTCTCGGTGTGGAATATAAGCCGGCACAGAACGTCGATGAAACGAGGCGAAGCCGCCGGGATTTGGTGGAATATGCCAATCAAGATGATTATCTTCTGTTCATTCTCCATGTTCTTTGACACGCTTTGGAGGAAGTTGCCACCTGTAAAAATATCAGCCATATCTTAATATTACGGTTAAAAAAATACACCCTTGTACAATAAAAAAACGTTTTTCTTATCAATGAACCCCGTTAATGAGTTACTTAAAAAATTGGTTGTCTGTAAAGTCGGTTTACGTTCATCGATTTATAAGACGTTATCATGTCAAAAAACTACGCGTTACCTCTGTTAGTTTGTATAGAATAATCGAGTAGCTTCTTCAGCAGTTGCAGCAACTGCTCGCACAGTTTCTCGCTAAACGTGGACGGGAACAACTGCGTGAGGTAGGACAGCCTCTTTGCGCCGTTAACGCTCAAGTTCCTGTGGTCGCCCAGCGTGAGGAGGAGCGGCCGCATCACTGGATGAACCATCTCCATGTCGATTTGGAAGCCGGCCAAGAACTTCTGCATGCACTCGAAACCGACCTGCAACATGTTACAACCCATTTAGTAGTCCCAGAATTAGAAGCCGGAACAATTCAAGGTCAAATAAATTGGTACAGCTATACTCGGGAATAAAAGGTGTGAGATTATTTTATGTTTAATACCTGGGAGCCCGAGCTTGTTCTAACACCAATCGCTAACGACATCTAACAGTGAACAGCCGTAATATTAAAAAAAAATTGAAAAAATTAGTTTATACTTCAAATTGAACTACATGCGCTTGGCTTTAAAATGTTTAAAATGCAAAAATGTCTCTTTATACAAAATTTCTTCTAAATCGTTGGACCGTTTCCGAGACATAAATACATACATAAATAAATGACAAAGTACCTACATACAAGAATTGCGTTTCAAGTAATTTTTATTGACTTTATTATAAATCAGAACGTGGGCATAATAAAATAATCTTAAACACTTACTTGCTGTAACTCGGTATCGTTTTTCTCGAGCGACTTGTAGAGCACCTGGAATATCTTCTCGCGGTAGTGTTTCTCCTGCAGGTAGTGGCAGGCGGCCAAAGCGCGCAAGGCGGACGCGCGCAACGGGACCAGGTTGATGCCTTTGTAGCAAGGCAGCTTGCCCAACATCGTGTCCTCCGCCTCACACAGCGAGATCAGCTCGCGGAAGAACACTTTGTGCTCGTTTTGGTTTTGATCTGCGATATAGTAGGAAGATAGATAATTCAACCTGCCCCCCTATTCTCGTTCAACCGATTGGATTCATCAGTCGATACATATACTATATGTAACAGAATAAGTGCAATTCGTTTAATTAGTTTGTTCAGTATAAACTACTTTTACCCACCAGGCACCCCAAAGGTCGATTTTAGCTATTTTTATATGTATTAAATTTATCCCAAAAATGATTTAGCATAGCTGAATTTAGTGCTACTAATGGAAATCGTACTATTATTGCTCTTTATTTAAGAAAATTGGTTAGACAAAGCTAAAGTACGAAGGCATCATATTTTTTTATATTGATATACTAATTGGGGTGTATGAGGAATTGCGCTTATTCTGTTGCGCGTTATATACATATCTCGTCGATTTAATATAGAAAAATGTGAAATGGTACTACATGTACCGTGTACGAGAACCGTGAAGCAGATCGGGCAATGAGCTTGCCACGTTTAAGGGTCCAAAAAAAATATTCTGATGAAAAGTGGATATGGCCAGGAATTTAATACCTCTGCCTACCCTAGCCCTCCCCCTCGAGGATAAAGCCTGAGCATATTTATTTATTTGTATAGATAATAATTCCTGTGAAGCATTAGCGTCCCATGGGCGATAAAGGACAATAAATAATTCTACTCTAATTTGTATTGTGAAGGTTACATTACAATAACAAAAAGTAAATAATAGAAATTAAATGAATCTTCACAATCATTGCAAAGTATTTTATACCTCGCTAACTAACAAATACATAAAAATTTATAAGATTTTCAACTCGAAGAAATACTTAGTGACGAGTAGATATCGATAATGAACTCATTTCTCTATAAATATTTTCACCTCAAACTTGCAACTTAAGATATTGAGACATTACCTAATAGAGAATTAAACTTTGTGGAACTGATATAAAACTTTTTAATTAGAAAGAAAGTAAAAAGCTATACATACCTATTGTAAATAGTCGCGGCTTCAAAGTAGTACAGAATGTGGTTCCATCCATAAGACCCATCTGCGCGTTAGCCGGCTGGTGCCGCAGTAGGTGCTTCTTAGGAGGAATAATGTCAACCAGTACGTCTTTGTGAGGATCCATCACTTCGGTTACTGTCTTGTTTTGAAGATCCGCTATGAGTTCCAGTGATTTCATAGCCTGATTCAGAAAACAATTTAAATTTAGGAAGAAATGCAAAATTTTAACAGTTTGTTTGTTGCCTTAGGAATGGGAAGTCGCGGGTTAGATTCTCGCCTAGAGCCTACGGAGCTTATGTATTTATGTATGTTTATCAGCTGTTTTGTACCCATAAAACAGACTGCCCACTTAGGGACAAATTACTGTATTTGAATTGAGTCCCACAATTTTTTATGGTGTTTATTACTATTATTGTTTTATATGAAATTTGTACCTGTTGTCTAACAAGAAGATGAGGACTTGTCACTTGAAGAACTAGCTCTTGAAGAACGTCCTGCAAAGCTCTCGCCTTCGCGGCGGCCACCTCTCCTTCAGGCTCCACGCCCTGCCCGCTGGGGCCTGTCACGCAAACCCGCACCAGCCGCTCCAAGTTCATTGTCGCCATATCAATCGCCCCTGACGACACTTCACCGGTCAAGTCCATCATCACAAACAAAACTGCCTTCAGGAAAGTAAACACGTGTTTGTACACCCATTCTGGCGCCATCTTTTCAAACATAAACTTGACTGCGATACATCCTCCCAACTTGGCGTACCAAGCGCGTTCGTAGCACAGTGCAGACATTCGCTCGGCCAAGTACTCCATCAAAGGCAGTCGACACGCGCGCTCTTTGCTGCCTAATACTGTCGCTGCCGTTTCTATCATCAGAACCAGAGCCAAATGTCCAGGCTTGCAGAGTTCCTTCTCCTCGTGGCCCATGACGACCGCTATGGCATCAACTAGGACCAACGCATCCAAACCCTCTTTAGGACCTCCAGTACCGGCGAAGGGCCCGGCTTCTTGAGCTATTGCGACCAGGGTGTAGTGCCGCACTAAAGACACCATAGTCGGCAGCACGTGGTGACGCAGCTCTTTGATAGCCGCAGCAACGAACATTCCCGTCAAAGCGGTGCGGTGTGTATTCCGTACAATAGAGTTGAGGCATTTGTAGTACGGTCCGTTTTGAGTCATGACTTTGCCATCCAAGAAACTGGGGTGATTGAAGAGCTTTTGTAAGGTTGGTCTATCATCATCCAAATTCAGCGACGAGGCCAAATAACACCTTAGTACCTCCCAGCATTGACGTCGGTAGAAGGGATCAGTTGTGCTTGACTTTAGCGCAGCAAAGGCTGTATCTATTACCTTATCTACTTCAAAGTCTATTGGTTTCGGTTGATCTTGGAAGTAGGCTTGCACTGCAGGAGGCGGCGCGTCTGTCTCGCGGTACTCGAGTCTCTGCGGCTCGATCATCATCTTGCGGTTTCCGCCACCAAATTTACCCAGAACTCTAAACGCTATTCTCGCCACCTCATTGTTCTGCAGTGTCCTCCAGAGTGCCTGCATCAGATCCGCTCTGACCGGTTGTATGTGCTCGTACAAAAAGTCCGGTTGCAAGTTGTCCACGCAAAGTTCGAGCGTCCGTAACCCTTGAGATATCAAAGTGTGGGACCCATTCAAAGCTGAAACTAGAGGGTCCATCAACATTGGTAAATAAGGCAACAGACTGCTTAGTCTAACGGGAACAGTCAAGCACAACTCGACGAAAAGGTCCTTCATGTGTTGCTTGTGAAGACCACTCTGGAGACGGTTGAGGCCTTCTAACAGGTTGGGTAATAGCGGCAGGAATTCCTGGTAAAGTAGATCGTGGCTGCCTCCTCCAATTGAACGGAAGAGAGCTCTCAACAACAAGAAATAGTTGTATGGTTCCTTAGCAGTCATAGCGTAATCCATGGCTTTATTGACAATACTGTGTAAATGAGGACGCAGCATTTGCTCATTTTCCGTTGGGAACAGACTAACCGATCCGAACACCAATTTGAAAAGTCTCAAGTACAAATTCGATCTCTCTATATTTGTGCCCATTTCCTCCATGCGCTTGAGCAGGTATTCGACGAGGACGGTCGCGAATATCGGCGACGTAGCTGGATTTGACAAGAATGTATTCGCAATAATTTGCAAAGTCATGTTCTTATTGATTCTTTCCACCATGTGGGAAATTGTCGCGGTGAATATCTCTTGGAAGGTTTGCGGATTCATCATAGAGAACTAGAAAAAAACATTAGATCATTAATTTATAACGATGAAGTTGATGGTTAAATATCTAATAATGTCATCTATAGACATGTCTCTGTAATCTGAATGACTATCGAAAAAGAGAAAAACAAGGGACCTGCCGCTAACTCTTAAATCTGGGTTAAAATCGTATTTTGTTAGTCTTACTTCCATATTACCATGCCCTTAGTCAGTGCAGCACCTGTTGCATGTTAGTAGTAGCGCTTATGATTGACCCTCCAGGAAACGGTGGGCCCATTGACAAAGGCTTAAGTTAATAAAGGCTTGTAATATTTTTTATGTGAAATCCAAAAACTTGCTTTTATTAAGCTTGTCGCGGAACACAATATGAATATCAAGATATATCATTTTTTTATTACTACCCAGGAATAAAACAGTATTAGGTCATGGTACGAAGATGAATAATTTTGTTTTAAGCTTTAAACAAAACGTTCCTGAACTATGACCGTTTTAGACTCACCACTCCACTGAAATGTTCAAGCACTTCCTTTTCCTCCTTGGAGCGCACGTGTGGCATGGCGGGCGGCATCACGGGCGCTCGAGGCGCGCAGAGCGTGTAAATGTCCAGTGACTGCAGTCCCCACCGCACCAGCCTTATGAATACTAACGTCTCCTTTGCGCTTAACTGCTTCTGACCGGTTATCGTAGCCGTCGTTGTGCCTTCTGTTGTTGTTGTTGTTTGCTGCGTAAATTACATGTGTATTTACTATAGAAAGCTCATTTTATGTACTTACGAAGTAATCAAAGACGTTTAAAGAAAAACTTTCCCTGAAAGAGAATGAGTTTCTTCCAACCTCTTTGAATGTAGTTGACTGTGGTTATGTTTATAGAAAACTTATATATACGAGTATATAGACTGCATTAAGAAAATTTGATTTATCAACTGGATCTAAAAACTACTATTTCTGTAGTCTGTTTTGAGGCAAATAAAAATGTTTCTTATTCATATTAAAACTAGGTCATTTTAAATTTTTAAAGCTAGAAGGGTTTGCCGATGGGATTTGGAAAAATTATAACTTGCATCCTCTATTTAGAGCCCTTGCAGACTAATTTTCAATCATTATTTTTTAGCGCTCACCTACGTTATAATAAAGTATTCATCTGCAAAACATCATGCCTGCCATGTGGCAGTTTTATGAAGTAGCTAAGAAATACATACCTTACAAGACGCACATCCCCAAGTGATAGTTTTCACACCACAAACCAGCGTCTTTACTAACGTCCTATAGTCCCCAACATTGAGGTTACTCATTTGTGATGATGGGAACCCAATTTTGGACTTTTCCTCTGGTTTGGTGATGCTGTCTAGGAAGTCAGTGGTGGGTTTCTCTTCTTCCACCTTTATTTCTGTGGAGGTACATGGCGCTGGAGTTGTAGGAGTACTAGGATTCGTTCCATTTCCATTTGTCGGAGGTGTGGCTTGTTTGCTAAAAAATATTTATTTTATTTTATTTTTGATGGGAAACTAAACAGCTGTCTTAACTAAATAACATAAATTCACATGCTTAACTAAAAGCCAATTAAATGTTTTCGCATATAGTAAAATCAAATAAGAAGGAAGATTTAGGAAGAACAAAATACAGACAACTTAACAATCTGATAGCGGCAACAAACATAGGCTCTAGCTAAAGCTACATAAGGCATTGCCAAAGCGATCTCGGTTCAATCGGATGAAGTTCCTTAAAAGCAGCAATCACATGGTTATTATTATAGTCAACCGTAACGCGCTCTGAAACCACGCCATAAACTTTTAGCGACGTCATTTTCATACATTATCAATGTCTTGTAAAGTTATAGACCTACAATAATCTGTTAGTTAATTATTTCATCACACATAATATACTTTGTACGAACGTAATTGAAGTCCTAATATATGCAAGAAAGCGTTGCGTAGGAAAAAATATTAAAACACCTAAATTTCTTACCATTTTGCCATAAGTGCAGGTAGTTGCAGCTTGGAAATGGTCTTGAATTTCAGTACAAACACTTCCAGTATGCGCATAAGCAGCTGCCGGCCCTGTGGTTGTGCGCCTGCGCTCGCAGCGCCCTCGCTTTCCGATCGCTGCCTTATACAGTCCACCAGGTTGAGAAGTAACTTGCACGACATTGTTTGGATACTATAGTACAAAGAAAACAGAGCAAATGTTTTTACTTTGTAAGGTATACCGCTTAACTGAGACGTATTTATTTATTTAAGGGCAGATTTTTCAATCGTCAGATAAAAGTTATCTGAAGAATAAACCTCACCGGTCACTTTTCCTTTCTATTGTATCAGACAGTGGACTCGATTCTGGCTGACCACCTAAAGCTCCTAATATTGCTAAACCTCTTAAAATCGATTTTGCTATTCTACGCTATATGTCAAATTCAAATGACATGATTAAATTTAAATTTGACGTTTCTAAAAATCCTAAATTTAGCCGGTCAACTCAACTTAGCTTTAGCGGCTTAAACGCTATTCCTTGTGTGTCATTTTAACCAGAAAAAAAAGAATTTAGACTTGTCAAACGCCTAAACTGCGTAAATTTAGCGGCGAGTAAAAAGGTCCCTCCTAAAATTAAGTTACTTCTAAAATCGGCCATTACAGTGATTTTATGTGCAAGTTGAGGTGGAAAAAACTAACTATCCAAAATCCAAAGGAAGTTTAGAAGAAAGAATGAGCCAGGACGAACATTTTGTTGTGGGTGCCGCCGTATAGTGTGCAGTCAAAAGATATATTTTTTTGTTTGTGTATTACAATTCTAAATATATTCATCCAAGATGGCTCTCAGGTTATGTTTCAACTTTCTTTCCAGAGAACATGGTGAGACCGAAAAAATATATCTTAGAAGACTAGGAAACGCATCGGATCCATTGCATAGGTCCGAAAGATAATTTAGAAAAATGTTTAGGGTGTCCTATCCTATATTTAATGGAGCATCATATTGCAAATGTCTGAGGGGTAGGTTCAGAGCTTTGGAGTAAATTATGCAGTTATGTTTTAATAAACACATTTTTATGAATCTGTAGTTTTGTTTAAAAATAAAAAACCGCAAATCTCTCCAAACACAGTTTTTTCTTCAAATTATTTCCTCCCCGCCCCCGTCCCTCCCTCCCCCTCCCTATAATTACTGAAAAAACGTTTTTGGGGAGAAATCTTCCAATTTTTATCTTATTTTAAGGCATCGGCAATTTTGCCATCAGCTTAGCTCTGCCTCAGAGTCTATGCACAAAAATATAATCAGATTCATCAAAATTTATTGAAATGTCATTTCACGATAGTACACTTTTACTGAAGATTAAAGCGGCTAGTTCTTGAGGTAACTCGAAAATGTCCATCCTACGCTTTTTATCGAATATCCCTATTTCACTGTAGGTACACTATTACGTTTGACATTTGCCACATAATACACTATCACTATATAAAAAAAGTTAACTAAGAAGTATTTTTGACGTGACAACGTCTTATAAATTAATGGAGCCGGCGGCATTCCCGAAAAAGTGTGACGTATGCGTCGTTCCAGTGCAAGCGAGAGCGCGCAACGAGCGACAAAGAGGCACAATCCATTCCATCAGTATTTTCTTATGACGTTGTCACGTTCAACTATCGTCAGTAAACAGACTTTACAGACAACCGATTTTTTTTAAAATAAAATGACGCTTTAAAATGTACGAATTTGTTATAAAATTAACAAATGAAAAACAATTATTTCAAAAAAGCTATAAATTTAATTATTTTTAACGTTTTTATTTATATCATTTATTCCTTCAATTATATATTTTTTATGTTGCAACACAAGATCAATTCAATTTAAACAATTTAGTTCATGCTAAAATACCTTCTAAACTGACTAAGTTTGATGTTCCTGGAATAGAGTTGTTTTTAAGACTCACTAAATTTAATTTTAAATTTAAGAAATTTAGCTTTAGGCATTTTAAGCGACGTGGTGGTAGAATCGAGTCCAGTGCCAGCATCAATATATTCTCTAGATAAGATTTATCTGACGATTGAAAAATCAGCCCTAAGGAGTATTTGCGATTTATTCTTGGCTTAATGCTTACTTTACATTACACGAATCCAATGATAAAGTATTAGGATTTTGTGCAAAAATACTATATTAAGAAAGATGCAATTGGGTAGTTGACAGCATCGAAATTAAATTGCGAGTAGTCATACATTAAAAAGATTATCCCAAAACACCTCAAAATATGTATTTCGATTTTCAATTTACAATTATAGCAAATTTAAAAATAATAAAACAATCAAAAAAAGTGCTGCAATTGAGTACTACAAACTATGACGTCACGGTTTGCTATTTCAGTACATTTTCCATAGTAAAATTTAGTTTTGACAGATCGTAATAAGTAACTGATTTGACTAGGTAGGACACAACCCTATTTGGGTTTCCATTTTTAATTATGTACTCTCATGGTATCCTAATGGTGATGGTGATGAATGGTATCCTAAAAGAGGTGTTCCCATCAGAGGCGACGACAATGCGACACTACACGATTCAATGACAGTATGACGTAGGTATAGATTTTAATGTCATCTATTTCATACATTTCCAATCGCGTCGTGGAGTTTCGCCTCTAATGTGAGGGTCCCAACGCTGTGACCATGACCAATAACCTACAAAATACAATGAAAAGTGTGTTACCTCGTAGGCAAGGACTCGTCATGCACATTTTTAGAGAACAAATGTGCTGCTATAGCCAAATCCGTTAGCGGCAGATGCTGACGCACGTGGTGCACCAAGTCTGCTAGGGTGGAGTACGCCAAGGGACGGAGAGACTCGTGCACTGTCCACCCGCCGCCTAAGAGCACGTCTTCGTCAAACAAACGCTCCATGTAAGGTACAAATTCTGGAATAAAAATCATAGAAATAAAAATCTCTTCATTTACCCCACAACCACAGCTAAGTATAAGCACCTGCAAGCTAATAAACAAAGTCGTAGATTAGTGTAAAAAATTACAAATAGTAAGCTATTAAATAATACCCAAAAGTGATGAATAGACTTTGTTGTTTTGTTCAACTACTATCATGAAGAAAAAGCAACTATTTTTAAGTGTTGATATAAGTTATATTATATATAGCTTCCTATTGATTTTAATTGACACCAATACTCAACAGTTCATAACTGCAAGTGATCACTAATAAAGACACAAAGATAAACATACTTAGCCTTAAATCCGTAGCGAGAATGTGACGCGTCGCAATCACCAGCTCTTTTCGGAGATGTGCCACCTCTGGTGGGCACAAAGTGAGGAGTCCTATAATGCCTTTAACCATTAGGTTAGCATGATTTGCTATTGTATCCTGGTATATCCTGATGATGTATGCTAAGAATGCTAATGTCTTTATTTGGGCCCCCATGAAGTCCACAAATACTTCTTTGTTGAATGAGGCAGACTGTCTGCAAAGTCATCATATTTTTTTTTTAGTAGATAAATAAAAATTAATTTAGTACCTACATACTGATAAAAAAAATAGTAAAATTACAAAAGTAATAGAATTTTGTGAACACAAGAACAGACCCATGCACATATAATTCAATACATTATTGCATTGGAACCACCTCAATAAATCTGCTAGGCTGAATTGGGAATAGACAGGTCACATTCGTTTTATGCAGTCAAACAAATAGGCAAAAATCTGCAAAGTGCAGTAGTGGGACCAAAGATAGGAAATAAAAAAAAAACATTTGAACCATCATCAAAAAGTACCTATGGTTAGCAGCAGGCTGTAAAGTAATGGTCTCCATGATGAGTGGGATGAAGTTGCTGACTTCCTGATGAACATTCTGCTTGTATAGCTGGTACATGAGCACTACAATTATTGGTAGCTCTTGTATCACCTTTAATGATAGCACTGATCTTGGTATTAGGTTGTACTGTAAGAAAAATATCGATTTTAGTTCGAGTACATACATAGTAGCATACAAAACTAAAAATATGACAAGACCTATGTGTCAACAAGTTAAGCATAAATCATTCAACAGCTATATGGACTAAACCAATAGTACTATACTGATAAGGAATGTTTGAATGTTTTCTCAAGAATTGTGCATCTCTATATCTACTATATAAAAATAAGTCGGGTTTTCCTTCCTGACGATTTAACTCGAGAACGGCCGGACCGATTTTGATGAAACTTTTTGTGTGGGTTCGAGTGGATCCAGGGATGTTTATAGCAAATAAAATTCAGCATTGCACCCATGCGAAGCCGGGGCGGGTCGCTAGTGTCTTATATTATTGATTATAATATTTATATTATATTTTTTTTTTATGCAATTAAGTAGTCAAGGGAAACATGTTAGCAACGTGGCAAAGAGGAGGCAAATTTGCGCCAAAGGTAAGCGCTTATTTACTAGCCGGTTTCAATATAGGCAACCAGATCCATACTAGTTGACATAATACAAAAAAAACACTGTTTCCTTATCAAGGACTGTTGAAATAGATGCGTTTTACAATACTTACAGTAACAACACTCCCATCAAGCAGCTTCTTCTCAGTGTGTATGGGGGTAGTGGTGTAAGTCTCTTGTAGAAGCTGTTCTATGTTCACTTCTGATAAATCTTTGACTCTTATTGTGGGCTTGGGCTCGAATATCTTAGGCATGTGATTTGGTAAATCTGAGTAGATGCCCTTCACCCATTGCAAGAATTTGTGTATCTAGTAAAATGAAATGGTACACAAAATAAATTTTCAGTGAACTATTGCTTATTAACAAACCCTCAGAAAGATCATTCCAAATCATTGCAAAATGGAAATAGAATGAAGGTAATGGAGCAGTACTACATATTTTTTTAAAGATATTATTTTTAATCAAATATTTTTATTAGTTGAAAGTATTATGCGTAAAACAACAAAAAGGTGAACTGTCACCGAACTCATACTACGTGAAAAAGATTAGGTAATCTTGGTATGAACTAGTTTTTAGTACTATAGTCAGTACAAATGCTTTAGCATTAGAATGATACTTGAAGCAAGCTCAATATTTCTTTCTTATTTCAGTTATATCACATCCGACCATTGAAATTTTGAGAGTCTCGGTCTCCACCTTAGAACATGTTTACCCCACCAGTTGTCAGTTCTTCGCAAGATATGGTCAGCCCACTGCTACTTCAGCTTGCTAATTCTTTGAGCTATGTCAATAACTTTGGTACTCTGTCAGACTAAGACCGGCTGATGATGATGAAACAATAATAAAATAATATTCTATTACTTACATCAACTTCAGTGCTATATGCTGGTCTGTACTGTTTGTGCAACTCCATAAATATCTTCAAACACACCAGAACATTCTCCTCATTCTCAATCTCCATTAATTTCAACATAAGTATAAGAATATTCTTAACATATGGTCGCAATGTCTCACTTATAGGTAAGCGGTGTATCATTTCCAGTATCAGTTTCCTGACTTGCTGAATATTGTACTCGGCTATGAAGTGTGGCTCCCCTTCTTGTAGAATTTTGAGGAATATTTTGAGGGAGTGATCCAAAAATTGTGGATATTGTGGTGAACTCAAAATAACCTTGAACAAAAATAAGGAGTATTCATTACCCATAATCAATATCGGTCTGTCCCCTAGTTATTAGTAGGGCTAAAATATCTCTGAAAGTACCCACTTTCTGAGATTGCCATATTTAGTTTGCAAAATCTTTAAACCCGGTACAAAGCCGAAAAAAGTAAATAGGCAATTATAAAGTTCAATTAGTAACTACCTCGAAGTTTTCGCTGAGCTCCTGAGCCGCTTTGAGCTTGATTTCATCTTTGGCTCCAGGATCCGCCAGCATGGTGACATAGCTCCGGTAAGTGTTCATTTGTGTGTGTGGGTCACCTGGACCCCCAGCAGTCATCGAAGCCATCATTTTAACTTATTATATACCTTCCACCATCGTACCGTCATAAAAATGTTGCATTATGTTAATCCTCATGGTGGTAAGAAGAGACACGAAAATATTTAATGTTTGACCACATCACAAGTTTTACACGACCACATTAAATTACGCATCTATTCCATTGTGTTTTTAAATCAAGTATGTATTGGGTTCAATGTTACAAAGTATTTACGTTACGGCATTCGTATCGGCTGCAAACACCACGGGCAAACGCCAAACACAGCAGCAGACCCAATTTAGTATACAATACATACAGCATACAGCTACAGACCAGTGTTGCCAACTGCTACCCTTACCTTGTAGCTAGACATCTTGCGAAAAGTAGCCAGATTGCCCAAATTGATGACACAAAAAAGTAGCTAGAAGTAGCTAAACCTTTAAAATAGGTAAAGTAAGTAGATAACGTGTATTTTTTCATAGTTAAATCAATTTTCAGCTTATTAAAACAGCGAGCAATAATTTGAAATTTATAAAATAAGACAAGGCAGAACGCAGAATAAGTTTTAAACGAAGAAATCTGTTTATCCCCTTCATTTATCCAGGTATTAGTAATAAAAAAGATAAGCCAGCCACGTTTAGGTACAATTTAAGGGCTGTAACCCTACTATCAAGTCTCGAATATACTCACATCTTGTAAAAGCGTAAAAGTAGCTAGAAAAAGTAGCTTAAAAAATCTAGCTACAAGATTTTGTAATTTGTAGCTGCCTGACACCCAAAAATAGCTAGATCTAGCTAGAAAGTAGCTAAGTTGGCAACACTGCTACAGACCGCTCGCTGCAAACCTGCAAACAAAAATAAAATGCCAGAAAATAATTAGGGATGTAAGAAATAATCGATATTTAGAATAATCGATTTTTTTTAAGTACTCGACTTTAATCTTCGATTTTTTTAATAAAATTATGAGGGAGGCGTTTCTAAAAAAGAAAAAGTAGTTCATTCCCTAAAGATAGATGGTGATGTCATCAAATGATGGCATTGTTTTTGTTCTCATAAATGCAAGGGTCATCAAATATACAGCTATTGATGCCGACAGACATGTTGTTTATTAGTGATATGTTTTGTGTGTTGTAGTTGGTGTGTTTTCTCCTGATTTACACTAGGTTTAAAGCGGTTCTAACAAATAAATAAAATAAATAATCTCAAGCCTTATATCCCCGAGGGGGTAAGCAGAAGTATTACATTTCTGGATATACTCGCTTTTCACCAGATATTCTTTGGACCCCTAAATGTGATAGGTGGTGAGCCCATCGCCCTTTGAGTATTAAACCAACCGGAGACGCCACTGACAGGCGTTCCCCTCTGCCAAAAAAAAGTGTCGGTCAACACGCATACCTGTTATATACAACTAGTTTTCTTGAGTTCACGGAGTGCTCGGATTGGTGAATGTATTTGTGTACATCTAGTTCAAGCTAGTGTTTAATTGTTTTGTCAAAAAATGCGTTTGTTTTAACATTATTTGTGTTTGTTTCCTCGTCCCAACGTCCCAAAATTGGCAGACTTTTTTTCAAAGAAACTAGTGCGCGTGACGTCTCCTGTTGGTTTAGTACTCAAAGCCATCGCCGGACCGGGTTTGTTCACACATATCTCAGAATTCATTCTGGGACCTACGGGTTTCCTCACAATGTTTTCCTTCACGGTCGAGCAAGTGATAAATATGTACGTAAGTTTCTAACAAACACAGGAATATTTACTCAGATCCCACCCGACTTTGCTTTGAACATCTGTCCTGGACCCTGTTTTATAAAGCTACAGGTTACAGGCTTCAGGGAAAAAAAGCCTGTAGTGCTCCTGTAGTTACAATCTACAGGTAACAGGTGTTTTATAAAGACCCCGGTAATATTACTATTGTAGCTTATGCTCGAAAATCTTGACTACAGATGCAGTTAACAAGTCGGAGTACAGCACTATGAATCAAACGTAAAAATAAAAAAAATACAGAATCGACATCTAATTTTTTGGCTTAAATGTCTAGTTTAACGCCATAAAATATTAATATCGCTACAAAGTATAAAACAAAGTCGCTTTCTCTATCCCTATATCCCTATGTATACTTACGCAACGGATTTTAATGCGGTTTTTTTTAAATAGATAGAGTGATTTAAGAGTGGCTAGTTTATCTATATCTTCTATCTATATCTATATCTATACATATAATAAAACTCTAACGGGGCCGTGTCTGTACATTAAATATTTTTTGAAAATTTTAACGGTAGTGTATATAGTTATCGATATAGATACCGAAACACCAATTTTTGGAATTTTTGTCTGTCTGTCTGTCTGTCTGTCTGTCTGTCTGTCTGTCTGTCTGTCTGGTTGTGCACGCATCACTCAAAAACTACTGAAAGGATTTTGATGAAATTTGGTATGGAGATAACTGAGTACCCGGGTCAACATCTAGGGTACTTTTTATTCCAGGAAAATATCTCATTCCCACGGGAAAATATAAAAACTGGTTAAAAAGAGAAATACGTACTACTCCGAAACGATAACACCTAGAAACTTGAAAAATGGTATGAAGGTGTCTGATATGTCATAGGAAATTGGTATCAAGGGATTTTGGGGAATTCCCACGGGAACGGGAATAAACTAAATCCAAGCGGGAAAACGCCGCTGGGCACCCGCAATTTGAAATATGGTATGTAGGTGTCTTAAATATGTCGTAGGCAACCACTATGAAGGGATTTTCGGAAATTCCCACGGGAACGGAAATAAACGGAATCCGCGCGGGCAACGCCGCTGGGCATCCGCTATATATATATATACATATAATAAAACTCTAACGGGGCCGTGTCTGTACATTAAATATTTTTTGAAAATTTTAACGGTAGTGTATATAGTTATCGATATAGATACCGAAACACAATTTTTTTGAATTTTTGTCTGTCTGTCTGTCTGTCTGTCTGGTTGTGCACGCATCACTCAAAAACTACTGGACGGATTTTGATGAAATTTGGTATGGAGATAACTGAGTACCCGGGTCAACATCTAGGCTACTTTTTATTCCAGGAAAATATCTCATTCCCACGGGAAAATATAAAAACTGGTTAAAAAGAGAAATACGTACTACTCCGAAACGATAACACCTAGAAACTTGAAAAATGGTATGAAGGTGTCTGATATGTCATAGGAAATTGGTATAAAGGGATTTTTGGAAATTCCCACGGGAACGGGAATAAACTAAATCCAAGCGGAAAACGCCGCTGGGCACCCGTTATTTGAAATATGTTATGTAGGTGCCTTAAATATGTCGTGGGCAACCACTATGAAGGGATTTTCAGAAATTCCCACGGGAACGGGAATAAACGGAATCCGCGCGGGCAACGCCGCTGAGCATCCGTTAGTTTTCAATAAAATTAATACAAAGTTGCTCTTTCGGTGTAAGAGCATGGTTTTTGCACGTCTCTTTTTATATCTCCTCCAATATGCTCCAAAACATATTGCATTTGAGCATTCTAAATTTCTCATTGAAGGTGAAAATCGTTTTGCGAGTTCATATTGGGTCTGACGGCGAAAGTTCTTGGCCGTTGTGTTCTTGGATGTTGACCACTATCCTTAGAGACCGAGTCTGAGCTCCAAACACGCAACATCACTCAAAATATTCGAATAACCATCAACAAAACATAACTCAATATAACAAACTTCCTCCTGTATGTAACTAAATTACCTACGCCTGTAGAAACACCTGTAGAAATGTTTACAAGTTTTTATTTTTAATTTTTTTTTACAGTTGTATTTTACAATTTTTTCCGTAAACACCTGTAAATAATAGGTTGAATCATGCTCGAATATGCATTAAATTGTCTATGGAAAGTTACAGGCACGGGTTCCTGTAGATTGTAAATAAAATGACCTGTAGCTTTTTAAAACGCCTGTACCTGTAATTTTATCAAGTGTTGCTGTTTAATTTATCAGTGTTGCTGCTTTTTTCCCTGTAAATTGTAACCTGTAGCTTTATAAAATAGGGCCCTGGTAGCTCTAATCCACTGTCATAAGGTCTCATCAATTGGATATGTATGCCGCCTCCATTTCTTCAGTTAACGATGGAACGTGTACGCACCCATGTTAAAAATAACAACATAATATATATCGTAGTCGCTGCACATAGATAAATTGTGTTTAACCTGTGTTGCAATAAAATATTCTCAGTTTAATATTTATTTACTATCAATATGTCAACTTCTCGTTTTTTAATGTGTGGCATAACTGTTACTGTTTTAGTTTATGACAGCTCCATGAAAGTTCAGTTCAGCACCATCTATTGACACCTTTGAATACTCAAGTGACAGCTGTCACTGAAAACGCCTCATTGATTTTTAATTAATTGATTATATTTTTACACATTTTAATCGATTCTTGTACAGCATCATCTGTGCGACGAATAAAGACATTTTGAGTAAGTTCACTAACCAAGTTTATGTTAAGATAAAACGACAAAGAATGTGAAAAAAATAATGTTTGTCATACATATAGTAAGCCGTGGATTACGTAGTTGGTAGTACTTAAACTTACACCTACCTAGTGTAACTAATTGTTAATTGGTTTGTACTATTGTTTGTATTCCCTAATAAAATAAAAATAAAATATAAATTGGTAGTTTTTTCCTGTAATTTATTTTTAATAATCAATTACTTTTAATACATGTTGTAAACAGACCCGGTCCGGCGATGGGCTCACCACCTATCACGCTTAGGGGTCCAATGTATCTCGTGAAATGTGGGTATATCCAGTAATGGAATACCTCTGCCTACCCCCTCGGGGATGAAAGGCGTGAGATTATATTATATTTATATTATTATTACTTTTAATACAACTAATCGATTTTAAAAAGAAAACGAAAATCGACTAATTTTAAAAAGAGAAAATCGATTATTAATAAATCGATTTTTTTATCAATGTCACATCCCTAAAAAATACCAAAAAGTCACAGAGTTTGTTTTTAATGGGCAACCGACTTGTGAGCATGTGGTCCTCCGTACCACCTCTTAATTCTTTTCGAAAACCACCTAGAAGTAATGTGACGGTGATTGTGACGCTGATTTCTGCTATCATTTTGATTGTGACGGCTTCCTCGCAGAAGGATGGATCAAAATAGGTGGCACGGAGGTTCACATGCTTTGTCTATGGTTTTCAGACAAATCGTCGAATTCCAAGAGAATCACACCATGTACCGGCGAAATTAACATTTTAAACCAATGTGACGGAATATGTGACAGCTACAAACACATTCTTTACATATGTGACGCAATAGGGACAGAGAAATAAGCGATCTTTTTTTCAGAAGCATGTCTTGAGTTTGGCCACCATTTTAACGTCAAAAATCCTTTTTAAACATGCATTTAAATAAAAACCTAACAGGAATTCGAAACCGTTTAGTCACGACAAATAGCTCATAATATTATTTCCACGACTACTTCATTATTTTTTAAGAAAAACGTGAATGAATTTTTCATATACACGAATTAGGGTGACCAATGTCTTAGATCACCTTAGGACATTCATCTATAAATAAAAAAATTGAACTCTCATCGGCTCTAAATTCAAAAGAATGTTTGCTGCTGACAGCACTGATACAACGAATAATAATAATTTAAAAAACGAATAAAGACGCTGTAATGGTAAACTGAAATAAAGCTAAAGAAATATTTATAGAAAGTATAAGAATTAATGGCCTCGTGAGTAGCCAGGTCATGTCTAACAAGGCAAGGATGGCTATGCATAACGCTGTTCTGGTCCCGACGCTGATGTATGCCAGTGAATGTTGGGTGTGGCAGAAGAAGCATGAAAGCAAGGTGAACGCAGTGGAAATGAGGTCTTTGAGGAAAATGTGTGGAGTAAAATTGTGTGATAGAGTGAGGAATGCGGATATACGAGAGAAGTGTGGTTTGAAAGAAGATGTAGTGACAAGGATAAAAAAGGGCATGTTGAGCTGGTTTGGTCATTTAGAACGTATGGACGAAAGAAGAGTAACGAAAGAGATTTATGGTGCAAACTAGATGTCGCGCGGTGCGCGAGGCCGCAAGCGGCCACGCGTGTCTCTGTGGGGTCGTATTTTGACAGAAAAATAAAGTCTAATTTTGGGCGGCCATCTTGTTTTAGCCATTTTAAGTCAAAAAATAATACCATTATCTTAAATATTTCTTTTCATGGCAACACTGTTTACTGAGACCCACAACCGCTCCATACAAGCCAACTTTCCTAAGTGTTGCCAACTGTGTAAAAAATGCCGATTAAGATTAAGAAAATTGATTTTTTTCAGTAAAACAAAAATAATGGGGCGGCCATCTTGTTTTTTCAGATTTTCGGGATTTTCTGGTAAACTACAGGATATGACCTATGTGATGACATCAAACACATCCCTGTAGGATATCGGCATCTGGGAGATCAATTCGGGTCTTTTGAGGTCTACCCTAAAAATTAAATCAACCATAACTTTCAGTGTTGCCAGGCAAAAATAAAAAATCCTACATAAGGTCATAAGGAGAGATAAAATGTTTCACTGACTGTCACTTGTTTTTGCAAAATGGTAAAATTTAGAGTTTTGACATTTTGCATTAAAAGTAAAAAAATACGCCAAATTCCAGGAATATTCTTAAACATGGCAACACCACGTAGTGAGACCTCTAACCCCGCCATACAAGCCAACTCGCTCAGGTGTCGCCATCTTGCCGAAAATCGACATTCAAAATCTGGTAAAATTCATCTTTTTCTTTGGGAGCCAATCACAGGGCGGCCATCTTGGATTTTTTGTTTTTTAGATTTTTCTGGTAAACTACGGGATGTGCCTAAAAAGATGACGTGCATTTGTAACTGTACGATGTCGGCAACCATGCGTCTAATTCGGGTCAACTGGGGTCTACAATAGCCTAAACTTTGAAACATTACTACGCGGCCGCCATTTTGTTTTTTCAAATTTTTTAATTATTTTCGTAAATTATACAAGCGATCCTACAGACGCCAAAAATTTGAACCGAATCGGCCGAAAAACAAAAGAGATACGATAGGCAAGCCCGGCCGCCATTTTGTTTTTTTGAAAAGTCGGAATTTTCCCTAGGTCACTCCGCCATCTTGAACACTTTTCTCCTACATGACTTGACTCCAAAACGACTCCTTCTGGGAGAACAATTATGTCAATGAGTCAGTCAGTGAGTGAGTGGTAGTCGAGCTTTATATATTATAGACTAGATGTCGCGCGGTGCGCGAGGCCGCAAGCGGCCACGCGTGTCTCTGTGGGGTCGTATTTTGACAGACAAATAAAGTCTAATTTTGGGCGGCCATCTTGTTTTAGCCATTTTAAGTCAAAAAATAATACCATTTTCTTAAATATTTCTTTTCATGGCAACACTGTTTACTGAGACTTACAATCGCTCCATACAAGCCAACTTTCCTAAGTGTTGCCAACAGTGTAAAAAATGCCGATTAGGATTAAGAAAATTGATTTTTTTCAGTAAAACAAAAATAATGGGGCGGCCATCTTGTTTTTTCAGATTTTCGGGATTTTCTGGTAAACTACAGGATATGACCTATGTGATGACATCAAACACATCCCTGTAGGATATCGGCATCTGGGAGATCAATTCGGGTCTTTTGAGGTCTACCCTAAAAATTCAATCGGCCATAACTTTCAGTGTTGCCAGGTGAAATTCAAAAAACCTACAAAAGGTCATAGGGAGGAATAAAATGTTTCACTGACTGTCACTTGTTTTTGCAAAATGGTAAAATTTAGACTTTTGACATTTTGCGTTAAAAGTAAAAAAATACGAAAAATTCCGGGAAAATTCTTCAACACGGCCACACAACGTAGCAAGACCTCCAACCTCGCTATACAGACCAACTCGCTCAGGTGTTGCCATCTTGCCGAAAATCGACAATCAAAATGTGGTAAAATTAATACTTTTCTTTGGGAGCAAATCACCGGTCGGCCATCTTGGTTTTTCAAATTTTCGGGATTTTCTGGTAAACTACAGGATATGCCCTGTGCGATGACACCAAACACATCCCTTTAGCATATTGGCATCTGGGAGATCAATTCGGGTCAAGTGGGGTCTAAAACCACTCCAACTTTGAAACACTACTACGCGGCCGCCATTTTATTTTTTCAACTTTTTTAACTATTTTCGTAAATCATTTAAACATTTCTACAGATTCCAAAAATTTCAGCCGGATCGGCCGGAAAATAAAAGAGATACGATAGGCAAGCCTGGCCGCCATTTTGTTTTTTTGAAAAGTCGGAATTTTCCCGGGGTCACCCCGCCATCTTGAACACTTTTTTCATATATGACTTGACTCCAAAACGACTCCTTCTGGGAGAACAATTATGTCAATCAGTCAGTCAGTGAGTGAGTGAGTGAGTGAGTGGTAGTCCAGCTTTATATATTATAAACTAGATGTCGCGCGGTGCGCGAGGCCGCAAGCGGCCACGCGTGTCTCTGTGGGGTCGTATTTTGACAGAAAAATAAAGTCTAATTTTGGGTGCCCATCTTGTTTTAGCCGTTTTAAGTCGAAAAATAATAAAATTTTGTTAAATATTTTTTTTCATGGCAACACTGTTTACTGAGACCCACAATCGCTCCATACAAGCCAACTTTCCAAAGTGTTGCCAACAGGCTAAAAAATGCCTATTAAGATTAAGAAAATTGATTTTTTTCAGTAAAACAAAAATAACGGGGCGGCCATCTTGTTTTTTCAGATTTTCGGGATTTTCTGGTAAACTACAGGATATACCCTATGCGGTGACACCAAACACATCCCTGTAGCATATCGGCATCTGGGAGATCAATTCGGGTCTTTTGAGGTCTACCCTAAAAATTCAATCGGCCATAACTTTCAGTGTTGCCAGGTGAAATTCAAAAAACCTACAAAAGGTCATAGGGAGGAATAAAATGTTTCACTGACTGTCACTTGTTTTTGCAAAATGGTAAAATTTAGACTTTTGACATTTTGCGTTAAAAGTAAAAAAATACGAAAAATTTTGGGAAACTTGTTAAACATGGCAACACTCCGTTAAAAGACCTCTAACCCCGCCATACAAGCCAACTCGCTCAGGTGTCGCCATCTTGCCGAAAATCGACATTCAAAATCTGGTAAAATTCATCTTTTTCTTTGGGAGCCAATCACAGGGCGGCCATCTTGGATTTTTTGTTTTTTAGATTTTTCTGGTAAACTACGGGATGTGCCTAAAAAGATGACGTGCCATTTGTAACTGTACGATGTCGGCAACCATGCGTCTAATTCGGGTCAAGTGGGGTCTACAATAGCCTAAACTTTGAAACATTACTACGCGGCCGCCATTTTGTTTTTTCAAATTTTTTACTTATTTTCGTAAATTATACAAGCGATCCTACAGACGCCAAAAATTTGAACCGAATCGGCCGAAAAACAAAAGAGATACGATAGGCAAGCCCGGCCGCCATTTTGTTTTTTTGAAAAGTCGGAATTTTCCTGGGGTCACCCCGCCACCTTGCACACTTTTTTCCTACATGACTTGACTCCAAAACGACTCCTTCTGGGAGAACAATTATGTCAATCAGTGAGTGAGTGAGTGAGTGGTAGTCCAGCTTTATATAATATATATACTAGATGTCGCGCGGTGCGCGAGGCCGCAAGCGGCCACGCGTGTCTCTGTGGGGTCTTATTTAGACAGAAAAATAGAGTCTAATTTTGGGCGCCCATCTTGTTTTAGCCATTTTAAGTCGAAAAATAATAAAATTTTGTTAAATATTTTTTTTCATGACAACACTGTTTACTGAGACCTACAATCGCACCATACAAGCCAACTCTCCAAAGTGTTGCCAACTGGCTAAAAATGCCGATTATTATTAAGAAAATTGAAATTTTTCAGTAAGACAAAAATAACGGTGCGGCCATCTTGTTTTTTCTATTTTTCGGGATTTTCTAGTAAACAACAGTATATACCCTATGCGATGACACCAAACACATCCCTGTAGCATATCGGCATCTGGGAGATCAATTCGGGTCTTTTGAGGTCTACCCTAAAAATTAAATCAACCATAACTTTCAGTGTTGCCAGGCGAAAATCAAAAAACCTACAAAAAGTCATAAAGAGAGATAAAATGTTTCACTGACTGTCACTTTTTTTTGCAAAATGGTAAAATTTAGAGTTTTGACATTTTGCGTTAAAAGTAAAAAAATACGTTAAATTCCGTGAAAATTCTTAAACACGGCAACACTACGTAGCAAGACCTCTAACCCCGCTATACAGACCAACTCGCTCAGGTGTTGCCATCTTGCCGAAAATCGACAATCAAAATGTGGTAAAAATAATACTTTTCTTTGAGAGCAAATCACCGGTCGGCCATCTTGGTTTTTCAGATTTTCGGGATTTTCTGGTAAACTACAGGATATGACCTATGTGATGATACTAAACACATCCCTGTAGCATATTGGCATCTGGGAGATCAATTCGGCTCAAGTGGGGTCTAAAACCACTCCAACTTTGAAACACTACTACGCGGCCGCCATTTTGTTTTTTCAACTTTTTTAACTATTTTCGTAAATCATTTAAACATTTCTACAGATTCCAAAAATTTCAGCCGGATCGACCGGAAAACAAAAGAGATACGATAGGCAAGCCTGGCCGCCATTTTGTTTTTTTGAAAAGTCGGAATTTTCCCGGGGTCACCCCGCCATCTTGAACACTTTTTTCATATATGACTTGACTCCAAAACGACTCCTTCTGGGAGAACAATTATGTCAATCAGTCAGTCAGTGAGTGAGTGAGTGAGTGAGTGGTAGTCCAGCTTTATATATTATATATATAGATATATAGATGTTGAAGGATACAAGGCAAGAGGACGCCGCAGAAAGACGTTCATGGATCAAATTCGTGACGTCCTTCAAAAATCTGGTGTCAAGAGTGCAAAGAATAAAAGAGCCTGCATGAAAAGGCTTATGGATGTGAAGGAAGCGAGGGAAGTGTGCAAAGATCGGGCAAAGTGGCGATCCATCGTCTCTGTCTACCCCTGTGGGAAGAAGGCGTGAGCTGTATGTATGTATGTATGGAATACCTCTGCCTCCTCGGGGATAAAAGGCGTGAGATTTTTATTTATAAGAATTAGATAATTATCGACACAATTTCTGTTATAGTAAATAACTCTGGATCGACATTCGCACAATTCAATTTATTAGTAATAAATTAATAATCTCACGCCTTATATCCCCGAGGGGGTAGGCAGAGGTTATACCCACCTTTCAACAGATATTTTTTGAACCCCTAAACGTGAAATAATCGTCATAATATGAGCAGTAAGATGTATAGACAAAAAAAAGAGTAGATTCTTTTTATTTTGTCTATGTAGGTATTTTCAACTTTAATAACTAACCTATCACGTGTAGGGGTCCAATATATCTCGTGAAATGTGGGTATATCTAGTAATAGAATACCTCTGGCTACCCCCTCGGGGATAAAAGGCGTGAGATTATATATATATTTTTTAATTAACCAGCCACTTATTATTTAAAACTTTTGCCTGATACACCCAAGGGTAATTTTTGCGACAAAGCCCTCTCATAAAGTAACAATGACAATTACAAAAAAAAAGTATTTCTTTCATGTTTATGACCATTTTGTGTCGAATGGGTGGGAATGGAATAAAAAGACGGTGTTACTGGCTTCTCATTGTTCAACTCTAATTAGGGTCCTGGTAATAAAGTTTGAGCTTACAAGTGACAATTCTACCGAATGTATCAGGCTTAGCGTTTGTCGTACATGTATTCATATATCATTCATTACAAGATGTTTCAATAAATATTATAATAAAAACTTACTGTCTTTCATTGAATTCTTTATTTTCATTAAAATTTTCGATTCTATATAGTTATTGTAAATAAAACATACTTAGATATTGGTAGGTAGACAATAAACACCCCTTCTTTACCATTTGCGAAGTGCCTACCGCACTTCAGTATGAAGTACTTTCAATCAAGAGGGTCGACTCTGAATCAGTCCCAACAAAATCATAGTCACCCTATACAGTGACTTTCCATAGTAATGGACAAATCCAATTTTCTCTTAAACGAATAAAGTAGTCGTGGAAATAATATTATGAGCTATTTGTCGTGACTAAACGGTTTCGAATTCCTGTTAGGTTTTTATTTAAATGCATGTTTAAAAAGGATTTTTGACGTTAAAATGGTGGCCAAACTCAAGACATACTTCTGAAAAAAAGATCGCTTATTTCTCTGTCCCTATTGCGTCACATATGTAAAGAATGTGTTTGTAGCTGTCACATATTCCGTCACATTGGTTTAAAATGTTAATTTCGCCGGTACATGGTGTGATTCTCTTGGAATTCGACGATTTGTCTGAAAACCATAGACAAAGCATGTGAACCTCCGTGCCACCTATTTTGATCCATCCTTCTGCGAGGAAGCCGTCACAATCAAAATGATAGCAGAAATCAGCGTCACAATCACCGTCACATTACTTCTAGGTGGTTTACGAAAAGAATTAAGAGGTGGTACGGAGGACCACATGCTCACACCGACTTGACCTTTCTGCCGTTCATTGCAAAAGCATTACTGACGCAGATATAAATATTTATATAAATCTCTTTACTAGGATTGGTCAAATATATATATATATATATATATATATATATATATATAATCTCACGCCTTTTTTATCCCCGAGGGGGTAGGCAGAGGTATTCCATTACTGGATATACCCACATGTCACGAGATATATTGGACCCCTAAACGTGATAGGTGGTGAGCCCATCGCCGGACCGGGTCTGTCTACACATGTCTCAGAATTAATTCTGAGACCTGCGGGTTTCCTCACGATGTTTTCCTTCACCGTCGAGCTAGTGATAAATATTGGTCTAATCTTTTTTTTTATTGTGGTATCTGTATACTCTTTGGTGGTATCTAAAATAGAACCATTCTAAAGAAACAGCCAAGACTGGTTCAAGAGGGCTTGAGGCAGTGATAAAATACGGTGTCTCTTTGTTTTCCTTGGCTAAAAATAAAATATTTTGTTCATTTCCTTGTAGATGAGAGCTTTGAGTATTAATACTTAATTCTTTTCTAAAATCTAGAACTATTGTAACGGTGATTGTGACAGTAATTTCTGCTATCATTTTGATTATGATGGCTTCCCCGTAGAAGGATTGATCAAAATTGGTGGCACGGAGGTCGACATGCTTACGATGGCAACATTAACCATTGACATTCGTTCAAAGTCAACGGATTGACCATGATATTTGTAGACATTTGTAGACATTCTTTACAATATAGGTAGGGTAGGATTTTAGGTAGGTAAGACTTATTGTCCGACTTATATTATAGGAATAAGAATTGATAACTTTCATCTTCGTTAAACACTACATTTATTTTCGAATACAAGGAAAGTAAACAATACAAAAATACAGAAGCACAAAAGTCCCAGTCATAGTCATAGTAAAGTCCCAAAGTAAACAGATCTCAAAAGTCACAGTCAAAAAGTCCAAAAGTCAAAAAGTTCCAGTAAAAAGTCCCAAAATTACTAAAGTACAAAAATACTAGTGTCTGACCGAAAGTTAGGTTTTGGTTTCGGCCGAGTTTCGGCTAAAAATCAAGTTTCGGCGGCAGTTTCTGAAACTGATTTCCTAAGTTGTCGTGCCCGTTCGCCTAACTTCGTTTCTCTCGGCAACGCTTTGGCGGACATTTGTTGTGTCAATTGTCGTGCGTTAATATAAAATGTATTTTCATATTATATTAAATAAATTATTACAACAAAATTAATATGTGTTTCCATTTCATGTCCTAATTAATGCAGAGTAATGGGTAAAATGCACCAAATTTCTGTATTTTAAGGAATTTTATACTTGACAACGTGAGTTTCGGTTTCAGTTTCGGCTGAAAATGAAGCTACAGTCGAATATTCGGTTTCGGTTTAAACCAGTTTCGGCTGGAAAACCAGTTTCGGTCGGACACTAAAAAATACAAATCCTTCCTCTTTATAATAGGTGCCATCCTTAAATTACGTCACACGTTAAGGGGATGGGGGGGTTGACGATTGTGACAAGGGGTTGGGAGGGGCCCTAATCTAATATTTTCTTATTTTTTCAAGTTTCTGATTTGTTGTTGATTTTATTAAAAAGAATTTAATTAAATGGAAATAAAACTTATTACGGAACTGCTGTTTTAATCCAACATCTAGTGGTAAAATTGCAATTTATGTTACGTCACACTAAGGAGGGGGTGGTCTCACAACTGTGACCAGTTGTGACAAGGACGTGGGGAGGGTTCAAAAGTACATAAAATTTGTGTTACGTAATTTATGGATGGATAGTGTAGATGACAAATAAGATATTGAATTTTGGAACAGCTTACAGAGTGTCCTTGTCAAGGCACTTTTTTAAATTTTCACAACCAACCAAAACACTTCACCGCTGCGGGGTATTTTATAGTTGTTTATACCTACAATGGCTACAATGACAAGGTCACGCCTTTTTTTCTTATTTTAATCGATGTAAAAAGTTTAGTAATGTACATACTACCTTACCGAATGTAGTATTTTTTTTTTAAATCAATCCGGGAGGGATTAATTTAAATTAATTTAGGGAGGGCAGCAATTTTCTCGAGTCTTTCCCTCCCTCGAGCGGGAATCACATAGTAGTAGTCTGACTTTAAAATTTCAACCCTTCTTAGCTTCGAAATTCTACTAATACTATAAACGTAAAAGTTTGTGAGTATGGATGTGTATATGGATGGATGAACGGATTTTGATTAAACTTACGGATAAATAGATTTTACATCAGAATAACACACAGGCTATATTTTATTCCCATATTCCCATGGGAACGTGAACTACGAGGGTGAAACTGGGGGATGCTGATAGTAAATCATATTTTTTAAATTCTTTATATTATTTAAAAAATCCAATCCAAATCCAATCCAAAACAATCAATGTAAAATGCCAAATTGTCCATGTTTCAAGGAAAATTGTGGTTGCACTATTAGAAAGGGACATAAAACTATTCGAGGTGCCTCTCAATGGGACCGCCTGCTTTTTTAGGAGCACTTTCTCCCTTTATAATATACAAACTTCTTGGCTGCAAGTAAAAATATTCATTCTGTGGTTCATGTCTGTCATTGGTCATTGGTGATGGTTACTAGTCTGTGGTGATTGGCATCGATGAACTGAATGCTTTTTACACTAATATTTTTGTAAGCGAAAAATGGGTTGAAAATGAATTAAAAAGTACGTTTTAGTCCTGAGGAAGTGAAATAAACTTAGTCGGGACCAACATAAAATGTGATCATGGCTGCATTTGCGACGGTGTTCGTCATAACAATCTGGCTTCGCTGCTCACTATTGTACGGATACGAGTTTATATCACAGTATCCTAATCAACAGAACGAGACATTCCAATTCTATCATCTCGCAGTTGACAAAGTAAGTGGGCAAGTTTATGCCGGCTCGCTGAATTGGCTTCACCAACTAAGCTCTGACTTGAAACCAATTCATGTAATACGGACCGGGCCTAAACTCGACAACCCGATGTGCCATGCGAGTGGCTGCCCCTCGCCAGATATAAAAACAGCATTGGTGGACAACGTGAACAAAATATTGGTCATAGATCAAGAATCGCGAATGGTGATCAGTTGCGGCTCTGTCGCCCAAGGTTCCTGTACCAAATACAAGCTGGGCGACTTGTCTGCGGAGCCAGAGTTTGTTCCTGTGAGTGTCGCAGCCAACGATGCTGACGCTTCCACTTACGCCTTTATTGGCCCCGAGAGATACAACTCCTGGGACCGCTCCAACGTGCTGTATGTGGGGACGACATTCACAAACAATGGAGAGTACAGACACGATGTTCCTGCCATATCCAGTAGAGATCTCATGACCCTCGACCTTGCCCAGTTCACTTTTTCGAAGCAGAGTTTGATACAGATCGACGTAAAATACAGAGACAACTTCCTAGTGCAATATGTGTATGGGTTTAATGCCAGTGATTATGCTTATTTTTTATTGATTCAAAAACATTCCCACCTTGCTGGAAATGAGGAACTTGGTTATGTGTCACGCTTAGCTCGGACATGTGTGAATGATGACAACTACAACAGCTACACTGAAGTTACTTTAGAATGTCAAGTAAAGGAAGAAACTGCTAATGGTAAGAGTGAATTTGTCAATTACAACTTAGTACAAGATGCAAAAATTGCTAGAGCAGGTTCTAACTTGGCCACACAACTGGGCATAGAACAGGGTGAGCCAATACTAATAGCATCATTTAGCCCTCCAAAAGGAATTTCTAATGAACCAATGGCCAAGTCAGCAGTATGTGTGTTTTCATTGCAAGAAATAGAAATTAAGTTTAATGAAAATGTTCATATGTGCTTCAATGGTAGTACTAAGGCTCGTAACATGGGTTACATATCAGGTATGATATCAGATGGAAAATGTCCCAGTGTAGGTTCTGTAGGGAATATACTCAATTTTTGTGAGGTAGGCCTTAAAATAAGTGGACTATATCCAATTAAAACAATGTCTGTCATAAATTGGAATAACACTTTAGTGACATCTGTTACCATGTCTGTGACTGGTTTACATACTGTAGCTTTTATGGGGACTAGTGGTGGCGCATTAAAAAAAGTGTTAATAGATGCTGAACGAGCATTAGAATATTCTAGTGAAGATCTCTTGCCAGGTCAGAGAATTCTTCCGGATACCACATTATCGCCATACCAGAAAACACTGTATGTTCTGGGGGAAAATACAATTGTTCAAATACCAACTGAAAAGTGTGCAGAACACGGCAACTGTTCTTCTTGTCTGGAGTCTAATGATCCACATTGTGGTTGGTGTTCTCTAGAAAAAAGATGCACTGTACAGAGCATGTGTCAGAAGGGCACGCAAAGTGCACCTAGGTGGCTCTCACAGTATACTGGACAGCAGTGCATTGATTTTGAACAAATTTTGCCAGATAGAATATCAATGAATGAAATTGCTACAGTTCAACTTATTATCAGAACCTTACCAGATTTACCTTTAGGTTCATATAAGTATAGATGTGTCTTTGGCAATACTCCTCCTATAGATGCAGCTGTTACATCAAATGGCTTAGCATGTCCCACACCTGATATTAAACATAGACCCAAAATTCCGCAAAATCAGGACCATGTATATGTTCCTTTGTCTGTACACTCATCAGAAACCAATAAAGATTTCGTTTCTAGGAACTTTGCCTTTTATGATTGTTCAAAACATACAACATGCCATACATGCATAATGAGTGAGTGGGCGTGCAATTGGTGTATTTATGATAATCGATGCACACATGACACCTCGGTGTGCCAACGAACCATCATTAGTGGAGAAAATAACCCAACAAAATTGCTCAATCATGGTATTGGGCATTGTCCACGAATACGGCAATATATGAAACCTATTTTGTTGCCTAACAATGTCCCTAAAGAATTGGAACTTGAAGTTGAGAATTTACCACATTTGCAACCGGGACATACAGGTTTTCAATGCATAGTAAGCATTGAATTAGCCAACATGATATTACCAGCTAGAGTTGAGTCCAACCATTACATTGTATGCGACAAAACAACATATTCATATGAGGAAGATGTGGGAGAATATAATGTTAGTGTGAAAATTGTTTGGAACCATAAACACTACATAGACACCATTACTATAACTTTATACAAGTGTGAAATTCTTGGTTCTCATAGGGAACATGCTGATTGCTCTCTGTGCATAACACGTAATTCCATTTATCAGTGCACTTGGTGTGGTAACTCATGCTCTTACAGTGAGTCCTGCCTTGAAAACCCTGTCACAGAATGTCCAAAACCTAGAATTGACATGATAAAACCCCTTAGTGGGCCTCTAGAAGGAGGTACAATAGTTACAATAGAAGGGAGTAATCTTGGGTTGAGAGTGGAAGAAGTAAAAGGCAAAGTTCGCATTGGTGAGGTTCCATGTGATATTGTAAATTTTGAGGTGTCTGTTAGCATTACATGTCGCACCGGTCCTTCTAATGATTCTGATTCAGCTCCTGTCATAGTAGAAAATGATGCTGGATATACAGAATCATCTGTTTTATTTAGCTACAAAAATATAAAGTTACAAGGTGTCTATCCTACCCTTGGGCCTGTATCTGGTGGTACTCAGCTAGCAATAGGGGGTCAATATTTGAATATTGGATCAACGGTGTCTGCTTATTTAGACGAATTACCATGTGCTGTAAATAAAACACAAACATCAAATAGCAGGCTAATATGCATTACACCGAAAGCCTATTCTCCAAGAGTGATTACTACACTGACCGTCGCCATTGACAATGCCAATCGCTCTCTACATGGGGACTTGTTTAATTACACTGCAGATCCTACCATTATGGAAATAAAACCTTTAAAAAGTTTTGTATCTGGTGGAAGAATGATTACTGTACATGGCACTAATTTGCATACCATCCAAAAACCGCTAATGAAATTATATTATGCTAATGAAGAACTTCCAGTAAATTTCACAGCATGTACTGTATTAAACTCGAATCAAATGGAATGTCCAAGTCCTGCAATTAATGACAAATATCATGAAATTTTACAAGCAACCAAAGCTCAGACTAGTACACCACAAATAGCAATGAAAGTTGGATTTGTTATGGATAATGTAGAAACCATGCATGACTTGGAAAAATACTTTAACCCTCCACGAACTCACATGGTTTTTGTAGAAGATCCTCATGTGTACCAATTTCCTAATCGCATTAAATCTTATAAAGGAGATCCGCTAGTCATAGAAGGAGAACATTTGATAAGAGCAAGTGATGAATCAGATGTGGTGGTAACTATTGGCATTCAGCCATGCAATGTTACCAGTCTAACGATGCAACAACTCCTTTGTACGCCGCCAGAAATACAACCTGCTAACACTGATGAAAATGGTGTCCAAATTACGGATATAAATCTACCCTTGGTAGTGGTTAAAGTTGGTCAGAATCTAAGATTCCCAATAGGATATCTCCATTACGAATTACTTAGAAATTATAACTTTCCACCGGAAGTTATAGCGGGTATTGCTTCAGGGACTTTCTTCTTAGTACTAATTTTCATGATAGTGCTGGTTGTGTATAGAAGACGCAGTACGAAAGCAGAAAGAGAATATAAAAGAATTCAGATACAAATGGACACCTTGGAAAGCAATGTGAGATTGGAATGCAAATTAGCATTTGCAGAATTACAAACTGATATGTCGGATTTGGCAGCTGATTTGGAACATTCGGGTATTCCTACTCTGGATCATGTAAATTACGTTATGAAAGTTTTCTTCCCGGGCGTATCGGACCATCCGATATTGAACGTACAACGGCAATTTATTAATGCCCCAAGAACTAACTATGACGCCGCGATGATTCAGTTTGAACAACTTCTGAATAACAAATGTTTCCTTCTGTCATTCATAGACACATTAGAAGCCCAGAAGTCATTTAACATCAGGGATAAAGTTAATGTAGCGTCTCTTTTGATGATCATCTTGATGGGGAAAATGGAGTATGCTACAGATATATTGAAATCTTTACTATTACGCCTGATTGAAAAATCTGTTTGTAACAAACATCCTCAATTGATGTTAAGGAGAACTGAAAGTGTGGTTGAGAAAATGTTAACAAACTGGATGGCACTGTGTATGTATTATTACCTTAAAGACTACGCAGGATCATCGCTGTTCTTGCTATTCAAAGCAATCAAACATCAAATTGAAAAGGGTGTTGTGGATGCCATAACACATGAAGCTCGCTACTCATTATCAGAAGAAAAGCTTTTAAAAGAGCAAATTGATTATCAAACTATAACATTGCATATAGTACAAGACGAATTCGACGAAAAACTCCAATGTAAAGTTTTAGACTGTGATAGTATATCGCAAGTAAAGTCTAAGATTCTTGATGCTTTGTTCAAAAACACTCCCTTTTCTATGCGACCTTCTGTGCACGAGGTAGATTTAGAGTGGCGACATGGAAGAGGTGGGCATGTAACACTTCAGGATGAAGATGTTACTACAAAGACTCTTAGTGGCTGGCGGAAACTGAATACTCTAGCTCATTACGGAGTTAAAGAGTCAGCCGTCATGTCTTTAATATCGCGACAAAACGACAGTTTTAATACACCTTATAAGATTCCGTGCAAAAATTGTACAGGAATATACTGCTCCAACTCTCACATTCGTGTTTTCAACAGTGATATTACTGATCAAAATGTACATTTTTATCATTTGGTGAAGCCTCTTGAATACCAACATATCGTCAACAAATCTTCAGAACACAGTCACAAAGCGATACCGGAGATATTTCTCACTAGATTGTTATCTACGAAAGGAACTGTTCATAAGTTTGTCGACGATTTTTTCAGTACGATTCTTACTGTAAATGAAGTTCTACCACCAGCAGTAAAATGGTTATTCGATCTTTTTGATGATGCCGCTAGAACTCATGGAATTATGAATCCAGAAGTAGTTCATGCTTGGAAATCAAATAGTTTGCCACTAAGATTTTGGGTGAACCTAATAAAAAACCCTGATTTCATATTTGACATTAACAAAACTGCTACAGTTGACTCATCCTTATCGGTGATCGCGCAAACATTTATGGATGCGTGTTCACTGACTGAACATCGACTTTGTAAAGATTCGCCATCCAATAAATTACTTTTTGCTAAAGACTTGCCTACGTATAGGGATATGGTGATACAATTTTATCAAGCAGTGTCACAGTTACCTCAAGTCACCGACCAAGAGTTAAGTACGTCGATGCAACAACTATCCGTAGAGCAACTAAACGAGTTTGATACTCTATCTGCTTTGAAGGAGTTGTACATCTATGTCAATAAATATAGAGAACAAATTATTTTAGGACTAGAAAGCAAAATGCACTTAGCTCATAAATTAGATAATATAGCGTGCACTATGGAAGGTGACCCTACGTCTATATGCTGACTATATGATACAAAAACTTATGATTTAATTGCATTTACGTAACTTATTTATATGATATATATATTTTGTAAAAAGAAGCTTTTATTTACCATGAATAAATAAATACTCAGATTTAAAACCGATGTATAAAAAGACTGTAAAGTATCAGTTCCATAAATAGTAAGATTGTTTAAACATATTTTATTCAGCAGATGATATTAAAATAGCGATAAGAGGACATAGGTATATAAGTTTAAAAGTACGTAAATATTTGTAAGTAGCTACAACTTTAAAATACATATTGGTGAATTTGTGTAAATGAATCTCGAATATTTGTATGCATTTACTCTCCCAGTGGCCATATTTTAGTATCCATGCTATGTTTTAAATTATGATTTAAATAATAAATGTATTTTGCTCTCATCTAAGTCTTATGTTTTCAAAACAAAATGATCTGGCACTGAAGTATTATTATTAGTATTATTTCTATACTTAAATATTTACTAAGGCTCTCATTACACTATAAAAAAATATCAAGATTTATGTCTAAGGTTTCAACAAATTTAATTTCATATACCTTCTGATGCAGGTATCTTCCAAGTCTCATCAGAATATCCAATAACTTCGTCAAATACCTATAAAGATGGACACAAAATTGAATAGTGTAATGGGTCAACCTTACCTATTGTAAATTATCACTTATGTATGTACTATAGAAATACTTTACAATGGATGTGTTTATGTTAAGATGTATTTGTAAAGAAAGAGAAGTTCATAATTAAGGAAATGTTGTGATATTTGTATTTGGAATATTGTTAAAATATTACAGGTAACCCATAATAATAATATTATGAACTACAAGTCATAATCTGATAACCAAAGACGTTTAAAGAAAAAGTTTCTCAAGAGAATTATTTTCTTCCAACCTCTTTGCTGATAAGTCATAATTATTATCCAGCTGCCACGACATACCTATTGCTTTTTTCGAAGGATATTTCATGCCTTTCTAGTACGCTATACGTTTTTATCATATTTATTGTTGTCGTCGTTAATTTGTAGTTCAAAAGGCCATAACCATTATTGAAACCATGAAATTAGACTATAGTTACATTTTGATCTCGTTTGGTTGCTCAACATCTCATTTTCTTCAGTTATATTTTAATTCCTTTTCACTCAATTTATTGGTATTATAATATTCCATTTACAAAATATTTTAAGTTAGTATTAGGTGTAACTTGTTAGATTTTAAGGCAGCGTAAATTCACCCGTCTCTTAAAATTTTATATTATTGACTTAGAAATATACTTATTTATCAATCTTTTTGTATTGAATAATTTCGATATGAATGGGATAAAACAAAAAAACAGAAACATGTTTTATCATTTCAATATCAACATTTATTTTAAATAAAACAATTTGACATGAGGCAATTGATACACAAGAATAATGCGATTGACAGTTGATGGTGGATTGTGCAGAAATTATAATATCCAATATTGTGAACAGATATACATCTCAAAACATTGAAAGGCAAACATTCTCAAAACATCTGTTTTTGGAGAATTAAAATAATGACTACTAAGAAGAAAAAATAAGTAACAATAGCTCAAGTTGTTGAGAAGAAACAATATCAACCTATTCACAGGATAAATGAAAAGTTATCTCATTGATTTATTACTGAGAAGTATGATTACAAGGAAGATATCTTCTGCCTTACATTGGATTATTTGTTAAATATTAATCCTATATCAAATCAAGGTAGGTTAAATTTTGAGATATGAGAATTAAAACATCAGTAAACCTTTCAATGAGCAATAAATTCGAAACCTATTATAAATTTCGAAAACAATTTGGAATTAATATGAGATATCCATATATGCCTTTTTTTATTCACTACCCACCATCATTGTTTAGCTTTCAGTTTGTTAACATCAGATTTGGATAAGCTGTATACAAAATGTGCTATTCCTCCTTCCTCATTAATTTGTACAGCCAGTGACAGAATTATTATTCACATAAATTTATTTAGTATGCAATAGGTGCTTCTCAATCCTTTACAGCACAGTGAAATCGCTGTTTCTGTGATTAATAATGACCGATTATTCGTAACTCCAACATGCCAGCGACAAGCACCGAGTTTGGAATAATAAACTGGAGTTTAGGTTTATTAGATAAGTTAAAACATGTCTGTACACAAAGACAATGATCATTAGAATCATCTGCAAGTTCCCATTATAAACAATTCGTTAATCCGTTCAAATTCGTAGTTGCATCGGAACAATGACCTTTTTATAATTGTATACAGTTCTATAATCAAGTTCCATGAACAACAATAAGATGAACAAAAAATAAAATGGAGGCTTGTTGTTCTTCAATACAAAAATTTATCACTCACTTTACATAATTATTAATAAGGCAAGCACATTAAAATCTGGCTGTGCTCAAACTTGACCAGTATAATCGCTACTTATAAAGCGGCTTAGCCACTCAATAATAAAAGCACATTTTTATGAAAATAGACGACATGAATCGTCGGCTTGCGGAAACCGGCCCGCGATACCATATCGTGCCCACCATAAAAGAATCACCAGCCTAAGGCCTCGTCACATCTAAAACAGTACGCCGAGTATACAATTTATAATACTCACCTAATTATAGCCATCGTTTTAATCTCATTATATATAACTACAACGTTGTACTTCACATAAAATGCATAAATAAGAAAACGAGAAAGGCGAGGATTTGCGCGTAAGAGGTCTAAAACAATCGTTTACGCCCAGACGGCTGTATTGAGGGAGGTATTACTTTTTTTCTAAGAGAGGTTTCATGTGCTTTGAAGTCGCGCGATAGAAGTGATTCACAATTAAAACTTATTGGATTTGTAAAATGGCCTAAATCAAAATATCATAAGTAGTTACTGTTTTTGTGCGGTATAATTATATCAAAGGATTGGATACAATGGAACCTACTTAAACCACTATCGCCTTTCCAGTTTCTTAGACTCCCAAACACTTGACTCATACCAGTGGATATAAATTGAGATCAGTAATTTGGTCAAAAAATACAATAATTACATAAACTGAGAAGTAACGATGTATTTAAACATCGTCAACAAAGATATCAATTTAAAATCATTAATAGTTTATTATACATCAGATTTAAAAGCAAAACGCACAACCAATATTTGGTGACTAAACTCATTTTGTCCATAAACATCCAATATAACCCGGATTTATGGACTGTACAAAATATGTTAAATCACCTAAGTCAAAATATTGTCATGACAAACCATGTTGCTTCGTACCACCGAATATCAACTGTGCGCTACAAAACATTTGTAAAATGCATTTTCAAAATTTATTTACAAATTTCATGAGGGTACTATTAAACCAGTTCGAATCTCGTTATGTCGAACACCGCAAATTTATTACAAAAACACGTACAACTAACTAAACTCTTAATATCACTAATCAGGTGAAGATTGACAGGGCTTGCTAAATTGCTTCAAAACCTTACCTTAATATTATTCATCTGTAAGCAATCATAAACTACATAATTTATTGATTCTATTCATAAATTTAATGTTATTTTATGTAGGATTAAATTAAGTTATAAATCCTATTACGCTTCTGATCGGAACACACACTATAGTAAAATAAATAATATTGTGCTTTGAAGCTATTTGTACTATTAAGAAATAAAATTATACAAACAATAAAGGCTCAATACATTTCAATTTCAGCTAAATGATAAATGCATAAATAATGGTCAATTATATGATATCACAATGTTCTACATATTATTTTAACTGCAATAAATAATTATATTTCAAGACATAATTATTATTAGTTACTAGTAGGCTTACTTTTAAAACCCCTTTTATATTATTCCGTAGCTAAAGGTATAAAAGGAACATCTTTGAAGACATATTGTTACTTTTGGTTTAAGTATAAATAAATTATTAAATAGCTATTTGATACATAGGTATGCAGAAATAATTTCAATATATAAGATTTTTAAATTTAGTGGCTTCTACATATAATACACATACTTTTACTTTGCTAGGTAACAAAAGTTAAATACGCGTACCTATAACATTATCGAATGTTACAGGAGCCCATAATTATGTATCCATTAAAATTACCTTACACTTGGCTACATGGGACCTCTTTTTGTAGATTGTTAACTTATGTGGTAATTAGTTACAATGAAAAAATAAGTATTATATACTACCAAATACAAATACACTTAGTGGCTTACGAAGCGGTAGGTTTGAGGCTTTTCCAATGGATCTCGGTATACGATGGTTGAAGACTTAATGAGGTCTGGCTCATCTTCAGATGCATCTTCGTGCCCACAGATCTCATCTTTAGGAGAACATTTGTTGTGCGTCATCAGGAGACCCCCTGCCAGTCCAACCAGAGCACGGTCTAACCAGTTGACGGGGTTTGCATATACTAGGCCACCTTCGTAGAATCCCAAATGACCGCCGTGTGCTAGCTCCAAATACATCGCTTTGTCTTGCGAACCTACAAGAGAACGTGGTTTAAAAATTAAAGAAATATTATCTTCTGCAAATTAACCTACGGGTTGACGATATTATAACCCGACTTCGACTCTAACCTTGAGAAGTTGTTTGATAAATAATTTTACATATTTTAATCTACGAGATAATGAAGAGCTACTCTGTTCATACAGAAGCCCAGAAAATTTTATCAAAATTTTAATCCATTTTACTAGGTAATTCCTGTAAGGTGTCTTTAGATTAAGAAACGAATGTTTACGTAACCTTGAACTTCGTGTCGTGCTACATAAATGAATATTTAACCAGATCAGAAAATGTTGTAATTGGAATCGATGTAAAAAGTTCATTTTAAATTTTAAATTAATTTATTACACTATTAACACATGTGGGCAATGTCGTAGAAGTTTAAATTGAGCATCGAATGTTGGCTTTTATCATGTTTGTATTTGTTTTTAGAATCAAATATTTTCTAGTTCGGATCGGTTAAGTTTCACAATTAAGTGAATAATTATAGCTTTTTTTACATACATTTCATATGGAAATATGCAAATATGAATCCGCTATATTTACCATAGTTGTTACCACAACGTTTCATGAAACATACACATTCATGAAATTGCAAATTAAATTGGTGTATTCCCGTTGTCCCCATTGGCCGTATCCCCATGATGGGGACAACGGGAAGTCAAAAAAATTTCTTCCCATTGTCCCCAATTTTACCTAAATAAATGAATACTCACTGACAAACTCCCTGATGCGTGGCAACAGCGGCTCAGGAATTATGGGATCATCGCGAGCGTTAATAAATATCATAGGGGTTTTTATTTTGTTCAAATAGAACGCGGATGAACTCCACTTGTATAAATCCGCCACAGAATCAAACCCATGTACTTTTCTGCAAACCAATTATAATTATTAAGTTATTTTTTTCGTTTAGTTCAAGCATTGTTTGAAATCACGTTAATAATCGATTTGATTCAATAGCATATCTATGACGACATGGTCACACCTAACTGATATATAAATATAACGCATCCGCTGGGGACTGGACTTTGAGCCACTTTAATATACATACACACATTTTTGAATCGCATAGCAATAACTAACGATCTCCCATCACAACCCAATATTTAATAACGTTAAAAATCGAAAATCACAAATTTTACAGATGCAGTTTTATAACGATTTCATGTATTATTATATACACATTCATAACGATTTTCACCGCGGCGTTGCCCGCGCGGATACCGTTTTTCTCTTGGAAAACTTCTCAAAATTCTTTCTTAACTTTATTATTTGTAGCATTTATACTTTTTAAGATTTCGTGATTAATTGAGAACTGATTGGTCTTTCGCTTCACTATCACTAAATGTATCCTTAAATCTTCAAAACTACGCACCGGATTTTGATGCGGTTTTATTAATAGATAGTGATTCAAGAGGAAGGTTTGTATGTATATAATGCATGCTAAACCGCTGGGTCTAGACTTGAAATTTTCCACATAGATAGCTTATACAGTGTAAGCATCCACTAAGAAAGGATTTTGCTAAATTCAACCCCTAAGGGTTTGAAATAAACGTGCGCGAGCGAAACCGCGGGTAAAAGCTAGTAGCATATAAACCGAAGCGAAGCGAGGCCGTTCACTAGTATAAAGATTTGTATAAGTGTAATTTATACATACCTGGAATAAGCCTCATCTAGGTCCGGTAAAGTACCAGCTGACACAATCATATTTTCATCAAGTGAATATCGACTCTTCATTTCAGGGTTCAACAACATTCGTTTGTGTCTTGTGATGATGTTTCTGTAGTTATCTGTCATAATGTACAAGTAGAATCGACGGAAATTCTGCCATTGGAGAAGGTAAACCATTGTGCTGAAAAGATTAAAATAACATTGAAATAATTAAACGATTCGGCTTGATCTTCATTGACGCAGAGTCGAAGCGAAGCGACTATCTAAAATTTTATAAAGCATATTGTCTTCGATCTCCCACAGCTTAGGAATTAGCCCTGAATTTCTTTATAGGCAGTATAGGCCACTGTGATAGGCCCACCCTAGGAGCGGCAAATTTCAGAGTTAGCTCACTCGAACTTTAAATTGAGACAGGTCTGTTGGTTCAGTTGATAGTGATCGTCAGCTGTTTAGTACCGATAGCACAGACCCTGTCTAAAGACTATAACCGTGCGTAACAATAGAAAATAAAAAATACACTTACTCAATAGCATTGTATCCCTGACATATGGAAATGCCTCCTATTATGTTCGAGTGCCTCTTCCTATCCTCACCCAGGTATTTCGTAATCAAATTGCCTCCAAGGCTAAATCCGACTAGAATTAACTTCGTATTTGGGTATCTCTCCAACAAATTCTCCACCATATAGTTATAGTCATCGGTGTGGCCTGAAAACGTTAAATGGTTGTGTTAATGACAATATAATCTCAACCACATACATAGTGTAATGACCTCTGTAATCTGTCTGTAAAAACTTTTAACTTTAAGTGAACATGGAAATCAGTAAATGAGATTAATGCAGAGAAGCATTACAGTGAACAATTAAAATGTTATCCAAATTTATAGAAGTAGCGGGTGCTCAGCGGCGTTGCCCGCTCGGATCCCGTTTATTCCCGTTCCCGTGGGAATTTCCAAAAATCCCTTCAGAGCGGTTGCCAACGACATAAGACGCCTAGTTTACCATATTTCTAGTTTCTAGGTGTTATAGTTTCGGAGTAGTACGTATTTCTCTTTTTAACCAGTTTTTATATTTTCTTGGAATAAAAAGTCCCTAGATACTCAGATATCTCCACATCAAATTTCATCAAAATCCGTCCAATAGTTTTTGCGTGATGCGTGCACAACCGGACAGACGGACAAAAATTGGTGTTTTGGTATATCTATCGATAACTATATACACTACCGCTACAATTTTCAAAAAATATTTTATGTGCAGACACGGCCCCGTTAGAATTTTATTATATTTATAGATAATTTGAAAAAAAAACGTATTAATTGATGAAATACGCATTTCAATATGGCAAAGCGAATTCGATTCTCTCTTTCCTGCTAAGAAAATTATATTTGTTTCCACATTTTATTGTGTTCATATGCCATGAAAATACCGATAACCACGTACATAAAATTATCCTGAGTAGGTTTATTTTGTTCTTTTGTCCGAATGATTGTTACGCCAACAACGGCAACGTGTGACAATAATGCTGACCGTCTACAGCAGCTAATTATGCAAATTTGTAGCCTTTAGACTTTTTGAGCAAAACTACCATGACTAAACTGATGACATCATTTAACAGCGGCTGGAATCCAATAAGAAAAACAATAACAGAATAGTATATTATTAACAGAGAAGTAGATAAAATAAGAAATGTCTTAGATCATATGTAATTGTCGACCGTGGCGAAGCCGAGGTCTACAAACATGTGATCTGAGGTTTTCTTATTTACTTCCCGTGGTGTGTATACTTTTTTTCAGCTCGATGGTGGCGGAAAGTGGCAACTTCGTTTACCGCAGCGGGGCGAAAGTTGACGCTTTCCGCCCGGAGATATAAAAATATATTTTCAAAACTGACTAGTATGAGGACAGTCTAACAGTCATTTCTATTCATTCCGCAGCATTTTATTAATTTATAACGAAAGAAAATATAAAAAGATTATGCAATTAAAAAATATATGTTCAAGCCTCTATTCCCCGAGTAGGCAAAGGTATTCCATTCAGTGACAGGTGGTGAACCCATCTCCCAACCGGAGTGCTGTTTCTGCCACAGGCTCACAATTAATTCAGTATTCAGTGGGTAATGCGATTCAAAAACCTTTAATTCGAGGGGATTCAATGTTGATAACGATTTTTGCGATGCTACAAAACGCGACACGTATATTTCTGGAAGGTTCTGTAATGCTTATAGAAGGCTCTGCGTGTTTAAAACAGTACACAGTCGCCTGGCTTCACGCACGATATTGAGTCGAAGGGAGGGTATTGCCGGCGGGGTAAAGTGACTCACCGTACGAGAATATTCGTGATCCGGTGACCGGTACGCTGTTCAAGGCGCCGATGTGGTTCAACACGGCGCATCTGTAGCCGTGGCACTGGGAGTAGTGGACGTAAGTGCGTATATAAACACTCTCCGAAGTGTTACCGATGCCCGGGCATATCGCCACTGTGACGTCATCTGAGAACAAAAACATGCTGGAAAACAATGGACAATATCATATCAATTCCGTAGGCAATGGAAAATAAACTAGCCGCCATCAGCACGAAAGTCCATAATGAAGTAACATGCCGTCTCAAGTATTGGTTCTAGAAGAAAGAGATAAGTACTTAATGGCGCAATAAATCCAAATAATGTAGGGAGACCTTGACTACCTATGTCGCCGGTCCTCTGGTGGAAGGCCTACCAACGCTACGTTTTCCGGTTCGTGGTCGCTCGAGAATCTTTCTTCCCGTTAACGGTTTTTCGAGCGATGTGGCCTGTCCATTGGTCACTTCAACTTTTTGTTAAACTATACTCTTTGACTCCTATGACTATACCTTGCTGAATGTTTAGCAGCATGATTAAAAAATCTCTGGGGTATTCAAATACATATTGGGATCAAATCACATCGACGACAAATGGATAAGAACTCGACTAGGTATAATTACCTACAATGAAATAAATATATATACAGTGGTGGTCAGATAATTAGAAACACTTCTTATGAATAAGGAAAGTATAACTTCAACGTACAAATGTTCGTAAAAAATATACACATTCAATAATTAATAATTATGCAATAATATAGCCACTCAAATAAAAAACTCATTAAATGCATAAAATATAAAACATATGTTATTTTTAATTACAAAATGAGTCTTACACATGTAGGAGTTTATTTTCTGTAACTTGCCGCTTGGACGCATAATTAGAAACATTTTAAAAAAGTATCCATAGCTCATTCTTTTTTTGGAAATTGGAGAATAACATTTCTTTCGTGGCTTTTTCTATTATTCTAGCGGCAATTCAAAATTTAATCTGAATTTTATTTTGTTCAAAATGGGCCAAAAAAAAAGATGTGACGCGTCAACTAGGCAAATCATTGTTAATTTACGTATAGATCATATGTGGGCGTACAGAAGAATAGCTGAGCACTTAAATTGTTCTGTAAAGAAAGTTTTTAATGCAATTGATCATTACAAAACACATGGAACTGTTGAAAAAATGTTCTTAGAAAGGCTCGGCAAAGAAAAACCTTTCCCAGAGAAGATAAGTTTTTGTTCGTGTTTCTAAAAAAGACCCAATTAAAGGCTCCAACCAGATTATAAATGAAGTTTTTTCGCCTGATGACCCGAGAAACATCTCGCCAAGATTGATACGCCGAAGATTAGTAGAAGCTAAATTGTTTGGAAGAATCTTTCGAAAGGTACCGCTTCTTACCAAGCAGCACCGAGAGAAGCGATTATTAATCGCTAAAAAAATATGATAATTGGACGGTACAAGAATGGAAAAAAGTGTTATTTTCGGATGAAACAAAAATAAATATGGTAAATTCCGACGCAAAGTGCTATGTTAGACGTCCTGTAAACAATGCTTTTAATTATAAATACACAAGGAGTATAGTCAAGGACGGTGGCAGTAACATTAAAGTTTGGGGGTGTTTTTCCGGATATGGAGTTGGACCCGTTCGGGAGATTGAAGGTACAATGGATCAATGGCAATACTAAAATATTTTAGAGCACACAATGATTCCATACTCGGACGATCATTTGCCTGTAACCTGGATCTTTCAGCATGACAATGACCTTAAACACACGGCCAATATCGTCAAATGTTTCCTTAGCAAACAGCGTATATCCATTTTAGACTAGCCAGCAAATCGTACGGATTTAATCCCGATAGAAAATCTCTGGTTTATTGTTAAAAAGAAAGTCTCAAACAAACGTAACACCAGTCAAAACGAACTAAATGAAGCATTTTTTGAAGCATGGAATTAAATCCCCCTACAAAATTTTACGAAATTGATTGAATCAAAATGCCACGTCGTTGCAGTGCTGTTATTGGCATTAAGGGATACGCCACTTAATATTAATTATAACTATTGATAGGTTTGGGATAGTAGCTATTTCATAAATAACAATACTAATTACTAATACTTTAAAAAAATGTTTTTTATACTTTTTTGTTGTTGTTTCTAATTAGTTGACCATTATTGTTTATAACTTAGAATGGGTTAAAATGTTTGTCCGTAATGTAATATTGAAACTGCCCTTGTGTAATGGAATTTATATTGTTTTTCTAATCAATGATAAATCGTTGAACATATTGTTGTCCTATTTATTGTTTATTTTCAAAAAAAAAACGATTGCGGAGAAGTATCTTACATAATGTCAAGGACCGTTGGCAGTGTTTCTAATTATCTGACCACCACTGTATATATATATAGATAAAAAAGGCGTGAGATTATATATTATATATATAAATATAATATGAATAAATAAATATAAATAATAAATATAATCTCACGCCTTTTACCCCCGAGGGGGTAGGCAGAGGTATTCCATTACTGGATATACCCACTTTTCACGAGATATATTGGACCTCGAAACGTGATAGGTGGTGAGCCCATCGCCGGACCGGGTCTGTCTACACATGTCTCAGAATTAATTCTTGAGATTCCTCACGATGTTTTCCTTCACCGTAGAGCTAGTGATAAATATGTAAGTAAGTTTTTGAAAAACTCATTGGTACATGTCAGGATTCGAACCCGAGCCTCACTGATTTTCGGCCGGCTCTTTAACCGTCCGGGCTATCACTGCTCTCTACAATGAAAACAATACATATATTATTTTACCTCCAAATTATTTAACCTAGATAAACAATAACAGAATGTCGATTGACCTTCATTTGCTACAATCGTAACTAGATCACTGCAGCTTTTTAAATTTAATCCACACTAATGTTATAAATGCGAAGGTGTCTGTCTGTCTGCTTGTTACCTTGTCACCGATAATGCCACTGAACCGATCTTAATGATTTTTTAAGGCGATAACAGGACATTATGGCTATTATTCTTCGGGGATAGAAAAGGAAAAGCTACGACATACTTTATAATTACAAGTAATTACCTAACATAAGAAAGTAATAATAAATTCGGAAATATATAATTTTCGAATTTATTGGCTAGAGAAGTATCTCAAGTCTCGCATTTAATACCCCCTGAGACATGCATGCCACAATTTCAACCAAACCTAGTGTTTTTTTTATATCCGATTTGTTTGTAGTAAGTATATTATTAAAGTCGAAATATCAATAACAAATATACTATACTTACCTACCAAAACAATAAAATAAAGTGATGCAATTGAGTACAAAAAATGATGTCGTCACAAAGCAAAGTCAGTAGGTACTCAGTAAGTACATTTTCGTTGTGACAGCTCATAAAAAGTAACTCATTTTACTAGTCAGTAAAATACCCTATTAGACCAGAAGTAGGTCAAATTAGAGTTCTAAGATTTGTTTACATAGTGCAAGTGCAAAAATAGCATTTTTTCTGAAATCTTTATTACTACTATTATTATAAGATTTATAAATAGTACGGCCGTTTTAACTTGGAAACTCTGATGTAGCGCAAATTTCTGTGCAATGACATTTTTTAGCGACCGTGTGGCGGTACGAGGGGGTTTGCGCAGGCGAAGCCTATGTTCAGAGAAGGCAAGGTAAAACGGTAGTACTGTAACTAGTTACCACTTTTATTTCTAGATGCTGGCACAGGCGCGAGCTTTTGTTAAAAGACGAAAAACATACCTTCATGCTCAGATCCAACAGGCTCATACAGGTCATAGGTGAGAGTGGACTTGTCCGGCAGGACTAGAGATATGCGGCCACCAATAGGCCAGGGGCACCTCACGCGCCCTATCAGGCTATGGAGGATGGTCTGGACATGACCGCTGAAGCCCCACAGCCGTGTCGGCATGTAACTGTTGGGTTGAAATACTTACTATTACTATGCAATACTATTATTAGAACATTCCCTATTAACTTTTAATCAGTTAAGAACCGCCGGTTCCAATTGGAACCGAGACACAATTAAAAATCTATTGTGTCTGTGATTCATGGTCTGAGAGGTTAACATACTGAGCATGGTCATAAATAAAATAGGTGCTTCATAAGTGACTACCCTTTCCCCACGGTTTCACCTGCTTAAGTTCCGTACCCGTGGGGAAATTAAACCCATGTTACTCTTTGTTATGTAAAAAAAGTAATATTTTTACTGTTTTTAAATCTTAGTATTAGTTTGGGCGCCTACTCATTAAAAAAAAACATACAAATCCTTCCTCTTTATTGTATGTATAATATTATATTATAGATAACTAGCTTTTACTTTCACGTTTATTACACCCAACTAGGGGTAGTTGAATTTTGAAAAATCCTTTCTTAATGGATGCCTACACTGTATAAGCTATATATGTGCAAAATTTTAAGTCTCTAGACCCAGAGGTTTAGGCTGTGCGTTGATATATCACCAATCAGGCAGACAGTTTATATATATATATATATATATATATATATATATATATATATAGATATTAGTACAGAAGTATAGATATTTGGTTTATAAAGCTATCTTCAAAACTTAATACACTACACTGTCTGTTTCCAAGGTTCTATGAATATTAATTATTAAATTTCAACACTGCCATACCATTATTTACACAAGTTTTGTCAATTTGTTTATTTTTCCCAAATAATAATGATTTTTATATACTTACTTAATTACTTGTGTAATTTCACACTTAATCACCAATATGGTTTATTATGCAAACCACACAAGAAAATGAATGAACTGATTTACTGTAAATCAATACTATAAGATACTCATTGCTCATGAAATATTAATTAAAATAGATATTTCAAAGTTACTTTACAGAAAAACCTTTCTAATTCTTTAATGAATTACATCATAAAAAAAATGATTCTTATTTTTGTTTTTTTATTCTTTCATGCAACTGTATGTAACAGTACTAATAATAGTAGGTAGGTAAAGCACCTATGTCAGAGCAATTATAATTTACGAAGGTCAAGACTAGTATGTGAGTCATAGGACTCATATTATTCACATTTATACAGTTCTTGACACCAGTTGGTTACACAATATGTTTACTAATTTATGTTTCTATCCCACCTGTTAATAATTTGCATACCTTTTCCCGAAATAAAGTTTTATTAGAATAGGCATACATAACAGGATTATGATAGGCAGGAGGTGAAGCCGAGGGTTTATAATAAACTGAAACTATAATAGGCAGCTTACTGAGTAGGAGCATCATACAACATTTTTCAAAACATTTGTAATTGATTACCATAAAATAAAACAAAGATATATGTTTAAATATGTAAGGCATTTACTTATACTATTTGTATTGTATTTAAAATATATATATATATATATATATATATATATATATATATATATATATATATATATATATATATATAACAATAATAAAACAGATTTGACATTACTGAAAGCACTGCAACTGGACAACATTAAATTATTTGATATATATACATAATATATATATATATATATATATATATATATATATATATATATATATATATATATATATACAGTGGTGGTCAGATAATTAGAAACACTTCTTATGAATAAGAAAAGTGTAACTTCAACGTACAAATGTTCGTAAAAAATATACACATTCAATAATTAATAATCATGCAATAATATAGCCACTCCAAAAAAAAACTCATTAAATGCATAAAATATAAAACATATCTTAATTTAATTACAAAATGAGTCTTACACATGTAGGAGTTTATTTTCTGTTACTTTCCGCTTGGACGCCTAATTAGAAACATTTAAAAAAAGCATACATAGCTAATTATTTTTTTGGAAATTGGAGAATAACATTACTTTTTTGGCTTTTTCTATTATTCTAGCGGCAATTCAAAATTTAATACGAATTTTATTTTGTTCAAAATGGGCCAAAAATTAAGATGTGACGCGTCAACTAGGCAAATCATTATTAAATTTCGTGTAGATCATATTATGTGGGCGTACAGAAGAATAGCTGAGCATTTAAATTGTTCTGTTAAGAAAGTTTTTAATGCCATTGATGATTATAAAACACATGGAACTGTTGAAAATGTTCTTAGAACGGCTCGGCCAAGAAAAACCTCTCCCAGAGAAGATAAGTTGTTGTTCGTGTTTCTAAAAATGACCGAAATAAAGGCTCCAACCAGATTTAAAATGAAGTTTTTTCGCCTGATGACCCGAGAAACATCTTGTCAAGATTGATACGCAGAAGATTAGTGGAAGCTAAATTGTTTGGAAGAATTTTTCGAAAGGTACCGCTTCTTACCAAGCAACACCGAGAGAAGCGATTATTATTCTCTAAAAAAATATGTTAATTGGACAGTACGAGAATGGAAAAAAGTGTTATTTTCAGATGAAACAATTTTTTTAATGGTATATTTGGATGCAAAGCGCTATGTTAGACATCCTGTAAACAATGCTTTTAATTATAAATACACAAGGATTATAGTCAAGGACGGTGGCGGTAACATTAAAGTTTGGGGGTGTTTTTCTGGATATGGAGTTGGACCCGTTCGGAAGATTAAAGGTACATTGGATCAATGGCAATACAAAAATATCTTAGAGCACACAATGATTCCCTACTCGGACGATCATTTGCCTGTAACCTGGATCTTTCAGCATGACAATGACCCTAAACACACGGCCAATAGCGTCAAATGTTTCCTTAGCGAACAGCGTATATCCATTTTAGACTGGCCAGAAAATAGTCCGGATTTGAACCCGATAGAAAATCTCTGGTTTATTGTTAAAAAGAAAGTCTCAAATAAACGTAACACCAGTCAAAACGAACTACATGAAGCATTTGTTGAAGCATGGAGTTCAATCCCCCTAGAAAAATAGATGAAATTGATTGAATCAATGCCACGTCGTTGCAGTGCTGTTATTAACAATAAGGGCAAGCCACTAAATATTAATTATAACTATTGGTAGGTTGTGGATAGTATCTATTTCTTAAATGACAATACTAATTACTAATACTTAAAAAATATTGTTTTTTATACTTTTTTGGTGGTTGTTTCTAATTAGTTGACCATTATTGTTCATACCTTAAAACTGATTTAAGTGTTTGTCCGTAATGTAATGTTGAAACTGCACTTGTGTAATGGAATTTATATTGTTTTTTTAATCAATGATAAATCGTTGAACATATTGTTGTCCTATTTATTGTTTAATTTCCAAATAAAAACGATTGCGGTGAAGTATCTTACATAATGTCAAGGACCGTTGGCAGTGTTTCTAATTATCTGACCACCTCTGTATATATACTAGTGGCCCGGGCAGACGTCGTTCTGCCACCGTATAAACCATCCCTGGACCAACTCTAACCCACACAAAAAGTTTCATCAAAATCGGTCCAGACGTTCTCGAGTTTTGGTGAGACTAACGAACAGCTTTTTATTTTTATTCTTATACTAGTGGCCCGGGCAGACGTCGTTCTGCCACCGTATAAACCATCCCTGGACCCACTCTAACCCACACAAAAAGTTTCATCAAAATCTGTCCAGCCGTTCTGGAGTTTTAATCAGACTAACGAACATCAATTCATTTTTATTTATATAGATTTAGTAGTCATATTGATACTAGTATAATAAATAATATACACTCACGCCTTACCACCAATGGGATGTGCAGATATAATCTGTTCCTAGAAGTAGCCATTTAAAAAATACTAGTGATTCTGCGCTGTTTCACCCTCGTAGTTGAGTGCGTTACTCCAGCGGAAATTTGTCGAATATCGGCATTTGAGGGATACAGATAATTAGTTCTCCGGCTTCTGTAAATGTTGTGCAGATTTAAAAATTTGTATTGCTTAAAGTTTTTGAGTAATTCAAGAAAAACAGTTTCCGCTGGAGTAACGTTACCCCAGCGGCAATTTTTTTTTTCTAATGGGAATATTGAAATAATTTTTATCTACATAATCAGTTGTGATGACGGAGTAAATGTTGCGACTTAATTTGAATTTGTATCGTTAATGGTTCCGAAGATATTCAAAAATTTCAAAATGACGCATTTTTGATGTTTGCGTTTTTCGCTGAATTTCGGAAATGGTTAAGCGCACTATCATAATTTTTTGTACATGACTTCTTATGTCTTATTCCTAATTAGTTGTGAAATAAAAAATTAAAAATAATTTATCGCTTAGGAGTTATGTAAGCAAATAAAAAAACCCTCTAATACGTCCTAGCACTTCGAATAAGAGGTCTAGAGACTTGTTTGAAACGTTATTTTGTAGCTTGCAACTGCCTTCAGATATTTGTGAAGTTTCATTAGCATCCTATAAGTAATTAATAAATTATAATGAAATTTAGCTCGGTTTGGGCCTCGACGCGCAGACCGTTATTTAACCCCCTATTAATGGACGTTCTTGTGGGATTTTTTAACCGAATAATACGTAAATAATTAGTTATATAGTTCAATTTTATACTTGTGAAATTTCAGCATCGTACAATCAATAATTAACGAGATAATCAAAAAATACTCATTTTAAGTTATTTATCGTGGTAACCCGACCGAGTTTAGATGGTCACAGAAAAGCGGCCGTTTAGTACATTATGCTAACCTTTTTAAATATATAGGATAGCTTTATAAGGTTTTTTACAATTGCGTACACAAGTGTTAAAAAAACTTATTGACAGGTATTGACAGGTTTCTATAAAACCTTTTAATAAAAAATACGAAAAATAAAAGTCATTGAACTTAGGTATATTTATTCTGCAAGCATCTTTTTATACAACATAAATATAAATCAACTTCAAAAACCAAATCAGATAATTATTACTGGACTAAATTATTGTGGTAGTATAGATAGTTATCAATTTAGGTATTATTATCAATTTTTGAAATTCTCCCGGGAACGGGAATAAACTGGATTCGCGCGGGCAACGCCGTTGGACACCCGCTATCAATAATAACATTAAATAGCATCACTATTCAGAAAAATTAAAATATATAGTTTTTTAAAAACAAGCTTTTATTATGTTCTTGTTAATATAAAAAGAACTAAAAATTACAAAATAATAATTTAATATCAGGTTTAAAATACAGAAAAATATCATTATAATATAATCAACACTTTTTTAATAAATAAAAGCGTGTTACATTATGATTGCAAAAAGAAACATATTGAAGGTGTAATTGTGCTTAATGTTCTTTAATGTTCCATCGCAATGAAACTTGATTTTATTTATTGAAAAAGTATTGATTATACAATTATATTTTTATGGCTTGCAAATAAAAAGCTGTTAATTGAAAAAATAAAACAAATAACACTTCAACGTGGGAATAGTAGTTTGTGTCATGAGGGAGCAAAACTATATTTTTACGGCGAGGGCGTTTTTTTAAATCACGAATATAGTGAATGATTCTAGGATAGAATCCCGAACGTAGTGAGTTTTCCGGTGTTTAACTATCACTGCAGTCACTGCTACTTGAATACATTTTAAAATATAAAATACACAAACAATTCGATGTCGGAATTGGAAAGCGCGCGCATGCCACAGCAATTTTTTTGACAGTGTGGCACAACCATCGAACCCCATTCAGCCTTGTCAGCATACAAGTTACTCTATGCTTGTCAACCTAATGCGGCGAAAAATGGAACTAATGTTTTGATAAAGTACTTAAGCTACAGTGGCACCAACCTTAGATGCAAACTTATTTTGTTAATCTCTTTGGTTAAGAATGTTGCGGGATATTTTTAATTCCAAATTCAAAACACTTTTATTCGCACTTATTAAGATCCTATCGGAAAAGACTTACTTTGATCCCTGTTATTGATGACGAAAACGTCACTTTTCGAATAGATGGTATGAAAAAAATATTGTTGTTTTTCATTGCTTTTGTTAAGTTATGTACTAATTTTCAAAAACGATGTTTTGTCTCTGCCATACCTACCTATATAAATTTCGAAAAATAATGTTTGATGAAATAGAATTAAATGTTGACTTGTCATCGTCGAGTCGAGAGGTTGCCTTTGCCGATCGATCACAGCCTCATCCTGATCTTTCAGTGGTTCGACGAGTTAACGGTTTCATTTCCGTTCCCGTGGGAAAATTCTAATCTATAATATAATACTCCCAGAAAAGTAAGCTTTCAATTGGTGAAAGATTTTTTAAATCTCGCGTGTAAAATTTTACTACATAGCGGGTGTCCAGCGGCTTTTCCCGCCCGGATCCAGTTTATTCCCATTCCCGTGGGAATTTCCTATAATTCCTTCATAGTGGTTTCCTAAGACATATAAGACCATGATATTTTGAACAGTGGGTGCAGTGGATCCAGTTTATCGTTCCCGTGGGAATTTCCTATAATTCCTTCATAGTGGTTTCCTAAGGCATGTAAGACCATGATATTTTAAACAGCGGGTGCCGTGGATCCAGTTTATTCTCATTCCCGTGGGAATTTCCTATAATTCCTACATAGTGGTTTCCTAAGACATATAAGACCATAATATTTTAAATAGTGGGAGCTGTGGATCCAGTTTATTCCCGTTCCCGTGGGAATTTCCTATAATTCCTTCATAGTGGTTTCCTAAGACATATAAGACCATGATATTTTAAACAGCGGGTGCCGTGGATCCAGTTTATTCCTGTTCCTGTGGCAAGTTCTGAAATTCCCTTTATAGTGGTTGCCTACGACATAAGACACCTATACATACGATATTTCAAACAACGGGTTGCGCGCGCGGATCCTGTTTTTCCCGTACCCGTGAGAATTAAAAAAAAACCCTTCATAGCGGTTGCCTACTACACTAAGACACCTACATACCATATTTCATGTTTCGAGGTGAATAGTACGTATTTGTCTTTTGTAACCAGTTTTTATATTTTCCCGTGGAAATGAGATATTTTTCAGAACTAAAAAGTAATCTAGACGTTGACCCGGGTACTCAGTTATCTCCATACCAAATTTCATCAAAATCCGTTCAGAATTTCTGAGACATGTGTAAACAGACCCGGTCCGGCGATCGGCTCACCACCTATCACGTTTAGGGGTCTCTAATATATCTCGTGAAATGTGGGTATATCCAGTAATGGAATACCTCTGCCTACCCCCTCGGGGATAAAAAAAAGGCGTGAGATTAGATTATTATATTATTTTCATGATGCGAATGTATAAGTATAATATACAATTATAAACAATAATAATAATATTGTATATTTATACATTATAGCCTACCTTGTTTACCAACTAATGTCCTTCTTGGTGGAACAAGTAACCCACAGAAAAAGAAGAAAAGTTAAGAAGCACTACACATTAATAATATCTGTTAATAGGTACGAAGATTTAGCTCGATTTAAGTATAGCAGACTGCTAGGATAATGGCATCACTATCACTACATAGTATAAAACAAAGTCGCTTTCTCTGTCCCTATATCCCTATGTCCCTTTGTATGCTTAAATCTTTAAAACTACGCAACGGATTTTGATGCGGTTTTTTTTAATAGTTAGAGTGATTCAAGAGGAAGGTTTAAGTATTAGCATTGCACCCGTGCGAAGCCGGGGCGGGTCGCTAGTAATATATAAAATGTTCATGTGAAACTCCAAAAAAATTTAAATTAAATCAATAGGTACTCAAAAGATAATGTACGCGTCTGTACCGAACTTGAAAGACTATTATACTACGTGTTTTAGAATGTTAGCATAATGTACTAAACGGCCGCTTTTCTGTGACCATCTAAACGCGGTCGGGTTACCACGGTAAATAACTTAAAATGTGTATTTTTTGATTATCTCGTTAATTATTGATTGTACGATGCTGAAATTTCACAAGTATAAAATTGAACTATATAACTAATTATTTACGTATTATTCGGTTAAAAAATCCCACAAGAACGTCCATTAATAGGGGGTTAAATAACGGTCTGCGCGTCGAGGCCCAAACCGAGCTAAATTTCATTATAATTTATTAATTACTTATAGGATGCTAATGAAACTTCACAAATATCTGAAGGCAGTTGCAAGCTACAAAATAACGTTTCAAACAAGTCTCTAGACCTCTTATTCGAAGTGCTAGGACGTATTAGAGGGTTTTTCTATTTGCTTACATAACTCCTAAGCGATAAATTATTTTTAATTTTTTATTTCACAACTAATTAGGAATAAGACATAAGAAGTCATGTACAAAAAATTATGATAGTGCGCTTAACCATTTCCGAAATTCAGCGAAAAACGCAAACATCAAAAATGCGTCATTTTGAAATTTTTGAATATCTTCGGAACCATTAACGATACAAATTCAAATTAAGTCGCAACATTTACTCCGTCATCACAACTGATTATGTAGATAAAAATTATTTCAATATTCCCATTAGAAAAAAAAAATTGCCGCTGGGGTAACGTTACTCCAGCGGAAACTGTTTTTCTTGAATTACTCAAAAACTTTAAGCAATACAAATTTTTAAATCTGCACAACATTTACAGAAGCCGGAGAACTAATTATCTGTATCCCTCAAATGCCGATATTCGACAAATTTCCGCTGGAGTAACGCACTCCTCGTAGTTCCCGTTCCCGTTGGGAATACGGGGATAAAATATAGCCTGTTTACTCAGGGATATTGTAGCTTTCGATTGGTAAAAGAATTTTTAAAATATTACCCCAGTGGTTTTTGAGTTTACTCATTACAAACATACAAATCTTTCCTGTTTATATTTTTTTTATTGGGGATAACAACAGTCAGCTTATTATTAATTATAATTCAATTGCACATGTTATTCGCAGTTAGGCCAATAACAGTTATCCACTAAGTAGATAAGATAGATAATACACACACCGGCACAATTAGCGGAACAGAAAAAAAAAGGAGAAAAAAGAGGGAATTTAGAACAATGAATGTAATTTTTAAACAATATATTATTTAAAATGAAACAACAATTAAATTAACATGTTTTGACATTCATTTGTAACACCATACTTAAAATTTTATAAAAATAAAAATTAAATTAAACAAAATGCATTTTTCTTCGATTTTTAATTATAGAGAAACAGCAGAAAATTCAAGATTTTCCAAAGTTTAACAACAATTTCAATGACTGTTCAATATCGAGTGTTTCCTCCTCGTGCTCTGATGAGGGTTTCCATCCGTCTGGGCATGCTGCGGATGATGTTATCAATGGTTTCTTGGGGCAACCTCTGCCATTCTTCAAGTAATGCGTTTCGCAACTCGTTGAGATTATTGGGAGGGGGCATTCTTGACTTTACACTCCTCTTTAGCAAGTCCCAGACGTGTTCTATAGGGTTCATATCGGGGGACCGTGCTGGCCACTCCATCACCGTTATACCAACATGGTTTAGGTATGTCTGTACTGTGCGAGCACTGTGAGCCCGAGCATTATCCTGCATTAGAATGAAGTTGTTACCAATAAAGGGGGCAAATGGCACAACATGTTCTTCTAAAATCTTCCTGATATACCGATCAGCATTCAGATTCCCGCCATCGACCACTACTAACTCCGTACGAGCTCCTAAACATATTCCTCCCCAGACCATAATTGAACCGCCGCCATATGCAACTGTATTTTCAAAATTAGACTGGATATACCGTTCTCCTTTGCGTCTCCATACTCGCTGCCTTCCATCAATTTTATTTAACATAACTCTGCATTCATCAGTAAAAAGAACCTGTCCCCAGTCGTCGAAGTCCCAATCACGATGTTCACGACCAAAGTGTAGACGGTTTGTGCGATGATGTCTCTCAAGTTTTGGGGCTTTGGCGGGCACATACGAGCCTATACCCACTTCTTCGAATCTTCTACGAACTGTCCGCTCACTCATCCTTACTGCTCATACCTCTTCCAGTAAATTTCGAGCCTGCACCGCCGTTAGTCTCGTGTTCCGTCGGACTTGAAGTTGGAGAAAACGGTCATCCCTCCTTGAAGTACACCTTTTCCGGCCTTGTCCTCTCCTTCTCACTAGAGCATTCGTCAATCTGTATCGTTGGATGCTACGATAAATCGTTGATAACGATCGACGAAGGCTTCTGGCAATCGATCTGTAGGTTTGACCATTTCTCCTCATTTGATCTGCCCTAATGATTTCTGATGGCGTTAAATCAGGCATAATTAGATGCTCGTAAATTATCAATATGCGAAAAAACTCAAAAGCCTCAAAAACTGCAATTCAAAGCTTTTCAAATGGAATTCACGAACCTTCTAAAAACGGACAAGCGGTGGAAAAAATGAATCAATGAAAATTAAAACAAAAGAATGAAAAAAAGGGCAGTCGCTTAGTATTCCATTTTTAAATTAAAACCCAAATTTAAAAAAAGCTTGTTTAGCCGGCCAGTAACACGCAAAAATGCGTAAATACTCCCTTTTTTTTCTGTTCCGCTAATTGTGCCGGTGTGTGTATTAGTTTAGATATATATATATATATATATATAGGTGGCAAATGAGCCAACTTATAGCAGTATGGACATTTGCAACACTAGGAATATGTTTAGCCCTACTACAGAGTCTATGCTTAAAATGGCAATAAATTTCTTAAAAACTAATTCAAATTTCACCTTATAATCGACAGCAAAACGACAGTATACCCCCACTGAAGATCGAAGAGGCCTCCCGTGGCAATCCAAAACTATCCATCTCACGCACCCTTTAGAAGGTGTTATTGTTTCAGAGAAGTATAAAAATAAAAAAAATCTCACGCCTTTCATCATCAAGGGGGTAGGCAAAGGCATTCCATTACTGGATATACCCACATTTCACGAGATACATTGGACCCCTAAACGTGACAGGTGGTGAGCCCATCACCGGACCGGGTCTATTTACACATGTCTCAGAATTAATTCTGAGACCTGCGGGTTTTCTCACGATGTTTTCCTTCACCGTCGAGCTAGTGATAAATATGTACGTAAGTTTTTGAAAAACTCATTGGTACATGCCAGGATTCGACCCGAGCCTCACTGATTTTCGACCGGCTCTTTAACCGTCCGGGCTATCACTGCTCTATCAGAGAAGTATGTGTTTCTCTCTCTTTTTAAATTTTCTTGTGAAAGTGAGACATTTTCCCCATTAAAAAGTAAATTAGATGTTGACCCCGCTACTTAGCTATCACCACACCAAATTTCATCAAAATTCGTCCAGTTATTTAAGCGTGATATGCATGCACAGACAGACAAAAATGGGTGTTTTGATATCTAGGTACATTGATAATTAACTACACTACCTAAATAATAATCAATAATCGTGTATGCAGAGTCTCATTACAGTTTTATTATATTTATAGAATTTTTAAAGAGTAAGTATTTGCAATTTAATTAAAAAGTATAAGGAGTAGGTATTGATATGAACTTTTAAGCAAATCACCCTTAAAATAACTTTCTACCCCTTTTTAACCCTATTAGGAGACGAATTTCAATAAAATACGAAAATCATACATACATACTTATATATGGCTCAAGATAAAATTAAAATATTTCATTATCAATCATAATAAGTAGGAATTAAAAAGCCCACTTTATAATATCTCAGAAATTGCTTCAGAGAAATTAGATTTTCTATCAAAAAATGCCGCAATAAAACTTCTTGTTTGTTGAACTTGTAGTTCTCATCTGATAAACTTCAAGGTCTTTAGTAATAATTTATGGAAAACTGATAATAGATGAGCTTGTTTATTTATGTAACAGAAAGTGTGAAGACTGCAAGAAACAAATGGTCAGTAAAATTCCAGGAATAGGTTCACCATAGAGTACCGGTCCACCCAAAAAATAATGTTTAGATAAGTATGTAAGTATTTCATGTGTGTTTAGATCTACCGACGATACCGGAAAAGTCTAGTATTGTCTTAGTATGTTAATAAATTATATCTCTGATAATGTAGTGTGCGATATAAGGCGAAAAGCATAAGATTCGGAGATTAGGACATTGGCACCTTCTATACTGATTCACGATTTCACGCGTGTATGCCCATGACATCATCAAACACGGTCCTATCACATGAACTTGGAAACCAAACTAGTAGGTACAGAAAATATATGATTTCTTAATTAACGTATTACTACTCACGGTTCGTTTAAGAACGGCGAAATAAACAGCATATTCTCAATGAAATTTCTATCTCTTCCGTAGATCACAGGTTTCTGGGGTTGACTGTTCACATTCAGTATTCTGAAGAGTATACACAGTATGACTGCAACAACAGCTAGAAGAACCGTCGACATTTTGGTAACTGGACTTTTGCGGTCTGGTTGGATAACGAAATAACAATCTACATAATAAAAACAATTATCACTCCCTCCCTGTGATTATTCAAGGAAGTATTTTTTTGAGTAACCACCACCACCCCACTCCACGACGAAATGAAAACTAAACTGATTTTGATTTTAATCTTCGTTCATTCTTTCAATTTCTAGAACTAGGCTGAAATTGGGTTTCTATTGGTAGAAACTATAGTGATTGGGTGTTCCTAGTATTTACTAAATTTCTTAGTTGTTTATTGGTTATATAAAACCCAAACTTAATTTTTTTACCAATAGGAATAAAATGTCATATTTTGACATCAAGCAACCATGTGATTTATTGAATCTTAGGCAGAGGGATCTAAACTCATACATCCATGTCTTCCCACTTATAATCCCAATATTTTTATCCATGATCGACTTTGAGCATTAAACCAACCGGAGACACCACTGACAGGCGTTCCCCTCTGCCAAAAAAAAAGTGTCGGTCAACGATCATACCTGTTATATACACCTAGTTTTTTTGAGTTCACGGAGATCTCGGATTGGTGAATGTATTTTTATTTGAGTGCGTTTCCTCGACCCCGCGCAGAAATTGGCAGACTTTTTTGCAAAGAAACTAGTGCGCGTGATGACGTCTCCTGTTGGTTTAATACTCAAAAATGATCGATCATTCATTTTGATGTGAGATTATTTTTCTCCTTAGCAAAATTTTAGAGAGCAGGCATTTAGATGAATATAAAAAAATCCTGAGTTTTGGTTATAATACCTAAGCGACCGAGTCCAGAAAATGTTTTTTCCTAGAGTGTAGACCTACCTAGCTAGACAGATTTCATGCCCCCCAAAAACAGTATACCTATAGCAATGGCGTTAAAGTGTAGATGTATATAAAAATATTCCTCCTTAGAAAGAGTAGGTGTTGTTTTTAGGGTTCTTTACCCAAAGGGTAAAACGGGACCCTATTACGAGACTTATGGGCCATTTACACGAGGCCATTCCAGTAATGTGTAAATAGAGACAGTCCACTGCATTGGATTGTGCTCAAGCTTTTTTTGTATGCAGTTTGGATTGACTTAGTGGAATGGCCTTGTGTAAATGGCCCATAAGACTTGGCCACAGGACCACAAAGTACATTATATATATGCACAGGACTTTGCTATCTATCCGTCCGTATGTCAACAGGCTGTATCTCATGAACCGTGATAGTTACAGTTGAAATTTTTACATATGACGTATTTCTGGTGCCGCTATAACAACAAACCAGAATAAAATAAATATTTATCTTGTTTTTTTTTTCGTTTTTATAGACAATGGTACAGAACCCTTCATGCGCGAGTCCGACTCGCACTTGGCCGGTACTTTTAAAATTCATTCTATCGGTTTTGTAGCCAAATTTATGAAATCGGTCCCCTATAGTTTTTATGTTTATTTGTTACAAACAAGTTACAAACATTTCCTCTTTATAATATTAGTGTAGATATAGGATGGAGGCAGTGCACAAAATAATGTACAGGTACAGAAGACCCATTGTGTTATTATAACTACAGTTAAAGAAAACAGTAAGATGTAAGTAGAACATAATTTATTAAGAATAAAAATGTTCGCGCGCCTAAAATAACTAATTAGTTACCAATAAATAACAAAAAATTCATAAGTTGCACGAATACAAAAGTATACCCTAGGAACAGTCTAAAAATCGTTATATAGAATAGTACTTGCATTTCATCATTCTATAGCCCTATTCCTTTTACGTGGTGTCGGCGTAGCCCTATTATTTATACCCATAATAAAATTTAAACATCAAAATATTTAATTTATTGCGTAGCCTTGGAGTATAAGATTCCATGCTGCAACGCAAGCGAATCGAAGGCATTTTTAATTTTATAACCAGTTTATAACATGAAGAACTTATGTCAATTTCTAGGTACCTATATAAATACGGCAAAAAAAAAATATATTTTACTTTACAGAACTTCTTACCTGAGGATTATACAAATTTACTATTTGCTTGTAATAAAATTTTATTTTACTGTTTCGTTTTAGAAATATTTGATATACCACATGTGTTCTTTTCAGTGCAACAGATTTAACTATGTTATAATTATCTCGCTTTATCGAAAAGAAATACTTTAATGGTTACATTATTAGGTACTTTACATATTAGTCCTTGTAATAAAGATTATATATTATTCTCGTGACAAAAAAATGAGCAACGCTTGTTTTATTTTTAATATCTATAAGACGTATAATATCAGTACTTCTATAATTTATAGCATCTATTTAAACATTGCATAAGGCATTCTATAAAGGAGGCGTAGCCAGTATAATTTTGTGCATAAGACTATAAATTATCAGTGATTTGTTGTTAATCAGTTAATGGGCTCGATTCTGGCTGACCAGCTAAAATTCCTAATTTTAAGTTAGCTCTATTCTTTTCCACCGCTTTGGAAAGGGAAGGGACAGAAATAACATATTTATTTATAATATCACAAATGTCAAAATTGAACCTTATGAACGCATTCACATCTTATTCAAATACATGTTTTTAAAGCACGATCATTAGGTTCAAATTAGTTGGTTTTTAAAAAATTTCACATAACTGGTTATGGTTATCAATGGTTTGTTTCTGTCCTTTTTCTTCCGTATTCGATGGAGAAGGATAGGCTAACTTAAAATTAGAAATTTTAGCTGGTCAGCCGGAATCGAGTCCACTGTTACATTAATAAATGTTATTTTCTTTTAACATACATACACTACATTCTATATGAGCTAAGGATCGACCGTGAATTACAGGGCCACGAAAATCAGGAGATCAAAAAAGAGATAAATAAAGATTTTAATTTCAAAAACTAAAGGGAGGCACACTAAAAAAACTGATTGCTCAATTTGTAAAATATCTGTATAAAAATATGAAATACGACTACCAAATTAGTGTTTTATAATGTACACACTGTAATGACACTGAAGCTAAAATAACAAGTATAACTGGTGCAGCACATACTTATAAGTCCATTATAAAAAACTATTCTTTTACGAATGTTTCAACCATTTCTCTTGTCAATAAATATCTGTACATAACCTTACATTTAAATCATAAATAGATGGAAAATTTAATGCTATAAAGCATTACTCGACTCTTATAATCACTAAGTTCGGTTACCCTAAACATACCCAAGGCATGCATACAAAATATAATGATATCATAAAAACAAATTGTGATGATAACTTAAAACTAGAAATAATAATGGCAAATACTTATGTAATGAAATCAATTGCTTAATTAACAGCTACATAGTCGAATACCCTTACAACAACTAAAATCAATCAAAAAAAACATTAACCAATTGCAAATTCAAATTGAAAACTTATCATGTTATCTTACCATACCAAATGAAACTTATTTCGAAACATTTAGAATGGATTTTTATTTAGAGTTCCACATCAGTTAATTAATATTTTAATAAATCACCGATATGGCTCAATCGTCTCTCAATATCCATAAATAAATTGTAGGTTAATGTATGTTATAAAAATATAAAACCATCTATTTCACTTACCTTCTAAGCTAAAATTGTTCAAGACTAACAAGTTTCATCTGGTACAATTTATTCAATAGCTACAACATTTAATAACATTGTGGAATCATTTGTAAGAAACTCAGTAAATGGCTATAAGGCGAATGACACAAGTTTCAACACTTGCTATTAGGTATCATATATTCATATAAATTCAACAAGCCTTGTTATTGCTATAATGTTATTAAAGTGTACTGTAGTTGTACCTTACATATTCATTATTCTCTCGCGACATCAATAGAGAAATGTACAGGTCGGTCTCATAATTCCCCAACATGATAAAAGCTGACACAGGAATGTCAAGAGTCACATTTATTAAGGGACTGAACTATGTCAGTAATTCAGTATACATGGAAGTTGCACTATGACTGTCCATTATAATAGTTAACTATGATACATGTTTATTCTAGAAATACAGTTCTGTCTTAGACAGGAATGACGTTCACACTCCAAGCAATGAGAACTCTCGAGACTGGTGAGTACTGACCATGAATTTTTCTGATAGCACCACCATTCTATCAACCTTTTATCATTTCCCGTCTTCTTATCTATGTACTTACATTCTTAAGTCACTCACACTAGAGCTTTATATTATATGTCCAAAATATAAAACTGACTGTAAGTAAAAATTTAGTTTAAGAAGACGAGAAGATCTCTCGTAATTTATAGCTTAAAATATTTTTGCATATCTAGGGAAATACTTCTCATTGGAGTTCATAATGTTATGCGTAATTGAGATACCCAAAACAGCAGAAACAGCTTGGTGCACTTCAGAGTGCCGATAAGATTCTTTATCTGACCCTGAGCGAGTCTCATGAATGATGCAAGCGTAGTGAGGTGGGGTCAGCGGATGAGGCAAGTGAGGCAAAGCTCAGCAGAACCAATGCAGTCGTCATGGCAAAATGCACCGCATTTCTTGCATAGAATCATCGCGCGCAAGTTGCACACGCAAGCGTCCTCAGCACCTACACTTCGACATCTGGCGACGTTCTGTAAAATACATGAAAAACATCCATAACTTATATTCTTTAATATTACAAAATAGACTCATCGCACAGGCTAATAAACTTAGACCTCCCATTGAAATGGGGCTAAAAATAGTCCATGCCCTTTTCTGGGATTTCTGTGCCAAGTCTTAACAATCAATGGGCAAGAAAGTCGTCACCTACAGCTCAATTGAGACGTTATTTAATAAAAAACAAAACCGAATTCGGCATTTGGTCAAATTACAAAAAAAAAATATAAACTATCAAGTCCAGGCTTAACAAGAGTTGTTCCAGAGACTAAGGTCTACAGTATTTTGCGATTAAATCAGCTTTACTTTTCGTTGTAGCTTGTTAGTAATATATGGTGAGTACATCGCCGGAGCGGGCCTTTTACACATGTCTCAGAATTAATTCTGGAACCTGCGAGTTTCCTCACGATGTTTTTCTTCACGGTCGAGCTAGTGATAAATATGTACGTAAGTTTTGAAAAACTCATTGGTACATGCCTAGATTCGATCCAGAGCCTCACTGATTATCATCATGGTGAAGCAGGTATCACTACTTAAATTTTAACCACTTCATGTAATAAGGCTGTTTAGGTAGCTAGCATAGAATAAAAAAAAACTGTAAATTCACACACAGGTTTCAACCTTTGCACATTATGGGAATAGCCAAATATTATGGCGGACATAGAAGATTTTAGTCATTGACTGTTTCAATCAAGGTCATTACCTTAATTAGGCATGCCCTACCTACAGTTACGTAACAAATTGCGCATGACACTTACCGTATTAGTATTTTGATTAGATGGAGGGGCACTGGAAGCCCGCGGCGCTATATTGGGCGTTCGCTGGACTAGTATGTACTGGCCCACATTGTTGGGTCTATTCTCACTTATCTGCATGCAGAATATAACAAGATTTATTAAGTAATTATTCAAAAACTTAGCTTAACGGTGAAGGAAAACGTGAGAAAACTTGCAGGTCCCAGAAATGGTTCTGAGGCATGTGTTACTACACCCTCACCCAAAAAATACACTGGTTATAAGTGGGCACTTCAAGGAATGGTATACTTCTGCCGACCTTCACAGGGTTAAGGTGTTTTTTTTTTTTTAACTGGAATTATTAACAAAACCAAACATTGGATAGAATAAATTTAATTTTTTTTTACATATTGTTTTAATTAAATGCTACGCATCTAATCCACAAACCTCATTATGGGGCATCACAGACACAGGCCTGACAAGGACAGGAGGCGGTGGTCTTGCCGGTCTCGTAGGCCTCGTCAGCAGTGCAGGGGGCGGCCGTAGCTGCCCCCTCAACGCATCTCGGTTCGGACTGTTCTGGATTACCGCCTGACAGATCTGGTAGCTCCTTTCAAGGTTCACCGCTCCTGGTGGCACTTTGTTTGAAACACGACTCCTGTAATGAAAGAGTAAATGTAAATTTTTTTCTGTATGTTAGACGAGCTTGATGCTGCACCAATCCAGTTTACAGTGTACATGGGCATTGAAGGATTATTAAGTCTATAATCAGGATTCCAGAAACAATCCTCTGCTTGACAAGTTAAGCCCGCAATAATGATTTATATTATTCTGTTCTCTTTTATAGCTGTTCCATGTGGTTCCACCCGTGTAAGTCCTGTTCCCGTGGGAAAATTATAGCCCATGTTACTCCCCGAAAAGAAAGCTTTCCATTGTTGAAGGAATTTTTTAAATCCGTCTTTTAGTTTTAAAGTTTATTCATTAATACAAATCTTTTCTCTTTATATTAGTGTAGATATAGATTAAATATGATAATTTATAAAAAACCTGCTACATCCAGGGGTCCAGAAAAAAAGTATATAGGTACTAATGAAAAGTGGATACATCCAGGACGGAAATACCTCTGTCAGCCTACCCCCTCAGGGATGAGCATATACATATTTTTAAATTTCAATAAATTAAATTGAGGTACCTGTTTGTATCTTTCCCCGATTTAGATTTCTTTCCAGCAGGCCTAAGACTTTGTGCCATAGTAGTTGAGTTGACAGAGGAATTAGTGGCCGTAGTACTGGATACTAGACTCATGGCTGGCTCATCCTGCTTCATAGATACCTCCTTCAAAGACTGACAGCTTTCCGATGAATTAGACGACTCCATGTTAAAATTTGCATCTCTTTCCTCTTTATACATACAGTTCTCATCATTTATATTTGAATCTTCTAGGCTTGTTTTTGAATCCTCATTGATATATTTTGCACTTTCAGTATTGACACTTGGAAAAGTATGTAGGGTAATAACATTTTCATTTTGCGTCCAATCATTCTCATTTTTCCATAGAACTGCAGAATTTTTTGGTTTTGCCGGATCCTGCATATTGTCATCAGGATATGATACCATCTGTAAACAAAATGAGCCAAATTAAACCATATCCCAAAACAATTTTAAATCAAACACCTTATGAAACTTACAGATGTGTTTGTGACTTCCATCATAGGTATTGCAGAGTTCTGAGTCATTGGCATAGTAACAACAGCAGTCACATCTGCAACAGGCAATATTATTTAATTAAAATAAATTAATACAAACAAAGAGTGCACTTAACACTTTCAACTAAGATCTAAAAGTGAAGGTAAACAGGAAAAGACAAACTTATAGATACCCTCAGCTCATAGAAGTACATAAATTAATTAACTAAATTGCTTTATGTAGGTAGTTAACTTACTTGTTTCACTCATGTATGATGACAGTTCCATTAAATTTGGATGAGGTGTGTATTTGACATCTTCACTCTCTGAAAGGTTGAAACAATTTCTGAAGGGGGAAATATCTAAAATAAATATTTAAAATACTAATGGAATGTTACTTACGAGAAGTTAAAATTGTGAGCCCACTTGTCTCCATGATGAAGGATTCTGCATCTTTGAAATGCTCATCATAATAATTTTGAACAATTTCGGCAGATCTTATTTTCTCCTCACTTCTATCAGAACCAATTTTATTTTCATTTTTAAGACTAGATAACTCAGATGGTTGAGAAACAGGACATTCTATTTCTTGAATAATTTCTATATTCTGATATGATAATTCTTTTGCAACATCAGGCGACTTAATGTTATGTTGTATTTCTTCATGACTTGTATGAGAATCACTTTTAACAATTTCCTGGAATGGCTCTGATACACACTCATCTAGATTTTCATTTGAGCATTTTGTATCATTTTTACAGTTTTCAACTTTTGACTTCATATTTGCTTCAATATTTTCACATGGCTGAGAATCTATGTTCATATTAGATTCATTCATAACAACATTAGTTTCTATCTTCAAGCTGGAGACAGAGGACTCACTTCTCTCATCAAATTCATATACAGAAGCAGTTGCTTTGCTGTCTTCACTATTTGTGTCATGCTCTGAATATGCATGCAGTTCCTTACTTGGACAAATCTGTTCATTGCTATAATTTCCTTCAGTATCTGAGCAATGATTACTTATGGATTCTTCAACATTATGAGCTACCAAATTAGTGCTGTCTAATTCATATTCTTCTTCAAACTTGATCCTTTTAGATGCCCCATAATATTCACAATTTTCATCATTATTATCACTTAATCTCTTTGACGCTTCAAGAACCATACTATCAGAAACAGTTTTATTTCCATCCCAGTCTTTAGAAGTACTAGTCTCTTCAATAGTTACAACAGTGATTTCTAAATCTTCTTTCAGTTCATTCCGTTCTGATTCAGTATCTGGCAAGAGGAGTGGATCTACTGGTGTTGAGGAAACAGAATCATCTAGTCTTTGCCCTAAAGTTGAATCTGAGAAACTAAAATCTACTTGACATTCTACATAACCTTGATTTTTTGAATGTTTGAGTGGAAGTAAATCTGGAACAGGTGGTGATGATTTAGTGCTAATAGGTCCAGATTCCTCAGATCCATCTTCAACTTTAGCAGATGAGCGAGTCACTGCACCAACAGATCGCATTCTTTTGCTTGTACTTGAAGATTTACTCTTTTTAATCTTTGGAACAGTACTACTGCTTGTGATTGATGCTGTGGGCCTTAACTTTATAGTAGTTTTCAAAGATGGTCTCTCTGAATTTAAACCAAGTGAAGATTTCTCTCTCCTTGACTTCTCCCCCCAAAAAGGTTCAAAATGTTTCAATTTCCAGGGATCTATTTTACTTTTTTCTTTTTCTGCTTCTGTCTTCATCTTTTGTTGGTTTTCTGGGGTAAACTCCCCACCTGAAAGACTATCCTGCCATTCTATGCAAGCTCGAGCAAAGAATTCGTTATTGAGACTAGATGAGCTTAGACGGCCTGATGTGCTGGGCCTATCCATGCTGGGTAGTAATTGCCCCAGCTTATACTGATATAATGGAGGGAGGAGAGAGAATGTATGCTTATTTAATAGTGCTCTTATGTTGGTGTTAACTAATATTGAATCTGGAGTTTCTAAATCAATACATCCTTCTCTAGTTTGCTGTAACTGAGCAGCTGTAGATAATTTCTTACCACTGCGTTTCCGGGGTTTCATGCAAAACCCAGGTATACTAGCCAAAACTTCACGCATAGTGGATGGTTTGGTTGAGTTTGGGCATGGCTCGGAGTAGGAACTCGCTGCCATCCATTCCCGATTTTCTGGAGGAGGGGGCGGGGGCAAGGGCTTGACTATTATCCTTGGCAATGGCCTCGTATGATTGGAACTCTTTTTCCGTCTCTTCGATTGTTTCCGTGACGAGTGTTTACTGGATTTCTCACCATCTTCAGGAATGCGTATGACAGAATACTGTTCGTTGTTATTACATGCTATGTATTTACTCTCCGAAGAATTGTCTGAGTAATCCATGTCGTTGTCTATTAAGTCTGTAGGCGATACGTCGAGTTCCATTGCTACAATCTTCTATGTGACCACTGACAAAATATCAAGTCAATTCTGAAACGAAAATGTATGGAGATCTTGCCGATAGCAATCACTATTTCAACCCATTATTTATGTCTTCGCAACCCATGGAAAGGATTTTCTTGTCATACATAAATGTAGTAGAAAGTCAATCATCACTTTTTAGATAGATTTCAGTAGATGTAGTATTTATAATCATTAGAAAATGCTTCTTCCAACGAGCAAAAACAAATATGTCACAACAACGCAGAAAATGGAATCCATTTTTTTTTAACTCACTTTTTTTTGTATATCTTTTAACGGCTCTGCATTCAAGTTACAAGAGTGAATGAAAGTAAAGGGATTATTACACCTTCCTGAAATCAGTCGAGTGAATAATTTTGTCACTGATTCAGTTACTGAATTTAGGAAGGTGTAATCGCATTCAGTCACTCAGGAACCTAAAGCCTAACTAAAGTTGTTATTATTTACAGAAATTAAGGTTGATTTGATTTGGTTGTTTAATATGCGATGATGTCAATACACTCACGGGTAGTTGAGTCCCGATTTTATAAACGAATTATAAATTTCAGTTACATGAAAATACAGCTTCCATTTACGACAGTACATTCCATTTATTTTTTTGACTAGCCTGCCAAGACAGTTCTAATATCAAACTTATTTTTGAAGTGTTTTGTAACTTATTTTTTGTTGTATCAAAAAGTTTGCACCCCAACACAAATGTTCGAGGCTGCATGCTTTAACAAATACCAATAGTGACACAACTCTTTATAAAGTGCCTCTCAATCGGCCGGTGCGGCCGCTTTCAAGAGCACTTGGTCCCTTTGTGTAATATACTACGTCCATGGTTAAATCCGTCCAGTGTTATATGTATGAAACCGATAGGCTTTTGAGTCATGCGATACACAGTAAGCCCCTTTTCACACGTACCGGTTTCGGCCGGTCCGGCGGGCAGCGAAGTATATGGCCATGTACGTTCGCTTTCATACGTACCGGCGGGCAACTGGGCAATCGGCCATACATTTCGCTGCCGGACCGGACCGCCGGGCCGGCGGAAACCGGTTCGTGTGAAAAGGGGCTTAGTGTATTTCTAGATTTATTTTAACAGTTTAAGGCGCGTTGCGTTAAAACCCCACAGGCGCGTTATTACCGCTCGATAATATCGCGTACAGTGTTGCTAACAGGGGGCCAATTCTACTAAATGACAGCGGTGATAGTTGTATGACAATTACATGATTGTGGTCACTCAATGGTGATATTATGTCAAAATTTGACACTCAATGGTGATATTATGTCAAAATTTGACACTCAATGGTGATATTATGTCAAAATTTGACATAATATCACCATTGAGGGACCACAATCATGTAATTGTCATACAACTATCACCGCTGTCATTTAGTGGAATTGGCCCCCTGTTAACTTTCCACCAGATTCAACATCTAAAACCACCAGAAAACCACTAACGAAAAACGACCTTACTCTCATAGTCGCTAAATTTTCCACTAAACGCTTTTTTATTAACAACATTTAGTTATTTATAAGTGTATATCCTCTTCTAGATGTCATCCATAATTTTTGTCTCCATTTAAATTATTTCTTCTTGGGAAAAATAACCGCTTTTGGTTTCCTCTACCAGGTGGCCTTTTTAAAATCATCCGACGAGAATCGGAGGGTGTTCCACAAAGGAAATTTAAAAAAGGACGTAGTTGGCTAGAAGTAACGCACCTTTCCACTTAGCGTTTGAGAAATATGATTACATATAGGTGACAAAACCAAGCTCGCAAATTGCCATCAGAGGGTGCAGCAGTGAAAAAAAAGTATAAATACGGGTTTAAAACTGAACTATACCGCTAAAAAAACCACTAGCCACTAAAGGCAATATTTCGCCACTAAAAGGGGGGTCAAAACCACCAGTTTTAGTGGAAATTCCACTAAGTTGGCAACAAAAACAATCGCGATATTATCGAGCGGTGTAATAACGCGCCTGTGGGCGGGAGCCCTTACGAGCCATTTACACGAGGGCAATCCACTAAGACAATCCACTAAGACTGCATACAAAAAAAACTTGAGGACAATCCATTCCATTGCCCTCGTGTAAATGGCCCGTTATGATGGACATATTGTACAGTTAGTTAAGAGCACATAAAGCTTTACACCTGTAGTGCGAGTCTGACCTTTAAGGCGATTGTAACAAGAACGTTACAAAGTCCAATGTGTTAAGCTCCACGTGCTCTTGACTGTACCTACTCTTTGGATTCGATTTCTCGACGATTTGGTTCATTCGATCATTCGATAAAAAGAGACGCGACGAGGGACGGACCGAGCGACGGACCGGACCGGCTTTCCGCCATTTTGTTTTCTTCTCGAAGTGCGATTTTAGATGCTAGGGTGTTGCTAAAGCAATCTTTGGTTTAGATCAGTTATATCGTGGTTTAGTTGTTCTTTTAGTAAAACAATTATTGATTGAGGCTAAAAATGGGCCGAGGAAGGTATGTAAAGTTATAAATAATCGGATAATGTATTGTTGTATGAGCCATCGATCATGCAAATAACACGCGGAAAGGCGAAGCTTTTTTCCTACGTAAAAGCCTATACCATGTTTATTTCGACTTACAGAGACCGCAGTCGCGACAGACGTCGTACCAGAAGCAGGAGTAGGAGCAGAAGTCGCAGCCGGAGTCCCCGTTATGGGCTCGGATCCGGAGGCGGCGGTGGAGGAGGTGGTGGAGGATTTGGTGGCGGTGGATTTGGCGGTGGTGGCGGCAGAAGAAATAATCCCGGTGCTAATCTCAGAAAACCAAAATGGGATTTGAGTAGGCTCAAACCATTCAAAAAAGATTTCTATGTTCCACATAGTGACGTAGAGAACAGACCAGATTCCGAGGTCGAAGCCTGGAGAAGTGACAATGACATCACACTCAAAGGTCGTAACTTTCCTAAACCGACGCTAACTTTCGAAGAAGCTGGCTTCCCTGATTATGTTATGGATGAAATTGACAAAATGGGTTTTTCAAAGCCAACCCCAATTCAAGCACAAGGATGGCCTATAGCTCTCAGTGGTCATGACATGGTAGGCATAGCTTCAACTGGTTCTGGAAAAACCCTTTCCTACATCTTACCAGCTATTGTGCACATAAATAATCAGCCAAAATCCAGCAGAGGAGATGGTCCCATCGCCTTAGTTCTAGCGCCAACTCGGGAGTTAGCTCAGCAAATACAAGAAGTGTGTGACAAATTTGCAAACACTTCTAAAATCCACAATACCTGCCTCTTTGGTGGGGCTCCAAAGGGATCTCAGGCACGTGATTTAGATGCAGGTGTTGAAATAGTTATTGCTACTCCTGGTAGATTACTAGACTTTTTAGAGAGTGGTAGAACAAATTTGAAGCGATGTACCTACTTAGTATTAGATGAAGCTGACAGAATGTTGGACATGGGATTTGAGCCCCAAATTCGAAAAATTATTGAACAAATAAGACCAGATAGACAAACCCTTATGTGGTCTGCAACTTGGCCGAGGGAAGTACAAAGTTTGGCTTCTGAATTTTTGAAGGATTACCTTCAGATAAATGTTGGGTCTTTGCAATTGGCTGCTAATCACAATATATTGCAAATCATTGATGTTTGCATGGAGTATGAGAAGGAGACTAAGTTAAGTACATTGCTCAAAGAAATAATGGCTGAAAAAGAAAACAAGACTATTATATTTATAGAAACAAAGCGCCGTGTTGATGACATTACCAAAAAGATGAAACGTGATGGGTTAGTATATTATTTTGTTTATCTCTTTAAATGTTGGTTCAATATTACATAAATGTTTTTAAATTTGTTGTATCAGGTGGCCAGCTGTTTGTATTCACGGCGATAAATCTCAAAATGAACGTGACTGGGTATTGCAAGGTAAGAATTAACAGGGAGTACATGTTTTGATTGAAATCATTTATGAAATATTTTATTTTTAGATTATTACTACACAATGGAATTATTGTCTCAGTGTTTTGATTTATTTACACTATTTATGTAAGGAATATACAGAACAATCCCATAAAATATAACTAAAACAAATGGGTGACTAGAAGCAGTGTCAGACAGGAGGCACGAGTGTGTCGGGTGAGGGGTGTGGCTCGAGCCAGGTCACATGCGGTGACCAGTTTCTGACCACGTGTCTGCATGTGCAGGCTGTGGAGAGCTGCGGCCGGGCGGCGGAGGCGGTGGCACGCGCGCGATCGTCGCCGCTAAGCACCAGGCGGCGGCGCCGCGCCTGCGGCCGCGTCCGCACCGCGCCGCCTCTTGTTGTTGGGGCTAAGGCCTATCAGTGACTTGCCCGCGGCTAGTCTGAGCCGCTTCTCGCATTGGGCGCGGCGGGGCTGGCCCCCTCGCCGGCTGCGAGGGCGCACGTAGCGCTCCGCCGCGCGACGGCCCGTGACCCGCGCCTCTCAGCCTCGGCATTCAGCTCTTGCCACCTCTCGCGCTGCTGACTGGCCACGTCTTATTCTCAATTATAATTTTATGTGCGTTGTTCATCACGATCGTACTGGCGGAATACCGTAATATTAGTAAGTCATAGTATTCTCAAGACCTAAAGACATCTCCCATCATTACTATGGTTGCAATTATTTATATCTATTTTTGTTTTTATAGATATTGTTGTGTATTGCATTCATATTTTAGAACTTTATATTTAAAAAAGCTTAACTACATTGTCATCATATGTAAGTAAATTATGTTGGTTTGAGTCACTTTGAGTATACGCAATCTAAGCTGTACTAAAGTGAGATGTTAATTTTGTGTGATGGAGGGATACATGCTTTATTATAAGACTAGCTCTTCCACGCCGTTCCCGTGGGAATACGGGAATAACATATAGCCTATGTTACTCCATGATAATGTAGTTTTCCATTGGTGAAAGAATTTTTAAAATCGGTCCATTCGTTTTTGAGTTTATTCGTTACAAACATAAAAAAATACAAATCTTTCTTCTTTATAATATTAGTCTAGAAAAAAGCTTAACTAGTATTTTAAATGATATTGCTGTGTAAATAAAACAATCCAAGGTATCCCAAATGTGAAAATGAACATGGGTAAATCAAGAAAAATTATATAAATTAGAATATTTGAATTTTAAACTAAACTCAGATTAACCTATATAGGAAATTTACATGTTGGAAATTGGACATGCTGAACCTAAACGATGTAGCAGTACCTAGGTACTCAAAATAATCAATTTATTTGTTTGTCTAGAAGAGCATAATCATCTAAAGTTATCCTAAACAAACATAAAAAATATATTCAAATACATAGACAACAATCTTAGTTGCCTCAAACATCATATAAATTTTTCAATTACAGATTTTCGAAGTGGCAAAGCTCCTATACTAGTTGCAACAGATGTTGCTGCTAGAGGCTTAGGTATGTATAAGATGTTTTGACATGTTTGGGTACAGCCGGATTCAGGACTTTTGTAGGGTTCCGTACCTTAAAAGGAAAAACCTGAACACTTATGGGATCACTTTGTTGTCAGTCTGTCTGTTTAGACCCTTTATTTTGAGAACATGTGGAGGTATCTAGTTTTAAAACTATATACTCAAGTCTTGTCAGTCCAGTGAAGCTGAGAAAAAATCAAATATAAAAAAGATACGGCCGTTTATGCAGCAAAAAACGTAGCCCCACTCAAGGGAATCAAAATTTATAGGGTACTCTGCGTTGACCTACAACTATGAAAATTGGCAGGGAAACACCTGAAAACTATACATTTGTAATAAAATCATAAAAAAATATAGTCTTTATTTAAAGTATTCAACGAATATGGAATAAATCTCCTTATTCGTAGAAAGTACCTAAATAATCTTACTGCGAGACTATTCCTGAACTATTTATAATATGTACTTGTACATACAAATTTGTACGGAACCCTTCTGGCGAGTCCGACGCGCACTTGTGAGTTTTTTGTATAATATAATAAAATTAATGATATGCATTTTATTGCAGATGTTGATGATGTTAAATTCGTTATCAACTTTGATTATCCTAGCAATTCTGAGGATTACGTCCACCGTATTGGAAGAACTGGGCGAACAAATAAAACTGGCACGGCATATACATTCTTTACGCCATCGAATGCCGCCAAAGCATCTGACCTAGTGGCCGTGTTGAAGGAAGCCAAGCAAGTGGTTAATCCAAAATTACAAGAGCTTTCTGAACGTGGGGGCGGTGGAGGCAGACGTAAGTAGTCTTATAATTTATTTACTGGTTTTCTTTCAGTTTAAAATATGTGAAGCTGATGTTATGCATTATCAGCCGATATCAATTCTTTCAAAGATAAAATACTTTGGTATTTTCTTCGAAAATTGTTGACTTTCGCCATTTTAGCTTTTCGAAGAACCATTCAGTCTCTAAGAAAATGCTCTTTGTTTCAAAGTTTACCTACTTATTGAAATTTTCAAATTTATAGCACTCTTGCAGCCAACAATTTTACTAAAGTGATGTGGAACAAGAGGTTTTTGTGATCTCATCTATGTTTTCCCGGTAATGGGTCAGTACAATACGGCCGTTTTAACTTGGCTTCTCTGAACATAGGCTTCGCCTGCGCAAACCCCCCCCGTACCGCCAAATGGTCCGCTAAAAATCTTATTGCGCAGCCATTTGCGCAACTTCAGAGTGGTCAAGTTATAACGGCCGGGGTGTACGATTTTGTAATCCGAACTTTGTTTCCTAGGTCACCGCGGTCGAGGTGGTAGATACCGGCGTGGCCGCCGCTCTCGCTCCCGGTCGCGGTCTCGTCGCCGTCGGTCCCGCACGCGCTCGCGCTCTCGTGATCGTCGTCGTCGCCGCCGCAGCTCCTCAAGATCGTCGCGAAGCAAGTCCTCCCGTTCGTCAAGAAGCCGTTCGCGTTCCCGCTCCCGTTCGCGTAGCCGATCTCGATCAGGCAAGTCCAGCCCGATGAAGACTGCTACGAATTCGCAAGCTCCACCCCAACCGCTGCTGCCGACTCCGAAGCCGCTGCTACCCACTCCTATAGGGCCCCAGCTTCCTCCAACCCCTAACGATAAATTAAATGGCAAAGGGCCATCGACACCTCCTCCTCGAAATAATGAGTCACAGTCTAATAGTTATGGCAAAAATGAATCTTGTCCAAGTCATAATATGAATTACAACCAACAACAGCCCTCTAACGAACAAATACCGCCATTGATGGGTCTTAATACACAGATGAATATGTGTGTTCCTCCACCTATGAATGGTCAACATTTTATGATGCCTCCATATTTTCCTACTGATCAGTATGGTATGATTTCTTCTTCGTTCGTACCGGGTGGGATTCTTCCTGCAGGCGGCGGCTGGACAGCGCCCCCTCCTCCTCCTCCTCCTCCCCCTCCGTCTCAATCCACGGCTGGCAGTGCGCAAGGCTATACCCAGGGCCAGCGTGGGTCAGGAGAAAGTGGTACAGAGTCAGATTCCAGAAAGCGAGGGCCTCGCCCTGGCGGTCTTGGCTCCGCCGGGGGCTTGCCTCATGGAGGAGGCTTCGGCAATGACGGAGGCCTCGGTTCCGGCAGAGGCATGAGCTCCGATGGGGGCCTCGGCTCTGGCGGAGGTCTCGGCTCCGACAGAGATCCCGGGTACGAGAGCGGATCTCGCTCAAAAGGCGGGCGAGATCGACGACGCCGAGGAAAAGGAAGAAATCATGACAACCAGGACTTTGACGACCAGAGTTCTGGCGGACTCGGGTCCGGTGGACTCGGTGGCTATGACAACAGCGGCGGTGGCTTGGCTGCCGCCGCAGGCTACACGTCTGCCTCTGGCGGTCTCGGTGTACCCCATGGGGGCCCAATGCCGCGCATGCTCCCCCAGGCTGCTGGCGAGTTCGTCCAAGGCGCCAATTTCACGGCGTTTGGCTCCTACGGATCGAGGAATAACAGAAGAGACAATGAATCTAATGATGACTACGGTGGATACAACGGCGCGGATAACTACGGCGAGCAAAACATGGGCCCCGGCAGGCCATACGGAGGTGGTATAGTACACAATCAGAGCAATGCGCAGGCAAATGGCTCCATGGGGTACCATAATGACCGCCAGAGGAATCGCCAACGTCGGTGAATTGAGGTTTGTTGTATTCAAACCAATGCAACTTCACCTACATAACTAATTTTTTTAAGACGCTACTCATGAGTATGCTGCTGACTTCACTATTTAACATGTACTACTATTATGTGGCTTCAATATGCCATTATAACAACGATGTTCTTCATACTTATGAGTGGTTTACAAAACACACTGTGCTTTTAAGAACTATACTCCATGGTATTGTCAGCGTTGCGGTAGAGAAATCAGATTTTATAAGGCTGGCTATTTGTCTTACAGAAAACGGGTACAACGGGGACTCTCGTCGGCGCAGGAGGCGATAGGACACGGATGGTGTGAAGCACTTAGTCGTGAAAGCGTGTGGTGCATTAGAAGTAAAGAACAAAAATTAAGTAGGCGCCTGAGAACTACAATTCTCTTCGTAGATTCCATTCCATTTATGTATTTACTAGTATTTTGTATACTATTGTATTTTTGGTCATCCCCTCATCAACATATTTTATTGCTGGAGTACATGTGGTACTTGCATCAAATAGTTGACTCATTGTAAATATCACAATAAGTTAAAATTTTTAATTTACTCATCTTGACACACCACACTACTGACGTAACATGCTTACACCATACACATGATAATTTGTGCAAAATACTTTGTATCTCAAAGGTTTTTCTTAGCACTTCCATCTCATCATTTAGAAAAGCGTTATTTTAATTTATATAAGTACATAATGTCAAGGACGTGGCCACATAATTTTTGCAACATATAATATAACACTTTTAATAAAAGATTTATAAATATTTATGTCTAAACTTACGTTCTACATAAAAACTAAATAGTGAAGATAACCATTATACAATACATTTTGTCTGGCTATGTCCGTGACAAGTAAAAATAGTAATACTTTTAGGATGGTTAACATATTAGTTAAGTATTTTACACACTAATATTTCTCCCATGACTCAGAATTTTGTAAACTTGCAATTTTTATGTGAGATTTGTAACTTCAATAGTAAGCTGGGTATGTAACAGTAAAATATATTTACTTTGTACTTGTATTTTTTGTAACAACCCCACTAGTAAGTTCATGATGTAAGTCAAGGTAATTCGAATCTTTTAATTAACATAGTATTATGATGATCGATAAATGGATTAGGCGCAAAATGCCACATTCGATTTTCGCAAAATGACACATTCTCAAAACGCCACATTTGCAAAATGCCATTTTCGCATAATGCCACACTCGAATATACTGCAAGAAAGGGATTTGAACAAGTATAGCACTTTGCTAATGTGGCATTTTGCGCCTAATCCATATCTCCCTGTGTTATGCAGTTATTATATTCTTAGCATCTTCAATAGTAATTAATTATCCATGTAATCTGATGTCACGGAAAATAGGAGCGAAAAATAAAGGATTTTTAATCAAGATGTATTTATTTATTTACGCCTTGCAGTAAAAAGCCATGTTTGTGTGTCATAAGTATCATCATATTAACAACTGAAAAAAATAAACATTTACACGAACCTACAGCCATGTTTATGCACACAAATGTTAGCCCCGCGCGGGAATCGAACCCGCGATTTCCGACCCAGAAGGTTATTAACAAAGGTTGGAAGAAAATCATTCTCGAGAAACTTTTTCTTTAAACGTCTGGTTAATATTATGATAGCTTGTGGTAGTGACCCTGTAGGCATGCCGTTATTAGAGCTGTTCCGCGAAGTTCCCGTTCCGAATAAAATCAAGCCTATTTACTCATGGATAATGTAGCATTGTAATGGTTAAAGAATTTTTAAAATCAGTAGTTTTTGAGTTTATTCGTTACAAACATACAAATAATTCTTCTTTTTAATATTATGGAGTAAAAGTGTATAAATCACACAAAAAAAAAAATGGTAAAAGTGTTCTGTGGTGTACAGATGTCATGGTCACCATGACAATATATTTGTTTATGTTCCATAGAGTAATATTTATGTTCTTTCGTATCTGTATGTTTTTCTTCCTTGTCAAGTGTTATTTTTTAATTTTGTACATGAAATTACCTTCACAAAATCATGAGCTTCTGTGTAGATTTAGTATCTGAAGACTCGTTCTATGAGAATATAACTTTGGGTGTGACTAAGGTGTTGGGTTAGTACATAAATACAAAGTAATTAATATATTGCCAATTCAATAAATACAACAATAGTATGCGGTAACAACTTACTTACAATCAAAGAGATTAAAATATATTTTAATCTCTTTGCTTAGAATAAACCAACAGTATCTAACTACAGGTTTTTACAATATATTTTTATCCTTGATAAGAATTAGCTTTGTGTTTAGGTAAAAAATTAAATCCATCTGGTACAGGACCTAACAACATCTCACTGATTTTTACCCAATCTGCACAATTTCCTGATGCCATAAGTGTTTCTAAATCGTCTCTGCCAAAGTATGATGGTGGTCGTTCGTTGATTTTTTGTGGAGGAGTTTCTAATAATCCAACTGGAACATAGCGATATAAAAACGATAGCCATTCCAGCATAAATCTACGTGTATTTTCGACTCCTTGAGTATCAGAGCCCCAATGTTCTAATCCATAATTCGTGTATGTTTTTAGAATTTCAAATCTCTCCTTGCTGCTTATATCCCAAAGTCTTTGTTCTTTTATTTCAGTAAATATCCAAGGTTTAATTAATGCACCACGACCAATCATCACACCTTGAACGCTTGGTGCCATTTGTCTTCTTTCAACATAATCATGATAGCTCAAAATATCTCCATTACCAAAAACAGGGCATGGTGCTGCTGCTTTAGCACATGTTTCTATATATTCCCAGTCAGCGGATCTGGTGTATCTTGCCTCTCTAGACCGGCCATGCAAAGTAATTAATGATGCACCCCAGTCTGCAACTTTTGGAACAATTGTGTGAGCAATTTTTTTATTCTGATACACCCCTGTCCTCATTTTCATTGTGAATGGTACACCTAATAGCTTAGAGGCTCCTCTTACTGATGCCTCTAGAGAAGACAGCCTGTGCATCATTCCACTGCCTCCACCTTGCTTGTAAATTAAGTCAATCGGACATCCTAAGTTTAAGTCAATAAAATCAAGTTCTGTGTTTTCTTGTAATAGTTGGGCTACCTTACTAATAGTATACACATTGTTTCCACAGATTTGTGCCCCAAAGATGTCTTCAGACTCATGTCTTTTGACTAAAGCCCATTCTTGTTTTAAACCTTTAAGTAGTGATTCACAGAGAGCCATTTCTCCACAAGTAATATCTGCACCGTAGCTTTTACAAATTCTTCTAAAAGGCAGGTTGCCTACTGTTGTCAGAGGACTGAGATAAAGTTTATCCTTCCAATTTATTGTTTTCTTTTCTCGAGGTAGAAGTTTTATTAAATCTTCATCAGTAATTACTCCGCTCTTGGCAACTTTTTCATCAAGATTTTTTCCTGATTTCTCTTCAGCAATTTCAGAGTCATCATCCATTTTAGTTTCAGCTAATATATCGGAAGATGATTCCTTTACATCTGTATTATCTGGTTCATTCTTATTTTTTTTGTTTCTTGTATCCATGGCCTTCACAAGTCTCTCAGCCAAACTAAAATCATATTTCCTTTTCTGAAGTTCTATTTGCAATGATGATTGCAAGGTGTTTGTAGTATTATCCATCCATTCTTTGACTTTTTCTTTGTTAACCATATTGTAACCTTCTGCTGTAATATGGTTTGAGCCAAATCGGCATGCAATACCTCTTGGGCATTGACCTCGGAGATTGAATACATAGCATGTTTCACCAATATCCTTTGGTTTGGATTTCAAGTATTCAAGGGGATTGTGAATGTACTTACAATTGTGGAAATGACATGGCACTAGTTCATCTTTTGATGGCAAGTTCATTATACTTGGGCATGGCTTCGACTGTTTGTCATCACGATATGTTTTGGGTCTAGCTTTATTTTGACCTCTGCTTTTATTCTTTTTAGAAGGTTGTTGGTTACTTTCATCAGTTTTGGCTTTCTTGCTTCCATCCCCATTGATTTCAGAGTCAGGATCATCCTCACGTTTGTGTTTTCCATGTAAATTACTGTTATCTACACCAGTTTTCTTATCAGGTCTTTGAACGACAAATTCTTCTTTTATAGCACAGACACCGGCACTTAAATTCGACATTACGTTGACATTAAGTGTACGTTGTCATCCAAAAAATAGATGATTGCATAAAATAAAGAAAAAAACATTTATTTTAGGTTATTGGGTAAATCCTGCACATTTACATTACAGCGGCTTTTGGCGTTGGCAAGCAACCACAGATTATTTGCTTGTCAAATTTTGACATTTCGGTAGTGATGCCAACATAGTAAACATAACCATAGAGTTCGACGTTGTCCCGGCGCGCGGCCTGCCCTTTATGGCGCGCAGTATAAATTAAATCAGAGCTTAGCTTAAACTGGTAACTGTCAATCTTGACTTGCTTTTGACTGTACAATAGGGTACATGAACCGTGATGAACCTATTATTATCGTGGCAGATGTGGCGCGAAATTAGTAGGTGTAACATTATGTACTTACAAAATGCTACCTGTTAATGGCTAAGTAGATGTTTAAGTTTGTTAACAAATAATGTATTTAAAGCTGTTGGTATTCCGAATAAAAAAAAAATAAAAAAAATAATCAGATAAATTAATCCATATAACAGTTATATCTATAAACTATTTAACGCAGCTATACTCAATCTGCGGCCCGCGGGCCGCATGCGGCCCGCCGGACCTTTGTTATTGGCCCATCTGAAGTTACAAATTTATTGTAAAACATTTTAAATTGCGTGCCCATCAGAGAATGGGTGTATCAGAACGGGAATGTGAGCCGAGCGCTATCAGCTATAGCTAATCTCGCCCAGTAATTGCAGTTAATTGTGGTTTTAGTGTCAATATAATGTCAGGCAGGAGTGTCTTCTAAATATAAAAGAAAAATATCTAATCGCCAGCCAGACCTTGATAAAGTACTGAAAAGTGTTCACAGTATCAAAAATCGCATTAAAACATATAAACATCTTTGTTAAAACTTCTTTTTTAACTACATCGTTAACTTGGAATCACGTTTTTTTAAATAAGACCTAAATAATTTTTGCTTGCGGCCCTCGACCGACCTCGACCTCGACCATGACTGAAACGTGTTTGTGGCCCCTATAAAAAAAAGGTTGGGTATGGCTGAATTTTAACGTCTTGAAAAAAGGCCAGGTCAATACCCTTAACCGAAGAGCATGTATGAAAGGAATGATGAAAGTGGACGAAGCGAAAAAAGTAAGGATCGTAACAAGTGGAAAGAAGTGGTCTCTGCCTACCCCTTCGGGAAAGACGCGTGATTATATGTATGTAGTTATGTATTTATAAACTATGTAGTAAGAAAGGTAATTAGGATAAAAAGATAAATATTACTAATAAGTCAGAAATAAAAATTTAAGGAAATCAAAGTAAGCTAGAATTAACGAAAAACTTAAAAAAAAGTAATCGCGAAATTATTCTCCAATAGCTTCGGTCAGGAATCTAAAAATGAACATGTGTGTATGTAATCATTTCAATATAAATTTTCAGTCAGGACTTCCACTTCCATAATAGTAGATTATACAACAAGGGAATAAAGCACTGTTTTATGTCACGGGCGCGACATTGAATCCTGAACGTAACGAAGGATTCCCAGTTTTACTAGGGAATTAAGACTGAGTCTTGAGTTTAGTGAGGGATTTAAGCGCCCAAGACAAAAACAGTTTTATTCCCGAGTTATATACTCTACTTTTCTCACCTTATGCGAGACAATAAAATGCAATTGCATGGTAGCAGATTATTGACAATGCCTATGGCATATTATAATAGACTCTGAAGTCAAAGTACTTTCATCACTCGACATTTTCGATATTCTTTTTGAAATGTTAAAGCTATAAAATGGATACAGCAACTTGTTTCTGCCGGCGTGACCTAGCCTAGGTACTTGATTTAACAATTGAAGATCATGCGAATCTAGTTGGTCGCGGCTTCGGTTTTCGAAAATCGAGTTGGCCACGACTGCACCACATTTTGCTTAACGAAATTATCGTCATAGCAATAAGGATTATGAAAAGTGAAAATTACATTTTTGACCTAGGGTTATAATGAAATTCCATACAACATTATAACCCGGTTAAAGCCAAGGAATATAATGTCTTGCTTTCGGTGACGTTTATATGATATATAATCCGGCTTTGTCGAGCATGTGGTGTGAAAAAGATTTTTATAATTTCCAGAAGCTGATCCTCGGATATGCAATGTGAATGTAGAACGTAGATCACCATGCGACCGAGTAGCTCTCTCTACTTGGGAACAAAGACACTCTGCGGTATTACCGGAAGACCTTCGAAACTTTTACGCCTCCAGCGATGGTTTTCAACTTACGTGGCATTATAAATATTCGGGAAAGTATTTTCTTCCTTTGGAAACAATTCTAATATTTATACTGCTTCCACCAGATAGTGGAACTCCAACACAAGAAATCATAATGCTGAACACTGAACAGTGTTTTTTTATTGCAGCTGATGAAGTCCTTCCGGTGGGCTCGATAAAGGTAAACTCTTTGAACGAGTTGTGCTTGTCGCCGGCTCTAAAGGACCTGCTAGACTTCTCGATGACGAGGCAGCACTCAGGCCCTCGGCCGCTGCTCAACACCAAGAGCAAGGTCTTTGAGTTGGACACTTGCAGAACTATTGGAAAGGTATACCTATAGGAAAGAAAAAGTCTATTCCACGTAGCATGGGTTCCATAACAGTTTAAATTTTTTCGTTTTACGCTTATGGTAGGTACTAATTTAGGGTAATAAAAATATTTGATTAAAAAATAATGAATATTTTATCATTGCAAAAATACAATAATTTTGATTAGTCAACAACTCAACAGTATCAGTAAAATAGGAACTGTCACCGAACCCATGCTGAAATAGGCTAAGTATAGTAGAGCAGTAGGTAGGTACACATTTTCTAACTTTAACCTACTTTACTTTAACTTACTCGACTCAGTGGCGGATCCAGGATTTTAGCCCTACCTAGGGCTTGACAACGCGTAAACACTAGGTAAAAAGCACGGTCGGTAATAGGTTTAGGTACTTAGTACTAAGAAGTACCTACGATCAATTTTAAACAGATTTCTCAGACGTTGACCCTAATGCTTTTAGGGCCGAAACCCAAGCGCGTTGCGGCAAGGCAACGCTAAAATCGGCGTTGCTACTCAATATTATTTTTCTCTATTGAGTAGCACCGCCGATTTTGTGGCTGCGGTGCCACAACGCAGTTTTGTGTTTCGATCAATATGAGGGTTCTGTATTTGTACAATAAGTGGTCTTATCGATCTCTTCCACTGTATACCAAAGGGTAAAACGGGGCCTTATTACTAAGACTCCGATATCCGTCTGTCACCAGTCTGTATCTCATGAACCGTGATAGTTAGACAGTTGCAATTTTCACAGATGATGTAGGTAATTCTGTTGCTGCTATAACAAAAAATACTAAAAAACAGAATAAAAGTAATATTTCAGGGGGCTCCCATACATCAAACGTGATTTTTTCCCCCGTTTTTATAGATAATGATACGGAACCCCTCGTGCGCGAGTCCGACTCGCACTTTTTTTTTGACAAGCAAAATATATCGTGGATGGATGCTTCAATCTAACTCTACGTATAACGTATAACCCATATTAATATACCAGTGAGTCGGTCAGTGAGTATATATTATATAGATATGTAATATATAACTAGTTATAACCAAAATAGCATTGACTCGCATCTATACGTGGGAGAGCCATGCTTCGGCACGCTTGGGCCGGCTCGACCGGAGTGATACCACCGCCTCACAGAAAAGCAGCGTAAAGTAATGCATTGCATTTCGTTGAGTGAGTGAGGCCCCAAACCCCCCCCCCCCTCCTCTCCCCCTACTCCCACCTCAAAGGCCGGCAACGCAGTTGTGACTCTTGAGTTGCAAGTGTCCATGGGCGACGATAGTCACTTACCATCAGGTGACCCGTCTCTTCCTTTGCCCCCTTCTGTTATAAAAAAAATTAAAGGGTCTCCTTAACTCTTAACCTAAAGGGCCACATACACGGAACGATCCGTCTGTACGATCCGTCGCAACAAAATTGACGCCCATACACGGAACGATCCGTCTGTGAGATCTGTCTGTACGATCGGTCGCAAGCGATCTGTCGTGTTGCCAGGCCGTGGGCAATTACCCAAGCCATGGGCAATTTTAGTTTTTTTTAAAGAAGGGGGGAAAGGTCTTTGAATCGGTTTATATTAATATGGGCAATAACGTTAAGTGAAATAAATGAAGAAACTAAATTTAATTTATCTAGTACAATAAAATTACATCGATAATACTTTATCAGACTTCACTCTAATTTGACATGTAAAATAGACTAAACGAAACGCATTGACGTTTGACATAGTAATATGTCTTATTTTATTTTTATTTTCTTTTATTTGGGTTAAAAAAACAGTTACAGAATAAATTATTATACTAGGGCTAAACATGGATAGGTGGTAGGTAATTGTATAGTCAATCTCAATAACCACATATTAATAGCAATGAAAGTAGGTATGCTAATGGATAGATTATATTAAATTTAAATAGGATAAATATAATATCAGTGTACCTATGTATCAGTTTGACATTTTTTTTCTTTAATATTATTTTAGTGAATGATTGTGTGTAAGTAATTATGTGTGAGAGTATATCTGTTTGTAAGTGTGTTAGTGTATTTTTAAGTGTGTTGTGTGTAATTATATATAAGGAATTAAGAGTAATCTAGTAATGTAGTGATGGGTGCATTGTAGTTTCTTTTTAACGCGTTTAAGTTGTACAGTTTTGAGGTTAGTTTATTGTAATTTCAAAAAATTATATCTCGGAAATTATTGCGCTCCGCGCTTTGATATTTTGGTTAATAATCCCTCTTATATACCTAGAGGTATAAGCTACAAAAAAATTAAGAAGCAGAAATTCCATGTCACGTATAGTATAGTTCGGCCCTTTCATTTATTACCCATCTTGTAAGAGTGTATTAAAAATACACATTTCCTTGACATCACATGGCTAACCACGCATTGACATCCAAACCAAAAAAAAAACAGCTCAATTGGTTATCTTTGTCTAGTCATTAAGAAGTTGCGTTATCCACCTCCTAGCTTGGTGGTACCGTAATATTGCATTGTAACCGGACTTACATACATCAGTTTAAAATATCTTCTTCAAAATTGAGTTGCAAGTTTCCACCCGAACTTACATAGTTATATACATACATTGCAAATTAAATAAAAGGTGGTAAAATTGCCCACAGTCTGGCAACACGAAAAAATCGAATCGTTGATCGTCGAGTGCCCACACAAAGTCGATTTGTTGCGATCTGCGATATCGCTTGCGATGAAGTAAATCGTTAACGATCTTCACATACACGGACGATCCGTCGTTACGATCTATCTGTTGCGACGGATCGTACAGACCGATCGTTCCCGTGTATGGGGAACTTAAGTCTTATCGTAAATTTAAATAAATATTTCAGGTATGCCTGATATACACGGGGGGCTCATGGTCGGTTTGGTTAGCGACGCGCGAAGGAGCTTGGGGCTGGTTGGCGGACTCATTCACGCACTACTTCAGGATGGCGCTCGTGCACCTCGGGTTGCCGGGCTGGCAGGCCGCCTTCGCAAACTTACCTCTAATACCTTGGGCTGAGGTACGACGACGTCCACTGCCTTGACGTGGCGTAACTGCAGTATTTATTGAACCAGGCAACCGTTGTCCGATATTTCGGTTGTTACTTCGTACCGTTCGCAGTGCGTCACACCAGAAAATCAAAATGTGACACGCGCTGTTGTAAAATTCACACCGCCGCGATAGGTCCGCCGTAGTACCTATCGTTCGTAGTAGCCCTTCATCCCACACCCCTATCGTATTAGCTCCGAAGAATTAACAATTCCTCAGATAAAGTTCTTATTACCTATTAAATATTATAAGTGAATAAAGTTACTCAAAGTATTTTTCAAAATTCCTACAGGAACGGGAAAAATTAGATTCAGAGGCTTCGGCTAGTATATGAATAAATAGATTATTCGATTATTTTAGATTTGATTACTTTATAAATAAAAATAGGACCTGAATAAAAACAATTTGGTATTTCTTTTTATGCAGCAACTGTTCCTGCTTCTGGCGCCGCATCTGCTGGAAAAAGTGGAAATAGACAGTAACGTGATTACTGTCGGAAACGAAGCGAGCTTGAACCACCTCGACCCCAACATCTTCAAGACTTCAGTGCGTCACCACAAGAACGTTGCACGGCAGTCCAATTAGTAGATTCTTTCAATAAACCATTAATTTTTGCTGTTTCATAATAAAATGTCACAAGAGTATTAATCTATAAAAAAGATCCACGAAATTTTCTTAATGTTTCTTTTTTTAAGCATTTGAATTTTATTTTTCAACTGCTCTATTTGTTTAATACATTCTGAATAGCAACAAAACAGAGACTCGGAAAACAAACTGGATAAGTGTTGCATGAGATCTGTCTGGGTATTTGACTGTATCAAAGTTAAATTGTGAGTATCATTAATAAAAAAGATTATGCCAAAACATCTCTAAAACTTTATTTCGATTTTCATTCTATAATTATAGCAAATTTTAAAATAGTTTTATTATTATTATTATTGTATGTTAACAAAAAAGATGAGTTATGACATCACAACTCAGTATTCTATTCATTTTTAGGGTTCCGTACCTAAAAAGGAAAAAACGGAACCCTAGGATCACTTTGTTGTCCGTCCGTCTGTCAAGCCCCTTTATCTCGGGAACGCGTGGAGGTATCGAGTTAAAATTAAAACCTTAATATTATACTCAAGTCCACGGTTCCTTAAATCTGTGAAAAAATTAAACTTCTAAGTTAACTTGTAAAAAGATACGGCCGTTTATGACGTAAAAAGCGTACGTTTCGATACTCTCAAGAGAATAAAAATTCATAGGGTACTTCCCGTTGACCTAGAACTATACAAGTACAGGAAAAATCTAAAAAGTATATATTTGAAATTAAATAAAAAAATATATAGCCTTTATTTTTAGAGTATGTAGTCAATCATCGAGGTGTACCTATATAATACTAGCGGGGCACCGCAGTTTCAACAACGTAGTTCCCGTACGCGTGAGAATATTGGGATAAAACATAGGCTTTGTTACTCCTTGAAAATGTAGCTTTCTATTGGTGAAATATTTTTTAAAATCGGTTTAGTGGTATAGGCGAAAAAACAAACAGTCACTTTCGCATTTATAATTTTCAGTTAGAATTGTACCTACAAGGTACGGAACCCCTTTGCGGGTATTTTTATAGTAAATTTTCATTTTGACACATCATAAAAAGTAACTCATTTGACTGTGCAGTCAAATACCCTGCATTGATTAATCGATCGACTTAGAACCCAAATAAGTTTACGAAAATAAAATAAAGCGGTGTTACATAGGTACACAATGTATATTGAATATTCTTGATACAATAAAATCTATAGCTAATTAACAAAACAAAATGGACGGAATGTGAGATTCTTAGTACAGTCAAGAGCACGCTAAGCTTGACACTTTGGACTTTGACCCGGCCCTGTATTCTATGGCGCGCAGTACAAATCAGAGCTCAGCTTAAACTGGTAGTGTCAAGCTTGACTTGCTCTTGACTGTACAAGCTAAGCATACGCATACTTTAAAATAATACAATATAAAGCAAGATTTTTTTACATAGAATAACTATTTGATGCCGGTAGTCACTTTTATTTAGATCGCACTAAGTATTAAGTAGGTATCTAAATTTCGTGTCGTAGTTACTCTCAGACTGAAATGTATATTTCGGAACAAATGCCAGTGTCCCATGCTTTTAAAGGATTTTATTACTAAGGTTTTGTTACATTGACAAAAACATAACAAATTGTGATAGTAGTTTTATTGTGTGATATAGTAAATTTAAAGTTTTTCGGGCTGAATCATAATATTGTACTAATGCGCAAGGAGGAGACAGCGAAGAGATTTTATTTATTATTTTATTTATTTAGATGCATTGTTCAAATTGATGCTGTCAGTAAAAATAAAAATTTGTTGTTTATCTACATATTTTTTTATGATTTGCTATATCCTCTCCAGCACGTAATACACACTATATCTAAATGGTTTTTCACACCTTTTGCCCACAGAACCCTAAAAAGCATTTTATGCAATATAAGGCTTTTTGTTTGTCTACGCTATGTTATAGACCTAAATAAAAACATAATAATACATATTGAACTTTCCTTATTAATATAATGTGAATCTTTCGTGTGATGTAATTCATATACAAGTTTTAAAGTGATATACGTAATAGACCGATGATTTTATTTTGGAAGAAATATTTTCTTAAATGCATCTTACCCCAAGAGAGATCTTCACAAATTAAATATTAACTTACATAAAAAGCCTTACCTAAAATTCTATCAACTTAGATAAAATAAACACTAATTGTTTCGGCTATTCTTGATTAATGAAATATTGCTTATAAATCTACGGGAGTCACATTTTCCTTTTCTCAGGTGGGGTTTTTCTCATTCTAAAAGCTATTTTCTATGACAGATAAGAGTAGAAAAGACAAAATATACTATATCATGGCAATTTAATTTATTGACATGCATAATGATAATCTAAATAAGTGGTAACAAATGACAGTGGAAGGTTCAGAAAAGGGTGAAGGGCATGGAATAATTTTACACTATTTTGAAGCAAACTGTAGGTGGCACCGTTGTTATGAAACCCGCAATATAGCTTGTTATAAATTCGAAATTATTTATATACTTATTCCGGAAAATATGTAATTATTAATACAATTACATAAAACCTTGTGATGTCACATGAGAAGCAATGCATTAAGATTTAAAATCGTAATGAATGGGTACTTAATCTTATAATAATATCATTCATGTGATACTGTCTGTATAAAATTATGAACAGATCTTTACACATACACCTACAACATGGCTCTATTCGAACAAGTAGAAAAAGCCTTGCCGGGTCGAATCCAAGCCAAGTCGATTATTCGATTTCTTATTTTTCTACTGAGCTTAGAAGTCTACAAACATGTTTAGGTACACCAGGCAGTTGAATTACATTCATAAGACCGCTACCATTTTCACTGTTCGTATCAATTCATTTTCGGAAGACAGTATGAGTAGCTGTGTGCGTTGATTATGGATATGCTAGTAAATCCAGCTAACTGGGACCCATTGGTGGTCGGTGGAAAGAGAGTGCAGCGCGTCCATGATCCTCGAGTACGTGGTGTCCACATTGTTGTTTGTGATGACGAGGTCGATGTATTTCTCGTACTGTCGCTTGATTCGCGCGCTATCTTCGAGCGTTTGTTTCATGTCTTCTTCCTGTAGTGCATATTGATATTCAGTGGATTTCACATTACAATGTCGAAATTAAATTATAGATTTTAGTAATCTATATTTCCAACAGTGATTGGATTGCTTAACTTTTTGGTTAAAATGATGTTGGGTAGGCGTTAGGTGTGGGCGTTGATTGATTAATGCTAATTGGTGCTGGATGAAATATATTTTTTATAACAACAAATTATCTAGACATACAGACTTAGATTTTAGTAGTGAATGATTGTTATTATAACAAATGAAGGTGCATTCATTTATTCATTGTCAAATGTGTTTCAGAAGTGAAATGTTAAGAAAAAGTGTTTGGTCTTCGAAAAATAACTAGAATACCATGCCATTAAAACAGTAATGAAAAGTAAAAACTTACCTCGTAAAGAGACGCGAGGGACTCCAAAGTGCGCGCGCGCCGCGAGCTGTAGCGGATGGAGCTCTGCCTGTCGAACTACACAGCGCATGCCACAACACGTCAAAAACACTAATGTAATGCTTACTTAATCATGCTAAATAAATAAACTAATTAAAATATATTTTTCTATGTGGATGATTTCTATATAGGTAAATAAAAATCAAATGCTGTTCATTCAGAACTAATGTACCGATTTGACAATTGTTTCTAAATTTCCTAATCAAGTTGCAGGTAAGAGAAAAAAAATTTGGAAAAATTTTCTGGAAAAGTAAACTGGACAGATGTTTTCCTGTCAAAATCATATGTTTTTTATGGGATGGGACAGCACGTCTGTCAGGTCAGACAGTTGTAGATAACCAAGAATAGGTTCTAAGATGCTAACGATAGGGGTATGTTTAAAATTGTTTTGGTCAACATCTTTACTGATTTTCATGGCTTTATTTCTTGGCTAAACTACGGAAGAGTAATCAAAGACCACTCTCTATTTACACAGACAAGACACTTTGCAGAATATCTGAGGCATAAATATAATAAATCGAGCATCAATAATCATGCTATTCAATGATCGTCATAAATAAAGTCACTGCAGTCTATTTACTTATACTAATTAATATCACTAAATCTTTATCTTTATAAGAAATAAATGCATTTGTCTATACACAAGCACATCTTTAGCAGTTCTTTGTATTTATCGCCGAACTACCTAGCTTGTTTTAAATTTGACTCAGGGTTACAGAATTGATAAAAAAAACACAGAATTAACGGCTATCTACAAGTAATACTATCACTTACTCGACGGTGAAGAAAAACATCGTGAGGAAACCCGCAGGTCCCAGAATAAATTCTGAGACATGTAAAAGACCCGGTCCGGCGATGGACTCATATCACGTTTAGGGGTCCAACGAATATGTCGTGAAAAGTGTGTATATCCAGAAATGGAATACCTTTGCGTTTATTTTTTTCTACAAGGTTTTTAAACATATGTTTTGCGTAAATAAATGTATGTATTGCCTATCCAGTCAGTAATAAAAAAATATTGAACATGAGATTCTATAAGATACTATTATATACTATAGACTAATATTCAAGCAGCATGGAACATTCATCAGTATTCAGAAAAGTTAAAATAATGATTTACCGTCAGGTTGCGGTTGGAGGCGTAAGTGAGATTCCGTAGCTGCTCGATACCAGGCGCGGAGATCATCACCACATACGGCAGAAACTCGCTGCTGTTGTGCAGCAACTTCAGGGATTGAGGGGCGCAGTCAAGGATGCACATTTTGCCTATCGACAAGTATTTTTATCAATTTTAATTTTTTCGGGAGCTTACAGCCAAATTTTTTAACAAACTAAAATTAAAATTTTTTTTTTCTTCACAACTCGTTCGCGCTGACAGCGCCGGGACTATATTATTCACTACATTTCAACTACATTTAAAATGAGTTATAATTTTGTATAATTCCCATAAATTATAATAAAATATGTTACATGAATTTGGACAATCTAAAATGAACCTAAGTCAGTGTCAAATAAAGACAATTACAAATTGACAAAAATGCCTCAGAACCTAGACCATGAGACATGAAAATGTTTAGGGGTTGCACATTGACCCATTCGCAGCACATTAATTTCAAGTCTCCATCGAATGTGGTATTACACTTACAAGAGGACGTGCATGTTTCACTTTTTCAATAGGTAGACTTCAGTTAAATAGTCTGAGTACATTGTGAAACAATAGATGTGATATGTGTGGCTTGTAGTACTGTCGATATCGTCCTGTTAAACCACTTAGCGTGTGCACAGCGGCGTTGCTCGCGGATCCTATTTATTCCAGTACAGTATCATAACATCTTTGGCAAAGTAGTGGGGGCAATCCTGCTTTACACCGACTAAACTTATTATAGTTTAGTCCTGTCTTTGTCTTAACTCAAAAAAAGAAAAGGGACAGAAGACTACCGAATTTAGTCCTGTCAGAGGCTGTATTTTAGTCGTGACTTATTTACTTATAGACCAGGGTCGATAAATTTTAAAACAAAAAAAAATAATAGTAGGATGAAACCCATTAGAAAAGGAGGGGAATATTATAAAAATGAAAGGAAAAATAAATTACGGCGATCTGAGGTCGAGAAGGGGATGAGGGTGAGTTTTTAAGGGTAAAAAACGGTTTTTCTCAATTTCCGGCAAAACTAAAAGTCCTATCGAAAAAAGTCAAATGGCAAAGTTGTAGGTAATAAAAAGATCTAAAACTTTTGTATTTACACTTTTTTCACATAACCTCAAAATTTATGTCAAAAATTCAAAAAACCAAGTTTTTGGTTTTTTATTTTTATCTTTTACAAAAAAATATTTTTTAACGAAATTTGGTGATAACTTACCTTTTTTATGTCCCAAATACGCTGTAATTTATTTGATTAAAAATATTTATTTTTTCACCTTATTTTGAAATAATATCAAAAAAAACACCCTAATTTTCAATCGAAAACTCACCCGTCAAAATATCAGCTTTTTTCAAAAAGTTGGTATGTTTTCTGTTCGATGAAATCTCTACTTTCCGATGGTGAAAAAAAAAAAAATGTTACTGTAGTAAATCTTCTCAAAAAATGCAAAAAATCTTGTACTAAAATATCATTTAATTTCAATCTTTAGGTTATGTTACGTTAAGCATACTATTTTTTAAAGAAAATATTACGATTTTTATTTGTTTCTATGTGTATCAATCATTTTTCACATAAATTTTGAGGTTATGTGAAAAAAGTGTAAGTACAAAAGTTTTAGATCTTTTTATTACCTACAACTTTGCCATTTGACTTTTTTCGATAGGACTTTTAGTTTTGCCGGAAATCGAGAAAAACCGTTTTTGACCCTTAAAAACTCACCCCCATCCCCTTCCCGACCTCAGATCGCCCGTAATTTATTTTTCCTTTAATTTTTATAATATTCCCCTCCTTTTCTAATGGGTTTCATCCTACTACTATTTTTTTTCGATTTTTATTATTCTACCCTGGTCTATTATGCACTAAACACGTTATGAAATGCCTTAGTTGACAAGACTAAATATCTCTCGTCTCTTTTCTTTTTTAGGAGAAGGAAAATTACAGGAGTAAACTAAAATAAGTTTAGTAGTTGTAAACCAGAATCAGCACCAGTGACTATTGGGTATTCGTTTTTTTTTATTATAAGTACTTGTATAACCAAGTGTGCCTGGTCGATAGGTCAAGTTGCAATCAGCGGACTATACCTTCTTTAATGACACCCCGGATCGAGTCGAGATGCGTGCCGTAGAGGTGCCCGTTGTGTTCGCCGTACTCGAGGAAGCGGCCCGCGTGCGCGTCTCGCTCCATCTCTTCGCGCGACACGAACCAATACGATAGTCCGTTCTCTTCTAAGGGCCGCGGGGGACGAGATGTATCTAGAGAAACGGAGAATTGAAATAGGTATTGATATGATTGCTAATTTTGTTTATTTATTAAAGACACACAAAACAGTGATAAAAATGCATAATCAATATCTGTAATTTATTAATTCTTTTTTACAGTACATCACCTGTGAAATTTCAGTCAATGATTTTTAATTACAAAGAAAAATCACACTTGCTATTGGAAATAAAATTCACATGATTTGTGATTTCTTAAGAAGCAGAATTATAAGTAGAAAAATTAAAATTCGTTTCATTTATGATCCTTCACAGTCTATTCATACAGTGACCCATCATTAATTTTAGCTCAATATTATTTTCAAGGAAGAAGGCTGGAAGCTAAGACAAACAGTCAACTGTCAGTGGTAATCGAGCTTTATATATTATAGTTATATTATCACACCTATATCCCCAGGGTCGGCAGCGGTATTCCATTCCCGGAAATACTTAATTTTGACCAGTAAATTTTTTGGACCCCTTGGCAGATCAAGGTGCATACCTCAAAAACAATTATTGCGACTTTCCTCACGATGTCCCTGATGATCCCTTAGCGTCGAGCCGATAAATATATGTACGTAAACCTAAAATAGAGTATTGACAATGAGCAATATACTTACGAGGTACAACGGCTCCGAATCTGTCGGGGTATTCCTGGATCATTCTGTTCTTGAGCGTGCGCCGGCCGACGCCGCGCGTGCCCACCAGCGCCAGGATGCGGCGCAGGAACGGCGGCGTGCGCGCAACTTCTTCGTACAACGCCAATTCAGCGCCCTCTAGCTGCACGCTCGAGCGAGACTCGTACACAAACTTCTTCTTTTTCTTTGATATCTGAAAAATTGTTAATTAATAATCAAATCATGAAGGAATTTCAGAATTGGGCCACTGTCTAACTTGTCAATTATTAGAGGCCCACAAGCGCTCAATGACCATAGATAATCCTATGGTGTCTGCTAACCGTAAATTGACTTGTTAGTTGATATTATAGCAAAATAAATACCCTACCTTCTGAGCAGCGGACGCGTATCGGACGTTGCGGGTTAGATTCCATGAGTTAACGTGATTGTTTGATTAGTATCTATAGTACAGGCTCTGCCTAGCTTTTGGGATTAAATAACCGTTTGTAAATTGTGTCTAGAGCATTTGATTTTTTTTAATTTATTTGAACTGTCAATTGTTTAATTAAATTTAAAAAAATTATATATTGTTTATCTTATATTAAAAGACAGAAACAAACTTACTCTGGCGCCACATATGCTGATTTTATGAACAAAATCCGCTTCTGGAGGCACGTAGGCTTTGCGCCTCTCTTCCAGCTCCGGAGAGGGTACCAGCCCAACTACTTCAGGGTTCTCGACGTGGCTCGCCTGCCACCAGTTAGGGTCCTTTCTGTCTGATACCTTCAAGTCAAAGTAAGTAAAATATCAAATATCGGTGTATCAACTGCTAACTGACTCAGCAGCGTTGCCAAGATCAATTTTCTTTCCGTTCTTTTGGGTATTTCTCTTATAACAATAAAATGTAGTCTAGTCAGGGATAATGCAGCTTCCAATAAGTGAAAGATATTTTAAAATCGGTTCAGTAGTTCCAGAGATTACTCCCAACATACAATCAACAACATTAAACTTCTCATCTTTAAAAGCTAAGATAAGTATTTTCTGACAGGGAAGTTATTTATTTAATAGGCATGCTTATAGCAAAAAATAATATAAGAATTTAAAATTATAGTTAAATGATTAGTTATAATTAATTTACACAAGGGTTATTTTCTGGTTAGAATAAAGATGTAGTCTCTCATATTGCTTTGATTAACAAAACACACACCAGTGTATATGAAATATAAAATACAATTTCCGTTACACACTTTTGTGTTTTGTTTTCTGAAAGTTAAATTTACTTACTTGGAGAATATCACCTCTTTTGAATTCCAGGCCTATTTCTTTACATGGCAATAATGTATCCTCCTTAGGGTCGTAATCAAACAATGCTCTCATGTAGCACTGAAATAAAAAAGCGTTATTAATATAAGTTCCTCAAAATTATTAACGGTCTGCAATACTAATACTACAACCGCTATGTTAATAGTCATATAATATTAAAAATGCATTGGAAACTATTAATAATGTTTTAGTAGAGTTTATGTAAATTTTTCAAGTAGGAAATGTCTTTTTTCATAAAGGGTTGCGTCAGGCAGCCAGCGTAAAAATTGCCAAAACATATTGCATAGACACAAAATAATGTGAAAAGGGCAGGAGGATGACAAGAAATTGTGTTTAACTTGTAGCGACATCAAGCTATAAACCGCGTTTTAGCAGGATTTTGATGCTTAAGAATCATTTTGTAATACAAGCCTAAGTTTCTTAGATTATGGCAGTTGAATAATTTCTTCAGTAATGTCACAAATTAGTGTTTGTCCTGAAGACCAAATTAAATGTTGCCTACTTTGAATGGCTATAATAATAATAATAATAATAATAATAAAACTTTATTTCGGACTTTCCATCCATATTTAAATATTAGTAACAATGAAACTTAGGACTATGTTAGTATACATTTAACACACAAAAAAAAAAGATAGAATAAATCTACTTAGACACTAGACAACAACCGCTGTGGATTTTTGTCCAGTGTCTAAGGATACGGCCATCCACTCTGCCAGCAACGGTGGATAGAAGGATGTTGGAGCTGCCACGAACCCGACGCATCAAGGAAGCGACCCTCTTTCGCACGATGGCCTGGAGGCAATCTGTATGGGTCTCGGCGAACATTCCCGATGCACTACAGAATCGAGGCAGCCCCATCAACGCCCTAAACCCGTTGTTGTATTGTACGCGCAGGGCACTGTAAGCCCTTTGTGTATAATTAACCCATAGGCTGCATGTATAAAATTATTGGCAATAAGCCTTGAACAGTGTTATTTTTACTTTGTTAGTGCATTTAGCAAACCTACGGGCCAACATATTACACCGAACTGCCAGCGCCCTGCGCTCCCTATCCATATCCAATTCGTCACTCAGCGTATCAGTGACCCAGTGCCCAAGGTACTTAAAACGCGCTACTCGTTTAAGAGGAGTGCCACGAAGTGTAACCGGAGGGACAGTGCTATGGATATACTTACACTAATGAGCAGTGATAGCCTATACGGTTAAAGAGCCGGCTGAAAATCAGTGAGGCTCGGGTTCGAATCCTGGCATGTACCAATGAGTTTTTCAAAAACTTACGTCTCAGAATATTCTGAGACATGTGTAAATAGACCTGGTCCGGCGATGGGCTCACCACCTATCACGTTTAGGGGTCCAATATATCTCGTGAAATGTGGGTATATCCAGTAATGGAATACCTCTGCCTACCCCCTCGGGGATAAAAGGCATGAGATTATTTATTTTATACTTACACTAAGTTTATTTGATAACTGTGAGCTCTTCTGCTTGAGGTTCGGGCCAACTTTGAGTGTGACCCTGTCATTGTCTTTGCTGACTGCTTCTTTGAGCTGTTCCTCCGAGTCTATTTGCACCCCGTCAACTTCTAGAAGTACATCGCCAACCGACAGTAAAGCTTGTTTAGCTGCAGCACTTCCAGCTAATATTCTAGCTACTATAAGTTGTCCGTGTTCATCCGTAGTTACCTGAAATCATCAACATCAACACCTAACAGACCACTGCTGAGCTAAGGGTTCCTCACACATGAGGAAGCAAGGGCCAATCTAACTTGCAAGTCCACTTGGGAGATGGTCTTAGGCTAGTGGCCACCTCTCTTTCAAGCTACCCAAGGATACCTGACAACGCATAACCACTTCCATTGTGTGTAAACACAACAAAAATTACTTGAAATGTATTCTTGAAAAACCTTCCCTTCTTTTAACAATGTTTGTGCACACATAATGAAAACATAAAAGCAAAGTATGCAATTTCTTATTAATTACATAAAATGTTGTATGTAATATAAACAAGGAAGTATAAGACAAAATATAACTGTACTGTAAGCATTTATGATTCATATTATAATTGCTTAGTAAGGGATACCATTGTTTAGTAGATTTTGCCCTTGAGAATGACTCATCTGGAGACATTATGATGAGTTAACTACACTAATTAATTGATGCCTAAATGACTCAAGACTTCATGTACCATTGGAACTTTCAAATCTATTGTCTTAATCCAGCACATAACTTTCTCCACTGAAATTTTGCTCATTGCAAGATTTATAATAAGATAACATAAGAGAGTGCATAAATTAATTGCCTATTTTGTTTTTAAAAACAGTTTTTTTTTTAGTTTCACATGATATGTTTGCTAGAAGTTAGAATTTCACCCGCAACTTTGTAAGCATGGTCATAAAAATATGTCCTTTTATAGGCTGTTTGCTTTAATAAATCTTCAAGTAAAGTTCTTCTAATCAATTAAAGCTTCCAGTAGTAGAACATTCAGCAAATCGTACTTTAGTCTTGCTAGGTAATAAAAAAAGAAGTGATTGCAAAAGAAGAAGAAAAAGTTTGTTGACAAAGAATTAAAGTAAGTTGTAAGTAAATGCTTAAAAATTACTTAAAACCTAGTTTACCCCCCCCCCCCCCCTTATACCTCTAAAAGGCAGCGCAACCAGCGGCCCTTTTATAAAGTAACTATGCATTATTTTTGTATAACGTCATTATTTGGGTAAAATGTTTTTTTTTTATGGCATAAATGATTGTTAATTTTAATGTCGTTAAATTAATGTTTAAAATGATACTTAATAGTCCCATCACCATAGATTCTAAATGTGATTAAAAGTGGTTTCAAGTATTATTTTCTGAAGGTGCGATTTTTTTGACGCCGAGTGTATAATAATAAAACAAAACAAAACAAAACAAAATTAAAGTCCTCTTATCCCAACAACTTAGTACATTCAAGAGCATGTACTGCTTGACACATTGGACTTTGTAACATTCGTATTACAATCGCCTTAGAGGTCAGACTCGCACTACAAGTGTAAAGCTTTATGTGCTCTTGACTGTACAAACATAAATTTTCTCCCAACAATCCTAAGCTTATAATTATATATTATATATATTGCAGTATGATGATTGCGTTATCAAGTTGTTACTTACTGTTAGGCCTAATGGTTGTCCAGGCACTTTCCTAAGGCCAACAACTTTTACTGTTTCAACCGGCATGTCTCCGTTCTCCTCTGGACTATCAGCTTCGGCTGCGTCTTTGCTTCCTTCCGATAGTGCTGCCTTCTCATCAATCCCTGAACCGCGCTCAAGCCAAATTGCACCTATTTGGTCATGAGCATCTATTAGAGCCTGAAAATACATTTACAATAAGTAGCAACTTAGGGTAAGAATTAGATTGTTGTGTGGTACGACATAAAAAGTACCTATTCTATATAATACTTCTTGCTTTCAAAAACTATGTTATACTCTTCCACTAGATAGCTCTTAATGTGAAGATACTATTATAAAAACCCATAAAACTTATTTAAACAGTGAATATTACAGTAACAATAAATCAGAAATCTAAACTACTTACTCTGAAATGCACCCTGGACAATAATATCGCGAGTTCTGCTTGCTCGATAGTGCGTATATTGGTACCTCGATACTCGCTCAGAGAACGTATTATATTGACGTTGCCCAAGGATACAGGTTTTACAATCAAATCCTCCTCGCAATCAAGCGACTGAAACAATAACACGCAAGCGTATCAACAACGACACCCAAACCCAAAACAGGAACCGATGCAAGGCGTGGCACTTGACGCGATTTTTGAATGAAAACTAATTAAAAAATCCAAGATATTCTCACTAGTAATGAAGAATTTATTTATTTACTCACGAACACGGGTTTGGTTGCAGAAATTAATACATTGAACTTTAAAACTTTATAAAAAAATTGAGTAAAACAAGAAAGAACACACCCACTCACAGCCGCTTGATTTCACTCGGTCAGTGCTCGCTCGCCTAGCTACGCTACTATAGTCTATAATCCGTTTTCCTTTAACGAACACAACACACACAATTATATACCTTCCGAATTTGTTTGACCGCAACAATAATACATTCCACTGCTTTGAAATACAGTTCAATATTCAGTGTAATGTTTTTTTATCAAGGTAATTATTTCTGTGGCCAATAAAACTAACTGCTCCATAGACAAGTTTTTTTTTTTTGTTGTTTCACCCCTTACAGGGTAGGCAAAGGCATTACGCCATGCAGCCTCGTCATTAGTTAATGATATCCTTATGTCAATGGCTCTGCTTCAGAGTCCATGCACAAAAATACAGTGTCTTTAACACTTTCTACATCCCTAACGTGCCCTAACTTGGTTATCAGTAAAATGATAGCACTTTTACTGACGACTTTATTGTGACTTTTTGAGGCAATCCAAAAATGTCCATATCTCGCATTTTATCGAATTTCCCATTCACTGCACACTTTCACGGACACTTGCCACATAATAAACTATCACTATTATGAGTCAAAACCCGAAATACACAGCAAAATGAAAATTAAACAAAAAAAACATGACGTCCCTCTTCGGATTCCCGCCAAAAAGCCTCCATAGACAAGTTTCATATCTGTCAGTGCGATCTGTCAACAACAGTTTTTACCAATCGAAGGGCTTTTTGGCGGGAATCCGAAGAGGGACGTCATGTTTTTGTAAAATTTTCGTTTTGCCGTATATTTTGGAGTTTAGCTTATAATAACGATAGTATATTATGTGGTAAATATCCGTGATAGTGTGCAGTGAATTGGAAATTCGATAAAATGCGTGCGATGGACTTTTTCGAATTACCTCAAGAAGCCTCTCTAAAATCTTCAGTAAAGTGCACTATTGCTTTACTGTTGATAACCAAGTGACATTTCGATAAGTTTTGAAGAAACTTATATATTTTTGTGCATAGCTCTGAAGCAGAGCTGAAAATCTTGAATTTCGTGACGTGTTTAGTGCTGATGGCTACAATGCCAATGCCTTAAAATAAGTTAAAAAAAAATATTACCAATCGAAGCAGAGATGTCATGTTGACGTCGTTCTCAAATTCTATACAAGTCACTCATACATAAGTCACTTCATTACCTTGTCGTTCCGGAAAACCAAAATTAATATAGAAGCGATATCGTATGGGACGTATGGTATGGTCGCATGGTTTAATCAAATATAAAGAAAAAAAAACTTTTCATTTCAGGTGTTAATCTAGACTAATATTATAAAGAGGAAAGATTTGTATGTTTGTAACGAAACACTCAAAAAACTACAGACCGATTTTTAAAATTCTTAAACCATCATGGAGCTTACTTTTTAAAATGGTCTATAATTTTAATGGGTACAGGACTTACGAGAGTGAAATCACGCGGTACAGCTAGTATGGTAATTAAGTACCTACGTTTATTTATTATTTAGTAATAGCATAGGTCTTCAAATTACTTTAAGATACTTCTGAACGTAGCTCAGGCATTAGTGCCTTGATCACACGTACCAAGCAAACCGGAGAGACAGTGCTCTCGGTCGAGTACTCGGTACGTATAAACAAAGAGCCAGTGTTTATACCAAAAAGTACATTATATTGGTTTATACGTACCGAGTACTCGACCGAGGGCACTGTCTCGCCGGTTTGCTCAGTACGTGTGATCAAGGCATAAGTTTATGGGCGTCAAACAAAATTTCGAGCGCGAAAATTTAAAAATATTCTGTTGGAAAAATTTTACATCACAATCAGAGGTTGGAAGAAAATTATTCTCTAGGAGAGAGAAACTTTTTCTTTAAACGTCTTTGATTCCTTACCTCGTATTTTCTTCCAAAATCTGGACTCTCTATAATGCTTTTTAAAAATATTACATCGTGATTAGACAAATCATTTTCCGGCTTCTGTTCTTCTTTTTCTGGAAAGGAATTTGTTTTTAAAAATATGGTAAGGCGTTTATTTAGGTAGGTACCTATGTATAACAAAATGGTCTGTGGTATAACTAAGAAATGCTATTAGTTCCGTACATAAGACTTCCTAAAAGTAGCTAAACAAGTACCAATGTACCTACCTATGTAAATAAAGAAACACCAATGCCTTATACTTTGTTATTTTAAACATGTTACATCTATATCTAGTAATATTTTATAGAGAAAGGATTTGTATTTTAGTATGTTTGTTACGAATAAACCTACACCGATTTTAAAAATTCTTGAACCAATTGAATGCTAGAAGATCCCTGAGCAACGTAGGCTATATTTTATTCCCGTATTCCCATGCGAACGGGAACAACGCGGGTGAAACCGCGCAGAACCGCTTGTTAGCTATAAAGGAAATAGTTGAATTACAATCTCATTGTTCGTATTTACAGCACGTTGCCAAAATCAACAACCGGAATATACGAAATCGAATACTATGAGTACCTAAGTTTGTACGCTCCCACCACCCACCCTCCTATTGCATGATCGGGTTCATTGTTTCGTCGCTTTCGAAATTAGTGTGACAAAATAAGGGCTTTATTTCCAATCTAATGGGGTAACCGCAGCCGATAAGTTCATCCAAATATCGTGGCATTTGAGTAAGTTGTTGTTATGAAACCCTCTTGAAGATGGAAAAGGTAACATTTTTAACCGACATCAAAAAAAAGGAGGAGATTCTCAAATAAATCCATAACTCCGTCAAATCTTAAGCGATTTCTAACTAAAAAACAAAAAAAAAATTGAAATGTGAAAGTGGGTACCTAATTAGGTAAGTACCAGCGTTGCCAGATTTATTTTTTGCCAAGTCGAGATTTTGGAACTTTTTGAGAGAAAAAAGCGGGATTCTTTCGTCGAAAGCAGGACATAGTAAAAAAACGTATAGATATAATCAGAAGTTTATACATATTTCTTTTTATTTGATTTTTTATAGATTAAAAAAAATACTCTCGCCTTTTATCCCCGAGGTTGTAGGCAGATTATTAAAATTAAAATATAAAAAACAAACATCGAAATCAAAAAAGTTTTATTCATTAGAAAAGTATGGCGTTTCAAACATTAGGTACTCTAAGGAGTAGGTGTTACAAATTGCAACTTACAATAGAATAATTATTTATAAGAAATACCTACTTACTTATTCATGGTATTTCTGAGAAGATTTAACCTCTTTTAGAGTTTCCTCTTTCTCCTTAATAAAAATTAAGAACTCTTCAAAGGATAGCTGTAGATTTGAATGTTTAAATAAAATACTACTAGATGATAATTCTGCTCTCATTAAATTTACGGAGCATTTATTTCTGGCATCCGACCATTTTAAATTCGTTATATACCCGAAAACTGGGACTGAACCTGTCCTGCGCGGGTCATTAAATTTTGATTTAAAAATCGGGACGTCCCGCCAAAATTGGGACGTCTGGCAACGCTGGTAAGTACCTACATGTTTATGATTTGTCTTTCTTTCAAGCAGCAATAAAACAAACGGATCGACGCGTGTTTTGCATAGAGGTAGTTAGGATCGGGAAGTGGCGTAGGCTATCTTTCCGGAACACAGAAGAACTCGCGGGCAAAAGCTAGTAAGATAAATAATAAATCTATACTTCTACTTCTACACTATCTACACTTTAATAATATTAAAGTCTTAATATAATAATATTAATAATAATTATTAAATAATAATATTAAAATCTTTCATCTTTATAATATTAGTGTACAAGTATATAATATATACTTGTACACTAATATTATAAAGATGAAAGATTTGTATTTTTGTATGTTTGTTACGAATAAACTCAAAAACTATACTGGACCGATTAAAAAAATTCTTTCACCAATGGAAAGCTACAGTATCCCTGAGTAACATAGACGGGAATTACGCGGGTGAAACCGCGCGGCACAGCTAGTAAAAATTAATAAATTGTAGGACACAATTCACGCACGGTTACTTAGTCCCAAACTAGGCAGAGCCTGTACTATGGGTATCTACTAACTAAATAACTGATGGATACCTATATGTACTTAAATAAATATTAAACACCTAGTAACGAAGCCAACATACATGTTCATGCACAAACAAATGTTGACCCGAGCGGGAAACGAACCCGCGGTCTCCATCTCAGAAGTCAGTGTCACTACCAACTGAGCCAACAGGCAACATATTTAAACACTTGAATTAATTTCCCCAATCTTATCGCCAAATGGTATTTTTCGGCATTGCCCTACCTAGGTATTATGTTTAACGCTGAAAATACAAGACGAGGCAAACGAAGGGACATGTGTGACTTTCAAACATTGCGTGACTTTTGCGCACAAAAGTTTGGGAATTCCACCCCGATTACACCCCACTTGTTAATCAAACTTCATTAACTCTGTCAACGTATCTGGTCCTCACTATTTATTGCAGACGGTGCACTATGGGCCTATTCAACGATCCACTTAGCCAAAACTAGGTTTTAATCAATTGCAAATAACTACTACCTACTAAGTAATTTTTCTTTTTTATGTAATGCAACGCCTCGCGAACAAGAAGAAGAAGAATAAGATATTTCGTATAGGTAGTATTGATTTTTCTTAGACTGTATTTTGGTTTCTTATATTTAATATAAGATATTATAATTATTGGACATTTAGTACCTAGACCTCATGCTTTCTACGGTGAGATTTAGCAAACGATTCTAATAATTAGTTATATACTTAATTCAAAATAATAATTCATTATAAAATATAGTTGCATTCACACGGTAATTCGATCACACGGTATTGCATAAGCTAGATATACCTACTTTTTTCAACTGAGCCTTACCTAAGCTTTCTTGCATGGACCCAGGCCAGAAATCAGTGGCTCAGACTAAGAAGATATTGAAATTGTTACGATACTTAATACGTAGGTATCTTTCATGGCTGTATTAAAAATACATATTTATAAGACATAATGGCCAATAAACTTTATACAAACTTATTTACATTTATACCTACCTATAATAGAATTATGCTATAAGAAATCGAATTTCTACAAATAATCATAAGGTTTTTGGTATCAGATATTTCTAAAATAATTTTTTCTTTGTCTTTACAATTTATCGAATGATGAAATAAATGTACTTTAAATTCACTTAACATGGCAAAACAATTATAAAATAAATCACAATGCGGCATATCCGTGCGTGACTCTAGGACATTGTCCTGAACTTGCGAAAATGCGGAAAGAGCGTTGCCACCGTTGCCGGCAGCTGACAGCGAGCCAAACATTCGAGTTGAGGTTACGGAATTCGCTCGATACGTCGAAATTACCTTCATCCGGAGGTTTGCTGCCCAGCGCGAGCTCTCTGAAGCCCCGCCAGTTGACGGTGTATCGTCCGCTGCGTCGCACCATCATCGGGAGAAACAAATGCAACACGGGCACGGGTGGGCGCTCACTGCCGTGCGGGTAGCATTGCCGGCGGGTATTGGCAGTAAACGTGCGCGGAATCGCTGCGTGGCGAGCGACGTGTCTTCACGGGCCCGCCGCGTCAGCTGGCAGTGCGTCACGCGCCCGTCGACTACACCGCGCATGCGCAAGCCCACCCGCCCTCGCTTCTGCCCGCCCAAGAGCTACGGGATTTCGCAATGCCCGTCTCTTGTCTCGATAAACACTTCGATAGTTACAGCGTAAACAAACGTGGAAGTTACCAACATAATGCACACTGACCAAGAAAAAGTTCCTGTATCAGTCAATTACAAGTACCTATACTAAATATTGATATATTTAATACATTAGCGCGCCTTGTGAGCAGGGATAATACTTTGTATTGTACTGTACCGTCATGTTAAGTACGTCAGATTCATTATTTTATTATGCGTGAAGTTTTTGAGTATGTCACTATAAAAAAACATATTTAAGAAGTAGGAACAATAAATTTTTTACGATCCGACTACCTACTTGTCAAATTCCTTACTATTAAAAATTCATACTAGTTACCTACCTATTGCTACATTTACATAACAGATTTTTTCAAAATTGTGTGTAGTTTTACATATTATTTTGTTCTAAACGTTGCTATGAAAGAGTAACGCAACTGATAAGTAATCTATATAAATAAAAATGAATTGATGTTCGTTAGTCTGATTAAAACTCCAGAACGGCTGGACAGATTTTGATGAAACTTTTTGTGTGGGTTAGAGTGGGTCCAGGGATGGTTTATACGGTGGCAGAACGACGTCTGCCCGGGCCACTAGTTGTAAATAAAAATGAAAACTCTGTCTATTGACTCTTAACTGAAAATCTCCTCCATCTGAAGTCGTGACCTTATCCGCCTTCCCTGTACCCCCCACAGACACACAACCTGCTTACACACAGACACACATACAGACGCAAACGTCACTAGGTACTAAACTAACCAGCACAAAAATCTAGACACGCGGTAGCGTGTCAAAGCCAAGTTCTAGTATTATTATTACAGCCCCACAAATGTTAGTTTAGCTATAGCATTACAATAACCTGCAGGGTGGGTTCCGGGACTTCCTGGAGACCTAGGTATAACACAGGCTAGACCTAGCTTAGACTCCAGTCTCCCATAATAAAGACTTTGCACTGTACCCATTGTCTATGACTGTACCTTATCATTGTAAAATGTAAACCTATTGATGAGAGAAAATACAAATACATTATTATTATTACCTAATGAAATAGTACATTATCTTATAAGTGCGGTAAGTTGAAAATTACAGTTGAGGCGATATTGCTAGCCCGAGCCGCAGACGAGGGCTACAAGGAAGCAGAGGCTGTAATTATCAAAGCGCACGTATGTCATACAACGTTTTATAACATATTTGCGAGGAAATAAATAAAACTCGGACTTTCATAAACGAATAAAAACAATACAGTGAAAAGAAAAAGCCAGCGGAATAATTTTTAACACAAATAAGCGATGCGAATTTTTTTTAAGGCAAAGGCACAAAAAACAGCCAGTATTACTAATAAAGAAAATTTTTATTTTTGTGTTTTTGTTACAGATAAATGGTTGTAATTTATTGTCAGAATTAGTTAAATTAAAGAATTAAATGTTTATTTATTATATTTTATCTCCCAAAGTGAATCTTATTCATAAAATGTTGACCACTTTTCTGACATAAAAACTCTTTGCTAAGATTTAAAAAAGTACCAACGGTTCGTTTTTAGACGGAGCATCTTGATAAACCGTGCGTTTTACATTATTACCGCACTTGTGCGTAATGAGATACAATACGATATTGAAATTGATGAAATAAGAGACCTTTTACGAGCAAATGTGTTATAAAATTAATTATAACATTCTTGTCTTTTATGATAATAGGGAGACTGAGTTATGTGCCCGGGAGATTTTATTATGATCCTAGCGGATGACTGGCGGGCGGAACATCCCATTTATTCCTGGTTCCCTGTGTATAATAATAAGGACATCGCATTCTATCCCATTTACGTTAAATTTTCCAAACAAAAGTAATTCTTGTAAATGAAGGAACTTTCAATTTCTTGTAAGAATACTTCCCTTGAATGCCCTGAACCGAAAACAACTTATTAAAGTTTCATCGCAATGAAGAATGTTACTAGGTATGCCAAATCGGTTGAAAGTTTGTTACAGTAAAGCTTGTATGTATACAAATACACTAGTTTTTGTTGTAGTCAAAAATACCCATTAGTTTTGATTTTACAGGCATTTAAACTTACAATAAATATCGAGTCCCGCTAACAGTCACGTGACCGCATGTGACGTCATTTTACAACGCTCCGCTTATTAGCAAGTCGCTAGCGGTAACAGTAGCTCAGTGGCTAAGGGGCTTGCGCAGTATTTTGTTTTGTTATCATCCGCGCATTATGTTAATAGTGTTTATATTCGATTAATGAAATGGATGAAGCATTCGAAAAAGGGCAATCGGATAATCTGCCTGAAATAGATGCACTAATGGTTACCTACCCATTATTTATCAACAAAATTAGTGATTTCGTTGCCGCCGAAATGCGAGGAATAAAAATGCTAACTTAACGTTTCTTACTACTCTTTAGAAAATAATTTATCTGTTCTAAATTGTTTTCAACCGACTTTAAAAACGAGGAGGTTATCTATTCGACTTTTTTTTTATGTTGTTAGCTCAAAACATTCGACAGGGTGAACCGATTTGGATGATTCTTTTTTTATTTGAAAGCCTGGTGGCCAGATTGGTCCTATTTCGATTTCGTCCAGTTCTGACAATAGCATCCATGAGAAAACCCTATAATTCTTCATTTTGCATTAAGTATGTGCGCGACAAATGGACGAATAACTCAATATCACGTCAACCGATTTCGATAATTCTTTTATTAACCGACTTAAAAAAAAAGGTTCTCAATTCAACTGTATTTTTTAGTATTATTCGTTGAAGTTGGTTTTTTACTCTTTAAAAAAAAAACAAAATACCCAACTAATGTCATATTGTAACTCAAATAGGCAGAAGTATCAAACCTTTTTAGTTTTACGTTATAGACAACAAATATGTATTAAAGTTTTATATCTATAGGTACATATGTTTTTTTTTTTTATTATTATTAAATCAACTACTGTCCCCCTGACATAGTCAGAGACCTTTTTGTTCAATTTTATATTTGCAGCGTTCATATTTTTTGACTATTCTAGTATTTAAAAAGTGTACTATTTCTATTTGAATATTCATATTTTAAATAATTTGTTTATTCCATATATTTTCTATTAAAACCTTGTGCCAAATATTTTAGGCTTTATCCAAATATCTTTTCTTTTCCAAGAAACAACCATATTTGGAAAAACCCAGTGTTTTAAATTTTTTTGTTGCGTTTTATTTACTCTTGTGACGACTGTTAAGCAGTAATCTAATAAAATTTTTCTTGTTTTTGTTTCAGACATGATCTTTTGTATGCTCTTTTTATTCAAGCTACTTTCCAGTTTTTGTTCAGCACTGTGACGCTCCCTTCCAAAGACAGGGCATTCCGTTAAAATGTGTACGATCGACTCCACCTTGTCCGGCTCGCAGATGCACGCCGGGTTCTCCTTACACTTGAAACGGTGCAGGTATTCGGAGAACCCGCCGTGCCCCGTCAGGAGTTGTGTGAGAGTTCCTGCTGGTTTGATTTTTAACACAATCCTATAGGCGTCGATCGCACTTGGGAGGAACATTTTCGTGACCCCTGCTGTTTCCCCCTGTTGGTACCTGTGGTTCCATTCGTCAAGCGACTCCATACGGATCTGCCGCTTGACGAATGAAACGGGGCACAGGTCGTAGTCCGGCCTCTTCTTCGACCCCAAAGCAGCTTCCTTCGCAAGTTGGTCGGCTCGCTCGTTTCCCTCCAAGCCCGCGTGGGCCTTTATCCAGAACAGGGACACACTTTTATTCTGGAGCTTGCAGCGTCTGATGGTGTCCCTTGTTTCCACAGCCAATGGATGGGGGGAGTTCACGTTTGTGACCGACTGAAGGGCTGCCCTAGAGTCGCTGAAGATGCCGAACGTTGATTCGCCACGTTTGAGCGCCTCCTTGGCCGCTCTTTGTAGAGCTAGAAGCTCTGCCTGGTAGACGGTGCAGAAAGACGGCAAGGCAAGCTTGAGGGCTTTAATTTCGGTGGTGCCATTCCACAAGGATAGCGCCGCGCCGACTTTGCCCTCAATCTTGCTGCCGCTGTGTAAATTCGCACAGCGAAGTCGAGATGATTCTCATATTGTTCCTCGTCTACCAGGCTTCCGAACTCTAGGTTTATTTGGTCCGCGGGGTGCGGAGCTTCCACTACTGGAGCCATCCGCTCAACCTCCCTGTCTCCAAGCATTGGCCGGGACACGCCCCTCCTGGCCTCGTACAGCGCAGCCACCTCCAGTACTCGCAGGTCAAGTGGGAGCATCCCAGCCAGCACCAGTGCCGAGTTTAAAGAGACTGTTCGGTAGGCTCCACAAATCTTCTGGGCAAAACCCCTTTGGACCACGCTAAGCTGTTTAATTATCCCTACTTTTTTAGCAGCAGGTGCCCAGGCGCTTGCGGCGTAAAGGATTATTGGCTCGACCGCAGCCGTATAGATGACGCGGATGATATCCGGGTGGAGGCCCCAACTCACTTTAGCGGCTCGTGCCAGCTGTTTATAAATATTGACAGCTTTTCTGCATACTGTGGCTACGTGGGTGTTAAAAGTGAGTTGGTGGTCGACGGTGAGCCCCAGCATTTTTATTTCTTTGGCCATGCCAATGTCTACCCCGCCCATGCTCAGGAGAGGGACATCGTACTTAAGCTTTTTGGTAATCACCATTGCACTAGTTTTTTGCGGTGCAAACTTCAGCTTATTTCGGATGCCCCACCTCCGAACATACTCGAGGGCGGCATTGGCCCGTCCTTGTACTTCCAGTGCTGTGTCACCGTCGAAGACCATACCACGTCATCGGCGAAAGCCTGGCAGTGGTCTCCCCGGTCTTCAAGTCCTTTAAGTAACGGGTCAAGTATCAGGTTCCACAGGATCGGACCGCCAATTGATCCCTGCACACACCCCTTGTTTGTATGCCTTTGACATTCCGCACCCGCGTACCTGACTCGGACGCTTCTACCTGTCAAGTAGCTTAGGTACATATGTTGTACATAAGTGTATATAGGTAAGTACCTCTTCTTAGTAAATTTTACTAAATGCATACATTGATTTATTGCAAATGTAGTGGGTTGAACAGATGTATCAAATCTTTTTTAATTTTGATTTGTGTTATTGATAAAATACGTAAGGCCGTTTTATTTATTTTTATTTGTAACTAAGAGCAGTGATAGCCTTACGGTTAAAGAGCCTGCTTCACATGATGATAAACGGTGAGGCTCGAGTTCAAATCCTGGCATGTACCAATGAGTTTTTCAGTTTGGTGAAGGAAAACATCGTGAGGAAACCCGCAGGACCCAGAATAAATTCAGAGACATGTGTAAACAGACCCGGTCCAGCGATGGGCTCACCACCTATCACGTTTAGTGGTCCAAAGAATATCTGGTGAAAAGTGGGTAAGTATATCCAGAAATGGAATACCTCTGCCTACCCCCTCGGGGATATAAGGCGTGAGTTTTTTTTTATTTTTTTATTTGTAACTTATTCCAGATCGGCAAGAGACAGCAACAATAATAAACTGTGCTTTTATCTCCAAATTGATCTAACCTCTTCACAGCTTTTATCCATTTCTTTCGTATTTTTAAGTCTTTTTGGAACCATAAAAAACTATTTGTAAAGCGCATTGGTTGTTGTATTTGTACATTTCGGCACAACACATGATTTTCTAGTATTTGGATTGGACATTTTTGAAAGTATTTATAATTTCTAATGAAACGTAAGACGGCACCGTGCTGAGAGCGCGAGCGGTCTGAGCGAGTGTTGTGAGATGACGTCACACCGGCACACGCATCGAGTACGAGTTTGCGTCGCACGTTCACTTCTATAAATCGGAAACTAATTGACTTATCGAAATAATTCTTTCACTTGTATTTTTTATTTTTGACAGAGAATACGGAGAGCTAATATTCAAAATTTGTTAACATTCTTCATTGGATTGGATACTGATCATGAGGAAACCGCAGGTCTCAGAAGTGTAAAAGACCCGGTCCGGCGATGGGCTCACCACCTAACACGTTTATGGGGCCTAAGAACATCTCGTGAAAAGTGAGTATATCCAGAAATTGAATACCTCTACCTACCCCCTCGGGATAAAAGGCGTAAGTTTTTTTATATTTGGTTTAGATGAATGGGTCAAGGAACACATTTTTTATACCTATATTCGTTGAAGCATTAACAAAAAATCCCATCGAAATATTTTTTTTTATTTACGAGAGTAATCTTCAAGAACTTGGTTAATAATAAAATGTAAGCTCATTACTAATTGGGCAAACTAAACAAAACGGCGGTTGCGGACCCGCAAAGCTATCATTAGTTTATTTGCCATAATTACTAATTAAGAGTAGCTACCTACAGTCCCGAGTACAATGACTCATGTTTATCTTGCATCACGACAGAATTATTGTTTTGTCAAGCATTATTAAAATATTTAATTTAATAGTCCAGCTTAGCAATTAATAAAATTGAAATTTAGTTAGGTACGTAGGTATTATTAGATAAAACCGGCCAGGCGAGTCGGACTCATGACTAATCAAATTTTTTTTGGCACCGCATGTCTTTGTAACATATTTTTTTGATAATGGTAAAGGTAAAACAATATAAGTCCTTATAAAATATTTATAAAAAATCTAGCTTTTTTCGTGAGTTCTTTTTGACTTCCTCAAGGTGCATCTCTCTGCCAAATTTTTGGTTTAGCGGTTTTCCTCGAAGTCCTAACAAACAGAGAGTAAAGTCAAGGAAGATATAGAGATAGATTCTGCGAAATCGCCATATTTTATTATGATAAAATAATTAAAATATGACACGGAATCCCAAGTTCAACACAAGTCGTGATTATTATCGTAATTAAAGTCATATCAACCTACATAAGCATAGCGTGATTAAAACGATAAACAACACATTTTTAATTGCGTGAAAAAAGTCCAACCACCCAACAAACATGGGTAGGTACCTAGCCCAATTTTGATAGGCAGAAATTCGAATAGTAACAAAAAGTTTGCGAAATTGATAGCGTTTGCTCCAAGAGGTTGCGTGCGTCACATCTAATGTTAATAGTAAAGTATATACTTAGTAATAACTAACTTTTTCCTGTTACTTCGTTCGTGTTCCGAGACTTAAATGTAGCCTACACCCTTCCTAAAGATGCAAGCTATCTCTCTACCAAATCCCAAGAGGGCGTTATTATTTTCTATTTATAATTGGAATCGGAATCGTCTTGGCATTTATTATGATCAGTACTTTCTTTGTATAAGGTAATTTTATATAAAGTGCAAATATTTAAGTTATAGGTACAGATATGTAAGAGAAATAGAATTAACCTAACCTTCTTTTTAAATTTTTAAATTTTTTTAGTTACCGGGCCTCCCCGCACCGTACAGCCAATACACAGCCCGTAATTTATACAACTTGCGTTCGATTTCAATAAGCGATTCATGTCCCAAATTCAAATCTCATTACTGCCCGCTAAAAAGTCTAGTGGAGAAAAAAGCTACTTTGCTTATATGTAGAGGAATAAAACGACACTTTTAGAATAGAAGCGATGAAAATTTGAAAAAATATTTCTTCTTTAATCTTCTTTTATCAATTTGTATATATGTTACCGGCAATCTGTATAATGCAGGTATTATATATAATCCCTAGGCAATATATGTAATACCTGGGGCGTTCAGGCAATGTATGAAATATTATTAATATTAATGTCCATTACATACTCTACCTAGGTAATATATAGAATGCCCCGGGATTATATAGAATACCTACTTGGCCACCGGCAATGTATAAAATAAATAGATTTTGGTCTGTATTATTTATCAATGTTATATGATGGACCAATGAAAGCACATCTTTCATTGGTTTGCTTAAACTTCGACTTTATTAAATTACCTATTATGCTGGTCCTCAAAAATAATCTTTATTAATGGGTTGGCATTTTTTGCAGGATAATTAGGTTTCGATGAGTAAATTAGTGACCCTTTATTTAATCAATTATTCTTTAAAATAATCCTCAAAAAAGTAGAGTACCTCTTTGTAACTGCAGTGGGTAACAAAAAGAGGTTTAGAAGCCGAAAGTGGGTTGTTAGAAACATTATTCGGAACAACATTCACTATAGGACCAACTTGATAAAAGCAACTTTATTTTTCTCATCTCAGTACATTTCGTTCCCAGCGCTCAGCTGATTTGTTTGGTAAAGTGAAAAATAAAGTTGCTCTGGTCAAGTCGAGGGCATAGTGAAAGTTGTTCAAAAATAAAATAATAAATAAATAGAGGGGGTGTTCCACAAAAAACAATTTCGGCAAATTATAAAACACAAACGTCCAATGTTATGTATTAACAGTCATTTGTGATTGTCTGATGTACCCAATGTTATGATAAATAATAATAACTTAGTTAGAAGTAGGCGCGTGCTAGGCCCCGATAACGGGGGTCACGGGGTACTCTTATAAGTAGCAAAGTGTAGCTGTTCCCGTCAGTCTGAATAGTGTATGCACTTGCGCCAGCGCTGTTTCTTACACACATTTAAATCAAGTGAATTTATTATAACTTACAAAATGCCGTGGACCAGCACGAACAGGTAACACTTTTTTAGATTAGATTTACTCAGCTATTATTTAAACAATTATTTATTTGTACATAAGCGCAGAATATAATTGTATATTATTTATAGAATTTATGCGAAGCCTTCGAACACGGACTCTGGAGAGGCTCCTGTGAGTTCTGGCACTCGGACTGCGCCAACCGCCGCGGCCGACAGCGGAGGCCGCTTCGAGCTCAGTGACCATGGGTACGGCAAGAGCTCTGTCAAGCTCCTTCACGTGCACCGTGATGGCGAGTACCACACCATCCGCGAGTTCGAAGTCTCCACCGAGCTGAAACTCGCCTCGGAATCCGCCTATGTCCTCGGAGACAACAAAGAAGTCGTGGCCACTGATTCGCAGAAGAACACCGTTTACTTACTAGCGAAGAAAAATGGAGTAAAGACTCCCGAAGAGTTCGGTGCTGTCGTCGTGAATCACTTCCTGTATATGTATAAACAAGTGGTGGAAGCGAAGTGTCGAGTGGAGGAGTATCCCTGGGAGAGGCTGCAGGCAGGCGTTCCGCACAACCATGCTTTTGTCTTCTCCCCTGCGGCGAGTAGATGGTGCGAAGTATCACAAGCTAGACATGGTAAGTTCAACACAATTGTCCTATACAGTCTGATCAGAGCAAAGATGATGTGGTATTAATATTTTTTCTTTGTCACAGATGCAGTGGTAGTAAAGTCTGGGCTGAGTGGTCTGCGAGTCTTGAAAACCACACAGTCTGCGTTTGTAGACTTTGTTCAAGATGAGTACACGACGCTCTCAGATGCTGCTGAGAGAATATTCAGGTACCTCTTGAGCAATGTATTTTTTATTTTTTTTGACTCGTAATGATATACTGAGCTTTCGAAGGGATTTATTGCCCACACTCGAACAGCTGGTAGCGGTTTTGTTTATTGTCTTTGGTGTTTGTTACATATTTTTATTTTTTCCAATAGTACGGTTGTCGAAGCAGAGTGGACATACGACAATATGCGATCAGCAAACTTCGACAATGCCTGGCTGACCGTAAAGGACGCCATCTTGGACAAGTTCGCTGGCCCTCCAGATGTCGGAGTTTATTCTCCATCAGTACAGCACACGCTGTATCAGGCTGAGAAAGTAGTTCTCGAGAAAGTACCTGAGGTAATATTATTGTTATATTACATACCTACTAATTAGAGAGTTATTTATACAGAAATGTATGACTCATTGCGATGGAAAACATCATTTCATCATTTTCAAAAATCTCATGCCGACAATCGAATAAATTAAATTTCCTTGATATTTCGTAGAGTATAAATCTTGCTATGAACCTCTCGTATGTCTACAATGAAACATTTTTTTGTTGTGTTATCTAATCTAATATTATAAAAGGAGCAATTCTTGTATATATTTTATGTATCTCTGAAACGGCTCTAACGATTTGAATCAAATTTTGAAGTAACAAGGGTTTTCTTTTTAAGTTTACCTACATAGGTGTCTTTACTGAAAAATCGTGATTTAAAAAAAGACTGAAACTTGGCCGCCCAGGTACTTATATAACTTGCTCGTATAAAACCAGAAAATTATGTTTCCGTTATTTTTATAATTAATATTTATAGCTTTTAATCTTCTACGAGTATCCATATAATAAACTGTAAAGAGACTGTGTCTGGAAATAATAAAAATATCGAAACTTTTTGCGAGTGTAGTTATCGATTTACATACCAAAACGTAACTTTTCAAGTTTTTGACTGTCTTTCTGTCTGTCTGTATGTGATATTTGGAATTCCCACGGGAACGGCAATAAACTGGATCCGCGCAGGCAAAGCCGCTGGGCACCGGCTATTACGCTAATAAATTACCGATATGTCCGGACTAAATTGATTAAATGCCAGTTATTATTGGAAGCGCGTGCGACGATAAGCTCCTTGGTGTGAAGTACGTACGACGATCGATCAATCACGATGTTTGTTTACAGCTGGTCTGATCACAGAGATGAACATTTTAACGACCTCCACTTTGTTGACAAGAAAATACTGAGTATAACTGTGTATGACTTTGAGATGTTTATTGGAAATTACGTAACTCATTAGAGTGTACTTTAAACTTTTAGATAATCGGTGTACATTCAAAACAATCATTATGAGTGGGATAACCTCCTCATATCATAGTTGTCATATTAGAGCCAAGCTTTTGTTTTGTTTTTAGATTCTTTATCATTGCTAAATAAAGCGGCCTTAAATTAGAGCTCCCGTAAAGAAACTTAGGTGGTGCTACTGCTGATAGTGCTAGAAAAATATGACGGCTTATCTCATAGAGTAGAGCGACTTCATATAAGAACATGACAAGACCCAGTGCAAGATAAGGCTCACGTGACCGCTGGCCTGGGCCAAAGATTATCAGGAATTGGCATAGCAAACTGACGTTATTGTTATAAGGATATTAGTTTGCGGTTTATCCTGTGTGTGATTGAGGGGTGTGGGTTTTCCGGTAGTCCTAATATTATATAAAGCAATCGATTGGAGATTCTCAACCTTATGTGTATTCTATATTAAGACTTTTCTTTAGAATACTCTGTTATCGATGTTTGGCCATGTTTACAGAAAAAAACGTCAGCATCTTTGTTTATGATTGTTGCGATGTGTACTATCTCTTACAACACGGAAAAAACATAATAAGTATAATGCAATGCACCATACCTAACTCAGTTACGATATTCATAAAATATAGTACCTACTTACGAAGAAAACTTAAATTTTATTTGTCCTCAGATCACGTGGATCCGAATGACGATGCCAAACAAGCACTACCTCAATATCGACATGTCAAAGTTCCCAGGGAATGTGACAAAGGGGGATCCCCGCCACCATATATACCAACCAGTCGACAAGCCTGCCGGTCTGATCTACGCACAGCTACGCCGTAGACTCAAGAGCCGGTTGTGACGTAGGCAACCGCTACGGTGCGTAGCGCATCTACGGTCTTAATTTTAATCTCGAGTAATATGCTACTCTATAATGTCTTTCGGAGATCAATAGCTGTTTTATACGAAGAGCTATTGCGTTTTTTGTTGAGGTTAGTTGAAAGGATCTTTATATTTAGAAATTTAAGATCTTTCGTTCCGTAATTCAACTTTCCGGTTATTTAATGTAGATTCTAGAAAATATGTATTTAAATGTAAGTACTTAGGTAGTTTTCCTTTTTATGTCAATCTAGTCAAGTTTAGTAAAAATATATTGTCTTCATTTATTCATTTAAAATGCCTTCCTCGAAGTTTGAAGTGATGACTTAGATGACGTCCTGTTATGTACCTATTATTAATAAAGAAAACCAACCAATAATCTGTTTTTGTTCTTTATCTTCGTTGAATCTTATCTATGAATCACAATACTTTTAAGTCTTAATGTTCTTCTGGCTAACACGACCGACTGGAAATTCATCTGGTTCTGAAGATTTCAAGTATTTTGTGAAAATGTGTCTTAACGATACACATGAGATTTTTACCTTTCACGGCTAACACCTTCGCCTCAGTACCATAGATATATCAACACACATATGTATATGCTCAGTACCTACTATCTGTATAATAATCACTTGTTAATGATAAACTGACTGACTGATTCGTGATGTATCAATGCACAGCCTAAACCGCTGGGTCTAGAGACTTGAAATTTTGCACACAGATAACTTATACAGTGTAGGTATCCACTAAGAAAGGATTTTGCAAAATTCAATCCCAAAGGGAGTGAAATAAGCGTGCGCGGGCGAAGCCGCGGGTAAAAGCTAGTGTTGATATAAAGATTAAATTTTAGGGCTTTGAAATATTAATTAATGAGAATGTAATAAACCACAGATAGCAACTTCTCAAACACTTATAATACAAAAAACATTGCCGCTTACCTAAGTTACATTTATCAACTTTACAATGTTTTTCTACATTTGACAGATACAGATATTTATTTTCAAACACCTAGAATCCAAATTTAAATGTACAAAAAAAAAAAAGGTATATCGATATTGTTTAGTTACACTTATAAATCAAGGTTTCATATACGTTTAGTGCCAATGATTTTGTCAGCCAGTGCGTACAATTCTTCCACTGTCTGAAACAAAAATAAAACAGAATTTTATGAATAGTAGTAGTATTATAGCAGTAGTGGCGGGAGTGGTAAAATTGAAGTAATAAACTCTTTTATGATTCTTTATCCGGAACTATCTGAAGGAAGGTCCTTGTTCTTTCGATTACACAGATCAAATCATAAAAACTGGGAAAACGATAAAATTAAACATCAAGCGTACATAATACATATTATCATAGGCTATTCAACAGTTTGAAAAATAAACACAGTTTTGTATAGCGCTGTACCCCGCCTTAGGTGGTAACAAACGTGCTCAGCTTTACCTGAGGCAAATTATAGCGCTTGCAGTGAGACTACAATTATTGTCACCCACATACATTAGGTTTATTTTAATTTTAAAGAGTATAAAACAATATCGCTATTCGCTTTTCTTTGTGCGTATATTTCGAAAACAGTCTAGATTGACTGAAACATCACTCACTGTCGATTACCGTTCCTTGGTATCTTGTTGTTTTTTTTGGGCAAGTGACGTAACTGAGCCTGTAGCTCCAACAAAGATTTGTCTGCTTATTTAAAACTAGCAACCCGCCCTCGCCTTGCTCCGGTTTATATGATATACTAAAACTTTTCTCATTTATCGCTCTTTCTATTTGCGAAAACCGCATCAAACGTTACGTGGTTTAAAAGATCCAAGCGTACAGACGACTGGAAGCAATTTAGTATTTTACTATGTAGAGATACATTAACACTTTTTGCAAAGACACCATTAAATATTCTGAGATGATTTCCAAAACTTATATAAAATGATAAACTGACTGACTGGTCTCGAGACTTGAAATTTTGCGCATTGATAGCTTTTACAGTATAGGCATCCACTAAGAAAGGATTTTGCAAAATTCAACCTCTAAGGGGGTGAAATAAACGTGCGCTAGCGAAGCCGCTGGTAAAAGCTAGTGATATTATAAAAAAAATTTGGAAATCATTATCTAATATATAAAAATAAATCGGGTTTTCCTTCCTGACGCTATAACTCCAGAACGCACGAACCGATTTCCACGGTTTTGCATTCGTTGGAAAGGTCTCGGGCTCCGTGAGGTTTATAGCAAAAAAAATTCAGGAAAAATTTCAACAGAAAAGCGGGAAAATCTTATAAGCATTGCACCCATGCGAAGCCGGGGCGGGTCGCTAGTTACCTAATAATAAAAACTAGCCTATTACACAATACGCTGAAGTCTCTACAAATCTATAAAAACGAAGACTTGAAGGAAGTGTTAGCATGTGCAAGTACTTCTGTTTGTATGAGTAAAAGATGTACGAGACCACAAAATTATGATAATGTATATAAACATTTAATCACGACTATAGAAACTGCCTTCTAATAAGTATATATAAAGAGGAATCCGGCTACGAGGTGACGTTATCGTTCGCCTTAATTAGAATGAATAATGTCCAGATGGAAACTGGTGCACACCGGTTTATTAGTAAACATATGGCATTACTATTTAATAGTGTGATAATATTAATCATGTGAAGTGTGCTTGTGAGACAGAGCATTGAACTCACCAAAATAAAATTATGTTGGTACCAATTTTGGACGGATGCCCAGTGAATGCAAAAAGCATTTCCATGAAAGCGTCAAAAATGTATTATGTATTTTTATAGTTTCGTGTGTTGGCAGGGTATTTTCCTCCTTTACCGCTTGTCTGCTAAACCGTATTTATATAATGTATTTTATTTTATTCTAGCGGGTGCCCAGCGGTGAATTTCCAAAAATCCCTTCATAGCGGTTGGTTACGAGTTACGACAAGAAATAAGACACTTACTTACTCGTACCATCTTTCAAGTTTCTAGGTGTTATCGTTTCAGAGTACGTATTTCTCGTATTACCGAGTTTTTTATTTTCTTGTGGGAATGAGACATTCTCCCGCTGTAAAAAGTAGGTAATCTAGATGTTAGTCAGTTATCTCCACGCCAAATTTCATCAAAATCCGTACAGTAGTTTTTGCGTGACGCGTGCGCAACTAAACACAAAAAATTAAAAAATGTGTGTATAATGATGATTAGTAGATTTATTAATCAAGGGGTAAAACAGTGTCTTCTGTCGCGGGTGACGATTTAAATCGCGAGCGTAACGAAGGACTCGAGGTTTACTCCCGAGCGTAGCGAGGGTGTTAAAAACTTCAATCACGAGCGAAGCGAGGGATTTAAGACGAGTCCTGAGTGTAGCGAGGGATGTAAGTTCACCCAAGACTAAGACACTTTATCTCCGAGGAAAATACTCTACTTGTCGTACCATTTGCCAAAAAAATAACACAATAGGTAATAATATAAGATAAGCATTTATTAAAAATAATGACAATTAAAAGTAAAAGTTAACATTCGAAACATTGAAATTGATAGGCCTTTCGCACTTCTCCACGTTGAAAATCTTCATAAGTTTTAAATAATTTTCCTTGGATTTTGTTGGAAGCAAATTATTTATAAATGCGACAGCATTTGCACTGATGGAATCACTGTCACTGTCGCTTTGATTTAACATCGTAACGTATTTTTAGAACATCAACTTATTTATAAAAATAAATTAAAATAAACTTATAGTATAAGTAGGTATTTGAAGAAAACAAAAACGCGACAAATTCCTTGACTAATATTTTTTTGTCGGAAAAGCAAAGGCATCAAGCTCATACGGCCTCGTCGGTTTTTGTAATTTTATTTAATAATCATAACTGCATAATAAATGCGTATTCCTTTTTCAAAAAGATGTATAATCTACTATATAAAAATAAGTCGGGTTTTCCTTCCTGACGATTTAACTCGAGAACGGCCGGACCGATTTTGATGAAACTTTTTGTGTGGGTTCGAGTGGGTCCAAGGATGGTTTATAGCAAAGAAAATTCAGCATTGCACCCGTGCGAAGCCGGGGCGGGTCGCTAGTACTTTATATACAAACTCAATTTAAATCACATTCTACCCCTAGAGGATGATTGAAATTCAGTACAATTTTCTTTCCCTGTTTTTAACAGATTAAAAATGACTATTGTTATCGCTTTTTGTGGCATAGAATGTCACTTTTTTGAGCAAGTGGTACGAAAAAATTATTATTATTACTATGTAAGTTTTAATTTATAATTATTACTTTCTTGGACAGAATGTAGACGTTTAAATACGAATATTCAAAATAAATTTAGCTAATAATTTACTTTATGAATGCATCATAATGTAAAAACTTCAGAATCTGCTTTAAATTTAACAGTACATAATACTGTTAAATTTAAAATACTATTAGATAAGAGATTAATAGTGTACTTATTCGATTTTGCAGATTTTTTCCAGAACCTTTCTTAATTATACCATGAAACTACATACAAAATAGAGTACTTACCTAATGTACGAGCAATTGTAGAGAAAGTGAAATTTTGAATACCATGATCGAAGCGTGCGAAGCATGCAGAACCACTAGTCTAAATATGTGCGTATAAACACTGAAGGTTCATAGATCGCTTGTGTTCGAACTGTGCCAAAGGTCAACCCTATCTGGAACCGAACTGGTTATAACCGGTACGACACGAGCCCTATCTATCGCCTATGTAAATTGTAAACAAAACCAGGACTCATGCTTGCTCAACTTAATTAGATCAAAAGGTGAATTTGTATTGATTATAATTATTAAGACTTAGTGATAGTGTCACGTGTATCACGCTTTTAGCAATTGATCGGTGGTTTGTGGTTAATCTGTAGGTAATGATGATGTCATACCAGGCAGAGTGAAACGTCAGAGAGCTAAATCATACGATCAAGTATAATGAAACTGTATCAGTTGCCACTATTTTATTATTTATGTAAGTTTCATTATATATAGACACTTATTATTGTACAATGTTTTCCTGGTCCGTCTTTATGTTTGATACAAATAAACAGTATACTTTCACATAAGCCTGGCATACTTAACTTTATAAAGCCTTTGGGCCGGTCAACTAGTGGGTAATATTTTAAAAAATCTACTGGTATAGGCATACCAGTAGATTAGTATAGTATAGGGGTTTTGCTAGAAGTAGGCAATCGTAGAAAATGGAAGACATAAACGCCATAAGGACTTGTATCTATGGTTATGGTCAAGTCATTTATATGATTTTTACATCCTACCTACTCGCATCGCGCGAAATCGCGTACCTGCAGATTAAACATTTCTTGTAAACTCAGTTATGTGTGTTGTGTTGTTCTAAATTTTAATAGGTAACTACATACCTATAGGCAAATCAATATAAATTTACCGTAAGTGTTTTGAGCGTTTTGATGTCTTTGTCCTCGTATTTGAGCATCGCGTACTGTTCGTCGGTGAAGCGGACTCCCTTCTCGATGTCCATCAGCTTCTGCTCTTCTAGCTCGGCATGGCATCTGGCTTGGAGCTCGGCGTTGGTTAGCTTCACTCCTGTCTCCTCTACCTCTGCTTCTTCCTCCTCTTCAATAGACTAAATAAATAAACTTATATCAACATGTATTTTATTCGATAAAACCGTTACAGAGAATAACCAATCGATGTGTTAGTAAACTGACATGGAGTGTGTTTTAACTCGATTCATGTGATTTATAGAGTTAAAATCTCAATCAATATCCGTTATTACAAGTGCAATGTTTTTTTTTATCGATATTAATGTGCCTCCCACAGTAAATATGAAAAACAACTCTTCTTTGAACTATATAATAGACGATTCTTCGCATACGTGGGTCTGAATGTCTGGCTAGTGACTGTTCAAAACAATCAGGTATGATTTATCCAAATTGTACCTGGTCGATCTTCTGCGCTGTCTTGAGCTTCCTGTAATAAGCTTGAGCTCGTTTCTTGGACTCCAATGCCACTTCTTTGTTCACCATACGCCAAAACACGAACACGGGATGGTGGTACAGCTCAGGAGGGCACTCTTTTAGCGGCGTCTTCCCGACCAGGATCAGGCGCTTCAGCCTTTCCATCTCATCGAGCTGTTGATAAGGAGTTTAATTTTTTATACCTTCATGTAAGTTGCCTTTAAATAAATCATCTAACTACGCCTTATTCTATAAAATCGGGATCTCAGTCGAATTTGCCATAAAATTTACTTTTTAATAATATTTATCTTTGCGAGATGCCCAAGAGGTATGATCATGTTATTTTGTCAAAAACGTGCATAGTCAAAAATGTCATTATACACCCAGGTTCAAAAATACCACAGTGTGTAATAATAGTATAGGCACATAGGAACGTATATCAAAATAAACACGAACATTGTTCTACCAGCTCATAAAGAGACAATTAAGGCTAATCAGAAGGTTGTGGGTAGATGTAGATGATTGTTCACTGTCAGAATTGAAAGCTTAATTACGCTGTCTTGCTGTCGGTATGTCTGACGAAGTCTGCCGCTGTGAAACATAAACCAAAAACAACCACGATTGAACTCCTAGCCTAAAAGATATGGGTAAGTATTTATTTAAGGTTTTAGAATTAAGATGTCTGCACTTTGGACGCTCTTTCGTAAGCATTTGAGTCGGGGGAACACGTGTGAAAACGCTTGAAATATTCCGATCACCCGAGTAGAGGTCCCGCTCGCAAACACAATGCAAAAACGCTTCCAATGTGCGGCCACTCATATACTCACGACTCTTGTCGTGATCCTCTTATTGAGGTTCTCTTCATTAACTTCCCGGATCCTGTCCTCCAGCTCGCTCATGTAGGCTTTGTCCGTCAGCCGTACCAGGTTGGTTCCCATGTGCTTCTCCAGGCGAGCGCGGACATGAGGGTGTGCGAAGCTATGGGCAAACACCAAATGTAAACCAATAATGATTCTGCAAGTGGAATCAGTTGATCTACGTTTTATAGGGTTTGAACCTTTATAGTTTCGCCATGATCGTTTATCTGTCGGTCTGTCCGATTACCTCAGAGACTTATTATTAGAATGCTGTAATTTGGCATGGGTATACATATTAATCACTCCGATTTTTATTTAGGATTCCTATATTCATATACCTATACCCACCCTATACCCAGGCGAGCGCGGACATGAGGGTGTGCGAAGCTATGGGCAAACACCAAATGTAAACCAATAATGATTCTGCAAGTGGAATCAGTTGATCTACGTTTTATAGGGTTTGAACCTTTATAGTTTCGCCATGATCGTTTATCTGTCGGTCTGTCCGCTTACCTCAGAGACTTATTATTAGAATGCTGTAATTTGGCATGGGTATACATATTAATCACTCCGATTTTTATTTAGGATTCCTATATTCATATACCTATACCCACTTTACGTGATGGCAGCTAAAGTTGATTTCCTTTCTCGTCTAGTTATCACATTATGTGGGGTGTCGTTGGATATGTCATTTGAAAATAATACATTAGCAATAAACGAAAATAACTGATGCTGTTATTGCCAGGTGCTTTCACTTGTATATCAAATAGTAGGCATTCAGTTGACCGTTCAAAAACCTTCTGTATACCTGTATTGGTGTAAATAATAATATTGACCTTGCAGAATATCAGCGTTGATAACAATGCTGTGGCATGACCTGAGTTGTCTTTTAGACATTGTTATAGATTTTTATTTGAGTTTGCCACTAGAACGTTCTGTATTATAGCTGAGACGTTTGTCGCTGTAACGTTCTCTCGCTTTTGCGTTTGTCGATGTTTTCTTTGTCGTAATTATGTGGTAGACTGGTGTGAGATCCTAGTAAACAATCACTTCATAAGAGTATATCACTAAAAACGTGTTTATCCTTTAAAAATATTCTATTTATGTAGTAAAATTTACGGGTTTTTCTTCTTTCACGTAGCAATGGATATAGTGAGGGAAACGGAAAGTGACATAGGCGACTATTTATGTCGTAAAAGCATAGAAATAAAATTAACTAATAGTTACAGATATTTTTTTATATTATGATTCTTATAAAACCAAAAATATAATAAGACTAGCGACCCACGCCAGCTTCGGATGGGTGAAATGCTCATACTAAAACCTTCCTCTTGAAGCACTCGTATCTATAAAAAAAAGCGGCCAAGTGCGAGTCGGACTCGCGCACCGAGGGTTCCGTACAACCTTGCAAATTTATGGTTTTCGTAATTTTTCCTTTATCTATGCTATAAGACGTTGCTTCGTACCAAATTTCAAGATTCTGAGTTCACGGGAAGCACCCTGTAGGTTTTGATTCCCTTGCAAGTGTCGAAAATTTGCGGCATAAACGGCTGTATCTTTTGATTGCGTTGGCTTAGAAGTTTGATTTTTTCACAGCTTCAAGGGACAGTAGACCTGAGTAATTGATATAAATTTCAGCTTCATACCTCCACGCGTTCCTGAGAAAAAGGGTCTTGACAGACGGACGGACAGACGGACAACAAAGTGATCCTATAAGGGTTCCGTTTTTTCCTTTTGAGGTACGGAACCCTAAAAAGCGCATCAAAATCGTAGTTTTAAAGATTTAAGCATACATAGGGACTTAGGGATAAAGGGACAGAGAAAGCGACTTTGTTTTATACTATGTAGTAATATAGAATTAAAAGTTATCAAGTAAAAAGCATTGTCTACTAGTAAATACCTATTGAACATTGTATCGTGTCAAAATACCAAAACGCGACGCGCCATCGCAAACACGAACTTAAAGTTGAACAATTGAATTTGATTACACGGCTGAAAAGGATAATCGTCGTGATATACCTAACTACCAGGGGCCAGACATCATCTTTTAAAATAGTACCATAGTTTAGGAACGTGTTCATAACAACATTACTTAGATTCGTAGGTAGGTACCATGCATGACCACAATTACTAAAATAACAATCTAAAACTTGCTCAGTGAGTGATGTACAAGAATGAACGATTCTCATTATTGAAACAAGATGCAGCTTCATTTTTATAGAGCGTCATTGCTTAGTTCTCCGAAACAATTAAAAAAATAAAAGTTATAAAGACACAAAAAATAAAAAATGAAAACAAGCTTACTTTATAAGGTCATGGTACGAAGATAGCAATATTGAAACTCCAAGAGATGGTGGTAGCCTCCCAGACACAGTTTTATCTTAGCCTATCACTTACCTCCGTGGTGACGGTCTGTTCTTTTCTCTATTCTTTTTAGAGGGTTTCCGATGCCGGCAGAAGAGTGAGCCTACCTGTCGCCATCGTAAAGTTTAGTAGTTTTGACGCTAGGAGCCCCGTGTCATAGTTGAGACCTTTATTGTGGTACACGATGGGGCTGGCACGGTATGGCACGGCCCCCACCGACACCACATGTACGATTTTCGTGTAAAGGCCAGCTTACACTTATAGTAACCCTATCTGTATTTAACTATTCATCAGTCCACATTGTAGAGTAACTGCTGTTATGCATTGACCTCTTCCTACTTCCCTACTTAATATTTTACATTAAACCTATTCTTTCACGGCTGAACGCACGGCGGTTGACCGATCTAGATGAAATTTGGAAGGCGTATTTATAATTTGCATATTGAAAAAGCTGTACTTTTGAATACAAGTCTAAAATATGCGTTTTTCTGATTTCAACTTTAGGTTATCGCGTCTCCTAAGAAATATTTCTTACGGGAAGCGATAACCTAAAATTCACGCGGAAGTAAGTAAGTGAGGTCAGGACCTGCATCTCGTTTCAGGACATTTCAAAAGAATCTAATTATTTTACATATTTCAAAGGAAACTAATATTTGATCTAGGAAGCTAAAATTTAAAATATATTTGACCGCTTTTAGGAATATGATTAGATGTACTGTGCTGTACGCGTGTGAAGCGTGTTATATGTGGAGAAACCAAATAAGTTCGTATGAGAAAAAATTGTTAAAGAAAGTATATATATAGAATAAAAATAATGATTAATAAACCTCTAATATACCTACCTACCCGTACGTAGTTTATATTTTCAATTTCTGCCATATTTGATAAATGTGATTGCTTCTTTAGTTTCCGTGACTGGGGAACATTTTGGCGAATGTCATACGTGATTTAGGAACGGTTTTGTCTGTTGGCTATATTTCGCCATTCTTCAGGGATATAAGCATAACTTTATTTTTTTCGAAATTAGGGACCTTACCAGATTAATAATAAAAATCAGTGCAATAAACCTAGATTGTTCTGTGGTAGGTAGGTACAACCTAGTTGTACCTATATGTAAGTACTTGTTTAGTCGTTGTTCTCTTGGTAGGTATGGTTGGTTACAAGGATTATGTATCCTGTCGTCTATCTAAACAGCAAACAGTAGGTATTTGATTGTAGGTCTAGCTTGATGTCAAAACTAGAGCAAGTCCAGTCCAAACCAAGTCCTGCGATGAAAGACGGAACGGAAAGTGATTGCAATAGAAATAATAAATTAGGTAAATTACATACTTACTATTAACTCTTGCGGTCTTAACAGACAACGGTGTTTAAGGATAGTCACTGTATAAAACACTGTAACTTTTTTGACAAATATTATATTAGAAAGTGACAACATCTGCTTCAAACAGAGTCAAATTTTAAAACAGTTCTGTATTTTAAGGCCTTTATGTATAACCGACTTCGAAAAAAGGTGGCGATTCTTAATTCGGTTGTTGTGGTTTATACAATGTTTTTTTTATCTCAGAATTCCGTCAATAATAAACCGATTTGGAACTTTTTTTTTTAATTGAAAGTATCTACCTACCTATATCTTCCAGATTATTTCAGTTTTTATTAAAATCCAGTTTTGATGATGGGATCCATGACGAATTAAGGGAACGCACAAATTTTATAGGCATTCATATAGGTTATTTTGTTTATTGTATGTATTAGTATATTTTAACCTAGCGGGTGCCCAACGGCGTTGCCCGCGCTGATCCAGTTTGTTCCCAGACGAATTTCCAAAAAACTCCCTTCATAGCGGTTGCCTACGACATATAAGACACTTGCAGCCGTTATTTATCTGGGGGCACGGCAGTGCCCCCGCCAAGTCGAGCCAAAGCGGCACGGCTGTACCATCCTTTTCTCGAAGCAATTCACGCCATTTTCGAACCCCTATAACTTCGTTGTGGATAAACCTAGAAGCCTGAATTTTCAGTAACCAAGCATGCATTGTCAGTATATTTCAAATTTCATCCAATTTAAACTAGTAGTTTTAGAATAATAAATAGTCAAAGTTTAATAATTTTGTCACTCACTGACTCACTGACCGATCATCAAAACTCTAAGGCACTTCTAGAAGTCGTAGAAGCTTCAAATTTAGAATACAATTAGGGTTTAGTGAATAAATCAAGGAAAAACTCAAACATTTTGCAATGTCGGTCTAGGTTTCTAGATACACTAACTGCAAAAATAACTTTGTAATTCCATAATAATTGTATGGGATTACAAAATTACAGGTTTAAGTGAAATATGCAACTCAATTTTGAAGCAGATATCTTCAACCGATTGAGCTGAAATTTGGTATACTTATGTAAGTTTGGTCACAACGCAATATTATGGTCCCACCGAGCTGATCTGATGATGGTGCAAGGAGGTGGATATCGCAACTCCTCAATGACCACTCGTAAACCCCTCGAGTTTGGGCTCGTATGATTTGTCTTGACAAATACTTTGGTGCTAGATTGTAACCAGGGTCTGATGATGGAGCTGGAAGATGGCCATGGGAACTCGGTAATTAAATGACACAACCCCATCGAGTTTGGGCTGGTATGACACATCTTCACGAGTTCATTGGTGGTAAATGGTAACCAGAGTCTGATGATGCAGCTGCAAAACGGCCAAAGGAACTCTGTAATAACGACAAAACCCTATCGAGTTTGGGCTCGTTTGATTCGTCATGACGAGAACTTTGGTGCTAGATGGTAACCAGGGTCTGATGATGGAGGTGGAAAATGGCATGGGAACTCTGTAATTAAACGAAATAACCCCAACGAGTTTGGGCTCCTTTGATTTGTCTTGATGAGTACTTTGGTACTAGATGGTAACCAGGGTCTGATGATAGAACTGGAAAATGGCCATAGAAACTCGGTAATTGAACGACATAACCCCATTGAGTTTGGGCTCGTGTGATTCGTCTTGACTAGTATTTTGATACTAAATGGTAACCAGGATCTGATGATGAAGCTGGAAGATAACCAATTGAGCTGAAATTTTGTATACACATGACCTCAGAATTAATTCTGGGAGGAAACGCCATGGGGGTTTCCTCAAGATGTTTTCCTTTACCTTCGAGCAAGAATCAGTTGTTGGTATACAAGACGTAGAAGGTACCGCAAAGGAAAAAAGTAAGACTATCTACAAAAAGAAATGAGATGCCATTAAAAACAAAACTTGTCAAAGACCCAAGCCTCGCAACTCAGTTCTTTTACCGCACCGTAAAAAGTTGTGAGATCCATGTAATACCAAGTCGGTTAATTAATTCAGTCCCTACTAAGGGACCTACTGTCTTAAGTAATTACTCAATAACCTAATCTAACTTACTAACAACCGCTTATAGCGACCATAACAATACTAAAAATCTATGTTCTAAATAAATAGATTGACTTGGCCATCGCATGAAAACCCAATGTATCTCACAAGTGATACATATTATATTAAATTAGATTGTTTAGTGCGATGCCAAGTCAATCTATTTATTTAGAACTAGCGACCCGCCCCTGCTTCGTACGGGTGCAATGCAACATGTAGGGTACCTACATGTTCACCCTCAGCTATCACACCAAATTTCATTAAAATCCGTCCAGTAGACAAAAAAAAAGACGTGTGGCACTCGGGGACTGCCGCGGTCAAGCTATTGCATAGCATAAAGTTGACTGTCTTGGTTGGTCTGACTATTTCATTTCATTTGATTCGATTCGATTCGATTCGATTCGACTCGACTCGACTCGACTCGACTCCGACTCCGACTCGACTTTCGACTTTCACCTTTCGACTTTCGACTTTCGACTTTCGACTTTCGACTTTCGACTTTCGACTTTCGACTTTCGACTTTCGACTTTCGACTTTCGACTTTCGACTTTCGACTTTCGACTTTCGACTTTCGACTTTCGACTTTCGACTTTCGACTTTCGACTTTCGACTTTCGACTTTCGACTTTCGACTTTCGACTTTCGACTTTCGACTTTCGACTTTCGACTTTCGACTTTCGACTTTCGACTTTCGACTTTCGACTTTCGACTTTCGACTTTCGACTTTCGACTTTCGACTTTCGACTTTCGACTTTCGACTTTCGACTTTCGACTTTCGACTTTCGACTTTCGACTTTAGACTCTAGACTCTCGACTCTCGACTCTCGACTCTCGACTCTCGACTCTCGACTCTCGACTCTCGACTCTCGACTCTCGACTCTCGACTCTCGACTTTCGACTTTCGACTTTCGACTTCGACAATGCACGGCCTTTAAGCCACACCTCCGTGCCCGTCGGAGTGGGGAGAGCGTGAGGTTTTTTCGTTACGGAATTTCTGGATTCGGTCCCCGCGCTCAAGGCCCGCGATAGAAGCTATGCAATAGCTTAAAAAATTAAAAAAAATTGGTGTATCTACACTACTGCTGACATATTAAATATAATAATAATAAATAATATTTTCAAAAATATTTTATGTAAGTACAGACACGGTCTCGTTACAGTTTTATTATGTGTAAGTCCTCTTCTCGAGGTACTGCATTCGGAACCAGCAACTCGTCGGTGGAGATGGACTGCTGTTTGCATTTAGCCAATCTTCATGGACGAGTTTAGAGTGCCTTGTTACTATAAAATATTGACGTTTCTAAGTGTATATCTTATACCAATAGAAAATAAACGATTTTGAATTTGAATAAGTATAGATAGATGGCAAGGCGAAAATTATCTCATATTAAATACATAACTAGCGACCCGCCCCGGCTTCGCACGGGTGCAATGCTTATAATATTTTTATGAATTTTCTTTGCTATAAACCTCACGGAGCCCGAGACCTTTCCAACGAATGCAAAACCGTGGAAATCGGTTCGTGCGTTCTGGAGTTATAGCGTCAGGAAGGAAAACCCGACTTATTTTTATATAGTAGAAGATAATATATTAAGGGCAATATTAATTTTTTCGAATGTTGCACCGCATGTGACGAGGACTACAGATAATATCTACTGTAATAAATTGTTAGGTATGTTTGTGTTAGGTCGTAACAAACCGTTCTTATTATCTAAGTAATAGGTAGGTATACATAGATTTTTGTTTACGGATACAACATACAATTACAGCAGATAGTAACTACCACAACCGAAGCATAATAACGATACAACGTGGCCTTTCGAATTTTAGTGTAATCATTATATTCATTATCATTAAATTAATTATCGTACAATTATTGTTGTTTGTTGCTAGGCAAGGCAGATCACTTCTGTCCGAAAATGTTTTAAAAGTTACTATTGTTGCATTGAGTAAGTAATAGATAAGCTAATATAACAACGTAAGAGAAAACTTTTTTCTGACGTATGTGGTGGCCGTATTCGAATTTCGAAAATTCGAAAAATCCTTTCAAGGTAAAACCCAAATTGCAAGCTTCTAGGTGTTCTAAGTTCGAAGATTTATCTGACATGGCTTCTCTGTCACTTACTGTCACTTATTACATAGGCACATTAATTCGCATTTAGGCGTGGTACAAGTTGAGGGCTTTGTGGTCAAATGAGCCCACAGACGACTTAGCCCGCGGGCTAAGTTGACCCCTTAGTTTTTTTTCGTAGGTGACTCGACCCACACGTACCGGATAACTCAGCCCGCGGGCTCAGTCGACTACTATTTTACCGATAAGGGTCCATTCAGCCCGCGGGTTCAGTTGACTACTATTTTCCGGGGAAGGGTCCACTCGGCCCGCAAGCAAAATCAACCACTAACATACTGCTTGAACTCAGCCCGGTGTAAACGGCAACCCATTTTATTTGAATGGGTTCTTCCTAAGGGTTTGCTTATACTTATTCCTGCTAAAAACCAATTTCTATTTTTAGCCCAAGCAAGGGAGGTTGTCCCCCGCATTAATTCTTCAGTTAACAGGATGATGAAGTGTCATGAATTTAAGGTATAATTAAAACAAACAAAGAAACTCATAGTTAGGTATATTTACCAATAATATGATATCACGCGTAACAGAATAAGCGCCTGCCTCATACACGCCAATTAATATTAAAAAAATATGATGCCTTCTTACTTTAGTTGTTTCTAACAAATTTTCTATACATAATATTAAAACCACAGACCATTAATCTAGCTAGATGAAGGGAGTATACGTACTTCGCGTGTCCAACTGGAGTCAAATTGACTTCAGTCTACGCCGCGTCATTTATTCCGCGTTCGAACGTCGTTGCCTCCGAACATCAACCGCCATCTCAAAAAATGACTGTTTTTTCAGTATTATGTTGTGCAAACTATACAGGAAAAGCTGACCCAGATAATGGACATGTTTCCTACTACAGGTAAGTAAATTTCTTCAATAATTATCTTTAATCTATTTAAAAATCATTTATTTCGGGTTCATTGTGGTTTTACTATGAAAAATAAGACTGTGTGTGTTTACTTCTTGTTCATAATACATTGCCTGCTTTAGTAGCAAAGTTGTAGGGCCTGCTTATATTAAACACGCAATGGAAATGTAACAATCGATCTTTAGCTTTGTTTGTTCGGCTTCTTGGTAGGGTTACTATTCTCATTTTGCTGTCAAATGAAGCAAATAGTGATGTACACCTTTCGATTCTTCACGATTCTTATAGATTTTTCGAATCGAAACAGAGGAATAATAATGTTCGTAAGTGTACATTATTTTTGTTGCAATAACATTTATCTCTGAATAACATTCATTATAAATGTAATCAATAAATGTAAAAACAAAAACTTAAATAATTATTAAGAACTTCTTAACCCTCCGTTAGTCGCGTGGGGTTTTTGAAAGCCCAGGTATTACAAAAATGTAAAATTTAAGCTATTAAAACCATTTCAGCAATTCAATATTTTAGGTACCCTCCTAAGTTGGATTACATTTGCTGCACATCGACGCTAAATTCAGATCGCGCGTAAGCGTAGCGTGATATATGCGTGTTTTGTGTGGACGGGCTTTGAAAGACCCCACGTGACTAACCGCGTAAGTATTTTTTTTTTAAATTTAGATTTTCTTAGTAGCCGGTTTTTTTTATGTATTTTTGTTTTAGATTTTATTAACTAGAAATGAACGAAGAACAACAACCTCGTATATTAAACTGGTTAGAGGATGAAAGTAATGATGTTTAAGGTGGTAATGATGATGAAAAAAGTGAAGTCGGTATATACCCCGATAAAAGGCGGTATATACTAGTGTTATCGCATATAAATTGATAAAAAGGAAAAGTTCCTTCATTTAGTAGATTTAAATATATTTTTTTGTGATTGTGATCTGAAGAAGAGAAATTTATGTTACTATTTTTAGATTGCAAGTTTAAGGCAGAAATAAAAAAATATGTTTACGTAACTAGTGGTAGTTTTATTGTAATTAAGTTAATCACCAATGATTTGCTTATATAATTAGGAAAAACTAATTATAAAGGTGTTTTAGGCAGATTTTTTTTGGGGTCTTCAAAGACCCCACGTGACCAACCGCGTAAACAAAAAACGCGCGACTGACCGAAGGTTAATCATATATTTGGTTTAAGGTACATATCTATGTCATGTCTTAATTGCGTTTCCCTATATTAAATTATCATGAAAGCAACACACATTTTTTTTTCATTTAGTAACTAAAAAATGTGGTGTTTGGAAGTTCAGGTGGCAAGACTTTCTGGGACGGTAGAGGTCATTTTCTATCTCACAACTATTCTCATATTTTTTCTGGGACGGTAGAGGTCATTTTCTATCTCACAACTATTCTCATATTTTTTCTGGGACGGTAGAGGTCATTTTCTATCTAACAACTATTCTCATATTTTTTTACGAATCTATGAAGATAAATCGATTTGACATTTTGAATGAAAATTGCCTTTGAATCGATTTCGCGCGGACAACGGGGAATTCACATCACTAAATCGCTCTTGTGACGTCACAGTAGGTAGAAAAAAAGTGACACGGTTGGTTTTCATACAGATTGAAGTACTTAAGTTATCTAGCTAGATTAATGGTCTGTGACTCTAACGGTACATGAAATATTTTTTGAAAATTTTAGGAATAGTGTATATAGTTCGTATCGGTGTAGATACCTACCAAAACACATTTATTTTTAATTTTTGTCTGTCTGTCTGTCTGTCTGCCTGGTAATGCACGCATCACGCAAAAACGCCGGTTTCCTCCCGATGTTTTCCTTCACCGTCGAGCTAGTGATAAATATGTACGTAAGTTTTTGAAAAACTCATTGGTACATGCCGGATTCGAACCCGAGCCTCACTGATTTTCGGCCGGCTCTTTAACCGTAAGGCTATCACTGCTCTTTTTTTGTTTAGTAAATAAAATAATATTAAATAAATAATGTATAGATATGTATTGTAGTGTAGGTAGATAATTTTCATCAAAATCGGGCCCCAGACTAATTTAAGTATTTTTTACTATTCCACATAGTTTCTGATTTAGCCATCCACGCCCACTTGAAAAATTCACATTTTATTAATTTATTATTATGTGTACGGAAAATGTACTACTGACCAAAACTATGTAAAATAAATTATTGTAAACTAGCAGCGCCCCGCCGTTTCATCCGCGTAGTTCCCGTTCCCGTGGGAATATCAGAATAAAAAGTATCCTATGTCCGTCTCCTGGTTCTAAAAAACCTCACCACCAATTTTCAGCTAAATAGGTTCAGCCATTCTTGAGTTATAAATGGTGTAACTAACACGAGTTTGTATATAAAATAGATAGATGTGGATTTTACCAATCGGGGAAAAATGCGAACGGAAAATTTACTACGAAGAAATAATGAGTTCGGGAGAATGATCTAACAAATCGTTTTGGCAGCCACTTTCGTAAGAACTAGTGCTTATTCCAAATTCAAATGGTTAGGTACTGGACACTGGGCAACCTCCGATGCAAACTCACTGGGATAACGATAGAAGGATAGTGATGATTTTACGTACGGAACAAAGTGTAGTTATCGTTCGATTCAGCCCGTGGGTGGAAAAGACCCTTAAGCAGTATGTACTGATCACCTGAGCCCGTGGGCTGAGTAAGCCCCTAAGCTGTAGGTAGTGGTCGATTGAGCCCGTGGGCTCAGTTGACACAGTAGGTCGAGTTACCCATAGAAAAAATAAGAGTGTCAACTTAGCCCGCGGGCTAAGTGGTATGTGGGCTCATTTGACCACGAAGCCAAGTTGAGTGCCAAATACCACATACACGAACCTGGCCAAAGAGTAACGATAAGCGTAAAAAGAAACATAGTAAAATCTATAAACTCGGATGAATTAAACGTTTGTTTTTTTACCGCGCGCTTCGCACTAAAAAAATTACCACCGTGACTAATGTAATTGATTTAGGTGATTGCTTAATCGCCTACCGCAGCCATGCTCACTCCTTCACAATGTTTACATATACTCAAACTACATGTGACTACACATTTACATACACGTCACTCCGCTGACGCTCGTATCACGGAATGTAAACGCCCCAAATACGATGCACATTAAAGTTTCGGCGATGGGAGTGCGCTGAGTCACGAAATTAAATATATTTTAATATACGTCTCGGAGAGTTTATATAGAACTTCTAAAAGCAGCTCAGGGCTGTTGGCGAATGCTCATGTGAATATTATTACGAAATTTGCTTTGGCCATAGGTTAAATCATCTTGGGAAAAATCTCTTCAAAATCAATGTGTCGTTTGTATCCCTAGCTGCCGGCTGTATATTTGTAATCATCATTACTGGTGAGATATTAGTCTTTCCTTATATATTTTTTATCTCGATGTCACCCGATCAACACTATTTGAGTAATATGCTAATTACAACAACAGAGAGTCTACGTGATTGACGTCACAACACGTCGTTAGTAGTAAACACACGCGTAATTGATTGCGCAACAAACAGAGCACTAGAATTGTGTACACAGATAAATACTAACGATGAGATGTCTAGCCCAATAAATACTGTAACAAACTCAAGAGCCAGTAAAAATGTCGGTAATAAAATAAAACGAAAGTCGATATTTTTACAACGGAAACTGGTGAATGCTGTGCTTAAGAAATTACCATTCAACAACGGTTGTAGAATTTTGTAAAATTATTGAAATGATATATGACGACCATGAAACTCATTTGCACATGCTTGGTAGATAATATTATTGACAACACGTCAACGACGTACACACAAAGAGGTCTAAATCACCTATTAAAATAAATAATTAAGAAATAATAATTGACAAAAAATCTCATCACCATTGAAAATAACAAATTAATGAGCTGTTTACATTTAAAGCAGATGATAAATTAAGGCAATTGTTTATTTTCAAATCACGTGCTCACAACGATAATACCTACTTTGTAAGTAGGTATTTATACCAACCTAGTACAAACAACGATTGGTCGAGAATTTGAAGTTTTGTTCATTGTAACGCGTTCGGAGCGATAATAATAGGCAAGTCGATTCTACAGTAAATTTGAATCTATTTATAGAGGATGTTCCGTCTATCCCAGAGGTGCCGTCATCGAAGATTATATGTACATACATCATTTCGCTTCGGTATTCAACAGCAATCGACGCAGTAAAACTGTCTGGCCTTCATCAGCGAATAACAATATTATTCATCCAGTTGTAAGATATTTTATACAATTATAGATGTGAATATTCCTGTCTGGTTTAAACTTTGATTTTATATTTCACAACCAATAAGATTCCAATCGCTTTGCTGAAATTGCTTTGGAATGAGTTAGGTGTGGCGGATTGCGAGTGCAAAGAAAATTGAAAAACTTTTTTATGTATTTTTTTTTGTTTTAGACACGAATACCTAAGGAGCTTGAAGAATGTCAGTCTTCGCTTGTAAGAAGTAGAAAAAACTTCTTGTGATAGTGGATAAAACTTTCTGAAAACTACTTAATTTGAAAGTTCGTCGACTGACAATTTAAGGCGAAGCTTGCACTTGGGGTGCGGAGAACGTTATATCGTTAAAAGTTCACACAAGTCAACACGCGTTACTAGGTAATAAAGTTGGTAAAACGAGTGATGAAGCGGAGCGGGTGATGTAAAATGTCGGAAAGCTGATTATAGATTGACTATCATCAAACATTGCAGCTATAAAACTGTGTGTTTTGGTAGAGTGCTCTTTTTATTACTCTTCCAATAGTATCGCGTCATTTGCAAAGCATTTTAGTTGATGTTTTATTGAAATACTCACAACATTTTAGGCAATAAAGAATATGAGGGGATATAAAATAAAGATTTTTTTAAAGAGTTTGTTTAGAGAGACCAAAAATTTAAAAGTGCCTTTTAATCCTGCCTACTTATATTTAGGTATATACTGACAATAGGTTAGGTACCCAAAGACGTTTTGAAGAAAGAGTCAATTCTGAAAAATGTCGCACCTCATAATGATAATCAGTTAGTCTCCGGTTTAAATCTTGGCATGTACTAATGAGTGTTTTAAAACTTACGTACACATTTATCACTAGCTCGACGTTGAAGGAAAACATCGTGAGAAAACCCACAGGTCCCAGAACTAATACTGAGGCATGTGTAAAAGACCCGGTCCGGTGATGGAATCACCACCTATCACATTTAGGGGACGAATATACTCTGAAAACTGAAAAGTGGGTATCTTACGCCAAAAGGGGTAAAAACAGCGTAAAGGGGGTAAAAACCCCCGAGGGATAAAAGGCGTAAGATTAATTATTTATAAATTCTTTTTTTCGAACTTTATTGAGGTTACTTGCTGTTTTCCCTGTAATAAAAACTAATAATCTGAAAAGTTTATCTCCGCTAAAAATAATTCACCTTATTGAAGTCCAACGAAAACAATAATTGGATGATGTCAATAATTTTACAAATGGTGTGGGTTTGTTTGGTTAAATATACTGATATAGGTAGGATACAATGCTTGTACGTAATCGCAATTTGGAACGAATGGTATAATAGTACATTATGGTACAAGTGAGTAAAGTTGGTGATTACCGCTGAGGCGCCATTGAGACCCGAGCCGTAGGCGAGGGTCATAAGAGAGCCGAGGACGGTAATCATCAATACACACGTGTATCATACGACGTTTTTCAACACACTTGTGAATAAATAATACTAAAAAATCATTTTAAAATAATCATTCGCAATGGCGGGGAAAATTAATTGGTTTTCCAATTTTTTATTTATATAATTTGGAAAAGGCAAAAGGATCTAGGCCCATACAGCCTCGTTTTCCTATGCGCTCGCATCTTACAATGGCGATCGGCCATGGACTAAAAAAATTAGGTTTCTTTTTCTTTGGTTTGTCGTGGATAGCGTTTTAGCCACGTACAAAATGGGGTATTTAAAGTTTTTACAGAGAAAACCAAAGTTATATTTGAGTGAAAGTTTTGTTTATTAAACACGTACAAGTTGAAATGATCTATTTAAATACGAAGTTGCATGAAATGAGCAAGCCATATTTGTGTATTAATTTATTAGTACGATTGAATACGATCTTTTTTGTATCGAAACTTTTTTAAGAACAAAGCAACTCTAGCAACAAAATTGAAAAAAAAAATCTATAACTCACTAGTGAATAATAGCAAACAAAAAGTCTCAGTTTGATTATAGGTGTCATTATGTGCCTAATTGCAGTGAAATTAGAGCCACTTTATGAGCAAGTGTGTTGAAAACAATATTAAATTTATCTGGGACAACATTTAGATTTTGCACAGCGAGCAATAATAACCTGAGGATGATATTTATCTTAAACCAGCAGCGATGCCCGGCGTTTTTTCCTTTGGTTTTTTCGCTTTCGGGGGGAACTTAATCTAATAATAAATTTTTCAACACACTTGCTCATAAAGTGGCTCTAATTTCACTGCAATTAGGCACATAATGACACCTATAATCAAACTGAGACTTTTTGTTTGCTATTATTCACTAGTGAGTTATAGATTTTTTTTTTCAATTTTGTTGCTAGAGTTGCTTTGTTCTTAAAAAAGTTTCGATACAAAAAAGATCGTATTCAATCGTACTAATAAATTAATACACAAATATGGCTTGCTCATTTCATGCAACTTCGTATTTAAATAGATCATTTCAACTTGTACGTGTTTAATAAACAAAACTTTCACTCAAATATAACTTTGGTTTTCTCTGTAAAAACTTTAAATACCCCATTTTGTACGTGGCTAAAACGCTATCCACGACAAACCAAAGAAAAAGAAACCTAATTTTTTTAGTCCATGGCCGATCGCCATTGTAAGATGCGAGCGCATAGGAAAACGAGGCTGTATGGGCCTAGATCCTTTTGCCTTTTCCAAATTATATAAATAAAAAATTGGAAAACCAATTAATTTTCCCCGCCATTGCGAATGATTATTTTAAAATGATTTTTTAGTATTATTTATTCACAAGTGTGTTGAAAAACGTCGTATGATACACGTGTGTATTGATGATTACCGTCCTCGGCTCTCTTATGACCCTCGCCTACGGCTCGGGTCTCAATGGCGCCTCAGCGGTAATCACCAACTTTACTCACTTGTACCATAATGTACTATTATAAAAACTTTGCCATGTCCGGACAATAGGGTATTTTACTGCCTAGTCAAATGAGTTACTTTTTATGATCTGTCAAAACGAAAATTGACCAAAAAAATGTACTGAGTTGTACTGACTTTGTGACTTAAGTCAGTACTGACTTTGTGCTTTATTATTTAAAAATATGATATAATTGTAAAATGAAAAACAAAATGCATTATTAGAGGTGTTTTGTGATAACATTTTTAATTAATGATTACTTAGACTCGCAATTTACTTTTAATACACTGAAGAATCTGCCAAATCGGATGAGTCTAGTTAATTATGACATGATCAAGGGAAATAAGATTCATTTTTATTACGGTATTGGAAATGGCCAAAAATAGGTATATATAAAATAAATCAGTATTACGCAAGAAGCAAGAACTTTTAGCGCTTGTCTCGAAAGTGAAATAACCGTTGTCGGGCTGTAATTTTACTGTTTATGGCCCTCGATGTTAAAATAAAGGTGCATAAAATACACCAAAATAATTATGTCAGAGCGTGATATTCCATAGATTAGAACACAACATAAGTGGTATTCAAACATTTTTTATTTTTAAATATCTAATCACCACATAATAAGACATACTCAGGCAATAATTATTATGGTAAAAACAAAAAAATAACAGATACAAAAAATAAATCAAGTACAATCTTATCGCTGTTAGCGCCTTCTTTGAGTTGGATGAAACTCAGAGATTAGAACTAGACTAGGGTAGACGGTGGTGTACTATAAAAGTGGCTAAGTCGAATTGAAACATAAATACATAAAGAAATACATATCTTATGAGTTTCAACTAGCAAAGCTTTTTTGTTAAAGAAAGTGTGAGAGACTTTCTTTAAGCGTATGCGGACAGTATTTATGTTAAATGTAAATAAATATAGCTAACACAAATATGCAAAGAATCTGGCGAGCTAAAAACATGAAAAGCGAGCGTGTCACAAATGTGGGACGTGATACTATTTCCGTGCAAGTTACAAGTGCCAATAAGAATGTGTTTGACGGACACCTGAGCAGGGAAGCTCGTCTGCTGGGAAGATCGATGCTGGCGAAATCATCAGCATCGGCAGCCGACCGCCTCCGTATCCCGCGATCTGCCAGCAGTTCTATCATGGTCCAGAAGGAGCCCTCGGAGGCGCTCGACGTCGCTCGCTGCATGTTGCTCGTCTGCATCACTGGTCACGAGTGTGCAGGTTCCTTCCCCCACGGCTCAAGGTGCAATGACTGCCGCCATTGTCGCTCCATCCCCCGCCCCCTGTTTGAACACCCCACGTGCTTCACACGCGAACATTAATCTCTTCCCCTGACACCTTTCAACTGTAATTTTCTTTCGTATTCACTGGAAATCATCCACTAATACGAGCACTTATTCTTACTTTATATGATTTTAATTGAACTTTATTGTATTTAATCCACATTCTGAAATGTAAACGCGAAATGGTAAATGAACTTCAGGAGTTTCAAGGTCGCAAGTGATTCATACGAGAAGGTAACACAACTAAGCAGATATTTCTACGCAAATGGCCACTTTCGTTTGTTATTTCTCCATTCCCATAACCTGACTCAACCGTCTGATGGCTCAGGTGACAGAAGGCGCCACAGGTCGCCGGCGGCGCACCCCCCTCGCATTAGGCGGGCTATTCCTTTGCTTTTAAATTCGCTGATTATTTTCGGGGCAAAGATTGAGATAATTTGATTTAAAGTTTTACGCACATGTTGTAGATAAGCTTGACCTAAATATTTGCGACATTATATCGCCCAGCGATTACGATTAAAATGTACTCCATTCATATAGTTTTTCTCAAATCCGTTTGTCTGCTTGTTTGATCAAGTATTTAGAAGAACTGCCAAAATGTGTTGGCTGACACTTGTGCCAACATGTCTACCCGTGAATGGGCCGCAAATCCGCACATCCGGCCCGGTGACCCGGATGGCGCCAACGTCGCGGTCGCGACCGGGTCACTCGGGTGCTTGCCGTGACGGCCTTCGCAGTTTGCAAAAATAATCGGTTGTCATTAAATGCGCAAATGCAAGCGCCCTTGGAATAGAGGACCTTTCCCAAAAATAGAAGAAAAAAAAATATTCTTGATTTTGCGACGCAAGAAATCTATCTACGAGTATTTATGGATTATAAGAGATTTTTTAATAGGTCTCCTTTCTTAACCTCAAATAATGTTATGATATTAACTAAAATTGATTACAAGATTAAGAAATATATTGTGTAACACAATTATTATTTCAATTATTAACAAAATTCATATTTCTAAATGTCGTCATACTCACAAAGGTGAATAAAAGATTATTCAAAATTGAAAACATAAGCAAAAGGCGCGAATCACGTCAAGAGACACCACGATAACACGAAATCCATTTTTCTGATGGCATGAATAAATAAAATGAAGACATTTCAACTTTCATGACAGGTAAACATGTGAGCGGACTTGTATAGATAAAAATATGTTTTTATAAAATGAAAGAAAACTTAGATAACGACAAAATTACGTCATGATATTGTTGATGATTTAATATTGGATGACCTTCATTCAAGGTTTCCCAGAACAGAGATAAAATATCAATAATATTGTTCAGACTCTTCTAAATTGTCATCATTTTCTTACTTCTGTGATAATAATAGGAACTGAATTAAGATCAAATGTTTAAAACCATTGTTGACCCAATCCAATGAGCACTCTTCCCGTAGGTAGGAAGACTATATAGGTCTCAGCTAATAGTCATCTTCATCTTTTGTAAGGATGGGATATAACTACCACTTCACCCACATCGTATAACTAGAATATTCTGGGCCACTTAATGGCACCTGACAAGGGCTGACAGGGCTACACAACTTTGAGGTATCGTAGCTCTACGATAATTCGGCTTCCTTTTATTGGAGATTCCATTGTATTGGAGAAAATATTAGGCGCGTCAGTAAAGAGACGTATTTCGTATGAGTCTTGGTTTACATACTTGATATCTATATATTTCTATTCTAGCCAGTCTATAATGGCTCAAAGTAGACAATAATGTTACTAAAAAATTGCTGTATTCTCTTAAAATATACGTGATTAATGACTTATAGACATTACACCGACGACATGCGTAACAGACCCGGTCCGGCGGTGACTCACCATCTATCACGTTAAAGGGGTCCAAAGGATATACTGGTGAAACGTGGGTATTTCCAGAAATGGAATACTGCTGCCTCGGGGATGAAAGGTTTCTTTTTAAATTGTAATTTCATAAGAGAAAATGCAAAGCTAATTTCTCGTTTTCTCTTTTCACACCTATAATGCTGGGAATTATTGGAAAATTCACAGCTTATGGACTTCAATGTTGCACCAAGCCGGTCGAAGGTGTGCGAGATAGAAGAGATAAATTATCATTGTGTGGCATTAATGTATGAGTCACATGAAAATATAAGACATGTGGCCTTAATAGCCCATTTTTAACAGACTTCAAAAAAGGAGGAGGTTCTCAATTCATCACGTGTTTTTTTGCTATGTTGAACCATAGGTATTGTTGGCAAGGCGGCTTCTTACACAGGCATTTTTTTGAATTAGTACTTAAGTAAATAGCTTAGATTAATTATGATACTTGACCTTAACGTTACAAGGATAAAGTACATGATTTGTAAGTAGTAGATAGTATATTGCACATCATTTATATATTATTTCTTACCTGTGAAGACCTATAATTGGCTTTCTGTTTTGTATTTATTTTAAGTATCCTGTATTGTTTGGCCGTTGGTCTTCCAAATAAATATAAAATAAAAATAAAATAAATAAATAAAATAAATTAAAATCGATTTTGAATTTTTTTAAGCTATTGCATAGCTTCTATCGCGGGCCTTGAGCGCGGGGACCGAATCCAGAAATTCCGTAACGAAAAAAACCTCACGCTCCCCACTCCGACGGGCACGGAGGCGTGGTTTGAAGGCCGTGCATTGTCTAACGTCGTTTGTTTTCGGCAGTCTTGTTGATATTGTTTATTGGGCATAATCCAAACCCAAGTTATGCTAGTAGATGGACGGACGGACGATGGACGGATGGATGGATGGACGGACGGACGGACGGACGGACGAACGGACGGACGGACGGACGGACGATGGACGGACGGACGGACGGACGGACGGACGATGGACGGACGGACGGACGATGGACGGACGGACGGACGGATGGACGGACGGACGATGGACGGACGGACGGACGGACGGACGGACGGACGGACGATGGATGGATGGATGGATGGATGGATGGATGGACGGACGGACGGACGATGGACGGACGGACGATGGACGGACGGACGGACGGACGGACGGACGGACGGATGGATGGATATGGATGGATGGATGGACGGACGGATGGATGGATGGATATGGATGGATGGATGGATGGACGGACGGACGGCCGGACAGACGGACGGACGGACGGACGGACGGATGGACGGACGGATGGATGGATGGATGGATGGATGGATATTGCATAGCTTCTATCGAGGGCCTTGAGCGCGGGGACCGAATCCAGAAATTCCGTAACGAAAAAAAACCTCACGCTCCCCACTCCGACGGGCACGGAGGTGTGGCTTGAAGGCCGTGCATTGTCTAACGTCGTTTGTTTTCGGCAGTCTTGTTGATAAAAAATGCTATGCAATAGCTTTACCGCGGCGGTCCCCGAGTGCCACACGTCTTTTTTTTGTTTGTTTGTTTGAACTGGTATACCTCAAGTCAAGGGTGGTCTCATATAAGTTTTGTGAAAATCTGATAAAGAACTTCAGGTGCAGAACGGAAGTCCTTCAAGTCCTCAACGCACATCAGCACATCACTCGCTATCAGCGTAAGCTATTTGTTGGTCTGTTTGTATTTTTGTTTAAAATTATGATTAGGTACCGTAATTAGATATGTTTCCTATTTTCAAGTAAAAATAAACTGGTAATCAATTTGCTGTAATCAACTCGTCCCCGACTGTCCACCATTGTCATTATAATAAGACCTTATGCATATTTAGGACAATCTGCGAGTCTGTAAAATACTTTCATAGAAAATACATGCACGGAGAATTTAGTCCTTCGATCAACAATACATTTAGTCGGTTAATCATTTACTTGAGATGACTTACGCATATTGTATGACTTTCGCCTGCCACCATCTCGGTAAGTTGGGAAGCTGAAATCGCTTCATTTTTTTCCGTCCCATCTCGCCTTCAACCGCCTCATCTTCACCCTCCACCTATCAAGATTACAATTGTTATTTTTGTAAATCTAGGTATTTATAGACTAGTCGAGTAGGTAGGTATATTTCTCAGAAGTGTATTAGAGAGAAGAAACAAGTTTTTAGCTTGTACCGTTTGGCTTTAGGAGCTTATGATAGGCAGAAAGCAAAGTCAAAAGTTTTTGATTTGTCAAATTTTATGAGAATAGGAGTAACATATAATATCATTGAGAATAGGTATGTATGTAGTAGACTTACACGAATTTTAACGGTTTTTTTATCTTTTTCATCTTCTGTTTTATTGTTATTAGCCATTTTTCAATTTTACAAAATATTCTTGAGCTTACAATTAATAATGCTTGGAATTTTGTCGCTACAATAAATTTAGACTTATTTTTTGTAGTAGGTGATTAGTTAAAACACATTTTAAAATTTTGATCCACAATAAGCGGTTAAATAATTTTGATAATCAGATAATATAACATAAATTTTGAACAAATCTAAAACTCAGTGAACCATAGCTGTCAATGTTAAACTTGTCAGTATTTTTTATATATCCGATTGGTATTGCTGCCAGGAATTTCTATGTGAATAGCGATATACAAAGAGGTTGGAAGAAAATCAGTAGAGAAACTTTTTCTTTAAACGTCTTTGGCGATATAATTTGCATCCATGTATATAGGCTACAAACCTACGAATAAGGAATATCCTTATTCGTAGCTACAAACCTACAAAGATACCTACCTAATATAAATTTGGGTCGCGCGTGATCAAGAGCTCCAATATTAAAAAAAGGTCATTTATTATGCCACTCGGGAATAGTAAGTACATACATCTTTCTATCAGTGAACAATAAGAATAAAAAATAAAAATAAATCTAAATATTATTGGTAAGCAGAATAAGTAAAAACACAGGACGTACATATTATGTGGCAGTCAAGGATAATATGATTTATTAATAATTACAAAAATATAAAATTTTATATCAATAAAAAAAAATCAGGAGATATCATTTAGAGCCGTGGCCGGCATCCCGATGTCCAGTGTACATATATATTGAGTTGTGCCATTGTCTCTAGCCTTCTTGGCCGCTAACCACCGATCTCGGACCTCGGGTTGAATAGGACCCCACTTACTGGATGCACGGCTGTTCTTGAGGATTCTCTGAAATAAAATAATAAGGATAAGGAATACTAAAGAGAGATACTTCCAACTCCATTATTAATAATTTATACACCTATATAAAGGCGTCAGCATTTGTTTATCTATATAATATAATAATGCTGGTAAGAAACGGAACTGCCTTGGCCCTATGGTCATACTTTCTGGTATCTATACTTCTATAAATATTATAAAGAGGAAAGATTAAAATTTTTATTTTTGTATCTTTGTTACTGTTACTAAACCGATTTTAAAAATTATTACACCAATGGAAAGCAAGAATATCCCTGATTAACATAGGCTATATTTTATTTCCGTATTCCCACGGGAACGGGAACTACGTGGGTGAAACCGTGCAGAACCGCTAGTAAATAATAAAATTATTTTAATTCTTGAACATATTTCCATATAAATCTATACTAATATTATAAAGAGGAAAGATTTGTATGCTTGTTACGAATAAACTCAAAAACTACTAGAGCGATTTTAAAAATTATTTCACCAATGGAAAGCTAGAATATACCTGAGTAACATAAGCTATATTTTATTCCCGTATTCCCACGGGAACGGGAACTACGCGGGTGAAACTAGGGGACGAGCGCAGCAATTTGTAATTTAAAAGTAAAATTAACATTTGATTGAGTTCGAGAGAAGTTAGTCTCAAATTTGAATATTGCTGCTTTTTGTACCTACTAAGTAGTTTGTATATATAAAAGCAAAAAAAATAATGTAATAACTGTTTATTCCCGTACATTTCTAAAAATCCTTTCTTAGTGCTCACTTAGGTTTAAGCTCAGTAGCTCCGGTTTCGGCTTTGCGTTGATCGATCAGTCAGTCAGCTAGTCAGTTTCTTCTTTTATCTTATATAATAATATATTAAACAAAGTTGGGTTAGAACGGCGGGACCGATTCTTATGATCTTTGATTTGCTTCTGCTCCGAATAGCAGAATAACTATTAAAACATCGTCAAAAATCAGGTTCAGGTTCATCGGGGAACGCCGCTGGGCTGGTAGATGACTCTTTCTTTCAAACCTGGGATAAAGATCCCTTGGACTGGATGAGGACTATCACTATGTGGATGGGCACGCAGACAGCCGATGCTAGCGCGACGCACCACCCAGCTACCCCAGATGCCTCGCGCATTGTGTAGAATATTATAACCTGTAATCAATTCGCACGAAATTATAGCAGTCCACTGTTAGAGCTGAAAACTATCGATCAATTTGTGAGAGCATGTCTTTAGGAATAATTTCGAAGTAACGTTTATTCATCTAACTAGATAATTATGAGAGGTAAGAATTAATAAGAAAGTTTGTTTATTGTTTTATTCTTCCTTCAAGCAGGAATTTAGCAAAAGTTCAACACGATTTTTATAGATATATAGTTGTCTATATAGAAGCATAGAAATATTTCGATGTCCAGGATCTTGTTATCCCGAAATATGTACAAAACTATCGGCAAAGGTAGTCTAAAATACTATTAAAATCAATTTGATGCTTTTTTTTCAATTTCTTTTTAGACAGGGAAGGTCTATGAGCTCTAGGCAGATAGATAGTAGTTTGGTCTTAAAATGGAACATGATATAATTCTTACCGCCATGATAATAGGATTGACGTACTTCCACACTAAAATCCAAAATCGTTTCAAAGGTTGGCCGGTCATGAATAATATGTCGAAACTTAAGTTCGGTGCACCGTACGTGTATAGAGCTGCGAATATCTCCAAACCGCACACAAGGGGCACACTCGCTATTGCCACATGGGCATCCAATAATCCTATGATATGCAGTCCACCCTGTAAATAAAGTGTCATGGGTAATTTTATTAAATGGCGGAATACAATCAGAAGACGTTTCGGAGAATAATGATTTTAAATAATCATCTTTAATCCATATATCTTAGGAAGTTGGGCAATATGATCTCATATGTGAGCCACGGAGACCACGGATTGGGAGAGGGTGTTGGGCTAAAGATCACTTATTTTTCATGCCACCCAAAGAATATCTGATATGACCGGTAACGAGTTTCTACTACTAGAGATAATCATGATTTTATTCGGACCTACTTTCAGAGAATCCTTTCCGTATGATGAGGCTATGTATCATGCTACTAATATTATAAACGCATCCAGTGTGATTGTAAATTTCTCCTTGTTTCACGGAGCAATTGAACGACGCAATTTTTTTGCATAGGGACAGATAGGACTGGTCAAGGACGGTTTATATCCCGACACGCGGATGAAATTGCCCGCAAAAGCTAGTTACCACACGAGTAAGTACCTACATAATATGGGATATTTAGTCATGTAACTTCTGTTGATTTTACCGAAATACGGAGAAGATTTCCCGAGAATTCCCCTGTGTCTATGGGTGATATTCATGACCCGTGACAATCTGAGGTGATAGATCTAGGAATGACACAAACGTGCTATGTCCGATAACACACGCTTAAACAAAAAAAGTCGAACTAAATACTTAAGGAAGTAACTGAAACACTTGCGTCTCTTTTCTTTATCTGTATGTTGTAGTAATTAATAACTAGTATAAGCTAGATAAACAGAACAATTCCAACTCAATGCGATAGTAAGGGGTGAATCAGTGTTATCGTCTGCTCGGAAACATGTTGGAAAGTACAAACTTTACCATTCAAATGCCACGAGCATTCCCCGCAGTTGGTAAAACTATGTAGCTATCTGAATAAAGTTTGTTATTTTTCTGGAACTTTACCTATTACACTTGTGCTTGCATGCTGCGATACGGAATTCACTAAAATATTTTGGCACTTATTTAAAAGCAAAAACAAGATTCCAGGAATTCTCGTATCAGTCTAGTATTTTAAGAGGTGAATCTTGAAAGAGGTGAACTTAAGTTGTTCATGTATGTATGCATGATGAGAAACTCATTGTCATAAGATACGAACCTCGGTGTTACACAATATTGACAGGAGGAAAAGCACTACGCATGTCCCAAAAGTAATCTGCTTTTTGTGAGGCAGCAACTTCGGAAACTCGTTTACTACGCCGACGATCACAGCTTCGATGGTGACAAACTAAAAGAAATTAGTTTTTAATAAATTAGCTAAAACAGAGAGCTAATAACTAGGTATCTACTGGCATGTTGATATCAGGGAAATTTTCATGAATAACTGCAGTTACAATGTCTGCGAGATAAGTAATTATAATTATATCCTATTACACTTATCTAACTATTCTCTGCGAACTCTACCCTGCAGTTTTATTATATAACTATAAGTGTTAAGGCCGGTGAGAAGGGACCTCGTTCTTGGTGTGGAATGGATAGTAAAATGGATGTTACTCACCATAGTGTCGATGCCAAGAAAGAAGATCATGACAAAAAATATGATGGCCCAAAAATTAGGCCCGGGCATCAAACTGACGGCCGCCGGGTAAGTGACAAAGGCCAACCCCGGGCCGGCAGCTGCCACTTGACTAACGGGCACCCCGGCTCTTTCCGCTGCGAACCCCAGCACGGAAAACACCACAAACCCTGCCCAGATGCTTGTGCCGCTATTAACTAAAGGTATTATTATCGATGATCTGCAAACAAAATAGACGTCGTCTGTTGGCGTCCTAAACGAATTTGAACGAATGTGTCTTAGCAGTTGAATATGGGCTGGGAACGTACTTTAAAACTTTGTTGGATTGCATTATAGTCATGATAGGTATCAACTTTTTTTTTGCATACTCATTATGTGTACGGCTAACATCGATCGATTGGTAATTTGAGTTAGTACGATCCAAAGGTCCGTGTATGATTTTTGTATTCACGATGTTCGAGTTCGAAAGTGCGTAAGTAAAATCCTTGAGTAGGAACAATAATACTGAGAGGTATAGAAATTTATTTATCGTCTAGACAAACTATTTTAGAAACCAATGGTGATTTAAGCCGATAGTTTTCGTTTGAGATTTTGATGTAGCGTTATTGATAGTCGCGTGTCTCATAGCAATAACGAGGAGGATAAAGTTTGCTATTGATATTCCAGTAGTTGATTGCTAACTTCAAGTTGTTGTAGTTGAATCTGTTGAAGCTAGCCATGCTGACTAGTCCACCCCATCCTGGTCCAAGTGAAAAGAAAATTTGCGTTGCAGCGTCTGCCCAAACCTGCGATAAATTATCAAGGGTTACAATTTACTCATATTGTACTAGATAGATGATAGCCTAGCTTACAAAGCCGAAATAGTAAATATCTAAAATAAATGTAAGCGTTCACGCCACGTCCTTAAGGGAGTTGGCAGACGAATTATGTTTATATTTCTGGAAATACCTACTTTTCACCAGGGTATTTATAGTAGATATGTAAAATACAGTAAAACTTTATAGCCAGAAATATTGTATGTGTTATTTTTGTTCAATAAAATGATTTTTTTAGAGAAAACTTTATATCCACGCAGTACGACATAGTGCGGTACGCCCCGCGGTCCAGACTCAATAAACACGTCTAGCACGCAGTGCGGACTCATTTCAAGGATACTGAATAAGTACATATTACTGTATCATATAAAGATAAGTCCATTTTAAGGAATTGTGATAGCACTATGGTTATTGAGCCTACTCTCATGCTTGAAGTTCGGATTGGAATCCTGGTGTAAAAACTGTACTCTTAATAATAATATTTTATTTTTCAGGATTGTGCTTGTCAGAGCACAGCATTATGTTTAATTAAAATTACAAACTAATGAGTTTAATGTTACAATTAAAAATTTTCGGGCTTATTTATCAAGCATTAAACTTAAATAAAAATCACTTTTTGAGCGTTTATAATTTAAAGATCATATTGATCGCAATATTTAGAAACAAAATTATTCGTCAGAATATGTCAGCAATTTCATAAGTAAAGAGCTATTTAGCTAACGTAGCGATTGCTGGCGCAGACACTCTACCACAAAAGAAATAATAGTTACTATACATACAGTGCTCTACTGTGTGATGTACATACAGTTGTCAAATCATTTTTCACGCCCGTGGCAGCTGCCGTACAGATTTGCACATGGCTATAATAAAAAGTATGTTTAACTCTGAATTATCAAATTCCTATCACATCATTGACATCTTCCAAATTCGGGCTTCTGTCCGAATCAACCACTAACCGTTTCGTAACGTGACCGCCTGACCGTTGGTCGAGATATTTGCAGTCAAGTGAACAATTGTTTAAAAAAGTGGCTGCTCGACCATTACCCGAGTTTTTTGTAGTCAATTAGCCACCTAGGTCATAAAATTTTATATACATACCTTTGGCTTCATAAGTTGTTCCCAATCTGGAAGTAAGTAGAACTGTATGCCTTTCCAGGCGCCTGGTAGCGTCACTCCTCGGATGAACAAAGCACAAAGCACCACATACGGAAACCCAACCGTGAAATACACGATCTGAAAACAAATAAACATATTGACTATAGTGTTTAAAAAAATTCTTTAAGGAAATAGTAGCATCAACAAACCAACAGAATTTTATTTCAGATAATGTCAAAAGCTCTAAAGATCTAAGGCAAAAGTAACAGATTTTGATAAGGTAGATGGACAATACAAGGCCGCTTTAGTTCAGATGCTCTGGAAGATAATGACAGGTTCAGAAGTAGGTACACGCCCTGTGATGATGATATTAGATTACGGACCACTAAAGCGGTCATTTTTAAATTGAACTATACAAACTTTTCCGACGCTTTTGACACCATTGCAAATACAGAGGTAGACGAGAATCCAGCAGATCACATTACAGAAAAACACAGGCCACACGACACTTCCAATATGGCTGATACTCTCAGAAGTATGGAGCAGGCGAATACTGAAATAGAAATAATAACACTGCAAAGAGTCCTATAAAGTAGGTACGCCAACATGAATAAATTCAAACTTTGAAATGCTTACTGAAAGAATTCGTCTTCTGGAGTAGTTATTGTTCCATTTGACGAGAAGATGCTTGAATTTCCTGTAATCTAAATTCTTAAAATGTTAATCTACACTAATATTATAAATGCAAAGTTACTTAGCTCGTTCGCTGGTTTCTTATTCCATTACTTACTTGGCAGCTATACTTATTTGGCAGGGATATAATTTTCCATTTGTATAGAGGACACACATAGAGTTTTCATTCTGGAAAACTAACACAGTAGCTAGATAAAACCAACATTATTTTTATTTTTACATTGGATATCTATCGGAACCATGACTATAAACTTCAATTAGCGAACTAGTAAGTTCCAAACTACCATAATTTCATAAAAGGATTTTGTCAAATCATGGAGCATCATTGGATGACGATAGTAAAAAACGCTCAGACCCGTTTGGGCATAAATAAGAAGGTTACCTCAGTGCACTTCTCGGTATTCCACGAGTTTCCGCATGATGACCACGGCAGAGGCGTGCTGAAGGAGTGGTAAATGTAAAGGAGAGGGTACGCCATGATGGTGGCGAAGTAAATTGTAGCAATCACGTTGACGATTACGACAGCACATCCTGCCCCTGTAAATTCATTAACAATGTTACGTCATTCAATGTTGAGACATTTTAAAATCAATAATCCCCTAAATTATTTACAGAAAAAATTACCTTCAAAGAGGAAGTCTTATAGAAGACTGTCTGCATTTCACTTGGTGCTATTGAAGAAAATGTCAAAATTCATATTTTTGCAATTCGAGATTCATTAGCGAGATTAAAATATCGTTAAAGATTTTATCGCGAGCATCTGTATATTATTCTATTATTATTTGAGATCGGGATCCGATTTAAAGGTTTTTGACGTATAAATTTAGGTTCTATGGCGTAAGAATAAAAAAAACAAATGGCGAACAAACAAAAAATTTAAGTAAGTGTCTACGAGTATTTCAAATGTTTTTTTTTTAACATAGCACATTTAGAAATCAACTTACCTTTTAGCAATGGATTGAGATTGAAGATAGAAATGCAACCTACACTGGCAAATTGTCCCAATGTGGTTTCCAAGTACACCAACGGGATCCCGCATACGAAAAGCGTGAGAAAGTATGGGATGAGGAACGCTCCTGAAATACTCAAGTTATTTAGGTAAACTATGCCTAACATCTTTGCGTTTTTAATTCAGACAATATTTGGTCTTATCACAAACTGATCTTTTGGATGTAAAACGTAAAATGTATGCAAAAATAATTTTACTATCACATTGTAAAGGACTCGATCATCCTCATCATCATTTTATTGGACCTTTTCTCATTATTTGAAGTCAGCACAGTATGTCCTCTCCTTTTACCTATAAACAGTAATTTCTAAATTTGTTTCCTTCTTGGACATATCATCCTTCATACGATCCATCCACATTTTTTTCCTGACCACACTCTTTATCCAGACTATTCCAGACTGTAGGTACATATTAATTTATCTAGATATCTATGCCTATTATTAGTCCATACTTATGTAGGTTAGGTCATCTAATAATACGGTCTAAATGCATCCTACTGATTTTCCTGAGAGGTTTAACTTAAAATTTAACTCAATTAAAATTAAATCTACACTATAAAGAAGAAAGATTTGTGTTTTTGAATGTCTGTAACGAATAAACTCAAAAACAACTGGACCGATTTCAACAACTCTCACCAATGGATAGCCTATACTTTTCTGGGAGTAACATGGTCTATAATTTTCCCACGGGAACGGGGCTTACGCGGGTGAAATCGAGTGGAACAGCTAGTTACTAATATTTAGAACAAACACTAAAGTAAACATTTCGTAAAAGCCCTTCTGCGTTTCTTAAATAAATTAATGACCCTTTACATCTATATATATTATTATATAAAACTAGCGACCCGCCCCGGCTTCGCACGGGTGCAATGCTGAATTTTCTTTGCTATAAACCATCCCTGGACCCACTCGAACCCACACAAAAAGTTTCATCAAAATCGGTCCGGCCGTTCTCGAGTTAAATCGTCAGGAAGGAAAACCCGACTTATTTTTATATAGTAGACTAGCGACCCGCCCGGCTTCGCACGGGTGCAATGCTGAATTTTCTTTGCTATAAACCATCCCTGGACCCACTCGAACCCACACAAAAAGTTTCATCGAAATCGGTCCGGCCGTTCTCGAGTTAAATCGTCAGGACGGAAAACCCGACTTATTTTTATATAGTAGATAATAAACTGACTAATTGATTATATATCAACGCACAGCCCAAACCGCTGGGTGTAGAGACTTGAAATGTTAGCACATATATAGCTTATAGAGTGTGGCATCCAATAAGAAAGGATTTTGCTAAATTGAAACCCTAAGGGGGTGAAATAAACGTGCGCGAGCAAATCTTATAATATTGAGCACAAACATATCCAATTTCATGGCTGAGCATTCGATAGTTTTAGTACTCTAAGAACTCACCTCCACCATTTCTATAGCACAAGTATGGGAATCTCCAGATGTTCCCGATACCCACAGCGTAACCGAGACATGACAGTAAGTACTCCAGCTGGTTCGCCCAGCGCTCGTGTGTCTCCGCGGCCATTCGCGTCACAATGATTGATCCCACTCCCCTTGACCGGATCCTACACTTGATCAGATTGAGGATACGTCTATTACGAAACGGCTATGAATTTATATTATGTCAGTGTAAGACAGTTTAAAATAATTGTAAGAAGAGAGTACTATTACTGCCAACAAACTGTTAAATACAGTTTGGCAGATAGTTTAAGGTTAATTATTGTACAAATTATGGTGAATATATGCCTCATTATTATTAACATTAGCTCGATTATTTGCTGAAGATATGTTTTGTCAGCAGCCAACACGTTTACAATCTATAAATATTATAGTAAAATTGTAACTAATAACTTAATATACACCATCTGATGCCGAATCCATCATTTTCAGATTTTTTGTCTGTCTATCTTACTTAGATAGACAGACAAAAAATCTAAAAATGATCGATTGTATGTTTATACATATGTTTGTACGCGTATCAAGAAAAAATATCTGCACCAAATTGGATGCGGTTTTCACAGTAGTATTTTTAACAGGGTCAATACGGGAACGAAGGCCAGCCAAACCTTATAAAATTTAAAGCTAAGTATAACTATTATAAGTCGCTAAAACACTTCTAGGAGGATGTATTGCGTTCCAGTTGCCACAATTGTTATACCCTGATTTTGCCGCGGGACAAAAAGAAGCATAATGTGCTATTTTGATGTGTAAGCTATATTACCTTTTTGTCCACCCTGTATTTAGCTATTTACATTAAGTTTTGTATTCGACGAATTCATAGGACAGATAAATATTTCTTTCTTCTCTCTCTTCTTTTGCTATTTAACTTAGAAGAAATCTATTCATCAGTCCTCGCAATTTTTTTGCATTTATTATATTAGTATTGCTTGTCTATACTAATATTATAAAGAGAAAAGATTTTTATTTTTGTATGTTTGTTACGAATAAACTCAAAAGCTACTGGATACCGATTTTAAAAATTCTTTCACCAATTAAAAGCTAGAATGATCAATGATTCCCACGGGAACGGGAAGTACGCGGGTGAAACGGGGCAGAACCGCTAGTTATTAACAAATAAGATGCGGTACATACATAATACATATTTTATTTTTATTTTATTTAGAAGTAAAAAAGTGAAATTTCATTTGTATGCGCGATCTACCACATCGATGCCGAAACTAAATTGGCAGGTAAGGTTATCCGGGATCACTTGTTTTGTAGTTCCAACCTCTGTGTCTAGTTTTGTTTTAGTCGGCCTCGACAATGCTGCTTGAGTGTACTGCAACACCTGGGAAAATAAGATGCTGATAAAAATATTGTTTGCAGAATTGTATACTTAGGTTAGTTTTATTTATTTATTTATTTAATTAATTTTAGGGAGACAGCTTTAATAACAATAATGGGCAATGAATTTAAACATCGGAAAGCCAATTACAGGTCCCCACAAGTACACAGCGAAATATTTAGAAAAGCGGTATTGACATCATAAGTGCGTTATCAGTTGTCGTGCTAACAAAAAATGAAAGTTAGGTACGCCATTTTTCCTATCGTCAATAAGGTGATTTTTATAATTAAATTATTTATAGTTTACAGCCATCGAGGGTAGAGAATGCTTACAGCATGCTTGGATGTATTTTCTTTTTTTTTTATTTAGGCACCTAATATTTTTTTATATCCACTAATTTTTATCTTTTTATGCCACCTGCGAATGACTGTGAATTACAAGTTAAGACTCCACTAACAAGATAATCTGTTGTTATATGATCAATCATCGTATTTACACACGGGCAGCATGGAAAGTTTCAAATGCTTAGCGTAATCAATTCTTTATTCTGTGGCATAAGCTACAATAGAGCCGAGATACCAGTGGTAAAATTCAGTCTTACGGGCTACGCCGAACACCTTATTGTCCTAGCTTCTTGATATAGCAGTGTTGGACTATTACAGATTTGTTAACGAAATTAAGCACGTACGTGGGACACTCAGAAAGTTTTGCGAAACTAAAAAAAATTGTTCTATAGGTACATGTTTTTTTTTATAATCTTTTTAAAGTACTCTCTACCAGCCTCTATATAAAGTTTCATGCGTCTAAACCAGTTTTCAAAACACTTTTTCCAGTCTGCCGCAGACACCTCGTTTGCAGCCTGCTCGAACGCAGCCAGCGCATCTTCCGGCGACGAAAATTGCATTCCTATGAGCAGATTTTTTATTTTTGGAAATAAAAAGAAGGCACATGGTGCTAGATCAGGGCTGTAAGGAGGGTGACCCAGGAGTTTGACTGGCGTGCTGTCCAAGAAGTCCCTCGTTTTGAGTGCGGTGAGCGCAGGTGCATTCTCGTTGTGGAGCAGTAGCCCGCGGAGCCCTGTGTTTGGTCGCTTGTTGCTAACAACAGAGAAAACTTCTGGCAAATATTCGGTAGTATACCATTCGGCATTGATGCTTCTTTGATGCCGTAAGGGAATTGATACAAAGTGGCCAGTCAAATTAAAAAAGCTAGCGATCAAAATCTTCCCTCCGCTTCTAGATCGCTTCACTTTGGTAGGCGTTGGTACATTTTGAAACACCTAAACAGTCGACTGGCGCTTGGTTTCTGGGTCGTATTGATAAATCCAGGACTCATCACCTGTAACGACGTCGTAAACACGCCGAGACGAGCCTGCTTCAAATTTGTTTAGCATATCACGGCACCTTTCCACCCGGGCCTGCTTCTGAGCATCGGTGAGGTTGTGCAGCACCCAGCGTGATACTATCCTCCTCACGCGAAGATGGCTGTGTAGAATCTCGTGAACGCTTCCCGATCCAATCTTCAATATGTGTTGAATCTCCTGACATGTAATTCGCCTATTGTCTTGGATTAAATTTTTCACTGCTAGCACGTTTTATTCGGGAAAAGCCGTCAAAGGGCAACCGCTTCTTTCTTCATCCAACAAAGTTGGTCGACCGCGCTTGAATTCGTTATACCAACGATACACGGTTGCCTTGGAAGGGCCTCCATCCATGAATGCCATTTGAAGTCTATCGTACGATTCATCCGGTTTCAGGTGACACTTGAAATCGTAAAAAATCATAGCTCTAAAATGTTCCCAGCGCAGATCCATATTTCAGCGAGACACAATACTTTGAATTAGCTCGCAAAAAAAGTGGAGGGAAATTTTGAAATTAGAACATACCTATTTTTACTTATAAATAATCATATTTTCGAAAATCATTATAACTGGCCAGTCTCCCATATATAAAAACTTTTTTTCGCAATACTTTCTGAGTGGCCTGGTATTACAACATATGCACACATTGAGGGCAGTATACCCGTGTAGTTACTGTGGATGGCGTGACGTCACACTGCATCATCAAAAGTATGTCTGTTTTCAGAGACAGGGATTTTTATTGTTTTGTTTGTACGATTATAAAATAAAGAGGTAAATATTAAGCTTATATTACTGTGGCTGAGGTTTTTTTGAACTCGTCGGCTAGTAACTACTTATACGATTTTTTTTTTACCACCACATCCATCAATCGGTTTATTCAAGCTCTTCGGTTTCGGGTACTCTTTATCTGGCTTTTTTTCAATACATCGCCGATCTGATCGATGTAAGTACGCCTAGGTCGCCCTCTGCCGACTCGGCCACTCACAATCCCCTAATATATTTGTCTCGTTAGACGCCTTTCATCCTGTGAACGTGCCAGATTTATTAAAAGGACCTGTAAGGGTTGAGGATTAAGTTCAAGTCTTACAGCGAGATCTCCATCGCCCCAGTGCATCGCTTCATCAGTGCCCATCGAGTCGTCCCAGTGGAAGTGCTGCGAGTGCTGACTCCAATCGAGCCGACGGAGCGGGCATTTGATCGTTGCCAGCACCACGTGCTGCTCAGCTGGCGGCGGCTTGAACGACGATAAGCTTTTCTTATCGGGCTTGAGTTTGGTTGTCATTGTCTGAAAAGTTTCTTTTTTTGTTTTCATGGGGGCCAAAGACATGTGGTGGTTACTTCTACGTATGTACACCGACTACACTAAGCTTTCGCTTGCGTTCTGCTTATTCTAAAGAACTTTTATCAGGGAATTTTTGATGAGTCCCATCTTATGGTGGTTAGTAAAAACCAGAGAAAGGAGCAATATTTTTTGTAATGATTCTGCGAGATAATAGTTTATGTATTGTTATTGTGCGCCGCTGCTTGACTTTTCATAATTTAATTCTGCAACGAACGTGTTAATTTAAATTTAACTTATCAAAATATTCATTTATTTAGGAAACTATAAGTATTACCTGCGTATACACTAATCTCAAGGTAATAGTAGATCGGAAGGTGTCCCGTAAGGCGGTTAGGTCTGGACAGAAGATCCGGACGGTTGGTTCTTGGAAGTTCATCATTTTGTTCCACGCCACCTTGTTGCTTTCGAAGGTCGTAAAGTGGCGGATCTCAAGCGAATTCTTGATCACCATATGCTTGTAAATGTCAGACTCTTCTTCTATTGCTTCGAGATCCACTGTTAAGTACATAGTTATTTTTAATTTGAATATACTGGATGATTTTTTTTACCGTCTGGAAAAAAATATGACGTATAAGGTATCTAGAGCCGAAGTTATACACGAGATTAATTGTTAAATATAGTCATGTTTAGTTCAATTTACAAAATATAGAAAACTACGCACAGTACTACGCGCAGCTGGCGGTTGTAGGTAAATTGCGCATAAATGAAAGCTACGAGCCTGTTTCTTTAAAATACTATTTCAAATATCTCAGTGTGTATTATTTGCTACAATTGAGCAATGTATATTAGTTTAAGCAAGAAAAAAAATGTTTTTGAAAAAAAAATTTTTTTTAAGTAACATTGCCAAATGAATCTATTACACTTACCTATCACACCATATTTTTTTCCAGACGGTAAAAAAAGTCACCCTGTATATTTAAAACCAGCAAAAGCTCCGTTGGAATATAGGTATGATGTCATTCTTATAGATTTCAAAATCTACATGAGAATATCAGTGAGGTAACTCTAGTTTTATAATAATATTACCTATTAAGTGCTCATCAGTCTCACCAAAACCACCCTTTTTAGAGGATACCCTAAATCTTTCAAGGAACATACCTACATATCAAATTTCAAGTTTATATAGGTGTCATAATTTTGGACATTTCGTGATTAATGGAGTATAATAGAGTGAAATGAGTAAGTCAGCACCGTCTGATGTAATGATGATTAAGAAATTGTAACTCCTTACCGCTATCAACCAACTTGCTGCCTTTACTAGAGTTGTTCATGTTTTTAGAATCCTCATATGGCCACTCGTCGTCCTCGGGTACAGGCAGCATCTCCGTGAGGGATTCATGGCGACGGAACATGAGGAACCGCCGTCGCATAGTATCGAGGAGGGGCAGCTCTAGTTCCACGTGGTATGTAGCCACTGATCCCTGCAAACCGGCTTGTTTTCTGAAGTCTTGTGTAGAGGGCCTAGCCAAGGGACTTTGTAAAACACAAAGATTAATTAGTACTTATGGAATTGACTTGAATTGTTATGGGCGCGGCTTTGTAGCACGAACGAGTAAAATTTACGCAACAGAGAGAGGAAACTCCCATATTATTTCAGTGCTCGGTAAATAACTAAATCACCCAAAAAAAATAAATTGAAAAGGACAACAATTTCAGTAAAAAGGGCAACAAAACCCAAGCCAAGTTCTATAGAAGTAAAGCAAAAAAAGAACACGGAACACGGAGAAGCTTGTCAGTAAAGGCATTAGGCGGTCGCTCAAGCATATTAACCTGCGTGTAATCGTTGTGGGCATACGGGATCGCGGCATGGCCAGGCTATATGAACGGCTATCCCCAAATGATAATTTATAGAATTATTATAGTAGTAGAAACCAATCAATCAAGTGTAGGTCAAGAAAGCAGTGATAGCCCTGAGGAAGTGATATCACTTCTCATACGTGACGGTGAAGGAAGACATCGTAAAGAAGCCGCAGGCTCCAGAAGTGGTTCTGAGATTTATGTAACAGATACATTATATAATAATTAGGTGTCCAAAGATACAATAGTGAAATGTGAAAATTCTGTGGTGACCCCATCGGGAATAGGGTGTGAGCGTATAATTTAATTTAATTTTATTGAGCGTAGGTGATGGTATAGTACCTATACCTTCTCCAATTTTGGTGGTACAGGTACAGACATGATCCGGATGACACTGAAGTTGAAGTACGAAGAACGCAAGTCATCTGGATGCGGCTCGTGTTGTTCTACTTTTCGGTCCGACGGCAATAGCTGCCGTGAATCTAGCCACTTTAGACGCGGTAGTCTGAGTAAAGTGGTCCGAGCGTACGCTGCACACACCTGTAATTGTAATAACTACTTACATGAGTAGGAACCTATTGTATTTAGAAATTGGACATTTTGCGCTTATGACATTATGTTACTAAACTGCTAGCGTTTTTGCTCACTTAGAATTGTATTCGAACCAGTTTTTAAGTCTTTATCTAAGAAAGGGACATTTTCCTACAGTAAAAACTATTTTTTATGTTGCCCTATGGTATTATGTATCAGCACTACACCAAGTATCATCAAAATCCGTGCACAAAGACAGCCAGTATTTAATAGGGTTCCATCCTTTAGGTACGGAACTCTAAAAATGTGGAAACTTATGTACCTACTTTGATTACCGTTCCGTCAGCTTTACTGTTTTTCTGATTCTTTCAAAGCATCGTGTAGTGCCATCTATGAAAAAGTTAGTAAACAACTTAGTTTCTTGGGATACGCTACCTACCGAACAAGGGTTTCCAGCGAGCGATAGTGAGGTAAGGCATGGCAATCTCGCTAGTATATCTAGTAGCGGCTCCAGATCATAGATGTCGTTGTCCGTCAAGTCAAGGACTGATAGGTGATGGGGTAAGTGGGCCAGTCCCTCCAAAGCATCTGTACAGAGAAAGTTATGAAAAATTATGTAATATCTTATACAAAATACATATTTGTAAGTGTAACATTCATGTAAAACCTCTATTAAATTAATGAAATAACATGATAAAAGCACCCCATTAAGAAATGGAATCATCGATTTAAACAAAGGGATATTGTAAGATAAGTATAGTATACTCATAAGGATTATGTATTTTCCATAAGGTCAAGAACTAGCTTTATATTATATTTATTTGGAAACACTATTAACTAAAACATAAAATCTTATGTTATAAGTATAATAAGTTGAACATGGTTTCAAGTCAAGGCGGCACTTATAAAGAAAAAATGGGCAGGCACCTATATCAAGAAAAATGCTAACAAGTTGAGAGTAAAAATTGAGATGTTAATCGAAACATGTGTAGGCAATCATAAATATATCTTTAAGCTTCGATCGATTGTTTTAATACAGCTATATTTCCTAATTCCGTGATTAATATTTTCAGACCTTATTTCTTCGCTGATTTATTCCTGAGATGATAGGCAATGATAGCCTCAGAGCAGTGATAGCCTTACGGTTAAAGAGCTTGTTTCACATGATGAGAATCAGTGAGGCTCGGAATCCTGGCATGTACCAATGAGTTTTTCAAAACTTACGTACATATTTATCACTAGCTCGACGTTGAAGGAAAACATCGTGCGAAAACTCGCAGGTCCCAGTATTAATTCTGAGACATGTGTAAACAGACCTGGTCCGGCGATGGGCTCACCACCTATCACGTTCAAAGAATCTCAAGAAAAGCGGGTATATCAAGAAATGGAATACCTCTACCTATCCCCTCGGGGATATACGGCGTGAGTTTTTTTTTTAAGATAGGCAAAGGTATTCTATTCCAGCAACTACTCACTTTACACCAGTGTATTGTTCGTTTGGGTTTATGTTATCATCTTGAGTGAGTAAAAGTTTACTTACCATTGGTCAATAAATTTCTTGCTAATCCAAGGTATATCAGTTCATTGGGAAGCTCATTGAAGCTGTCAAGATTACGTATGCGGTTAGCTTGGAGTTCTAACATTCTTAGTCCCAATGGCATAACACTTGTGTCTACTGCAGCTATGAAGTTGCCACATAAATTCAACGTCGCTAACTTTTGAAACTCGGACAAACCTTCATCGAAATCCGTCATCTGGGTGAAGTATAATTTTATGCATTTCATTAGCAAATAGCATATTGCAAGGCTGCGAGCTTCAAAAATATAAAGGAAATTTAACTCTGAAGGTGATCAGTGAACGTCTACCAAATAACATAATATTACGATCCATTTACTTACCTCAGAATCATTGACCCTCAAAACATTTACAAGTTTCATTTCTTTTATTAGCACTTCCCTATCGCCAGCTTTTACGGTTTTCTTAATGAGTGCTATAGTATCGTCAGTAATGCAGTTCGCATTAAGAAAGCAAACCTTCCCTTCTTCGTTAGCACACTTTTCGTTATCCCATAATGTAATAGGAAGTTCTAATTCCCAGAACTGCTCAAGAGATAGACCAGTTTCCTCATCGAGAATTCCGTGGAGGTAGCTATTATTTATTTTGTTTTGAAGGGCTTCGGTGAAAGTTAGTACAGGAATTTCATCTCTGCAGCATAGATCCTTGTGATGACGTGCACCTGCTTCTATGACTGTCCAATCTATTCCTTGCTCTATGCGGTCTTGAAACCCTTCAAAATGAGAGTTGCATAAAATAACAACATATTTTTTAATAAATAAATAAAATAAATAATTTTAGGTCCAAGGGTGTAGGCAAATGTATTCCATTTCAGGAAATACCCACGTTTCAAAAGTATATTCTTTGGACCCCTAAATGGTCGTAAACCAACATCGGATCGGGTTGTAGTAACACATGTCTAGAATTAAGTCCTGCACCTGCGGGTTCGCTGACGATGTTTTTCCTTCACCGTCGAGCTAGTGACCAAATATGTACCTACGTAAACTTTTATAAGAAACTCGTTGGTACATGTCAGGATTCGAACCGGAGCTTCACGAATGAGAAACGGGCTCTTAACTACTGGGCTATCAATGCTTACTCGTAGTTTATTGAAATTAGTTAATTTACTAAACTTACATCTACGACTACTTGATTAACTGGTGAAGTGAGGATCAATATAATTAGTAGAATTTAGAATCATATAGGTACTAATCGCAAGTTATTGCAGTATCTTTTAGACGCTTATGGGCACAGATATATACTTATTTCGTCTGTGGTTAAGGGTAAGAAGAAATCTGTACACTACTACAAACAATACCTCATTCATTGAAACAATGTGATACAAACTACAGAGGTATTATTGTCTATTTATAATTGTAATCGTAATCGTTTTTATTTGACATTTGTTACGCGATCAGTGCTTGCTCTTCTTTCACTGGCTGTATTGACCGATGTACGGAAGAAGCAACGCCCGTCAACATGAAGACGATTGCGATTACAATTATAAATAGACAATAAGGCCCCAGGACATACGGTGGTGTTTTCAATACTATGGTGGAGAAAAATTGCTCTTAAACGGACATTCAATTAGGTACTCGTTTACTTAACTTAATATTCCATTTTATATAAAACCATATTTGAATTTAACAAGCCAAGGACAGGATACCTTCTACGGCATCTTCGGGAATGTACAAAAGACTGGCCCCGCTGATTTCAGGGCGGGCTACAGGCGGTAAAGGTTTTTTGGGTGGCGGTGGCTTTGGTGGCATATCATTTAATTTATCTTCATGCAATACTTAACATTAGTAATTTTTTGTCAACTGTTAAGGATAAAATTAATAGAAAATCGTAACTGTTCAGAATATTGATGTCAATTTTGCCTTTGGGTTTGGCAGTGACATAGAGGGTATTTTGTATTTTTTTTCTAGATCTACGTAAGTTTATTGAAACCTTTTTTCCAATATGTTTAGACAAAGCTATTATTTTAATCTCTTTGTGTTTGGGTATTTACTCTTTGGGCTATAGAAACCTTTTCGGAATAAAAACTCAGTCTCATCTTTCAGTAGGAAAACTCTAGTTATGAAGATGGAAATTAATGGGAATCAAAGACATTTGAAGAAAAGTAGATTTGTTTTCGAACCTCTGTGCTCATAATAATATAATAAAGAAAAACTTTCTAAGAGAATGATTTTCTTCCAACCTCTTTGATGATAAGTTGTTACAACATATTTGAGTAAAATCTCCTTGACTCTATATTAAATTTTTTCTGCTTAGCCTGATGGTTGACTGGTAGATAATGCCTTTAGGCATTAAGTTCGCCATGTGTACATTTTCTTGGTACATGAAGTTAAATAAATAAATGGGACTTGATAATGAAATGAAAGAGTTTTTTTATTTCCACAATTTTGTTTTACTTCTGCAGAGTTAGCGTGGCCAGACTCTACTCGATAGTGTACGTCTCAAAGGCTTACGTGGTTATATCCATAAATTTGAACGTAGTGAAATTTATCTAGATCTATGGTTATATCTGTGCCAATCTGTGCACTCAGATAATAAATACATGTATTGTAGCACCTAAAATGTTGAAAACGAAGAGATTTCAATATATATAGGGTCAAAGAGGTTGGGAGAAAATCATTCTCTTTCCTAGAGAGAAACTTTTTCTTTAAACGTCTTTGTATAGGGTATATTTAACTCTCTTTGATTGAAAAGAAAAGTTTTCAGTTTCCATAGTTTCCGTTTCCCGCGAATCGGACGGTAAAACAGTCTCATGCGAGGTAGTCCGCTAGATGTCGCTACCTAGGTCTGTTTATATCGCGATTCCCGAGTTTCATCAGTGGCTGTCAGTGGCATTCGCTTTGCTTCGTGTCACATTCGCGTGTTCATGACAGGCAGCGGGCAAAGTGCACGTCACCTTTAACAAAATATGACAACGCAAAAATTTCCGTATGAAACGTCAGTAAATTGATTCATTGTAGCGAGTTCTCGAGCCGCTGCATGCTCGCCGCATCGTCTTCTCACACAATATAACCTAGTTTAATACATATCGAGTGTTTGGTAACTCTTGTTATACGGAGTGAGCATTCGCCAAGGAGTGAAATTACATTGACACTGAGTGCGCGGTAAATTTAAAAGTTTTGTGGTAATAGTAAATTTTTTTGTGGTCAGTGGAGCGGTTTGGCAACATCAGCTTGCCCTTGTGCGATTGGCAACGACCACATTTATGTGCGAAGAATTCAACACTAACTGCTTCCGCATGAAGTTACTCCTTGTATATTGTTGATGCCGAGGTTGGTATGCACTGTGTTATTTTTTGTTTGGATTCTATACAGTGTAGAGCAATGTGTAGGGTCGTTGTGGATACCGAGGTATATTATAATGTTTACTTAAAAGTTACGTAGGTACCTACCAATGATTAAATAGGTAGGTATGTGTATAGGTATGGAAAAAGTTTTGAACTCATTCAAATGCAAATAAACTATAAGAAATGTGTTTCTGGAATAGTTGCCTTCATTTTAATTGAATTTTGTATTTGCTTTCATAGTAAAAGTATTATCATCCCATAAAATGAAAGTAACCATTTAAGAAAGACTCGGTATATCGATGTACGAGGCTTACTTTAATATTAATGTGAAAGTATGTGTTTTGCGCAAGTAGAACGCGACACGCGTGTAAAAAATCTTAAGATAGAGTTATGCCTATACGCGTAGGGCATGGAATACCGGAATGATTTTCATACCGGTATTGATACCGGTATTGAAATTTCAATTACCGGTATACCGAAATTTCGGTATTTTTTCGGTATTTTTTAAAATACTGCTGGTTACTGTTTAAATGATCACAATAACTACGCTATATGTCAGAAACACAAACTATTTATCAACTCCCTAGAAACCACAAAATGAGTTATTAAAGTAAAGGTAATACCTTAAGAATACCAAAGAAAATACGAAAGAAAATCCAAAAAATATTTACAAATATTGTTTCATTGACACAAATATCACAATCAAATAGGTATTAAAATCACAGTATTAACTCAGGGTGGATGAAATGGCGACTGAATGCCCCTCAAACTAAAGGGAAAAGTATGAAAGGCCATGATAAGATCTGTCGTCATGTATGGATTGGAATATTGGGCCCTTAACAAGGAGGATGAAAGGAGACTGCATGCAGCGGAGATCAGAAAGTTGAGATGGATGTGTAGATTAACCAGAATGGATAAAATTAGGAATAAATACGTAAGAGAAAGTCTGAAAGTAGCACCCGTGATGGAGAAGTTGAGAGGTAATCGTCTGTCTTGGTATGAACATATAATGAGGAGGGATGAGAGTAATATTGTCAGGCGAGTGCTTGATATGAATGTGGAAGGCTATAGAAAGACTGGCAGACCAAAGAAAAGATGGGTGGATTGTGTAAACAATGTTATGTGCAAGATGGAATTGAATGTAGATATGACGTATGATGTATGATCTAAATGGAAGGAAAAAACATACTGCGCCGACCCCAAATAATGGGAAAAGGGCAAGTAAAGGGTGAAATAGGTATTAAAATCAGTTTTACTCTCTAATGATAAGAAAACTTGTAGTAAACATTTTGAAAATCTCTCTTGATCATAGCCGATATTATTAATACAAACGTATTATTAAAACCAAATAAAATTTAAAATGAAGGTATCGTCGAAAGAAATTATTTTAAAATAAACCAAAATGTAGGCGCACTCGCAGATTAACTCAACGCCATCAATCAGGCAGATCGCGTTTGTTGGAACATAGAACGAAGGAAATACAACGCGCTCAAAATTGCGTCGTTGAGCGATGATCTTATTTTGTTACATATTATGTAACCTGCAGCTGAAAAGGCCATTTCTGATTCAACGCTTGTGGTATGGGTAAAACATTAGATTATCAACTAAAAGCAATATCATAAAATACCAGCTAGAGCAGAAGTGTATAGCTAGTATAATATGTACAGTCAAGAGCACGCTAAGCTTGACACTTTGGACTTTGACCCGGCCCTGTATTCTATGGCGCGCAGTATAAATCAGAGCTCAGCATAAACTGGTAGTGTAAAGCTTGACTTGCTCTTGACTGTACATGCAGTGTTTTGCGCAGTTGGTTTTGTAGTGATTGTTTTTCTATAATCGTGGTTATTCGTGTCATGAAAACTCATCTGCACTATGAACAACACTATGAACCATAGAAATCGAGGGTTCTGCATGGTCTTTATAAACCCTTGCAAAAAAAGAGCACTTTTTTCCAAATACCGAAATAACGGTATTTCATCCTCAAATACCGGTATCAAAATACCGAAAAAATTGTCCGGTATACCGGTATTTCGATATACCGGTATACCGGTATCCATGCCCTATATACGCGTTCTCTGGTTTACTTAAATTCATGTAGGTACCTACTTAGCGAGTATTTTTTTAGGTCAAGACTTCGAAAAGTAATTATAAATTTAATTCCTTTAACGTTTAATTAGTGACGTGTGCGTGAATCAGGGGATGGTAGAGTCTTTGTATTGAAAGTATTTCGGACGTCGAATAGTTTTAATTTCTTTTGACGACAAATTGGAAGTTACCTACTCCAAAACAAAATGGTCCAAAACAAAATGAATTAAATCAAAAATTTTTTTTAACCTCCGCATTTCACCCTTTGAAGGTCAAAAGATAAGTTATATTTATATTCCTATCTCTGCTTCAAAAAGTGTTCTACGAGTATGATTATGTTATACGAGATCTAGCTACGATTTGTTCCCATACATCGAAAAATTTATAACACACTTTTTTTTTTCAACCTGCTAAGTGTAAGTCGAACTTTCACGCAAAGGATTCTGCATCACTATACAATAAAATCCCAAAAAAAACGCGTTTCTTGTGTATGGTTTTTTCCTTTCATTTTTAATTTTTTTATTTGGTTAAATTTTTATTATTATACATATTATAGTTTATGAGATACAACCCACTGTCAGACAGACGGACGGAAAGACAGCGGAGGCTTTGTAGTAGGGTCCCGATGCGCGGTGGGACCGCAAAAGATTTTTTGTTATTTGATAAAAAAGATGTATGTATGTACCTATGTATGATGGATGTACTTACCTTAGAGTATGAACTATAAGCTGTGGAGGATAGGTTGAAAGGACGACGGTGATGATAAGTTGCTTTTAAATACTTAGTAAACTTTAATAAAATTTCAATAAGCAGTTAACATTTTATTTCATCATAAAATTTTTATGTAGGTACGTAATCTGGCATAGTTGAAAGCAAGCATGTTGGGCTTGATTTGTCCAACGAGTAGTAAGTCTTATACCAAGGATAAACCACAAAATCTACACCTTCTTGCGATTTATTCTTAGAGCAGGGACGCTGACTCCGTGGGTGCTTTTGAATTCCAGCACCCAAGTAAGCAATAAAAAACTAATAAAATAAATTTATTTTAGATTAAAATATCCATATTTGGTATTTTAAAAATTATTAAAATTACAAATAAGAATTACAATTACATTTTAATTTCAATTTTGAGTACCTACCTATCCACTAGGGCGCCGGGCACAAGAGCGTGAGCTCAAACCCAGCGCCCCCGGTAGAGGGCAGTCAGGCTTGTCACTGAGGACTTTCAGGATGGTGTTTGCGCTCCCGCGCGCCCTGTGCATCAGCGATAGTGGGTGCAGGGTTCCCATAATCACAGACATTAAAATTGATCAGTAATCGGTTTTGAGTACTATCTCTACAACTTTATACGCTCGCGAGACAAGACTACTACATTTCTGACTTTTCTATTGTGTAATTACTACTTACTTTACTCGTACGTATCGTGCGCAAAATTGCCCCCAGGCTGAACTTGCAGCCTAGGGCCACATGCTAAGTAAAACAATTATATGTTTGTAACAAATCAACTCAAAAACTACTGGGCCGATTTTGAAAATTCGTTTAGCAATAGAAACCTTACTTTTCTGGGAGTAATATAGGCTATAATTTTCCAACGGGGTCGGGACTTACACGAGTGCAATCGCGCGGAAAGCTAGTTTATTAATAACTATTAACCCGCCCTCTCTTCGCTTCGTCTATCTAAATAAAATAAATTTTCTGAAACCTGCATATCGAAATATAACAAACAAAAAAATTGTAGTTGAAGTTTCTGATTGATTCTAATCTACACTAAAATTATAAAGAGGAAAGTTTTGTATTTTTGTATGTTTGTAACGAATAAATTCAAAAACTATTGTACCGATTTCAAAAATTCTTTTACCATTAGAATGGTACAATATTTTTGAGTTACATAGGCTATATATTACTCCCGTATTCCTACGGAAATGGAAATTACACGGATGAAACCGCGCGGAACAGCTAGTCCCTAATATTTTCAACTAGCTGAACAACGGGAACAACGGGAACAACGGGAACAACGGGGACAACGGGAACAACGGGAACAACGGGAACTGCGAGTATAAAATCGCGTGGAACACGTTCCCGTGAGAATACGGGAATAAAATATAACCTATATTACTCCCTCATAATGTAGCTTTTCATTGGCGAAAGAATTTTCATAATCGGTCCAGTAGTTTCTGAGTTGTATTCGTTACAAAAACATACAAACATACAATTCAACGAGAATAAGGGGTAGGTTATTTGTTATTGAACTTATCGAGATAACCACACGAGGAAAAAATTGCGACTGTCACAAAATGTAATAAAACAATCTATATTATGAATATTTGTCTTCTTTTTGTTATTATCAGTTCAAACCGCAAGAACTAGGCATAATAGAATTAACTATTGTCGTGTATCGTTCGTGGGACACTAGCTATTGAAAGAATAACGGACTCATTTATCGATGAGAAAATTTTACCCTTGGTTTGAGAGAAAAATATTGGCAGCAAGGGGTATGCTTCCTTCTTCCTTTCTTGGCCTTTAAAAAGGTTACATAGAGAAAAGAGAATTATCTGGGTGTCATTCACTGATTAATGAAAGCTGCCACTGTCAATTTACTGTGTAATAGGTAGAGTATTATACTCGTAATATTATCAATGAAAACTGATTGATAAAATTTTAGCTGTACATTGATTTGTTATCTTAAGCCTGTAGCGACATCTATCAATTCTACACAGAATTAACGAAAGCGCCATAGACGGAAGCAAACCGCGAGACGTCACAAGTTCTAAACCGTGATATCGAAGTGTTCACACGCACGAGTTTGTATAAATACTATCCACCATCACTCGTTCTACCGCGTCCCCTGGCACGATCATCTCGCCTGGCCGAAGATCTTCTCACACAGTGGAGGAGCATTCCACCTCCGCTCCTCCATATTGGTGACCCCGACATATAAGTATTACAATTTATTCAGAAGATCAGAATGCATCGTATCTACATTTTTTAAAGTCTTTCAGTCGCATAAAGTTGTCTAAAGATTATTTAAAACTATTCCAAATTTCTAGTCGATAGCATATTAGTAGTTAGTAAGCAGCAGGTACAAGTTGCAGCGTCACTATAAGGGGAAACCCTTTTGGTACCATAATATAAAAAAAACCCAGCTAAGTGCGAGTCGCACAGGAAGGGCACAATAAAAAAACACATTCCCTGGACGCCTTAATTTTTTTAATTTTTATTAATTTTTATAACGGCAGTGAAAATTTCAAGCGTTCTTCCTATTACGAAAATGATACAGCCCAGACGGGCGGATAGACAGCGGGGCCTTGACCGTTGGTTTGGTACCCTTTGAGTACGGAAAGAAAATACAGTTAAAACTAGAATACAATAAAATACATAAAATTAAATATATATATTTGAGTGTCCTAAAGGGACCCTATACAGTAAGTAAACAGTTGTTGTTAACTTACACGTTACGCTTGCCCCTTTTCAAAGACCTAGTTATAAGATTATATTATATTATTATATAATCTCACGCCTTTTATCCCCGAGGGGGTAAGCAGAGGTATTCCATTACTGGATATACCCACATTTCACGAGATATATTGGACCCCTAAACGTACTGATAGGTGGTGAGCCCATCGCCGGACCGGGTCTGTTTACAAATGTCTCAGAATTAATTCTGAGACCTGCGGGTTTCCTCACGATGTTTTCCTTCACCGTCGAGCTAGTGATAAATATGTACGTAAGTTTTTGAAAAACTCAAAAACTCTTATAAGATTATGTCCATGATTATGACATACCTCTCTGTCTCTTCCAGCCTAAACCACCAAGATGACGTTTACAATGCAACAGGGGGGGCTGGAAGTGGTGGATTACATCGTGTTCGTGTTGCTTTGCGTGGCCTCGTGTGCCGGCGGATTGTGGTACAGCGCCACCGCCTCGCGGAAGGAAAATATAGTTGATATCAGAGACTACTTGCTAGGTGGCCAGAAGTTGTACACATTCCCTGTAGCCTTGTCTCTAATTGCCAGGTGAGATACTTTATTTGTAACGACTCCATTGCTTTACCTAACTATGGCAAACCTAAGAAGAGTAAATAAATTTATAAGTTGCATTTTTTGGTAATATAATAGGTATATCTGTCCAATCTTGTACAAGTAAGTAAAATAATAAGTAATATCAATAAGGTATCCTTGGCATGTCTGTGTGCTCTCAGGTAACAATTATTTTTACTATATTACAATCATCCACATCAACAATATCCATGAATAAAAATTATACAAGTGAAAACAGTCGTGTGTAACACGCACTAAGGGTACTTGGCAGTTTTTTTGCATGGTCTATAAAAAAGTTTCCTATTCATATGAAACTCAAACATTTCTTTTCACTATAACCGCATGGAAAGTCGCATGTAAGGTATGAAAGCACTCGGACTAAGTCCGCTCATACGAACGTCACTATACACCGTCCATCCACTTATTGGATGCTGGGCGTTCGAGTACACTCGGATCAACTGTTTACATGATACGATTAGCGTCGTAGTAGCGCGCTTGTATCATGAAAACGGCTATTTATATAAATAAAATTATAAACTGACTAAAATTGATTGGAGATAAGAAAGTTTATCGCTGAAAGAGGCTGAATATTACTGCATGTGTACGATTTTATAATCGAACAACGGATTCTTGTCGTTGTCGATTGTAATCGGGTCTCTCGGATTTGATATGAAACAAGACGTGTTTGTCGATAACAGTTTCCGAAAGTAAACTAATGGTTCAATTATTCACAATCGATTACAGATTTAAATCATAAAAACTATATAATGGATAAACTAAACTGGTTATACCACCGTGGCGATTGTGGCAAACTTGATTGAGGTCTATACTGGACTTAGATATATACTAACTGTGTAACAATTTGTGCGTTCGGTCAGGACCTATCGGGTTCAACTGTGAATCAAAACTATCCACCCATACTCGAACCCCGTCGCAAAACAGAGAGGTTATATAAGATTTACGCGTGTATCTGTGTATGGCTCTGTGACCTGTGGATACTCGTATGTCTGTAGCATAGTAGCTTCCATACGGATGAACCGATTTTTTTATTTAAGTTGTACGTTGTAAGTTTATTTTGATAGTGTTCTTAGCTATGATTCAGGTAAATCTGTTCACGTTCAGCCGTTCAGCTGTTGGAAGATCCTAGCCTATTTACTAGTTGATGAAGGGATGTGAGTGTCCTACTAATTCAATGATGTTGCAAGAATATGGTAATTTTGGCTTGATTCTGCAGTGTCACTTGGAATCTGCAGCATACCCAACTCCTCACCCTTATATTGAAATTTAATTTTACTTATAGTTTTTTTGGTAAGGTCTTTTTAAATGTTAATTTAAGTTTATTTGATACAGTTACGTGTCAGGGGTAACGATCCTAGGCACGCCGGCGGAGATCTACAACTATGGCACGCAGTACTGGCTGGTGGTGTTCGCAGTCACATTCAGTAGTATACTCGTCGCTACCATTTACTTGCCCGTGTTCTGCACCCTCAGACTGTCATCTTCTTATGAGGTAAGTGCAAAACTCAGAGGGACTTTTCAAGATTTCACTATTCTAACCAGATCAACGAATATTAGAAATCTGTGTTGATATTGAACTTTGGATCAATAAGGTTCCCAGTTTTAAAAACAGACTCGATTTATCGATGAGTTAAACGTTATACCTCTCTATTGATTGGAACCTCATCAACAAATTTATACCAATAACATTATTGAAGTGTATGTGATTTCATATATTTTTGTTTTATATACTGGTGATTTTTTTTACCGTCTGGAAAAAAATATGACGAATAAGGTATCTGGAGCCGAAGTTATACACGAGATTAAATTGTTAAATATAGTCACATTTAGTGCAATTTACAAAATCTAGAAAACTAGGCACAGTACTACGCGCAGCTGGCGGTTGTAGGTAAATTGCGCATAAATGGAAGCTACGAGCCTGTTTCTTTTTAAAATACTATTTCAAATATCTCAGTGTGTATTATTGACTACAATTGAGAAATGTATGTTAGTTTAAGCAAGAAAAAAAATTTTTGTAAAAAAAAAAAATTTTTAAGTAACATTGCCAAATGAATCTATTACACTTACCTATCACACCACATTTTTTTCCAGGCGGTAAAAAAAGTCACCCTGTATTTTTGTTTCCCATATTTTTGTAATTGATGTTTCGAGTCTCTTTTTTTACGACGGCGGCTTTATTTTTATCAAAATAAAATATAGGCTATATTAATTAGGGATATTGTAGTATTCTGTTACTGAAAGTATTTAAATAGTTGTGTTTGCTCTGTAAATTCCCATTATTAAATCTGCTTTACAAATACTTGATTATGAAACATTAGCGAAGGAATTTGCCCAAAGGAGTAGCCAATGGGGAGTTGCGATATCCACCTCCAGGCTTCACCATCAGATCAGCTTGGTGGTACCATAATATTGCATTGTCACAGAACTTAACATACACTGCAATTAAAATAAAAACTTGTAAAAATAAATAGAATCTTCTCAAATTGAAAGCAGGCATTCAAAGACTGCGGAAATACAGATCAGATGTCCGTTACCTACCACTTACGTCACAGTACTACGGCTATTCTTACATAGCATTTTGGCTGTTTATCTTACACCTTTCTTTACCTACCGATAATAAGCGTTACATGCATTATACACATAATACGTTCGCGATGACACCATTTTCCTCATCACATGATTTAAAAAAAAGATATTGATAGAGTAATATAACAATTTCTGAAACAGCTATGTGTAGGTACATACAAAACCGCGCAATAACACTGTTAGGAGTTTTGTTTCCTGGCTCTATTTAATTACTTAGAGTAAAAATGTAGAGTAGGTAAGAAGTAATAGCAGGCAGGTAAGTATGTTGTGTTCTAAAAGAAAAGTGGGTATTTCTAGGAATGAAATACCTCTGCCTACCCCCTAGGGGACAAACGGTGTGACATTTTTTTTTATTAATTTCTATACTCGTATCTATACATAAGAATAGTATAAGGTAAAAAAAACTTTTCCTTGAATGTAAATTGCATTGCGTGGTGTCTTCGGTTCTAACCCGTCTTTAATCGTTGGCAGATAGCAAGCAACGAAGGATCGAATTTGCCAATTTTCTAAAATTTTGTTGGGGGTGCAGTCTTTGAGTATAATACTAAAAGGGTTCAGTTGAAAACTAAAGAACGAAAGACCTAAAAACTATAAACTACTACATTAATAATAAATGTTATTAATTACACAACTTACAATACAATACAATATTCTACTCTTTATTGTACACCAAAGACAACACAATATGGATACCAACATTAACTAAAGTACAATGGGCCACAACATACATACCTACATATAGTAAAAGTAAATTAAGTAATAATCAATAGTTTATTATTTATACATATATTTGTACTTCACTGAATAATCTCTTTTATTAGCTACTGTTTTATGGTGTCTTGTATGTACAATTATACTATTAGTCGCTTATTTATTTATTTTTTGTTGCAGTATTTAGAACTGAGGTTCAACATGAACGTTCGTGCAGTCGCTTCGATCATATTTTTATTAGATGAGGTAAGTTTAAGTCGTATTTTGTTTAATAAACGATGTTTCAGTTACTCGAACATTTATTGTGATCTTGCAACTTCCGAAAGGTACTACCAAAGATGTCTAAAGAAAAATGTTCCAAAGTGATAAAAAAGAAACCCTTATGGTGCCGTTCGGTCTGTCTCTCTGTCATACCCGATCTCAGCAACTACTAAAATATAGCTATCGCCGTGAAATGCAGTTCCTAAGATAATATGATATCACTTGGAATTATAATGAAAAATTTCAAAAAAATACCTCTGTATTATTTACTATCTACAAATATATTTCCACAAATAAACCGTATAAGTCTCTCTCTCTCTCTGGCTCATTAAGCCTAAAAGGGTACATCAATCCATCCATTCATTTACGTGTTACGTTACTAATTTTTTTTAAGTCTTACAAACAAAACTTTTAAATTAATTCAATACCATCCTTTTTTTATTGAATCTCTATACAAAGTAATGTGTAGGTAGTACATAAGTATTTAATTATACTCTTATGAAGCTTAGCAGGATTGGATAATAAATATTTAATAATAAAGTATCTTATAATATATTATTAAATAATCATTATCATCTAGATAAAATATTCAAGCTAGATAACAAGTATCCATGCTCTATTATTTAATACTTGTCAGTCTGTCTATGCATTGCTTCATGTTATAACATCATTAAAATTTAATTCAAAAGTTATTAGTATGTATCCTATTAAATCTAGTTATATATGTATGAAGATTTATCGGTTTTAAATATAATTTTAGTTTCGAACGTATGTTTTGGACATGAACTTGTTATCATGATTATACGTATTTTATTGCATTGATACCAAGTGATTTAAAACGATGATATAATTTGTTACTTAGTATATGCCTGAAGTCACTTTTTTTTTCTATTTACACAAACTTTATTCGAAACCAACTTCAATGGAATGCGGTTATAAGTAATCGACAAAATGTAAAGAAATGTTTAAAATATTTTATAACACATTTGCTCGTAAAAGGTGTCTTATTTCACCAATTTTAATATCGTTACCTATCTCATTACGCCCAAGTGCGGTAAGTGTAAAGTAAAACGCACGGTTTATCAAGATACTCCGTCTTAAAACGAACGGTACTTTTTAAAATCTCAGCAAAGAGTTTTTATGACAAAAAGTTGTCAACATTTTATGATTAAAATTAACTTTGGGAGATAAAATATAATAAAAAAATATTTATGTAACTGTTCTACATAATTATTTAATTTAATTAATTTTGACAGTAAATTACAACCAATTAATCTGTAACAAAAACACAAAAATATTATTTTACTTTATTAGTAATAAGTACTGGCTGTTTTTTGTGCCTTTTCTTAAAAAAGAATAATGATGCGCGCCGCGCGCTTTTTCTTAACGCTGTATTGTTTTTATGCGTTTACCATAGTCGGAGTTTTATTTAATTTCCTCGCAAATGTGTTATAAAACGTCGTATGACATACGTGCGCTTTGATAATTACAGCCTCTGCTTACTTGTAGCCCTCGCCTACGGCTCGGGCTAGCAATATCGCCTCGGCTGTAATTTTCAACGTACCGCACTTATATCATAATGTACTATTATTTCATTGTCTTTTGGTCATTGTTGATTTTTTATAGTTTTAATAATTAAATGCAATTGTTAACCTAATTATAATTAAAAATATGTCGCCTGAGTCAAAACCTTTTCTCAAACACGGCCTCTTTCAACACCGATCCAAAAAAGCAATGCCTGATCACGCTTAACCTCGAGTGGGTTAGCAGAGTTATACCATTCCTGGAAATACCTACTTTTCATCAGTGTATTTTTCGGACCCCTTAACATGAGCGGCAGTGAGCCTATTGCCGGACCAGGAGGTGTTGTTACACAATACACATCTTTCAGACAGAATAAGTCTTGACTCGTGGGTCTTGACTTGATACGTACAGTCAACAAAGTTGTTAGGGTTACATGGCCAGTAACTAAGAATTCATTTTTCTGGGGAAGTCATAAATAAATCTTATTGATTAATGTTTATTTCGGAAGGTATCTTTGATCCCTATAATTTACTAAAAAAATACTATAAATACATTTAAGGCTTTAAGAGAAAAGTGAATCTTAATTGTTGGCCATGTAACACTAACAACTTTGTTGACTGTACCTAAGTTTTTTGGAAAACTTATTGGCACAGTACGGCCGTTTTAACTTGGCAGCTCTGAAGTTGCACAAATGGCTGCGCAATAACACTTTTTAGCGACCATTTGGAGGTATGACGCGGTTTGCGCGGGCGAAGCCTATGTTCAGTGCACCCAAGTTAAAACGGCCGTACTGTACATGTCCTAACCAGTTTTCGAATCCGACCCTCACGATGCAGCGAGAAAAGATATTATGTTCACAGTTCTACAGTCTGAATCTCGTGTGGATGTTGTTAGCGAAAGGGTCAAAGTCCAAAACACATCTTTAATCGCATATTTTGTTTGGTCAGCAAGTAATTCACAATTGAGTGTAAGGTTGTTTTGGCAGTTGTTGCTAAATTATTTTGGTAGCATTGCTAATTAAAGATTTAAAAAGTTAAAGCCGAGACATTTTATTAAGTAGGTATCGGCCTACTTAATAGCGAATTTAAGAATAGATTACCTAGTACAAATGTAGAAGTGTCCTCACTGACCAACTGTGTCGTAGCTCCTCAAAGTATTTAGAAAGTGTTTTTGATATTCCATAGGAAACGGAAAAAATGGGTTACGTATAGGCAACGCTGGACGCTTACTAGTATGTATTTATGCAGATCAACTTTTGTGTAGATTTACATCAACGTAACAAATAAAAATATTTGTTTGAAATTCGCAAGTTGCTTATGCATAAAAACTTATTTGTGCAACCGAGGCGCTTATTATTTATTTACTGACTGCCCGCGACTTCGAGTGTATTCTTTTAAACTGATTGAGTAAGGTTAGAGGACAGAATGTCAAACAGTTTTTGTATAAAATGAGTTTCTTAGGTAATTAATAAAATATAAAATAACAATGAATACATAAAAAAGCCGGCCAAGTGCGCGTCAGACTCACGCAGGAAGGATCCCGTATTATTATCTATAAAAATGGCGTTTGTTGTATGGGAGCCCCCCTTAAATATTTATTTTATTTTGTTTTTAGTATTTGTTGTTATAGGGGCAACAGAAATACATAATTTGTGAAATTTTCAACTGTCTAGCTATCGTGGTGCTTGATACAGCCTGGTGACAGACAGACGGACAGACAGCGAAGTCTTAGTAATAGGGTCCCGTTTTTACCCTTTGGGTACGGATGGTATGGGTACGGAACCCTAAAAAGTGCACTAGCTGAATCTACAACTGAGTGCATTTTTTTTTATTATTATCTATGCTTTTTGAGTAATAAAAATACCGGTCAACTGCGAGTTAAGCTAGCACACGTAGGGTACCGTACCACCGTACAATACGGCAAACAATGTTTTTTGTGTGGCGGCCCCCTTTAATTTTTAAATTTATTAGGTACAAGAAATAGATGTACAATACAAATTGTGTGAAAATTTCAACTGTCTGCCTTTTACGGTTCATAAGATACAGTCATATAAGGTTCAATGATACAGCCCACTGACACACAGACGGACGGACGCACAGCGGTAGCTTAGTAGTAGGGTCCAGTTGGCACCCTTTCTCTACGGAACCTTAAAAAAGTGAGTTCTCTACGGGCAGAGCTCTATACATACAACGTTTAAGAATATGGATCCATTTCTTATTACTTATTACGTAAGCATTCGCTGCGGACTTTGTCCACGCGATGCCGTTTCATTATAACGAACATCAACATCAATTGTCCGCGATAGATTTATGCACGTAATACGGAACATTATTGGAACACCCGTTTCACATCTACATGTAAAAACAAACAAAAGATAGCTATGTCGTTTGTAAAATAAAATGCAAGTTACAATATCCACGATCAATGGATGATATCGATAATAATGGATTGTAATAACATGGATTTGTTACGTTAGGGGCCAGCCATAAATTACGTCACATGTTAAGGGGGGTCGACGAATTGTGACATTGTGTAACAATTAATTTTGGAACTGCTATTTTAATATTCAATGTCCAGATGAAAAAAATGCAAAATATGTGACGTCACACTAGGGAGGTCTCAGAAATGTGATCAGCTGTGACAAGGACGAAGGGGGGGTATGAGTAATTGTGGATAATGATTAGCGTGTGAACGTTACACCTGCTACTCTCCGTCACCTAGCCTGCTACTTATGAAAGCTATGAAATCGCAAATCATGTGAACTTCATTTCACTTTTCATATTTATTTTCCAGTAGCAAGTACGATTTTTCATCCTAATCGTCGCGAAATGTGAAATTTCGGAGGTGATATTATGTAAAACAAGTGTAAGCTCTACAAATTAAAATGATTTAAAAGTACCTAGCCACCGTATACATCCCCGGTATTAAGCGAAATATAATTTTGACAACAGGGTAAGTGCCAACCATGCCAACTCAGCGATGGCATTTTTTTAAAGATCCATTCAAATATTAGTATCGCTACGAGATGCGACGCAATGTGAACATGTCTTTATTGACGATGATAATAAAAAAAATGGTGATATCAGATATTTGAAAGATAAGCGTGTTACAACATTGATAATATTTTAGTAACTATACATTTTGAAAAGAATATCTGAGAAGATCTATTTTCGTATCCATGCGCATAAATTAGGATATTATCAAATTATTACTATCTCTGTTAATAATAAATAACATAAATAACAAAGTTAAGGTATTATTTATAATATAACATATAGATAATTTTATAATTTTCTGTTATAATATTCTTAATCATTTATTTGGCGTAGTAACTAATTTAATACTACTGTACTGTATATTTAGAAAGCTATTTACTGGAATTTTTAATTCAGTTTATTTATTTTGCTCTGATATTTAAATACTCATCAGAAAATAAAAAAAATAGGTATATAAACAAAAATGAGCTCTATTTTGAAAGAGTGTAATCAAGAGGTTTTATAAGAAGCCAGTGTCACGTTAATGTAGAATTTTAATTGAAGGTTAAGGCTAGCTTCTTGATTGTGGAGTGGACTTTGACCATAATCTCATAGACGTGTGTGATCTGTGGTTGTAGTCGTGCACAGCCAAACAATCTATGAGGACAATTGACCAATCACGAATAAAGCATAATATAATACGTATAAGTAGATTAATTGGCAAAATAATAGGTGCTTATTTGTTTTTATTATTTACTAGCTTTTGCTCGTGACTACGCCCGAGTTTCCAAAATAAAGGTAGCCTATGTGTTGTTCTGATATACAAGCTTTATAACTGTAAAGTTTCATCAAACTCCGTTCCTTAATTTTTGCGTGAAAGAGCAACAATTGTCCAAGAGCAAGAATATATCTTCACAAACATTTTTTTTCGACTTTATAATATTGGTAGGTTGCCGACAGTAAACTACATAATTTGTTAAGTTATAAAATTATTAGTAGATACGTTAAATTCGATTTCCAAGATATTTAGGAACAAGTAAAGTTATGCGCTTTAATAAAAAAATAATTAAGTTTGGATTCGGTCTACAAACAGTTACTCGATTTACTAGCAAGAGTCTCAAAATCTATATGGAAGTACCGTTGACCTAGAATTTTGAAATATGCCAAGAAACGGTTTGGCATAGCACAGGTAAAGTGAAAAAACACCAAGCCGTAAAGTAGATAAATAACAATAACAAAATTGCACTGATAAACTAGAATACAATGAAGTTGCAATATAGAGTGGAAATATCTCCTAAATATATTAAAAGTAAGATAATGAATTGATTGCTTCTAAAATAACTTTTGTTTGCTTTCAGATATTGTTCCTGCCTATGGTTGTGTATGTTCCTGCGTTAGCGTTCAATCAACGTAAGTGGCTTGCCATTGCTTAGTTTAAATATGGAATGAGTTTTTTTTGTAATGTTGTACCTTAAAACGTACGTCATTGAGATTATAATTTAATCTAAAGACTAATAAGCAAAGTGACTTTGACCACAGAATGACAATAAAGTCTTTGGCTAAGTAAAGTATAACCAAAGAGATTAAAATATAATTATATTTTAATCTTAAATATAATTATATTTTAATGTCTTTGAGTTTAACCAAATTATTACCTATATTTTTAACTTTTAGTACTAAATTATGAATGCAATATTTTGTGTACAATTTAAATTATTTGAATTTCCGGATCTATAATGATTAGGTCGGTAATTATATTCCAAGAAAAAGCATTTTTAATATATAAACGATACAAAAGCATCGTCGTATTTTTTATTAGAAGAATTTTTTATTAGAAGAATTTTCTTTTACTGTCATTTGATATGTCTTTTTTGTCAAAATATTCCTATACATATTCTCAGTTTGCCATTTAGACACTATACGTACGTATATAAGCTATTTGCTCGTATAGCTATTTATCTAAATTTGTTCGTTCGTTATTAAACTCAAACAAGAGTCACTTTTTGTGCATGTTACATTTTAAACATATACTCGACTTTTGAATGAAATAATAATTGTAAAAAATGGGTCAGCAGACGTATTCACGGAGACTCGATACCGTTTCCGTTCGATTCAGATCGAGTGAAAAATTTTTAACTTGAAACTTTATTCTAGACGTTTCTGACAGCCACGGAAAATTTTCCGAATCCTTATGTCACATATGACATTAGTTTTCGACACCAACATCAGCCCCTCTCGAATGTTTTCGATACCAACATCAGCCCATCTCGAAAGTGTTCGACAGATTTTCCGATATCGATTATCGAAGCTCCCTGAATACGCCTGCTGAAGTCGGAAATTTCATAATTAAATACATAATAATTATTTATGTTGCTGTAATGCATTAATTTGTACTGAGGACTAGTAATGTTGTGTTGTGTGGCATTAATTTGAAATTAAGTCTCACGGCACACTGCTTTGTCGGACTTGGAAGTCTTGGAAAATGTGAACACTGCGAATCACCTACCTTGTATTGACAGATTAGACCTAAAGCTTCAGTATTTATTTCTTCCAGTGACGGGTTTTAATGTTTATGCAGTGGCTGGTGTTATGGTGCTAATATGTGGTTTATATACAGTGTTAGTGAGTATTTTTTGTTTGCTTTTTCACTTTTTTAAAGTAGTTTTTCTTTTTTATTGATCTTATGTATCCATTGTATTTATCTTGACTTGAGATATGTTATTTTTAAATCTGTATTATGTAATGCTTAAAAGATAATATACTCGATATTTTCAGTTATTATTTATTCGCGAGTTAGAAACAGTCATCGTTAACTAACCAAAGTTATAATTTTCAGTAACAACATTGATATCATAGCAACAAATATATCTACATGGATGGTAAAAAATACTCGTCTGAAAATGTACTCTATGAGTTCTGTGACACTTTGGAGATGTAAAAAAACCTAATAACTCCTCGCACTTGATCTTTCAAAACGTTAACTAAAATACACACCAATACCCGAAACATAGCTTCCTCATAAATATAAATAAATATACTAGCCTTTTTCCTCAAAGTAGTCCGGAGTTCTTTTTTGAACCTTAAAACGGTGATATGCCCATCACCAGGCCGGGTTGCTATTGCACGCCCATGCCTCAGAAATAATTCTGAGCCTTGCTGGTTTTCTCTACATGTTTTATTTTACCGTTGAGATGGTGATAAACTTTTGGAAAACTCATTGGTACCTACATGCCCTCCTTCGCCAGGATTCGAACCCGAGCCTCACGTATAAAAGGCGGGCTCACTAACCGTAGGGCTATCACTATCATATTGTAATTTCAGTTTTTATCCACTTCACTTTTTCATACAATCTTTGGTATTTACTTTCAAGCAACGCTACAACCGCTTTTTAATCTTAATGTGTTTACGCAGGGAGGTCTTCGAGCTGTAGTGTGGACGGACTCAGTGCAGACAGTAATCATGTACATCGGTGTGATAAGCGCGGTGATTGCTGGGGCTGTATGCGTCGGCGGCTTCGACACTATCATTGAAACCTGCAAAGAGACCGGACGTCTCAGCCTTGACAAGTAAATGATTTTAGTCCTTGTCTTTGAGCCCAGGAGATATTTTTTCAATTATTTGGTTCTAAAAGATTGCTTTATTAGATAATTTAATCATTGGCGATAGTCTTTCGCATGGCGCGATTTATGAAACGCTCGTAACGTATTATGATTTCAAACCTAACGAAAAACGAAGTAGATCATTTTTGGTCGTTAACATACCTATTTACAATCAAATCAAATGTTTCTATAATAATCGCAAGTGCCTGAAATCACTTTCATTTCGAATTTCAGCAATTTTGTGATATTATCACTATTTCGAATGCGGATCCAAAGGAGTGATCCAAAAATAGATCTTCATGGCATTCTGAAGCATGGAATATTTAGTGTCCCAAGACTGGAGCATGTTGCATACGTGTGTAGTTCGCGCGCAGACTGCACATGCATCCGATGTGCCCCAGCAAACAATGACAGAAATCCCAAGAATGAAAATATTTCAAAGAGTTTTTATTTGTTTGTTTGTATGAATTTTAAAATCATTTAAAAGAAATCTTTAATAAGATGATAAACAATGCAGTTATTTATAATTGAGGGTTTTATTTTTCACAAAAAAAACCTTATTTGACAATCACTCTTGTTTGAGTGACTTTCTTGATGGTTCTTCTCGGGGTACTGTACTTGGAACCAGCAACTCGTCGGTGGAGATGGGCTGCTGTTTACATTTGACCAATCTTCATGGACGAGTTTAGAGTGCCTTGTTATTATATTGACTTTTCTAATTGTAATCTTCAATTACGTGCAGAAAATAAATAAATACAAAAAAGTTTCACTCCATGGACGATGAACGCCATACACGTAATCTAATTGAAAGTTTTCTAGTATTTATTTTACGTAATGAAAATGAGAACTTAAGAGTTTACTTATTAAACGTCGTAACAGAACTAATTTATAGTTGAAAACAAGCGATGCTAGAAACTCTGCCACACCACAAATCTTGAAGCATTATCGACTGACGTCAACAGATTGTATGTTGATCACAGCTCAGCTCATATCTCAAACAATTGTAATATGGTTCGACGTTGCGGTGCAGTGATTCGATAACGATTCTACTTATTTTTGTTATTGTTCAGACAAGCTTACGGGCGGGTCATGGGACTCAGGTATTCTTGACAAGCTTTTAAATCGCATCAAAACGTTAGTGTAAAGATTTATTTGGTATATTTCACTATACTTTCGCTGATAACACACACATATCGAACAACCATATTAATAAAAAAGTCTTAGTTTAGGATTTCCCCTAAATTGCGGGTTTCATTGACTTTTTAGTTTATTTATTTCCTTTTAGGGAATTTGAATAATATATTGTATTTTAATAACATGCAAGTATATCAACAGTTGGAATTTCTCCCCATACGAGCGGCAGACAGGGTGGGGCGCCATTATCGGCGGAACTATCTACTGGACGTGCTTCAACTCCGTCAACCAGACCATGGTTCAGCGGTACATCTCGTTGCCCACCAAGAGGCATGCGGTCATGTTAGTACTCTACACATTTATTTATACTTCTTGTAAAATAATAAATGCAAGACCTGAAATTTGTTTAGTTTTCTTTTAGATACCAACTTATTTCCTCAAGGTGTAACTATCATGTCGTCCTATCTATAGTATCCTATAGTGGTTTAGTCGTGAAAGGTAACAAACAGACAGATAGAGTTACTTTGGAATTGATAGTATTACATACTGGCGTCTGCTCGCGACTTCGTCCTCGTAAGTCCTTCCTTAAGATGCAAATTATCTTCCTTCCAATTTATATAATATTGTATAAATTTATATATCAAAATCTATATATATAAAAGGAGAAGCCAAATCTAAAAATCAAGGCCCAGCCGAAACCGGTAAACATAGAAACATGAAATTTCGTGCGTAGGTTACGTTTATAGTGCAGATACTCACTAAGAAAGGATTTTACGAAATTCAGCCCCTAAGGGGGTGAAAGAGGGGGTTGAAGTTTGTATGGGATACTGTGATTTCTGCTTGTATCAACTTTAAACTTAGCAAAAATACTCTTCAAAACAAACTATAAGATATTAGTTCTAGGATTTTTCAAAAATCATCCTCCAAGGGGGTGAAAGCAGGGGTTGAAGTTTGTATGGAAAACCTTCATTTTTGGGTGTATCAATCCTAAACTTAGTAAAAATACTCCTCAAAACAAATAACAAGACACGTATTTCTGGATTTTTCGAAAATCACCCCTTTAGGGGGTGAAACAGGGGGTTGGAGTCAGACGTCTATCAACTTCAAACTTGGTACAAATACTCCTAAAAATTAATCAAATTCTTTCACCCATAAAAAGCTAGTACATCCCTGAGTAATATAGGCTGTGGTTAAAACAGTGTTAAAGGTCATTCTGAGTAGTCATTCAACCTACAATACCTATGTACAGATATAGAATATAGATGAATTTGGATTAAAATTTTCACAGGGCATTGGCAATATTCACCGTGGGGGCGGTGTTGGCGATATGCCTGTGTGTGTTGTGTGGGCTAATGGCGTGGGTCGCCTGGATCCAGGGTGGCTGTCACCCTGGTGGCGTGCCCCTGGTAGGGGACAAGTTGCTGCCAGCATTCGTCACGTTCGTTGCCGAGAAGCAGGGCTTCCAAGGCCTTACAGGCATATTCCTCGCCGGCGTATTTGGTGCTGGTCTTAGGTATGTACTTAAGTATTGTCCATACATTGAGTGTTTTTTGTATAAATTGTGGCTTTTACACGCGGCTGTTTAGTCTCAAATGAGGCGGATGGCACTAATCTACTGATTTTACGTAAATATGACAGGAGTAGGGGACAGGACAGGACAAAATCAGCGGAATTGTCTCCCAGAATTTTTCAAAATTTTCCTTTTTTTTGTGCAAGATTTCGTAACAAAACAATTAGCTATTTGGAGCGCTGCGATTTAAACTTTGCGAAGTGGAAAAATTAAGTACACAAAATAATAGGTAATAAGATATTACCAACCAGCCAGCTTTCCATTAGTGAAAATGTTTCTTAGATAATATGTCAACTGATATTGTTGTATGAGACAGGCAAAGAGATTGGAAGAAAACCATTCTCGAGAGAAACTTTTTCCTTAAACGTTTTATGAGACAGGTTTCCCAGTTAATTTGTTAATCAGTTTTGTGTGGAATTATAAGTATTATATAATTTTTAGTGTTAATAAAATAAATATTAAAGCGGCCGCAGATAAACCAAACTAAGCTAAAAAGTTTCATTAAAAAAAATCTTAATGTTTTTCATTTTTACTAAACAGTTCATTGTCCGCGGTACTAAACGCGTGTGCCCTGGTCTGCGTGGAGGATATCATGCGAGGTTGGCTGAAGCTGAAACTGAAGCCCATGTCGGAGGGGATCATTGCTCGCCTGATCACCGCCGTGCTTGCTGTAATCTCAGTGCTCATGCTCGCTGTCATTTCTAAACTCGGTGGAGTTTTGGGTAAGTTCACTATATAGAATCTTAGGAAGTAGATTTTTTGTGGGACCTAAAATCGTCGTAAACCGTCGAGGTCATAGTAAGATATAATTTAATCGTTTAAATAAATGATTTTGACAGGAATTTGTGTCTGGGGAAACTGTTTCCCAGCAGACAATTTAGTTTAGTGAAAAAACGGTCAAGTGAGAGTCGGGATTGCACAGAAAGTGTTCCTGAGCACCATGCAATAAAAACCCGTTTCGGACAACCTCTTTAAACTTTACCTTTTTTATTTTTATTATTTCGTTAGTGTTAATAGAAATACACATTCTGTGATAATTTCAACTACTTATTTGCGCATCACGTGAAAACGGCTGAACAGATATAAATGTGTAGGGTCTAGCTTTTACAATTAATGAGATACAGCTGACAGACATCCAGACGGACCGATATGGACAGCGGTCCCGACGGCGCCTTTTGGGTACGAAACCCTAAAAATGCTTGATATTCAACCAGGCGTGGCAACGGCACTGTCAGCGATAGCAGCGAGCACCACATGCGGTATCTTCACGCTGGGCATGGCGTTCTGGTGGGTGGGACCGAAGGGCGCTGTGGCGGGCGCCATAGCGGGCGCTCTGACGGCTGGCACCATTTCTGCCGGCTCTCAAGTCGCATCTGGTAGTGGTTACAGGGCACCCCCCATGGAGTTCTCACAAGAATGCGCCAAAAACGCAACCTATTCGTTTTCTAGTTTGGTAAGATTTTTTATTTATTTATTCAATTTAAAATATTTTACAATTGTGTTGGAAAAAGAAAACCATATCATTTTAATTATTATCATTCTACAATTCAATAAGTGATGCCAAACGGTCGCACTCAAAGATTTCTTTCATACTGACGTAGGCGAGGCATACCTATGCACCAAACATTAACCGGGTTATAAAAGTTAAATAGTGTCTATAACAGATGCTGTCACTTTCTTGACAATAATGTTAAAAAGCAACAGCATTTGTTCTTGTAATAGTACCGTATCTTTCAAACGGAGCTAATTCATACTTTTGCACTCTGTGTGTACTATAGAGCAATGTTTACGACAGCGACAGTCGCACACGGAACTTTGATAAAGTATTATCTATTAATAACTATAGTATAATCAAGGCTTTATTAAGAGTAGGTATATTTTATGTTTTTGTGCGTAGGTACTCAAAACTGTATTTCAAATGTCAAATGTTAGCACCACATCACATCTATCTCCGTAAATCCTTGGGCTCAGTCCCCTGATTTATTTGTTAGTATTCAATCATGATTCTGCTCATTCGGATATCCCTCATTTATAAAGGAGGATACGTTTATCTGAATCGAGTTTAGTTTTATATAATTAGGTAAGGTTTCTTAGAAAATTCAATTGTGTCAAATTAGTACTAAAATTCTATGTGCACGTTCGCCAACAGGATCCTGAGACAGTATTCCCGCTTTTTAGACTGTCATACCATTGGATCGCGCCATGTGGGCTCCTAGTGACTTTGATTGTGGGAGCGATAGTGGGTCGGATATTCGATAAGAAGGCCCATATGAAGATGGACCCGGAGCTATTCACGCCGATAGTGTGGCGGTGGTTGCCTCAAGAGTTCCACGATCACGCAGGCGAGATCCGCCACGCCAGAGACCTCATAAGACATTCCCCATCGTCGCCGCTTATACTCAGTCCTATATCGGCTATAGTTTCAAAGGTACATTATTAAAATATACTTAGTTAATATATATGATACTAAATACGGGCAGGAACTTATTTATCACCAGGAGGCCTTATTGGGGAAACCGAGTCTAAAATCCTTGGATTTTATCACTTTTGTGGACGTTAAAAGGCTATCTAAAGTTTAGTGACGAAATAATAAAGATTCTCAAGGAGACGTTTCATGTTGGGCCTGCACCAGTGTGAAAGATAGAGAAAAATCTAGTGATTATCAGAAAAATATAAAAAAAAAACCATCGATTTAACTTGCACAAAAGTAATTAAACTTCAATGGATTCGCATGAAATCATATTGAAATAATACTATTTCTAAATTCTTAAGCCCAATTTCCATGTTATTGTGAATTAGTCCGACAAACATCAAAATAATGTCAATTGTCATTTTACCGGTCAGGTCGCAATTATTTTTTTCGGTCTCCGCGATGCTAGTTTAATGAAAATTAAAGTTTATTGTACTAAACTAGACAAATATGAGCAAAATCATGAATAAAACTATAGTTATTTTATTTATATTTATCTAAAATACTGGTGTACATGGTGCAGGCCCAGTCTCCATACATTCATGAAACGTCTCCTTTCGACCCCTTTTGCCCAGAAGCAATTTTTATTCGAATTTTATTTGCAAAGAATCGGTGATGTTATATATAGTGGTGATGATAATGATGATTCTAAGGTAGCGGCTTGCTAGACATGTCATGGAAAAATACAATATATTATGTTTCAAGACGGACGACGTCACAGGAGTGTCACGCAAAATACGAATTGACTAAAATTGACAGAGCTGTTACGTCATTTGTCTCCCCCTCCGTGCAGCTGCCTAAGGAACAGTCTCAGTAGACCTAATAATGACGCCTTCAATATGACTTCATTGCCTCAATTTCATGCTCAGGTTACCAGTGGCGGGGCTGTTTCTAACAAATCTAAGCATCGCAGGCCTAATACTAATTATGTCTCGAAACCTAAACGATAAACGGTGACGATTTTTGAAAATATCATTTTTTTTTCTTGCGAATATTTTTAACAGTATCTTAGTTGTAGTCTAAACTTATACGTCGTTGTTATTAGTCTAAAACGGTCAGGTACTATCATTACGGTTGAATTAGTTAAAATATTAGTATAGTCACCATTACCATAGAACTACGTAGGACTTCATAGATTTTGTTCGCGGTCAAATGGCCTGTGAATTTATTCCCCTGAATACATAACTGCGATAAGGAGTATTTCATTGCAAAATCATCGTCTAGCGTTCTTTAGAAATGTGATTAATGATACAAGCATACTCGTACATCTATGGCATACATACTTCTAAACACCTTTATAAAAATAACGATATCTAGCCGTATTTCCAATAGCAAGTGTCTTGCATGCAATATGCAAGTTGTATACTTGAGTAGATGAAATGTAAATGTCCGTGCGAGCTGCATTTTGTATGCAGGTAGTTTTAATTCGTCGAGCACCGCTCGGTTCCAATAGGCACCCGTAACAATTAAAAATCGATTGTGTTTTATTTTATTGGCTTGAGAGGTATAAGCATACTAGTGTAAGCTGTGGCAAAGACGTTTCTAACTCTCGCATACATAGTCAGAATTTTGGTCTAGTTTGTAACAACTCCTTACTGTACTACTTTCTGGGACTACAATTTGTTTTGTGTGCTAAAGTTAAATAAATAAATGTAACGTGATAACTAAATGCAAGAAATTGCACTGTGGAAACACGGCTTTAGTGAAGATTACGATATCACGGTATTTTGCAGAATGGTGTTGAAAACTTTTTATCATTGTCAATATTAATTTGAAGGTAATTCAATTGACTGCTTTTGTAAACATTGTTGTAGTAGACTACGCATATATTACAGAACTAGTAGACCTGTCTGGATCTGTCTGAATAGCGACATCCCATTTTGACATCTTCAATAAGTTATATCTGGCCACTATCTTATCCTGTAGCAGACCTTTTTACAATTCTATTGCGACGAATAAAAGAAGGAAAACCCAATATCAGCAAAATATATATAAAAAAACTAGCGACCCGCCCCGGCTTCGCACGGGTGCAATTCTGAATTTTCTTTGCTATAAACCTTGCGGAGCCCGAGACCTTTCCAACGAATGCAAAACCATGGAAATCGGTTCGTCAGTTCTCGAGTTAAATCGTCAGGAAGGAAACCCCGACTTATTTTTATATAGTAGATTGGTACATCAAATACTCACATGAGAATCAAACAAGAGTTTTCTTTAAAAAATATAATACTATTTACTTTTTATTCCAGTTTGGCAAAAAATTATGATATCGACTATTGGGTACCAAATAATTATGATATAAATAAATTAGTTATAAGTATTCGCTGCGACGCATTCACCGAAATTTATTTTATTTCTTTCAGGATCCAGACTGTAAATCTCCGATGTTGTAGTTAGAACCAAGGAAAGAGTGCTGTATTACTTACGTTATTAGCTGAAATTTAGTTTTAATGAAGGAAGAATATACTCGTGAAAGGAATTTACCTTCAGTTTTTTAATCAACTGCTATTGTGCATTATTGTGCAAAAGGGGTAGTTTTGTATTTTTAAAAAGATCTCATAAATCCTCTTAAAATACAGATATTTAAAATTTCATTTTACAATTTAAGCAAAATTTAACATAATAACACAATTGAAAAGAAATTGTGATAGATAATAAAAAATTTTATTATAGTGTAAATAGTTATCGATTGAAAAGACAATTAAAAAAATGACATTCGGTGCATGTAATTCAAAAATTACTTGATAAAAATTTGGTGTGGTGATAACTTATAGAGTGAGAGCCCAGGCTTGTCAGACCTTCGTCATTTTGTAAAACCTCAAAGTTTGTCTGTGTATGTCCCTACTACAGGTGTAAACGTTCCCCGAATATGAAGTTTGGATAACGGTTCCTTTGGAAGTTATCAAGCAGCAAAGGTCCATAAAGTTCCACCTCAAATCGTTAAAGTTTAAAGCCCAGTTTTTATATATTTTATTCGGATTAATATTAGAAATCACGTCGTCCATTGTCAGACACTTGGTGCGGTGGAAACCCCCTGTCAGACCCTTGAATCATGGTGAATTGAGGGTATACTTTCATGACATGATTTCTGCCCATATATAGCTACTAGGCCAAGTTTGATATCATTTTCATATAATTCAAGGATGAGGAATTCATTTCGGAATAAACTTTTTATCAGTCGATAGAAAAAAACGGAGTAACTTACAAAAAACCAAAATGTTGAAAAAAATTTTTTAAGAATTTCGTCGCTCAAAAGTACACTATAACGATTAAGACTAAATAAAAAATATTATCTTATAGCTCCTTTATTTCACAATATAAAAAGTATCATTTCAATAACATCGTCAAAGTATAGAAATGTAAAAAAATATATCAATAAGTATATCAATTCACCATGGTTTCAAGGGTGTCTGACAGGGGGTTTCCACCGCACCAAGTGTCTGACAATGGACGACGTGATTTCTAATTTTAATCCGAATAAAATATATACAAAAACTGGGCTTTACACTTTAACGAATTTGAGGTGCAATTTTATGGACCTTTGCTGCTCGATAACTTCCAAAGGAACCGTTATCCAAACTTCATATTCGGGGATCGTTTATACCTATAGTAGGGACATACACAGACAAACTTTGAGGTTTTACAAAATGACGAAGGTCTGACAAGCCTGGGCTCTTGGGATATTAGTACCTGGATAACATATATTATGATAGTATGAGAAATTGTCTAACTCCTACGGGAAAGTACAAAAACTAATTCGAGCACAAATTCCACGCGGACGGAGTCGCGGGCAATAGTTAGTCATAAATAAAAATATATGTGACAGTGATAAAGTTAAATCATAGATTTGCGTAAAAAATAAAAATGAACGTTTTATTAAAATTTTAGTTTATTTTCAGTTTGTGGACACTGATTATCTAAATTTATTATATACTAACGACCCACCCCGGCTTCGCACGGGTGCAATGCTAACACTAAAACCTTCCTCTTGAAAAACTCTATCTATTAAAAAAACCGCATCAAAATCTGTTGAGTAGTTTTAAAGATTTAAGCATACATAGGGACATAGGGATATAGGGACAGAGAAAGCGACTTTGTTTTATACTATGTAGTGATAGTGACTTACCATATCACTAAATTGTTAGATTTATTTATGTGATTCCAACAAACTACGAGTAGAATCATTCCGTTAGGGGTGTGTGCAATTGATCGTACTGTGCTAGGAATCTAACCTCTGTAAAATTGCCTTGATTCATCGATAACATTTCCTATAGAATCTGTAATCTGTTATGAATATGATGCTGATGGCAGCATGGGAATGCCCGCGCTGATGTTGATATCAAAACAACCATTATGTGTCTTATGGTATTAAAACATTTCTGTATTAATTTGTATTAGCCATATCCGATAACTTATTTTATTACATACGAATTTGTATTACAATATATTAAGTAAATTAAAAGCTTACATAGTTTATATATTTCAATCTGACAGGTTCGACAAGTAGGTACACCATTTTGTCACATATGATTAATTTAATAAATATGAAATAATATTCTCATATTGTATAAATAGTTATGTATATGTACTTCTCGTACATATTCTCAGCCACATTACAGAACATTGTGATAGTTAATAATATAGCCCTTTTTTTTACACTTTTTTTTTCGACTAAGCGTTTTGAATAATAACAGGATCTATACTAAAATAATCCAGCCGTGACACATAAATATACTGGATGTTTTTTTTTACCGTCTGGAAAAAAAAATGACGTATAAGGTATCTAGAGCCGAAGTTATACACGAGATTAATTGTTAAATATAGTCATGTTAAGTGCAATTTATAAAATATAGAAAACTACGCACAGTACTACGCGCAGCTGGCGGTTGTAGGTAGATTGCGCATAAATGGAAGCTATGAGCCTGTTTCTTTTTTAAAATACTATTTCAAATATCTCAGTGTGTATTATTGACTACAATTGAGTAATGTATATTAGTCTAAGCAAAAAAAAATTTTTTTGAGATAAAAATTTTTTTTAAGTAACATTGCCAAAAGAATCTATTACACTTACCTATCACACCACATTTTTTTCCAGACGGTAAAAAAAGTCACCTTGTATAATAATTATGTAATAATAAAAGTTGTATGATTAAATGTTTTGTAATAGTGAATTCAACTAGTATTGTTTTGCCACAAAGTATATATCTACTTAATTCAAGTTATACAGTTCAACAGTATACTAGAGATGAGTGTCGCAAATATTTAGTATTATAGTTCATAGTCTGTTTTCAATAAAAATATTCTTTGAGCGCAATGAAAAATTGAAAGTTTTTAAGATATTTTTTAAAAGATCCTAGATTAATATAGATGGAGATGTATCCTGTAGCCAGATGACACATTTACACATGTTTATTTATAAAAATGTTGATGTCTTGCTTGTTAGGTCATAGGGTCCGGAATTGATTGTTCCTGTAGGTTAGATATGTAGATAAAATAATTTCCTTCGTAGTAATAAGTTTTGATAAATAAATTTAATTTATTTTGGACCAAGATACTAGTAGAATGTAGTTAGTATACATATAATATTTTTATAATTTATTATTCGTTGAAGATGCTTTGAGGGACGGGATTTTTAGAATTGAGCAGAAAATTACCTAATTAACACCGCATAAATATTAGAAGTTTGACATTTTATATTGCACAAGTACTTAGGAATTAAAACCTTAACTGAAATTAATGAATTCATTGAAACCTAATACTGTTGAATTCGATGCAGTGTAAACAAACCATCTCACATATCACTCAGATGCCTATTCGTTGTAGGGTAGCAGAGTAAAAAGAAAAGCAAATATACCTGTTTTAAAAATAATATTTTTTAATGCTACACCACTAATAAGATGCTCAGTTTTAAAAAGTCCGTCAATGATAGACGAAGTTCGTCTTATCGGTGAAGGGATTTTATTGGTAAAAAATAACTCTGCCTGTGAAGCTGCCGATAATTTTTTTTTTTACAGATTCTGTTATTTCTCTTTTATCCCTGAAATTATTATTGGATTCTTCATTTATTTATATCATAAATAATTTAGAAAAGAGTTTTTATCATTATTATTTATTATTATTATTATTGTTATTATCATTTTATCATTGTTATACTCATTATTGACAGATTTATTAATATAGCTGATAATTTGTAATATTTAAAATTAATACAAGAAAAATTAATAATGTCATTGATCAGCACACACAAGGTGTTAAAAATATATCTATATAAACTAGAACATATTCTACTGAATTAGACGGTAAGAAGTTCAAAAGCCTCGTTCAAAATACGCCTGAAAAAGTTTTGTAAGAACATTTATTTAAGGAAACGACAAATATGTTATTGCTTAATTTATTGATGTGATATTCTGAAATTGTAATAAAATTAATATATTTTTGTTAACTATATATATTTTACATATCATTTCATACAAAAAGGATAGCATAATTGTTTTGAAAATTCACGAAAATACTTATTGAAACGTTACGCCAATGTTTTTATAAAGCATTTGGGTAATTTCACACAGTCGAAACACAATCACTCGTGTATATTTTTTATACTTGTAAATATTTAAATAAAATTTAAAATAAACGTTTTATTTATTAACATTGTGTTATTTCTTTCCATCTAAGCGATCTTAGGCAGGTTCTAAAGACGAATTATTTGTAAAACGTGCTGCAATTTTGTCGTGGAACTTTGGGAAGTTATAAAAGGCGAGGGATTGCGGAGACGAGGAGAATAACGTAAATAGTCAGGTGTTGCCAACTCCGGCCCGTACGAATGTGGTGGGTGATTTACATTCTGCGCACACCGCGGCTATTAAAAGTCCCGCGAATCGGGATTGCGGGTTTGCGGGAACTTTGTCTTGGGGGTTCTGTGGTAAGGGAAGGCGCAATCTGGAATTTCGTATTCTGAAGTAAAAAATCATAAGTTTTGTTGGAATACGTTGCTGACAAAATACCCCCGTGGAGTGATGCCAGTGTGTATGTAACGCTCACACTGGTTAAGCAATGTTGGGCGCGGTCTGTCAATGAATGGTATTAATCACGGGAGACTCCGTGTTTCGTAAGGTACACCGTTGGCTGGAACAATAGAAATCCTTTAGCTATGTCGGATTATTCTACAGGTATCCGACTCGGATACCCATAGGTGACATGAAAAATTCTGAAGAAGGCCACAGCTAGCCTAACACCATCTCCAATTAAATGATTTTTCGGTTTATCGTATTTTTGACTATTCTGCGTAGATATGGCTTTCGTTTTATGGTTAACCTAGGCACCACGTCACATTCAATCAATTCAGCCACATCATCGATATTACTTTAGGTATTAAAACTGATCTGTGATATACTAACTAACTAACATTAAAACTGATAGATATAGATATTATAATATAATAAATAGGTTTAGGTTGCTACTAGTATACTACGACAACTTTTTACTTCCCTGGTTTAATTAAACTGACATAACGTCTTAACAACCATTCCGGTAAATAATTGTTTTGGTGCTTTAGTGGCTGTGCTGAAGATGCCACCCGCCGCGCGGTATTTATGGTAGGTATTCAGGGCAGAACTGAGACTAAAGACGAGGATATGTTGTAATGTAACCGATATTAAATTCTAAAACAATAAAAAAATGATAGATAAGTATTATAAAATTATAAGCTGTTGCATTTTATCCCCGAGAGGGTAAGGTATTCCATTTCTGGAAATACTTACGTTTCACGAGTATATTTTTTTTGACCCCTAAACGTGACAGGCGCTAGGCGGTAAGCCAGTTTTACGAGAGAGAGTTTTTTTTGGTAAATCCAATATCTTGCTATATTTATGCTTATTTCGAACAAGGTACGAAATGTATGGTGTTAAGTATATGAAAATGAGCTGCACCTGTCTCATTTTCTCTATAGGGAATATACATTTTTTTATTAATGATGGGATGGGCTTACTCTTGACCCCACACTAGCCCGAAGGCAAAGACGATAGGACGAGCTTACCCTGAAGATGCCTGTTCACTCGAACCTTACAGTATTCGCCTGGAGTAGGTACAATTCTAAGTAATGTTGTTTTCATATTGAAAAAAACTTTTATGAACTATAAATGATTTTTTTGAAATGTGGTAGTAGGTAGGCCCCCTGGGTGGAGATGTTTGCGCATAGTTTTCCACTCGCTTCAAGCATATTAAACTTTGTTTCTCAATTATCACTAGTTCGACGGTGACGGAAAATATCGTGAGGAAACACACAGGTCCCAGAATTAATTCTGAGACGTGTAAAAGACCCGGTCCGGCGATGTGCTCACCACCTATCACTTTAAGGGGTCCAAAGAATATCTCGTGTAAAGTGGGTATATGCAGAAATGCAATACTTCTGCCTACACCCCCGGGGATAAAAGGCGTGGGATTATAATTTATTTGTTTCAACTACGTGTGCACTGCGCTTTAGGTAAACCTAGATCCAACTCTGATGATCGTAAAAAGCACGCGGCCCATCGCGGCAGGCGCCCAATTAATTAATGAGCCAACTCGAAAATGAATGACTCCATCGGGAATCTAGAGGTGTTTCAAACAGCACTCACTCGTTTCTAAGTTACGGCCGAACGTAAAATTTTATCGTTTTCTTGTTAGTTTAACGGAATGTAGACCTTATAAAATGACAGTTAAATCGAAGTAGGACAATTTCAGCCACAATAATAATCCTGCTTTAAATCACGGTGTAAAACCTAAAAAGTGAAATCATAAAATAATAATGGGTTTGCGGTTTGCTTCAGCGCTCTACAAACATTCCTTTTATTTCAATTGTTTCTGAATTGTAAATAAAATGCCGTTAACTTGTTCCAAAGAGAGTTTATCCTATGCAAATTATTAAACCATTTTGAATTACGAAAATCCATATTTAGGTATACTTAGATATTAATTAATTGACTTAGGAAATAAGAGCATTTATAAGTATTTAAGCTTGCCAACCAACCAAGGGTGCCAACAGGACACCTAATAAGCCTCCACGTTTGTCAGTCTGTCTGTCATGACTGCATCTTATAAACATAGGAAGATAGTCCGACTCGCACTTGTGCCTTACTTCACGTATCTTTTACTATATATGTTTTGTATAGGGCTTAGTATGCTAGCTCTAATAATATACTTAGGTTCATACCTATATTAAATTGTATAACTCAAATAGTGCCTAAAACAGCGTCAGCTAAAGTTTCTTAAGCTTAGCTGAATTAAAACGCGTTCGTTATCACTACCCTCGCATCGGGACGGCCCTCCGAAGACGGCCATTGGTCAGAGGACGTCGCCCATTTACGCCCCCTCAGAAAAAAATGTCACGTCTAAGACAATGTTAGTTACACCGAGAAGTTCCAAAAACGTACATAACTTCCAAGAAGCCTGTAGCCTAAAGTCATGTAAAGTAGGTACTTACACAAAATTTTTATTTATAATTTAAAAAAATATAATTTTTATGTCGAAATTTTATGTTTGTTGATTAGACTCGAACTGTTGGTTTGTCCTATCCAGGAAAGTTAAGTTGCGGAGACATTTTCATTAAAATTATATCGACAAACATCGTCATGTTCATTTTTGTCCTTGGAAAGTTACAGCGCTATTATGGTGATACTGGCAGCGCCCCGCGGTTACACCCGCGTAGTTCCCGTTCCCGTGGGAATGCGGGGATAAAATATAGCCTATGTGTTATTCTGATGTATAAGCTATATAACTGTAAAAGTTTCATCAAAATCTGTTCAGTAGTTTTTGCGTGAAAGAGGAACAAACATCCATCCATACAAACTTTCGCATTTATAATATTAGTAGGAAGGATTCATAGAATCGTAGTGAAAGTACTTTATTATTCTATATAAAAATAAAAATAACACTTTTCGATTGTATTTTATTGGAACCCTAAACCAATTCTGAGGCGGCGGGTTTTGAAAAACTTGGTACACGGTCTCACGCATGAGAAGCGAGCTTACTTCGAACGGGCGAAAGAGTAGGGAAAGCCTACTCTATAACAAATCTAACAACATGTAGTTACATTTAGTAAGAAATTATTGTAAAAATACTCCCACAGGGGTTGCCCTGTGGGAGTATTTCCACAAATAAAGACCGACTATCGAAGGAAATCCAAAACGAATTTCCTGACGTCCTGTCAGACACAAAAGCTTCTTTCCACAAGCCCTAGCTAACCCGTTAAGTGAGCTCGCAGAATGGTTAATCGCCTGGTAACGCGAGCCGACCAACTCGAGTGTCACAGCGTTGTTTTAATTGAGTTTCCTTCCCTTTGCGACTCGCACCTTTGTGTATGAGTCCCCTTTGCATGATACTTCTTTCACTGTTTTGTACAGCTTCGTATAATAGGACCTCATTTCAAATGAGTAGTGGACAACTGAGTAGTTCTAACCGTATTTGATGCCTTGTTAAGTAGTGAAATTAGTATTTGTACGAAAAAAACTGCATAAAATCTATGAAATTTAGCGTCTGCCATGGGAAAGACCCGAAATTATAGAGCTTTCTGAAATAAGATAACATTAAAGCAAACCACTCAAATTTGGATAAAACTTTTTTTCTCTGTTACAATGAAAACACACAATGATGACACATGTAAGCACTGAGAAGTCTACTGATAAAAAAGAAAAAAGTTGTTTTATATAAAAAAATAATTTTGCATTGCACCTTACAGTCGGCGCTCAAAACACGGTGTCGCCTCATTTAATCGCCACATTACATGCAAAGTGCATCTCTCACATGTAAAACAGTTCCGGCGGGTATTTAAATTTTCGCCTTTCACCGTAATTCGTCGAGTGCAGACAAAGGCTTTCCTAGGAAACGTTGTTAATGTGTTGCCCGATGCATTTTACCTGACACTCCATACATCTGCTGCGGTGTTTCTCGAGCCGAGGAAAACATGAATAATGACTACGAAATTAATTATCGCTCACTCACGCCGCAGATGCGCGAGAGAGGTTTTATTTGTGCATTAGGTTTAGGGGTTTGAGCTGCTAGTTTTTGATGCAAATTTATGATTGGGTGGGTTTGTTTCAGGATAATTGCCCATGGATTGTGATAATTTGCCAATAAATGTAGCAAGGCTCATCCCGATTGGAGATGTAGTACCTAGCTGACAAACAAAATGATGCGCAGAGTATATTTTTATATTATGCCAAACACCTTGTAAATTTTACTGAATGGATCCAATTCAATCCAATTATAATGATAGTTAAATTTATCGTTGTAATTCTATATGTGAAAAACAAAGGAATATGATGAGTAGCTACGCATTATGAACCATTACAATATAATTTAAGATAAAATTCGATATACAAGAATAAATAAGAAAAACCAAATGAGTTTTTATGTATACTTACAGTCTTGTTTAGACATCAATGACAGGTTATTTATTTATATTGTTAGCCCATAAATATCGATCCGAGCGAACTCTATTGGAGCTACGACGTCACGAGGAACTAATCCCGTGCATTATTGCTGACGAGCTAGGCTGTGGCGCGTATAGATAATTGATATAAATGTTTGCCAGTCTCTGAAAGTCTGTAACTTAATAATAAACCATCACAAAGCTATCGCGTATAAATTAATGCGCAAACTCACTACTACAATGGACATGCATTTGTCAAATAAAAAAAAATCGCTGTCTATAGTCTAGACTACTCACAAAAAAGCTGAGATTTTCAAATTTAAACAATGCTGTAAAAAATTGATAGACTCGTAATCCTTTGGTGGTAAAGGAAAACGTCGCAAATTGCGGACAAAACTCACGGAAATAGCAATAAAGAGTCAACAATCGAATTTCCGACACGTCAAAGTAAATCTCTGGCCGACAATACGAATGGCAATAAAATCCGCAGCGAGGGTTAGCCGCCGATTGGGAAGCTCTCATCCCCTACTAAGTGTTTACGTCTACGACTTTACAATAGAGGAACTGCAGATATTCTAATAATCTGGTGAGGTTTTTAAAACGTTCTGGTAATAGGGGGTTTTTGACATTAAATAGGGACTAAAATTCGTAATCATTCATTAAAATAGTTATATCAGAACTCCTCTAAAATGTATTTCATGGCAAATTTTAAAACAATAAAACAATTAAAATATTTCAAGATGGAATAAAGTAAGTTTGACTAGGCAGTCAACTACTACCCAACTACCATTATGTCCTAGTCTTTACTTAAAATATAATGTAGAAGACACTGTATTTTTGTAAACACAAATACACATGTGAATTCCCTTTGCCTTTCATTAAGATAAACTAGGTGTTCCTCGCGATTTCACGCACGTAAGTATCGTTCCTGTAGGAAAATAATATTCCATGTTATTCCCAGAAAAGTAAGCTTTCTATTGGTGAAAGAATTTTTAAAATCGGCTCAGCACTTTTTTAATTTAAACATGCAAAAATACAAATCTTTCCACTTCATAAAATTAGTGTAGACGTAGAGTTCAAAAGTTGTTATATGTATTTAAAAAGCATTGACGAAAAGTCTCACATTTTCATTGACACAGAGAGTAGGGGAGCCACTAAGCTTTCCAAAAAGGAGTGCCTTCCGCAGTTTTTGAGAGGCTCCAGTAAAACGGTGTCATTTGGAGATAAGGAGCGGTTTGTAGCTGGACGCTGCACTCAGATAGCGATCACTAGGGGTGGCGATGGACAAAAAACTGGCAGTCTTTAGCGTAGCGGGTAGGATTACGGGACTGAATAATTTGTGGATCGTATAAACTGGTGATTGCAGATACTTTGGATTACATTGTGGCATGTTATTTTTATTTTCTGATTTCGAGCCTAGGTTTTATTAGATTTAAGTTATTTTGTGATAGTTTAATTTTAATAGGTGCCAAATAAATATTTTTGCAGAGCAGTGATAGTCTGATACGGTTAAAGAGACTGCTTCACATGATGATTATCAGTGAGGCTCGGGTTCGAATCTTATGTACCAATGAGTTTTTCAAAACTTACGTACATATTTATTATTTTCCTTCAGCTAGTGAAGCTGAAGGAAAACATCTGCATCGTGAGGATACCCGCAGGTCCCAGAATTAATTCTGAGACATGTGTAAAAGACCCGGTCCGGCGATGGGCTCACCACTTATCACGTTTAGGGGTCCAAAGAATATCTCGTGGAAAGTGGGTAGGTATATCCAGAAATGGAATACGTCTGCCTACCTCCTCGGGGATAAAAGGCGTGAGATTATTATTTTATTTAATATTTTATTTATTTAATAAATATTTTTCTTTCTAGGTATACTTCGTATTTAGAATATCATACTTACATACATAATATAGTTTTGGGTAGGTCTAGGGTAAAACTATAGTCGTAATCCGATACTATTAATAGATTTCTATAAAAATTATAACATGGGTATAGAGGGGGGTAAAAAAAATATAGCTAGGCTGTGAGTTTTCACGAGACTTGTCTAAAGTTTATTATATTACTAAGGAGCGTCGCGTCGGTTCTTCTAGGCTAGCGGTCATTAATTTGAATCCGTCGCAGCAACTTAATTTTCAATCGTCCGAGACCTCGTCCGCGCGGCCAGGTGGACTCTTTGTGCTTCTGTTTGCTAAAGTCCTCGTATTTATTTTAGATTCCATTGTGCTTCGCTCCGATCCGACGCTTTGTCGGGAAAAGCCCTCCACCGCACTGCTGCTTTGTTAATTTTATTAATACGTGAAACATTTATAAAACCCGACCACACCAGCGAATTAATGAGTTTTATTGTTGAAAGGAGGGTAATGTTCTCAAAATGAAGCGCGCCATAGCGGAGACGTCGAAAACGCGAGGAACACTGCGTTTTAATTTATACGGCTTATTTTATGATTGTCTTCTTTACACCGCTTTAACATTCGGCTGAGATTCGAGACACCTGTGGCTTAAATTATAACTTTGTTACTAAACCAAAATAGCTGAGACAGGAACGTTGCGACCGAATTGCGCGGAAAACACGGCGATGCGAATAATCCTCTTTATCCGTTTATCTAGGTGGGTTCAAAAGACACGACATGCTGGGGATATTTACGTTGATCCCGCGGACTCGGGCCGAACGTAAACTGGGCATTCCTCCACTGCGGACCAACAAAAGAATTTAATAAGAGGCGAGGGCGGGCGTGGCGGCGGCGCGGGAGCCGCCCTCGGCCGTAAGCTTATTATCGCACCCGGCCGCGACTCCGCCAAGAACATATTTGCTTTGTTCAGAATGTCAACCGGCCGCCGCCCTCGTAGAGTCAATAGCAAGAGTTTGTGCGCCCGCTTAAACATTAAAGAGCTCGCAATGTTTAGCGAACGGAACAAATTAAAATAGGCTTTATGCGAAATCTAATTTGCGAAGCAGGGAGCTACGAGTACGTCGAGGAGCGGTGCCGAACAGGTAGATGTTTGTATTGGCAATGGAATTAATTCCACTTTTCAGACCGGCTTACTACCATTGCGAGTATTTGGACAAACTGTTCATCGGCTGAAACAATAGCTCTCCATTATTGCTTAGCATGACGTCACCATGCGTTATATCATATTAGTAATATATTGGTACCCATCTTGTACCCGTCTAACTATAAACACACGCGCTTCTATTCTTATCTTTGTGACAGATTTACACATTGAATCTAATTGCACAGGATACCGGAAACTAATGTAACTTTAATGAAACTTTCAATCCAGCTTCGCACCGATTTAAGAGTGTTGAAATGACCGTATATTTCATCAATCTGCTTGGCAAGCATGGTGACTAGTACAATCTTTTCCTAAATCGAGGAATAGTCAGCACTGTTCTTAGAATTCCATAAGTACCTACACACACCGTCCAAGAAAATAGAATTAAATTTATGGAGTTCAATCTGCCCAAAAAACTGAACAACCTTAAAAAGCGAATATTCCCAAAAAAACCGGCCAAGTGCGAGTCGGACTCGCGCACCGAGGGTTCCGTACAACCTTGCAAATTTATGGTTTTCGTAATTTTTCCTTTATCTATGCTATAAGACGTTGCTTCGTACCAAATTTCAAGATTCTGAGTTCACGGGAAGCACCCTGTAGGTTTTGATTCCCTTGCAAGTGTCGAAAATTTGCGGCATAAACGGCTGTATCTTTTGATTGCGTTGGCTTAGAAGTTTGATTTTTTCACAGCTTCAAGGGACAGTAGACCTGAGTAATTGATATCAGCTTCATACCTCCACGCGTTCCTGAGAAAAAGGGTCTTGACAGACGGACGGACGGACGGACAGACGGACAACAAAGTGATCCTATAAGGGTTCCGTTTTTTCCTTTTGAGGTACGGAACCCTAAAAATTAATTACTTCACAATATCTTGTTAGGAATTAAAGTGTTTAAATAATGACTTTTAAAGAATTTTCTATTTTCACGGAAATTCTTTATACAAAAAACATAAAATCTACCAGGAACATCAGGCTTCCATAGGGAATAGCTTATGAGTTACGTCCTTATTTATTACCCGTATTTGCCCTAATTTTCATTAGCCGCCAAAGGCTTTCAAAACAAACAGCGGGCAGCGAAGTCGGCAACTAGCTCGCATTAAATGAAACTATATTAAAGATTCAAAGAGGGTTCGTTAAGTTACACCTAACCGCAGGTGGAACGCCGCGAAGCCTTTGCCGGCTTCTGAATAAGTCACGAGTTCTAGAGCAAGCTTTCCTAGATGAGGCAGTAAGCTATGTATTGATATATGTATGGACTGTATTGAGGGTTTGTTTGCTATATATTTTAGGATGGAGCAGCAGACATAATTAAAAAAAAAACGTCTGGAAAAAAAAATCACGTGTGACTATAGACTATAAAAATAATAAAGTCATAGACTGTATTATTGCAAGATTGTATGCAATTGATTGTATTACAAAAACAAAAAACCGGGCTGCATGTAAAAGGTTCTGAAAATATTTCCAAAATCCCTGTCTTTCTGGTATATTCGGGTAAAAGTTTTGCTTATGACACTGGAAATACAGACAAATCAAATTATTTTTGGCTGAAATTATCAGAGAAATTACGTAGGTTTGCTCTTTATCATTTCATAGGCCTGCTGGTTCAGATTGTAGCGACGTTGTGGGTTTGATTCCGCCCGAGGCCTTTGTGTACACGAAGAAGATTGTTGGTTTCCTGACTATATTATGTTTATCAGTGGTTTAGTATCTATATATTCATGGCAAACGCCTGTCTAGGAACCATAATAATAATAATAATAATAATAATAATAACCATAATAATAACCATTGTAGGAATAACATTGTTTTACTACAATTTTTAATTATTTATAAGTAGGTAATATGCGTATTGTGATAACCTTGAAATTTCCAAAATTAAGCGAACAAATAGGTAAAGGTGGTTAAGGGGATATCCCCTTTTAAAGTATTACTTACAGGAACGATATACTGATGGAATATATAGCACTTCTCTATATCTGCGAGCAAAGTTGTAGGCGTACGGTGTTGCATTCACTATGTTTAAGGAACTTGGGATATTTTGATGGACAACAATTTTATTTGAGAGCATTTTAGTGTCAGTCAGTCATAAAGAGGGTTGTAGCGTGTGCTACTTTATTTCAGAAAGGATTCTATGTGAAATGTATTTCTCTTAAACAACGTGGGTTTATTTGGCAACAGCAGCCATTTTATTTTATTACCGGACTGCACCAGAGGGAAGGTAATGTATTTCAGTATCTATTTTTTTGACGCAGTGTGTAGACGGTTTGATGGACTTTTTATTAAAGAGCGTCGTGGTCTCCGTTAATATATTTTAGAACAATATTGAATTATCATCTCCCTCTCTGTTAGTTTTCTTTGCTATACCCTCACGAGTCTTACCATCTTGTTACATCTCTGGTTTACAAATAAAATAAATAAATAATCTCACGCCTTTCATCCCCGAGGGGGTAGGCAAAGGTATTCCATTACTGGATATACCAACATTTCACAAATAAAATATTTAATTTTATCTAAATTACACAATATTAGTTACGTAGGTAAGTAGGTATGTTTGTAACCAATAAACTCAAAAACTACTGGACCTATTTTTAATAAAATATTAGAATTTGAATACCTTCAACGCTCCTCAGAGTCAGGTAGAGCAGGTACTTTGCCACAGCGAGCAGGCTAATCGCTTTAACTGACCGCAGACCGCGTTCGCTCAAATCAAAGGACCTCGGCAAAAACCCGCCCTTTGACTGAAGTCTTCAAATATTTGCGCCAAACGCCGCAACCGCGCATTATTTTCAGTATAAACAGTCATAATCCGCCGGCCGGGTACAGCATGGGTCAAAGCTGATTTCGCTTTAGGAACATAATGTTTAACGCGATTTTGGGAGCGTTTTAGTAAGTTTCACTGTTTTATGTTTGATTTTCTCTTTCTAGGTATAAAATTTGAGTTACTCATAACTTTTCTCTTATCTTACACTTTATAGAAGATTATGGTGAGTGTTTTTTAAGTTTAAGTTTGATGTCTGGGACAACAACAGAATTTGGTATTGATTTGATACCTCTTACCTTTTTTTCGTAGAATGCAATGGGTCGTTTATTACAGTCTGACGACCATTATGGCCAGTGTCAAGGTAGAAGAAAAAATACGTTGGTCATGTATATGTCGCAGCCTTGATCACGTCATGATGTGATTAGCTTAGAATTTGTAACTTCATGTGGTTAGTCTAGACCAGCCATACTCAACCTTTTTTTTATAGGGGCCACAAACACGTTTCAGTCATGGTGTCGAGGGCCGCAAGCAAAAATTATTTAGGTCTTATTTAAAAAAACGTGATTCCAAGTTAACGATGTAGTTAAAAAAGAAGTTTTAACAAAGATGTTTATATGTTTTAATGCGATTTTTGATACTGTGAACACTTTTTCACTACTTTATGAAGGTCTGGCTGGCGATTAGATATTTTTCTTTTATATTTAGAAGACACTCCTGACATTATATTGACACTAAAACCACAATTAACTGCAATTACTGGGCGAGATTAGCTATAGCTGATAGCGCTCGGCTCACATTCGTGTTCTGATACACCCATTCTTTGATGGGCGCGAAATTTAAAATGTTTTACAATAAATTTGTAACTTCAGATGGGCCAATAACAAAGGTCCGGCGGGCCGCATGCGGCCCGCGGGCCGCAGGTTGAGTATAGCTGGTCTAGACTATTGCATAAAATGATATACCTACAACCATTTCATGAAATGGTTGGCCATATCATGAAGTAGGTAATCAATTCTAAGATATGGTACACGACATACAGAAAATGTTTTATGTTTAATGCTTGACTTTTAACGTTTGTGTACGTTTAGAATTTTCTTCCGTCACCTTCTTACAAGAAATCATTTTATTTTCCAACCAACATTTATGTATTATTTTTTGTCTACCTATTCGTGGGATTTTTGGGGCGGTTTTCAAGCGCTTCTTCTTTTAAAGGCTATATAGAGGTCATGTGGTTTCAAAAAAAGGTGTAAGTAATTATAAAAAATTAAGGTTACGAAATCTCTGAGTGTTTCAAAGTATTGGTGTATTTATTTAAAATGTATCGTTTACTTTCAACTTTGTGAGATCCAGCGAAAAATTCTTTCATGGCATTACGGTGTCGGTATCAAAAATACAATTTATTAAGAATTGACTATAAGCAAATTCATCCAAGTCACTGGAAAAGTCAATATCAGACGGGAGATGGAAGTCCCAATTTAGTTAGTCCCCTAAGAGAGCATTGCGTCTCGTAAGAGGCTGATATATTCCGCAGAGGTAATCGAACAACCGTGATTAGACTTGCATGTAGACGTTTATTTAGAGATGTTTGCTTGGAAGTTGATTTAATATTGATAGTGCACTCTCTACATCAGTCCCATGGTGCATGTGGCAATGCAACTGTGTCAACGTGCGATGTGTTTAGGTAAAATCTCTTTGGATGTATTAACGCGTCTACCAAAGAGGTTGGAAGAAAATCATTCTCTTTCCTATAGAGTGCCAATGTAGGAAATCTCGCCCTAGTGAATCCTCGCCAACATTCGGTTGACAGACCGTATTTTGATGTGGCCGCTGGTTTGACAACACAATGCCATATTGGAAGTCAGATCGAAACAAGCTCTCGGTTTTGACAAAAATATGCCTGCTTGCGTCGTTGTGTGGTGCGGAAACTCCACAGTAAATTCGCTGAAATCCAATACAGGCGTTACCTATCACCTGTTAGTATTTTTCTGTTCAGACTACACCACAAAAAACCGGCCAAGTGCGAGTCGGACTCGCGCACCGAGGGTTCCGTACAACCTTGCAAATTTATGGTTTTCGTAATTTTTCCTTTATCTATGCTATAAGACGTTGCTTCGTACCAAATTTCAAGATTCTGAGTTCACGGGAAGCACCCTGTAGGTTTTGATTCCCTTGCAAGTGTCGAAAATTTGCGGCATAAACGGCCGTATCTTTTGATTGCGTTGGCTTAGAAGTTTGATTTTTTCACAGCTTCAAGGGACAGTAGACCTGAGTAATTGATATAAATTTCAGCTTCATACCTCCACGCGTTCCTGAGAAAAAGGGTCTTGACAGACGGACGGACGGACGGACAGACGGACAACAAAGTGATCCTATAAGGGTTCCGTTTTTTCCTTTTGAGGTACGGAACCCTAAAAATATATTTAAATATTTGTATTTTTATTTATAAACATTTCCTTAGTGCTTGACAAAAAATATACAATATCGATAGAATAATTTTATGTCGATAAAATTTGCAATATTTTTTCGAAATGATTTTCAGATTTCCAAGAGATCCCAACCTCAAAAAAAATGGGTTAAATCTACAGGCAGGGCTGAAAATAAGATTCCATCAACACATTCCACAATTTGCTCTAAACATTTTCAGCGTGACTGCATACTTCAATCTTCTTCTACTTGCAAATATACCAAACTGACAAAGTCTGCTATTCCTAAGTTAAATTTGCCATATTATGTGAGTGTTCGTTTTTACTTGGTGACTTGTAGTCGAAAGTAGGTTGTTTTGTACACATATTAAGGCAAAAATCCACATTTTCTGTTTTAGGTAAACTTTCAAAATGTTTTTTTTTTAATTTAGTGTTCTTTAGAACAATAGTATGATTCGATATTAAGATCGAATCATACTATTCATTTAGAATTTAAAAATAGAATAACATTTACCTGAAGTCTAAAAAGCTTCTTGAGATACTTGCTTTTGCTCACAACTTCATCCGCTTTGCAGAATGAAATAAAACTTATATCCTTTCCCAGGGTGCAGCCTATATTCCTACCTTTCATCGACATCGGTTCATTGGCTTAGCCGTAAAAATGTTACAGACAGACAGCCAGAGTTACTTTAGCATTTATATTATAGTAAAGAAGGATTCTTTTTAAAGAAGGAAGTAAAATAATGAGATAATTTATATTTATAATTCAAATTTGTAAATTTTTCAAATCAAATGAAATAATAGTACAGGTTGCAGCATTTATCGATATCGATTGTGTGGTATATGATTACTTCACTAGTCCGTCACTATTGGAGCAAATTCAAAAGTAAAATAATACGTGAGCTTTCTGATTGGCCGAGCGCAAAATGTCCTTTAAATACATTGGTAAATTGATTGACATTTAGTACGTCATCTCATACTTCGCCCCCCGCGCCCCGATTTTTGGTTGAAGCGGTTTCCATAGTGTTTTTAGAACATTAGCAGTCTATAGGAGAGAGAAACTTTTTCTTTAAACGTCTTTGGCGTCTACCTATGGTATAAATTTTAAAAATATTTGTACAAACGATTTTTAATTGTTCTGTGCAGAAATTAACCCTGTCACTGTATATAAATTATTAAAAAACTAGCGGTTCCTCACGGTTTCACCCGCGTAGATCCTGTTCCCGTAGAAAAATAATAATTATAGTCAATTTTACTGCCAGAAAAGTCAGCTTCACATCGGTGAAAGAATTTTTCAAGTTTTTCTAATAATATATTTTATTTAATACAAAAAAACTTGTCTCTTTATAATATTAGTTTAGATTGAATAAATTCTCAAATATGTTTTGTATTTACAGACAAATTTAAGAAATGTTTCAAAAATCCACAGAGCGTACCCTTCACTCGGATACCTCGACATGCCAACTTTCATAAATATCAAAGCAGGCCTCCCAAAAACAATTTCTTGTGAATCCTCGGGTGGCGTTCACACGTCGCTCCAGTGGCGGTGGCTAACACAATTTTATTCGAGCATAAAAAACGAGCTCATCATGCAAACGCCAAAGTCGTGGGACGTGGCTTGCTCCCGCGGTAAAACAATTTATCTGCATCGACGGAATTACGAGCGGTGCGTCGTGAATAAAATATGTCGCCGGCTGTCAGTCGAAGGAAGACGTTGTCTGTGAGCCCGTGTAGGGTTGGCGCACTCAGTTTTCACAATCAAAACCCTGGCATGTTACTATGTGTATTTGTAATAATCAGTCACTAAGAACATTTCGAGTTACATTATTAAATTCATCACCGTATGTATTCTATTTCCAAAATTTTAATATCAGCAATTCTGTCAATAAAATACTTGTATCCAACTTTTCAAATTAAAAAAAAACTCTTTTAGCATGCACATCAATCAAGTGTTATAGTTTCTATGATATAAAATAACATATTAGCTGTCACCTACAAATTTAATTGTTTTACGTCTCAAAGGTATACGTTTATGGGGATTAAAAGTAGCATATTATATCCTTTCTCAAGGCTTAAACTATCGTCCTGTAAAATTTTATCAAGATAGGTCCACCGGTTTAGCCGTGAAAAGGTAATAAACAAATAAACAAACTCACTTTTACATTTATCATATTAGTTAGGATAGATTGCTTTGCTCAAAGAGTTTAAAATATAATAAGACAAAGCGAGGAAAATTTGATGCCAATAGTTATTACAAGTTGAAAAAATGTAGTACGATTTCGACCGAATGACAGCTCTCGTTCATACTAACTACATGACGCTTGAGCTTCAAAGTTTTGTATGAAAATATTCCCAATGCCCCCTCTATGTCCTATTATATTTTAATCTCTTTGGCTTTGTGCGAACCCTGATCGCAAATTTCCCTGACGATGAGCGACGTGCAACGGCAGCTCCAGGAATTAGGTCCCGACAAATATACTCGTACATTCGGAGCCGTATTTTGGCTAGAAGTTATTTTGCAACGATGATGGCTGTCAAACGTGGACATTTCGTTTGACAGGAAACGTCTCTACAGGTAGAAGGTGATACTCCTTTGGGAGATTCGCAAAACTGAGGCATTTTTTTAGATAGATAATAATTTAGTAATGAATTTATTTTCTCTTGGTAACTTTTGTATACCACCTAGATTTTATCTATTTATCTCAATAATCTCCCAAAATTACTGCTACAATGTAGGTCTTACTTCGAATAATATAATTGGGTAGTTGACAGCATCGAAATTAAATTGCGAGTAGTCATACATTAAAAAGATTATCCCAAAACACCTCAAAATATGTATTTCGATTTTAATTTACAATTATAGCAAATTTAAAAATAATAAAACAATCATAAAAAGTGCTGCAATTGAGTACTACAAACTATGACGTCACGGTTTGCTATTTCAGTAGGTACATTTTCCATAGTGAAATTTCGTTTTGACAGATCGTAAAAAGTAACTGATTTGACTAGGTAGGACACAACCCTATTCCTCAACCCCCACGGGGATAAGGCGTTAGTGAATATTTAGTTATTTATTATCAACTTTAGTTGTAACACCTTTTAAGTAACACCCTGTACGTAACATTTCCTTAAATAATGACACCGTAACTACGAACGACTACGAGTATAGGTCCAACCTGTGCTTCTCGTGTGTCCTTTAGGTAGGTAGGTATATTTAGTTTCTACGTTGGCGGCCGAGCTTTTCTCGGAGTTATAGGTATGCAGTTGAACTTAAAATGCAAAACTATAATAAACTATATCTAAATACAAAATCTCAAACTGCGTAGAGTAGATTCCTAGATTCCCGAAAAAATATATATTCGTACATTCGAGAATTGCTCGTTTAAAGCAATAAGATAAGATACCTACTAGTTCAAGATTTGTTAAAGTAATAAAAGCGTGAACTTCGCCTTACCAATTCAAAACAAAGAGAACAAGCTCTATAATAGAATAAATCAAGCACACCTTTCTGATAAAATTATAAAACTCGGAGTTAAATATATGACAAGTGTATTTTTCGGTCGATTGGTTCGCCGCATCGAATGTCAATCGAGTCGCTTTGCATTCCGCTCCGAGTAGTTCCAGGGCCGGAATGGCCGATGTATTAATTTTATTGTATCAAGGTTAAAAACAGTTAACCAATACAAAACTCACGCATTTTATCCCCTCTTTCAGGCAGAGACATTATAAAACTTTTGAAAATACCCACTTCTCACCAGTATACTGGATGATTTTTTTTACCGTCTGGAAAAAAATATGACGTATAAGGTATCTGGAGCCGAAGTTATACACGAGATTAATTGTTAAATATAGTCATGTTTAGTGCAGTTTACAAAATCTAGAAAACTACGCACAGTACTACGCGCAGCTGGCGGTTGTAGGTAAATTGCGCATAAAAGGAAGCTACGAGCCTGCTTCTTTTTAAAATACTATTTCAAATATTTCAGTGTGTATTATTGACTATAATTGAGTAATGTATATTAGTTTAAGTAAGAAAAAAATTTTTTGAGAAAAAATTTTTTTTTTAAGTAACATTGCCAAATGAATCTATTACACTTACCTAACACACCACATTTTTTTCCAGACGGTAAAAAAAGTCACCCCGTATATTTTGGACCCCTAAACTTGACGGGTGGTGAGCCTATCGCCAAACTAGAGGGCAGCTACACATGCTACAGAATCAATTCTGGGACTTTCGGGTTGCCTCAGGATGTTTTCCTCCACAGGCTCGACTAGTGATCAAAAAGTCTCATTGGTACATTTACACAATACAATACCTATTAAGTATATATGGCTAGTAAAATTAATAGCCAATTAAAATCCAGGCAACATATAACCAACCTCAATAACCATAAAGAAAAATATATATATTTATAAGGTCCTGGAGGAACGAGGAGAAATTACAGTCCCTGTGACCTTATTGAACGTTTATTATCACAGTGATTGTACAGATTAAATCAGATTAACATCTATGGTACAAAGTTAATGGAATCGAGCTAGCCGCCATTGCGCTCTGTACCTGCTCGTGTGTGTGTGAGCAGTGTTGCCACTCACAGTTCTGACCGAGCCTGAAGGGCGCGTAATTTAACGTGGCTGTATGTCGCCACACCACCCCCCTACGGAAAAAATTAGCCCCACATGTCTGAAGGAAATACAGAAATTACAGATCAAAAGGTAAATTAAAACAAATTTTACGACCTGCGCGGGTGGTATACTCCGGCTTTTGGGATGAAGGTTTAGCACCAAGGTCTGGAGCAGAAGGTACGGAAGGCGCAACTGGAGCAGCAGGGACAGTTGGTGCAGCAGGCGCTGCAGAAGATGGAGTAGATGCAACTGGTATCCCAATAGCTGATGGTGTAGAGTCATCGTCGGTGTAAGCAGGTTTGACGCGGTTTAAGCTTACTTGGACATTTCGGTTTCCAACGATGATAGTGATGTTTTTGTCCCGTCTGGCTATCACTTTATATGGACCGGTGTAAGGAGGTTTCATGGATGTTCTAACCGTGTCGTCTCGTAAGAACACGTGCGTAGACTTTTCCAAATCCTTCAAAACAAATGTTGAATGCTGACCGTGGCGTGATGATTGAGTTGGTCGCAAAAGAGCCATATACTGTCTCAGCTGAGCAGCGAAACTCGTCACATCTTCGACGCGTCCAAGATTTCCAGAGGGAGCAAAGAACTCGCCTGGTAAACATAAGGGTTCCCCGTAGACCAGGCGACCCTCGGCGGAAGAAGCTTGCAAATCCTCTTTGAGAGCGGCGCGCATACCCAAGAGAACGACAGGTAAAGCTTTATGCCAGGTTTCTTGGTGACACATCAGGGCAGCTTTTAATTGCCGATTCATACGCTCTACCATGCCATTGGCGCACGGGTGGTAACTGGTGGTGCGGACGCGTTTAGAGCCACAGAGTGTCATAAACGTCTGAAATAGAGTGGACTCAAACTGGCGTCCCTGGTCCGTTGTCACGAGAAAAGGGACGCCATAACGTGCAATCCATTCTCTATCGAATGTTTCCGCACACTCCTCAGCTGTGATTCCGATCATAGGCCAGGCTTCTGGCCAGCGAGTGTATCGGTCGACTGCAGTCAAACAATATTGGAATCCTTGACTGTGTGGGAGGGGACCGATGATATCAATGTGAACGTGGCGAAAACGATTAGATGGTGTAGTAAAATTGGCAAGTGGCGTGATGGTGTGCCTGGAAATTTTGCTTCGCTGGCAAGCGATACAGGATCGAGCCCAGTTGCGGCAGTCTTTATTCATATTAGGCCATACAAAACGGTCAGCCACCAATCGAGCGGTTACCCGCGCACCTGGGTGGCTAAGGTTATGCAACTTGTCAAAATGTTACCTACGAAAAGATGGTGTCAAATATGGACGAGGTTTCCCGGTGGAAGTATCACAGAAGATAGTGACGTCAGTGCCAGGTATGTTGACTTTCTCAAGTTTTAGAGAAGAGTCAGTGCGCATCTTGTCGAGCTCAGCATCAGTCGCCTGTTCTTCGGCAAGTGCGGCAAAATTGTCCTCCAGTCGGATGGCCTCAATGCGTGACATGGTGTCAGCAACAACATTATCTTTGCACTGGACGTGGACGAAGTCCGTCGTAAACTGGGAAATGAACGAGAGTTGATTCAGCTGAACTGGAGGTAGTTTCTCACGTCGCTGGGAAAACGCGAAAATTAAAGGTTTATGATCAATAAAGATCGTGACCTGTTAAGCTTCCAAAATATGCCTGAAATGCTGCACAGCCTCGTATACCCCTAATAGTTCGCGGTAATAGGCGGGCCAGGTGGATTGGCGATCATTAAGCTTCTTACTAAAGAAAGCAATGGGCTGCCAATGACCGTCAACAAGTTGTTGTAAGCAGGCACCAACATGACTGGAAGAAGCGTCTGTAAACAAACCGAGTTTAGCGTCCGGAACAGGATGTGCTAAGAGTGTAGCGTTCGCCAGGTGGTCCTTGCATTTCTGAAAGGCAAGCTCAAGATCTGGTGTCCATGGAACAGGCTTAGCCCCTTTAAGCTGGGTAGAAGCCAACACGTCCGAAAGAGGAGCCTGTAGTTCAGCCGCGTTGGGGAGGAAACGCCTGTAGAAATTTATCATTCCTAAAAATCTGCGAAGGCCTTCAACCGTCTTTGACAAAGGGTAACTCCGCAGTGCTTCTATCCTCTCGGGAGGCGGGCAGGTACCAGTCTTCGAAATTTTATAGCCCAGGAACGTAACCTCATCTGCGGCCAAAACGCACTTAGATGGATTGGTGACTACGCCAAATTCCGATAATCGCTGAAAGAGGGCGCGAAGATGTTGAGCGTGTTCTTCGGCAGTTTTCGAAAAGACTAAAATGTCGTCCACATACGCGAAACAGAAGTCAAAACCACGCACCACTTCATCTATAAATCTTTGAAATGTTTGCCCCGCATTTCGTAACCCGAACGCCATATAGGGAAACTCAAAAAGACCGAAAGGTGTGATTATAGCGGTTTTACAGATATCGTCAGCTGCGACAGGGATCTGTTGGTAAGCTTTAACGAGATCGGTAGTGCTAAAGATAGCTAAGTTTTGGCCAAAATCCCCTATGTGGCGAACTGGATAGCGATCGGGCACGGTACGGGAATTTAATAAACGGTAATCACCGCACGGACGCCAGCCATCTTCCCCTTTCCGAGCCAGATGTAATGGTGAGGACCAAGGACTATCTGAAAGTCGAGGGGTCCCACATCGGACCATTTCCTCGAACTCTTTCTTTGCTAACTGCAGTTTCTGTGGTGCAAGTCTACGAGGGCGGCAAGACAAAGGTGGGCCGTCAGTCGTAATGATGTGATGTACCGTAGAATGCTTTAGAATCCTTGGCAAACCAGGGGGCCGTGTGATGTCTGGAAACTCGTGCAGGATCTTGGCGAAAGGCGAGTCTGTAGCGACGATGGTTTTAACTCTGGCTTGATTCGTTGAAGCAATAACTGCGGGCGTTGACAATTTGGTGCTGCCATCTATGAGACGCCGGTGATAACAATCAGGCAAAAGATGGTAATAGGCTAAGAAATCAGAGCCAATAATAGCCGTGCTCACATCTGCAATTACAAAATTCCAACGGAAATCTCGACGAAGACCTAAATCGAGGCGAAGTGAAACGGTGCCGTATGTTTTGATGGGGCTTCCGTTAGCGGCGCGAACGTCGAACTCAGTGGAGACGTAACGACCCTTCAGAAGTTTCAGTGGATAGCAGCATAAATCCGAACCGGTGTCGATTAAGAATCTTGTTTTCGTTACGGAGTCTGATACAAAGAGACGGCGGTCTGTCAACTCGCAATCAGTTTCCGCCACTACCGATTGCTGGTGGCGTTTCCCTGGTCAGATGTCCAGGTGCAGGGAGTTATGCACTTGGTGGCTTTGGTCCCGAACCTCTTGTGGTACCAACAAACCTTGCTGTTGGGCTGAGATGGTGTTTGCGATCGAGATTGAGACTGAGAGCGCGAGCTAGACCTGGACCGTTGACGCGAGCGATCATTGGTGAGGGCATCAACCTTCTTTGCCAATTCTTCAATGCGCTGCATGACTTTGTCTAAACTAAATGCAGTAGTTGCATTTACACTGGCAGACTTATGAGGGCGCTCATCTACGATGACGTCGGCCATATCGGCCACCCTGTCCAATGGTAAGTCCAGCTGTGCCATAAGAATGCGCTGGGCATCCTGAGGCAATTGGCGCAGCCACAACTCTTTGATGATGCTGTCATCGCTCTTAGTACCTGCTAGCGAGCGGAGGTGGCGCAGGAAAGAAGAGGGTTTACGATTACCCAACTGTTCGTCGCTGAGCAATCGGCGAATACGCTGCTCCTTGGTAACCGCGAATCTTCGAATAAGCTCATTTTTCAAGTATTCGTACTTGTCTGTTTCAGGAGGATTATTTATTATGTCCTCGACCTCATCAGCCAGTCGAGCATCCAGGATGGAAAGTACATGTCCATATTTAGTGGAATCCTTAGTTATCCCTGCTATCTCAAACTGTGCTTCCGCCTGTGCAAACCAAGTACGCGGCTTGTCATGCCAAAATGTTGATAACTTAACAGAGACGGCGCTCACGTTGGAACTGGGAACTTTGTTTGGCTGGGATTTAAGTTGAGAAATTACAATTTCCAATTCTTTGACCTGTTTCTGTAGTACCTCCTCTTGAGACATGGTGTAAAAAAATATTCAATACAAATATGCCCCACAAGAATACAAAGAAAACAGAAAACACAAAACAGTAAACACGCAACACACACACAAAAAAAAAAACAAAACAAAAATATCAATAAGAAAATTTTAGAACATGCTATAGCTAAACAAGTAGGTACAGTAAAACTCTGCCACCAATATTTATAAAAACAATAATTTCCACACACTATTTATAACAAGCAAAACTAATTTTGTTTTATTTGAAAGGGAAATAAAATGGAAATTATTTCAAGAGGAAATTTCCAAGAAGTTATGTCCAAAGGAAATTCAATTGTTTTCCTATCTAAATAAAAAATGGAAAATCAACACAAAATAGAAATTATTTCAAGAAGAAATTTCCAGGAAATTATCTCTAAAGGAAATCAATTTATTTTCCTGTCTAAATAAGAAATGGAAAATAAACATGTAATGCAAAATAATAGAAGAGTAAATTTCCAGGAAATTATTCTCAATGGAAATTAACTTAATAAAAGTAATTTTTAATTGTACGAGGAAGTACAAGTAATAGTTATGTAAAAAAATTAAAAAATAATGACACACCAACATAAACAGGTAGTATACAATCAGGTATTTAGTTACAAACAATTTGTTTGTAAAAGTATACAACATAGAATTTATAAACACCAAAAGTAAATGAAATTTGTAACTTATGGAGTAGGTATTATTAATATAACATGTAAAAATGATGCAGTTTAGTTAGCACCCATATACACAGTTAAAAAATGTTTTAATAATATTAATTAGAATGTAAATAAAGTTTGTTATCAAGTCCACAAGAAAGTAAACACTCCGTAGGTAAGTAAAATTTTGAGAGCGAGCAGTTCATGCAGATTAGTGATAATAACACACATGGGCTTAGAGTTAGTAGGTCCGTGTTAATATTTGTCACTTCACTTTTTCCACTGGGATAATTATAGTGTAAGTTCAACATGCACTAGGTATTCCACAGTTGAGGGGGGAAAAAATTTTCCTAGCAGAAGTAGGTATTACAAAAAGTTCGCTCACCAGATTGAAGGTAAGTTACTGTTACCATGCACGAAGGTAGGGCAGCTCTCGCCGCATGAAGGCACCCAGGTAAGTACCTAGGTATTGCGCCGCAGCGTGCGCCAGAGTCGCGAACCCCTCACAACTTTCATGCAAAGCTGGGCCGGTGGCGTGCGCGTGCACGAGCCGCTCGACGGGCACGAAGAAAAGGTGTAGGTAGTTATGCGCCGGGGCAGATTGACCGCTGTCGGCGAAGGGTGTCGGCGAACGGCGAAAGATGGCGGCGGCCAAAGAAAATTACTCCTGGGCCGGTTCTGGGCGACAGGAGACTCGATGCTTGGTGGGAATGTGCGCGGCAGAGGCGCAAGCACAGGTTTTCACACACCGAAAAAACTTTTCACGCACAGAAAACTTTGTCGGCATACGCCGGTTTTTATATTTTCACTCGCGAGTTATTTCTTTAAAGTAGGGGTCACCATTATAAGGTCCTGGAGGGGCGAGGAGAAATAACAGTCCCTGTGACCTTATTGAACGTTTATTATCACAGTGATTGTACAGATTAAATCAGATTAACATCTATGGTACAAAGTCAATGGAATCGAGCTAGCCGCCATTCCGCTCTGTACCTGCTCGTGTGTGTGTGAGCGGTGTTGCCACTCACAGTTCTGACCGAGCCTGAAGGGCGCGTAATTTAACGTGGCTGTATGTCGCCACATATTAATAGTTCAAATTGCATTTATCAGTTAGGAACCGCCGGTTCCAATTGGAACCGAGACAAAATTAAAAATCTATTGTGTCTGTGATTCATGGTCTGAGAGGTAACTATAAATATTAATCGTATATACGTGGTCCTTTTACATTAAGTGCAAATATTTAAAAGGTTGATCAAATAATTAACAAGAAACAATTTTTTGCATAGATTTTTATTTTTCATACGCTACTTAACTGAATAACATCTATCATTACAAAAAATAAGAATAATAAACAATACAAAAAAATATTAACAATACACGCACATTAAAAACCAGAAGTCAACAAAAGTGGCATTTTAGTGCCTACCGCACTAAAACGCCACTTTTGTTGTCAGGTGTAATGCCAAATCTACAATCTCGCTAGCTTAATAAAATTCTAAAATTGAAAGAATTTAACTGACTATTTGTAAATTTTTTTAGGGTCACAATTCCCTAATTACATGAGCAATTACTCTATTCTAGGAATAAGTATGGTCAAGCAACCGTTTGCAGACATTTTAGTTTTTTTTTATCGTCGTTTTCCCATGGATAGCTGCTAGACTTGCCCACTTAAATCCTTACAAGCTTTTGATCTGTGGCTCTGGAAGACCTATTTTATGCGGCGGCCATGCTGATGATAATGATGGCGATTATGGTGATGTACACTTTTCTCTGTTTTTTAAATAAACCTGGATTCGTCTCTGGATACTGGAGGATGGAGGACGGAGGAAGTAGCGAAGTAAAACAAATTCTACTTGAATGGCTCGCTTGCTGCTTGCACTGGATTACCTAGGTAATGTGTCTAAAGGTCTTAAAGTACCTACGTAGAAAAGTAGTTAAAAGGATTGGTCATAAAAATTACATTAAAATCAGATTATAGGTCTACTTAATAAACTCTGACTGACTGACAGACAAATAACAGAGTAAATCGGTAGGTCTTAAAACATAAAATTATGTACAGGAGTTCCTTAACATATTATTATAAAGTTAGCAATAAGAAAGGATTTTTGAAAATGCTCCTAACAGGGTAACATAAAAGTTTGAATGGAGGTCCATCTTTTGTCCGAAATCCATCGGGTTTACAGCTAGTTTCAAATAAACTATGTTTTTGTTTTTCGGGTTTCGTATCCAAACCCTAGATCCTATTATTAAACCTCGACTGGCGACAAATTCCAAAGTAGCGTTAGTTCAAATAGTTTTTATTTTCGATAATCGCGTTCAAGATTACCAGAAGTCTTTGAATCAATTCAGGGGTAGGTAAACCCTTGGTAAAACGTTTGAAACGTTTAAATATTAAATAAAAATATTGGAATACCTACGTGACCGAGCATCGACAATGTCTATCTTGTATTTGCCTTCATCTCATTGGAATTACGCCTTCGGTTAGGTAACTCGATTTATTGAACAGCTAGAGACTCTGGAAATGTTCGACTTCTATAAATCTATAAGTTGAGGAGATTAAATTTCTTCAGAGCCATCGTAGACCACCGCTCTTTCGAAGTCAACATTCGAAGATAATTTCCATCCAATTATTTTACTTTAGACTTTTCTCATGTCTACGAATGAAAATTCAAAAACCATGTTAAAAATACATAGCCTAATGTTACATATTCTGAAGATGGTGAAGTCATAATTAAGAAAAGAACGAAACGCTTTCTAATTTTGGCACAGGTTCTTATTTCGAGTATAGGAGGTAAGAATAATAATTGTAATATACATTATCTCAAAAAGGAATCTAAAATCTTGCAAGGATATGAATGGAAAAATACGGATCTGCGCAGGCAATCATTGACGGGTCCGATAGTGAGTCCCTCTACTCGTATGTTCTTGAATTCACTGGGCACTGTAATTAAACAGTCTGCAATAAAATTATTTCTGCTTTATTATTATTTAATCCTTCTACCGACTGAATTCCAACCAGTATAGAAGTTATATTGTCTTTCGCAAAGAATATCGGCAGCTTTGGTACCCACTGAAATAGACACCCACGGGGTATCACACTATTCTTGTTATATTGACTCATAACAAGTCGAAATTTTCCATATTTTTAAATTAATCTAGCAGTTGAAAATATTGAGTCAAATAAAACAGAAATATCATAGAAACACGAATCGATCGATTGAGAAATCTATTAATACCAAAGAGATTAAAATATAATATAAGGCATAGAGGGGACAAAGCGAAGATTATTTGAAGCCAAAAGTTATTCCAAGTGGAATAAGTCTAGTACAATTTCGACCGAATGACAGCTCGCGTTCATACTAACTGCATGACAAGGACATGACGCTTGAGCTTCAAAGTTTTGTATGAAAATATTCCCAATGCCCCCTCTATGCTATTATATTTTAATGTCTTTGATTAATACAAAAACTTTTTTGTTGTTGTGGTAAAATTGAACGTCGTGTCATCACGTCAACCATGTCATTCACTAGGGATGGCCAAGTGAAAAAATAAATAGATATTTATCGTATCGACATTTCTAAATACTATAGATAAAAATCGAGTGAAAAATATCGATATATCGTCAGTTTTACATTATTATTACTACATATTATACATATTCCCAAATTCGTAAAAAAGGACGATGAAAATAGTATATTTTTATAAATGCTTGAGTCGGCAAGTATCTAGTACCTAACATGAAATGAAACACGAAACCAGAATTGCGTTAAAAATATATTAAAATTGATACGAATTCGATACTGTAAAATAAATGTCGATATATCGCCATTAAAAATATCGACGATTTATATAATATGCTAATTTAGTATTTGGAAAAATATCGATATTTTAATATAGGTATCGATATTTTTTGCCCAAGCCATCATTCACTGGCATAGAGTAACTTATATGGCATGTGGTAGGCAGTGCTATTTTCTAACAAAGAGGTTGGAAGAAAATCATTTTCTTTCCTAGAGAAACTTTTTCTTTACACGTCTTTGGTACCTAAAATCTCATAATAACCTACAAAATACACTAGGTAACGAATAACTTTTAAACCTCAACTTATAAAAATGTGGTATGATTACATATTATCTTAGTCTGTCCAAGAACTATCGATTTTACACGGTTTCGTCTTCCGTGGGCAGGTGTAAGTGGGGTACCCAAAACACATGGACGTTTGCCATTGTTCTTTAGTGTTTGCGAATTAGTTGACTTGTATCAAAGACCTGTTTGCTCAAATTAGAATATAGATCCGTACAGTTTTTGTATCATTTTAACCGCTCGGTACACCGAAAAAGACTTCATTTATATACCTTTTCACAAATCAAGAAAACTAGACTGTCAACCAAAAATAGGTAATAGGTAGTCTCTTACTAGTAAGTATAGGTACATAAAGGTCAATTCCAAACTAGTCAAAATAGCTCGTTGAATGTTTCAATAACATTTTATGAAAACTTCAACTGTTTCCCTATTAGGTACTGTTCATGAGGCACACTAACAGACAGACAGACGAATTGACGGAAAGCGGAATTTTAGTTAAAGGTCCCGTTGGCACTCTTCGGGTTCTGTAGCCAAACCCTAAAGAATAAGGCAAAAAGTTGTCAACTTGGCTACTTGAGAAAATATCATATCTGGGGGCACGGCAGTGCCCCCGCCAAGTCGAGCAAAAAGCGGCACGGCCGTACTATCCTTTTTTCGATCAGTTTTAAGTGAAGCGAGTCGCAATAGTGACGCTGCGGCAGATTCGCGTCAAATTTGCGCTGCGATTTAGTAATTCTAACATAGAATTCTCATCCAATGTTTACCTATAGGCAAACTAACTGTTAAATCGAAGAGGGTTTTGAAGCGAGACTGTTTGTTCGGGCGAGAGATCCCTTCCTTCCTGACCAGCTAAGCAAACGGATCAGGCGATGGCAACGCGAGCTGTGATCTGTGAATGGACACCTCGGAACATCCGCTGTGAAGCATTCAACAAGGATTTCGTCGTTTATTTAAGTTTAGGAAAGCTCAGGCAGTATCCCGGATTTCTTTGAGTATTGAGGGATGTTTATATGAAAATTAAAGATCGTTTTGTATACGATTAAGTTTTTTCATGGACTTTTGAAATTAAGGCGCATTAGAAGTAGAGTAGCAAGCAATTTCTAAAAACTATGTGTAAATGCATTCTGAATGATTATCATTCATAAACCAAAAAGGGTTTGTGTTAGAAAAAAAATATTTTTTAAGGATAAGTGGGTATTATATGAAATCATTCAACAATTGATACAAATATAAAATCAATGTTGATGTGCAAGCAGAAGATCATTTACAACAAAACTTAAAATCGCGGAAAGGCTGCAATAATTTCTTTGATGATTGTAAAATAAGTATATCGAATTAAACAGGGATAGGTCCAATTTGCTCTATGAAACATGACGCAGTTTTGCACGAGTTTTCCCTAATCGCCCATGCAGCGGCCAATTTATCTGTGAATGATCCGCTGCCGGCCGCTTTTGTGCTTGTCCTCGGTTCTAATTGAAACTATTTTGGGCACAGGACAATGCGGCATTGTCCGCGTGTCCGGCTGTGTTTGCCGCCTTTATTAATTCAGGTGGGCGTGGCAGCGGGTGGGCGGGGCGAGGCGGGGCGTGTGCGGTGGCTCCTCCCAGCGGCGCGGTACAGACGGCCGCTTCGCTCGCGACCTAGTCAGTCCGCTTGTAGACGCGACCTCCGCCGCTCATCCTCGCGCGGACTTCCTAACTTCATCACGTACGATGCACTAACTTCTGAAGTTATCACGAACTTCTGAGTCAGTTAACACGGTAGTTTGGGCTGTGTGCTGTGGTAGCGGCCGCGAAGTGAGGCTCTTCCTGTGCTTCTGGCAGCAGCCGCGCCCCACACGCACACGCCAAGTAAGTTTAAACTTATTAGAAACTTTGATAACTTGTATTTTAATGAGGATTCATTTCGTATTTGTTATGGCTTGGTCAAAAAGTCAGAACAATTTTACTTGATGTACATACTGAAGTTGTAAGATTTAATTTGAGTACAAGCTATTATTAATTTTATGCAAACGACAAGCTACATGAAAGTGGAATATAAATATGAAATTCCAATGTTAATAGGTACATTTAAAAACAAAAGTGCTGATCAATTATTTAATTGGGTTCAGGAAGGCGAAACAATCGCAAAGACGTTTGTAGCTCAGTCAATTTTGCAACTTACCACTAGTAATGTATTTCGTGAAACGTAGTTAAATAGCGACGTCGCTATATAAATTTAATATTTTTGAAAGAAGAAAACCCATAAGAAAATTTGACTTGTCTAACTTTAATAACAGTATTATTACCTACAATATAGTTGTCCTGTCTTAGCAGGTCAGTATACCTAAATGTGAAGAGAGCATTATAAATCATCCATATTTTATTATTATTTAATTTGTAATGTGTATATATAATATACACAAATTCCTTATCATTTTACTGGTTATATAGTAAACTATAACATTTCATATTCATAGTTGTAAAATTTCTTTTAAATTATCATTTTTCGAGGTTTCATTACATTTAGGACTCCAGTAGGTAATAGGTAGGTGGTAAAAACCAAAAGACAGTCATAATTTGTTTCAGCTAATTGCTGTCCACTGCTGGACAAAAGTCTCTAGAGAGATTTACATTATTAAATTAACTCTACATATCTAACTTCTATATCTATACAAATATTGTTCGGACTTCAATTTCATGTGATTCACAATGTATTTTTATGGTGATAATGAAAATATTAAATTTATTACAACAAAAAGTTACAAATTAATAATTTCTAATAAGTATATTTGGAAGATGGTTGCTGAACTGATATTTAAGGATTCTTATTTCCATATAAGTATTTATTTGCGACACAAAGAAAGCTAGATATCGTTAAATTACCAATAAATTATAATAAACGATGTGTGAGCGATAAACAACCATACAAATTTATTAACCATACAAAAAATTAACTATCATCAAACAATATTCCGATTAAGACAGGCAACTGCAAGTTTCTAATGTACCTAAGTGCCTTTTTATTATCTGCTGAGTCATTTTATATGTCAATCAGCAGTATCTAACATCAATTATATCATGAGAAAATACTTAAATTGAGTTTAAGTTTTAGTAAATGAGGTGATTTCACTAATATAATCACTTATGTAGCGCACTCGGTAGACTAAAAATGTTTGGCTTATGTTCCAAAAAGGAAAACTTTTAAAATAAATCTATTCTTCAAAAGTCTCTCTTATGTTACGACCCAAAACCATTCTTACAAATAATTTCAATTCTTTTAGACCGAAATCAGTAGATCTTAAAAAAACACATCCAAAAACTAATTTGGTTACCTACACTCTTCTTGGCACACAACGAGCGCGAAATAAAAAATCTCTATCCTAACAAAGAAAAGTCGATAAAAAAGAAAACCCCGGCTTTTATTTCGGTAAATTCAAGGGAAACAAATCAGTCGTCATCGGCTATTGATGCTCAATCGCGTCTTTGCTATCGCGGGATAAAAATGTCCCGCCCGCCCAAACCATGTTCCCCCCCTTCCCGCTGGCTCCCGCTACCCCTCTTACCCTGCGCCGCTCAAATCATCGCTGACAATGTCGATTCGGTTTTATTGGCTGCGATCTTTTTATGGCAATTGGCGTGGATCGCTTTACCATTCCGATTGCGGTTTTGATTTGAGTTGATGATTTTTGATGTTGAATGTATTTGGAAAGAATAGTTTGCTGATTATTTAAAGTAGCAAGATGTTTCTTAAAGTAATTATTTTTAAATTTAAATTTATTTAGTTAATAATCGTTACAATGTGTTATCAAATTGTACAAGTTTTTTTATATGGGACTGTGTGAGACAGTAGGTACCGTAAGGCTTGAGACATTGGCGTCATAATAATAACTGAAGATGAATACAGACTCCATTTTTATGTGCGTATGTATATTTTATTCGTCCTTATTTATAGGTACGTGTGTAACTAGCTCTCATTATGTATACCTATCATGAAAGTTCTTTTTGTAAAATAAACGTATAAAACCGTTAATTCTTTGGATACCTGTCTTCGGTTATGACATCCTAAAATTCTGACTAGAAAGTTTTTGAATAGGCAACAAAACGAATCCAATCGATTTTGTTAGTGGCAGATTTAACTTCAAATAAGAAAATACTAATGTTTTATAATTTATATCTCTCTTGTAATTTAGTCAATCGAATGATGAATTATTTCAGTCATAGTCAGTCTCGCTCTCATACAAACATGATAAATGAGAAAGTTGCCTACTTTACCCACGAAACCCAATTATATGTTTAGAATGTCTTGAAATATAAAAGATGGGCGACCTCTAATATATTATTTTCATAAATTTTAATAGTGTACTAAGTAACATCATAACCATAACATTATAAAATCAAGTTGTACTACACAAAGAATGTAAAAGTTTTCTCGACATTTCCGAATCTTTATAACATTTGTATTTAAAAATGCAATAGTTAAATTCTTTGACTTCTTGCTTTTTTTTTATAGACCACAGACAATTAGGTACAATCTTTATGACTGAACTCGAATACTACATCTTTCAACTAAACTCTATGAAACTTCTAACAGTTCAAAATGCGTATATCGGAGAGTAAATGACGAGGATTCCAACCTCAACAATAGTTGAGGCGATGCGGTGCAGTGTAATGAGGAGCAGGGACGCCGATAGCGATAACGAGCCGCCCTCGTTACCGCGCGGATTAGGGACGGCGCGGGAGATCTGGGAGAGTGCGGTGTGTAGGCGGCTTTAGATTTATTTTCTTGCAAGGAGATTGTTCAACGAAACGCTTAGAACTGAAACGTTGTCCTAGCCGGTCAGCTTGGCTAGAGGGTGCATAGCGCTAACTAAAGCGAATGTTTTTATAGATTGACGCTGCGAGACCGGTCTACTTTAGCGACAAATTTTTGGCCCAAAGTTCTAATTCTTCTAATTATGTGTCTACACATACATAATAATAATAAATATTACATAATAAAATCTTTATTTGTTTCTTCTTCACAACCACACAATTTCAAGCTACTATAAAGGTTTTCTTAAAAACTAGAGCATAGCTAGGTTTGTACGTTGAAGACTGGTGTCGGAGCTAAGCGTGAGCCCGTATTTTACATACATTACGCTCACGCCTTTTTCCCGAAGGGGTAGGCAGAGACAGTAGAACCCGGCACACCTCTCGCCCCTTATCCACATCCATCAATCGGTTCATACATGCTCGTCGGTTTCGCGTGTGTCTAATTGCTACGTCAAAATTAGATTTAATGAATCAACTGAATTTATTTTTTATTTTTAAGGCATCGTACCTATACGGAATAAAAAAAATATATTTGCTAACTCCGTTATCCCGAGAGGTTCCACAAAAGTTTTTCAGTCCAACTCAGATTTGTCGTGCGTAAAATCCCTCTGATATTTCAGCAATGAAAAGCACAGATTCTCACAGGAACTCCATATCAAATGCCCTATACGTAACAAAATTTCGTGTCCATAATAGTGACAATGTGACTATCACAGTGACATAATATGACGTTTTTGCATAACAACCATGTTATATAACGACTGCACTAAATTTAGCGCGTGAAGCACGTGAACCCGCCTGCCATAACGAGTTTAGTTGATGTTAGTATAGATCATATGAATGTTTGCAGTTTAGTGGGACGTCAGCTTAACTAAATGATGCGATGTGAATACGTGATTTCACCGTTTCATGAAATTGATAGCTTGTTCCTTTGGTTTAAGTATAGTTTTTGTTGGACTCTGATTTCATTGATACCTAGTTAAAAACTATATCTGTTTAGAGTAAAATTTGTAGAAATATAACACTTATATTGCTAGGCTTATTTTAAGGTGGTCGAAACCATTCTTAGTATTTTTAAAAAGTTTGCTACTATGTGTATATAATATTTTTGTAATTATATACCTTAAAAAATAATTCAATATTCATAAATGTAAGTATACCTATTAATGTTTTTTATCTTATTTGAACGTGCGATACATTTGAAACATTATTTATTAAATTACTAACGGTTTTGAGCGGTTTTACCCGCGTAGTTCCCGTTACCGTGGGAATAAAATATAGCTTATGTTATTCAGGGATATTATCAAGCTTTCCATTGGTGAAATATTTTTTAAAATCAGTTTTAATATAAGTTTTTTCCCACCCCTTACACTAATCATGAATTCGTCACTAACATTTAATATTACCACCAAAAATGAAACAAACGGCCTCTAAGTTTATTAGTCTATATTCTGTACCTATCTGTACTATAAAGCTTTTTTTTTACATACAGTTTAGTTAAGCTGGTCAGTATATGAACATTGCTTGCCCGCTATGAAGTTTGGTATTCATATACCCGTATCAAAGAAGTCATGAATACTGGTAGAGAAAGAACAAGTTTTCTTTATAACTAGACACTGGAAATCGCAGAGTATTGTTTCCGAATAACAAGCGATGGCGAAAGGATTCAGGCTGCATTAAAAACAGATGAGGTTAAAAAGTATTCCCGCAAATGATGGCAAATGATCGTTGCAAACGAGCGTATAATAAGTAGGTACAGTTGTACCTACTGATTTGTGACTCTTGTAATGCACTTGTGACTCTTAATATCAGGTGACCCGTCTACTCGTTTGCCACCTTTTAAAAAAAAACAGTTCATCCAGGGGTGATGCAATTGACATATCTTAATTTATACTTTGAAGTCTAGCTAAAACGTGGTGTATAACAGTGTTCTAGTTTTTAAATAAGGAACAAAGGCTGTATTGGAAAAAAATACCTTAATGTGCGGGTATACTTTTAAAACTATCTATATATATAGCACTTTAGTGTTATTTTGTGTAACGAATAATCCTAAGCCTCAGTAGATTTAAAAAACATTGCATACCTAATACACAAACATACACGGATAAACATTATATATCTATAAAATAGTACCGTGACATACTTACTGACAGACCGCGCACAACTTACGCAGGTAGATCTTGAAATTTAGAGAGGCAGGGACTGTTGAAAATTCCCAAGAAAACTCGAAAACTACGAGCTCCACACGGACAACGCTGCTGCAATGGGAACCCGCTAGTAGTAGATATAGTACCTACTTGTAATATTTTCGTTTTTCGATGACCCAAATTAGTGGGAGTGTAAAAGTAAATATAGTAAATGGCCGCAGCGGTTGAGCTGCCCGTCTGCTCCGGCCGCACGGCCGATTGGTTTAGTTAGCAGTGAGCGTCGCGCCTCATTTGCTTGCGCCGCGTCGTCGCCCGCCGCGACTTTGTTAGCACTCTTTTCATCCCAACACCCGCTCTAACTATCCTGTGATGCGATAAATCTGTGTCATAAATGCAGTTTACGAGTGTGTCTGTGGTTGTTTTAAGAATATTTGAGACATGTTTTTAGATCAGTGAACAAGCTGCACTACTAATCACGTCATTTGCTATCTATATTCTATACGCTTTTTCAAATGTGAGTTGTTGAAATGAATTTGTGCCTCATCATGCTTTATTTAACAATAGAAGAGATATAATGTTTTAGAATGTTGAAAATGTATAGTCTATACTAATATTATAAAGAGGAAAGAATGTATTTTGTATGTTTGTTATGAATAAACTCAAAAACTACTGGTCCGATTTTAAAAATTCTTTCACCGATTGAAAGATAGAAGATCTCTGAGTAACATAGGCAACATGTTACGTTTTATTCCCGTGTTCCTACGGGAACGGGAACTACGCGGGTGAAACCACGCTGAACCGCTAGTATATTAATAAAACTCACCACCCTCACTCATTACTAGTCATTACCAGATGTCTTGAAAAACTGAAGTTTTCTTTATAAATATCTGTAAATATCAAATTCACGATTGCTATATATTATATCATAGATTTACAGAATAAACTATTTGTAGTATCTGTCATACTGAAACGGTTAAAAAGATAAAGGCATGTCAAGTTTAAGAAAAAAGCGGTGTATTTTTCTAACCCTTCAGTCGGCAAATGGAGCGAGAGTAGCGAAAGGGCATCGGGCGAGTGCGGCTGAGCCAACAGGTTGACGGCGGACTTTTAATGATCCCTTAATGATTGAGCCGCGGGCAAAGCGATGCGTATAACTTGGCCGCACTTATATACCTACCCATTAGAGAGACAGGTGAATTGATATTTTTTTGCACCATTTATATAGCTATATAATTTTGTAATCAAAGATTTATGGTTGTAATTAATCATTGAAACGTACATTGCACCTGATGGAGTAAAAGAAGTACACAGTACTTAAATGGCTAACCATAAACAATAAGGTGACATTAATTAGATCTCCATACTTCGGCCGTAATTCAAAATCTTGGGATAAATCAAGTTTGTGGTGTATTATGGTGCGGACGTGAGAGGGTGACACGTCAAGAGCTGTCGTTAACGCGTTTAATGACTCCTTAATGATTATGGACCGCGCCTCGTGCTGGCGCTTGCTGAATGCCAACTCAAGGAAAAAGCGACCACCTTGAGCAGTCAAGGGGTTGGAATTGAAGAACAGAATTTTAAAAGGGAAATCGTAATCGTGGTTCAACGAGAGTTGTGTTTTGGGGTCGGATTTTAAGATTTTTAATAAATATAAAACAATGTTTCTGTTCGTGGGCTTTTAGGAGCATCACATTAAAAAACGATTTTGACGAATTGTCAATGACGATATGTCCAGTCTCGAAGTAACAGAATATTTATTTCTTTGATCAAATGCACCAGGTGAATATTAATGATAAAACGATTCCTTAATGCGAAAGCAATTAGTGAGGAACCTATATATTATTCTGATTGAAAAAAGTTAATCCCTCTATATCATATAATTATATTTAAGGACACTGAATGTTTCTGTAATTAAATTTCAAATTGCAATAGTTCAACTTCGTAATGATTTTAGAAAGGATGTAGTGGCACGAGTTATTTGATAGACGCTAGTGACGTGCGGCGTGTACGCCGCCGGGGCCCATTATAAATAATCGATGTTTGCGAAAATATCGAGGGCTTTTCACTAATGACATCGCGCGGGAAAACAAAGCAAACGGCGCGACTCACTTATGCGCTAAAAGCGATTTTTCGACAAATAATTTCTAAAACTATGGGTTTGATTATGTGCCTTTTAAAATTAAAAAAGAAAATACACTTTTTTTATGCACTTACTTTGATGCTCATTTTCGTTGGCCCTGTATCAAATTAATGATTTTGAAACGGATTGGGGACGTGTTACTTTGCTCTGCTTTATTTAACAATAGGTTAATGAATTTTAAAGATACAATAATAATAACTAGAGCCCCTCCCCCTACCCCCCTCCCCCTCGCTTCGCTTAGGTTTATCAAAATGAAATGCCCACTTTAACTTTTTCAAGATATCGAAATGGAACATTCATACAAAGAAAGTTAATAAGAAAATATGATTGACATTGCAATAAATTGAGCGTTTTCTGAGCCTATTCAAAACAAACTAAATTCGTCGAGCACCGCGCGGTTCCAATCGGCACCCGAACAATTAAAAACAATTGTGTTTTATTTTATTGGCGAAGGTAAAATTCTAAAAATGGACATTCTAAATACATGATTAGCCATCTTATAAATAGCAGTTTCCACATAAGAAGGTAGCTAATGGTTTTTACTTAATATTTCGGAATCACTGCACGACATACCTACATACATTTATTGGTATCTACCTAAGTAGTATAGATCAACACTGGAACTAGAATTGCTTAAAACTTATATAAACATAATACAAGAGATTGATGGCTATAAATAACCAAATTTACGAGTACATAACTGAAGTTTATTTCTCGAATTCGGCGTTTAATAGGTTAATTCACGTGGAAGATGTTTGCGGAGCGCGGCGCGGTGCGCCCGCCTTGTTTTTCTTACAAATGAAATTATTGCGCGAATAAAATATTTTACTGTCTGTCAATTTGCTTGGTTCAGTTCGTAGAAACGTTCCGCCAGATATTAAGCAGAGGTTAAAATTTTATTTGCACGGAGTTATTGCCCCAACGCCGTCGTCTCGGCGTGATGTTGTTAAATTCTCTCCGGTACATCGGCTGGTTCGTGGCCCATTACTGGTTGATGTAAAACAATGCCTACAAATAAAGCAAAATATTTATTGTTATTTATTGCTTCGTAGAATATCAAGGGGACTTTTACTTGCTCTATAACTCTGTGTTAGTACCTACTTAGTCTGGCACTCATGAAATTGAATAAGAACATTTAACCGAAGCGATGCAAGACTCAGCGACTATAAAATTAATATCACCAATTTAGTTGGTAAGAAAGGCTAGATATAATGCTACCGCAGATTCATAGTTTGTTACCAGTAGTACTCTACTGAAAAAACCGGCGAGTGTAATGTAGCCTTTGTATATATATTTTTATATTACAAACTTACATAATATTATATGGTTACCAACTTTATGTAGTGACAGCAATAAAGCATTTTTATTTATTCTTTGGAATTATAGGTACATATTTTTTTGTCTTTGGTATGTTATTACTTAATATGCTCACAGTATTCGAATTTTCGGACCCTTAAATGTGACAGGTAGAGAGCCAATCGCCGGACCAGGGTGATGACATAAAAAAAATGATTAGTATAGAGTACGTCACTACAAATTTAGCATACCACTTAATTAAGTACACACCACATTCATACGAGGATCATACGTTCTTAAAAATCAGTGATGCTGTCAAAATATATTGGTTACAAAGTGACTGAATCGCCATCCAATAAAAAACTCCATACGCCACAAATCAACTTGAAACCACCAATAAGAGCATTCTATTTTGAATGGACCTGATCCGAATGGAGTTTGCAACAAAGCTGGTGTAATTGGTGCATTGTAGCTAGCCGCGGGCAGGCATCGTTAGCCTTTCTTTCGTCGGCGGTTTGTCCGGGCTTGCTAATTAACTATGAAATTAATTGACGCGGCAAAGTTTCCGAGAGAAACTTGAATTAATTGGCACGTCCGACTTCAGCCTAATTAGGAGCCTGAGGCTTTCAGTATTGCGCTTGTTGAGCCCGTACAAAACACATAAAAGTGTTGTGTGAATAGTTTTGCGTATAGAATTTTTTCCGGTGTAGGTTTTGGGTGATTTATTTGAGGTTATAGAGGTTATGAATGTTGCTCGAAGGTATAAAGAGTGTTCCATATAACTATGCTATTTATATATATTTCTTTTATAATAATTGTCACCGGCGGTATTTCCGGACCGATACGACCTTCAAACCTTCAAGAAGAGAGCGTACTCCCACCTCAAAGGCCGGCCACGCACTTGTGACTCTTGAGCTGCAGGTGTCCATGGGCAACGGTAGTCACTTACCATCAGGTGACCCGTCTGCTCGTTTGCCCCCTTTTTTTTAAAAAAAAAAAAAAGCTAAATTTAAGGCATACATGTAACTATTACCATTTTTATGACAGAGCAAAAATACAAAGTTCTGAATTCTGAACTTTTGTAAGTGCCACCATAATTACACATATTCTGTGAAAATTTCAATACAGCCGGTTGTATTATTAATATGTAATATTAATACACAACCCGTCAAAGGTAAGATAGACAGAATAGGCTTAGTAATAGCGTCCCGTCCTGTACGGATCCCTAAAGGGTGATGGAATATCAGTGTAAAAAAACATACCGATAAATTTCTCGTATTTAATTTTAGTTTGCACTTTTATTAGAGGTAAAACTGAGGTCGGGCAATAACTATACTTAGCTTTTATAATTAGTTTTTACTTACTGTGATGAAAAAAAAATCGTTTTAAAAAAAATTTGCCCTTAAAACCTTATCAGCGTCAGTACTACCTCATCGGTCGGGGAACGGAGAGGGAGACGATTGTCCCGGGGCCAAGGGGCCTCCATAATTAACTTACATTATGAATTATCTAAAATGACCGTCTGCGATTCCCCTAATTACACGTTCCCATACGCCGGCGTCCGTAGGGCTGGGATCGAAATGTGAAAGAGTAACGTTACATTCTTTTCAACACACTTGCTCATAAAGTGGCTCTAATTTCACTGCAATTAGGCACATAATGACACCTATAATCAAACTGAGACTTTTTGTTTGCTATTATTCACTAGTGAGTTATAGATTTTTTTTTTCAATTTTGTTGCTAGAGTTGCTTTGTTCTTAAAAAAGTTTCGATACAAAAAAGATCGTATTCAATCGTACTAATAAATTAATACACAAATATGGCTTGCTCATTTCATGCAACTTCGTATTTAAATAGATCATTTCAACTTGTACGTGTTTAATAAACAAAACTTTCACTCAAATATAACTTTGGTTTTCTCTGTAAAAACTTTAAATACCCCATTTTGTACGTGGCTAAAACGCTATCCACGACAAACCAAAGAAAAAGAAACCTAATTTTTTTAGTCCATGGCCGATCGCCATTGTAAGATGCGAGCGCATAGGAAAACGAGGCTGTATGGGCCTAGATCCTTTTGCCTTTTCCAAATTATATAAATAAAAAATTGGAAAACCAATTAATTTTCCCCGCCATTGCGAATGATTATTTTAAAATGATTTTTTAGTATTATTTATTCACAAGTGTGTTGAAAAACGTCGTATGATACACGTGTGTATTGATGATTACCGTCCTCGGCTCTCTTATGACCCTCGCCTACGGCTCGGGTCTCAATGGCGCCTCAGCGGTAATCACCAACTTTACTCACTTGTACCATAATGTACTATTTTCATGACCTTTGCATAGATACCGACTTATAATGAAAGGGTAAACTAACAAACCAAGACGAAAAAAAAATTGTCTTAAAAGAGAAAGGTATTGTTTTTCATTCAACCGCTTTGGACACCAAACTTGTTTGAAAAAAAAACACTTTCGATACCACCAATCTATATATTAATATTATAAAGAGGAAATATTCGTATTTTTGTATTCTTGTATGTTTGATACAAATAAACTCGAAAACTACTGGACCGATTTAAAAAAATATTTAACCAATGGGAAGCTAGAAGATCCCTGAGTAACAAAGACTATATTTTATTTCCGTATTCCCTGGATGAAACCGCGTAGAACGGCTAGTAAGTATACAATAATTTATTCACAAAGTTAAACAAGATAAAATACGAAGTATTTTCACGATTTACGTAATTTACCTGCTAGCCAATTAATACTTTCGCTACTTTTTGCAATTTAATGTATTTATATATTTGAATATATAAATAGGTATATATTTGAATTATTGCACATTATTTACTCATTTTTTTTGTAATGAAATCCTAGATACAGTCAAATAAACGCAGACAGCTGAGACAATTTTGTCTCCATATCAAGTTATGCTTTCTCCTTTGCGATGGTATTTTGTATACTCGCGCCGTGGCGTAGGTGTTCCCAGTGTAATGAATAGGTTTGTGTTTTATAGATATCTTTGTTGGGATGAATCATATTTTATGAGTGTTATTACTATTAATGGGATTTATTGGGACTGTTTTGTTTTATTTTGTCCCCAATTTGGTTTCTTATTGGAATTCTAATAAATTCTGTATTAGATCACTCGAGAAAGCAAATTGGCTTTGATTGGGAATATAATAATTATACTCCCAATTATTGAAAAAACATTTTGTAGATAATTTTAAAGCGTGTTGGACCACACGTGTTTAAATCTGTAGGTATTTTTTACACAGAGTAAATAAAATATTATATTTTTATTTATAAAAACCTCCTTTCAATCAGAGGGATCGAAATCAAGGTGGAATAAGCTGGCAGAGACGACGACGCTTCCAGATCGCTGCACAAACCGACGGTATATCAACCGTATCAGAATAGTGTTGTCAATCAACTACAATAAAAATATCGACACTGTAACTTTTACAAGTTTGTTTGTTGAACTTTAACGGGGTCTGTAATACGCAGATCACACTTTTTTAAACTCTGGCTACACTAATGACACATGTTTTTTGTTTTGTTAAATTTCTTATTTACTAAAATAAAGGAAATATATCCTTTCCTGTATTTCTGTATTTCCTATGTACTATAGTAAATTAGTATACAAGGACACATAAAATTAATGATATCTCAACTCTTGTCGAGAGCCTACAGCATACGCCCTTAAGGTACTCGAATATACAAACGCATATGGATTTTTTCTAAGCTGCTTTATATTTCGAGGAAAAAGCTTATACTTAGAGAAGAATTTCGGTACGATGTGCCCGTATTTCAATTTCGTTAAACCTACTTGCTAAATAATTCCATTTCAGTACTTAGATTCGATACAGACCCATAAAATTAAATGTGAAATTATAGGTAACTGGGACATTTAATAAAAACAAAAGTTTGCTTCTATATTAATTTTTCATGGCAATACCTCTGAAGCTATAGTAATGTCATTTAGCATTTTCAGAAATGGATTAATTACTCTATTTTATATCTCAGATATCGGACAAAGTCATGGTATAAGCTAGTTTGGAATAATATTTCTTCTTCAAGTTCTGGATTGAACACAAGAGGATTGGATTGACCGGTAATATCCACGGTTAGCGTCGCTAAATCACCACGTTAGTAAAGTAATGATCCTGCTGAGATACCGCTCAGTGCTCACATTCCAAATGTATTACTGAAAATAAGATTATCTGTGTAATATATGTATTACTGGTAATAAGATTATATATAAAATAAGATTATATAATGAGCAATCCGTTACGTAAAAGAACCTGTCTGTCTGATATAGTTAATCTTCTAACAATAAAATTACGATTAGTTTCCTAAATAATAAATTAAAAATACTTAAATTAATAATCTCACACCTTTTCTCCCCGAGGAGGTAGGCAGAGGTATTCAATTTCTTGAAATACCCACTTTTCACTTTTTCAGGAGAATATTCGACCCCTAAACGTGATAGGTGGTGGGGGGTTACACACGCCTCAGAATTAATTCTGAGACCTTAAATAATGATAGTAATAATAAATTTATTTAAAGTAATTAAATTATTTGTAATAATTTAAATTTCGCTATTGAGTTCCAAAGACTCGCACTTGTAACATTTTTATTGGTCTTAAACGAATTTTGACCATCTTTATTTGTGCCTTCCATTGTCTTACTTAGCGAATGAAATTTTATTATAAAACTTTCATTAATTATCAAAACACCAAACAACCCGACTGTGAGTTAAAGACACTGAAAATATTATAAACATAAATATTTTTCTGGTGCAGTCAGTTAGAAATGAAGCCTATGTCAATTCTAATCATCAACGAACGTACTCGTATGTAAATACATCTAAAATCTTACACTCCTTCTTAGTGTAGCCGGTATGCTACGGTACGCAAGTTAGCTAGTTTTTTATTTATCTATTTTGCAATTTAGGTGACGTTATTTAGATTGATTGATGAATTACTAAAGAACTGTTCCATATTCTTGCACTCTCAAAACTCTAAACATTAATAATAATAATAATATAATATAATCTCACGCCTTTTTCATCCCCGAGGGGGTAGTCAGAGGTATTCCATTACTGGATATACCCACATTTCACGAGATATATTGGACCCCTAAACGTGATAAGTGGTGAGCCCATCGCCGGACCGGGTCTGTTTACACATGTCTCAGAATTAATTCTGAGACCTGCGGGTTTCCTCACGATGTTTTCCTTCAACGTCGAGCTTGTGATAAATATTTACGTAAGTTTTTGAAAACTCATTGGTACATGCCGGGATTCGAACCCGAGCCTCACTATGATTTTCGGCCGGCTCTTTAACCGTTCGAAACTGTTTAATATAAACATTACGATGATTAATTTGTCAATAAACAGCTTTGTCTCAGCATTATCTTTCTTTATCCGTGGACTGAACTCAAGAGGCTTGAAGTGACCGTTAATGACCGCGGCTAGGATTGCAGAATCACCTCGTTAGCGACGAGCGCGATAAAGAGTTCTCGATTCCTTTAGAGATAACGCTTTCACATTTATAACTAAGGAATTTCACAATGCTAACTTAAAACAGGTTTAAAACAGTTATTTATCTTATTTTATAGATATGGAAAAAGTTTTTTTGCTGTAAGACTAAGAGGTGTGTTAGAGCAGTGATTAAAGAGCCCGCTTCTCATTCGTGAGGCTTGGGTTCGAATCCTGGCATGTACAATATAATTAAAATAAAATTAGTAATCTCACCCCTTTTATCCCCGAGGGGTTGGCAGAGGTATTCCATTTCAGGAAGTACCTACATTTCACCAGCATAATCTTTGGACCGCAACGTAATAGGTGGTGAGCGAATGAGATGTACCAATTAGTTTTTAAAAAGCTGACGTACCTCCATATTTAGGAATAGCTCGACGGTGAAGGAAATCATTGTAAGAAAACCCGCAGGTCCCAGAATTAATTCTGAGATATGTGTAACAGCACCCCCGTCCGGCGATGGGTCCAAATAATGTTCTGGTGAAATGTAGGTTTTTCCAGAAATGGGGTTAAAATCGGATGTCGTATCTAACTCACACCGAGTTAGATATGACATCCGATTCAAAGTATCACGATTAAGACTTTGGGCTTTTCTTATCCAACGTGTACAAATATATCGCTAGAACCAACACTACTTTGATTTTCAAAAAATCAATTAGGTAATGATATTATCATTCAAGACAAATTTCAACGTCTCTTATTTCATGGATCTTAAATTTCAGCTACGTTCTCACTTCCTTCTATTTCTAAAAATCTCTGCTCATAATAAAGAAATAGTTGCCAAAAAATTTAAGTTTTGACTTGTAAGCAGTTTGGCTTGTATGGGTCACATGTGCACCACTACAACATTTTGTCTACTGTTCTGTCGCGCGTTTTCTTAAGACAAATGCACAAAATAAATTGACAAAAAATTTGTCAACTGGTCCACTAATTAGTGATCGAGAAGAGTATTTCTCTCTTCATTATAATAGATTTATAATAATAATAATAATAATATAATCTCACGCCTTTCATCCCCGAGGGGGTAGGCAGAGGTATTCCATTACTGAATATACCCACATTTCACGAGATACATTGGACCCCTAAACGTGATAGGTGGTGAGCCCATCGCCGGACCGGGTCTGTTTTACACATGTCTCAGAATTAATTCTGAGACCTGTGGGTTTCCTCACGATGTTTTCCTTCACCGTCGAGCTAGTGATAAATATGTACGTAAGTTTTGAAAAACTCATTGGTACATGCCAGGATTCGAACCCGAGCCTCACTGATTTTCGGCCGGCTCATTAACCGTCCGGGCTATCACTGCTCTGATAATATAATAGATTTACTATTATATTAAAGCGAAAATAATCCAAAGCCTACTTCAAACCGAAATTTACTTTGTGTAAGTGAATTTTACTAGTACTACTTCAACGGGAAAGAACGAACCGTGAGTACCTACTGAAACTTTGTTTTCACTAGAATAAGAGTCGGGTCGATCGTCCGCGGGTAAACTAACAAACTGCTCTAATTTATGCACATAGGAGCACTGGTAGCTCGGCATCACTGCATTGTAAAGTTGCTTGCTTTTCTTCACATGGAAATTTCATATTTTCAGTAGCAACATTGCAAATTTCAATGCACGAGTATTCTAGCCCTTCAAGCATTACTATTGTCCCTGTACACTGTCTACCCCTGCAACTTGACTGGCTATCAAAATATTATAGTTAACTAAAATTAAAGTTATTCGATAATAATCAATAACCCATAAAGTAATAAATTAATGACTTAATTACATACATCATAAATCTCTTTAACATGTAACCCTATTTTACATTCAAATACATAAATGAATAATTTAAGTTCATTGGCTGCTTCCATAACTCTTATCACGTTTCAACACCAATCGCTGACAAATCATGGGAAAGTGACCAACAGATTTAAAATAAGATTTACATTTTCTCTCAACATAAACATTCTACATGTTAACAGTATTTTGTACGTTCATTTCCTTGAAAACAGCATACTAAATAACGCTTAGAATACACTAGCAACACGACAATTTGTTAGCCGTAACAACAACAATTGTACAACAATAAGCCATTAGACAAGTTGCTGGAAATTTTCCGGTTATTTTCGATTCACACCGATTGTTACGGCCGACTCGGCCATTCGAAGGGCTATAACTCCGCCCGAGACCCGCTTCGAGTGAGGTCTATGGCCTATGACGCTCGGAATGGTATATTTATGGTATATTTGTGGTATATTTACGGCCTATATTATGCTAGAGATTTATTAGGTGCGGCATAATTAGCACGCGTTTAGATTTATAACGCGATTCAGTACAGGAATGAAAGAGTTATACGAGGTTTAGTCGCACTAATGAGGCGATTTAACTTTCCTCTTATTAACAGGTAGATTTGTGTTCAGCGCTGAGCAAAGTTAACGTGAGTATTGTAGGTATTTGGTATACCAAATTACAAATTAAGTTCAATACAGTGTTCAGAAATATTTATGCATGTAAAATTTTGATGGCTTTTGTCATGTTATGGTTTTACGAGTTATTTGGACTCAGTACTTTAGGTCTAATAGATTATGGTAATAATAGAACATAAAAAAGTGGATTTATTTCTTAGCAACAAAATATAAAGCATTATCATTCCCCAAGCATTTATCATTTTCTGATTATTAGCGCTGTTTTTTATAATTTTATTGTAGCTCATATTTGTTGGGCATGATAATTGCTATAGTTTGTCTTAAGAGGATACTCCAGTTTTGCCCAAGACCATAACTTACCATCAACGAAATAGTAAGTCACTTTTAATTCTCGAGGTAGTATCAGTAAGTAAAATCGATGTTTATCTGTCATAAATTAGTATAAATAAGCCGGTGCAGGCGAGTGCGCCGGCGCCGCGGGCGCGCGTAAATCACGCACAACCGCTTATTAAGTTGTTATGGCCGCCATGTTTGTTGCCCACGCGTGCCCACTCTCGTGCAATGTGTCCACGCCCTTATGTTTGCGCTAACTTACAATGTTACAGCCATGTATCCTGGCCGGATTATCGATAATACCTACGATAATATTTGTGATCTACGTATCGAATTTATGGTGTTAATATACTCGTAGTAATAGTAGCCTAGATTGTTTTAGGATATGACTATTTCAATTGTGAAACAAAACATTACGTACGATGCAGTTTTAGAATGCTATTATAATTCTGAGGTTCACTAAAGGCTTGCTGCTTTTGCTTAAAAAATATTTTAGCAAGAGAAAACGGTAACGAGGTACGTGTAATGTTCAAGTAATAGTAATAGTAATTGCAGTAACAAGAGTAAAAACTATTTCTCATCAAATCAAATCTTACAAAATAATTATTTTAAGCGTCCAAAACAAGCTTCGCCTTTGCGCTATGCGGCAACCCTTTGCCATTTTAGTGCCAGCCTCAGTATTGTGCAAGCGCAATATCTGTGAAAGTTGTGCCTTTGTATAGATGCAGACAACAATAAGCCATTTCGAATTAGCTATCGATTTATCAGCGAATGGTTTTCACGACCCCGTTTTGGGCAACGCCCCCAAACCTCGTTCAGGTATGTGGAGTGCAATGCAAAAAGACGCCGACAGTTTTTAATTAAAATTAAAATTATCTGAGATAATCGTGTATTATTTTTAATTGCAGACGCTTACTTGTTGGTTTTGTCTGTAGTTGCGGGTTTTATACACTTTACAAAGAAAAAACAACTTGGTTATGGAAACAATGGACGCTTATTATGAGTCTTAACCTACATATTACAAGGTACCTTCACTTTTTTTCATATAAAATATATTTCTGGATTAATACGTACGTTCATATCCAACAAACATTTGAGTGTACCTAGGTATGTTACAAAAAATCATATTGTTGAATCAACAATGTTGGCTTTTAAAATTGAAAAGCAGATATAACAAAACTAATCTAATCATCGAATCGAACAACACGTAGCTCGCACTCTTTTCTAGCTTACTTATCAAGCATTAAACTAAAAAAAAACATGTTTTGTGCATGTATAACAAAATTTTGCTAACATAATCATCTTTTTAATTAAATCATAATATAAAATAACAAAAAAATTATTGCTAAACCGTATTAGTCAGAATTTTTCGGTAACTTTATAAGTAAGGACCTTATACCTAATAAATTACGGTTCGAATAAATCATTATAATTTTTTTGTAAATCGACACTAATTTATTTCGCAATTTGTAGAATAGCATTTTGTCCACCAAACCGGAATAAAGTCTATCTTATGTCTTTTTTAGAGACCACACAACTCTATGCGTTATAGTCTTTCTGTAGCCATGGTCAGAGTCAATCCAGTTGAAAAATAATATTCGTAGGGGGGCATTTGTATATATATGGTACGTATCATATAAAACATGTTTATTAGGGACACTCAGCTTCATAAACTTTCATATCTATGTAGTTCATATCACCATTATCAATCTACCATAACGGAAATAACTATAGATAACGTGAGAAAAAAAGGAGGTGATGATTTCCATAAATGTAAATTTCTTCAAAACTAGTCAAAATAGAATTGAATTAAAAACTATAGACTATATTGTATTGAAAAGAGATTTATATTTGACTAGCGACCCGCTCCGGCTTCGCACGGGTGCAATGCTAATACTAAAACCTTCCTCTTGAATCACTCTATCTATTAAAAAAAAACCGCATCAAAATCCAAAGCGACTTTGTTTTATACTATGTAGTGATTCAAATGCTACCTGTCACTTCAATAAGCTATCATGAATAGTTTAGGAAAAAATATTGTACACATTGGAATTAACATTTTTATTACAGTGTCTGACAAAACCGTAACAATCTCCCGAACAGCTGCATATTTAGACTTAAAGCTGATTTTGCACACTGTTTAGTTAAGTTGGTCAGTAGACAGATATTGGTTCTATAAACGGGTATATGAATACCAAAGCTCAAAGTGGGCTCAATGCTCATCTACTGACCAACTTAACTAAACAGTGTGTAAGCCAGCCATTACGAATATTACGATATCTAATAATTTTAAGTCGCTCCGAATGGAGGTAATTTACTTACTTGCTTGATGCTTAAACTATAACCTTTTATCTATATAGATAAATCCAAAAACCCACAGACGGACAACAATTAAAGCAGGTAATGATTACACATAATTACCAACGCTTCGTAAACATCGGTCACGACCTTTGTAGTGTAATGGCGTCGTTGATTTACTGCCCAAAATCCTTCATTATGGTCTCGGATACCAAATTAATAGCAATTCTACGAATTTTAGTGCGATTTGTATTCATTCTACGACTATTTGGTGTCATTTTAATATATAATATAAATAGTATAATAAAGCAATACTATTATATTAATGACTAGCGGATTCTGCGGGTTTCACCCGCGTAGTTCTCGTTCCCGTAGGAATACGGGAATAAAATAGCCTATGTTACTCAGGGATATTCTAGCTTTCCATTGGTGAAATATTTTTTTAAATCGCTCAAGTAGTTTTTGAGTTTATTCGTAACATACTTACAAAAATATAAAAATACAAATCTTTCCTCTTTATAATATAAGTATTAGTATAGAAGTATAGATAATTACATATTGAGATAGTAATTGTTGGCTTCGGAAGCTAGATGAAGTAAGACATGCCACGTTTAGTTTAGCTCCTAAACGTGGTTTATGTACCTACTTCCTAAAGATGCAAGCTATTTTATTGTTAAGGCAGAGAGAACGCTTCTCGCCATCAAACGTAAAAGTTTGGCGAGGTTAGAATTAAGTAACATCACTGTATATTATAAATTTATATCAATTAAAAAAAGATATCTAGAACGGTTGAGCAGTTTAGTCGTAAAAATATTAAATTTTGACGTTAAAGTTTTATTAATATACCTACCTAATGATAATCTTCACAAATTTTCACTCAAGGTATGTTTAAAAAATCCGAACGTGTTATAGGGCGTGAACACACAAGCTCCGATGAGCCAAGCACGAGCGATTTGATGATACACCCCGTGAGAAGCGAACCGCTCTCAATTCTCAGGCCCAAATGCGAACAAAAATACAATCCTATTCGTTATTACCTTGTTATGGCATTGATTACTGACATTCGAACATTGTATGGGCACAGATAACTTATAATTTGAGAAATAATGAGTTTGTATACCTACTTATATTTAAACCAATAAAATTAATATTACAAGCGCAGCGGTGCGTCTTCATACGGTTGTTATTTTATATTTATTTTCAGGCTTGTACTTATCCTATTGGCGATGGCTGCCTTTAATGCCCACAGGCATTATGTTTTATTTTCCTGATGTTTGCTCAACTTCTATTTATTGGCTTTATTTTTAAACCTATTGAGTGATTATTACAAATTTTTTTTTTTTGCTTTCTCTGTTTATTTAGTACATACTAGTTTAAATATCATTTTAATTATGATGCTGATTTTGAGAAAAACATACTTGTATTTAAACTACGTGCGTCTGATGTAAAATCTATTTTACAGATTAAGTTCTTAAAAATATTGAAAAAATCCCGGAGTAAAGTATAAATTTAGTAAAGTTTATTGGTCATTTTGCGATTGGTCATTGTGCGTATCTGTAAGGTGCAAGTCGTTTCGCGATTTGTCATTCTGCGTATACAGATGTGTCATTTTGCGATTGGTCATTCTGCGTGTACAGCATGTCATTTTGCGATTGGTCATTCTGCGTTTTGGTCATTTCGCGTTTTTCAGGGCACGATCAACTGGTCATTCTTTTTTTTAGTATTTGTTGTTATAGCGGCAACAGAAATACATAATCTGTAAAAAATTCAACAGTCTAAATATCACGTTTCATGAGATAAAGTAATAGGGTCCCGTTTTAGCCTTTGGGTACGGAACCCTAAAAATGTGAAATTGAGAGAACAAAGAATTTTTATAATTACCAATCACAATTCACAACTCCTGTCAAAATGGCGTCGTAAGGTTAATTCATTCCTTACAAGCCTCTGTACTTCAACAGTCATCTCGTAAAAGACTCATGATGACGTCTAATCACGGTAATACGCGTCATTACGCGAGCACACGTCATTACACGCACACACGGCTAGTGACGTCATTACTTCGGTTTTTTCGCAATTTGTCTGGAAACATTAATTAAAACACTCCCCCGGTATTTGAGACAGTGAAGCGACTCGCATAATGCTGGTTGCACACTGAGCACATTTATAACCTTTGATAAACAATAATTTATTTATTACTACATATATTATACCTTGTTAAAAGTGGGTATTTCCACAGAAATGGAATACATCTCCCTCCCCCCCGGGGATGAAAAAGTCGTGAGATATTTTTTATTATATATATATACAATTTACTAGATATACAATTAAAACTATAGAATTTATATTAATTTTTGATTGAAGTTAATCAGACACATTTGCAAAATATTATAGACTATTTGTATTAATAATGATAGTATATATTGTTGACCGTACAAAAAAAAATGGATTTCAATACATCAATTTATTAAGTATATGCACATTATTGGATTTGATACGACATTATTCAATAAGCTAACTCTTTTTAAGTAAGTATGTACCTATGAATATATGTCGACTGATGCTGAATAAGATTATACGTCCACGATAGAGGTAGAATGCTTCCTCGCAGGACACCGTCTCCCGGTGTCCCTCCCACTTTGCACCTCGTCATTTCCTCGAAAGTAATTCAAATGGAATCGTGTGCGCCGTTATTAAATATTTCATAACTTACCTCGCCTGCCCCGCCCCTCCCCGGCCGGGCGACCGCATATTAAAGTCATAAAAAAGGGTTGTTTGATCTATCCCCTAAAACAATTTACATATCTCCGCTCAGCCCGCCGCTAAATTATTTAATTAAGAGAGGCATAAGTTTTTATTATTTTAATATGTCGGGCATAAAATTGTGTTAATGGAACAATGCCTGCCATTGCGGCCTGAATTTTAACCCTCGAAAACTGTGAGATTATGAGCCTCGCCGTGAATACTGCATTAATTTTGGTAATATTTTGTCCTAAAGATATATTTTCAGGATTTTTATTCAATGAATTTAGAAAAGTTTTAAAGGTTTTTTTTTAAATCATACCTACTAGCCAGAGTATTTGCCCCGCATATTGCAAATAAACTATACCTGTCCAAAACCCAAATTGCAAAGATTACACGAAACCATCGCAAAATGACGGTTTCGAAAAATGACGGAATTCTGACATTCTGCTTATCTGACCATTCGCGTTTCGCAAAAGGTCAGATTACTTAAGAGTACCTACGTAATTCGGTACTTATAGTAAAGAAAAACAAATTATTTATTTCTCACACATTAGTCCATATAGTGTTAGTAGCCTTACGTTAACCTTAATTAAATTAGTGTGTTAGTACACACTACGGTGCATCTTCCACCAGTGCCTGATGTAGGAATTGTCGAACCTTTCAGCGATTATTGACAGAATGCTATTATTGGAGCTGGCGCGAAATCTTTGCAGTGGGCGGGGGATTATGATACGATATATTTATATTTCTGAACTTAATTATTGTATTTTTAGCTTATAATATAAGATTATGATTGTTTTTATCCTCTCAGACCACGAATCACAGACACAATAGATTTTTAATTGTGTCTCGGTTCCAATTGGAACCGACGGTTCTTAACAGATGAAGAAACTCACACACTTTTTTTTATATCATTGAAAAAAGTTGCTTCCAATACCTATTTATTTAATTTATTTAGTTTGGGGAGCATACAGCTTAATTTACGGCAATAAACATTAGACGCAATAAAAAGCGGACGGCTGCCGTGTCGCCGGAATGCCTGAAGCCTGCCTGAAAGCGCCTGTGCCAGAACCCGGTATTTTAAGCAGCCGGTAATGAAAACTGGCGGATACACGATTACTAGCTAGATCTTTGCGACACCCTATATATGTAATGCTGGTTCTGCTAACTAGAGTGCAGTATTTTAGTAGAACGTTGTTAACGTTTTGTTTACCCTTTTATTTCTGAATGTTTTATGTTTTTTTTTTCACAAAAAACAAGGCTAGATAGGTACCTATTTAGAGAATACAAAATTTTTAGGGTGTAGGAAATACTTGCCATTTTGATTATGAATTGTTTTGTAATTATGATTAAAAATAAATAACAAAGCAAGATATTTTGAGGTTATGAAATTGCAAAGTGTAAATATGTGGCAACATTGTACGTAACCTTACTCTTAACCTTAACTACTTAATAAATAAAGATGTTCAAATTGATTGTCTATTGAAGTCTATAATTATCTATGAATCTACTTTAAGAATATATTATGCTGTTTGTTTCCCAAAGATATAAAATAAACATAAATAACTGGAGTAACTAATCTGGGTACTACTTTCATTTTACACCTTGCTTGACGGACCTCGCACCGTAGGCCAGCGAATGAACATTCCTGCACAGTCGGACCACCGGACAGTCGACAGGGTGGTTGTTTTTGACCACCCCAGGTTAATGAGAGCATTTTTATGTGCTCTCGCAATGAGGAATGCAAATTTGGCGGCGGTTACCAGCGCGTTACATTCGCCATTGTTTTAATGCCGTCGCTTTATGCCACCCTTGGACTTTTATACCTTTAAATTCATTAACCCCCAAGAGTATTACGCGAGTCTTTAGGACTTTGCGTTTATTGTTTGTTTTTGGGTCCTACGTTGAATAGATGCTTACAGGAAGATAAAAGATAATATACTGAGTTCCTCTTGGTACATGTTATGAGGCCCTGCCTGTCACACACACAGTATGTTACTTATAGGCTATAAGTAGCAGTGGCCGCGTCTTATCTGTTTGTTGTTTAGGAGCAGTTGTCCCAACATTAGTTATCGCGTCGCCTAAGAACTATTTTGTGTTCTGCTGGGATGAAAAGCAGTTCATGTCCCTCTCCAAAGTCTAATCTAAATCTATCTCTATACAAATATAAAATTAGTCAAGATTGTTCTGCCAGTGAATTAGGTGACCACCTAGTGGCATTATATCACGAGCGCCTCCGTGTTTCGGAATGCACTTTAAACCTTTGGTCCAGGTTTTTCGTTGTGTTTACGCACAATGAAGGTAGTTCAGCCATGTCAGATATTTGGGTGGTCTCACAAAACTCTAACAGTTAGGTGGACACTAGTCCAACACCCTCTCCCAATACGCGGTGGGCTTGCGTGGGGGATTATGACCCATACTTCCTCATGTGTGAGGAAATACCCTTAACGGATCAGTGGGCTGTTACGGGTTGATGACGGTGATGATGATGGTTCACCGGTTTAGGCGTTAAAACGTAACAAATAGACAAGCTTTCTTAATATCGTATAATAAGTATTGGAATAAATAATGAAAACGCATAATCATGAGGTTCTTCTTCTTTGAGGTAGTTCTTAGTCATCTTAACTTATGTTTTGCTAAGGCGCATATTTTCACATAAAAATCAGGTATTTTTCAGCCGAGCGGAGAGGCGAGAGACATGTCGCCCTATCTTTTAAAACAACTACTTACACTGTATTACAACAAGTTGAATTCCTGAGCCACTTATAGTTAGCAAAAACCTACAACAGAACGACAAACTTTGCTTTCACGCAAATTATTTTATTGTAATCAATCAGTGCATTGAGCGGGTTACGTCAACGAGTGTTGGGTGCTCGCATTTTGTCAGAAGAATCTGTGTGGTGCCATATTTGACTACAATTTTACTAAAAGGCAATACATTTTTGGTGTATTTAATGTATGATTACATTTGTGGTAGGTATGATTTCAAATAGAAATGGCGGCTGAGACTTTTTATTATAAACTAGCTATTCCCTGCGATTTCACCCGCTTGCACCCGTGAGAAAATTAAACTTACAGAAAAAATATTAAAGATTTTTTAAATCGGTTCTATTCATTACAAATAAACTTTATTTTTATGTTTATTTATACAAACATACAAAAACACTAATCTTTCCTCTTTATAATATTCCCTAGATTTCCAATTATACACGTAGGTTAAAATTTTCTTTGCTTTGTATTTTTTATTATTAGAAACTTTAAGGTTTTTTATATTTTTTTATTATGTACCTACTCAGGTGGCAAACGAGCAGTCGTTCCACAGACTAGTTGTGTGAGGCAAAAAGTTTCTTGAGAACAGCATAGTATTGGATTACCTGTCCTGCCCTGTCCAACTGATTATGGTTATGTTGATGATAGTTTTGTCTCGTTCAACGGTTGCGAAACGCTGCGGCCAGTATAATTCCGAACAATTCGTCGAAACACTCCCCATGGTTCAGGCAATAGAGAATGCAGAAGAAGTGAGTCCTATACAGTCCGCCCTGGTTTCCATGTGTCCGACACAAGCCAGCCAAATTGCGAAGCTGCCGAATGGACCGTGTTTTCATTCCAGTTTTTCTCAAAAACGAATATTGTAAATGGGAACGTGCAATTTATTTCATTCACTCGCGAGTGATTGCTTATGATGTGATTGTTAACTGAATTTTGCGATTTTTGCACTGAATATTTATATAACTGTTGCCAAGCGGTCAAAATACTTCCACATTAATAATATTCTGTTTGTTTAATGTTAATTGACGCTTTGTTTTACTTCATAGAGGTCATTTGATTGAGAATTCAATGCTGAGTGGAGAGTATACCCAATGATACTATAATTGTAGGTATGTTACTATTACTGGACTTGCAACTAAAATACTTAGTCTTGCCATAAATACTGAAACAAAGAAAAAAAAATGTTTTCTATTGCAAATAACATTTATTATTTTTACAGTGTGTTACTTTAATACATAAATATAAAACACTTTAAAATATAAAAAGCTTATTCGAAGTGGTCTCCATTGGCTGCAATACAGTCCTTTAAACGTTGAGGCCAGTTATCAATAGAAGCACGCGCTCTTTCCATGGGAAAATTCTTCACTGCCAATCGTACGGATTGGTTTAGGGACTCCAAATTATCATGGCGTTTAGAGCAAGCCGTACTCTCTAAAACTGACCATAAATCATAATCCAGCGGATTAAGATCGGGACTAGACTGCGGCCAGTCTTCAGCTCTGATGAAGTCCGAAACGTTCGTTTCCAACCAAGACTGCGTAGACCGAGCTTTATGACCCGGCGCCGAGTCTTGCTGGAAGGACCATTCTTGGTTATTGAACATGGTGTTGTTAAGGGGCTTCACTACCTTCTCAAGAATGGTATCTTGATACACTTGTGCCGTTGTTTTGATACCTTTTTCAAAAGAGTATGGCTCAGTAACTCCTTCATAGCTAATACCCCACCAAACCATCACTGAAGTCGGATAGTGCCCACGTTGCACTCTGTCGACTTATTGGGAAGCTTCCTTAGAGCTTTGAACATAAATACGGTCATTTTGTTTGTTAAAATGTTGCTCAATTGTAAAAAAAATCTCATCCGTAAAAAATTTTTTTTTGTGACTTCCCTTTGCGTACCGCTTCAGTAGTTGTTTCGATTTTACCACCCTATTCTTTTTTAAATTATCAGTTAAGAAATGACCAGTACGTTTCTTGTAGGCTGCAAGTACTAAGTCATCTGTTAAAATACGCGACATGGTTCTAGGTGCTATCTTCATCTCCCGAGATAAAATCTTTTACTTTCGGACAGGATTTCTTCGAATTCTTTCCCTTACTGCTTTGACCACCTTTTTCGTACGAACACTACGTGGAAGGCCAGATCTTTTTCTGTCACAAACAGAGGAGGTCTCATTGTACCCATTAATAGCCCGGTACACAAACATTTTACTAATATCAAGCGTATGGAGAGTTTTAAAAAATGCATTTGGCTCATATCTACTTTGTGTAATGCAATCACAGCGATTTGGTTCTCTTTATCACCCCACTCTATTTAAATATCGCAAAATATTGTACAATGTATTGGCGCCAAAATGAGAAAACCCAATGAACAATCATATAAAAATCACAGATTCAAAATTCAAATATACCATTTTGTTTATTTTTAACTGTAACAGTATTTATGGCCAGACTAAGTATATGAGATGATATTTTAGGGCCAAAGAGGTTGGAAGAAAATCATTCTCTTTAGTAGATATAAACTTTTTCTTTAAACGTCTTTGTTTAGGGCATTTGCAGGATACTAGTGTCTCACAAAAACTCGATTTCCGCTGGACCTATTTTCATACAAAAAAAAATTAGTTTGAGTGGACTGACTTTTTGGGTGGTTGGTTTTAATTTATAAATGAACCCGAGAGGTGGCGCTGCCTGTGTAACAGGACAACGTCTGCCAGGGCCATTGTGTATCAGTGCCACGGCTGGGTCCGAAGCGGCAAGGAGGAACACCCCAGGGATTCTCAGTGGGTATGGCAACACTATGCTGCAGAGCCCTACATAACCGGTCGGTCCCGGGTCGGTTGGTACTATGGAATAATGCATTTTCCCTGCGGGTAACAAAAAATAGCAAAAAAGGGCCAACTGTGTATATTTAAAAAATCTACATTTTGTGTCTATGTCTGAGACCGGTTTTGTACAAAGAATATTTTTTCTTTATACATAGCTAGTAATATAACTTAGTTATGTACGAAGAACAAGGATTTCTTGGTACATTACCAGGTTATGTACGAAGAATATTTTTTCTTTATACATAGCTAGTAATGTAACTTAGTTATGTACGAAGAACAAGCGGAATATTATCTTATCAGCTTTCTACTAACAATCATCAAGTATTTTTTAACATCTTGGCCAAACTCAAAGCACGTGCAACTTTTCCGAATCTCGCAGAGTTCGCCTGCCCCAGGCAGGTTCAATTACCCCAGCCAATAATTGGCACCAGAGCCGCGACAAAGCACCCACAATGGGCTCTGATTAATTTCCGAACTACACCCGAATTCTAACTAGCAAACATGCACCGGCTCCACGGGGCTGGCTCGGGAAAATTGCTCGTGTGGCTCTATACTTGAATGCATTGTTCGGACGATTCGATCCCGAATTTTTACGGAAACGCTGATTGAAATTGAAGTTCGCTTTTTCGTCCGACGATGTTTGGCGCTACTTAGGTAGACTAATTTTAAACTTTATTGTCTGATTATTTTACGTTGAAAATAAAAATCATTTTATTTAGTTTATAACAAATATTTACATTAAGTACCAAATTACAAAGATCGATAAAATAGATATAATCCATTATGTCCGGCCTAGTGGCATGCAAAATACATAGTTAGAGAAGCTTGTACAAGACGTAAAAAAATACGAATTATTAAAATTTTATAAAATTATTTAACACCAATTAAAAATTATGCATGAAAAACAAAGATACTACAATTACAACAAATATAGGACTCACTTTACATACATACATACAAAATTTAAATACATAAACTCACGCCTTTCAAGCCACAACGCTCTCGGATTACACTATTCCTCATTCTATCTATCAATCGTACTCCACTCATGCTTCTTAGCGAGCGCATTTCTACTGCATTTATTCGACTCTAGTGCTTCTTCTGCCATACCCAACTCTCGCTACCATACATTAATGTAGGAACCAACTCCCAATCATGGACAGCCAGACGTGCTTTTTTAGTCACTTACTGGCTCTTCATGAAGGCTTGCAATGCAATGTACCGTTCACCATATTACCTGCATTAACCCTCCTTTCAATATCACTATCACACTTGCCGTCTCTACTAAACTAGTCCAAATTTCTGTTTAAGAATTCAGGCAGAGAATAAAATGATTTGCCTAACAGTAGGTATAGCATATACTTTCGTTTTAAAAATATCTAAATTCTTTATTTCTCTTATCAAATAGGGATGGTTGAAATTTTTAGATCTGAAGAAAATTTTATATTATTACTTTATAGCCTGCTTTTTATTGAGTGTCACTGGCTTTTTTATTTAATTTGTCAGGCATATTGAATGGCGCTTTGTTGGCCATAAAAATGATAAAAACTTGTAAGAAGGTGGTATTTTTTGTTTCAAGTTTATTAAAAGCTTATTGTGTGAAGCAATTTTGTGATGGTGATGTGACAACTTTTTAAATAAACTTACTATCTGGCATACTACAAAAGCAGAGGGTACATATTGTTTAGAATCATAATAATACTCGTATCTAGGGGTATTGTTGGCTGTCCCATCAGAGTCTCATTAAGTATCTACAATCTTAATAGTTACGAGAATTAAATCCACAATCTTTATTTAAGAACATAGATGCCAGTCTTAAAATATTTCCCAGTATTCTAATTGTAACTTAATTTAGAATGTAAATTATAAATTACAGACCTGATTATAATCCGCACATTTCTCATGGGTTTTCAATCTAGATTTCTAGAAAAGCAGGAATACAAAGGCTCAGTTGCACAACATCGTGTTAATTGAATCTCCATCAGATAACGCAACGGGCCAGCGAGAGTGAGCTTTAGAAGGAAATTAAACGTCATTCGGTCACTTTCTTTACTGCACAATGCAGATTAATCTGCAGACAAGTATCGTTTATTACACCCAGCATTTCCTTGTGTAACATTTCTCATTAATATAATACTTACATACAATTAAATTATTTTTTATGAGAAATGTTGAGTTTGTACGTGACAGTTGTCTGTCTTGTAACGTCAGACCTCAGAAAGATATTCAAAAATATTCCGAATGAGTTTAATACTTTTGTCACCATTGTACACTCCCTATGTACGATCGCATAGAGTTCGCTGTTTCACAACTGCACAAGCATTCTGAAGCTAGGCTGTGAATCTGTGCAGAGGAAATTAAACGCCAACTCCGTGTATAAGCTTGTTGTTTCACCGCTCAATTAAGATGCTTAGTTAGTGGCCGACTTATGGCTAATGAACCAGCAATTATGCCATTTCAAGGTTAGGTACTTACTAACAGGCAAACCTATGACCTATACTTGGGTATGTTCATATTAAATTATTGTCCATCATTAAATTAAACATATATGTAATTATTAAATTCTGAAGTTTGTATTTGTAGACTCCGGTCCGGCAATGGGCTCACTAACTAGGTCACGTTAGAGATACAAAAATATAGGTAGGTACTGGTGAAAATGAATAGATAAATAAATATGTATTTCCAGGAAAGGAATACTTTTGTAGAAAAGTTTTATTAATATATATATATATATATCATTTTACTTTGTTACACGTTCATGGTTGCAACAACGATACATATTATGTACAACGCGACTTATCGAAGTCTCAAAGTCAACCTATTTTATAGCGTTACGTAACGATACTAGATATAAAACGATAATAGAAAATCACTCTACTATAGGTTCTTAGTTTATTATACCTACCATTATAAATCTTAAGTACATGCTCAGCTAATAAACATAACTATAGTTACAGTATAAATTATAGTACAAGTACTAGGTATATTGTAGAGCTAGAAGGCTACACGCTCCACCAAAGTTAATGCACCCGTGTTCAAAACGCATATGATTTTTGGATGCACAATACGTAAAGCAAAAGATATGACCCATTGTGCATGGCAATTAAGCTCAAAGTCGGAACTGACATAGAAGCATTGACTCAAAATCCATTAATTCCATAGAAGCCGCCCGTGAATGACGTGACGACCGGCCGCGCGCGACTGTCCACGGTTTAATTTCCTCCCGACGCCGCCAGCTGATTGTGGTGGACTCGTCCAGAAGAACTGCTAGACACGTCATTTGCTGACGTCATTCTAAGTCCACCGTGAAACATATTGCAATCAATGGGAGAATGACTAGGAAGTCTTGAGGCCATGGACTGAGAATTGATTGGTGCGTTTCTTATGCCAACAGTTTTACGATTTGTAGAATCATTCGTATATTTTATCACTACCTCAGAGGTGATTTTAAATATGTTAGATTTGATTCTGAGGTAAAAGCCCCAGTTTTTCAATAGGTAGAAAAATACATTGAAGGAAAGTGGGTATTTCAAGAAATTTAGGTACCTATAAGGCTGAGCTTTTTTTATTTATTACATTATTTACAAAAGGTTGCCCGCAACTTTATCTGTATTTTAGGATCCAGGTTTTAATCTATCTGTGTGACAAATTTCATCCAAATCAGTTCTTGCGTGACAAACGTCACATTTATAATATTAGTATAAGAACAATTATTTATTTATTTATATGTGATAATCTTGAGATGTACCTAGGTAATGTCTAAATTACGAAATAAATGTTGCCAAAATTACTAATAGGCCCAGGAACTTCTCAAACCAGCCTTCTAGAAACAGAACGTAACCACAAAACTTAAAACCACAAGTCACACGTTTTAAGGTCTTTTACAAAATCTCTAGTAAAACCTGTAGGTACGCCTCGATTGCGCAAATACAAGCAGTTTAATAGGCATGCCGAAAATAGTGCACTGATTAGCGTAGCGTGCGTGCTATCCTGCTGCATCTAGCGCGTGCTAGCACGGCGTGCCGGCGGGGCGTGCACCGGCGTGCTGGCGTGCCGGCGTGCCCGCGTGCCCAGTCCAATTAGACGACTGCCGCACCACCGGCTAATGGGCCATTAACACTCGCTTTACACTGCGCGGGCATCGGTTACCATCTATTCTGTTACAGCCTAACCAAATGTTTCCTGCATGTAGGATCAGACGGTCGAGAGGTAATGTTTGACAAATGCGGTAATAGCTTCAACGATACATTGTATATGTATTGTAGATATCGTGATACGGGTAATCATCGTCGCTTCCGATTTGTCGGAGGCGAGTGTAGACTTGTAAATCTCATCTCACTTGTTGTTTATGCAACATGTAACAGAATTAACGCAATTCCTGAAATTAGTATGTTCTGTATCGACTACTTAACTAGTATTGGCTGGGTGCGAAGTAGGGGGTGGGGGAACCACGAATCGATCGCAGCGCCCATGGTGGCTAAAAAAGAAACTCGGGTCGGACGAACTCAGACTAACTGTCACTTTTTACTAGAGAAATTTACGTATTCGTGCATTCTTAGTGGAAATAAATACTTGAACATGGGTAACGAAACCCATTGCGTAGTCAACTGCAAGAATAATGGAAAAAATAGTGATCGCAAATTCTATAAATTTCCAAGAGCAAGTTGAAAACAAGATCAACGACTGCAATGATGTTTTGTATGGCGTTGATGTCACTGAAGTTTGTCTAATTATTACACTAGCTTCAATGGTGTGGCTCATTTGATTTTCACATTTTATTTCTTTTACATCTTGCACATGTTAAGCCAAAACTAACTGTTTGTCTTTTGTAGTGGTTTGTGGCTGGAAAACTATATTGTGCGTTATTGTCCGGAATCCAGTTTTTATAATCAATTTGACCATGTCAAAGATATTTTAATCTCTTTGGGCCATGTTGAACTGAAAATACACAACAATCTGCATTATTATCGACAGTACTGCTATAAATAATGGTCTACAAGATACATGAAACGCTCTAGTCGATAAATTTTGTCCATTTCTTTACTTATTTCCCGTGAAGCCATGAGAAAGTCCGTGTAGGTATACTGCCTGAAATTTACTGGTTGTGGCATTTTTGACGGGAAATAAAAAAGGTCAACATTATTATCGACGCTATAGACTTACAATATCTAACAGGACCTAAGTAAATAACGTTGTTTCACTGAAATTATTTTTGTGTTTACTTACTTTTCGTAATGACAGCCAGCCATTTGACATTTCAAAGCCCGCCCTAATTGTTACCACTAGTGGGCGCTGTCATCGCGCACCCAGCCAATAGCTGAATTTAGTGCTACCTATGGAAATCGTACTATTATTGATCTTTATTTAAGAAAATCGGTTAGACACAACTAAAGTACGAAGGCATCATAATTTTTTTATATTAATTTACTAATTGGGGCGTATGAGGAATTGCGCTTATTCTGTTACGTGTATACAGCTATGTGAGACATCATGTTGCTGAGAAAACGTTTAGATATCTCATTTAAATAATAATTTTTTTAGGTATTATGTAAATGAAATAAGAATATATACTTTTGTGGTTTCAATAATAATTATAAAATTATCTGACATAGTTTCCAGATCTCAGTCAAATATCCTATTATGTTCGAAAAGGAACCAAGTATAAATAAATTCCCAGTCACACCTGCACTGGCTGAAGAAACAGCAGGAAACGTTTGGAATTGAATCAGAAATAGAAACTGGCGGGTGTTTCGGAGCACGCGAGGACGAGAGTGTTCGGGTGAGCGGCCCGCGTTAATTAATTGGGTATTTTCACACGTCAGCGGCTAGATCTCGCCAAATAGATCGGCGGGCAAGGCCCTTAATTAAGTGTATCGGGTGGGGCGATCGGCTGCGCCCGCGCACTCCGCCACGCCAATTTGGCGCTAGTCTTCGCTGCGCTCGGAATAGGCGCGAGATAAGCCAACTAGAATGCTCGGTAATAACCTCATCATGAAATACGGGCGTCTTCTCCGTTCGCCCGATTTCAGGATAAGTGCTGCGTTTGTTTTTGTCTAAGTTTTAAATCTGGGTTCCGCATCTAACGTTGTAAAAAAGAACCCTCGCGACGCTCTCTAAGGTAGGTTAGGTCTTCACCACATAGTATAAAACAAAGTCGCTTTCTCTGTCCCTATATCCCTATGTCCCTTTATCCCTAAGTCCCTTTGTATGCTTAAATCTTTAAAACTACGCAACGGATTTTGATGCGGTTTATTTTAATGGATAGAGTGATCCAAGAGGAAGGTTTTAGTGTTAGCATTGCACCCGTGCAAAGCCGGGGCGGGTCGCTAGTATGAAATATAATGTGACTACGTTGTAAATACATATTTTGATAAAAAGATATTGTTTTTTTATTAATTACACTAACTAGTAATTATCTTGAGGGTCTATGAATTACACAGTTATTGTAAAACAAATAGTAATTGTAAAATATACGTACTATAATACGACATATACGGCATGGGCAGTAAACTTCAAATATTCTTTAAACGATGCCGACAGCATTATTAATCTTTTACAAAATGAATTCCATAGTCATTGATAAATTTTCTTGTTCAAAAGAATGGAGCAGTGAATAATAGTCGCACGTGTTGCCTTGATTATGACCTATTCGCGTCCGTCATGAAACAATTACTGCATTTTTGTGCTGGCTGATACACCGCTAATTACAATAAGTGATCGTTGACTTTTAATTACGCCATTTGCCCATTGAGGCATCGATCATACCGGCTAGTTGCCAGTCAGCCTCCATAATAAACTGAGAGACGAGCAGAATTTCCGTAGTTCACTCGCGGAATTTCTATTATAAATTCTTTTAGAAACCATTCGGATACAATAGCAACATTGTTACTCAACTTTGACTCTTTTCCGTGGAGAACAGTTATAAAATATTTTTGTAGTTACAGCATTTGTATTTAAAGATTGATTATGATTTTTACGATCAGCTAGGAATTCAGACAAAAAATGCTGATCAAGGTTATCGTGACTCAAGATAGCCAAAATGGTGTTCCTATATTATTCCTAGTGTCTTAGTAGGTTTTTAAAATTAAAACTTCTCAGACACGGTGACAAGTAACAACGACGTCGACATCTCGTCTTCAAATATTATAAGACAATGAAGTATTTACCTACTTACGGACAGCAAAAACTAACTGGACAGTATTTACGCGTACTTAATGTCGTGGTTGAGGAGAATATTTATTCAGTATGACTTCACCGAGTTGTAACCTGTTTTTGCTGCGTGTGCGTTGCATTCCTTTCATAAATACTTACTCATACGTGAGATGTGCAAGAGTCCGTTGTACGGTCAGCAGTGAAAGCCACGAATTTGTATTGCGGTAAAAAATCACCGACGATATTGCTTCTGATACAGCTGTTTTACGAGTAGTTAAATCTCCACGCATAGTTTGTTTAGTTTGAGGGTTCTATCTGAAGACAGTCCAGGTAAATATGCTGACCGTACACTAGACCAGTACCGCACCGCCCGCGACGAGCATAGGGCATCGGCCGCCCGTGAGAAATGAATGCTCCAAGTCTCTAATTACGTTTTATGCGATATCGCCATTTAATTAGCAACATGTTTCCCATTCCGAAACATTAATTAATATTTTCATCAGACTTCCCCGCATATAACTGTGCTTTTATTACTCGCTTGAGATTTTAATAAAGATTCCCGACCACCCTCGTTGGAGAGTATATATTATTGTTTCAAAAAATCTTTTGCAGAACTTTTTTAATGCTCCGCGATAAAAGCCTTTATTTCGATGTCGAATGTTTTTCGATTGAGTACCTTATGATTGGCTTTCACTGTTGAGTAATTGAACTCATACCGTGTAGTTTTTGTGGGTCGTTGTTTACAAGTGGTTGGCATTACGAATGCTGGATCACAATCATCTGTTTTTGCTGTAATAAAAATGTCCGGGCGAGTGCTTTTCGACAGGGAAACACGGTAAGAAGTTGACGTGGGGATAAAGCTGACGGCAGCGACTGAATTCGCCAGATAAGGGATACAATTAATGCAATGATTGGAGAGTAATCGTGTGACAGATTAATAACCGGCACACGTACCGGCCGACAAATTGCGGCAGGAAACTCACCGCAAGTAATGACATCTCTTTTACTGAGCGACTTATGCTCGTGATTAAACAGATAAAGTTTTTTTCACGTCCTCAAGTTCGATTGCCTACGATAAATTTTATAGATTTTAATTACTGTTTTTTATGTGCAATCGTTAATTAGTGTTTACTTCGATATAATATCAGAAACGCTTATGAACAAATGTTTCAAAGTATTCAGAACGAAACAATTTATTTCCAGTTTTAAGACGACGCGACGGGTGGTGACATAAGTCTTCGCTGCCTGTTTACTTTTTGACAGCATTAATGTAATTTAATTTATATCTTTATCTAAATGTCCGTAACATTTTAGCAGCAAAACTTGTACTAATATTTTTTTTTTATTTTCATAATCGAGAGCAGTAGAAATTCCTATAATTTCGCGGGTCTGAGCGTGAGAACGCCCTCCAACTAATTATTACTGAATGCGGCTGGCTCCTCGGCTAATTAGAGACAAGAGGTTCAATCCTATTAATGAATACTCCGGGAAAGGTTCTTACTGGTTTCTTTAAAACTTGATAGTATAAACTGATTTATGAAGCAATTTATAAAATAAACTATAATATAGATTAAATTTAAATCACAATTTTATAATGTTGGATTATATTAAGTATCTACTCTAGTGAATAGAATAAGAAACTTAAAGTCTGTATATTTTTATATTATACTACAGGAAATCATAGCTTTAGGTACCTACACAAAACCCCCCCAAGTGCAAGCCGGATTCGCACGAAAGGTAAAATAAAAACGTCAAAAAACCCTTCGCTGTTTTTTTTTTTACTTTTTTTATTTTTTGTTATAGTGGCAATAGAAATACACATTCTGTGAACATTTTAAGACTACCTATTATGGATCGTGACATATACGATACAGCCCACAGACACATGAACAGTGGAGGCTTAGTAACGAGATCCCATTAGGTAATAAATTAATGAAGAACAAACTTGACTGAGAATCTTAACTGAAATTTTATAATCAGTGTTTCATAATATCATTCCTATCTATGTTAATAAGAAGTAGAGTTTAAAATTAGGCCGTACTCGATTATTAATTCTTAAGTAATGTTGAATGAGTTCCTAAAGTAAGTTATCTCTTAAAAGGTAAGCTTTGATCGAGCACTCAGGTAGGAGTGTGCGTAGGAGAAATTGATAATGCCTTCGATCCGTAATATTACTTAAGAAAGTGTCACAAGAATTTTATGTTTATTTTACTCTTTGTACTTACATTGGACGTTGTTTCGAAGACAGTAAAATTCAGAGAAAGCATTTACAATTATAAACAGACGGGAACCTTATCTCTTGGAGATCTCCAACAGTTTCGTTGTCATGTCAGTCAGATACTTAATTTGGTTCCCATGTACTTTCAAATCATACTTTTTGAATTTAAATTTTTATTCTTTTAAAAAATTAGTTTTAGTTCTATTAATTCATACCTACCTACACAGTAGACCTGCTTACACTGGCAATAGCTTTTCTACTATACACTAAATCCTACATAATATTACTGTAAATGTTAGATTTTATGTAAGGATGTATTAATGTTTGTTCCTCAATCACGCAAAAACGGCTTCACAAAGGATGCATAGACACAGAGACACATAGCACATAGATAGGCTATAAACCTTGGTTAACATAATATAGGATACTTTTATCTCGAAACACGGATAAAGTCGGCCGCAAAAGCTTGTATAGATATAGTAAGGATATAATTTTCTATAAGTACCACCCACCCTCTTGCTACTTTTATAAAATAAAGATAATAAACCCTGGAAATGTATTTTATGCTTTTATACAATTATATAATAATATCCATAACGACCGAACCAAGTTCGAAAGTCGAACTGAACTGAATAATAATATATTGAAATTTATTTTCCGTTTATTCTTGGTAAGGATACCTAATATAACTTCTATTGTGTTGTTCCTTGTAAGTAAATACTTTTGTATATATACAGATGTCTCTGCGCTATCTACACTGAAGGAATATCTTGGCAAAATGTTTAAAATCGGACTGTTATGGTAATTATTTAAATTAATTAATTAAATTTTAAATATGTTTAAATGCAAATACCTTCTTAATTGACTTTGTTAGAAGTGACTTACTTAATTAGTTTTAATAGTTCATAAAAGATTTTATTTTTATTTTTTAAACCAACATAAAAATACCTAGTCAACTTTCTGTCCCAAGTCAGCCTTCAATTTACTTGCAAATAAGGATGCAATAGAAACTATATAAACTCTATTTACGACTTGTCAGTGTAAAGTCGTAAATGTGAAATTGTCCTCGCTTGTGGGTAATGGCGTATTTAATGTATATGTGTGGCTGGCCGGCCCAATACCTAACTGGTGTGACTCCGCGAGGACACGGCTCTTCGATTAACATAAAATCGAGGCGAGCACTCGCAACTCTGCGTGGGCGCACCATCTGCCGTAATAACCAACTCTTGTTCTTGTGTACGCAGAATGTAAACATTGTCCATAAATACAAAACAAACTAATTAGCTTACGTTATTTCTTCTAACCACACTATTTTGCCGAGATAATCCCTTCATAACCACTAAACCGCGTTTAGTCAGTTACTCATCTTTAAACCGACTGATGTCGCAACGTCACTCGAAAAATAATTAGCAGTTAGTCGACCTCGCATCTCAACGGCGAAGGAAAACCGCACGAGAGCCGACATTGACCCGGCGTGTTGTCGTTGCGGAATCTGACATTATTCATTATATTTAGCCGACAGCATCGGAAGGAGGGTAATGTTTTTCAGGTGATTGTATTGTATGGAGATTTGAGATAAGAGCAAAATTATTTCGTTGGCAGTTGGTACAGGCTGAAGCCTAAACACTTTGCCGGTTTTTGAGTACAAGGTATCTTTAGGTTTGTCTTGATCTCCGTAATATCATGGGGCACATCTTTAACTGACTGTCCCAAAGAAGTGTAATTTTTGTAATCGTTACAGTGAAGTTCGTACAACTAATATTACAAATGTGAAAGTGGATTTATTTAATAAGTCCTCCAAAACTTCTGAATGGATTTTAATGAAATTTTGAACTTTATAATTTAAAATAAAATGTGGACGGAATAGCGGGCTAATTAATGTATTTTGTCAACTTCGGATTAGTCCCGCAAAAAAATAAAGACGCTTTATACGTCAACTCGTTCGGTTTCATCCGGCCACCACAGAAACTGATCATTACCACCTGTGAGATCGATAATTCATTTCCAATTAGCTGATTACCGCAGGACGCAGTTACGTGATACTGTTATTACACGCAGTGTTTCAATTAATATGACTCTATTTTAATAGCGGTCTCCGAACGTTATACAGCGCTGACTGACATTCGATGGAGAGCGATACAGCTCACTGATAACATTCCAGTACAGGATTTGAACACGAATTCTTGGCGTGGTCGAGGCTGAGCCATACTTGAGGCAGCTCTAGTCAGTGTCCGTATGCGGGGAATTTACTGACAATTGATTGAGCCGCGTCCACTGCGTTCGGCCAGCTGGTGTAGGCTTTCGATAGAGCACCGCGCCATGTTCTGCATTCCACCGCTCGCCGTGGCATATTCGAGAAGAGGCCTCGCTTTGGGCGATGGGATCGTGACAGAGAATTCGTCGGTCGGCCGCCGCGCCGGTGGAATGCGAGCGATAATTGATTCGTCCTGCGTAATCGACAGTTTGACGGGATTGACGGGAATATCGAGACGTCTACTCGATGTCTGTTCTCAACTCTGTTATCTTGGGAGTTCATCAAAGCGTCTCTATTGCGCAAGGATGTTAATGGTACTAACGTAATATAACCTGAAGCTCGGTTGAAATAAAAAAATTAAATTTGCGTGACAGGTATATAAATGGCTACTGAGATAAACTCCAATCTAATAAACGAGAACAAGGAAAAACGCAGATACTCATTCAAACAGACGTACGTTGTCTATACAGAAACATTTACATTTTTGTCTATAAAAAACAAAATATAAAAATAATAATCTCACGCCTATTATCCACGACGAGGTAGGCAGAGATATTCCATTTCTTAATATACCCACAAATTCGACCTCTAAACGTGATAGGTGGTGAGCCCATCGCCGGACCGGGTCTGTAACATGCCTCAGAATTAATTCTGGGACCTGCGGGTTTCCTCACGATGTTTTCCTTTACCTTTTTTTTCATTCTTGTCTTTTTAAATTAAATTTGATTATGTACATATCTGTCATCTAGCACAAATCTTACAATTATTTGCTCACGCCCATAATGAAGTATGGGAGAGCAAAGCGAGCGCCGCACGCGAGCTTTCCAACTGGGCCGGTTTAGTGTGCGAAGCCAAATAAAATTAATATTCATAGCCGTTGTATTTATTGGCTTTCAATTAGTATAATCTTAATGGAGCATTAACATACGCGCGGGCGGCGCGTCGGAGCATTACCACGTCGTCACGGGGTTACCAGTGCAAATTGTTCATCATCAAATTATTGTTTTGGACTTTCGGTAACTTCATCAACGTTATTAGATTACTTAACAAAAAAATGGTAAGTAGTAAGTGGATGGTGATCATAGTGCAAAGAGTCAGTTTTCATGTGGGTACTGCTGTCTGTTCCCTAGTATGCATTCCTCATAAGAGACAGATTTGACGAGAGAAATATCTTACTATTAAGAGACAAATTTATAGTGACTTCGAATGCGACTATCAAATAAAAAAAATGCGGATTTGATTCCCACTGCGAATGAACTCTGAGATTTCTAGTCGAACAAGTATAGCTTAATTATTCAGTTCTGATTTTAATTTTGAGCTCAATAATTTATTCAATTAATACCTAGCTTTACAATTAATTAATTCTTCACTACCCTAATCTGCAGTCAAGATTAATAGCCTACAGAAAAGGAAGCAAAATATTACTGACTGCCCCAGTTCACCTCGCAGTTTCGAAAAACTACAAATATGGGCAATCAAGTCAGCTCTAAGCGGGCAACACTGGTCGCGGAAGGCTCGCAGCCGATGACCTCCGACGACCGGTTCTCCCCCCCCTCAGCCTCCGCCGGACTCCGAGACGTTTCATTACGTTATTATTATATTAAATGCTATAATACACATTGTAGGCATTAGTCCGCTGAGACGTCGTCCTAAGAAAAGGTAATGTATGGCCCATCGAAGGTCCTCTTGGTTTTATTTTAGCCTCACCAGGATTAGCGCTGTGATCTTTATGGCGTTTTTGAATGGCGAATTGTTCTATAGCCGCGATGTTTCATTCCCAATGCTCGGTATTTTGTTCAACATGCAGTTTTGTTTTTATTTTGCTGTTGAAATGAAAGTTCTTTACATACCTAAGTTACTATTTTTAACATTTCAATTCTGCTTACTACATACTTATAGATGTACACTAACAGAAAGAGTGTTATGGCTACTTATGTCATATTAGTATCTTTTATGGCTATACCATGCACTTTACTTTTTAAACTCTCAAGCCTGTTTACAAAAATATTACCCATAATCATAATCAATGAGAGTGCAATTGACACTGAAGTAGAAGAACAGAGTCGTATCCATATAATTCCATCACATTGCAAGTTGCTCAACTGATCGTAATTTGGATTGGCATTAAACCGATTCTTCGGCACTTAAACGCGCCGCAAATGCCGCAATGCTTGCCCATCAAGCCACATGCCTTTTTCAGCATCCACATCGGTTTCCATTTCATATTAAAATTATAACAATAAATGCCAGCATAAAATTAATGAAGCCCATTTTATTTAATAATAGTTACTTTAGTGCTTTTACGTGTGTGCGTGTGAGCATGAATCCGCCAAAAATTAAAAAAAAACTGAAACAAGTTATTGGTTTATTTATTATTATATATATTATTGTATATGACCAGTCCCGGTGCGGTCTGGCATTTCAGAATAAGGCACACCACAAAGTATCGCGTTACATCGAGCGGTGCACTTGATCATGCCGTTGTCCGACTCTTTTATTTTTCTGCTCCGTGCTCTTCTTTATTTTGGTCCGGCCCGCTTTGAGCGCCGTCCGCGCCGACCGCACCGCTTAACGCTCGCCACAGACTAACCAGAATTGCCTACACCCCATAATCTGAAACCATCTTTAAAATCAATATCCATTTACGATAAACATCTCCTGCGGTAACTGTTGTAAATCCAAATATGTAGTTGGCCAAGACGTTAAACTGATTTGGCTCGTCACTTCTACCCGATATTGCAGTCATAAGTCGTGAATGGTTTCCAAACTTATTAGAGCACTCGTTAACTAGTGCACAAATCGAGTTGGCACGTCAAAATATCAGTGGTAATAGAGCGGGTGGAGTGCGTGCCGGGCCTTGGCCCGCCGACCAATTTATTCGCCGGGACGTCAGATTTCGAGGGCCTCGTTACGACTAAGCCTCCAATTAGACTTATCCCTAATTAAGAGATGCCAATAAATTACCCTCCATCACGGGCTAACGAAGACGCGCCGCACTAATAACGCTAATTGATTTTGAGTAATGAGCTCGAGTTTTGATGGAGCTGATTGGGGGACGCGAGGGGCGGCATCGATCGCGCCTTCTCTGCCGATGTGCGAATACCTTCCATCGCGGGGTACCCCTTAGTTTTGTGTGGCTTTCTTATCTCGCCGGGTTATGTTAATCTAATTTGGTAATTGAATTTGGTGATATTTACGTTTCGAACGGGGTACTTTCGAATGGGAAATCAAATATCTGCTTTGTAAGCAGTATCCGCAATATTTATTTAAATTTATTCTCGTCACCGTAAGAAACCAATCGTAAGTTAGTATCAACAAGTAACACGACGCAATTTCCTTTTAATTGAATTCCATTACCATAGTAAAAGCTTACGCTTAATTACTCTAACTAGCACTGATCGCACTTAGATAAAGTAGGTAGGTATAGGTAATTTTGTGCTTACCTCTATGAATGCACATTCCATGTTTAATGTCACGAGTTAATTGTATGGTTAATAAAATTTTACTGCTCTCTATAATTCGCAGATTTTGCAGAGATTTGTTTGCCTCTGAGTGTATGTGATAATGTGCCAAAGACAATTTCAGCGAACTAGGAACTTGTTATTATAATAAATATTCACTAGCTGATGCCCGCGACTTCGTCCGCGTAGAATTTGTTATTCCTTTGCGTTTCTAAAAAAAAAAAATCAAGAAGGATAATCCACACTATCTATCTATCAACACTAATATTATAAAGAGGAAAGATTTGTAGTTTTATACCTATGTTTATAACGAATAAACTTAGAAATTACTGGACCGATTTCAAAAACTCTTTCACCATTAGAATGCTACATTATTCCTGAGTAATAGATACATTTCGTCATAGATATAGCCTATGCTATGACGAAAAAGAATTAGGGATCCTTACTAAAACATGACTGTATATGCCAGGGTTTGAACCCGATCGAGCCTCACGAATGAGAGGCGGGCTCTTTAGCCAGTGGGCTATCATTGCTATTTATTTATATTTTTGTTATTCAAAACACCCTATATACAACGCGTCCTAGAATATGCGCGATTCCTCATACATCCCAATTAGTATATAATAATATAAAAATATGCTAATGCATTCAGACTTTAGTTTTGTCTAACAAAATTTCATAAATAAAGAGCGATAACATTACGGTTTCCACAGGTAGCCCTAACTAAATTCAGTTCTATGCTAATTCGTTTTTCTAAAAAAATTTACACATACTAAAAATAGCTGAAATCAAATGTAGTCGATACTGATTACGTATTGTATAGCCTAGGACACTCTGGTTTATGATTTTTAAATTAGTTCTTGATACCAAAGGCTATGCATGCTCATAATAACAAACAAATTTCTTCAAGGAACCCATAGTGAATTCTCAAAAAAAGAAGTGGACTTTGTATGGAGACTTATGAAGAATATTTGTGAGAAGTTTCAAGTTGATAGTAGAAAAAAAACACACTTTTTCATACCAACTTCAACCCCTACTTTCACTCCTTTAGGGAATAGTTTTCCAAATGGGAATCCAAAAACACGTGTCTCATCATTTATTTTTATTTCTAAAAGTATTTGTGCCAACGTGTCTCATCATTTATTTCTAAAAGTATTTGTGCCATAAAAAACAACACGTCTCCATACAAACTCCAACGCCCTGTTTCACCCCCTCAGGGGGGGTTTTTAGAAAATCCAGAAATACGTGTCTTGTTATTTGTTTTGAGGAGTATTTTTACAAAGTTTCGAATTGATACACCAAAAAATGAAGGTTTTCCATATAAACTTCAACCCCTACTTTCACCTCGTTATGAGACGATTTTCGGAAAATCCAAAAACACGTATCTTTTCATTTATTTCTAAAAGTATTTGTGCCAAGTTTTAAGTTGATACACGTCAAAAACAACACATCTCCATACAAAATCCCACCTCCTGTTTCGCCCTCTTAGGGGGTGTTTTTTAGAAAACCCAGAAATACGTGTCTTGTGGTTTATTTTGAGGAGTATTTCTAGAAAGATTCGAATTGATACACCCAAAGATAAAGGTTTTCCATACATTACAAACTCAACCCCTACTTTAACCCCGTTAGGGGACGATTTTCGGAAAATCCAAAAACACGTATCTACTCATTTATTTCTTAAAGTATTTGTGCCAAGTTTCAAGTTGATACACGTCAAAAACAACACATCTCCATACAAAATCTCACCTCCTGTTTCGCCCCCTTAGGGGGTGTTTTTTAGAAAACCCAGAAATACGTGTCTTATGGTTTGTTTTGAGGAGTATTTCTAGAAAGATTCGAATTGATACACCCAAAAGTGAAGGTTTTCCATACATAACAAACTCAACCCCTACTTTCACCCCGTTAGGGGACGATTTTCGGAAAATCCATAACACGTATCTACTCATTTATTTCTAAAAGTATTTTTGCTAAGTTTCAAGTTGAGACACGTCAAAAACAACAAATCTCTATACAAAATCCCACCCCCTGTTTCGCCCCCTTAGGGGGTGTTTTTTACAAAACCCAGAAATACGTGTCTTGTGGTGTGTTGAGGAGTATTTTTAGAAAGATTTGAATTGATACACCCAAAAATGAAGGTTTTCCATACATTCCAAATTCAACCTCTACTTTCACCCCGTTAGGGGACGATTTTCGGAAAATCCAAAAAACACGTATCTACTCATTTATTTCTAAAAGTATTTGTGCCAAGTTTCAAGTTGATAGACATAAAAAACAACACGTCTCCATACAAACTCCGTCCCCCTCTTTCACCCCCTTATGGGAAGTTTTTTGAAAAATTAAGAAATATGTTTCTTGTCGTTTGTTTTATAGAGTATTTTTACAATGTTTCGAATTGATACACCCAAAAATGAAGGTTTTCCATACAAACGTTCACCCCCTTTTCACCCCCTTAATGGTGGAATTTCGAAAAATCCTTTCTTAGTGCTAGTTTACGTCTTCAAAATAATATATGTAAGAAAAATCAGCTTTCTAGGTGTAAGGGTTTAGGCTGGGCGTTGATGAGTCAGTCAGTCAGGACTTCTCTCTTTATATATATAGATTTAGCGCTTACGAACAAATTTAGATATGAATATACAGAGTTAAGTATTCACTTACAAAAATTCATGGACACAATCGAAACAATCGTGAATACATCTTGTAATGATGCTTGTTGAAAGCAAATTAAAAAGAAAGTTGAAACAATGGAATGTCGATGGATCAGCAAGACAAAAGTTTCGTAACAATGATCAATTATAATTCATCAATATTAATTTAAATATATTTTATGAGCCTCAACTCATATTCATCCCTGTGTGTGAGGTCGTTAAGTTCATTTTAATAGTCATGCAAATTGTTAACTAGAAGTGTATATTGAAAGACACACAAAGCATAGCCTCGCAAACGATAACGTTAAGTATTAACAATTATATTCCCTATGATTTACGACTTTGTCAATGGGTATGCGAAAACCTGCTTATTATTTTTTTTGTTCATAATACCCGACCGATTAAATAGAAACTAAATAAAAACACGCACGGTATTGGTAGACCTCGTTAAGTTTATTGGACTTTGTTTGGTCCTTATTGTATGTAAATGTATATGTATAAAAACATAGGTGTAAAAAGAATAGAGCAGATTTTGCTTACTGAACTTAAAAAAACATTGTAAAGGAAAACTCAAGCACTTCCAGAAATTGTATATCTCTACTAACTTCTTCGGGAATACGAGTGAACATTTGTGTTTTTTTTTCTCTCTTCTAGCCCTTTTCTTTTTTTGAGGTAATACAAAGACAGGACCAAACTAAAATAAGTTTAGTAAAGCAGAATCTAACCCAGTGCCATCAAATACGAAAGAAATAAAGTCTCATCAATTATGTACATAAAATAGCTTCACGACTTCACAATTAAACTGTGGCCTTATAAGGGGGAGGCTAGGAAAGGAGGCTGGCGATGAAGTTGTCTGCGCGCGCGCACCGTGACTCGCTATCTCTAGATCCTATCGCGCCGGAGCTGATTCCCCTTTATCTCATTATTCCACACAATCCGATTAGGAATGTCTTCTCGGGGTTTAGAAGCGTAATTTCGATTAATAACGTGTTTTGAATCATCGGTTTTATATTTAGTATAGAGGTGTATTCGAAAATGCTATTTTGATTTTTTCAGAAAATTTAAGATATTTTTTGCATAACTGATCATAATTTCGTCAATGAAACGCATCTTTCCCCTGGAAAGTAATAATATATTATGATATAGTCCAAATATTTTTTTCCAAAGGTCACGGCATCTTAGTTATCAATTATAGCTTGAGTTTAGCTCACAAAGATGTTCAAAACGATGTTTAAGTATCTATAAATATCTATAAGCCGGCTTAAGATGAGAAAGAATTTTATATAACAAAAAATTTTCGTTTAATTTGTAGACAATTGTTATCCTTGTATCCTATAATTATTATTATTGATGACATTATATAATAATAATCTACCACCACGTTCGCGATAAATGGAAAGCTTCACTTGTTTTAGATTTCTGCAACAGCCTCCATTGCCTGCATAAAAATAAAATAAAATAAATAAATAATCTTACGCTTTTCACCCCCGAAGGGATAGGCAGAGGTATTCCGTTACTAGATATACCCACATTTCACGAGGTGCATTGGACTCCTAAACGTGATAGGTGGTGAGCCCATCGCCGGACCGGGAGTGCGATTTTTGAATCTCACTGGTGATATCAAAATGACCAATTTAGATTTTATATCTGTAAGGTCATGTATTGATTGTTAAATATATAAACAAATAAATAAATAAATAATAAAAATCACCGGTGACTAAAATTATCACCGATGACTTTTATGTCACCATTTTCCAAAAACCGTATTTTTGAAAGTCACGCTATTTTCAACAAATCGTCGCAATCACAAAATATCACAATCGAGCCCCGCTGCTAATTCTTCCAAAAAACATACTTTGGCCCTTTTGGCAGAGATGTTACTACGTCAACTGTCAAAAACAATCGCATGGTGATTTCAATTACGAGTGGGTAGGGGCACTCGTAAATAGATATCATAGGTATGACAAATGTAAGTCACAGATGAGTTTCAAAAATACGAACTTTCGGAAATCACTCACATCGGTGAGAATTAGTCACTTGGTGAGATTTAAAAATCGACCCCCGGGTCTCAGAATTAATTTTGAGATCTGCGGGTTTCCTCACGATGTTTTTCTTCACCGTCGAGCTAGTGCATAGATTCATATAAATCTGGTAACAGCTAAGTTTGTGCTGTACCAAAATTACATAATTGAAAAACTAGTTTCTCTGCCGTGTGCATGACAGCTGACCGTTGTATCAATCGTCGTCAGTAAATAATGGGAGCCCGAGCACCACTTACATTACCATTAGCATAATAAGCGCTCTTAGACAACTATTTATACGCTTAATTGATATATAAGCTAGGATTTAAGAATTGAAAGCAGTTCTAACCAGCTTATGCATGTTAAGGCGGGTACAGACTGAAAATACGAACTTGTAATGTAACTAATAGATATAGATAACGGAGACGTGTGACGTCACTTAGATGCTCGTCTACAATACATGCTTTTCAAGTTACTAATGCGAGTGAGTATATTAGCCAATGTCGCTCCGGAATAGCGTAGGTTTCTAACAGTTTCTTAAATCTGTGTTTCTAACATTGAAAGAATTTTGAGTCGGACCAGTAGTTCCAGACCTTTTACCAACTTACAAAAAATATTTACCGCGCAGAAGCATACAATAAGGACATAATTTATGTATAGGTATGTATGTATTTTTTTTTTCATAATTGTCAAAAATAATAACTAGTTTTAAAAAAAATCATTTGAATACATGATAGAGTTACGTTCGTACGATAGGTATCTCTTATAGGTATCTCGATGTAGTATGTATACAAATTTTAGGACACATATCAACTTGGAAAGAAATCAGCACTGCCTCAACTCGAGCGATTTGGTATTCTTTGTAAGATATTCCAATAGTCTAATAAAACATGGTCTTCTCTTCCCAGAGTGACACAAGCCTACGTCACAATAATATTGCCTGTGAACAGCATGATGACGTAGGCTTGTGTCAGTCACGTGGTTTGCGAGTCTCGGAAGAGAGTACCAGGCGGAGTATATTATTATACCATGGATATTCCCTACTACAACGCACCACACTTACTACATTAGCATCGTAACGGCATCGCCTCGCGAGCTATAAGCGAAGCGGTGACAATCTGTTGCTGAGTTGATGTGTGTACTAACCTTTAGCTACATCTTAGGATGCCTTTAAAAAACAAGGTAAACGGCTAACGACGCAATTATTTTGATTTTTCGTGTATATGGGCATTTATTTTACTTCAAAATTAATTAATAAGGTATCCTAATGGGGTAGGTAAACAATTTCGCAGTATCACCGCTCACGTTACAAGGTGAGCCTGTGATTAATTAGCGAAGTGGCTAATTAGTGAACTCGACTCATTAGTAAACTAAATTGCAACGAGTCTTTGAGTTTCCAAGAAATAAGATTCGTTTGCCTACAGCTTTGAGTATTAAACCAACAGGAGACGTCACGCGTACTAGTTTCTTTACAAAAAAGTCTGCCAATTTCTGCGGGGGGGACGAGGAAACAATCACAAATAATGTTAAAACAAACGCATTTTTTGACAAAACAATTAAACACTAGCTTGAACTAGGTGCACACAAATACATTTACCAATACAAGCACTCCGTGAACTCAAACAAACTAGTTGTATTTAACCGGTATGCTCAAAGACCGACACGTTTTTTTGGCAGAAGGGAACGCCTGTCAGTGGCGTCTCCGGTTGGTTTAATACTCAAAGGCCTACAGCCTTAGTTGCTTTGCTAGTTGTTACTTATGAAAAGTGCTCTCAATTGGTGTTGCTAAATCTATTTAATAGTTTATGGTTCATTTTATTATGTTTAAGAAATTGTCAATTTAATTCTAGCAATATTTTAGGCACTATCCATGTATTAATTTGCATAATAAGTATACAAAATATTCGGTGGCTCGCGGTTTTGCACGCACTTGTCCCGTTTTTTCCTGTACTTACATATATTGAAAAACATGCTCAAACCACAGTTAATGTGATAATATATACCGTTATTTTTAGTTTATAAACCGTTAATTCTAGTTTTACGTTAAAAATAACGGTCTTAAAGACCGAAATCCCATTTAAATCCGTATTACAAACAAGTTTTTCTCTTCAGAACCTTCCGATAGATATTGTGTAGGTAACAACTAAATAGTGAAAATTCTATCAAAATCCATTCTGTATTTTTTCATGATGCGTAAACGAACAGCCAAAAACAAAACCTAAATAGATCTAGAAACGTATTATTGAATATTTGTAGCGTGTATATTTTTAAAGAAATTCAATATATAGATATGTATGTATATGATACATATATAAGAGTTAATATTTTAAAAGTAAATTATGTAAAATAATCGTTAGGAATCTATTATAAACTACATAACCTGTATATTTATTCAATGTAGAGCTCGTAGTACCAACTCCTCATCAGTATATTGACCTCAGAAGCTGAACCTGAAGACCAGGCTGGTAGCTAGAAAGCAGAATAACATGTCCATTTAGTTACGATTTTTGCATCAGTAGTAAAAATCTAAATAAGGAGTATGCAATTGAGAAAAATTTTAACTTAACAATTGTAGTTCCATCAATTTTCAACTTGTTTAAAAACTAGATTCCTATCGCACTTTAATACCTAGTAAAGAGCCATACTTTGACACATTGAGCATTTGAAAGATTGAACTAAATATCAAGTGAATATTGAAAGTACGAAGGCGAAAGATTGCATTGCATAGTTACAGTCTCTACCTGTGCCCGTCCGGTATGAGGGTTGGCGAAACGGGTGTCTCGAATATCGATAGTTTTTTAATGAAAGTACTTACTTATATCGTAATAGTTCAATAAATAGTATGTGCGTAAAACCAAATCAGTAGGTACTATGTCCGTGTTTTTACGTTTTTTAAGTTTACTTTTGAAAATCATTTATAGTCCGCGTCACTGTGTCGCGACTTGAGGACTACGTGAGTACTATACCTATCACGGGATGTCAGTCAAATGTAAGAATATATTACGTCTAATTTCAGAATAATGTACACTATAATACACACACCGGCACAATTAGCGGAACAGAAAAAAAAAGGAGAAAAAAGAGGGAATTTAGAACAATGAATGTAATTTTTAAACAATATATTATTTAAAATGAAACAACAATTAAATTAACATGTTTTGACATTCATTTGTAACACCATACTTAAAATTTTATACAAATAAAAATTAAATTAAACAAAATGCATTTTTCTTCGATTTTTAATTATAGAGAAACAGCAGAAAATTCAAGATTTTCCAAAGTTTAACAACAATTTCAATGACTGTTCAATATCGAGTGTTTCCTCCTCGTGCTCTGATGAGGGTTTCCATCCGTCTGGGCATGCTGCGGATGATGTTATCAATGGTTTCTTGGGGCAACCTCTGCCATTCTTCAAGTAATGCGTTTCGCAACTCGTTGAGATTATTGGGAGGGGGCATTCTTGACTTTACACTCCTCTTTAGCAAGTCCCAGACGTGTTCTATAGGGTTCATATCGGGGAACCGTGCTGGCCACTCCATCACCGTTATACCAACATGGTTTAGGTATGTCTGTACTGTGCGAGCACTGTGAGCCCGAGCATTATCCTGCATTAGAATGAAGTTGTTACCAATAAAGGGGGCAAATGGCACAACATGTTCTTCTAAAATCTCCCTGATATACCGATCAGCATTCAGATTCCCGCCATCGACCACTACTAACTCCGTACGAGCTCCTAAACATATTCCTCCCCAGACCATAATTGAACCGCCGCCATATGCAACTGTATTTTCAAAATTAGACTGGATATACCGTTCTCCTTTGCGTCTCCATACTCGCTGCCTTCCATCAATTTGATTTAACATAACTCTGCATTCATCAGTAAAAAGAACCTGTCCCCAGTCGTCGAAGTCCCAATCACGATGTTCACGACCAAAGTGTAGACGGTTTGTGCGATGATGTCTCTCAAGTTTTGGGGCTTTGGCGGGCACATACGAGCCTATACCCACTTCTTCGAATCTTCTACGAACTGTCCGCTCACTCATCCTTACTGCTCGTACCTCTTCCAGTAAATTTCGAGCCTGCACCGCCGTTAGTCTCGTGTTCCGTCGGACTTGAAGTTGGAGAAAACGGTCATCCCTCCTTGAAGTACACCTTTTCCGGCCTTGTCCTCTCCTTCTCACTAGAGCGTTCGTCAATCTGTATCGTTGGATGCTACGATAAATCGTTGATAACGATCGACGAAGGCTTCTGGCAATCGATCTGTAGGTTTGACCATTTCTCCTCATTTGATCTGCCCTAATGATTTCTGATGGCGTTAAATCAGGCATAATTAGATGCTCGTAAATTATCAATATGCGAAAAAACTCAAAAGCCTCAAAAACTGCAATTCAAAGCTTTTCAAATGGAATTCACGAACCTTCTAAAAACGGACAAGCGGTGGAAAAAATGAATCAATGAAAATTAAAACAAAAGAATGAAAAAAAGGGCAGTCGCCTAGTATTCCATTTTTAAATTAAAACCCAAATTTAAAAAAAGCTTGTTTAGCCGGCCAGTAACACGCAAAAATGCGTAAATACTCCCTTTTTTTTCTGTTCCGCTAATTGTGCCGGTGTGTGTATTTTGTTAGGTATATAAGCTCTACGTTGTTATTCTATAAATTATCAGCATTGTTGTAGAGTAAATAGTCCAGTCAAAATAGACTAAATTATGATTCCAGTTTGCATTAATTCCCAACAAGCTGGATTTTTGTGCAGGCCTTGGATGCGTCATTACAAATGACATGTCAAAAGTCCCATTCGATCCCGCTTGTGCGTTGTTTTTTATTCGAGGTCAAAGGTCACAAATTTGCGTTTTTTGCATATATCTCTGAAACAATGAGAGCTACCGAAAAATAGTCCAAACAAAGTTTGTAGATCGTAAAATTTTCTACAAAAAAGATTTCAACATTTTTTCTTCTACGGTGCACTGTTCTCGAATTATGGCTATTTTAAACATAGAGAATACGAATATGCACTCATACGTGGCCAGTATGCATCATCAGGTTAACAGTCTATACAGTCTTGGAGCAGTCTACACAAATCGAGCAAGAAGAGGAAGACTTTACTGTCTGTAAAGAGGAAGAAACGAGTGACTATGAAGAATTTGATGATGAACGATGATGTAATTTTCTTGCTGTTAAAATTTTCATTAAATTTAAATAAAAAAAAATTTCATTAATAAAATAGTGTCCCATTACATTCTATCGATCAAAATATATTGTAGAGTATTCCTACTGGGGAAACCACGTTAAAAAAAGCGCCTCAGAGGTGGTGCGGAAATGTGTGCATATAGTCGAAAATACGACTTTCCTGCAGTCTAAAGTCACGATATCTCGAAAGCGATGCTTTGTTGAAGAAAAGTGTGGAGATATTTTTTGTAGACAGTTTTACGATCTACAAACTTTGTTTGAACCATTTTTCGGTAGCTCTCATTGTTTCAAAGATATACGCAAAAAACGCAAATGTGGAAAAAAAAAAACAACGCACAAGCGGGATCGATGGGGACTTTTGACATATCATTTGTAATGACGTATTCAAGGCCTGCACAAAAATCCAGCTTGTTGGGAATTAATGCAAACTGTAATGTCTATTTTGACTGGACTAAAATACTCTACCACAGACTACATAACGGAAGTAACATTTATTAAGTCTCAAGTTATAATATATTTTAAATTTTTGAACAAATCCACAATAAGTACCTGAAGTGTACCCAATCGTCCGTCATACGTCAATTAAGCCGCATTAGTACAGCTACAGGAGGCAGACCAAATTAATACAGCTAAACAGCGACGGATTTGGAACGGTTCAGAATCAATTTAGCGTGGCGTTTGCCCACTTATCGAGCATTGTCCGATGGAGATACTCGCTTTGTGACGTTTCCCATCCCTACGGGTACCCGGCGGGGGGTGTTCGATGATTGATGGCTGGCCGGCTGCACGCCGTGTGAGAGTGAGACAGCTTTATAGAATAGCGGTCTAAGCCTCTCGCTCGGACACAGCGGGCAGACCTCGTAATTGAATGGCAATTACCTGGGCTGTAAATATGACACAAGCGCGTAATTGTAGGAGTGGAGTGCGTGAGGCCCGGGACCGCGCACGCAGCCTTCGAGATACGGATTGAAATTGCTCAAACTTGAAATCTAATGTGTATATCAAATCTAGAATCGACTGTTTACGTTGTTATACTAATTTTATCCTTCGTTCCCGGAATATCAGGCCTTTATTGAGAATTTATCCCGGAAATGTATCTCCATCCTGATAGAAAATATAAACTCGTAAATTTTGTTTATAAAATAATTACAATTTACATACGAGTAAGATATAAGTTCTTTTGTAGGGTCCTTAAGTATTTATTACCTACTAGAGTTGGCAAAGTATGTGTCCTAATTCAATTATCTCTATCGCTGATAGCCATCATATCTGCATTCACTAGTAAATATACCTATATAAATATTTAAATAAAAAAAATAGTCCTAAGAGGAAGCATGTGGTACAGTACCTAGAAAGTTAGCTGTAATTTATTTCTGGGTAACTAGGCAGACCTGTGACAAAAATAGCTGACACTCTCTTGGTTACCTGAAGCTTGGACCAAACGCGCTGACAGCTCTTTCTCCATATCCCTTCCGTAGTGCCATATAATAATAAAAAAAATATAAATTGTGTGACATAATTCACACACGGTTATTTAGTCCCAAACTAGGTAGAGCCTGTACTATGGGAGGTACTAAATAACTGATATGGTCTCTGCATTCACTTAATTCTAGCAGATACTCGCATATTTTTATTGATTTTCCTCTACTCCTTCTTTCCACACTCGTAAGTAGTAATAACACAGTTATTTAATCCGAAACTGAGCCGAGCCTTTACTACGACTACTAAATAATAATTGATACTTAAATAGATATGTATAACGAGACACGAAACCTGCACACAATGTTAGACCCGGGCAGGAATCGCAGTCGCGACCTCCGAAGGCAGGTTCACGACCTACTGAGCCAACAGTAATCTTTTTATTGTACTTCTAACGGTAACGTGTTGAAAAATAAAAAAATTAAACCGACAAACTGCGAGTCGGACTCACGAAAGGGTTCCGTACCATTATCTATAAAAACGGCCGCATGAGAGCCCCCTTAAATATTTATTTTATTCTGTTTTTTTGGTATTTGTTGTTATAGCGGCAACAGAAATAGGTACCTACACCATCTTGGAAAATTTCAACTGTCTAACTTTCACCTTTCATGAGATACAGCCTGGTGACAGACCGACAGAAAGACAGACGGGCAGACGGACAGCGGAGTCTTAGTAATAGGGTCCAGTTTTACCCATTGGGTACGGAACCCTAATAAAAAGGCAATTTTTAAGGCAGGTATACACATACATGTGTGACAGTGAGTTACAACTTACAAAGCACATGACATTTAACACCGACTTTACGGGAGAAAGACTCAGAAAAAAATCTAAACGTGTTGGTGTCAAGTTATCATTGTTTATACGACCTACTGCGTTTTGGCCTTTGCCCTAGTGTAAACGGTTCCACAGGTAGCACAATAAAACTCTACGCCTTCAATTTCTCATATTATTATGTCATAATGTCGCTATATATACAGCGAGTCCGGGAACATATAAATACAATATGTAACAGAATAAGTGCAGTTCCTAAAATTGGTTTGTTCAGTATCGACTACTTAATCGATTTCAGCTATTTTTATTAGGTGTACATTTTTTGAGCAGTGATAGCCTTACGGTTAAAGAGCCTACTTCATAATATGATGAAAATCAGTGAGGATCGGGTTCGAATCCTGGCATGTACCAATGAGTTCTTCAAAAACTTACGTACTACATATTTATCACTAGCTCGACAGTAAAGGAAAACAATGCGAGGAAAGGTCCCAGAATTGATTCTGAGACATGTAAACAGACCCGGTCCGGCGATGGGCTCACTACCTATTACGTTAAGGGGTCGAATATTCTCGTGAAAAGTAAGTATATCCAGTGATGGAATACCTCTGCCTACCCCCTCGGGGATAAAAAGCGTGAGATTATTTATTTTATTTTTTCCGATAAATTAATTAGCATAACTGAAATTAGGGGCTGGGCTACCTATGGAAACCGTACTATTATTACTCTTTATTTAAGAAATTTGGTTAGACAAAACTAAAGTATAAATGCATCATATTTTTTTATATTAACATACTGCTAAGGGTGTATGAGGAATTGTGCTTATTCTATTACGCTTTGTATATCGGAAACATTTCTTTCGGATAATATAATCCACAATTGGGAGTGAAGTCTTATGTATGTTACTATGAATTTAAATTCTATATGCGCCACATCAATGGATGATATATCCCATCCCGTCAGCAATAACACTTGAGGAGGAGGCTAACAGTCAAACTATTCCTAAAATTTTAATTAGCAAAAAAATAACTTGATGTCAGTAGGTACAAAAAAGAATAAATGATTTTACCATTATTTACATAAAATAACCATAAATAAACATGAAACACAGAATAAACAAGTAACTATCTATTAAATAATAAATCCTTTACATATGTATGTAAATAGAACATAATTTTATCACCTCCATAAAATTAGCAGCTGACGCGGAGTAGCAACAGATTCATTTGTATTTTACGATCGCTCTGGTAAATGAAAGTATTATGTTAAGTATATTTTTAGCTGTTAATTAAATTTTTAATTCACACATGTGCCGGCCGTGGCCGTGCGCGTGCGCATAGTAGAACATGTGTCGTGGGGTTCACCGTTGCGCCTGGGGCACCCTCGCCACCTGTCTTGCTGCGCAGGGTGCAAATGGACGTTATACCGAAATCACATTTATAAGTGTGTATATATACACTGACTATGACTATGTATACATAAGGCTCGCCATTCATTTCCTTCGAGACACAAGCTGCATGTACATGGTACACGAAGTATAGTGTATATATCCTACTAGCTGCGCCTCGGGTTTCACCAGCGTAATTCCCGTTCCCGTGGGAATGCGGTATAAAATATAGCGTAGGTATGTCTAACGCACACTGAAACGTGCCAAATTAGTTCCAAAACGTATCGATAGATGGCACGACGGTCTAGTTACAACGCGCTATAGTTTGGTTCACCATATAGCAGAACCACCACGGTTACACCTGCATAGTTCCCGTTTCCGTGGTAATACGGGAATAAAGTATAGCCTATGTTACTAAGGGATATTGTGTCGTTTTACTGGTAAATTATTTATATTTTTGAAATCGGTCAAGTAGTTTTAAGTTTATTCGTTACAAACATACAAAAATATAATTTTTTCCTCTTTATAATATTAGTGTAGAAGTGTAGATAGTGGTGTAGATGTAGATTTGGCTTGAACAAACTATATTCAGAGTGACAAAATCAATAGGCATTAATCTGCAACCGGTTGTTGCTTGCTAATAATAAATACATTGCCGGACAACCCATTGACCCCAACTTTCGATATTAAACAATTGATAAAAAGAGGGGTAAAAAATCACCATGATTTTATCAGCGAAAGGTATATTTTATAGTGCTCCCAAAAATTCTAGATGCCAGGTGTATTTTTACAATGGTTTTGGAGAAAGGCCTGACAATAGTCACCAGTCTATTAAATTTAAAACTCACTTTATTTTTTTTATGGTCCCAGATTACAGTTAATTTGTTGCCCTAATAAATAGAACCCGTAAGCTTTCAGAACTTTCGTGTAACTGCCGTTTAGATAACTGAAAACTACATTTGAATACTTTGAATACAAAACCGCAGCACATTTTTTCTAAATAATGCTTCCTGACTCAATTCCAGCTACATCTATTTGACACACGACAGAGCGCCAGGAGTCAGGTTTTAATTGGCGTGGTGTCGAGTTCGGGCCGAGGAGGCTGCGGGGAGGGCTCGCTTGCCCGACGCTCAGTTTTTCTCGCACCCTCTATCAAGCAACAGGTGGTTAGATGAACTGCCAAACAGCAGAAACTGCGAATAATATCTCCACAGTTCCAACAATAAGCCATTTAGTATTCACCTTGTCTAATCCGAGATTTAATTACGTAAATTGTATCGGATAACTTCCACCGTCATCACCTCGTTACCCTACAAACGAACAATAGTCCATAATTCGCGTTAATCTAAGCCACTTTGTATCAATCCTTCATTAAACCGAGCCCTCTGCACAATCGTTCATTTGGAGCGTTCTCACGCCTCATTAAAGTCTTTTTCGTGATTCGGCGACCACGTCTACCGTTTCCCCGAACACAATGAGCGAGTGATTTGGCGGCGAATAACGAGGGCATTTTGTCGGCCGCCTCTCACGTCCGACGCCTTCCGACGCTCAATGAAAGTTTACCTGCAGCCGTAACGAGCGATTTGTCCCCTGGCCCCGGCCCCCGCGGCCCGGGCCCAAATCAAACCCCATTCACATCTGCATGCCGACACAATGCTGGCAATTAGGCCGCGCTTGGCCCTACAATCGAACGTAATGCGCTCGTTCGATGACTCGAAGCCGGTCCTGAGTCTCCCATTCCTGCAGTGACACTTGCGGCTTGCATTGCACCGCATTCTTGCGAATTATTCACTACTTATTTTGGGACAATGAGTTTGTTGATGACTAGCTAATGGTCTTGGCACGGTGCTCTAAAATTTATCTATTTACAATAAATGTACGAGTATTGTAATCTTTGTTTTTCTTCATTGTTTGGCTAGAGACGGTATTCAAATTATCACCTCCATTATCATTGAGACGGCAAAAAATATTCATTTAAATGACGCGTATTTAGATACTTGCATACCCAGTGCTAAGTACCGAATCGAATAAAACCCCTCACAGCTGCAAGGCCAAGTGTTGGAGTCAAACGTCTTTGGTCGCGTCATCGCCTCCTTTGTGTTGGCAATTTGCTGGAGAGGTCTGGGTCAAGCGTGCACCGTAAATCTCACCTGCTTGTCACGAGGTAACGGCAGTAAAGCCTCTACGTAATGACTCGCATTTGAGTAATTGGCTGGTAGAAGATTGTCTGTTGTCAATGTCAATGAACCATGAAAATATTGTCTTCCAGTAGACAAGTCATAGCATGGACAATTTATTTTGATATTTAAATCCAAAACATTCATTCAATTATTATGATTGACGGCCCATTACATTTTAGCGATGGATATTATAATCAGAAGCATTTGAATTTTGTAAATTGGGTCTGACTGAGCATCACAGGGTCTGCAAATAGCATTGGTTTATTTGCGTCGCCTAAAATTTATAGTTTTTGGAAATTTCCTTCATGAGCTTGAGGCAGCATTTACTGTTGAGGTTTATAGCTCTCATAATATACATTTTAATAACCGTTCGTCTACTGTCTACTGGCTTTACAGCGAATACAGAACCATAATATTGTAGAATGAAACATAGCGTTTCGTGCTTCAGACCGTGTCAGGAATTCGTATTTTAAGAACTTTACTATAAATGGAACAAAAAACATGAACAAAATTAGAATCGTTAGCTCAAGTAATATGAATTGTTTTATGGCACGTTAAGTAGCAATGAAATAGTTACACAGTACTTATTTAATTTCTGGACTAGTGCACAGGAAATTGCATAACGGCATTAAGAAGTTATTTTGAGTGCGCAATAAGTCTCGTAGGTATTACCTTGTAGTCTAGTGATTGACACAGTTATGGTGCCTTAGATTTAAACATAACGGGCACTATTATTATAAAGATAAAATCTATATGTACTCGTACATGAAAATAAAATAGGTACGACGGACTCTTTACGAAATTTCCAAAACTAGAAACAAATAGAAACTTGAAAATTATCAGGTAGGTTATGTAATATTTTTTTTGAAATTACGTAGCATGCATATTTATGCGTGTAAAATAGTTTAGTTATTTATTTTTTATGTATGTTAGATTTAAGGTATATATAATATGGGCCTCTGTTTACGTTATTTAAGATCTACTAATGTAAATATTGCCTGAAATAAAGATTATTATTATTATTATTATTATATTTTTTGTAAATAAATGCTGTCTTATGAATATGATACTGTAAATTTTAAACTAGGAAAATAAACGAAACTGAGAAATGACTGATTGTAAGACCGGAATCGTCTATAACATAACAGTAAGCCTTATCCAGTGGAAGACACCGTGTTCTTTATTAGACGAAGCTAGGCTTAGACATTCATAAACGAGACTCCAAAAGCTGAACAATGTCGTCGAATTAACTGTTTACAATCGCGCAAATGTAGTGTGGGTGCATCTAGTTACCCTAGTAGCTCGGGCAGGCGTCTGCGTCATTAAGAAGCATTCACAGCGGCCGACAATATTCTTCATTTGCGTACCGGGGCGGTCGTCATTTGGCGCATTGTGACGGACGGACGACCCGCCCTTAACTGCAGAGGTGCAGTGTGCCACTACCTTAATTTGCACCCTTGTTTCGACGTCACCATGTGGCTGGTGTACGTATGCTTGGTGTTTGTTGAGATTGTCCGGTTTGTAAAGAAAGCGAAGATGATTAATATTACATAATAAAAAAATCTAATTATATAAAGTTAATGAGAACTTCGATATAAAAAAAATAATCTCCTAATTATTTCAGTCTGCACAACAACGTAGTCGGAAGTAAATCCGCCTCTCATGCAAGCAGCCCGGAATTGATTCTTGGCGAGCACAATCATGTGCCAACCTACGCTGTATAGGTATAATAACATAAAGTGCACAAAATCGGTATTTTCTTTACTGGTATACCTCTGGCGAGCCCCTCGGGGGTAAGACTTAAGCATATTTATTTATTGTATTAACTTATAAAATTATTGTCAAGAAAGATTGTATAGGTACCAATACCTACGAGTATGTTGTATCTACAATTCTTAAGGACGTCTAAGGAAGTCTAAGCCTCTAATAACTCAGCATTCCCGCACCCAATTAAAATGTGTAGTATTAATAACACTCGCATTCACCTGTCACTCTGATGTATTCCTCCTTTATCTCCGGAACTGGTAGCACTACAGTTCGCTCCTCGTGCATCTGCGTAAAGTTGAAATTCGACTGTCCCTGGGGTCTATTTATTAGAAATGTAGCCCGAACGTACAGGTTATGTAACGGTGCATTTGTTTTCGTAATAAAAGCTCTTCGGTCTGACTCGCCGATTACCACATTATATTCATCTAGACATAATGCCCGTGATTAATAAGGCCCATTAACTTTAAACAAAGATTAATTTCGGAGCGCAGCGTTCTCTCGTCTCATAACAGATTCCCCGTACCATGGAACTATATATATTCTCGCGTGTATCGTAATTGGCAATTAAATACTTCATTGTTTCTTAGGGCACCGTGGGTAGGGTTAGGATTAGTTATTATTATTTTTCATTTTATGCCAAACAGATTTAGTTTCTTTACCAGGAAAATATCTAACTTATTTTTAAATACGGTTAAGGCAAAGTTAATAATGCAAAGTCGTCAAAAAGGTCCGTACCTACTCGATATCATCGAAGGATGTAGTCGAGATTATTGGATTTTACCTATCCACTGTAGTCTAGAATAACACACAATCTACCGATAAAACTCAGTAGGAATCTATGAGACTTAAAAACTATGAAGGCGCTACGCGGAATGAAATCCGAAACGCTCATTATTTCATATTTATTTCTAGAAAGTGGTATCTTGGTAAGGGACAAAAGCGTCGGAAAGCCCACCTGCGCCCGCGCATCAAGCTGATCGATCGGCTTTAAACCGAATTAGCCCGATAATACCTCATCCGAATTATTGAATTAACCTGGAATTGGGCCGACCTCTTTCTTGTAACCCTTCGAGATGCTTGTAATGAGTTTCCTGTATACCTGCTGGATGCACTCATGTGGTATATTGACGCTATTTGGCATTTTAATTAATTGTAATATGATCTTGTCTTCACTATATTATAAATGGAAAGGTAGTTCTGGCTTGAAATATATTGCAGAATGACATAAGACACTGGAATGTGAACGAAGTGTGGAAAAAAACTAGTAACCGTATAAATATGCTAATTATAGGTCGTTCTTTTATAGGTAATTTGGAAATTATTTCATATGTTATACCATTATGCTTTCCAGTCTAGTCAAAAGATATAATTAAGGTTCGAAATTAATAAAATACAATTATAATATCAATACAATTTAATCTAGAAAATGCAAAATTTAGTTAATTATGCAAATTTTATAATCAAGTCACAAGGTACGTATTAAAACGCATGATCTCACTTCGGTCGATTATATTTCTCGTTCTTTGTTCACATTTGCCACCCACCACCATGCTGATGGTACTGATGGATGTTAGCTCGTTGCATTCGCTTGCTAGTATCTGACTTCGTCAAAATAACTCACTCCGACTTTGTTTTACTTCAGTATGCAAATGCACCCCAATTAGCGGGACTTTACGTTTCTCGGTACCACTCATTAATTTCCAAGTTGGGATTTTTTCCTGCACTCTACACCGCCGCAATTAACCGAGAAGACGGATCCTTCAGCATTTGCTTATTAACGTCTAATCTTTGTTCGCATCCGTCGATCTTAATTAATTCAATTAAATTAAGGAGTAGGTGAAGGTTGCGGACTGCGGTCCTCTCACAGAAATTTAAAAACTTAACGTCGTTCTTCGTAACGACTCACCGCGTATACAAGGGGAGGCGAATTAATCAAATAATACCGCGGAGGCGCGGGGCCGGCGCCCCCTGCCCCCTCCCCCCCGCCGCCGCGACCGCGTGGCTCAGTCGCGACCGAAACGCCGCACGGGGAAGTGTCGTCGATCCCCGCATTCGTTGCTACTTTTTTCGAAGTTCTGTACACAGTTTTTGTTTTAAAGTTTTACAGGGAAGTTTTATGTGTTCAGTATTTTATCCCGGCGAACTTGAAGTTTGCAAGACTGCATTCTTCGGTGTAGTTTATTGAGTTCATCCGTTGATTGTGTTTTTTTGTTATTGTTGAGTTTTTTTGTTTGGTGCATCGTGCCGGTCCGGAGACCGGCGGTTCCATCGAGGCACCAAGCCTGGACGCGCGGCTGACAGACCCGAAAGGACAAAGCCTTTAGGTAACTATTTGGAAGACCGTTGAGGATAATGCGAGACAAGCGAGCAATCAGCGACGGAACGTAACGTGTAGTCAGCGTGGCTGTATATTTGTAAACAGGTCCAGATCATCTAGTAAACTATGACATATCTATATTAATACAACAATAGCATCAATTTTTATTAGAGAAGCAAGAAACAGAAGCGTGACCGGCTTATTTGCCAAATGTGGTGACCGGGTCATTGAAAACCACGTGTAACTGATTCATCTCGGATACATTATACAAGATGTGGAAACTAATGGAGACTTGTAGACGAGAATAAGCGAATATTTCCTGCGAATGATTTAAATAAATACATACACGCAAAAAAAACTTGACAATATGTTGAAATCAGTGTTCATATGGATAAAGACAATAGTCAGATTTATTGGTTACTTCAGGAACATTTAAGTTGTGTACTCAGTTTGAAAGTACCTATTGGTAATTTATAACTACAAACTTATCAACTCATCGAACAAAGAAGATGGTAACACCGAGAAAGTACTACTAATTAAACAATATATTATTATGTAGACAACGTAGATACTGTCTAACTAACCCTTTACAGAACTACAAGTATCTCGCAAATATTAATTAATACACGTCTTGTAAGCAGAACACTAATTATTTTATCGTCAGGTGAAACTCAATTACAAAGAGATAATTAAACCATCAAGGATTTATTTACTTTGAACATCAATTTTCTTTAAAATAAACCTACTTTTAATTAAAGCTTTAACGAAAAACAAATAGAGAAGAGGAGAGGCGCACAACCCTTCTACGAGCTTTCCGTCAGAGGGTTCCAGTATATTGTTATTGAATCCTTAAGCCAATTTAATTTATACATTAGAATGGCTTAATTACCTTTTATTTAAAGCAAGAGCTTGTATGTTACTGATTGGATTTAAGGCCGGTTTTGGAAAAAATCTGTTCTTTTGTACGTTCCAGTGACCTACCCAATTATATTGGTTATTACTTATCATTTTTTATTTACAACCACTTCACGGATAGCCCTTCATAATATACCTAGTTGTTGTAGGCACCTATATAAAAATGAAGTAGACACAAGAAATTTTGAGACCGAAATGTCTTTGGAAGTTATCGGTTTCCTACTGCCGTTCGTCCGTCGCATATAATTTTACTTAGCCATTGGTATTAATAAGATGGGTTGAAATTCATTTAAAACATGTCTAAGCAATATTATACGGACCACTTCATTTCATCGCTGGTTTAATTAAAAACGAGTGCCCGCTCCCCTCCCCCCTTTTCGGGTTGGAGTACCCCCTCCGCCCGCGTGGGCGTCTCGCTCCGCTTATATTTAGATAATTGTACAATCATCTAAATTAATGAGTCCTCTCGTCCGGTCCTCTCTCTATTGTATTATGTTTATGCAAGCCGAGCGGATATACGGCGACAATTTTAATTTGGAAAATTATAATTTAATTACAGTGTTTGCCTTATTTATGAAAGCTCAAAATAAAGTAGCATGTTTTGAAATTTGTAATTCCATTGGGCGAAAAAAATTTTTCATCTTAGATATTTCTAGATTACCAAGCATAAAAAAATACAACAATCTTCGAACACACAAAATATCAGTTGAGATCATAATACATTAACAAGAACTGCAGTACAACATCAACCCCAGATATTCAATGATGCAACTCTTTGGTTTAATTACAGTTTTTGAATTATGTATGAAAGCTCAAAATAAAGTTGGATGTTTTGAAATTTTGTATACCATTCGTCGAAAAAATATTTCATTTTCGATATTTCTAGATTGGCAAGCAAAGAAAAATGCAACAATTTTCGAACACACAAAATATCAATTGAGATCTTAATACATTAACAAGAATTACTACAACATCAACCCTAGATATTGAAAAGATCACAAAAACTAAGAAGCAAAACCATTAAACATACTAATGAGTTGTAGTTCACCTGTTCAAAGTAATTTCTTTGTTTAAAATCATAATAAAAAGTTAATAAAAGACTATGTATATAATCTCTGAGGGTGCTCATAACTCCCGTTGTTGACGACAGTAATAGAGCTCAATGCAATTAAAAGTTTCACTACGTGCGTGGCCGAGGCGGCCGCGCGATAATATCCACCTTAATTTATGCTAGATAAGTTCAAGTTATGAGGGCCAATTTATTACTTATTGTAAGATACCGACTCAACAATAGATACACTTAGAATGCTTGATTAATGTATTTAAATATTTACAAGCAGAGACAAGCCTCAATCTTTTCAAATAACGAATGAAATGGGAACTACAACAAAACACCTGAAATCTATCATCTTTGCAATGTATAAAAGAATTGTTAAACCAATGTGATGCGACAGTGTCGGTCCGGAGCATCGAAGCTAATGTAACTGACGAATCAAATTAGCAACGCATCCATCATCCATTGCTGCCGCCAAATTAAATGCACCTAGCGGCCAGAAGGATGGCGGATGGAGTGGGCTGGGCACCCCGGAAGGCCCCGGGCGATCTGTCTAATGAACCCGTACCCCCACAGCCTGATTTATTAACAAATTAAACGCATTCTGCTGCACCCCATGCAAATACATCGAGTATGTTTAGATTTAAACTACACAATCATCTAAAGACAAGAAGATTTCGGTCAAGCAGAGATTATCAGTCTCTAATAAAATGACATGACCTTGGTAAAATGATACTTTGAGATTCAAGAAACCATTTTTAAAGTATGGGTAAACAACTTTTATACAGAGTAACAAAATAAATAACTAAGAACTATTCACTTGAAGAGCTTTGAGAAACAAATGGTATTTTCAAGTGATACACAAGTAACCATTAAGTGTTTTACTTAGTGAGAACATTACAGTACAACATAACCAGTTCCGCTTGGCTGACTCTCTACCTACACATTAGTTCCTTATATTTAAATAGCAACTAAACAACTCGCTTACTATGCAAATAAAGCTTGCATACTAACAGGTTGTAGGTAGTTGGGGCACAGAAATTTAGAAAGTTCTGTTATCTTGAATTATAAGTCTTCGAAATTCTTTGGTTAATTGTCCGTGAAAACAAAAAGCGATACAGTTCATTTCAAATGAAGTAACAACCTGTTTCGTCTAGTATTCTGCACGTGGATAAAATTCATTTACATATTCAAGTTCTGTTTGACCAGAATCGATTCTAGAACAAAGCACACGACAGGTGTTTGTTCCCATGTATCTTTTACAAAGCGATTATTTGGGAGACAAAGACGAAATAAGCCTTGTACCAATGTGTCAACAATAATACAATTTTATGTTATGAAAATTAAATAAACATGTGCTCACACAAAATTTGGGAGCCCATCTTATGCATTTAGATATTGAAAACGCGGAGTCTGTCTAGTCTGCTCATATTATTCTTGCATCCATTATTCAGTATACAGGCCGGTAAGGGACCGCGCGCCGGCGCTGCTAAATTATTAAACACGCGTTATAAACACGCCACCCCAAACTCGTGTTCTTCAAATATCTTCACTGGCAGCTGATGGGAGAATCATCGAACAACTTTAAGAATACGTAATGCACCATGTGCTTCCTTAGTTGTATTTCTGTAAGGGTTAACTTTTAAATAGTTCCCAACTCAAATTCCAGCTGCGTTGTTTGGGTTTAGACGGTGAACTAAATCTCAGTCGAACCATTTAAGGCCCGAGTTGGAATTCTCATTGAGGCAGTAGGCTCATAGTGGAACACCTGCTTTGATATCGCATGCCCTCTCCCCGGTCCGTAAGTCTACATTGGTTAAACCGGTTTCGATTACAGGTTATAGCTGCCTACATATCCGTTTGGCGGAAAAGAACCTCATACGTACCTCTTTGTGCATATTCTTATAATAATGTTCCGTTTTCGACATATTTCATGTCTTTATTTGTTAATGTTAAGATGAAGTCAATCCATTCATAGACCGAAGTAAACAAATGGAAACGAAAGTTTCTATATTATTTCTATAAACGGCTATATTTACCTTTGCTAGAGCTATTTACAGAACGATTACCCATGTTACCCACTATTCTGGGAAGAAGCAATTCAACTCTCATACAAAAATAAACAAAGTCACCCGCAGTTTATTTGTCTTGTGGGGAAGACGGGCACGCTACGGAAACTAATGATTGTTTAAAGAATTTAGGGACATCGGAATGACATTTTACCTGCTATTAAAATAAGTGTTTGAAATTTTGTGATTAAAGATTTGAAGCGCAACGATAATTAAGCAACTGCACTAAAGTTAATGCTAAATAGGTAGTTAAAGAAGTCATCAAACTTAATGCCTCATTCTGAACGTTTATAATTATGTTTACAGACCATAAACTTAAAGAATCATTGCAATCATAAACCGAAGAGTTATTTGAAATACGCAACTTCTCTCACCTTGCTGCAACTACGCAAAATTTCGTCAAATTTTTGCACTGAAGTTGTGGCCACTTGATGACTCTCACATTTGAAAGCGTGCCCTTACTGCACAGGCGAGTGAAGGATAGTTGTACATTGTTCCCTGATGGCAGAGAGAGAGGGTATTTCCTCAATTCGTCTCCGCGTGCGGCCACTCAACTTGTGCCAGTCATCCTATTTGATTGTAGACAGAATTTGTGTCGTAATTGGTACTAATTATTGTTTTGAAAGCCATCATTAACATTAGGGCCTGTTATAATATAAAATCCACACGTTGCCCTAACAGTCATCGAGAGTTATTAATGTTTTTTTTATAAAATTTGATTATATATATATTTAAGTGTTGCTCATTTGTACTTCATTAATTTCATTATACTTGTCTTGTAACCGGAGAGAGGTCGCTCGAAATTAGCTTTTAAGTCAAGAAGCTTTCTCGATAAATCTACAGTTTTTTGTAACACACTGTCATAAACAATAAAAAATATTATGCATTTTAAATAGCACCTAAATCAAAATAAACCTTTAGGTACTTACTAAAAAATACAGCTATAATTCTACAAAGATTTCGCGATAACAGTACGATTGCACACATTGTAACAGTAGTTGAAATTAATAGTATCCTTAGCTAATAACAGCAATAAGCGAGCTAAAGACAGGGCCAATATTTCACCGGTTTCCATGGCAACCACCGCGCCAAACAACGGACGTCAAACAACGAACTGTATTGAAATCCCTAACCGATGTTTAAATAAGTAGCAACCACTGATATACCACTTGCTACATATAATTATTCCGATAACACCCTTAATTGTTTAGATGTGAGTCTACTCTTTAGGTATAGATATATATATTTTAGAGAAACAAAACTATTAAGTACCTACTTATCTCAATACTCGCACAGAAACGGGCGTTACCCGCAAGGATTCAGTTTATTCCCGTTACTTCTACTACAAATTTCCAAAAATCCCATAATTGAGGCTCCCTACGACATATAAGACACCTACATACGACTACTCGGAGTAGTACGTCTTTCTCTTTTACCCAGTTTTTTAATTTTCCTGCGGGAATGAGACATTCTCCCACTGTAAAAAGCACTAGATGTTGACCCGGTTACTCAGTTATCTAAACGCCATTTTGCATCAAAATGCGTCCACTAGTTTTTTCGTGATGCGTGCACAACTAGATAGACAAAATTTTCAATTTTGGTATTTTGGTTTCTACATCTATAACTATTGTATGCACCGCTAAAATTTTCAAAAAATATTTCATGTCCTACAGACACGGCCCCGTTAGATTTTTATTATATGTAAAGATAGATAATTTGCGGGATACCGCTCACGAAAGAGTTTGTATATATAACAAGGTGTGCAAAAAACTTAGTTTATTAAATAAAGCGGTAATCACCGCTATAATATTCAAAAGCAGACTATCAAATCCATAAGTTTAGAACAATATGTTGCTTCATTATCGGGGCGTCCGGAGCGCTAACAGCAACTAAGTAGATAACAATCAGTTGAAGGCTTGTTCGAGACACGAAATTAATTAAAACAAGTTTGTTCGCGGATCCTATGCAGGGCGAACAAAGCCGTGCTGAGTCACTAGGTAATTACACCGCGGCAGACGCGGCAGGCGTCTTAAAGCTAGAAATACATTGCGCCCGCGTGGTGTGTCGTGACGTTATCTGTTTCATACATTTACACACTTTCGGGACACATCACGCGGGAAAGTGCAGTCCTTACCATACTAAATGTGAAATAGTCTTGTGGCGCGCTGCGATACCCGGGGGCAATGTAGTTCTAGCTTCAATCTAGCATTATCTGGTGGCTCATCTCATTACTGAGGGCTTGACGATATTCCGCAAGTGTGAGAAGTAAGAAATAAGCTAGATTCCAATTGCTATCATGTTCATATTTTGGTTTTTCCTCTTCTCAGCTTTTAGTTATTGCATCATGTTTTTCATTGGGTGAATTATTTGTGTGGTTATTCGCAGTACTAACCACTTATCTATACCTATCTACACTAATATTATAAAGAGGAAAGATTTGTATGTTTGTATCTTTGTAGCGAATAAACTCAAAAACTACTAGACCGATTTTAAAAATTCTTTCATCATTAGGAAGCTTGAATATAATACTAAAAAACAGAATAAAATAAATATTGAAGGGGGCTCCCAACGTGATTTCATGCCGTTTTTATAGATAATGGTACAAGCCTTCGCGCGCGAGTCCGACTCGCACTTGGCCGGTTTTTAATTATCTTACATTTAAGTTAAATAATTTTCCAGCACGTATACCTATACTTATGTAGTTTTAATAATATTATATGAGTTGCAAACTTTCAATTCATACGTGCACTCTTTAAAAAGGAATGAAACGTTAAGTTTGTGTATTAGATAATTAAATAAAATGTATTAATAAATAAAAATTAAATAAAAAGTTTGACCGATAAAAGGGTTAAGAAAAATTTCGCGTGATTCTTCGCAGCCACCAGTCTTATTATAGCCGCTCTTTAGATATTGCTGTGGTCGCGCCTTGTCATCGGGAATTTTAATTAGATACAGTGATTAATTATATGTAACGTAAAGACTGAGGGGGAACTGTGATCGTTTGATTGATTACCCCACAACTTCTCAGTTTTGCGCGGAGCGTCGCTTCTTCCACCATATTGTCTTGTACTAATTGCGAATAAAGGTTGTTAACGTTTATATTTTGTTTCATTGTTCCCTTCGTAGTGGGCGATGTAATTTGATTTATTCGTGAGTCATTCTTGTTATTAATTTTGTTGAAGACAATGGTATTAACGTTGGGTTAGCTGAATCATTCTTGATAATCCTAATTATCATTATTATGATGTGCAAATAATCTACATTTACGCTAATAATATTATAAAGAGGAAAGTTTTATATTTTTATAACACATTTGCTCGTAAAAGGTGTCTTATTTCACCAATTTTAATATCGTATTGTATCTCATTACGCCCAAGTGCGGTAAGTGTAAAGTAAAACGCACGGTTTATCAAGATGCTCCGTCTTAAAACGAACGGTACTTTTTAAAATCTCAGCAAAGAGTTTTTATGTCAAAAAAGTTGTCAACATTTTATGATTAAAATTAACTTTGGGAGATAAAATATAATAAAGAAATATTTATGTACATAATTATTTAATTTAATTAATTTTGACAGTAAATTTCAACCAATGAATCTGTAACAAAAACACAAAAATATTAATTTACTTTATTAGTAATACTGGCTGTTTTTTGTGCCTTTTGCCAAAAAAAAAATGATGATGCGCGCCGCGCGCTTTTTCTTAACGCTGTATTATTTTTATTCGTTTACCATAGTCGGAGTTTTATTGTATTTCCTCGCAAATGTGTTATAAAACGTCGTATGACATACGTGCGCTTTGATAATTACAGCCTCTGCTTACTTGTAGCCCTCGCCTACGGCTCGGGCTAGCAATATCGCCTCGGCTGTAATTCTCAACCTACCGCACTTATATCATAATGTACTATTATATGTTTGTACCACGCAGACCTGCTAGTTAATTATAATTTCAACGCATCAAATTTTGTCCTATCTTACTATACTTGTAATTGTAGCGCAGTATATAATAACAACTATGAATAGTTAATAGGTACAGTAATTTTGATATTCTAATCATTGTAAAATCAACCCAATCGTACTATAGAGGATTTACCCCAATATCAAATGTATTGCAAAACATCTATTTAAAACGCAGTATATTAAGTAAGTATTTATCTCTCTATTTGAATAAATAAAATTATAAATACTAAAAGGTTTTTAAATTACGGATTCGATTACAGTATTAATAAAAACATTACGAGAATAAACATGACTGTCGACGAGTCCGTGTTCAGCAGACTTCTTACATAGTAGGTACTGACTATGTTTATACTCTGTGGTTTGGTGTAAGAAGTTGTTTGTTTATGCATATAACTGTTACAGTTTTTCAATGTTCACCGAATTGTGGCTAGCTCTTTTTGGTACTTCAAAGGTCCATTCATAATGATAAAGATATTCAACATGAACTCGTCCCAATTTTGTGCTTTATTTTGTTACTAAGGCTGAACTCGACCAACAAAAAGTAGTGGCTACTTTTTGTATCCTCAAATCGATCGCGGAGTACCTACCTAACTCGAGAGATTCTGTTTGTCATTCGAAATCTGAGTGCAAAAATGCATGTTGTTCTCTAGCGTGGCCAAAGAGTTTTAACATTCTAACCTTTCTATCAGCCGGGCAGCCCACTGAAAATGAATGAATACTTAGGTGCTCATATCATGTCAGTGCGCCAACTTCATTTTTAGAATAAAAAAACACTAATTTATTATATTATTTATTTAAACAAAAATATATTTAAATAGGAAAAATCTCTTTGTATTTAAGCTGTTTTTCTTGCACTTAGTATTTTCCTCGCTGTAGTGAGGCGAAAATATATTTTAGACAAACTTAAACTTAACGGTATCTAATTTGTACATGAGTAGTTGACGTACTTTTCTTGTATTGAACAAGCATTTACACGAGCCCAGTGAGAAAAGCATGTCTTATCTTTACTTCTAAACACAATGAGCCATCTGTTTCCCGGCGACGACTGACGATAACCGTGACCTATTGACAGAAATACCTTGTTAATTTTATTTTTTTAGAATCCTTACCTATTATATTGACGTGGTATGGAGGCGATTGAGGCTATGACACACCAACATCTGGTCTAGATTTCACAGTCCTATGATAGATAATGTCTCCAGCTATAGTTCCAACCTTATGAATTTCATTTGAATGTCTTTGGTATCTTGAATTTGTATTTACAAGGTACGAGTATGTAAATTTTCCAATGATATTATAAACCTCTATAAAAATATGAGCTTATGATAGTAGAAATAGCAAAAACGAGCAGTGATAGCCCAAACGGTTAAAGAGCCGGCCGAAAATCAGTGAGGCTCGGGTTCGAATCCTGGCATGTACCAATAAGTTTTTCAAAAAACTTACGTACATATTTATCACTAGCTCGACGGTGAAGGAAAGTATCGTGAGGAAACCCGCAGGTAGACCCGGTCCGGCGATGGGCTCACCACCTATCACGTTTAGGGGTCCAATATATCTCGTGAAATGTGGGTATATCCAGTAATGGCATACCTCTGCCTACCCCCTCGGGGATAAAAGGCGTGACATTATATTATTATTTATATTATAGATATCAAAAGAATAAAAGAAAAAATATATAGGTTTAAACAAATTTAGAAAATAATTGTGTACTTAACGTAATTAAAGCATACCTTTAGACATCCCAATTAGTTTAGCAGATATAAAAGCTTAAACTTAGATATCTTCATTATTATGGTAATTAAATTCAACGTCGATACATTTCTATTATGTAACTTTATAGACGAGAAATAAGATTCATTTTTAATATCATATTTTAAATTTAAATTTGAGACTTATAATTCTATTTTTTTATATTTGTAAATAACAATCTTAATAAAAAAAAAGCCTTGCAATCAATTCCACTCTTGATTCAAAACTATTTTTAGGTTTTGCGTATCATATTATGTTACACATCTATAATGAATGACGTATCTCTAAATACTCTCAATAATAGCGATCTATTCTCGATTGCCAATAGCTGTGAGTGTTGGATTTGGCATATATTATTAAACGACCGATTACCCCTAAATTTAGATCTGCATAGATACCGACCCGGGATTCGACTGCGCGCGCTCCTGCAAACTCTCACGTTTTGCACAAATTATGCGCATACGTTTAGCTTACGTTAAATTGCATAAACTATTGCAGGTTATAGGATTAACTCAAATATTTTTTTTACCGAAAAACTAGTGTTTTATAATTAAGAATGCAGGATATCCAACAAAGACCGAACCTTTAATGATCATAAAACTTTTGCCAATTAGTTGACCCATGTTATATGAGGACAACAAATATTTTCGTGTAGAAATAACTATCCGCTAATATTTCTATTACATGGATAGGTTATAGGATTACTCAAGTTTCTCGGACACTTTTTATAAGTAGTGGAACAGAAGAAATTAAGTAATAAAACGTGATTACAATAAGTGCTGTAAAAACTAGTTTTTTTAGATACGCCCGTAGATACAACCGCGGCTTGCACACAAATCTATTGCAATTAAATGGGTTGTTTACATCATATTCTCGGTTATTCCCACGTCGTTGGTGCAGACTTCTTCGGTTTATCTAATCTGCGGGGCGGGATATTTGCAAAGTGATAATACGGTGAATGGCCCTTTTTGTATGGAAATTTTGCATCGCCGTTTTAGTTGCCATAGTAGTAGTTATATGCAGTGTATTTAGTGTATTTACAAATGTATTTTACTAAGAGTAGGTATTAATATTTATTTGATTAAAATAAATATAAATAAGTCTCACGCCTCTTATCCGGAGTAGGCAGAGGTATCTATTCCATTTCTGAAAATACTTGCCCACGTTTCACCAGTATATTTTTTGGACACCTGAACGTGATAGGTGGTGAGCCCACCGGCCGACCGAGTCTTTTACACATGTATCAGAATTAATTCTGGGAGCGAAGGGTTTCGTCACGATGTTTTACTTCGCCATCGAGCAAGTGATAAATGTGTTCCTACGTAAGTTTTTGAAAAACTCATTGGTACATGCCAGTATTCGAACCCGGATCTCACGCATGAGAAGCGGGCTCATTAACCGCTGCGCTTTTCTCAGAATATAATTTTTCAACGTTGGAATGCTAAATACACTTATCAAAAATCTGTTAATATGCACATCTTTAATTATTAACACTGAATTTAATATTTTACGGTACGTAGCCATGAGTTTATCAGTCACAGCTAGACCTTACGAAACCGACAGGAGACCATTTAAGCTCATGGATGAAGCCGGAATTATTGCGCAACTACAATTTCTCCAAAAATAAATAATACAAACGTAATAAAAACATACGCGCTTACCCCAATCCCGTCAGTGAAGGGTGCGTCTAAATTGGCAACGGTTCACGAGGGTCCTTCCCATACGTTAAATACGCAATTTGGAGCTCCATACAATCAGCCAAATGAGCTCGCGTCGATGCAATCAATTACGCATCTTTTTACCGACTTGGGGTGGTTTACTGGGTCACATGGTAAGAAAAAAACATATATTTGAGAAAAAAGCCTCCATTGGGTCTCCTCCTTTAAGGTCCGTATTACAGAAAGATCCTCAAGCGTAGAACTCCGCTTGTGCGTAGTTAAAAGAGGACATATTTATGGGATTCATATTTAGGCATCTCTTTCTGACTGTCCTCAAGCCGAGTTCCTTGAGGATCGTTCTGTAATACCGGCCTAAGTTTATGGTTAGACGTTACAATATCCTTTATCACAACTGACAATCGTGGTTTCTCATCCGACAATTATCTTATTTAACCTTCTAGTACCTGAGAGACTCAGCTACGCTCGTTTTCACGCCAGTATTACTAATGCCATCTGCCGACGAATGGCCGTATTATTTAGAAATAGTTCTTTGTTTGTAAAATTTCGTTTTTACAGGAAATACAACTATGCAGTTAAATTTAAGATGAGAAACTGTATCTGTATATCAAAATCGTTGGAGGTCTCCGAGATACCCGAAATATAAATACATACACAAATAAATTCATACGTACAAGAATTGCTCGTTTAAAGTAATAGGATAGGTACATACCTACTAAATAGTATATTGATAACATAAACTATACCAGCACCTACCACTAACCACAAATGTTTTAGCACTCATTTGCATAGGTTCAGTATTCTTTATCTGCAAATGGTTGTAATACTAATTGGGTAAATACAGTTCCAACTATTTGTGTGACTTCCTTCGTAGTGAACAATATAAAGTTACCTACCTATTGTATATGTTGGAGTTATAACAAAGTTATAATTACGGCTTTTCAACATTTTTATAACTAGGGGTAGTAGTTCTAATAGCTACAATCAATTCATTATCAACATAACCATGAGATAATAGTAGGTGTCTATGTAGTTCCACGTGAATTGCGATTTTGTTTCTGTAGTCAAATAACCCTTCTATTTTTTCCATGTTTGTCCGTCTGTCTGTCTGTCCGCGGCTTACCTCAGAGACTGTTAGTACTTGCCGGTTATGTAACATTTATGTGAGATAACTAATAGTTTATTGTGTGCCCGCGGGCACTAGCTACATATTAATTAATGACCCCAATTTACAAGTTGTGTGGTAGATATCTATTTTCAGACGTCCATTATCTCATCCCATAAATAAATAAAGTCACGAGTGGCTCCGTGTTTCGGAAGGCACACTTTAAAGCATTGGTCCCGGTTTTCGTTGTGTTTACGCACAATGGAAGTCGTTAAATCCTGTCAGATACCCTTGGGTGGCTTGACAAATTCTAATAGTGCAGTGGCCACTAGCCTAACACCACCTCCCAATCCACGGTGGGCTCGCGTGGAAGATTAAGGCCTATACTTCTTCATTCGTGAAAGACTCATAGCTCAGCTGTTAGCTGTTACGGGTTAGTGATGCTGATGATGACCAAAGGTTGTAATATTTGTAATTGTACTTTGATATCAATAGGTAATTTTAAAGCATTTTATTAAGCTTAGTCAATCAATCTTAGTAGTATTTCCTTCCCTTATCAACTTAGAGGACGTCCAAACGAAATCATGCCATTCTATTGTCTTCAACAAAGTCCAATCGAAAGCGACCTGAATAACGACTTCGACCTTTTCCCGGTCATCCGTTCACTTTGTGGGTGGACACTGGACGTACTACACAGCGCTTACAAGAAAGTGGTCTCAACTCCTTAGTTCTACGAACTATGTGCTCTTGCCCATATCCACTTTTACATTTGCTGATGCGCTGAGCTATGTCGGTGACTTACCAAGCACAGCTCTGCTCTGCTCTAGAGCTATTAGCTATAGAGCTCGTGGAATGACCTTGAGTTCTCTCCCCTCGAAGGGGCAAAGGGGGAAACGCTAACAGTCACCTGATGACCTTGTGACAACATGAGAACGGATCTTGTTACAGCACGAGAAATGTTAAAAACAAATTAACGTGGTAAATTGCTCATAAAAAATTAAATTGTCATTTAGAAGAATACAAAATGATTTTACGCTTTAAAAATTATCTTTTTAATGACTTGGGTGGCCCTGACTCCTGCCCTCGCGTTTCCGACGCTCATCAGCGCGAACAATGAGCGACCTGCGTTTGCGCACTTGAACGCTTCGCTACCTGTACGCGATTAGTGATTACTATTGTTCTGATAAGTGATAACGATCATAGCTATAGAGATATGCGTTTGTATTAGTTGTTTTATGTAAATTCAGAGGGTGTAAGGGAACTTTCGGGGGAAAAAAGGGGAACGTAGAATTGGTTAGGTAAATATATATCTGAGTATAACAATTTATTGATCCAACATACCGTCCCTTTTGAAAAAACAACTCTGTACCCGTTGTTTTTAATCCAAACAATATGATTTATTCGCTGATCCACTACATAAATTACCTACAGGATTACAATAATAATAGTTATTGGCGTCACATAGTCTGCAGGGGAGACAGATGGGGTACGGAACCCCGCTGTGGCGATCGTTAACTACTCTTAGATAGATAAATTATTTTTATCTCCCAATTTACCCCAATCTACTCTATTGTCGAAACTCGCTGACAGCTATCGTTTAGCGACAAAACGTCAATGATAGTGCGAAAATGGGAATCACTTTGTAGATTAATCCCTATAGATACCTATAGATTTTTGTCTTAGCAACAATTAGTAAAGATTACACATTACAAAAAATTTTGTATTTATCTTATTAATCCGTACTTCCCGGCAATGTCGGCTTTACTAGTTTTTACTGCGGTGTAAAAGCCGAGATGAATTGTGGGAAAAGCAAATTTCTTATGTTAGTTTTGTTCTTAATTAGTTAGCTAATTATTTTAACACCTGCACGTACATTGGGCCCGCATCAGAATTGCCTCGTTTAAATGGCATGACGATTCTAAAATTCTTTATGTTCAAAATGCAAAAAGAATTAATCTCTACATCTCTGCGTTCATTCACCCCGCGTCTCGGTGCATTCCTCCGCCGAATAAACGCCTAAGTGTAAAATCTTGTTTTGTTTTGTAATTTTTCACAGATAAAAAATATTCGACGCGGGCCCGGGCCGGCTGGTCCATGGGCCGTATCTCCGGCCGGGCCACAGCGTTATCTTATCATTACCGCCCCATCCCCGCATGTATTACCATAAAGCGTTTGCCACACGTGCGGTAACCACGACGCCTGCAAACCTATTTTGCGATACTCGGAATTAATTTTCGCGTCTTCGTTTCGAACTTGAAATACGACACTGGATTCTTATTTTTATTAGAAGCAGGAGAAGGGTACAAGGCTATTGTAATTATAGTGTGCTTGCTGTATTATTATTTCTGTCATTTGTTACGAAAGGGAACGAATAGTAGGGTGACACAAGGATATTACTAATTTAGGCGTTAAATATGGGGCTTATAAGCATAGCTTCTTTTGTAATCGTCTTTTCAAACATGAGTACTTACTTATGACCAGTTGACAAGAGGACTAGCAGCAGTACTGTTCTACATGACATTTTTATCAGTAAATATTGTAAAACAAATGTATGTTTTCTTGGTAAATAAATTTACAAATTTGTAAAGCGAAAATATCACACGATTTCACGTCATTCGCGAATGAACCAGTGTGGTTACCGCCTTAACGCTCATTTCCATGTAGCCAACACCGGCGCGCATTGTTTACGAGCGGGAGATGACGGATTTTCTTCCGCTTTCACTGTGATATAGCTGGTTAGGACTGGTTATAGGCCTGCTTCGTGCGGCGAAGTAAAATTATTGGACCTCTATTTCTTTTGAATCTGGAATGATTTTCGTGTTTTATTTTTAGTCATTTCATACCTTGTAATGGTCATTACTATTCTTCTGCTCATTGTATGCTCACGGCTTAACTCTGAGGGGGCTGGCAGAGATATCCCTTTTGGCACTAGTGTCTGTTTGGAACCCTTAAATGTCACATTGGTGTGACATATAGATAAAGAACAAATTCTGGCCTTTTTCTTTTTTTTTCTTCCTTACGATATTTTACGATCTTGTAAATAAATACAAAATCTAAACAAGCAAATATTAACTAAAAGAAAAGACCTGTCCCAGACCCGCATTAAATACGTTTATCAAATGGATTTTATAGGTTAATCTTATGAAAATTGAAATAAGTGCCCGTCTTCTTCATGAATATAAATTGTTTATATGTATTACGAATAAATCCATTAATTCCTCGAGCTAAGTGAGTCGTTTCGCAAACAGCTGCCGCAGACCCGGCGGTACCCAGTATAATGTTTTAATGCGCACTCAAATTTAGGGAGCACTGATAAAATAGGAAGAGTAAGTCTTAAATTACTCACTTACAGAGTAGTTATCCGAAAGAGCTTTTAAATCATTCACAAAACACTAATGGACGTGGGGAGAGGGCGCGGGGCGGGTAGGGAGCGGGGGGGAGCAGATGTAGTCCCTTGCGAGCAATGAAATGGAGATATAACAATATAAAGGTGTGGGCTGAATTGCCGTGAATTGCAATCCGACAGTAGTAGACAAGACGCGAAGAGCCGACACGGGGGAGACGACATTAGGGAAATCGAATCTCGTTTTCCTGTCGATCCAATCACTGTTTTTCCTGTGATACTGTATCAATAATGCTTTGAAAGCGGAGTGACACTAAAAAACTATTTCTAGACTAGAATATTTTAAATTTCAATGCTTAGGTACATGTCTACGTTTATAATTTGCTTCACCGCAAGAATATACTTGACCTTCCGTCTTCGCGATTCGTTTTGTGTATAATTTTATTTCGAACCTTTCCTCTTATTAATCTTCCGTGGTCTGTACACAAACCTGAAGTACAGTACAGTGGTCCGGGCAGTGTTGCAGGCAGGAATAATAAATGTCGAGGGGTCTGCGAGGGGAGCCGAGTGCCATTATTATCGGCGGCAATTTAATTAGATCCCCTGCGTTATTACCACTGATTCGTTTTATAATGCCGCTCTAATATCGGCCTGCAGCGGTCGCTGTTGTACAGAATTAATATGACGTTTTAAATTACAGTTATTGGCGACAAATTGTCGTTTGTACGTGTGCACGGACGCCGGTTACAATAGAAATAACTGTTTACATGAGCTGAATAATTATTGGACCGATTAGTTGCTACAACACGTGTATTAAAAATACATGAATCCATTTCGTTGTAAATACTGGAAAATTCGAAAGGATAGTTTAGTTTATGCTTACTCATATAGAGAGTGATTAAAATACAAGGAATAAATCCAACTCCCGATGTTTGTTACATCAGAAACGACAAAATCATCTCATAACTTTCCAATCGAACTAAAATTCAGTTTAAAAACCATAAAATTACTTTCTGAACGTTGGAATTTGATCACCCGACGCAATCACCCGCGCCGATGGGCTTCCGGCTCATCGATATTCGTAACGAATCGTCGAAATTCAATAATTATCCCGAACACGACTTCATTCACGAAAAAAATATATAAAAAGGTGTGAATGGAGAGAGGAAACTCATCAGAGACGCAACGGTCAGTTTTTGTGGGGCGACGCCCGCTCTGGACGGTCGCCGGTGCACCGCCGTTCTTTCACGTGGCTTTCCGATACGAAACCGTGTAGTAGATAAGATTAAATGGGAAGGCGGTAATCAGTGCGCGACCAAACTGGTTGAATGGAGGTTCGATGCGTTCATTCATGAGGCTGGGATGCCATCACGCGACAAGAGCGCCCGTGCCGGCCGCAGCGCCGCACGTTCGCTTCTACATTACACTCATTTGCGATCCGATTGCGCTTCAATAATAGTGACCATAATTCGCAATTAGCTACTGACTTATAATTATCAGCTGTTCGCACGCTCACACCTCCGTCATTATTCTGTTATTACCATATCGTTACATAACAAGTAGTAGGCACTTATATTCTCGGCGGATATCATTCTGGGAGCATCGAATACAAAGCATCTGCAACTCGTTATTATAAACACACGAAGCAGAAAAAACTGGGTCATTATAAATTCTCTGAATTTACAAAGTTATGATGGAAGATTTGATAAACTTTATTTCCTACGGCTTTGATCTGTGTAAACAGGTCAAATCAAAGTGTAGGAAATGTGTAAGTTGTAGTTTTATTAGGGGCCGTATTAAAATTTATAGCTCGTAGGTACACATGCGCCCACGCAGCCTCCGTCTCGCTCAATAAAATGATCACTGTGCGGTCGAAACGCAGTGAAATAAATATAACGCAAGGCCGTTTATTCAATAATCAGATAACTAATGATGACTACTTCTCACTAGTCGACATTTTTCTTCATTAAAATGTTTATGAGGCCAATTTCTAATAACACGCCTCGGATGAAAATATAAAAAATCTTGAGAAACTTGCAAGACAGACATGCACATTACATAGTGGTGCGGTGATTGGTGAATTGAGTTCATAAATATTTATTCGGTTTGCAAAATAGCCGCGACACTCGAAGCCAAAAGTTAATTTGTTGTCATCATGTACCTTGCACCTGGCTCCCGATCAGGCGCAGCTTTGGATCTTGGTCCTTGGCTTACATCATAAAATTAATCTCACCAAATAGAATAATAATAAATGTACTCTGGTATAAACAACATATTTATCAAACATTTATAATATGTATATTAATTTATTCATCTAAACTTTTAAAATATTTTTATAGTTTTTTTGAGTGTGGATTTTAAAAATATTTACTTATCTCATTTTAGACTCGCTTAGTAGGTATTGGTGTTATAGCTACCTAAATTATAAGCTGTTTAAGGGTAGACACTAATTTTAAAAGGAATTGTCACATTTTACCATTATCGTCAAAAAAATACACCATCTGTTTTAACTGGACACGCCGTTCTATGGTTATTTTATGAAATTATGTTTATTTGTGACTAATTCGTATGTTCAAAATGAGTTCAACTATTTATTTGTTTAGTCAGTATTTGAATAATTATAATAAGTACTAATATTAATTGTGGGACACAAGTCACAAACGGTTATTTAGTCCCAAACTAGGCAGGGTCTGTACTATGGGTACTAAACAACTAATTAAATGATTAATTATTTAAAAAATACAATATCAATTTAATAATGATTACTTTTTATCATTAGTGCGCGATATCAATTCTTAAATCTTAATTACGTATTTTTACGAGAACTAATTTTTATAATATTGTGTTCAGGAATAACTGACAGAAGTGAAATGCAATAAAGTTTTATTTGTTTTTGTTACAGGTAATGACCTACACATGTTACCTGCAGTTCTGGTAGAGCGCCAAACGGCTACGCTACAAACTCGTTTGATCTCCCCCATTATAGCATTGTAGGTCAACTTAAGGTGGCTACTGACCTGAACACGTGAACTTTAGGAATTTTAAAACACAATCATTATCGTGGTATTAAATTGTAGCATGGGTATTTTTCCGCCGAAGTAAGTAATATAATCATGGTCCTTTATAAAATTACGGGTACTCTCAACATTTTTACAATGCCTAATGAGGTTGTACGTTGTACTATAAACATTGCGGATATATTTTTTATCTTTTTTATGGTGAAGCGTTCGACCGTAATTTTTATATTCGGAATTCGAATTATTTTAACTTGTAACTGGCCATTGCCAAGCCTATCCTTGCATATCAGGAAATAGCTATCTTTCGGACTAATGATACTTAATCGTTTGCTACAATAATATATTTTCTACGAATCATAACCGCGCCTCTGTCAGGAAATAGCTAATGTTCTGAACTAACCTTACTCAACCGTTTGTTACAAAAATAATTCAGCAACGAAACACTGTCGTAGTCGCTTATATCATACTTTTTATTAATCCCCGACCAACGTTTAACATTATGACAAACATTCCCGGGTCCCGTCTCGCGACCGCGGGGTGGGGGTCGCAGGGAGGCGAGGGGGGGGGGGGTCTCGGAATGCGGTCTACCTGCGCGGGACCACCGCTAATCAATTTAGCTTTATTATCGCACCAATAACGCTTCATTACAACTTCTAGATTTATGCTCGTGTTGTTTGCCATGCTCTCGAGGTTTGCGACCGGAACATTGGGTTAAAGGCGTTGGAAGTTTGCCTACGACGTTCTTATGACGTTTCACAATAAATGTAAATGTTACACGTGCTTTATCTTACTGTGCGTTCTTCACATTGTTGCGAGGAATATTTACACGCTCTTGACATAAATCAATTAGGCGGACGACCATCAACAGTCTGATACTTACGTCGACTAAAATCTTTGCGAATGGTCTGCTAACAATTTTGTTCTCGATATTGTGTTAAATATATTGTAAATTTCCTGCTTTTTTTTCCATAATTGGCCTTTTTATCATTCTTCAAAATAAATTGTTCAAAATGTAGTACTGAAATAATTAATGTACTTATAAAACGATGATAATATGATAATTTTTTGTATTAAATTACTTCTCTTTTTTAAAATTACTTTTAAATTTTCAATCGGAAATCGGAATTTACCTAGTAGACGTGTGTTTTGAGACAATACCAGGATGGTTATTTAATTATGTACCTACTTGCAATTTCGATACAACAAACTATCCTCATAATTCTTAATCAATGAGAGCGTATTTATGTAGGTATTATGTATAGTCCTCAATCGCAGTTCTGAAATGTAGAACAAGTTTAAAAATAGAACTCAGCATTCGAGCTTGGCGTTGAACCCACATTTTAATAATGAAAATCAAAACGGCCTAAAAAAATACAAGTGGATTACAATAGTAATGTCAGGGTCGGGACCACCTGGCCGTCGGTCTGTCACCGCTCGAATCCGCTCATGTGAGGCATGTCAGTTATTATCTTGTCTCATCGCGTAATAAAAGACGTTTTACTCGTCTGTCTATGTTAGCGTTGAAGCATTCAAAGCTAGTACGTCATATTATTTTTATGTGGAATAATTGTCATCGCTTAGTATTAATCAGCTTTATTGCAAATAAATGTCTATACCTACATACGATACCGAGTTAACTGCGCAGGAGTTCTCTGGGGATACAGCGAAACGGTAAACTCAGTTTTGAGGTTTCTTTTTAATTTTATCATAAAGACACGGGTATCTATTTAAAAAAAATCTGTAGATTACAGAGATTTTATTTAAATAGTGTTACTTTCTGTCACTCTCACTGCGCAACTCACTAAATGGTCCTAACTTAAGTACTAAAATTCACATGACCAATGTGGTCTGTGCATAAATATTGTAATTAGTTTATATCAAGTAAGATTAATAAATTATGTATGATAGAGCAAAAGGTCAAAATTTTATATATTATAAAGGTATGTGAAAGTAGAATGATACAATGGGGAATTTGCACTAAAATTATTTTGATAAATTATCTTAATAATTCAATAATGATAGTCGCTAAAAGTGCATTGCTGAAAAAAAATATATTAAAATATTTTTTATTAATTATTAAAATTATGATTTGTTTCGCCGAAATATTTGAATTCTAAGTAACGCTACATGAGACGTAATTTGAAACACCAATCAGTAAGGAGTGACGTCACTTCATCGCAAAGCGAAAAAGACAAAAGGAAATATTTGTATGTTTGAAACAAATAAAGTCAAAAACTACTGAATCGATTTCAAAAATTCTTTTATAAATAGAATGCTACATTTCCCGCTAGTATTAAATAAAACTAAAAATATATTATCTCTGTAATAAATAATATATTCACGCGCCATGAAAACTTTACTTCATAAGATGAGGAGTGACGTCACGTCAAGCCGGTAGGCGTTTACGCACGAACTTTGAAATGACAATTTTTGATTTGCAATAAATAAATTATTTGTGGATATTTTAACTTTTTTTTTTTGTATCTTTATGTAATCCTTAAATCTTTAAGATAAGTTAAAAACAAAATTTTATGCAAGTTCCCCATTATCTTTAGTGTTCTTAAGATAAAAATAGAGCCTAGTTCTTTCTAAAAGTTATTAAAATTTAAAAATAGCATTAAATCTGAATGACTACAGTAGCGTAACACTTATCTAAAGGTGTTAAAGTTAAAAACAACTATAAACGGACTAATTTGTCTCGTTTTAACTGTGTGAATAAACTGTTCTACGAGTTATCTTGCCGTATTAATAATTTCATTTTCTAGATAGTCCCATTAGGATTTTATGCATTCCATGCAAAGAGATTAAAATATAATAAGACATAGAGGGGGCATTGGGGATATTTTGATACAAGCGTCATGTCAGTTAGTTGTATGAACGCGAACTGTTATTCGGTCGAAATCGTACTAGATTTATTCCACTTATGTAATAGCTTTTGCCATCAAATTCTCCTCGCTTTGTCCCCTCTATGCCTTATTATATTTTAATCTCTTTGATTCCATGTGCTGTCATTGCTCCAACTTAAATTCGACTTGAGACCACCCGTTGTTCTACTAACCGCTATTCAGGTCTCGTGTCCATCAATGTCACTGGCCACTCATAGAAAAAAAAAACCTCCAGCCATTTTTTCTTATACCACCTGGGTTCCAAATTTAATTTATTTTAATAAAAAGAAGGCTACTAAAAATATTTCTCTAAAAAGTCTCGAACATGTGTAGCAATTATACAAAGAAACAAACCGAAACTTGAAACTTTAAGATAACAAAACGTTGCCGTAATTAGTTTAGAAACAAAGGTATTTTGTAGGTAAAATGACATTTTAGCCGCGGGCTCAGAGCTAATGAGCCCGTAATGAGCCCTCTCGATTAACATCCCATGGGGCAACGTTTTTCGAACGCTTATTTTTCATTTTAAGTCGTTAAATTAATATCAAAGGAAACAAAATCTCTGACAAAATAGATTTATGTATTATGATTTCATCGCTACAAAAAACTTCAGGGTTCACCTTGAAACCACAGTTGTCACATAAGGCACAGATAAGACCTAATTCATACCAAAAGCAACGCTAGACGACTTATCAAAAAATATTTGCGTATCACTCACTTCACTGTCACTTACATAGTATAAAAAAAAGTCGCTTTCTCTGTCCCTATATCTCTATGTCCCTATGTATGCCTAAATCTTTAAAACTATACGGATTTTGATGCGTTTTTTTTAATATATAGAGTGATTCAAGAGGAAGGTTTTAGTATAAGCATTGCACCCGTGCGAAGTCGGGGCGATATGTTTGCGTATATTCACGCAAAGATATTTTCATCGCTATATTATGGACCCGCCCCGACTTCGCACGGGTGCAATGCTTATACTAAAACCTTCCTCTTGAATCACTCTATCCATTAAAAAAAACCGCATCAAAATCCGCTGCGTAGTTTTAAAGATTTAAGCATACAAAGGGACATAGGGATATAAGGACATAGGGGTATAGGGACAGAGAAAGCGAAAAACTTTGTTTTATACTATGTAGTGATGATACTCGCTTGCTTTTTTTGTCGCTATTGTACAGTATTGGGCCTAATTAATGCTTATATAAACTAGGTTTCAAGCTTTATGTAATCAAAAATGTACAATACCTACAAGTACAAATATGTACAATACCTACTTAAAAAAAATTACCTTGCCATAAGTTTCAATTTAAGAGATGTCCACCGATTCGTTTCTTTCATTCTTATGACATTATTTTCGTGGCATGACACGTGGTTTGACAACATTTCGTCTCGCATAGCTTTTATGTAGCTTGAAGTTAGGCGCTAATAACAATTTACAGGTCTAGTCACTTCATAGTTCCATTCTAACTATATCACTGACTATGCAATAACAATCATAACGAGGACAGATGCGTTATAATGAACAGAAAGCAAGTAAGCGGTCGCAAGGAATCGAATAATTATAATTTCTATACCATCTTTATGATTTCTATTACAAGTTTAGGTATCCAAAGTCGTGATCCGAACGCCCGCAACATAATAAGGCAAGCTCGACTATTAACAACGCAGATTGAGTCATTTGTTAAGCGGTGTGCACAAAGCCCGCCGATGTCAGCTAATTAGGCAGTATTATTTGATTGAAATTACCTAAGTTTTGTTATAATTGAGGCTTTATGCACTGATCGTCTGGAGTCGGAGATTGATGAAAGAAATTAATGGCTCGTCTGTACTTTATACCCATCTATACGAATATTATAAAGAGGAAAGATTTGTATTTTTGTATGTTACGAATAAACTCAAAAACTACTGCACCGATTAAAAAAAAACTCACCAATGGAAATTAGAATATCCCTGAGTAACATAGGCTATGTTTTATTCCCGTTTTCCCACGGGAACTGCAACTACGCGTTTGAAACCGCGCAGAACCGCTATTATTAATAAAGGCAGATGATAAAAGTTCTGGGATATATGTATATGCTGATAGGTTCCGTAACTTAAAAAGTCGCAGTATATATTTTTAATCTACACTTGTATCAATTTCCAATATATGAGCAAGACTGATCAGATGCGAGGCTTTGGTGATAAAAGTAAATTGCGTAGCTACTATCGAATTTCAGCCCCCCTAGCCAAGTGGCATTGCACAATCTATTCGAATGTTATTGTAGATTGATATGTATGGGATTGACATTAGCGTTAGCTCTCATTGGCAAGTGCTTATGTCAATCCCATACTTGTCAATCTAAAAGAACATTCGATTAGATTGTGCAATGCCACTTGGCTAGGGGGGCAGATATGTTTTTGTTTCCTTACTGCTTTTCAACCGACTTCAAAAAAGGAGGAAGATCTCAATTCGACTGTATGTTTTTTTAATGTAGGTATGTTACGCGTATGCTCCGCCAATTAAGAACCGATTTTCATAATTTTTTTTTTGTTTGGTAGATCATACTTCAGAGGTGGTCCTATTCAAATGTTATAAAAATCGGTCGAGCGGTTTTTAAAAAATCAACAATAGTCTAAAACTTGTATACAAGATCGGTCGCTCTTTTATTGTAGAAATTATTCTTAGAAATCCTGGTTTTAAAATGAAATATGAGTATTTTATTTATCAATAGCTTATTTGGGTTTGCCTTGAGGTTCTAAAAGTATCAAGAACCAAGGGGGTGAACCAAGTATAGGCTTTTCCCATTTGAGTGCATATCGGAATCATGCTTATAGCATTTGTAATGTTCTTTATTATTTAGACTTTATTAGGTATACAGATGTAATCATTTGCCATCGGGTGGGTCTGCTCGTTTGCCTCTTAAGTACCTATATATTCTTGTAATACTTATCCGATTTATTCACCACTAGCTCGACGGTGAAGGAAAACATTCTAAGGAAACCCGCAGGTTTCAGAATTAATTCTGAGGCATGTGTAACACACCCGGTACCCGGTCAGGCGATAGGCTCACCACCTATCATATTTAGGGGTCTAATATTCTGGTGAAAAGTGGGTATCTCCAGAAATGGAATACCTCTGCCTGCCTGAGATTTTTTTTTTTCACGTCTTCTTGAGCATACATTGCAGTCTTACCATAACTTTCATAATAAAGTTGTAATATTCATTAAAGAATGTGGTAATAAAAAAGGCGGCTTAAGAAAAAATTTAGAGAGCACTTTAATCTAATTGCTTGCGTACTTAACCGGTAAAGGCTTGCCATGTAATGTATTAACAATTGAATCCCGAAATATGATTTAATGTAAGTCCAGTTATAAAATTTTATGTTGCGGTTGACATCTCGCCCGCGCAAGTTAACGGTGGATCATCAATTTACCGCTTAACTTTAACAGTTAGGTACTTACCGCTCGTAAAAAATGCAAAGACACAAATACTTTTATTACCCAACATTGTAATTACCTACCAACATATTCGAGAAAATGCGTAATTTGAGATCATATTTTAGTGTATGTAAGATATTATTATTTTAATATTTTTATACTTGCCGCTAAGCCATAAAAATAAATTAAATTCAGTTAATTATGAACGGATTGGTAATTTAATTAAGGGAATTAATTAAAATCTTACAACCAGTTCTTTAAAAACAATAGCGATATGATCTGGTACATTATTAAAAAGCTGTATATTCATTTTATTAATCAGAACGAACCCGTATACGCGGATGTCAATAAAAGTACTATAACATTCTCTGTTATTAGCAAGTACCTACGTAATAATAGTCATAAATGCTTTGGTTCAATTAATTGAAGTAGGTACTCGGTTCGCTTTATTTTTTAATATTCCAGAAAACGTTTTGTGGCCAAATAAAAGTATAGTTTAACTCTAAATGGATTTTTTAAATTGGGTTGTTTCAGTAACAATAATTCATCAGAATTTATGAGTCATTGAAAGACTCAGGCCATGTACATGTACAAGTGCTCCACATATAAAAAGGCAGATCCATACATTATTGCGCCTATCTAAACGTACACTTTCTTTTCCAGTAATTTCAAAACCATAACTAATAGGCTTTAGGCTTAGGAGATTCGAAGGTTTTTGCTGCGTTCACAGACTTATGTCAGATACCCTTGGATAGCTTAACAAAATTCTGACTTTGAAAGGCTACAACAGCATAACACTCGCTTCCTCATCTACATCTACATACACATCTACACTATAATCACTATCACTACATAGTATAAAACAAAGTCGCTTTCTCTGTCCCTATATCCCTATGTATGCTTAAATCTTTAAAACTACGCAACGGATTTTGATGCGGTTTTTTTTAATGGATAGAGTGATTCAAGAGGAAGGTTTTAGTATAAGCATTGCACCCGTGCGAAGTCGGGGCGGGTCCATAATATAGCGATGAAAATATCTTTGCGTGAATATACGCAATGCAGTTTTTTCAATAGATAGAGTGATTCAAGAGGAAGGTTTTAGTATTACCCGTGCGAAGCCGGGGCGGGTCGCTAGTAATATTATAAAGAAGAAATATTTGTATTTTTGTAATGAATAAACTCAAAAACTAGTGGTCGGATTTTAAAAATTCTTTCACAAATGGGAGTAACTTAGGCTATAATTTTCTCACACATATTTACAGCAAAATAAATGACTACGTAGCAGAGGTTGGAAGAAAAACAAATATTTTATTTGGACAGAGAAACGTCTTTGCTACGTAGGTTTCCATTTATGAATACAGGTTTAAGTGGATTCACTAATTTAGTTGGTTTTTAGGGTTTCGTACCCAATTGGTTCCAACTAGATCCTAGACTCCGCTGTTCGTCCGTCCGTCCGTCGGTCCATCTGTCTGTCTGTCAGTGGACTGTATCTCATGAACCGGAATAGGTGCACACTTGAAATTTTCAGATAACGTTTATTTCTGTTGGCGGTATAACAACAAATATACGTAATAATCTACACTAATATTATAAAGCGGGAAGATTGGACTTTTTATTTTTTGGTTTTTTGTATTGAATAGGCTCCGAAATCACTGGACCGATTTGAAAGAACCCTTCTTTCACCAATAGAAAGGTCACTTTTCTGGGAGTAACTGGGCTATACTTTTTCCATAAGAAATTAAAAAAATTTAAAGAACATACCTACAAGAAACGTGTTCGAGTTCAACAAGCATTAGACCGGTTTTTTTACCGGATATAATATTTGAAAACGGCCTTCTCGTCTGCAACTAACCTTAGCAGAATAAAGCACATTGACTGGCGAAGACAATAGCCTTATCAGTGTTTGTACATCGGTAATCGCGCATCGATAACACACCGAGTGGAGAGGACGGCATTGTTCGCTAATTTGTCCCAAGTGTGAATATTATCACTAATCCATCGAAGGTTTAAAATTACCCCCGGTTGAGTTGCATGAGGGGAAAATGTGTTTATTTTTTGCCGATTTATTGGATTCTCAACCATTATTTTAATAAATATATACATTTTATATTTTCGAAATAAAAAACAATGACTTGACTTACAAAACAAATCTTAAAATCTGATTTGACCTCAAAAGCATGCGCCTCGAGGCTCCGAGTTACCATGGATGTACTTTCCGAGATCATAATATCATAATTCCCGCAGTCATGATATCTATCAAGGCAAATGAAGGGTAATAAAACAAAACTCTATGATTTATAGTCCACTACAATTTACATGATAGTAGTGTTGCCAAGAATCCTGAGTTTTGCAGGATACTAATATAAGACAAGATAGCTAATATAGCTATTTCTCCTTATTCGTAGTATTTCTGTTTGGTTTTTATCTAAAGTTATGTTTTTAATTATATTGTCTATATTAGGCATTTTTAAACTTTGATCTTATTTTTTAATCTGTTGTAGTTTACGTTAAAAAATAAAATAAAATTGAAATAAAAGAATCTAGCAGACAAATGACATTTCTGAAATTATAAAATACTTATGCTACTCCTCAATAATAGAGCTTTCAATTTGTGAAAGAATTTTTTAAATCGGTCAAGTAGTTTTTGAGTTCATTCATTACAAACGTACAAAAATATTTTTTTTTTAATATTAGTGTAGAAAATAGAATATTTACTTCGGAGCAATCAGAGCTCTTCTTATAATAACTGGACTATGCGAATTGCTAATACTCAGTGTAGCATAATTTAATTTTAGAGGAATCTATTTAATTAATCTGACTAACTGTTGTGTCAATAGCCTGCCAAATTAAAAAGTTTCCTGCTTCACTAGAAAACAACGCCTGGAGCTTTATAGGAAACCGGTTGAAAACGTTCGAAAATTACACAGTACGCGGCGGTACTGCGAATACTTAATATATTTGAGCCGAGCGCCATAATTGTGGTCAGACTGCCATGACTGCACCAAGAAATGCACTCATGGATGAGGCACTAGAAAACTAAATTTTTCGCAAACGAAAAATAGTTCAAATGGTATTTGCCGACTACCTTCTACTTCTTAGCTGTTACTCTGACGTTACATATTTACTATTTATAACTGAGACACACTATATACATATATACTTAGTATAAAATTGTTAAGAAAATAAATGACTTATGTATAAATAAAAGATAATCCTATTATGTCTTGATCTTGCGGTCTGACGAGATGAAAAATTTTGTGTTTCAGGTAAATCACAGAATAAGTATAATTTCAAATATGACGCTCGCCTTGGTCACGCACTGGAAGTTTTTGACAAATTTAACGGCCATAAAGTTTAACATCACACAAAATTTTGACATTCTGGTTTTATAACCGTGGTTAATTTGTTAAGAGGAAAACAAAAAGTACCTTCTAACCCATTTTCCTCTAAAAACTGACCGAATCATCGTGTGTGAATTGTGTTCCACAATAAATTTATTTATGTACACTATTGATTTGTCCTCGAGAGTTTTCAAAAAAATCTGTACGCCTTCTTATCAACGTCAGTATTACTCTCAGAATCAGCCTAAAAAGTGCACGTGTAGAAAGGAAAAGGTGAGCCTTTAAAAAAACTTACCCTTTGCCAGACGCAGCAGAGCAGTCTAAAAAAAGTTGCCATAAATCAAGTGCGTTCATTACCCGCTTCACATTCGCAGTTCGGCGTGGACTGGCCTCTAATTGCGGGTGAGAGCGCGATCTGTAGGAGACAATGTCTACACTTGCACGGCCATTACTACGTGTTTTTCGTCACGACACGCCTGTTTGACGGCAATTACACATCCTTGCCCATTATTGTGCGACAAAACGATTTGTTTTTGCTCGTCCACTGAAGTTTACAAGTCACGTGCGCATTTTTTATTGCCAGTGTTTTTATTTTTAAAAGATTTTTTTATGTTGGTTAGCTCAATCACTATTTCATTGTAGTTTATGTTGTATCCGCCCAAACATGCTGTTAAACTCATCATGTGGCTATGCTGACGCCTTAATCCCGGGGCCGTTTTCAGAGATATTTCATTCCCTAGTATACTCACTTTTAGTAGTTACCGATCTTTAATCTACTTACAAAAATAATTTAGAAAATCAGTGTTTACAATAAAACCGCTTTGGTACAACCAAAGAAGTTTTATTGTATAGATTAAGACAAGAACATCTTATTCTACTCGCCAATCCATAATATACCAACCTACTTACTTACAATTTTAACAATACGTTTAAATAAAAAGTTTCTCCATAGGAAAAAAAATGTTTTTCTTCCAACCTCTTTGCTTACAATATAAATATTTTTCTTTTATATTCATTTTTGTCGCGCCAATTTCAGCGGTAGTATGATCTAAGTAGTTTATTCCTCCAAAGCAGTTAGCAAAACATAATTTCGGTTATGTTTCTGCTATATTATATCTTGAGATATATCCGTCCGATAATTCTCTACGGTACACGTATCGGCCCTTTCATGGTTCTAGAAAGCCCAAAGCCATCAAAAAGCATAAAGCAAAGTACATCAACCAAACGGTTCTTGCCGCGGTTTGAGGTCGCCGATGAATGCGGCGGGACCATTAGCGGTCATTATATGCAAATCATATTACACATTAGCCGCATTCACTACAACTCTCGTACACGTACATTGTTAGAAAAAGAACTGAGATTATATGAGAGTCTATGTTTGGTATAGGGATGTGATAAACAAAAAAAGATTTTAATTAATCTATTATATTTTCACACACTTCAATCGATTTTTGTAAACTCTCTCTGCACAGATGCGAGAGCTGTGTGATCTTTGCGACGAATGAAGAAATTTTTAGTAAGTTCACTAACAAAGATTATGTTAAAAGGATAAAAATGTAAAAAAGAGAAAATTTCATGTTAATTGATTATTAATTTCGTTTAATCGTATTTTAATAATCGATTATTTTTAAGAAGATAAAAATCTATTTATAAATAGTCGATTTTTTTCGATCAATGTCACATCCCTAGTTTGGTATAGACATAGATTTAGATTTTTTTTTGCTACGGTATAGACGTCAGCAATATTATCGATGCGTCACCGTCGTCACAGTACCAGGCCCCTCAGAAAGTATTGCGAAAAAAAGTTTTTATGTATGGGAGACTGGCCAGTTATAATGATATTCGAAAATATGATTATTTATAAGTAAAAATAGAGGTGTTCCAATTTTAAAATTCCCCTCTACATTTTTTGGGAGCTAATTCAAAGTATTGTGTCTCGCCGAAATATAGATCTGCGCCGGGAACATTTTAGAGCTATGATTTTTTTACGATTTCAAGTGTCACCTGAAACCGAATGAATCGTACAATGGACTTCAAATGGTATTCATGGATGAAGGCCCTTCCAAGGCTACCGTGTATCGTTGGTATAACGAATTCAAACGCGTTCGACCAACTTTGGGGGATGAAGAAAGAAGCGGTCGCCCTTTGAAGGCTGTTACCGAAGAAAACGTGCTAGCAGTGAAAAATTTAATCCAAGACAAAAGGCGAATTACATATCAGGAGATTCAACACATATTGAAGATTGGATCGGGAAGCGTTCACGAGATTCTACGCAGCCATCTTTGCGTGAGGAAGATGTATCACGCTGGGTGCCGCACAACCTCACTGATGCTCAGAAGCAGGCCCGGGTGGAATGGTGCCGTGATATGCTAAACAAATTTAAAGCAGGCTCGTCTCGGCGTGTTTACGACATCTTTACAGGTGATGAGTCCTGGATTTATCAATACGACCCAGAAACTAAGCGCCAGTCGACTGTTTGGGTGTTTCAAAATGAACCAACACCTACCAAAGCGAAGCGATCTAGAAGCGGGGGGAAGATTTTGATTGCTAGCTTTTTTAATTTGACTGGCCACTTGGTATCACTTCCCTTAGGAGATCAAAGAAGCATCAATGCCGAATGGTATACTACCAAATGTTTGCCTAAAGTTTTTTTTGTTGTTAGCAACAAGCGACCAAACACAGGGCTCCGCGGGCTACTGCTCCACCACGATAATGCACCTGCGCACACCGCACTCAAAACGAGGGACTTCCTGGACAGCACGCCAGTCAAACTCCTGGGTCACCCTCCTTACAGCCCTGATCTAGCACCATGTGACTTCTTTTTATTTCCAAAAATAATAAATCATCTCAAAGGAATACAATTTTCGTCGCCGGAAGATGCGCTGGCTGCGATCGAGCAGGCTGTAAACGAGGTGTCTGCGGGGGACTGGAAAAAGTGTTTTGAAAACTGGTTGAGACGCATGAAACTTTGTATAGAGGCTGGTGGAGAGTACTTTGAAAAGATTTAAAAAAAATATATGTACCTATAGAACAATTTTTTTTAGTTTCGCAAAACTTTCTGAGTGTCCCACGTGTAGTTTTTGAGGTTATTCATTACCAAAGAGATTAAAATATATTTTAATCTATTTAAAATATATATTAAAATATATTTTAATCTCTTTGTTCATTACAAACATAGTACCTACATTAAAAATACAAATACAAAAATACAAATCTTTCCTCTTCATAATATTAGTGTAGATATACCTACTGATATAAAAAAATACTATTATAAACAATTAATACAATACTTACTTCAAAAAACAATAAAAGTGCAATTCGGCAAAACGTCCCATAACTCATACGATTAAAAAAATTGAAACGACAATAATTCAATACGCAAAGCTTTCCTAGTTAATGAAGCGTGACAATTAAGTAATGAAAAAGTTGAAATCGCATCCGATTGGATAAAATTAATCAATGGTGAACGGACCGTCAATGGAATGGATATTTTATGTTCCCGAGGGCGAGGAGTGGGCACCAATTTGTCCGCACTTTTTTAATTAGTATGAATGCGAGAGAAACCCAATTGGTTTTATGCTTGCCCAGCCGAACTGCGGGCTGCCGTATATTTTGTTACATATTATATTCATTGTGTGGATGAAGCAATCAAAGTGCTAGCAAATATTAAAGCGGATACTGACTGACTACAGGAACATGTAATGTAACTCATGACAGCTGTCAGTACTCATTTGCTAAAACTACTTGCAACAAGACAAGTGGCTTTGTAAAACGTAAACGTTAGTTGAATAGAATGACAATGTATCGTGTTGACATTTCGTTCGACATGCCATGCCCTCGGCTTTATAGCGCGACCCATGAATCTATTACAATATACCTACTACGTCCATGGCGCGACCAAATAAAATTGACACAACAGTCTATAAGAAGGCTTTGTGGTCAAAGTATGTAGCCACTTATGTACAAGTAGTTTTTAATAGTTTGTTTGCCACTTGGCCAGGGGGCAGAACTCGCTTTACAAGTTCTCAGATATCTTAAGAGTTGCATTGCATGTCATTTAGGTATGTTACATTACACGATTGAAAGACTGTAGACTCTGCATCACTTCCACAGAATATAGGTATATTAGTACTAACGAATCACTTCTAATCATTGTCTACCATCAAACTGTATTGCAATTGAATGTTCTATTTCGAGGGTTAATTTCTTAGGCCTCAAGGGTTAATTAAGGACTCTGCATTACCTCCCACCACTTCAAAAGTGTGTCGCCCAAAGCACACTTTTACCGTCCTGACAACATAATATATTATATAAAATGATAAACTGACTGATTAGTGATATATCAACGCACACCCTAAACCGCTGGGTCTGAATACTTGACATTCTGCACGTACATGGCTTATACAGTGTAGGCATCCACTAAGAAAGGATTTTGCAAAATTCAACCCCTAAGGGGGTGAAATAAACGTGCGCGAGCGAAGCCGCGGGTAAAAGCTATCCTGTATATAATTCCGCATTGAAAAACTACACACGTGAAATTGAAATCTCTCCACAAAGTGGAGGTTCATAATTCGCAGTCAACCCGTAATTCTGTGATGGCTCTATGCAAATGCTGTTAAAGAGTCGATGTCACCGCATAACGAGTCAAGACATTGTCTGTACACCGTACCGTGACGTACGCCGTCCCCCTATGCAGGAGTCTGGGGGTCTGCGGGGGTGAGTGGGACGGAGGGTCGGTGCAACGTCTTCCCCCGCCCCCGGCTCTAATTAGGCTCACATTCTCATTCCGTTTTCGCGTTTAATTTCGCCGGCGGTTTCGCCTTAATTACGTTATTCGCGGCGGGCGGGCGACGGGGTGTTGTTCTCGCGGAACCCTGCACTTAAAAACAAATGACCGATACGTTCACTTCCACCGCGTTCATTTAATTTGCCGTGACGGTGATTGAACTGTGAGTCATTTGGGGATAATACCTACCCACAGAAAAAAATACATACATAAATAATATTTCACATTTTTTTAGTGATAAAGTGATAGTGATAAAGAAAGCGCTGTGGTATCTAATCCAGCAAACTTCATAATAACCCTAATAAAATAAATAATCTCACGCCTTTTATCCCCGAGAGGTATAGGCAGAGGTATTCCATTTCTGGAAAATATCAACTTTTCACGAGAGTATTCGACCCCTAAACGTGATAGGTGGTGAGCCCATCGCCGGACCTGGTCATTTACACATGTCTCAGAATTAATTCTGGGACCAGCTGGTTTCCTCACGATGTTTTCATTCACCGTCGAGCTATTGATAAATAAATATGTACGTAAATTTGTGAAAAACTCATTGGTAGGTACATGCCAGGATTCGAACCCGAGCCTCACTGATTATGTGAAGCAGGCTCTTTAACAATTTAATAACAACTTTCTTTAACAACTCTTTAATAATAACCCTACTAATATTATAAATTTGAAAGTGTATCTGACTGTGTCTATGTCTGTTACCTTTATGAGGTTACGTCACTGAACCATCACCTGTATTTCCCGCAATCATTTAGTTACAAAGGTGAAACGAAAACCGACAGCGAGTTATGTAAAAATAGAACATTCACTGCTTATTGGTTCTAACAAATACTTAAACGTAGGCAAAAGGGAGCAAGGAACTAAAACATTCACTAACAAGATGACTTACGGTTTTGCCGTCCTTCAACATTCGAAGTTGCAGTTCATCATTGTAATTGAAAAAAATCACTTAGCAGGTAAATAGGGGGCTGTAAGGAGGCTCATCGCGGCCCGGCTTTGTTGTCAGGCGGTTGCTAATAAGATTTTTAAACGGCAACAAAGTATCCAATCAATGGCGCTTGAATAATGAAAACGGCACCTGCTAGGTTCCCAGACCACCCCACAAGTCTAAGCACGCACCACGATACGCGCCCCTCGCAGAAACACAAATCAGAACCGTCGCTGTAATGTAATAAAACTCATTTTTACTGTGCCATCTCTAGGAGTCGGAGTATTCGGAAACCTAGAAATAGACATAAGTTTGGGTAATTATGCACAATAGTATGTCGTGTCTCGAAACGGTTATTTTTGTAATTGATCGTTGTACTGTCCAAACAAATGTTGTTTTTAAATTCGAGATTATTTACGTATAGTATGCTTAGTATGCTTTTGTTCAGTACAGAAACGGAACCTCTCATTATCTCAAAGTAAAAGAACCGATACGTTTAATTAAAATTATCAATTTACTCTTCATTTCACAGTTCATTAAATTTTGGTAGATAGCTGACCGAAAAATTGTTTCCCGCCTTTTTTAACCACCCAACAGAATGTTGATTAAAATTCACCAGAAACAGAATATGAGTGAGTTCCGCTTGATTTGATATTAATCACTTATCTTTTGGATCAGATTTTGAGATTGAACATTGGAGATTGTATCTATTGGGATTTCACCACGGAAAAGAACTAAATTCAGTTCAGTTTATTGCAAACTGTGAAGACTGAACTCGTTATAACTTGATCCTAACTCGACCCGAGTTTAAATACGTACTCTAGAATTACACCACCTTTTCATAACAAAACATATGTTAGCAAAATTAACAAAACTAAGACATTAATATGAGTTGCTTTCCTTGGCGTACTTCGGGTGCGATTTAACGAAGTGCGATCTGTGCGCACGCGACGGCTGCTCATTAGTAGACACGCAACTCGGCCACAGGGTGTTTGGCTACACGCCACCAATACCTGGCCCTTATAGCCTTCATTAGACATGGCCGCCAACAGGTAATGGCTTTCCACACGCTCTTACTGACTACCAATAATGCAACATCGGAAGGCAACCCAGAATGGCGCACGGAACATGGCTTATTTCTTAACCTGTCAACGAACATGAAATTAATTTGGTTGTAGCTAAAACAACCCCTTTATTATGTCGGACACAGAAATTAAACAAATTACATTCAGCAAAGCAAATCGTTCCAAAAGAAAGGGCTACTGAAATAATTGTCTACTTTACTCGCAGAGAAATAGAATTACAATCTAAATTAATTACGCTTTTAAAGCGTCCGTTATTCTTAATTAGTTTCTGCACCGCAGCGGAAGCTCCGCACTCCGCCCGCCTCGCGCTCTCTTAATGAAGGGTAGTTTCAAATCAGTGCGTTTGATCAACTCTGTGCAGTCTTAATTACGGCACCCGTTCCGCGCGGGACAATCCGCTTATTTATGACTACATAAGCTTGATTATTCTTTAATGAATACTTGTTTTAAAGCGTTTAATTAAGTTTTATGGCGACAGGGCCGCTAGACGACGCGGGCGTCCCGCCGCTCCGCCGGCCGCGAGCTAATTGGATCGGGTTGACGGAGCCCCCGCGCCCCGCGCCGTTCGACCCCTCCTCGCCCTCCGCCGCTCCTAATTTTATGAAATTGTTAATTGGAAAATTTTATAAACGTGGCCGCAGGCCTACGGTATCCGCTGCTTTCCGCCCAAAGAGTGTCAAAAATTAATTCAAAGGGTCAAGCCCTAAGAAATGCTTTGCAGTTCAACGCGTAAGGCAATTTTTACCACGGAAATCGATGACGACAGTCAATTATATCGATTAACTAGCGACCCGCCCCGGCTTCGCACGGGTGCAATGCTGAATTTTCTTTGCTATAAACCTTGCGGAGCCCTAGACCTTTCCAACGAATGCAAAACCATGGAAATCGGTTCGTCAGTTCTGGAGTTAAATCGTCAGGAAGGAAAACCCGACTTATTTTTATATAGTAGATAAATACTCTACGACTCACATCACTAAAGGAACCATTATTTGTCGACAGGGCGTGTAGTCGTGGCTGGTGCGAGCGGTCCCCGCTCCAACCGTCAAGCTGGCAGCGAGCGCGTTGAGCATGAACGCGCATTACCACGGGTACGCGGAGCTCAGCTCACCGCACCCGCCCTCCCCGGAGGCTGCGTTCGCGGCCAACGGGCACGACTACCCTCACAACAACAACAACCCCGCGTTGAAAGAATGCGCCGGCTGCGGAGGCAAGATCGTCGAGAGGTTCCTGCTGCACGCGCTCGACAGATACTGGCACCACGGCTGCCTCAAGTGCACGTGCTGCGGCCAGGCGCTGGCGGATATGGGCCGCTCGTTCTACTTCAAAGGCGGGATGATATTGTGCAAAAGCGACTACATGAGGTGAGTTGCATGGCGGTTTCTATTTGAGGAGTGGAGGTGGAAGTGTAAAGAGAAGATCTTGGGCGAGGTGAATGTGGCCTATACTTTTACACGTGTGAGAAAAGACCCTTTGCTCAGTATGGGCTGTTACGGGTTGACGATATGTAATTGTGCCTAGAGACCACGGTCCTCCACATATTTAATTTGTTTACAAAGAGTTATCTGCGAGAAAAGAAAGGCTAAATCTGTGGCGTTCTTCGAAGAGTTTCAAAATTTTATTTTTCATGTCAGATATCATTATGGAAGACTATCAATATAAGATACTTTTTATTGTTGCGAATAAGTTGTCATTTCTGGTAATGAGATCGCGACTGGCGTATTCAGTCTCCACCCGATAGATATTTCCCATTGATTATCGATAAAAGATTTTTTAGTTCGTCATCTAACGATGACAATAGCGTGTCTGTCAAACGAATCGAACGTTCAAAAAAGTAAACTGAGAGCCGCAGGCGCATTGTTATGAAAATGCTTTGAACCGCGCAGTGTTTTCTACCTGAGATTCGCACAAAAAGCGTACAGTTTTGCACACAACGGGCGTACCGATCGACGTCATCTCGGGAACAGGCTAAATTGGCCTCGTTAAACGCTAAGGACTAATTTAGGAGGTAGGTAACAAAGTTTTTACTCGACTCTGTCACTAATTAAACCTTTTGTGTGACTGTGCCGCGTCTGTGTTTGTTTACGAGTAAGTTACGTTACGGCTATGTCAACAATTATGGAAATTATATGTCTCTTTGCGACCTAATGAATAACCATAAAGCTTCTCTGTTGTTAATAATAGACTGCGTTGTTTGCTATTCATTTACGAATGTTTGACTAAAGAATTTCGAGACAAATAGTCGTAGGAACGAATGAATGAGCAATTACTTAAGTTTACGTTCAAGTTTATATACCAAGATGCAATAAAAGTAATTGCTGTTGAAATAACTCTTCTATATTATTTTTCTTTATAATTGTATATTTTTAGTCATTAAAATATCAAACATGCAGATGGTTTATGACTTGGTATTATAACTACGACTCACGATGACTCAACCATCTCAAGTTATATGTCGTTTTAAATTAAATCTATACAACTTTAGTTTTACTATTCATGTAAGATTTTTCTCCGAACGTATCGAGCTGAGGGCGACAGGGCCGGCGCCGCGCGGCCCGCACGTGGACCGCAGCTGCCTCCGCACTCCGCGCCCTCGTCGCTAATTAGCTAAACGCGACGCATCCCATCCAATTAGCTACCCACCAGGAGAACGAACCCTCCACAACTTTTTACGATCTCCTAACATCCATTCTTTACTACTGAATCTCTTTCACATGACGTCATCTGTTTTGTTTACGCCCTATTCTATATTCCCAAACGAAAACCGAATGTTTGTTTAACTTCGTCATCTTAGCTATTTGATCCTATATTTGATAAAGGAAATGTAAATTCGTTTTACACTGATTTCACTTGTTTACTGGCGGTTGCGATCCAAACTAGAGCGAAGAGTGGGCCAACCGCGGCGCGGGTCGTGCGTCGTAGATTCGATAAAGCTCGTCTCAGAGTTGACAGAGATGGCGCGGCCTAACGAGCGGCGAGGGGGCCGTGTGCCGGGGGTCGGGGGATGAAGAAGTGCGGTTCCGTGCATGTCTCTGCTGATTGACCCGCGTCACTCGGCAAACAACAACTAACGAGTCGGCCCCCGCGCCTCCAGGTACGGTAATTCGCTCGAATCGCTCCCGCGGGCGCGCGGCCGCCGACTTTGCTCACACCGTCTTCCCTGATTGAGACTCCTTAATAAAATTAACGCTACTCCCGCAAACAACCGCGGCGTTTGTCTACCTTTTGTCCCGATATGATGGATTGCGGTTGCGTTCCACAAAGACGCTGATGATGGTTCGTGCTACTGATTACTGTGTACGCACGGAATTAGCCGGCGATGTGTTACGAGTGCGTGAGTATAAAGCAGCGGAAGCGTTACATAAACATTAAGTCGGCTTAATTCGTATTTTATAATGATTTATAGCGCTCCTATTGTTTGGATGAAGACATTAGCATTCGTCCTGAAGCTACGGTAGCGCCTGAACCATTTGTAAATTACCATAATACCTTGAAGAATGTAGAGGTTTCGTTGTAGCAAATTATAGGGGACTGCCGATACACAATGAAACTGTAATAAATAGCGTTACCATCAAGAGTTTGGGGTATTGTTTTGACGTTTAGTCGTTTATAATACAAAAGCTCAGCGACGTATCCAGTGTAATTACTTTAAAAGGCAAACATTAGCCAACTTGTAAAATGCCTTGCGTACGGTGGGCACGTCCACGGCTGAAGCGGGTTCGTTAGGCGAGCGGTGCGGGCGGCGTCAATCAAGCCAATTGCTGCTCAATCGGCAATCAGCCAAGCCGCCGTTAACGAGACGCGGGAAAATACCAACTCCTTAACCACTACTTTAACACTCTTGAATCACCTGATGGCCGCGTGTGGGACATGTAAAGTGTTGTGCGATTGTCTTTTGTTTTTGGTGACTTCTGTGGGTCACAAGTATATTGTGAGAATTATTCTTTATTGTTATTGACTCATTATCAGCGAATAAGTTACAGTACAGTGTCTACCTATAACTTTAATTAAATTGTAACTAGCCGATGTATGTACGAAAACTTAATATGAGATATCTTTAAAACATTAATAGAAGCCAAATGGCAAAGTAATAATAGTAATAAAAAGTAATAATAATAGTAATGATAACAGATATTCCATTACTGGATATACCCACATTTCACGAGATACATTGGACCCCTAAACGTGATAGGTGGTGAGCCCATCGCCGGACCGGGTCTATTTACACATGCCTCAGAATTGATTCTGAGACCTGCGGGTTTCCTCACGATGTTTTCCTTCACCGTCGAGCTAGTGATAAATATGTACGTAAGTTTTTTGAAAAACTCATTGGTACATGCCAGGATTCGAACCCGAGCCTCACTGATTTTCGGCCGGCTCTTTAACCGTAAAGGCTATCACTGCTCATTCGCAAAGTAATTATGGCACTTAAATACGGTTCTTACTTTTTATAACGTGAAATGACAGACGAAAACGACGTTTAAGCGTCGAAAAGCTTAGTTTTGTTTGAAGCTCCTCCTCCTCCCACCTCCCATGTAAAATCTATAGCTACTCCCATCCTATAATCCTAAATGCTATCTAAATAATACATAATAAAAATTTTAGTCAAAAAGTATTTTTGTTTAAACACATGTCCGGGTGGGGTCCAATTTGGCCGCTCGTTAAGGCAAAAGACGCGCACTTTAATTGCGACCCTCTAATGAGGCCCTGTGTCCGCCTCGAACGTTGCTTCGCCAAATTGACATTGTACGTAAATTGTCGCCGCTCTCGGCGCCAAAGGGTGCCCGCAGACGGGCGTTTAGGAACTTCGAATTCGCTCTTATCGTTAGCGCCATCTTTGGTGGCGTACGAATTATTTTGCTGTGACTTATTTATGCAATCTCTTCTCGTGGTTTGATAAGTTTTGTGATTGGGTGTTGGCTTATATTTATTTCGACGAATAAAGGTTTTTTGAAGAAATGATACACTCAAAAAACACTGCCTTCGTTAGCGCCTATGTGCGCTTTATTGGTAAAAAATAAATTGTAGTAGCGTCCCATAAAATCTTAAAGCAGCGTTTATGTCATTGAGAAAAAGAGGCAAACTAGTTAAGGTTACAACTGCGTCAGATTTACTTAATAGAGCCCAGCTAGTTGATGTAGGTTGAGAGTTGATGGTAGCGCTACAGTTAGGTTGCAGTATGCATCAGTGAGTGCGAGTTAGCCGTCTCAGTTGATCCGTGTAAAGGCTGCGGGCGCACCGCGATTGGATTACGCCGCCGGCGCATGGCCCCAATTAATTTCGTTTGTCTCTTTGTCCGTCCGTCCATCCGGCGTCTCCGGCCCTCTAAATTGAAACTAAAGAGCGTCCGGCGAACAGCCAATCTTACGATCGGATTCGATTACTGATACTCGGACGGAGTAGTCTAGCAGTCTTATGAAACAAAAGTCAAATTAGTTTGTCTGTACAATAAAGATTAAAGATTTGTATTTTTGTATGTTTGTTACGAATAAACTCAAAAACTATTGGACAGATTTTAAAAATTCTTTAACCATTTGAAAGATAGAAGATCCGTGAGTAACATAGGCTATATTTTATTCCCATATTCCCACGGGAACGGAAACTACGCGGGTGAAACCGCGCAGAACCGCTAGTCTGCTATAATGTTGTGAAGGCTTCGGTAATTGTAAATTAAGATGATATCTTTCAGCTAATTAATTTATATGATTCCTGGTGAGTTTTTCAAAAACGTCGTATGTTATCACTAGCTGAGCGGTGAAGGAAAACATCGTGAGGAAACCAGCAGGCCCCAGATTGCCCCTAATTGTGCTTAATACTTTTAACGTGTAGGTGTCCTACGGTTTAGAGAGGATTTAGATTAGTGATTTATATAAAAGGAAAATCTCTGTCGACTCCTACGCGAATTACGCTTGTGTATATTTATTTATTTATTTATTCATATAAGGTTACATTAAGCGATCAAGCATGGAATTCGAAAACTCAAATGAATTTGCGTTGTTATAATATCTATAAATAATGTTTTATATAATTATTGTTTACCCGTATTTGTCACTCTATAGAACATTCAAAATAAATTAGTTAATGTAGAGAAATCTTTCCAAAAGATATCGTGTTTATGCTCCAATCTTTTTATGAGCTAATTTTATACGCGTATGTAGTAGGCATATCTCTTCCGGTGGTCTACGCAATAGCATTAAATAACATTATTTGTACTTGTGTTTATACGCAACGCTCCGGAAACATGCCGATTAAACCATTACATATTTAACGAGTGGTTATTAAACTATTTGCTTAATTTAATACAGTTAATTAATTTAATTAAAATTTCTGGTCACATACATAATGTGTCGCTGAGTCGCGCGTTATACCTAATATCTATGTCAAAAGTCGCTGAGACACGCGCCACAGTGCGTAAGGTGTTTTACGCGTACTAGGTACTATAGTTCAGTACTAAATAACATTAATATACTAATATTATAAATGCGAAAGAAAATCTGTCAGTTTCTTTCGTTTTCATTGCTTAACCATTTGAATGTCGGAGAAACAATAAGTGTTATCTTGAGGAAGGACAACACTTTTAATCCCAGAACGCGGACGAAGCTGCTGGTAGAAGCTAGTCTACACTAAACTTATAAAGAGAAAAGATTAGATTTTTTGTTAATTTCTATTGAATATAGACTCCAAAACTACAGGACCGATTTTAAAAATTCTTAAAGTAACATAGGCTATAATTTTCCCACGGGAACGGAACTTACGCGGGTAAGCTAGCTAGTTTCCTATAATTTCTATTTAGTAGACCGCTGAAAGAGTATATGAACATGTTCCTAGGATCTAACAGGAACCTATTATTGAGTTTATTTTACGACCCTCCAGTTTATGTGGTAGGCAAGACACATTTGTCAGGAGCGACATAGCGGTGTTCGTGGCGAGGACACGCGATGTGCCTTCAGCGGCTGTACCGCGTAAATCACCAGAATGATGATATTTGGCGCCTGACGGTTTAATGGCGCCCATCTTCATTATGCAAGCCCTCTGAATTTCCGAACAGTGACCACGCGGCTGACGGTTTAGAATTTTGATCACAACTGTACAGTAAGTTAGTCAAATCTTTATTTACGAAAGCCTATGTATGTAACATTTGTATTTTTCCATTTGTAGGTACTATTCAGTAGGTAGTTAAAGTTAGGCTGTGCAGATACAGCTGATATCTAAAATAGGTAAAACCAGAGCGGTCAATAGCAGCACCACGGTTAAGGGTGCGAGGATATAAAAGTAGGTACATAACAGGACTGACAGTACTAATGAATTGCCATACATTACTGTAGCAGTAGAAATGGTTATTGGTATCCATGTAGGTGGAATTCCAAAGAGCAGATTCTCGAGAAACAACATAATTTAATGTTGTTCTCAAAAAGTAACGTATTTTTTCTTAGGTTGTAGTTTTAACAAAATCCCTCTCCCTCTCACATACATAAGCTTAATTTATGTTTCGTTACTCATAAAAACTCTTTCCTAAACGGGTAGGTATATGGGAGTATGGCCTGCACTAATTTGCCCCAAAAATAAGTTTGTTAACGCTATACATCCGTGATTTTGTAACTCTTTTGCCGAAAAAATAGTCAGCGACAGACGGACAGACAGCCAGATACGATAGTGATCCTTTATGGATAGCGCTTCCCAATAAAAGCATGTTGTTCTTAATAGAATTATCTTATTAATATAATAATTATTAACGTCGTATGTTGGCGTGACCCTTTTATTACTTAAGGTACCTATGCTGCAATTAAAAGCAAACTTGAAGTTTTGCAATTACCAAGCAAAACGCAGTTGGCCTGCTTAATTAAAAATAACGAGGTAATAAAAGTTGTTTAGTGACGTAATAGTTATTTTATAAAATCTTACATCGAATGATTTTATTAAAGGACGCATTATGTTTTACTATGTACAATTTCCTCTATTGTAGGGTACTGCAGTGTTCTTTAAGTCCCTTCATTATTTTCGTACATAAAATATCATTCAATCAAAGGAGACGTTTCAGGAATGTATGGAGACTGGGCCTGCACCATGTACACCAGTTTTTTAGATCAATATAAATAAAATAACTATAGGTTATTCATAATTTGGCTCATATTTGTCTAGTTTCGTTGACTTAACTTAAATTTTCATGAAACTGGCAACGCGACGACCGAAAAAAATAAATGGCGACCTATATATAGTAATATGCTATTTATTCGTAAAATATACATGCAATAACATCCACGACATGCTTTGTTTTATTTATAAATATGTACTTACAGTACGTTTACTACATTAAAGTTGTCTATAGCAACTTAGCAATCGATAAAATATTTTTGTTTTTTATTAATTCTTCAATAGCATTGTTTTTTTTTATTTAATTGCATTAGCCTCGACCAAACTATTTGTGCTGTATCTGTAGGTGTCTAATTTTTTAAAGAATTAATACTAAAACAACTCCATATGTAATTTCTCCATTGGCATTAATACCTATCCCTAAACCCACCCTTGCGAAATCGGGCCAAGTCGTAATATATCAAGTATCGTGTGTCTCGATATTTGTTGTCGCTATCAATTTAGTGTCGTGAGCGTCGGACATGTTTTGTCAAACGTCACAAGTCATGTTCCGATGTCGCCGGGTCCACGTAGACTGTAGAAAGCCACGAGAAATTGACGAGATGAACCGATCCTGTTCGACGCCAGTCTGAAGTCGTAACACAAATGGACGGATTGGCTTCTTAATTGAACGGTCCTGTCTTAATATTGTTTGGACATCGACTGCGCAGTTTGTTAAATCGTATTTTACTAGCGATCATTGTCCGTTTTTGAAAAGCTTTTAGCATACCTAATCATTTGGTGTTAATAATGTATGTTTTACGATTTTGTTTATTATCAGATAAAACTTTACCTATACAAATCTTCTATACATATAAAATTCTTTGTCCTGAATGACTTACGGATCAACGCATAGCCTAAACCGCTGACCGTAGAGACCTGAAACTTAGAGGTGTGTTTTTGTGAAAAATTATATTTAATAAATTTATTATCATCATTTTTCTAAATTATACCCTTACGGGGGTGAATAATTGGGGCAAAGTTTGTATAAGACAACGTGATTCCTTGGTAAAATTTCGTAATTGTTTGTATGTAGAGGATAATCTCTGGAACTACTGAAAGGATTAAAAAAATACGAAGATACATTGTCCCTCACTGATAGAGTAATATATTTCCAATCTTCATGGACGAGTTTAGTATTAGACGATTGACTTTTCTAAGTGTATTTTATATACCTACAGAGAATAAATGATTTTGACTTTTTTTATTTTATATATTATACAATAAACCGAAAGTAAGCACAAACAGGTCGCTAGTTAGAAATATAATGTAATCGATAATATGAGGAAAGAGTTATAGAGCTTGTAACACTATTAATAGATTCTAAATGCCGTTTGCACGAAATCATAATAAGGGCAATTATAATAGCTTCAGGACTGGACTGGTTGCATTTCAGTATGTTACAGTCTGAAGTTAATATTGGTGCTTATTCGGAAATCAAATTAGAATAAATATATTGTTATGTATTTTAAGGATCGTTATTGTTGGTGGAGCATGATCTTATCTATACTAATATTATAAAGAGGAAAGATTTGTATTTTTGTATGTTTGTTACGAATAAACTCAAAAACTACTGGACCGATTTTAAAAAATATTTAACCAATGGGAAGCTAGAAGATCCCTGAGTAACATAGGCTATACTTTATTCCCGTATTCCCACGGGAACGGAAACTACGCGGGTGAAACCGTGCAGAACCGCTAATAAGTTTATAACTTGAATCTTTTGAAAAGTTTATTGTAAGTAAGGTAACTTTTTCCGCGAGCACTGTTTAGAAATTAAGTAAATAAGTAAGGATTAACCGCAAAATATATTATATAACGTTGGTATCGAATAACACAATAAATGTGCCCCAGAACATGAACTGCTAGCATAGAGGTATAACAAGCAACTCCTCCAGTTATATCCAAAATCCATTTTCAACTTAATTACATTTCATAAAGATGATCGATAGATGTTACCTATTCCATGTACTTACAGTAACGCACGCGAGGGTTGAGGTGGGGGCAGGAGGGGGAGGATGTTGGACCGATGTGATGTTAATTAATAACGTCTGTCTCACGAGCGCTAACGACGCCGTCACGACTACATTATTTAGCCACCTGATTAGTTCGCAAGAGGCACCACGCCCGCAGCTCTAATTAGCGAGCTGTTCGGGTGGCCACGAAGCCGGACATCGCCGGATATATCCGGTTTGAAACCGCTATTAGCGGGTTAATTAGGCTCGAAATAAAAAGGTCGTTTCACTCTCCGTCGAATGTCTGCAGCAGATAACGTATGGTACCGTATTTGTGTCAAATAAATTTAAATAACATTTATTACTCCAGATTTCGAAATGTCTGCGGAAATGGTGGCTAAAATAAAAGTTTGTCCTATTTTTGCAGATGATGAAATTGGTCATACCTAAAAATTTCCCATTTTGTTATAGTTGGACAGTAACCCTATATGTGAGGACTCAGTTCAATTTGATTTGTAACTGCACTATCGCTAATTGGCAGTAGTTTGTAATTGATGATTCCCGTTTCCATGTGGTCTATATGAAACTATCAAATGACAAAACTTTCGTTTGTATTTTTTGTAGAAACATGCTATTTCACTAACAAGTTACGCTCAGCCGCACTGCCTAATGGCCAGCGGCCATTGATAAAATATTACTCGTTCCATATTCGAACCACCAATGGTATGTCAACAGTGCCGACGAGTTTTATTTCTATTCTATTATTAAAGCGTTTAATTTAGGGCAACAGTTTTACACACAAAACGATCAAAATGCAATCTCCATGCCGCGTGCCGGCCGAATAGAAAACCTATTCGGACCTATTCGAAATTGATATGGGTGGAGCGCTCGGACTGCTGGGCAGCTTGCGTCGCGCGCCATGCAACCTCGTAAACGGCACTTGCCCAGAGGCAGCACGGCCTAACACACCGCCAACTTAAAACCCAATCTTACACCATATTCCAAACCCACAAAGCTCAAATTAAATCGACGCGAAACGTGTTAGATAGACGGACGAATTTTGTTAATAAATAAACGCAGTTCCCGCCGCCCGGCTGGCCGTCAAAAATAGTAAAAATCGACGGCGAAAATTTGGCGCAAGTATGACAGCGGCGGCTGGTGTGACGTACACAAATCATTATTCGATAGCCACCGCTGTCAAAGGAATTTTTAATAATGTTTACCAATTAAGACTCAGATTGTTACAGACTTCTGCTGCTCATATGATGAACCATTGCACACATTTGTTGCTATGGACGACGGTGAAATTAGGTTTGTTGTTTTTAAAACTGTTTTTAATTTTATAGTCACAACGTTCTAGGAATCCCACTTTGAAGGTTATTCGCCAGTTGCACGAGACTTTAAATTTAATGTTCCATTAAAAGCATACTTACCTACAGATTATTTTGATAAGGAGAGTCTAATCAATGATTCATTAACCCTAAAATGTAGCGTTTGTACCCACGTCTATATCATGTTTATATATGTTACCGGCAATCTGTATTATGCAGGTATTATATATAATCCCTAGGCAATATATGTAATACCTGGGGCGTTCAGGCAATGTATGAAATATTATTAATATTAATGTCCATTACATACTCTACCTAGGTAATATATAGGATGCCCCGGGATTATATAGAATACCTACTTGGCCACCGGCAATGTATAAAATAAATAGATTTTGACCTGTATTATTTATCAATGTTATGTAAGTACTTACCTACGTATGAAATGACGGACCAATGAAAGATGATGTGATAATTAGGTCTTGATGAGTAAATAAATGACTCTTTATTAAATCAATAAATTATTCTTTAAAATAATGCTCACAAAAGTAGAGTACCTCTTTGTAACTGTAGTGGGTAACAAAGAGGTTTACAAGCCGAAAGTGGGTTGTTAGAAACATTATTCGGAACAACATTCACTATAGGACCAACTTGATAAGAGCAACTTTATTTTTCTCATCTCAGTACATTTCGTTCCCAGCGCTCAGCTGATTTGTATGGTAAAGTGAAAAATAAAGTTGCTCTGGTCATGTCGGCCCCATAGTGAAAGTTGTTCAAAAATAAAATAATAAATAAATAAATAATCTCACGCTTTTTAACTCCGAGAGGGTAGGCAGATGTAATCCGTCTCTGGAAAAACCCACTTTTTACGAGAATATTTTAACCCTAAACGTGACCGGCGGGTGTATTCACGGAGATTCGATATTCGACTGGAAAGCAAAAAATCTGTCGATGCCTTATGTCAAATATGACATCTGTGAATAGCCCATCTCGAAACCTTTCGACAGATTTTCCGATTCCGAGTCGAATATCGAATCTCCGTGAATATGCCCGTGGGTCTGTTACACATGCCTCAGAATTAATTCAGAGATCTGCGGGTTTCCTCACGAAGTTATAAAAAAAATAAAAAAAAAATAAGAATGTTTATTGCCTACTCCAAATTGAGTAGGTATTTAAAAATATTTATTTATTCTTAGCTCACTAGGTCCTGTGCAAGGAAATATTAAAACATTGAAAACATGAACTCATTCGATACATTACCGGCTGCGCATAGGGTATTATATACAATACCTAGGTAGAGTATGAAATAAATAATATTTCATACATTACCTGCACGTTTTAGGCATTATATAATTATATTCCCTAGGGATTATATGTAATACCGGATTATACAAATTGCCGGTAACATATATATTTTATAGGTATTTCTTAAAAACGTCCCTAAAATTTTCGATTGAACTCTGATCTGCAACAAGCAAGAGTCCATTTCTATAAGTACCTACTTGAAGCAATGCTAACTTTACACAACGACAATTAGAAAGTACTTACCATGAAGATCGAATCGCATCAATTAAGGAGAAGCACTCAGCAAACTCTGCGCGGTAGCGTTAGCGGGTTATAGGTCGCTTCTGATCTTAATTAACCTCATGTGTTAACCCCGCAATAACTATGAGCATAGGGCTGTCTCGCTTATACTCGCACAGCTATACGGGACAATAAATTAAAGGTGGATTATTCGACTATGTCTGAATTCTGCTAACATAAAATAAGTTTTACTTATTTTATTAAATCGCCGTTTTTGTCACATTTATTTTCGTGATAAGGTTAATTCCTATGTAGCAGGAATCGAGCTTTATTATTTTGTATAACAAATAATTTAAAATATGTCAATAATAAGTATTGGCATATTATCGTCACCAAAAGATACGACCAAACACACATATGAGTCTTATTCATTTACTATATGAGTCTTGTCGTTTTTCATTCGTCTCTATGATTAAACTGGCATCATTTATCGTCATCACCACCACAGGGTACGACCTTCAATACTTTAAGGAAAGAGCGTACTCCCACCTCAAAGGCAGGCTACGCACTTGTGACTTTCGAGTTGTAGGTGTTCATGAATGGGCGACGGTAGTCACTTACCATTAGGTGACCCGTCAGCTTTTTTGCCCCCTATACTAAAGAAAAAGGTACCTATGCCCTGAAAATTCCACCTGAAATGAACAATACTACGACAGCCAAAAATGACAACTGAGACAATCAAATATTTAACTCTAATATATTTATATTCGTGGAATTTTATGTTTTATGGAATGCTGGTAGAAATGTTTCCAGAACTTATTGTCCCGTTTCTCGAGTTAAACGCCAGGCTTAATCCCGCGGAACCTGCACTACTCCTACCTCTCGACACTAATAACAGAGGTGGTGCTAGTACCGATATGTAAATTTATGCCTAACTTATTGAGGATAGGTTAATTATGTGCCAAAGCGAACGTAATTTATAGGTATAATTTCCTTAATTTACCCTATGAGGCTGCATTTATCGACATTGACGATATAGTAACTTCGCTTTCTAAATGCATCTTCGCATGTCATATATTTTTTTTAATTCCACTTGTTATTTTTCAGCTGTTTCTTTATGAGGAAATAAAATAAATCAACCCGTGATACGAAAGAGCACTTTACAATATTACGGATTGTGGCAGCATATACAGTTGATGTGAGCAGTGATAGCCAAGCGGTTAAAGAGCCCGCCTCGCATGCGTGAGGTCTCGGGTTCGAATCCTGGCATGTACCAATAAGTTTTTCAAAAACTTACGTACATGTTTATCACTAGCTCGACGGCGAAGGAAAACATCGTGAGGAAACCCGGAGGTCCCAGAATTAATTCTGAGGCATGTGTAACAGACCCGGTCCGGCGATGGGCTCACCACCTATCACGTTAAAGGGTCCAAAGATGATATTGGTGAAATGTGGGTTTCCTGTAATGGAATAGCTCTGCCTACCCTCCCGGGGATAAAAGGCGCGAGTTTTGTTTTATACACAGTTTATAAAACATACGGTAAAGGAAGACATAGTGAGGAAACCCGCAGGACCCATACTGATACATGTGTAACAGCTAGCCGGTCCGGCGATGGGCTCGCCACCGTGCATGTTTAGGCCAAGCCCTAAGCTTTAGGGGTCCATAAAATATACTGCCTAGAAGTGGGTTATATCCAGGAATATAATACTTCTACGGACTCCCTCTGGAATAAAGGTGTGAGCATATATATTTTAAGACATTTTATGAAATAATGTTCGCTTCTGGATTACGTACTTTTGTATCTACCTAGTATGTATATCTACCATTTTCTTACAAATTAGTTAGGTATAGGTACGTACTTACACAAAGAGTCTTGGTACTAAAAGCAATGTCTTGCGGAAAGCTTAGCTTGGTACTTAACCCAAAATAGTTACACAAAACAGCTTTTACTAGGAAATTAGGTAATACTTCGGAACCTACTAATAGTTACATAAATATAATTCTGTAATATATTTAATCCTCACTAGTATTATAAATGCGATACCAATTTTATCTGTCTACCATATGTTTGTTCGTTACCTTTTTACCGATTAACCGCTGAATTGATCTTGAAGAAATTTGCCTGTAAGATAAATTTCATCTGAAGAAGTAGGTACATTGTTTAATTTTCATCCCAGAATGTATGAGAAGTCGCTGATGGAACCTAGAAGTACCTACATAGGTGAATTTTCATCCGGAATCTGGAAAAAGTCGCGGGTGGAAGGTAGTTAACTATAATTTTGCTATCACCTATTAATCTTGTAAATTAAAACAAGTATAAGCTCATGCGATAATTTATTAGGGCACCTATTCTCAACAACTGCGCTACCGGTGTATCAACGGTCAACAGACGCGTCTATTTCGAAACTTTCTAATACCTAGTTCATCAACAAATTCATTATGTCGTAAAAGAGCGTGCGCGAGACCAAAATATCGCGGGGCTCGTAAACTCGCTCGTAAAGACGTTTGTTTACTAATTCGAGTGGGGCAGGTGGGGCAGCACGCGAGGGATGCTGCTATAATAGTGCGCACGCTACCTATAGCTCCTCGATTAACATGTTCAATCTGAATTTGGGCACTTTTACGTACATTGGATTTCTTCGTAATGTTATGCAGATGGGTTTTTCATCGTAACCCTTTACAAAGGACAAAGTAGAAAAGATTTCACGATTGGCGACTTAGCTACAGTTTTAATATCATTTTTTGTAGCTATTATTAGTGTAATTAAATTTAATATTATTAATTATTTCCATTATTTGGTTATACTATTCTAAGGTTGTCTGGAAAAAAATCGCTTAAAGTGATAAGACTCTTTTTGCCATTGTGTCATTTAACCATTTAACACAGTTATTATAATAATTTATTGGGGTACAATAAACAGTTTGTAACTAAACCTAAGACCTTACTTATAATATGGATACATTTCTCTATACGAAGGAACCGTAATTCCAACGTATTAAAATTTCATACGCTGCTAATCTTATAGCAAGCGAGTATTGATGTTACACGTAAAGACGAATACGAATACAATCGCCAAACGTCCTACGCATAATTTTAAACGACCTCAAAATTTAGCTTTCATGATGATCTCCAAAGTATTAACTCAGGAGGCATCGCTAAATAGGTCGACACCGTCACAAATAACTTCTGCAATTTTGGCCATGTAATTTATTTATTTGATCGTCTAGTAGTGTAGGACACTACTTTGTGAATAGTAATCCAGATCCTTTTTGAGGATCATGATTTACCGTTTGCCATCAAAAGAAATCTTAACTTGATTCAACTATACTGTTAGTTTTCTATCGCATATTTATAAAATTGTCTTTCGCTCGCTTTAATCTTTAATAGCGCTGCCCACTTCAGCGCCATTCATGCCTAAGGCAATATTTCATGAAGGACACTTCATATTCCCCACCCCTGTTATCTCTTATCTGATGACAGACTCGAGATAAAATCGTCTTCCCCACATTCTCACCTCCTTTCAAGAAAAGAAATAAAAATGTGTTTGGTGGGAAGAGTAAGGAGCTCCACCTCGCCCCTTACGGTGATCGCCAACCCGCAACATTCCACAGCTGCGATTGCGACCCCCCCGAACGTCCCGGTTTTGCCGGACATCCGGTCTTTTATCCCGCCGAAGCAGGATCGTTGCGGCCGAAGCCGATTGTTGCGGCCGGAGCCGATTGTTGCAGCCGAAGCTGATTGTTGCGGCCGAAGCCGAGGTTTGCCCCGAAGGGACCGTTGCGACCGAAGTCGATTGATGCGGCCGAAGCCGAGTTTTGCCCCGAAGGGACCGTTGCGACCGAAGTCGTTTGTGGTGCCGAGTTTTGCCCCGAAGGCGAGTTACGGCAGTCATTAAGACCTCAGGATCATTTACAGTAAGCCCCGAAAGGCATTCTCGAACAAATTGATAATAAAAGTTACGCCCGGAGGCGCTTGGTGGTGAGATAGTCTTTAAGACCTCAGGATCATTTGCAGTAAGCTCCAAAGGCAATAAGTCCCGTAGGACAACTCGTTCATAGGTCTTAATGCTCGTCGTGACCCGACCTCGGTCCCTACGAGCCATCGATTCTCGTTCAGCCATCAGAAGCGCTGTCACACCCTGAATGAGCTTATAATGGTAAAACCATTAGTTTATATTGATACGCGTCGCGCGCGCTCTCATATGATAGTATGAAGTAACCAATGTACGTTCTGCAAATACATGGTTACCATAGGATATATGAGGCATTCCTCATTTTCTCGTTCATTCGTGGTATCATTTTTATTATAATATCAAGCTCAACAGAAGCATGACAGACATCCCCGTCAAGCCAATCAAGATTCTAGACCCCTTTACCATGCCAATACGAATACCGACATGACTCCAGTTCCAGACTCCGAAGAGCCCTACTCCCGAAGATTTGGTCGAGTGTTCGCGTACTAGACCAACAACACTCCTCGAAGATAACTTGTGTTAATGCCCAATTCGCACCGCATAGGTCTACGACCAAGCTAGATGTTGCTTTTCACATTTCAATGAGAGACGTTATCAACCTCCATCAATTAAGTGTTAGTCGATACCATCGTCTCCGTTACTTAGCACCAAGAAGCTCAGAAGTAGTCCCAGGGTGTTTACTATGAACCACAAGACAGCGCTAAGAGGTGCGTCGTCAGTCATTCTGCTACTAGCCCCAATGTGTAATATTTAAAAGCGATCGTTACATCAGACGAAGCTTAAGGAACATGTCCAAAAACTAAGTCCATATAAGATCACCGTGCCGTACTGTTAGGCAGTGCTGAGGCCCGGACTTTTTACCTTTACGCACTATATCGCCAAACAGTGTTGAACAAGACAATTGTGAGTCAAAGAGTAAGCCCCAACATCACAAGCAAGTCATAATGCAAGTTAAAGAACGGAGGCGTCGCCACCGCCAAGCTAGCATTGGTATGTACCGACATAAACACCGACCGCGGTGCGGTGAAACGTACTGACACAACCGCTGCACCACTCGGACAGTACCACACCCCGTCTATAACTCAAACACTACAACCCCTGCCTCGTCCCGACATTTGCGTTCGAGCGGACGGCGTTAGCCGCCCTAAGATGGGAGGGAAACCCAGGTGTTATCATAGGCCAAACTCTCTTATTTACTTTTATATGCCATGCATTTCATATATTAGGCTCGTTTAGAATATTGCATAAAACTACCATATTCCATTAATCAGACAGGGAACCCATACCTGCCTGTCCTCTTAACTTCTGTTATTAACGAACCTTCAAGCTAATAACGCCATATGAGAGTTTCATATTTTTATTTTATTTATTTATTTATATGTCATATTGCTCAACAGGACTGACCCATGTATCATACATCCTAGGTCCAACCTTTGGTTGAGGTGGCAGCCTCGCCCCGCGACCGCGCACCCTCCCTCACCATATATGCCAGAACCCCCTCTTCGTGTCCCGCCCGGAAAAACCCGACCATCTCCGATTTGGATGAAACCTTTTGTATATCGTAGGGTCCGTGAATAGCATTACAATGGTATACTTTTTATCTCTCTAGCTCCAATAGTTCCGGAGTTATAACCGAAAAATGGTTTATCTTAATACAAGAACTATTCCCCTATATTTTCCATACTAAACAAGTCGGTTTTTCCTGAACCCTACTGAAACCAATTTCTAACTACTTTTATGAAACTTTTATGCTATTTTAACATCTCTTCGATCATACCAAGTCCTATTTTACTGAATTTTCATAATTTTTCGTATTTTCCTAAGTTTTAATATTTTTTTATTTCTGACTATATTTACATGTGTTTACATGTTTACAGCCCCACCAAGCTGTTTTATGTTCTTTTAGTATTTTATATATGATATTAGGGTTGAGGAGTTACAAGTTGTTATGTATCTATAATCCAATTAAAATACGTTTGTCAGGGAGAACTCTTTGAAATCTAAACTGACTTTTTGTTTCGAGTGATTTTCGAGTGCATTGGTCCTAAAACAATCAAACAAACAACAAAATAGCTTATGTCACTCTGGAATACTATTGCTCTGTACCAGTGACATAATTTTCAGAATAGATTTAATAGTTCCAAAGGTACTAGGTACAAACTTACAAAAAGTTTATCTTAATATAATATCAATATAAAGTCGGAGCTACCAACCAAAGCATTACTTATTCAGCCAACTAAATGTAGGCAACAATCGAAACGATACTGGAAAACTTACAGAAAATTGGTGACGTAACAGTAATCGGGGAATCCTTCAAAAACCCAAAGGGAAAAGCGTAAGCGCGAGTGATAGTGTAAAGTGAAGTCGTTAATAAGTACGGGCAAAGTCGCGAGCCTCCAAATTGCCTCGTCTGCAGGTCGCAACTTTTAATGAGGCGAAATTCCCCACCAAGTCGATTCGCGTCGACGTCGCCTTAACGCAACCTGTTCGTTAGCGCAAAAACGGGCCACGCTAACGCGCGATTAGAATACACCCCCGTCGGTGGCACACCAAGTTCATGTTTAAATTATTTTAAAAGTTAATTATCTTTTCAGTTGCTTAACACTGGGAATTATTCTTTATAAATAAATAAATAATTATTTTAATAATTATTATTGCACATCTAATGGGTGTAAAGTCTGCAATCCTCATATAGGCCAATGGTCCGTAATCAAATTACAATTATTTTAAAGAATAAAATAAAATTAAAATCGAAATAATGTTATAACTTTATTCTACTAATATTGCAATACAGACATCGAATATAGCCAGTCTTCTGTTCACTATTCTAAATAACTAAGGGGTCACTTTTGAAGGAAAATTAAACAATTGTAGAATTTGCAAAAAAGAATACATGGGGTGATCTTCTTCACACTGCGACCATATTTGTATGTGTGGATGTTTTTACTCTGAGCCGCGGGCATAAGCTAGTTGTAAATAAATTTAATTATACTAAGATATTCAACTCTAAACATTCCTCTCAGTGTACCATGAACCTAACCCGAAAAGATGGTCCCTCATTTGTGGCGGGCTTTCTCTGTGTTGTTGTCACATTAGCGAATAACTTCGGCCAAGTTTGTCGATACGTTAATGATGTCGGCGGGACGTCTATTAGGAGTAAAAAACGCGCTTTTGTCGCGGCGCCCGCGCAGACGACTGCGATCTCGACGAGCCCGGCCCATGATTTGTTTTGGATAAACATTCGGGTCCAATTCCACTGATTGGAAAGAAACAAAGAAATAAAAATTATTGTTTTAGTTAAAAGATACCAGTAACGTAATACCTACAATTAACCAAATAACACCAAAACCTTGTCATCACTCAGCAGCCATAGCTTTTTAATTTTTCCATTGGTTTTTAATCTTATTTCGATTACATAGAGTTCAATTTAAAGTGGTACTTACTCGTCCAATGCCTGGGTAAGACTTAAAATACATATTTTTTAAACAATCAAAACCAGAGTTAGTACTTATATGGACTAAAGGACATTGCATGTTAACATGACATTGGTCTAATGCGACTCAACTCAAGCTGATACGAGTAAATGGAACAAACCCTTTAGGAGGAAAAAACTTGCATTTGTACCGGGGCGTGATTTGTTTTGGACAGTAGTAATGAGAATTGTTAAATTACCCGAAGACGCAGGAAAAAGTTGAGTCAATTAGTTGTCCTCATTGTATCTGTATAACTTGGGTGGTCGTTCCTCCAGATGTATTAAGATGAAACTGACGTACTCAGGATTAAATAAACAAATCATTAATTCTAAAAAATAAAGAATCTCACGCCTTACATCGCCGAGGAGGTAGGTAGAGGTATTCCATTTCTGGATATACCCACGAGATATTCTTTGGACCCCTAAACGTGATAGGTGGTGAGCCGGGTCTGTTTACACATGTCTCAGAATTAATTCTGGGACCTTAGGTAATTCTTAATTCTACTAAAATAATAAATATAAACTCACGCCTTGCCGGCTCTCCTTTCTGGAAATATTTCATTTTATTTATTGCGATACATTACATGTGTACATATATAGATGTCATAAAAAATCGAGAAAGTAACAATGTAATTTCACCCTACGGGTATGGTAATATATCTATATCTATACTAATATTATAAAGAGGAAAGATTTGTATTTTTTAATTTAAACGAATAAACTCAAAAACTACTAGACCGATTTTCAAAATTCTGTCACCAATGGAAAGCTAAAAGATCCCTGAGTAACAAAGGCTATATTTTATTCCCGTATTCCCACGGGAACGGGAACCGCGCAGAACCGCTAGTAGATAATAAATGTATTAAAAATTACAAAATATAAAATAACCGTGACTTCCCCACTGCTCAACCAGGTTGCTCAACTAGTTGAGCAGTAGGACATAGTTTGTATTTCCGTACAATTTATCAATGCCATAATTATTTCAAATTAGTATACAAATAGTCTTACTTCAAAATAATATGGGATTTATATCTACTTCAGTGTATTTTTCATATCTCGAAACAAATTCTGTGGCCTGCGTTTAACCTTACAGCTGTGTCGGGTGAGTAATAAATATTATGTACAATAGGTACCTACTTATAAACATAAGTTTTTCAAAAACCCATGAATACTCGACCAATAAACGAATCTGGGACTTATGTATGATAGGCAGATTGAAATCCAATGTGTGATTCAATAGTGAAATTCCTCTTGAAGAAGAATTATCACTGCTATGAATTAGGTACGATTTAACTGACAGTAGGTACTAAGTACATCTGTGACTAGTTACATTTCAAACTGCTAAGTATTTTAAGCAACAAGCGATTATGGCACCATTCTAAAACTATTGAAGGTCGCGTGTGTTAATTTGTAATTCTTATCATTGCCAGTTTCTACCTTTTGCGTAACGCAATAGGGTTTACAAAAGAGTGCGCCGCACCAAGTAAACGGTTAAGAAAATTGAGTTCATGTTTATTCATAAGCTGCCAATTGTTTGCTTATAATCTACAACAGAATCTACTTAACGGCAAGAAACTCATTTTTCAACTTCATAAATTATCGGCCGATATCGGCGGCTATTTTCCCGACGTTACCTACCGTAATGAGGTTGTAAACAACACTGTCTAATTAAACTCCTTAATCGCGAAACTCAAACGGTAACCGCTTTTAAAACAAAACCTCGCAATTTTCAGAGCGACCACCGCGTAAATAGCCTTCGTTATATCGGAGCGGCGATCGCGGCTCATTACCTTCGCCCCCTCTAATTAGGCACCCTTGCTTCCACCCCCCACTCTCCACCGCTGTCCGGATTGTTTTCTAATAATTCCTTTATTTCCCTCCATACAGGTACGCTACCCAGTTACCGGCTACCAGGTGATTTGATAATTTTCTTTAATCCCAAATTTTATGCGATACTATGGAAATATGAATACTTTATTTTAGAAGTGCCTAACTGCCTCTGACTCTGTGGATCTCTAAGTCCTAGAGAGTCAGTCAATAGCAATGGACTCCAAGAGTTCTTGGCAAAAAATTCATCTGCTAACAATCCAAACCATATTTAGGAGAGTATGAATATAAAATAAATTATAAAAAAAAACATACATCTGATTTCTTAATTTTAAAACGTGTTTTCAAGATAAGAGGCTTTGTTACACGTAGATACGTTACGAGTCGTAAAGAAAGACATAACAATCATACATCTTAATTAATAAATTAAACCAATTTCGATAACAACATAGAAACCGAAGATTTAATAACTCGATTAATCGATTCGCTATGGAAGAAATTCAAATTGGTTCTCATTTCCTGTGCCCGCCGCGAGAGGGCGCACGCACAGAGCACCTGTGCGCTGCATCCGGCCCGTCCAATTACTGGGCCTTTTACCCTAAATAAAGCGCCCTAACGATCGTTACTGCATGGACATCGACCAGATTCAAATTATTACATGTGTTTGCTAGAGTTATGTGCTGTGCCAACGGGTTGTTTTCATTACCCTAATGGCCTGGCTGTTTAACATTAACTGACCCTAATTAGCTTATAGCTTGTTGTTTTAATTTCGACACGGAGTAAGACCTATTTCGCAAAATGTTAATGTTCCTTATCACACTATTTCACTGAAGTGGAGCATAGGTAAATAACTCTATGCAAAGCTAAACATTTCAAAAGTTCAATACAAATATAAACACTTGTTCATATATTTACTACAATGTCATAAATAAAAGCGAAATACCAGTTACGAAATCCCAGAAAATATAAATACTACAAACTGGAAATTTTAAAGACAGATTCCTCGTAGGCATCAGCTAAGGATTTTTCGAAATTTCCACAGGAGCAGAAAAAAAAATCGTGTGTGCAACGCCGCCGCTGGGGCCGGCTAGTATACCTATAATCATACGAAAAGTCAATAATGTAGCAGTAAAACTTTCTACAGTCTATGCAGTATAATAATTATGCTTACCTACAGAAACTTATGTTATCCGAAGTAGACTGAACAAAGACCGATGAAGTGCAAACCCAGCTTCGGTTTCACCTCCATCCATCTTCGCCCCGCCAGCCTAACGAGACCCCTAAATTGCTCTATTGAAGCTTCACCGCCGATTCCACCCTCACTTTGTCAGCTAACTCTTATTTTCACACATAGAAAGTTTGTTTCTGCGTGCTTTAGTCTCCAATGTCGCAAGATCGCTGATAAGATCTGCGCAAGCGGCTCGGATCGGCACCTATTTATTTATTTATTTAATCAGCCTGAGCGACGGACAATGTGCCATTGTAAACCCTGATTTATAGTGCGCCGGTGATCTATAATGGTAGATCGATTCTCGGTTAGACAGATACGGCGGTGCGTAAATTAATTGGCCATTATTTTCATTTTAGTGATAGTCGGACAAATTTAATTCCATAAAGTATTCATTGGGTTATTTCAAATTAATGTTTATTGTATATTTTTATATTGCAGTCAAGCAAAAAGGTCATAACCGGTTTTGTGGCTAATATACGAGATGAATATTAAATTGAAACGACTTAATGCAAACAAGGAAATGGATTAATAATCATCAAATTATATTGATACAATAATGACTCCAATTTAATGTAATAACTTATGCATAATATTTATTTAACTCGTTTTTATTTTAATTTCCATTTTAATTAAGGCATAAATTGCTATAACGCGCACGTTGCCACACAGCGTCGGCCGATATCGCTATATTCACCCTTTATTTTGCATTTAAATTAAAACTATTCTGTGTATTAGCATAGAAATAGGTTCGATGTCTAATCGTTGCGGTGTCAAAAATGTTTAATTAAAAAGATTGATGCTTACCGGCAGCGGAGTACCAGAGCACCAGAAGTACAGTGGAGTTGCAAACTTATCTAATTAGTTAGCAGCGGTGCGGGCGGGGCGCCCCGCGGCCCCCACTGGTGGGGCAGGGGACCGTGTCCCGCGCCCCGGGGCACTGGGACGGGGCAGGCGACGCAGACGGGGGCAATTAGCGGTGATAGTCGATTAGCTCATCGTGCGAGTGCGGCTTTTGACAAATGTTGCCACTAATAAATTATTATTTATTCGCGTCACGTTCAGGTAATTGGACTAATTAATAAGCTTGCTCCAATTATAACTGACTTATTTTAATCAACTCTCATTATTTTAATTGATGGCAAGCATTGCAGTAAATCACGAATAAAACTATAGTTTGGGCGCGATCTTCATTTTAATTAAAATCATTTTTCACGGACCGGTCTGATTAAATTTTCCAATTTATTAGAGTAATCGGTTTCGGGAGAAACTAGCCGGGAGTTTTTGCTTGTGTTATGTTCTAGTTTTCAGCTAGGCGCTTCGGAAGATTGATTAGTGAAAGTTTTGTGATAAATGTAGGTACCGTGATGCCGAGATAATTAATTCTAAAGATGTTAATTGATATTGACACTAACGTTAATTAGAAAACTTAAAGCTTACTCAGTGCTTTTGCTACTTGAATAATAATGGGCAGTCGGCCGACTTCTCAAGGACTGAAATCTTAAATGTTAGTTTATTGATGGCTGTTTGAAATCTAGACTAATCTTTGCGGCTACTAAGACCAACTTGGCCTGATTTTACAATTCTCTATATAATATTGCCTACTGTTATGAGTCAGAAAGGAATTATTCAATTTAAGCCAAACTATAAAAAGATATTACGATACTACAATAAACGCATAAACAACAGATTAAGAATATACGAAAGCATATAAAGATCTTAAGTCTGTAAATAATCAAATCATACTGATGACATCAAGAGTTTTTTCAGCCAGTTTCATTGATTGCAACATATTGGGCAAATCTAAAAATAGTTCCCTCACACTTACCTGATTCATTACATAACCTCGACCACAAACGTTCAGATTTTCACTGGTCCGGTGCGGCCCACTTTCCGTAGTCAACCCCTCAAATAACCGTATGATATGATTTTTGACGTTTGTATGATAGACGTTTCTATAGAATAAGTGTAGGTTATAGTTACGTTTCGCATGTGGTTATATTAAATTTCATAAAGAAGTATGTCGATGGAGTGTTGTCGACTAAAATATTTAAAAAACTAATAATAAACAAATAGCGGGACAGATTAGAACGAAATACCATAGTGTGAAACACTCACAATCACATTGAATTGATTTTGAAGGATTACTAAATTTAGGCCCGGTTACTAAATTTTGGCCGGTCCAGCACAAAACCCGAATTGGTTTGTTAGGTATTTCGACAAGTAAAGTCCATAAAAACGGTTCCATTTCTTAGAAAAGACTATGACGTCATCTCGGGACGTGAACTAGGATTCCAATCCTACTGCGTAAAAACTTTGTTTGAACACTTTATAAAGACGCTACGGCCTCATCTAATACATCGATAAAAGGCGTTAAAAAGATAAGCGCGGTGTTACATTGTCGACAAGCGAGGCGCCGCGGCCCCGTACGATCACTTAAGCGCTCCGACACTTGTTAGGTTTTTCAGTAGTCGTAGTAATAGTTCGCTAAGCGCGGCCACTGGAGTAGAACAGGGCGTTTAATTAAAGGACGCTCACCTCACGGCTGTTGTCGGCCGCTCCCGGCTCATCGCATGCGCCTTAATTAGTTTCAGACCGCCCTAACGGGCTTATTTTGTTTTTCTCGGATAATTTTTAATTAAACGCTTGATTAAAATGAAAGTTTGCGTAAGTAGCGAGCGAGGAACAATCGAGCCGGAGTTTAGGATAATGAATTGATGGTGTTACTTTGCTCGCTTGCGCTACGGACTTAATTAAAAATCGCCGATAGAGTGTGTAGGGGGAGTTGGAACGAGTTTATAGAACTTAGTCCGGAGGCTCTGTTGTTTTACTATGTCAAATTTGAATACGAGATTGCTTCACGGGCACTCTTCTGGGAATACAAAGTAATAACAATGTTTTTCAAATGGGTTGCCTTTGGGTGTTATTTTACTACGAAATAATTGTTTTATAAAAACAGACACCAATTTAAATTCTCAATTTTATCACAACAACATTTGTTTAATTGTTAACAAGGATTGATTGAAAATTTCTGACCGCTGAAAAATATGATAAAACAAAACTGATCCATTTTACACTATACGTCGCTGTAGCTCGCTAAACAATACAGCAGAGCATACCTACTCTGTGCGAATACTTGGCTTAAAACTACCACGCGGCATTTCAAAAGTAATCATTTGATACTATGCAATCGTCTTTACGCTTTGCGCTAAATAAAAACCCTCATTCTTGTTACACTAGACAGCGTTGCTCTCTAAACGAGGTTGCATTGCAAACCGTGTCATTAGCGAATATCTTGTTTTTAATACCCACCACGCGACGCTGATAAATCAATCAATTGGTAGCGTCTTTACGCTTTGCGGTAAATAAAAACCCCTTATCCTTTTTACACTACAGCGTGGTAGTTCGCTAGACGAGGCGGCGGCACGTGTCATTAGCGAATTCTTGGCTTGTCGTCACCACGCGCCGCTAACGAGTTCGCACTAGCTAACGACGTGCTAACTTGATACACCGCCGCGCCGGGACGGGACATGCCATGCACTGATTATAGCATTATGATGTTTATTTACTACATTATTATGACGCAGGGAATTGTAGAGTTCACATAAGTCTTACAGCGATACTCTATTTTATGTTAATTCTTTTTTTGTAGACGCGTAAAAAGCGCGGTCAAAAGATTTTGGTTTAGTCGAATTTTGGTAATTTTATTGATCTGTGTTGACAGTTTTATTTACAACTGTTAACTCTTTTAATGCTCGTTATATGACATCAATACATATTACATAGACATATTCACAAAAATCCAGATATGGTGTGATGATATCATCTAATCGTGGAAATTTGTTTTTAGTTTGCATTTTTCTGTTTGGAAACTAAAATTATAGACATACTATTTATTTAATATAAACAAATTTGAAAGATTTAGAGTCTTTCTCTACTATCTTTAAGTAGAAATAATTTTATTATTAATCCAAATTAAGATTATCAAGTGAGATGACAATCACAATTGAAAATAACTTATATTGCTACCACTATTCAAATTTTTATGTATAAAAGTTTATTCGTCGAATACGATTACGGAATACGCAAAATTTGATATTCTATTCTCTTACATTGCTTATTTTAGACTTAAAGAGGCCGGTGAATGTTATTTTCCTTGTCTTTCTTCTTAAATAGGATTCTCGAAGCAACAAGTTAGATATCCCGTTCCCGGACGCATCTCGGCATTATTGAGAGCCATTCGTCTCCGGGACCCGATCGCCCCCCTCCCCCTTGTTACCCCCACTCCTCGCCGCCCCACAAACTACTTATTACTTTTCACAGCAATTTTCATATTATATAAAAGCTCTTTTATCGTTCTGATATTAGTTTGGGAAAGTTTTAAAAGGATTTTCGCACGAACGCAACCAAGTTTAATACCGTTAAGTAGTCTTCCTCATCTTAACAAAGGGGTCTGGAAGAATTCTCAGGTATAAAAGTTTAACTAGAGAGACGATGACTGCAACAACTGCTAATTTATCATTACAATTACTAGTCTAGACACTGGAGGACGATTTTGTTTCTGTATAATGAAGTAATTTTGAAATGCTCATCTAATAATAGATAATTGTTGTGATTAGATTTGTAGTGCATATTGTTTTTGCTATTCTTCTCAAACAATGTTTTTCTATCGCATAGGTAGGTAAGTACACGTATTTGTTCTATAATTATAATTATTATTGGCGATGCCTTTTCGTATCGTACATAATACTTTTTATATTTGAATTATTATTTTAAACTTATTTCGACAAATACATTTCCTGATGTACATGACAACCCCAGCGCTGCTCTAATGAACTCGTGGAGAGGTTTTGAATTATGCTCCTAAACAATCCAAAGTCGACACGTACACAACCATGCGACTTGAGACGCTCCCTTAATGAATAAAATAACGTGTCAAGATACAGTCTTCATCTTAAATTAATGAGGATTCACGGCGACATATTCAATTTTACACGTAACGAAGGCAAATAAAGTTCGAGTTGGCGGGCCCCGGGAACTTCCCCATTTTATTAAACTCACGCTAAACATACACTCGTTAATTATCGCCATGAAAGGATACCTAAAACTTGGTTCCGATCCCAAATTCTTAATGGACCCGTCATATGATTGCAAGTCCAAATAAAAGGGAACTATGTAAGTCTTTTATCAGGTTCGTCCAAGATTCTCGGATTTGGGTAAGTTGATTAAGGCACATTTACGGTTGGATAAATAAAACGATTTCACGTGTCCTTTGCCTACAAATGTAATGGACTTGATGGATTATTCGTATGTTTATTTACTTTGTAATCTTGGATTAGTTTCCAGCCTTTTAGGATTAGTATTTGTTGTCAGAGATGGAACCCCAACTTATCAATGACATAATCTGTTAGGAATTACAAGCCACAGTATCCAAATTTTTTTTAAAGCAGTGTGAATATTTTCCGGCATGTCGCGGTTCTGTATCATACAACTCCCGTGAGAGTCCAACACAAATAGATTCGTACATGTTTGTCTTGGCTCGGTTTAATTAATTTTACCTTCATACGCCGATACTGTTTGCCGGGCGCTCCTTAATTGAAAACGTTCAGCGAAGTAAATGAAACGAAATCCTATTTGCTCCAAGTGATTGAAGCGAATTTATCTTTTAAGACTTTCAAAATGTATCTTTTAAACCTTCCCCAATGTTCGGCCTTAAATTATTTCAAAACGAATATCGCGAAGATGGGCAGGTAATTAAATTTTGATTGCTTTCGAATTGTTATTGCGATTTATTAATATTCGGAGCGGCTGTAAATAATGGCGGCTCGTCTGCAACGCTAATAGCGATTACAATAATGGCTCATTAAGTATTAAATACGGTTATTATATGTGCTGAATGCATCGGACTCCAGCAAGGTTCTCACAGTCCGACTGAACGAGGCACTTATCTTCGTGACTTTTACACTTTTTTTATTCATAACCAGTCGTGACAATCGTTATAATACTTATTATGAATACTAAATTAAATCTGATACATATCTTAGTATCAGAAATATATCAAATACAATAAAAACTAAATTGGGTTATAATAACTAAACCAAATAGCTTGCTTCACATGTGTCATTGAAATAACTCTTGATCATTAATAAAAATATGATGCTTTCTAATTACTGTCGTTACATGCAGTACAAATACTGCGGTCTGATTTATAGCCTGTCATTGTCGTTATGTTGTTACTTTACTTTATGATCCATTTATCAAAGTTTAACTGGCAATAATCGTGGTATGCCGACCAAAGCATGCTATTTGAAATGTTGCCACGATCTAACTCAACTGCCTGGTTACCTGCCTAAAATGTATAAACGACTCAACTTAAATGGTTATTGTTTTTCACGATCATGTATACACGCAAATAAATAAAAATAAAAAATAAATAATCTCACGCCTTTCATCCCCGAGGGGGTAGGCAGAGGTATTCCATTACTGGATATACCCACATTTCACGAGATACATTGGACCCCTAAACGTGATAGGTGGTGAGCCCATCGCCGGACCGGGTCTATTTACAGAACTTCTCAGAACTAATTCTGAGACCTGCGGGTTTCCTCACGATGTTTTCCTTCACCGTCGAGCTAGTGATAAATATGTACGTAAGTTTTTTGAAAAACTCATTGGTACATGCCAGGATTCGAACCCGAGCCTCACTGATTTTCGACCGGCTCTTTAACCGTCCAGGCTATCACTGCTCTAATAAACAGCAAATAAAATAGAGACCCTGCCCTTGCTTCGCTTTGGCTTATTAAAATAAAATATATCTTCTGAACCAGAATAACCGAAGAACCTGGTATCTAGGCCATCACATAATAAGGGCACTGTTCCACATGGTTCCTCTTTAAAATAAAATAAAATTACGTCTTCTATCCCCGAGGGGGTAGGCAGAGGTATTCGATTTCCAGATATCGTTGGGCCCCTTAACGTGATAGGTACCGTAGTTATATAATAGTTGTTTTGTCCACTCCTGTCTGAGTGCCTCTTTTTTGGAAAAGCCTACTTTGTCTTTTCCGTTGATTATATACAGTTGTATATTAATGATTACTTTACGAATGCGCATCACGAGTGATGTCTCGGTGAATTGTTCCAGAATGTTCGGTTCGGGTGGCGCATGCGCAGCGTGCGGGCAGGCGATCCCGGCGAGCGAGCTGGTGATGCGGACCAACGCGCCGCAGCAGCCACTCCACGTCTTCCACTTAAAATGCTTCGCCTGCTCCAAATGTGGCTCACACCTCATGCAAGGCGATAGGTAACTATATAATAAATAATCTTACGCCTTTTATCCCCGAGTATAGGCAGAGGTATTCCGTTACAAGAAATACGGTGGTGAGCCCACCGCCGGACCGGGTCTGTTTACACATGCCTCAGAATCAATTCTGAGACCTGCGGGTTTCCTCAATGTTTTCCTTCACCGTCGAGCTAGTGAAGAATATGTACGTAAGTTTTTGAAAAACTCATTGGTACATGCCAGGATTTGAACCCGAGCCTCGCTGATTGTCATCATGAGAATCTGGCACTTTAACCGTAAGGTTATCACTGCTCTTAGGTAACTACTACTGAGAAATAAATAAAACAGAGGGACCAGAAGAGGTATTCTATTGCTGGAAATGAAAGGCGTGAGAAATAGCCAATTCTTCAGTGTATATGTATATTTCCCTCTCTTGTCAGAATCAATTCGGGTTTTCTCACGATGTTTCCCTTCTGCGTTGAGCTAAGGTAATGTACGTAAGGTTTTTAAAACTCCAAGGCTTTCACCAGGAATCAAACCTGGCCTCATGTATGAAAGGCGGGCGCACGTCCAACAGAGCTTTCAAAAGCAAGCACACCTATTGATTTATTAAAGGTTCGTCGTAACATTTGCTTCCAAAGATGCGATAGTTCTTAGTACTCAAAAAAATACTGCCATCCACACTGCCATCTTTATGGCGGGTACTATGGTAAATATAGAGACATCAACTACTAATTTTTCAATTTATGAATAGTTTATAACGTAATTATAGTGTGTTTTTGTACACGTCAAAGAATCTCGTTGATGTCTTTTCTACCGATCAATAAAAGTTATCATAAGTGTCATTATCAGCCTGTCTGTGTTTTTACTGTCAAGCCGCTGAAACGATCCAGAAGAGCAGGAATAATAATAATAATAATAATCTCACGCCTTTTTTTATCCCCGAGGGGGTAGGCAGAGGTGTTCCATTACTGGAAATACCCACATTTCACGAGATATATTGGACCCCTAAACGTGATAGGTGGTGAGCCTATCGCTGGACCGGGTCTATTTACACATGTCTCAGAATTAATTCTGAGGCAGGTTTCCTCACGATGTTTTCCTTCACCGTCAAGCTAGTGATAAATATGTACGTAAGTTTTTGAAAAACTCATTGGTACATGCCAGGATTCGAACCCGAGCCTTACTGATTTTAGGCAGGCTCTTTAACCGTCCGGGCTATCACCGCTATTACCGCGAGCAGGAATACAGCAGGAAGATATAAAGCTTACATCTTGAGGAAAGACATTTGCTAATTTTATTAGCGTGGTTCACTTACAAATTCACATTTTTTTTTACTAAAATGTATCTTAAATACGATAGGATAAGACTAAATTTTGTGTAATAATCTTGACATCCAGAGAACCATGTCAAACTGGCTTATTTGTGACAGGTATTACATGCTTGCGGGGTCACTAGTATGCGAACAGGACTGGCAGAAGCTGATGAAGAGTGCAAACGCGACGCCCGGCGCGCCGGTGCGCAAGGGCAAAGTGGGCCGCCCGCGCCGCTCGCGCGAATGAGCGCAGCCTGCGCCCGCGCAACACTCGCACAGGGACTACGAGGAGGTAAGCACAGACTTCATCCTTTGTTTTGTGTCCAATCGAGTATATTATAATAGCAATAAAAAAAAGTAACGGCTGTTACTGTCCCAAATATGTTTATTGCCAGAGAATTTTTAGGGCTTTTTTTTCAAAGCTTTAAGAATAGAATAGAATATGTTTTATTTGTTTACTATGTACAATAGGTAAGTGCTTAGAACCAACAGTGTGTCCTGTTCGGACGTATATTTAAAATTATATCATTTCTTCACGAACAATTTTTTAGTTTAATCATATGAGAGACGGACATACAGCGCATCTAAAAAGGGTTAGTAAGTTTAAATACTGTGCTGCATTCGAAAGACCGGATAATATATACTTTATCGAAATCAAAAGGTGTCGTTTATTTTACTATGTACCAAGAACATCTACACATGATGGACTTGTCAACTAGTCAAACTATTAAAGTACCCGAGACGGGTCAGGGTGCGTGGATATATACGTGAGCGATTTTGTCATACTTGTATGGACATTTCTTGTGGGCGTTGTTTTTATGGCAATCTTCACAGTCCGCACTAAGTGCTACCAAAACCCTGCTATTAATGTCTATTATTCAGACTCATATATCCTCGATACTACTAGTACACTCAATATAGATCACTAACGAGTATCCTTATCAGACATTTTTGATATTTAATATTCAATCGAGCTTCGTAGCATCCATCTAAGTATACGTAATTACGAGTTATATGATTGATTTACAACTACACCGTAAAATAATATATTAATGTTCAATGGTTATTTTAAAAATTTCGTTGTAAGTTATAAAATACCGTTTCAAAGTAACGACAGCTATCAAACCGGTACTTCTCCATTATTATCAACTCAATCGATTACACCTCGATCAGCGCACGTGCCACATTCAAATTATTTAAAACCTCACTCGCCGTGACCTAGTCGTAGTTGTTTTTACTTTACACCTTTATGGCTATTATATAGCTAAAGTGACTGGTAAAGAAAATGACGTACTCCGCCTATAGGATTGATTGATTCAATTATTATTTGTAATTATGCCTTTCTGATGTAATTTTATCCATACTTCAAATAATAAATGAATATACTTAGTACATAACGATTTCATTTAGGTACTCCTATATTATACGTATTATTGAATGGAGAGAGAAAAATAGTCACTTACTAAAATTCTATTTTTATACGAGAATTATTATAAAAAATAAAAATTTCCAATAACGTCTAACAATAGATTTATACGATTGAGAATGTTTGGTTCTTGTCCCAATTTTTTCGCTCAATGTGATGCAACGTAACTATGGTAAAATGTTCATACCTATTTTAAATATTAATTAATATAATATGAACTTGACCCAACATAGGCGTGGTGAGTCATGGGTGTCTGACCTTAGCTTAGCTATTAACACTTGTCGTGACTCCGGCTTGATTAGGAAATACCATAATTAATTATAATTACGCTAATCGGTAGGTGCTTGCGTGGTGTTGCAGCATAATCAACATTAATAATAATAATTTATTTCAGGCATGACCCATATAATGTTAGTAATTACAAACTTAAGAAATAGTGTAAGTAAACAAACAAAATTAAATTACAATATGTTAAAATTTTAGTGTGGGACTCCACCCAACTACGCAAAAGCGGTGAGTCCCACCGGTCCACGAACACACCCAGGATGCTGTTAGTGCTAGCTCTCAGGCGCGCTAACATGGAAGCGCACCTTTTCCTCATGATGGCTCCGAAGCCATTCACGTTCGCCTTTGAACATTGATTGAATAAATCTTCTACTATCAAATCCAAAAAATGACACTTTGTCAAGAACTTTTAAAACAGGTAAAATTAATGACTTTGCATTTTGGGTTTCAAAAAGTAATCAATCTTACAAAGATATCATGCTTCTCAAAGTAACTAAAATTATCGTCTCATTGACTGATGTGCAAAAAAATACAATAATCTACTCTAATCTTAAATCCAAAGATATAACAATGTTATTTAAGACGGTTGAGAAAGGCAGTCTATTCTGATGATAGTCACACTAGCTTAGAGTAAATGACAAATTGGTTCTTATCCACTCCTACTATATTTGTTAGCGGTTTTGCTTGGTTTCACACTCTAGTTCCCGTTCCCGCTAGAATACGTAAATAAAATGTAGCCTATGTTACTCAGGGATCTTCTAGCTTTCCATTGGTGAATGAATTTTGAAAAATCGGTCTAGTAGGTTTTGAGTTTATTCGTAACAAACATACAAAAATACAAATCTTTCCTCTAATATTATTATAGAATAAACTAAAAACTACTGGTCCCATTTTAAAAATTATTTCTCCAATGGAAAGCTAGGAAGTAACATAGGCTATATTTTATTCCCGTACTACCACGGGAACTAAACTAAAATTTCATCATCACCTCTCTATTCAGCAATCACAATCAAATTGATTCAAAATTGTGTACACCTTGAGTAACAACAACGTATCGTATACTCCAGGAAACCAAATTATTCATTGTCCATTACCAGTAAACTACTAAACGGACCATTTTGCATTCTACTATACACAATACGACCATTGCACGAATTGCAGGTCCTTTCAGGAACATTAAAAATTCACGAATCATAAGCGAAACAGGGATGAAGGCGGAGGGGGACACCCACCATTTGCCTTTATTCTTACCGATTCTTTAGCAGCACAGAACGTTACATACGAGCCGGTAACCTTTGCACTTAAACATGAATACTGAAAAAGTGGAAAAGTTATACCTATGTGGCCAGAGAGAATCTTTTAAAGTGGTCGACTTGAAAGTAACTAGAAAAGTAGGTTAAGAATATAAAAGTTTGTTCGAGTAAAAATGCTAAGAATATTTATTTAACTTGCATAACGCAGCTTTTCCTTCAAAAAGAATTTTGAAGAATTAATTCAATTATGAGACGTGCGAATGCCGCAAAGAGAAGTGGCGAAGAAACGCAATTAAGCTGTTCATTGAACGCCACACAAAGACCGCTTTGTTTATATGAGCAACTCACTCGGCCGGAACACCCCAACTTCGGACCCAGTATCATAATATACTGAACTACACGTGGTAGTCTGGTGGTTCATATAGCATCGCCCGTTTGCGCATCAAACGAACAAACACCTAACTAAAAGTTAGTCCTAAACAACTGTAATAATATTTATTAACGGTATAAAGCTTTCTAATTGCAGTGCATGTCGTGTTGGAGATTGTTCGCAGAGTTAATTGTCTCGTAGTGCGACCACCGTCCGACCGCCGCGGGCGCTCTCCTCTCACAGAGGACTCGCTCGTGGCGCTCTCAAAATGCACTAACCAATTCCGAAGTTTAAACACCCGCAAACTTATTTCGGTGGCTCATAAAACTATTGACCAAAGTTGGCACAGCGGCCGTAGCGCTGTCGTTAAACATACATCATTTTTAACATTTTCAGTCAAGCCCATGAAAGGACGGGTGTCCATTACAGCCGCGCAGTTATTAGCTTTACAGTTAACTATAATAACAAAGAGTAGTTGCTATTACTTTGTGCGGCGGTGGTCAAAGGCGCGATGTTAATTGGAAAGCACCTGCAAATGACAGCGGCTTTATGGCGTATGTTTGGCGTAAAAATCAAGTCCGGCGCTCCCCCGGCTCAAAGACTTGACCGTTCACCCGGCGGCTTTGTAACACGATTACGCCGACTTGTCGAAAGTTAATTAAATAACGTTTTTCCAAATTACCTGCCGGGCTCGACATCAAAGTGCCCTCGCACTCGCTTTGGGATCTCTCCACAAAGGGTTGGCTGCGGGCGAGGTCCGGCGCCTGTGATCTCACTTCCAGCGCTGCGGCGGACAGGTGAGATCTTCAACTCTCTGTTGAACTTCGGCCACTAAAATTCGAGCTCTATTAATCGATCGGGTTCATACTTAGGTCGGGCAACCACCGCATCGTAGTCTCGTACTTTTTGATTGATGACTGATATCTATTGTCTATCTAATTCAATCGGCCTTAAAGCGATTGTGACACGCGAACCGCGAGGTCGTTTACAGCAGACTGTGCGACATGCAATGCTCGACTTATATTTTAGTACAACATATCAATCTGAACTCTGAATTAGGTACTTCTAGTTTTTGTTTTACGGGCTTGTTGGCTCAGTTGGTAGTGACGCTGCCTTCTGAGTCGGAGGTCGCTAGTTCGATTCCCGCTCGGGTGCCAACAACGTTTTGATGCCCACTCCGGGTCCTACCTGGCGCAAAGGTTGTCCATCGCCATTCAACGCGGCAACGCTGCGAGTGTCATGGGCACCTTTGCGGCTGGAATGACCCGGGGAGGTAAATTTTTGATTGTCATTTTTTTTAATTTCTTAATGTGACTTTAAACTAGGGCCTTCATCTGCTTATATTTATACATACTGTAGCTTCAAGTTATAGGTGTCCGTCATGTATCCCGGCTTACCTCTTTATTCTTTTTTTTAGTTATTGTTCTGAGTTATTTTTAATACCTTGTAAGACATTTCATGTATAGTTACTTAATATATTAATATTATTTTTAAATATATCTACTATATAAAAATAAGTCGGGTTTTCCTTCCTGACGATTTAACTCCAGAACGGCCGGACCGATTTTGATGAAACTTTTTGTGTGGGTTCGAGTGGGTCCAGGGATGGTTTATAGCTAAGAAAATTCAGCATTGCACCCGTGCGAAGCCGGGGCGGGTCGCTAGTATACATATATATATTTAAGTATTTTTATAAGTTGTTTAGTACCCATAGTCTAGGCTCTGCCTAGTTTGGGACGCAATAACCGTGTGTGAATTGTGTCCTACTGTTTATTTGTTTTATATATTTATAGTTGGATTGTCCAAACAAATACCAAAGTATGTTATTACCATAATTACGAAAATTGAAAAAGTACATACCGTTTACTTGTAGTTTAAACGAAGCTGTTTACTTTTAACTTTAGAGATTTAAACGGGCCCTTCGTGAGAGCAGGGTGGGCATCGAACCCGCTACCGTTGCGTGACGCAAACGATCAACTACTCTTGGCTCTAATCACTCTCCCACCTAATTTCCTACCTGTTTCAACCGACTTTGTAAATCAGACTATCTGTAGTAGCAATACATACCCGAAAAAATATAAATGAGTTTTCCACGGTAATTAGAATGTTCTACATAAATAATAAATGTAACACAATTATACAACCATAATCTCATTATATTCTTGATATTCATTCTTCGTAACAACCGCAAATTAGATACAATAATATATCAATTATTTATATATCAATGATTTCTAAATAACAACTTCAACATTCTATTACAGACGCCGTAGAAAATGATGAGAGGCCAGTAACTAAAAATGTTTATACCTTGGAATTCTTACTCAAATTGCTAGATAAATAATTCAGAACCGTCTCAAATATGCACCGGAACAACCGTAGTGAAGACCTTGCACTTACCAAGAAAAGTCTGCAAGAAACAAAGCAAAGTGGATTAACCCTCCCTACAGATCACATTACAAAGAAAATAAACAAAATACTAAATGTTCCAAGTCACGATTTAAGGCTAAGACGTTTGCTGCAAGGCAATCAGCTTAGACAAAAGTATGTCAAGAAATCAGTATTTAATTTATTCATTGGACCCGGGTTCGTTTTTAGTTCAGTTATTACGCTAGGTAGTTAATATGTCAGGGGGTTTAGAAATTAATCAAGTTGTGACATTAAGTCCAGTGTCCACAGGACAAATATGATACTATATAAAACTTATACACAATGAACGCATTAGGAATGCCGGATAAAATGTGAACACAATTGAAATTATGCATGCACTTTGGATAAAGTAACACTTTTGTTAGTGAACAGTGTTTTACAGTGCTTTTGATGACTGGTTGACTAATTTTTAAACGACTTCAAAAAAGGAGGAGGTTCTATAGTCCCTTGTGCATTTTTTATGTGTGTGTTGTAAAAAAAATGTTTGAAAGAGTTTACTTACTTTAAAGTTAGTCTTATTATATTTTTTGTGAAAATCCGATAAAGAATCTCGAAGATGTAGAAATGAACTTCTCAATGGGAACCACGACCTCAGTAATAGGGTCCCATTGGCACCCTTTGGGTTCGGAATCCTAAATAAGAGTTCATTAAATTACCTACTCTATTTAATTAATTATGTACTTAAGTTCACACGCCATCATTAGGTTGATCGTGTAACTGCTGTCATACAAGTATTTTTTTTCGAAAGAAGAGCGCTGACTTCAATTAATTTAAGGCGAAGAAACGAAGTTTAAAAACAAAATTCGTTACAATACCATAAAAGTTGCTCTTAATTTACAAAACACATGCCAAAGTTTCCTCCCTTAATACAACCTACTAACATCAGTGCCACCTATGTGGGCTTAGGCGCACTGAAGCGGCGCAAATAGTAAGCCCAAGATCTACATGTTGGTGCCATTGCAGCATTGGGGTGGAGACCATGGGACCGTGGGGTCCGGAGACGCGGCAGCTTATCAAGAGCTGTCAGTGCGTTTGGATGAAGCTTTGAGGCGATCTGTCAATCTCTCAAAGGATTAGTCTAGCTATCCAGGGAGGAAATGCGACCAGTCATCTTGCAGGCACTGTCTCCCACATGGATCGTCTTAGGAGGGAAATTTTCATTAGTAAATATTGTAAATTAGCCAATTAGGTTATTTTTTCTTTCTAAATAAACGTGCCAGAATACTAAAATGTGACAACGGAGACGAAACTTTAATTAACGTAGCCGTTCACATGTGGGGACAATTTACGTCTCGCCTCTAATTTAAAATTAATACCACGCTGGGGCTGGTGGAAAATTTGAAAAGTTTGAACGACGTCGGCGGGCCTTCGCTCCGCCGATTGCATTTTTATACGAGTAAGACAACCTCTTAGCTTATTAGAGACGCCAGTTATTAGAGGTCCGAGGATTTCTCTGCGGACGCGGCCCGTGCCCTCGAAACGACTTCGCCCCAGTTAATTAGGTAAATGGATACGTTGTTTTTCTTGATTTATACCTATACGTCTCATAATAAACTCATGAGAAATCGATCAGGTGAGCAGGGAACTAGAATAAGCACGCAGTGAATAATAAATTGAGAACGGGGGCAATTATTCAAATCGCTAAACTGGCTGCTTCCTTGGTTCCCAATTTGAATCGCGCGCTATTTAGGCCACTGGCATTTGTGCAGCAGTATATTCGCACAGCCACTGCTCCGGATCTGCATCCGCACGCGACAAAGGACATCCGCCCACAATAGCTCCATTAAAATAATGCAAGTAAATGAGGATTTGCGGGGACAAGTCCAACCGAATCCGCTCCCGCTCTTAGCTCCGCGGCGCGCAGGGTACAATACCGCGCGGGCAGGCCTGGAACTCTTAAAACACTATACACGAACATGTTTCATTAGCTAAGTGGGAGGCTTTTGGTGGCTGAATCTGTGTAATGCAGCTCGCGTCGCTTTTACTTAAACGCCGTAATTAAAACGTCCCCTCCCCGCTAAGGGCGCAGTTTAAAACTCGGTTCAACTAGTTTCGAGTGGCCAATTTAGTTTTACTGTTACTCCACGTTGGAGATACAAATTTTAGACAACATTAACGTTCTTTTAAACTCTTAATGCGATCTAAAACTGCATGTTAGGGAAACTTTTACGTAATCTATGTATCTGTTCCAAGAAATGTATGAAATCTAGGAATTGTACACAATTACTAAGAAATTTAGACAATTCTGAGCATATTTAGGAAATGTGTAAAATAATTATTAGAAGATTCTATAATACTTACAAACATTGCTACAATTCACATAGTTATATACAATTGCAAGATGATACTAGGAAATGTATAAAAAATTAATGCTTCTCTGAATAAAATAAATAAAACGCACTAGTAAACTAAGAATCACAGTTAAAAAAAAAAAAACCTAACCTAACATACACCCTCTTTGCTACACTCGTTGTACCTACTAACATCCCAAATGTAATACATTTCTGATAGTTATTCAGAAAATGTGTAAATTTCCTAGGAAAAGTATATACCTATTAGGTATAAAACATAGTTGCACATTTCCATATCATAGGAATTGTACACATTTACTAGAAATTGTATACAATGACGGACTACATACTTTTTCGTTGACATACATAAAAGAACAAACTGAATACGTGACTGACTGATCAATCGACGCATAGCCGAAACCGCTGAGTCCAGAAGCATGAAATTTTGCACAAAGGCTCCTTAAATGACGTGAATTCCTACGGGATAAAGAAAGAAAAAATGTATTTTATTCTGTAGGTAATAATAATTACACTTAGAACAGTCAATAATCTAAAAATAAACACTAAACTCGTCCATGAAGATTGGCTAAATGTAAACAGCAGCCCATCTCCACCGACGAGTTGCTGGTTCCAAATGCAGTAAGTACCCCGAGAAGAGCCAGCAAGAAACTCCAGGAACCGCGATCAGGCAAACCCCCTGGACACTCGCTATTCAAGATAATAATTCTGTTTTAAGAACTAAAAGTGGTTAGTGCTCGTATAGATATCGCTGCATGATCGCGCCAGGCCTTCAGTGCGCGCTTTTAATAACTTTATTGATCACTAACGAGGAAAATTGATCGGCATTAACGATCTTAATCGAATCGCGGCTGGCATCGTTTCATTGCGTGTCGATGCCCCGATCTCGAGTTAATTTAATTGAAACCGAGTTGAGTAATTAATTAGTGGCGAATGAGAGCTCTCAGCCGGATGAAGTGTGCCGCGCTGTTTACAGCGTCTCATACATATTGAGTGAGCCAAGACGAACGTCGCGACGTCTCTGCACAGATTACGCACTAAAACTAATGTTTTTATTTTCTTCAAGTGCTGCAGATGCCTTTGAGTTTTTGAGAAAACCAAATGAATGAGTTTTGTAAAAAAATATTTTTTTTATTTTGAAGATACGTCCCTCGTTCCATTGAATATTATACTATGTCAAAGTTTATCTATTACTATTACTAGCGTTTCACCCGCGAAGATCCCGTTCCCGTGGGAATACGGGAATAAAATATAGCCCATGTTACTTAAGGATATTCCAGCTTTCCTTTTTTAAAAGAATTTTTAAAATAAGTCCAGTAAGTTGTTGAGTTTATTCGTAACAAACATACAAAAATACAAATCTTTACTCTTTACAATATTAGTATAGATAGATGAAAACATACTCGAAGAATATTATACCTACTAAATTGGATAAATTAGAACACATTCATTTTCAAAGAAGAAAAAAGAGAAGAAAAGAAAATTGACTACCGAAAACATTGAAACCCTCTCAATGACTATAGCTTGAATTTTATCTACTAGTCCACAAAGCAATAATGAAAGTAAAATGTTTTCAACAAGCAAAGGTACATATCTGCGTCTAGAATCTCCAAGTATCGCCGAACGCCAAAGTAATGTAGGTATATGTACTTGATTGATTTAGCTGAGAGCCCGCGACCCGTAGGTTAATAGCATTTAATCCCGCTAAAACGCTAGCCGATCCGTCATAATGAATATTTATTCTCGACAGAAGTCGACGCATACTTTTATGACGTATACATATTTTAGTAGCCCAAGTAATTCCACTGATTACTTTCTTTAATTTTTGTGAAAACGTTAAACATATATATAGATATCCGATAGTTAAGTGTATTAAAGCTTGGGAAGAGCAAACACATAAGCAAATGAAAAGTTTAATGTAATTTGGTCGTATCTTTCAGTAGCTCGTACTTTTATACTAAGTGATTTAGACAAACATATACTTAGTATATTTCATCTGTGGATGGGAGTGTTTTACTAAAATTAATGAGGTAGTTCTTTTTGTTGAATAACATTTTATTTAAATGTTTTAAAAGTTTACTCGTGTCGTCTATACATTGTTGTAGACTATTTACCCTAACTTGTTTATTTGTTTACTTTACTACGGTTTGCCATAATAATAATATCTCATTTCACTTTACGTGATGGGTGACATATTTTTTCGGCTGTAATTCTACTTTAATTCTATACAGTGCCAGCGGGTGACCACTTGGCCAGTGGCGTTGACCGCGTTGAATCCGTGTCCTCCTGTTTTCGTGGGAATTTCCAAAAATCCCTTCTTAGGTCTCACCCACGTCACTTAAGGAACGTTTTTTGCAAAATTTCAAATATTTTGGCTGACGATCAAATCAAACATTCTCTATTTGCTTTGTGAAATATACAAAGTAATCTAAAGTTCCAGTGTTATTAGTATGTAACTTAGACTGTCTCATTGAAGGTCTATCTCTTCACTGATAGATCAGTCACCCAATCCGTCAGTCAGATTCTTTTTTTATATACAACGCGTAACAGTAAATTAGTAAATAAATATAAAAAATTATGTTGCCTTCGTATTTGAGTTGTCTAACAAATTTTCTTAAGTAAAGAGCAATAATAGTAAGATTAAATTTAAATATTTTAATTCGTTGTACGGAAAAATTTTACACATACCTAGGTATTAAAAATATCTGAAGTAGATTAAGTAGTCGATGCTGAAGAAACTAATTTCAGGAATTGAGCTTATTCTGTTACTTACATGTTGTATATAGAAGAAGATAGACAGAAGACCTTCAATGAGACAGTGCAAGTTACTAATAAAACTTGAACTTTAGATTACTTTATATTTCGTACCCCAAATAGAGAATGTTTTTAAAATTAGCCATTTTGACCTCGTTTGGTCGTCAGCCCAAATATTTTTTCTCACCGTTCGTGTCTCCCTCGTAATTCGTGTAATTGGCCCGAATTAGATAATTAATAAACCCTCCACAGGTAACGGCCCCGGCCATCGTCTCGTCGCCGCGTTATAACATAACACGCATTTTGCGGTCGTCTTTTTCTTTCCCGGGCGGTGATTCATTCTACTCATAATTTTATTACTCGTTCAACTTTAATTTAATTACTCGTAAAATATTTTAAGTACAGCTCCGTTTCCAAAATCAAGGCCACTGAATAATTACCTATATTATAATAAGCTATTGTTACAAAATTGTGTTCGAAAAGCAGATGTTGAAGTTATTTATTTGTGTTTTCCATCCATTAGTCATATGAAACATGTGCCAATACAAATGATATGGAGGTTTATGAATGACAGACGGTCCGGGCGTAGGCAGGGAGGAGGGTGCCCCGAGGAGGGAAGGGAACACTAATGGATTACATTCGCGCGAGTGAATTAGGATATTGTCGTAGGATCTGTTCCGGTGCACTCCTTCATGATCCGCCCTTTCTGAGTAAACTCACAACGTGATCAAATATTTATTGATAAAATAGTCAAATTACTGGAAAATGGATTAAGATCACTTCACTCAGATTAGGTAGTGTAGTAAAATCGTAATGGAATTTGTTGTTTAATCTACAAATCGTTACAATCGTCTACCTACATATATAAATCTAAAACGCATTTATAGTTACTTTTTTCTTTTGCAAATGTGAATGTCTTACACAGAGAAAATAGCATTAAATTAATAACTCAATATGTATGTCATATCATATCAACCAGTGTTTGTACAGTCAAGAGCACGTGGAGCTTGACATTGCACTTTGTAACGTTCTTATTACAATCGCCTTAGAGGTCAGACTCGCACTACAAGTGTAAAGTTTCATGTGCTCTTGAATTACAGCAAGCGCGGCCGGGGTTCCCTACTTGATTTCGAAACCCTATTACCCGAATGTTGATTTGTCGATGACATTTTGTCTACAGTTCTTTAAAGCGAAAGTTCATTTAATAGACTCTCTATACTGCGATGGTTCGTTTTGTCGAAAATTTTTTAAGCGATGGATTGATTGATCGATATTTCATTTGCTAGTAGTTAATTAGTTTTAGTCGACAACTTATCTAATCGAATAATTATTTATCTGAAACTTATTTTATACAGAAAACGTATTCATCGGCATAAATGTTTCTTATACAAGAAGTTATAAAGTTGACAATGCTTGTAAAATTAAATAGAGGAATGGATTGGTTTAAATAATTTAGCTCAAATTGTTGGATAGAGGTGGATAAATAGAATATAATTTATTTATTTGTGGAAATGGAGATAGACTAAGTACTTAGTTGGATAATAATAAAATAATAAAAGGTTCAATCTATGGACAATGTATATAAACAGACAGTGATGATGGTGAATTGATGAAGACAGAAAAGAGAGATCTAATTTAATAGGCAGGATATAAAGATGAATAAATTTAATATGAATGCAGAATAGTTCATCAATGTACTTAAGTAAATAAATATTGGTGGATTCATGTTGAGGAATGGATAAAGATGAAAGTAAAATACAATGGAGTTTGATAAAATGAAGTGGGCATGATTAATCAATAACAAGGAAAACATATAAATAAAATAAGAAGGTTTGAAAACAAAAATCTTTATTATGATAACAAGAATCACTTTTCCACGTTTTGAAACCGAATTTTCAACAAAGTCCTTCATTTGTGTGTCCAAATCCAATAAATTTTTTTTAACAAAACCAACCAGATTAAAATCGTACACAGTAACTTACAAATCAATAGTTTTTTCTAAACTACCTACCCTCTAAGTGCAAGAAATCACAACACCTAACAAAAAATCGCGGGCATGCTCTGCGCTGACCCTAAAAATTGCTTGTATTTACCGTTCGTTAAAATGATCATCGACATAAGAAGCTTTCGATAAATTAGACTATCGTGTTATCAATTTTCGACAAAACGTACTATCGGTATAACGGGTATCGTTCTAACGATCACTCGATGCACCGAGGATTCGAATAATAGTACGTTCTACAGAACGTCATCGACGAATCAACATTCATTTATAGGGTTTTTAGGGTTTGATTAGGGATTGATTAGGGATTGATTTATAGGGTTTCGAAATCAAGTAAGGAACCCGCGCGGCCGCATCATAGTTGTCATATTGAAACGATTCTGAGGGCCAAGCCAAGAGGCTTTGTAAAACGGAAAGATTAGTCGAATAATGACCAATGTATGGGATTGATTTAGACGCTCAACTTTGCCACTTTATTACGCGACCAAGTAAAAAGGTCGCAACAGAATTATGGTCACAGGTCAGTTCTTAATAGTGAGTATTACAATTAAACGAACTCCACTAACCAAATGAAACCATCGTTTGCAAGCTGGGTAGGGTGGCTGATTTAAAATAGCAGAAAGGTCTCTGATCAAATACTGACAAAAAATCGATACGGGAAATCCCATAATGTCTAAGTGAATCACGCAGTGGCCGCGGGTAGGCTACAGTAGAAAACTGACAAATCAAATTCACGCCAACATAGATACTCGGCTCGGAGTGCTTACGAATTTACGAGTGGCCAGCGTCTAAAAATATGTCATGTTGGTCCGTATTTGAATAAACTACTTTGATTATATTTTCCCTTTCTCATGTAGGTACCCTTTCCCGGTCAGTAGACGGATACAGGTTTTAAACAAACTGATTTAAATGTAAATGTATCTATTACTAGTATTTTTTGAGACTATTTAAAAAACGAACTTTCAATTAGTTTGCCATTTGACACTAAGTAAAAAAAACTTTAATTTAGTTTGCTAAAACCTTTAAAAAAAAAGGAGGATGTGCTAAATTTGACATACGAGTATATGTATGTTTTTTTTTCTTTCTTTAGTGTTTATTCTATAATCAGACTAAGTTTGAAGTTTGTAGGTATATATTACTATTTTTACGACAATACAAAAACAAAAAAGGTTAAAAAACACGTTCATTGTATAACAAATAAAAAAAATGAAACATTGAGGAACTAAATCTTTTAATTAATTTTTATTTTATAAATTGTAATGTCCGTCCAAATGATATTCAGCCGTCATTTATTTAAATTAAAGACAGACATACAGAGCGACAGACAGGTGACGTAGGCTAAGTAAGTCCCTAAGAAGAGAAAAAAACTAACAAAACAACCCATATCAGTTGAAATAGAATCATTTCAATCGGAAAAGGACGCAACGACACTCCATCGCATGTGCCGTGGAATCGCAGCCGGGCTGCCAGTGCCAAACTCTAGCTCGCTACAAGGGTTTCAACTTATCAATTACACCGTTCGCTACTTACCGCGCGGAAAGGGCAAATTGATTTAATGTAACCAGAGTGCTTTGACGAATATTATTAACGTCTTTTTGCACCCTCCTTTGTGGAAGCGGTAATGCGCGCTTTGTTCTTTCGCGCGGTTTTGTGTTACATCGAATCACACTTATCTAAACCTTAAGGACGGGTGGGATTGAGTACAATCCTTTGTCTTCATTATATCTGTTCGTTTCAGCTCATATAGTTATGTTTACATCATTCATAAAACCTCTTTCCTAAAATGTTTTACGCCTTATCATCGAGGATGTTGGCAGAGGCATTTCACTTTTGGAAGTACCCTTTTTGCTAGTTTATTTTTCGTGGCCCTTAACGGGATAGGTGAGCCATTCGCTGGACCGGGATACTGTTACAGGTTTATAACTCCCACTTTCACTCTGTATAATGCGTCAACAAATTACAGACATTCTTATTTGTGGCGAGTTTGTATGATTATGATTAATTGGCTATTTGACTTATTCTGTATGAGTGAACAAAAATTTAAAAAAGATCTATGTGAAGATTTCTTTAAGTTACACTGACTTGTGTGGCTTCCTGAAAAAAAAAAACTGTAAACCTGTGTCGAAACCTATTGTGCCCTAAATTTTTATTTGCGAAAACTTGTAATTGGCTCCTTGTTACTTATGTTTTATTCTTACTATGTTATTTTAGCTGTACGTTTAAAAAAAAACAATATTGCGGATATTCCTCGAGATGCTAATAACTAAACTCATTATACATGACCCGGAATTTGTGATTAATTTCTACAATATAATCGTATAAATGTAAAATAATTATGTATATGAATAATCATACTATTAAAAATATGATTGAAAATAACTGAACAAATTCAGTAACTACAATCCTCCAATACGTTCGTACATCTCGGCCTCAACAGCCAGACTGGAAAAATGTCAAGAGTTGAAGTGCAATTGTACAATCGCTGAACCACTCCTTACAAGCTAAAACTTAGTTACACTGTACCACTTAAATGACCACTTTTCTTTCTTATTACATCAATACTTTTTATTACCAATTAGACGTCCGACATGCACACGCGAGGTGATAGTGCGGCGAATATTGGTACAACCGGTAATATTGTGCCGGTTAATAAATACGTCGCGTACAAGTCCTCTCATTAGAGCGCCATAACTCCTCATTAGTGGACCAGCTAATTAATGTGACGTTTATGGCGGCCGACGCTCGTAACTCACGGCGCGGGCACACTGGTGGTGTGGTACGCTAGTACACTCGTTTGGTACGCTCGCTAGTCTCGGTTGGTACGCTACCGCTCGACAAGTCAATATAAAAAAATTAGTTTTATACCGAACAGGTTTCTTATCATTGTCTCAGCTCTTGACTGACACAGAGTTATTACTATAGTTTAGTATGCTAGGTAATACGCTAGTACACTTGTTTGGTACGCTCGGCGCTCGGCTAGGGTCGTTTGGTACACTCCCACTCGACGCTTCAATGACAAACTTTATGTTGTCTATGGGAGGTTTCTTATTCAAGGGGCATCGTCTCTACTCGTGAATGACGCAGTCATTACCGTAGTCTAGAAGGCTGTGTATGGTACGCTAGTACACTCGTTTTGGTTCGCTTCGTAGTAACGTATGCTCCCTCTATTAAAAGATGCATCAAAATCTAAATTTAAATTGCCTATGGAACATTTCGCCTATCCAAGGGTCCATCTGCAGTAGGACGGCTATTATTTCTATCACAGTGACCTCCGCTTGTAACTGACTCTGGCAATTTGGTACGCTGGTTTATGTATAATAATAGTACACTCATTTGATCCACTCACTATCGTAATTCTATAATGTTTAAATACTTGGAATGTTTTCATTTTATTGTCACTTTACTGAATCTATTTTCAATAAAGAAAAAAATATCAAGTATATTTTTAAATAAACAGTTTTACTACCTCAGTACTAATGTACCTATTCTTTTTTATATCTTTTTTTAATATTCAGGCTAAAAGCTATTAAAAAGCATTAAACATATTAAAACCCTTTTAAATAAAGTGACTAAGTAGTATTATCATAATACTCGTAATATTGAACAAATACAAAAAAATGTTTGTGCTAAAATAATGATGTAGCTTAAGTAAATAAATTTAATAGTCGTATTTGTATTAATATCACCAACAGTTTGCATAATTTGTCATCATCTAGTAAACACCGGAGCAATAAAATTGTAGAGTCGACAATAAAATAAACGAGATAAATTTTTAATCTGTAACTTTTATAATGTCAACTTCCACATTAAGCTGCAATGCAGCGAAGTTTGCTAAGTGATGTGCTTTTACGTCCAGCTTTTATTAACACCGGGCAATATTATAAACGTGGAGCGGCCATATCACGCCGCTCCATCGAGGATCACCGTCGTAATTAAAGCTTTAGGGCAAAAGTTGAACGTGAAGATTGTAATCGCGGGCATAATTTTAAATCAAATTAACACTTCAACTTTAAACCGAGGTCATTAATGCCATTACAGCAAAACAATATGGAGTCGTGACCGCGCCGGCCGATATCTAAATAATAAATAAATAGGCGCGCGGCTATCGCGGCATCGCATCTCCGCGTTAATGTCCGACGCCGGACTTTTATAATTAACAATAAATTCGGTGTGTTTTTTGTTAAACATCGAGGGCTCGCTGCAACATCAATTTTTCCAACCCTCGATATCGATCTTAATAACACGTCCACCCGGTGGTCTATTCCACTGCTTTCGCAGACAATTGGCCTACGCTCGCGCTATTCTAGAATGGCCAGCAAACATTCAAAATAGAATACTTGGAAATAATTAGCTTATTCTTTCTTCTCGGGCACTTGATAATGGCTCCTCGAAATTCCTTGAATTCATTTGAAAACACCGAAAATACTGCACGGGCTGGTACTCGACTCCCGGCTCCGTTATCTCGTTATCCTAATGAAGTCTACGCTAATGACGAGTAGGTAAATAATAGGGCGGCTAATGGGGGCTTTATCATTCTCGAGTGCGCTCCAGGTAAGGGCCAATTAGAGAGGCCGACATCGGCCCATATTGTTCGGCGCAGTGCTCGCTTCGATTACGATTATTTCCGAACGACTCTCGGAACTGATAAATTGGACCAACTATTGCGAAATGACATCCGCGGTTTGCGGCGCCGACTTTAATTTCCTGTTAAATTGTGGCGTATCGCGTGTTTGATAAAGGGGATTATTACCTCGAAATGCTTTGTATGAACTTCATATAGTTTAACGTGTAGCTGTTGTACATTAATTAAGTTGATAGCAAACTGTATCTGTACCTCGGCACAAAATGAAATACCGTCCATGTGCACATCGGACTCTCACACAAAGGGTTGAAATAATAGTAAAAACACGTTTCTGTACCTTTAGATTTTATTAGTCGTCGTTAGAGCGGCCATAGTAATAAACACTGTAAACACTCAAGTGTCAAAATATGTGTGAAAATGTGCAGAAAGACGGACAGTCCCGTTGACATCTATGGTATGGAATCATAAAAGTACCATCTTGAATTCAATAAATACAATTATAAAGCTTTTCCCCGAAGGAAATCGGAGTTTATAAAACATTTTCCTTTAAGATGAACCTTTGAGAGTTGGGACAACATTATCGACAATCTGGCAAGTCGGTGGGCGGGCTAATTATCGCATCAGGCTCGCCTTACACGGGGCGACGCCGAGGGGTTGGAAAATGGAAGGACAATTGCCCATGTTATTTTTGTTTCAAAATTTTGCTGCTCTTTTTCATACTAATCTATTTTCACTTCTTAGAGTTAAAATCTATTTTTACTTCGGCCGATTTACTTCATTAATTGGAAAGAAGAGATTTTCGAGTGGAAAATAACATCTGTTAAATATGGCGTATTAGACAGATCTCTCGGGACTTCGATGGCGTGGAATCTAAGTGCGTCATTTAAAGTATAATTTTTTATTTCTGATGTTTCAAAATTAGACAAAAATTTATGTTTCCTTCAAAGAGATTTAAATATAATAGGGGCATAGAGGGGACAAAGCGAGGAAAATTTGAAGGCAAAAGTTATTCCAAGTGGAATAAGTCCAGTACAATTTCGACCGAATGACAGCTCGCGTTCATACTAACTGACATGACAAGGACATGACGCTTAGGCTTCAAAGTTTTGTATGAAAATATTCCCAATGCCCCCTCTATGCCCTATTATATTTAAATCTCTTTGGTTTCCTTCAGAATAAAGAGAAAGAAAGATATAAAAAAAAAGGTTATATTACTAAAATGACAGCTGTCAGAATTCCACGTTATTAAAAATCAGTGAGTCTAGAAAGGTCTAGAAGCATTAGGTAAGAGTACGTGTATACATATTATGTATATTTTTGTTGTTACAATAAGGAAAAAAATATTCCATCCGAGGGTTAAATAAAGGATGAAAGGAGATGTATAGGTACGCAATTTTTCCAAGGACTGCTAGTAAAAACTTACTTTATATGTATAACCTCTGCTAAAAATATGGTTTAAATAAAGTTTATTTAAACAGTCAGTCATCACGCAGTTTACTTCATCTGAAACTAAATTAATTCGATGAAAAGTTAAATAACAAGAACTGAGGACGCGAACAATCCATCGAGTGGTTCGCGAGGAGCACCCGACACAATGAGCCAATTGCTTGCACTAACAATCTACTTCAAGCACGGTCGAGGTCTCTTTTGTTTGTTGCTTAACAATGAATTTTATTACGCGACTGCACCAGAAGGAGAATTATATTTTTCGGATATAAGAAGGTTGGTCGTCTTAAAAAAATTGTCATAATCAAAATTTTAAACAAAAATACAAACCGACTTCAACGAATAACACTAAAAATGCTATTATTTGCATATTCAACGTATTGTTACTAATCCTAAACCGAAGGTGTTTGCCTACCCCTTCGGGAAAAAGACGTGAGCATATGTATGTATGTATGTAAACCTGTAACGCTGATAGCGAGTGATTTGCTAATGTCCGTTAAGGAGTCACGTTCTCAACCTGTAATTCTTCATCATATTTTATATACCTACTCGACCAAAGGAAAGAAAAATTTTCGAAATCTGTTCAGATTTCGAAAGCGAGAGAGAGTTATGGATTAAAATTTAAAGAAATGCACATTTTCACACGGCACCAGAAGCTAAGTTAAAGTAGCATACGTACTATTTAACACACAAAGTATATATTTTTTGTGTTTTAAAATTATGTGTGTTTGTTACAGTTTATTTAAGAAATCAGTTAGTCTCTCGTGAATGAGATGTGTGTTAAGGGCATGTATACATAATTATTTTTAAAATACTGTACATCACTAGCTCAATAGAAATGCAATGGGAAAACCTTTAGATCCCATAACGTCCGAGGCATGTATCCGAATGTAATAATGTAACCATCACGTTTATAGAGGTTCGAAAATCGGATACTTTCAAAATTTGAATACTTCTGCCAGCCACCACTTCGAGATACTTTTTAAAAATACATACATACACACATATGCTCACGCCTTTTTCCCGAAGGGGTAGGCAGAGACAACAGCCCGCCACCTGCTACGATCCTGGCATACCTCACGTGCCTCATCCACATCCATCAAACGGTTCATACAAGCTCGTCGGTTTCGGGTACTCTTTATCTGGCTTTTTTTCAATACATCGCCGATCTGATCGATGTAAGTACGCCTAGTTACACTTTTTAAAAATATGTTTTAATAACTAACGTATGATATTTTAAGCAGGATTGTTACGTACAAAAGTGGGGTAGAGCACGGGTTGGAGCAGGCGTCTTCAATCCCGGTCCGCTGCGAAACTTCCAGCCCGCTGTTTTTTATTGCGCGGAATTTAAATGCATTTTTGATGTTACGAGATGACACGCGGCGGACGTCCGCCCCGCCCGCGTCTCTCCCGTTACCCTATAATTTCCCAACTTGAAACTTCACTACGGTATTAAGCCTTGATTGCTTGAAGAAACTTGGGACATTTTGCCGTATTCTTCGGGCTCCCAGAAGATGCTATGGTACTGGCGCAGACGTTATTATTAAGAGTGATTTGAATTAATTTAGGCTTTACTTCGGTGAGAAATGTAAATTTTGCTAGCATATTATTATAATAAGAAATTGCGTACTTTAATATTTTTTCAATTAAATGTAATTTAAATAAACGTATTCTATAAATTAAGTGTAAATTGAGGTACGATTTGCCTATTTACCACACCTCCAAAATCCCGATCGAAAGGGTTACGGTGTATTTGGATCTCTATTACGGTTTTCAATTAAGTAGTTGGGGTTTAGTTTCGACCGCATCAGGAGCGGTACACGACAATACGTTTAGCGCGGCCGCAGCGAGTGCCCCGCGGCAGGTGCCGGCCGCGGCCCGTGGATTGACTTCCTCTGCCATAGTTTTTAACGCGTACTAAAAGGATTGCTGTGTTCCCATCGATACTCGGGAGCGAGTATGAAAGTTCTTGAAAACATTCCTTTTAAAAGTTTCTTTATTAAACTTCGGTATGAAAATGAAATGAATTAGGTGCTCTCAGCCCTGCGATACCATGTTTGTAACGATTACGATTGTTAAGCAAAGTTGGGCGCGGTCAACCAGAGGATGGGACCAGTACTTATACTTATAATTTCTATAGCTAGGTCTGTTCTCCTATGTTATAAAGATACAAATTAGTCGTGTGCTTTACCATCTTGGTTTGACCGCTCATTCAATTGAGTGGATCGATTCAGTGCAGCCGGCCTCGTGCACCGGATCAAGCTTTGCCTGAGGGCAAGGCGTTCAGCCGGGCTCCTTCGGGTACATTAATTAGTGCGGGGAGGGCTCATGAAAGTTTACCATTTAATTAGGAACAGCGGCCCCTCACCTTTTGTCGTAACGCAACGAGAATAAGCGCAAGTTAAGGTTTCTCATTAGGCGAGTTTCAAGTCGCAGCCACTTTTGTGCTTATTTCATATACTTATTCATTAACGAGGTATGCAGAACTGTGTATAACAAAAATATACCGTCCTCAATTATTGTTATTTTTGTGTCGTTTGGGTTAAAAACCGCCTCAGAATCAATCCTTCACCGTCGAGCTGGTGATAAGTATACAATAAAATAACCCTTTATTGTACACCAAAAACAATGTAATGTGGATATAAAGATTAATTAAAGTATAATGAGCGGTCTTATCGCGTACCTACTAAATGTACTATTTTCTTACGTGGTTAATGGTAAAAAAAATGTCTAAAACCGTTCAGTGTATTTGTAAATTGAGTGCTAATAAGGCTAATTATACACAGTCGTTCAATCTAAGCGCGGCAGTCGAGTAACAAGGGGACAAAGGGCGCATCGTAGGTGGCGCAGAGAGCGCAACCCGCGCCTCCAATTAGGCTAATGGACAGCCCCGACCTGCATTCATACTCGAAATCCTCCACACCACGCTGCAGCTAATTTTCGCCTTAAACGCTACGTGTGCGCAGACGAGCGGTTAATAAAACGTCATGTGTCACTGACCCTTATTTCGACGATGGGTTATTTATGGCAAAAAATCTCACAATTAACAGATTGGGCCTATAGACCAGATAGAAGACTTTCTGAAAACTAAGTTTTTATTACAAACTGACTCTTCACTTGTGGCTTGTTTGAAATAAATTTTTTTGTTGTAAAATATAATAAAAAAAAAAAAAAAATTAATTTTTTGTCTGTGGTCAATAAAAGCGCTAAACGCCCGTCTACGGTCACCAACCCCAGCATACATTGCGACTCATTACTCTACTAATGGAGGCCGTAATGAACCAATCTAACAGATTGCTCTCGAATCTTCAGCCAACACCGCTGATTTGAAAGCCTTCCTGAGAACCTTCTATATTTAAAATTAAATGCTCCGACCAGGAAAAGCGAGACGACATTATGCCAAGAGCTATTTATTTATTTATAATACATATATAAAGCTCGACTACCACTCACTCACTGACTGATTGACATAATTGTTCTCCCAGAAGGAGTCGTTTTGGAGTCAAGTCATGTAGGGGAAAAGTGTGCAAGGTGGCGGGGTGACCCCAGGAAAATTCCGACTTTTCAAAAAAACAAAATGGCGGCCGGGCTTGCCTATCGTATCTCTTTTGTTTTCCGGCCGATTCGGTTAAAATTTTTGGTATCTGTAGTATTGCTTAGATGATTTACAAATATTACTCAAAAATTTAGAAAAACAAAATGGCGGCCTCGTAATAGTGTATCAAAGTTTGAGTGGTTTTAGACCACACTTGACCCGAATTGATCTCCCAGACACCAATATGCTAAAGGGATGTGTTTGGTGTCATCGCATAGGGCATATCCTGCAGTTTACCAGAAAATCCCGAAAATCTGAAAAACCAAGATGGCCGACCGGTGATTTGCTCTCAAATAAAGGGATGGATTTTACCAGATTTTGATTGTCGATTTTCGGCAAGATGGCAACACGTGAGCGAGTTGGTCTGTATAGCGGGGTTTTAGGTCTTGCTACGTAGTGTTGCCGTGTTTAAGATTTTTTCCGGAACTTGGCGTATTTTTTTACTTTTAACGCAAAATGTCAAAACTCGAAATTTTACCATTTTGCAAAAACAAGTGACAGTCAGTGAAACATTTTATCTCTCCCTATGACCTTTTGTAGGTTTTTTTATTTTCGCTTGGCAATACTGAAAGTTATGGTTGATTTAATTTTTAGGGTAGACCTCAAAAGACCCGAATTGATCTCCCAGATGCCGATATGCTACAGGGATGTGTTTGGTGTCATCGCATAGGGTATATCCTGTAGTTTACCAGAAAATCCCGAAAATCTGAAAAACCAAGATGGCCGACCGGTGATTTGCTCCCAAAGAAAAGTATTAATTTTACCACATTTTGACTGTCGATTTTCGGCGAGATGGCGACACCTGAGCGAGTTGGCTTGTATAGCTGGGTTAGAGGTCTCGATACGGCGTGTTGCCATGTTTAACAATTTTTCCAAAATTTTGTGTATTTTTTTACTTTTAATGCAAAAAGTCAAAACTCGAAATTTTACCATTTTGCAAAAACGAGTAACAGTCAACGGTACATTTTATCTCTCCGTATGACTTTTTGTAGGTTTTTTGATTTTTGCCTGGCAACACTGAAAGTTATGGTTGATTTAATTTTTAGGGTAGACCTCAAAAGACCCGAATTGATCTCCCAGATGCCGATATGCTACAGGGATGTGTTTGGTGTCATCGCATAGGTCATATCCTGTAGTTTACTAGAAAATCCCGAAAAATCTGAAAAACCAAGATGGCCGACCGGTGATTTGCTCCCAAAGAAAAGTATTAATTTTACCAGATTTTGATTGTCGATTTTCGGCAAGATGGCAACACCTGAGCGAGTTGGTCTGTATAGCGGGGTTGGAGGTATTGCTACGTAGTGTTGCCGTGTTGAAGAATTTTCCCGGAATTTTTCGTATTTTTTTACTTTTAACGCAAAATGTCAAAAGTCTAAATTTTACCATTTTGCGAAAACGAGTGACAGTCAATGGAACATTTTATCTCTCCCTATGATCTTTTGTAGGATTTTTGATTTTCGCCTGGCAACACTGAAAGTTATGGTTGATTAAATTTTTAGGGTAGACCTCAAAAGACCCAAATTGATCTCCCAGGTGCCGATATGCTACAGGGATGTGTTTGGTGTCATCGCATAGGGTATATCCTGTAGTTTACTAGAAAATCCATAAAAATAGAAAAAAAAAGATGGCCGCCCCGTAATTTTTGTTTTACTGAAAAATTTCAATTTTTTCATCTGAATCGGCATTTTTTAGCCAGTTGGCAACACTTTGGAAAGTTGACTTGTATGGAGCGATTGTGGGTCTCAGTATACAGTGTTGCCGTAAAAAAATTTTTCACAAAATTTTATTATTTTTCGACTTAAAACGGCTAAAACAAGATGGCCGCCCCAAAAGTAGACTTTATTTTTCTGTCACAATCAAACCGCACAGAGACACGCGTGGCCGCTTGCGGCCTCGCGCACCGCGCGACATCTAGTTTATAATATATAAAGCTCGACTACCACTCACTCACTCACTGACTGACTGACTGATTGACATAATTGTTCTCCCAGAAGGAGTCGTTTTGGAGAAAAGTCATATACAAAAAAAGTGTGCAAGATGGCGGAGTGACCCCGGGAAAATTCTGACTTTTCAAAAAACCAAAATGGCGGCCAGTCGTGCCTATCGTATCTCTTTTGTTTTCTGGCCGATTTAGTTCAAATTTTTGGAATCGCTTAAACTTTTAAGACGATTAACGAATATTATTTAAAAAGTTGAAAAAACAAAATGGCGGCCGCGTAGTAGTGTTTCAAAGTTTGAGTGGTTTTAGACCCTACTTGACCCAAATTGATCTCCGAGATGCCAATATGCTACAGGGATGTGTTTGGTATCATCGCATAGGACATATCCTGTAGTTTACCAGAAAATCCCGAAAATTTGAAAAACCAAGATGGCCGACCGGTGATTTGCTCTCAAAGAAAGGGATACGTTTTACCACATTTTGATTGTCGATTTTCGGCAAGATGGCAACACCTGAGCGAGTTGGTCTGTATAGCGGGGTTGGAGGTCTTGCTACATAGTGTTGCCGTATTTAAGAATATTCCTGGAATTTGACGTATTTTTTTACTTTTAACGCAAAATGTCAAAACTCTAAATTTTACCATTTTGCAAAAACAAGTGACATTCTGTGAAACATTTTATCCCTCCCTATGACCTTTTGTAGGTTTTTTGATTTTCGTCTGGCAATACTGAAAGTTATGGTTGATTTAATTTTTAGGGTAGCCCTCAAAAGACCCGAATTGATCTCCCAGATGCCGATATGCTACAGGGATGTGTTTGGTGTCATCACATAGGTCATATCCTGTAGTTTACTAGAAAATCCCGAAAAATAGTAAAAACAAGATGGCCGCCCCGGTATTTTTGTTTTACTCAAAAATTTCAATTTTCTTAATCTGAATCGGTATTTTTAGCCAGTTGGCAACATTTTAGAAAGTTGGCTTGTATAGAGCGATTGTGGGTCTCAGCAAACAGTGTTGCCGTGAAAAAAATTATTTAACATAATTTCATTATTTTTCGACTTAAAAATGGCTAAAACAAGATGGCCGCCCAAAATTAGACTTTATTTTCTATCAGAATCGAACCACACAGAGACACGCGTGGCCGCTTGCGGCCTCGCGCACCGCGCGACATCTAGTTTATAATATATAAAGCTCGACTACCACTCACTCACTGACTGACTCATTGACATAATTGTTCTCCCAGAAGGAGTCGTTTTGGAGTCAAGTCATGTAGGAAAAAAGTGTTCAAGATGGCGGAGTGACCTAGGAAAAATTCCGACTTTTCAAAAAAACAAAATGGCGGCCAAGCCTGCCCATCGTATCTCTTTTGTTTTCCGGCCGATCCGGTTCAAATTTTTGGCATCTGTAGTTTTACTAAGATGATTTACGAATATTATTTAAAAAATTGAAAAAACAAAATGGCGGCCGCGTAGTAGTGTTTCAAAGTTGGAGTGGTTTTAGACCCCACTTGACCCGAATTGATCTCCCAGACACCAATATGCTAAAGGGATGTGTTTGGTGTCATCGCATAGGACATATCCTGTAGTTTACCAGAAAATCCCGAAAAACTGAAAAACCAAGATGGCCGACCGGTGATTTGCTCTCAAAGAAAGGACTGGATTTTAACAGATTTTGATTGTCGATTTTCGGCAAGATGGCGACACTTGAGCGAGTTGGCTTGTATGGCGGGGTTCGAGGTCTTATTACGGAGTGTTGCCATGTTTAATAATTTTCTCAAAATTTGGGGTATTTTTTTACTTTTAATGCAAAAAGTCAAAAGCCTAAATTTTACCATTTTGCAAAAACAAGTGACAGTCAGTGAAACTTTTTATTCCTCCCTATGACCTTTTGTAGGTTTTTTGAATTTCACCTGGCAACACTGAAAGTTATGGCCGATTGAATTTTTAGGGTAGACCTCAAAAGACCCGAATTGATCTCCCAGATGCCGATATGCTACAGGAATGTGTTTGGTGTCATCGCATAGGGTATATCCTGTAGTTTACTAGAAAATCCCGAATATCTGAAAAAACAAGATGGCCGCCCCGTTATTTTTGTTTTACTGAAAAATTTAAATTTTCATAATAATAATCGGCTTTTTTAGCCAGTTGGCAACACTTTGGAAAGTTGACTTGTATGGAGCGATTGTGGGTCTCAGTAAACAGTGTTGCCATGAAAAAAAATATTTAACAATTTTTTTTTGTTTTTCGATTTAAAATGGCTAAAACAAGATGGGCGCCCAAAATTAGACTTTATTTTTCTGTCAAAATACGACCCCACAGAGACACGCGTGGCCGCTTGCGGCCTCGCGCACCGCGCGACATCTAGTTATCGTTTATACACGTAAATCAACAGCCGCCATAACAATACGCAATAATTAACGGGCATAACTCAATTTAATCCGTACTCATAATACGTTCAATGATCCGCATTAATTTAGCAGAAAATTAAATTTATTTGAAGGCTCGACACGCGGGCACTAATCGCCAAGGTTAAGGCGCGACTTCCCGCCAACTTGTTCGCCAACTCCAATTTGTAGCACCGTTTGTGCGACTCGGAAAGTTATATTAAAAGGTCCACAGTAATTTTCTTGACAAACATAATGAATAATGAATGGCGCAATATAAAATTCGGATTGAGGAGGGCGCCTCGTCATGTGTCCCGCCCGACATGTTTGTCTCTCTTAATTCTGTGTGTTTTTGCTAATTGGGTCCCGCTTCGGCATCACCTGAGCATTCGTACCCGTGAGCGCGCTCCTTTCTATTATTCATAAGACGGAATGATGAGAACGTGAATAACTTTACTTGTAATCTTAGTCACGGTGGGCTCGACACATTTCTTACGCGGGAATTCAATCAGCTTCAAACTCAACATAAGGCGCAAGATTTATGATCGACACAAATCGAATTCGCTAACAAACAATATCGTATCCGGAGCGGTACGTAGGATACGATACGAGTATATCAATATTGCAAGCGCTATTAATACGTCCGTCTCATGAGCGGGGGGCGCGGCCCCCCCCCCCCCACCCCCGCAGTCGCCGCTCTTAATTGAATGAGGAGCGGGAATTGTTTCCCAAAATGAAACAATTAATTGTGCAACGGCTATTCCGCCTTACATGGATAATACGTTCGTTTATGGCCTCCTAACGCGGCTGCACGGCGTCCTTTATTGGACCGACTCTAGGAATTTGTGTTCATTGGCGCTCGTATCCAAAATTTAATCGAGAATTTATAAGAACGCCCCTTTGTTGTCGCGGGACTGCGAGAGTTTTTGCAGCTGGTCGCAACTGAATTGCATTGTGTAGAGGTATAAAAACATCTCCTCTTAGCCAAAACCCTCGAATATTTCTCTCGGCAGTGTGGGTTTCGGCGTTAAGTTCCCGTTTCCCACAGACAGCGCTCGACGAGCCTTCGAGCGAGATATTTAAAATTTTCATGGTCAGGTCTTAGCACGTGTAATGTGGTTGTGCCTCGTGGAAATTCAACGGAACAAGCGAACATGTGGCGCATTCAACTTGAAGACGCATCGTAAACCGCCTTTACGCCTCTCCGCGAGAGCCTCTCAAAACTTTTCATATTCCCCGACCGTAAACCAAGCCAAAAAATACGACCGGCGAAAAACATTGTAAATGCTGCAGGTTATCGACGCGGCCACCTTCAGCGCGGGAATTAGTTTTAAAACATAGTTTTAACTGTGCTTGTTGCGTCCGAAATTACCTGTTTTTCCGCTTTAGTGCCTGCAGGGAGCGGTCTACTACCGGAGGAGGGAGCTGCCGCTGTGTTGTAAAAAGAAATTGAACTAATTCAGTTTAACAGAAGCAGAACTTATCGATTCAGTTAATTCGGCGTTTATTTTAAGTTTCTGTACCAGCCATTCCGAAAGACAATAGCTGCATTAATTGCATTGAGTCACGGTATCACTAATCACCGAAACATCTTACTACGTCTATTACCGGTGCACACACTGGAGCGCCTGAAGACATTACAAACAAGTGTATTACGCACACATGCATCGCGAGTCCCGTGCACACTACGTGGCCGAGGCACACAACCACGGCACACATTCAATTTGCTATTTATCCGGGAATGGATCTAAGTCATTACTTAGCTGAGCGAGAGAGATGGGATGGGTTGCAGTGGAAATTACACGGGGTGGTACGCCATTCAGTGGCACTGCATCGTGTATTCGTCTATCACATGCATTAACTAGCGTAAAGCGTAATTACTGAAGACAATTTTGGACTCTGCGTCGGATACTTGTGTTATTGAAAATTGTTCATGTCTGGCGCAAAAGCTTATACGCTAGATATCAAGGAAGTGCACACTCGGAAGATTTGTAAGCACCAGACTCTGTACTTCAGTGAATTACTTACCTCTACACTCTATCATAATAAAGTTTAAGTTTACTATAATATTACTTATTTCGTTTTACTAGGCTCTCGATCGTATTTTAAAAATCAAAAACACTGAATTGTGTCTGTATTGAACTCCCCCTTGAAGTCGGTTTAATACCCAGGTGAAAAGTGAGTATTTCTAAAAATGAAATACCACTGCCAACCTCTTGCAACATATTTTTAGTTACATAAAAATACTAGCTACTTATTGACTTGTTGATCCACTCAGCATTTTTCTATGCAAAGGCAATAATAGTTACTGTCGCGTTTACAAAATTGAAAAAATGTGTAATCACATTACGGATTTGGTTAGCCCTAAAAGTGCAAATTAATTAAATAAAGAAAGGAAGGCTTCGACGGTCGCAGAGACCGCGACCTGGTCGCGTTGGGCGCCAGAGCGGCTCTCAATCACAGGAAGTGCGCTATCTCATCGCGGAAGTGGTTTCTCGTGTCGTCCCGCTCGCACCGGGCCTCACGTTTTGTTTTGTAAACTCGCGCTGCTAATTGACGGGCTCCGCTTGATGTGTCTCGATCGAATGCATTTCACTTGATGAAAAAGACTCGCCTAAAAATTTCATATCTCTAGTAATGGATAAATAGATAGATAGATAGATAAAGTCAGATTTTTAGTTCGTGGAATTCTAACGATTCAAAATGTTGAGACACAAAATTTCTTAAAATTAAACAGAAAGTTCTTCTCATCGTTTATAAATAAAAATGTTTTTTTTCTTTTACCGTGGGTTTGGTGATTTTCATTTTAGACAGCCTACTATATGCCAGGTCACTACATTACCGCCGTGGTCACCCTACACGGTATTTATTATTCATTCATCCCGATTAGATGTGAGTACCGAGATCATGTATCTAAAGTACAAGTTTCAACTGTGAAACATCTACACTTTGTATCTAAGTATAGAACAGTTACAAAATGACTCAATTTGCGTTACAGGGCATGTCAAGTCTGATTAATTTGTAACGCGAGGGTGCCCTATTACACCCAGTACGTTAGGTTCCCTCGCTCAATCTGTCGTATGGTTACTCTACACTCTAAGTTAGTCATTCTGTATTTTAGCCATCATTATCATCAATTCATCTTTATACATAAAGTAGCGGTTCCACGCGGTTGCACCCTCGTAGTTCCCGTTCCCGTGGGAATATGGGGAGCCTATGTTACTCAAGTATATTGTAGCAATCTAATGGTGAAAGAATTTTTGAAATCGGTTCCGCAGTTTTTGAGTTTTACTTATTCGTTACAAACATACAAATTTTTCCTCTTTAAAATTTTAGTGTAATGAAAATAAAAAAGAAACTAAGTGACGAACTGACTGATTTATCAACGTACCACTATAACTATTGGACCTCAACTGTAGATTTAAGAAAGAGTTTCTCTGATAGAAAAAAAAACAGAAACTTCGCAGACAACATACTCAACGAACTAGTTTAAAATATAATATAATAATAAAATATAATCTCACGCCTTTTTTTTTTATCCCCGAGGGGGTAGGCAGAGGTATTAAATTACTGGATATACCCACATTTCACGAGAAACATTGGACCCCTAAACGTGATAGGTGGTGAGCCCATCGCCGGACCGGGTCTGTTTACACATGTCTCAGAATTTATTCTGAGACCTGCGGGTTTCCTCACGATGTTTTTCTTCACCGTCGAGCTAGTGATAATAATGTACGTAAGTTTTTGAAAAACTCATTGGTACATGCCAGGATTCGAACCCGAGCCTCACTGATTTTCGGCCGGCTCTTTAACCGTCCGGGCTATCACTGCTCTAGTTTAAAATAAAATATTATAAAATATTTTTCCCCTGACAGCTGCAATATTTTGCACAAAAGGGTTATAAAATAGCTCATGCGTCATGAGGCAGTCCCGAAGTCTGATGAGTCCGATTAATTTGTTTCGAGTGAGCGTATTAGCTCGCACTTTATGTACCTACGGTCGTCACTCAATCCAGCGTGTGGTTACCCTGCCTCCCTTATTAACTGTATTATCATTTACCAAAAGCGGGTTTTTTGATACTCTTTCATTGTTATCTAGTGTCTATTCTTGTAGTAGTATATACATATATCACATATTAGATATATACTATCAGATATATACAGATTACATACAGATCACAGTTTTTTTTATTTGTTTACACAATTCTTTTTGGGACTAAACTACTAACAACTAAACTAGGAACAAAAGTAATTGCAAGAAAATATAATTAATACGAAAATTGAACCCGATTTCTCTGGGTTAAAGGAGAGAGCGTGTTTTTCTTATAATTTAACTAGCGGACCCGTTGACCCTTTCCCGTGGGAATTTTCAGATATATCCAGAGCATGCCCTCTCACCAATGTTTCATCTGCTGTTTCATCTTAGTTATTATTGTTAGCAACGCGTAAAAGGTAAAGAAACATAATTATATTCAATTTATTTATTAGAAGAAATCAGATTAGCAGTGATAGCCATTACGGTTAAAGAGCCGGCCGAAAATCAGTGAGGCTCGGGTTCGAATCCTGGCATGTACCAATGAGTTTTTCAAAATCTTACGTAGGTACATATTTATCACTAGCTCGACGGTGAAGGAAAATATCGTGAGGAAACCCGCAGGTCTCAGAATTCGGACCCGGTCCGGCGATGGGCTCACCACTTATCACGTTTAGGGGTCCAATGTACTTATCTCGTGAAATGTGGGTATATCCAGTAATGGAATAACTCTGCCTACCCCCTCGGGGATAAAAGGCGTGAGATTATATTAATATATTAGATTAATAATACAATTTCTTGTGCTATTGCTAAATATTTTTCGTAATTCATGGAATGAGGAAAAATTCTTCGTACTCTGAACGAAATCCTGAATGAATGTGACTAATAAAAAAAATTGTTTACCTGTTGTCTGGGCCACCTCACAATGTGTAGACTACATCCTACTTAATAATATTATTAACGCAAAAGTTAGTGAAACCGCTGCACTGTTAGTAGGTACAGTCAAGAGCACACTAAGCTTGACACTTTGGACTTTGAACCGGCCCTGTATTCTATGGCGCGCAGTATAAATCAGAGCTCAGCTTTAACTGGTAGGCTTGACGTGCTCTTGACTGTACATAAAAACTTGGTAAAAAAGTGCCACCTAAATTCTTCAAATATAATAAAAATCTATCAAATTAATTATGTACTATATGGGTGTTATGATAAAATATCTCCGCTCACTTTGAAGTCATATATCCTTAGGTAATATTACTCCACTGTATAAAAATAGACTTAGATTTAAGCCTAAAATTTCCAATTTTATATAAAGCTTTAAAACCCTATTAGCGTGTGTGAAACTAATATAACTCAACGCTCGTGGATCTGATACGCTGAACTGTTTTTAATTTACTACGTGTGATTGTTTTTGAATCGATCGATTATCCCAACTTATTTTCAGAAACTTATTTAGCTCATATTCGACAAAATTAATCGTTTTTCCAGAAACTAAGAGGTTTTTGTTTTAATTAGTTTTGAAACAAGGAAATCTTTGAATACTTTTGATGGGCCTGTTGGCTCAGTTGGTAGTGACCCTGCCTTCTGAGTCGGAGGTCACAGGTTCGATCCCCGCTCGGGGCCAACATTTGTGTGCATGAACATGGCTGTTGGCTTCGTGTTTGGGTGTTTAATATTTATTTAAGTATGTCTGTCAGTTGTTTAGTCCTACCCATAGTACCGGCTCTGCCTGTTTGGGACTGAATAACCGTGTGTAAATTGTTTCCCACAATGTATTTATTTAATCCATTAAAACATTCCTATTTGATATACTGTAATTAATACAGGGGGCAATAAAAACTACATCTACTAGTAACTAAAAACCTATTTTACGTGTAGGTAATTGAGGTAATAATTCGACACTCTCATCCGATTACGATGAAACTTTAGGGTAGCGCATGCGCTGATATTTAAAAAAAGGCCAATAGAACGGGACAAACGGAACTTGCACATGCAACGCTGCAGACAGATCCGCAAGTCTATAAAAATAAAATTCTATCCGTTTATATGCACATTAAATTAGAGAAAAAGAGAAATTTCAAAGAAATTTGAAAATTTGGAACAGATTTGTTTTTTTTTAACGTTTCTAATATAATAGGAATCCGAGAAAAAAAACCATAAAATTGGAATATTCAGGAAAAACTAAAAATGCTTTTGTTCTATGGGAATTGGACAGGACAGGACAATGACTGTCTGGTCATCTTGTATTAAAATAAAAATTGTAAAGCTCCAAACATTCTGAACTATTTACCCGACAAATGAGTATAATTCATCGTCCAGAGTGGTGCACTGATAAGGGCGCCCGATTAAAATGAATCACAACGATGCTGCTAATTGGGCTGGCCGGCTCATCCAATTAGCTGGGCTTAGAATCCCACCCGCAGGCCGCCCGGGACCCCGGGCCCTGGGACTGCAGCCCCCGCTCTAATCTACCTCGCTCGCTTAATATGAACCGTGACGGCTAACTTCTAAGTTCTAACCCGGTATCGGTGTAGTGGAATTGCAGTCTTATTTTTGTTAGGCAGAAAATAACTTGCGATACCTCTGAAAGTGTATTTAGATTTTTATTTTAATAAAACAACAAATTAAAAAAAACAAGTGTGGAAATTCAGTACTAAAATTATGACGTCACAGGCCTATGCTTGGTAAATTTTCCAACATCATCATCAGCCGGAAGACGTCCACTATTAAACAAAAGACTTACCTACACCATTGAACAGCACACCGAACGGCAACTTGCTGCTTCCATAATTTTCCATAGTTTTGTTTAATTCAATTGACTAGCAACTACCCTATAATAAAAGAGATCTGCAGTAACTAAATTTACAAGCAAAAAAATATGAGTTACTATTGTCAACACCATATATTTTTTAATAGAAGCAATTTAAAACTAAGTACAGTCAAGAGCAAGTCAAGCTTGACACTACCACTTTAAGCTGAGCTCTGATTTATACTAGTCTAGGCAATGAAGCGGATTTTTGTATGAAGACCCCAACATTAATTCCTCAGTCGATGAAACTTTGCAGGATTGTAGTATAGTATGCGACAATACTTGCATAAAAAAATCCAAAAAAAAAACCTAACCGAAGTTAGGTATTTTTACTGAAATACCTATTTATTTGATATCTTTGTTGGGAAAAATGCTCAGTCAAAATTTTCTTCTCCAGCAATATTCATGTGTGTTAAGAAAGCTATATGCGAAATATCCAAAAAAATCTCCTGGTAGAAACAACAAAACTCAGACGTTTATGTACCTTGCTCGGGAAAATTGCTCAGTCCATTTTTTTAACTGGAATGTCATTTAATGGTCGCTGTGGACTTACAATAGGAAAATCCAAAATAAAAACCTTCTCGCTACATTATATTTAGAAATTATCAAATGATCAACAAAAAAAAAATTTTTTTGTTAGTATAAAAACCTAACTTCGGTTAGGTTTTTTTTTTGGATTTTTTTATGCAAGTATTGTCTCATACTATACTACAATCCTGCAAAGTTTCATCGACTGAGGAATTAATGTTGGGGTCCACTACCTTTATTGCCTAGACTATACTGCGCGCCATAGAATACAGGCCCGGGTCACAGCCCAAAGTGTCAAGCTTAGCGTGCTCTTGACTGTACCTACCACTAGAAAAATTTGGCATAATTTTCACATACTTTTTACGTCAACGAGTCATCTATAAATATTTAATTTATTTAATATCTATATAAATAAAAATGAATTGATGTTCGTTAGTCTGATTAAAACTCCAGAACGGCTGGACAGATTTTGATAAAACTTTTTGTGTGGGTTAGAGTGCGTCCAGGGATGGTTTATACGGTGGCAGAACGACGTCTGCCCGGGCCACTAGTAATATATAAATGTGACTACTTATTTTTGCTCGCCAGTGTAAGTGGAGAAAGATTTATAGCTACAGGGTGATGAAATTATATGTTTCTATTAAGTATTGTATTATACTATATTGAGAAGTGGATGGTACGAAGGGCGATTTTAGGGGGAGTATAAACGAAATTTCACAACGAATAACAGATTCTGCAAGGTATCTTTAGATTTGTCTTTATCTCCGCAGCGTGTAGTTCTAGCTAACTGCAGAAGGTATTTCAATCTTTTCAGTGTTTATAGAAGTCGTTTTTTCGGTGTTTTAATAATTATGTGTTTGTTATCCTGATTAATCATGTAGTTTCTACAGTATAGTATTCGAAATGGAAGCAGCTATAGAGTAGAAAAAATATTCCACATAAATTCTGTAACACAGAGCAATACATATTAAACACAATTACACTTTCAATTGTATTTTTATTTGGAGGTGGAGAATTTGAAAGCCGGTCTTTAGGCGAAGCGCGGTAACGACTCCTCCGAAACGCGTCTAATGACATCGAAGCCGGCAGGCCCAAGTTTGCGTGCGCAATTCTTGTTATTTCTTTATTACAAAGGAGTGCCTCATTAATTTGGCAGCCCCTCGAGCCTCAGGGTTGCGAGTCGCGAACCCTTGACCTCGTTCGCGAGAGCCCGCGACACCGAACCGTCCGGAATTGAAATGGCAACGCACCTTGCGATACATAATTAACGATCCTCATTACTGCGTAACAAATATCGCGCCCTCGCTCCTTGGAGCCGCGGACGCCCTCCTGACTCTGGCCGGGGCCGGATTCGGGAGCAAGCATGTCGTCCGCCTGCCGTATTATCCAAAGTTTTATCTAAAATGTAACTGTGCCTGTAGCAAAATTCTCATTATATGAATGAGCCTTAAATTCTAGCGTAACCTAGATTTTCCACATCTTAAAATTCTTCTTAAACTCAAGGCCTAAACTTGGACACTTTGTGCGCAACAAACAACCGTTCTCGCAAATGAAATCGACATAAAAGTCAAACTTCGATCATTCCCGTTGTCGACATAATTCCTAGACTCATCGTCCGGGCGAGACAGTTTCTATTATCCTTAATAGCGACCGAAAGAGTTTTAAAATGGCTCAGATAGTAAAACTTGTTCAGGAAGTGTTCGCAGCAGGCCATGCAGAGCGCAGTGCTAGAGGAACTTCGGTATTGAATGTCGCGTTTTATTGGACAACTCAATTGGCGCACTCAGAGATAGACGACATCGATTTTCGTAGCTAATTGGATGAAATAAATTTTAAAGCTAATGTTCAAATCGATATGCAAAATGAATGTGTCCCGTGAACGAGTAGAATTAAATGACATAATAAATATATTATATAAATAATTAGATATCCTTTCTTTATTATAAACATTCATAGAAAAGTTAATAGTTCCATTAGCAATGTTTCGGTCTATTTTCCAAATAAAATATTATAATAAAACACTAACATTTAGGTCATTATGCACATAGTCTTACGTGTTTAATATGTGTGTATGTGACCAGGGTATCGCATTTACCAACCCTCAGTGGCAGCGTTACGTAGTTTCTTGTCCGATAATATATTATGAAAAGGTTCGTCTCAATATTGGTGCAAGTACTAGCAAAACAGATGTTGAAGTAGGCATTCTTTTTCACCTTATTTGTCACATTTTTTTTTTCTTATCAACTTCTTAATTAATTTTTACACCGTATTTGTAACAAAAATCTTTCTGATCACCCAAAATTAAAATATACATCAGCTATATGTGCCTGTCCGAAGATTGATTCCCAACATGCTTTGCAAAATAGAAAGAAAGAGGAAATAAAGAGCTTCCAAAACTCAAGTGAACGACTGAGACGGTGATATCTGTCCACTGTCTCCCTGCTCACCCCGCCATTGACACATGTTTATCAGTAATGCGACACCACTCGCGCGATGTTCAGACGGGCATAGTTAGCAGGCGCGTACACGCTTGCTATCGGTGTTGCGGCGCAAGGCGGCCGGCTAATTTCCAGAAGGGACCGCATGTAAAGAGGCTAATGAACGCAGCCGGACCGCGGGGCACCGTGTCCGTGGACTCGTGCATTTTTAATGGCGCACGCTAGCACTCACTATTAATATTTACCGAACACGTCAAGAGGGTGCACTTTACCTTTTAGTTAACTAGCGTCCGGCCGTTCATTAAATTTTCACGCGCGTCAGTTTCGGGCAAATTTTCCGCGGCGCTGACCGGCCGGGCCGATAACGAGGCGGTCCATGCTCGTTACAGCCGACAACCCGACCAAATTTTATTAATAATAAACTGTAACTGAAACGGCGGCTTTGAAGTAGCAACTCAACTCGAACGCTCGTTATCGGGAATTATGCGAAATCCTTTGACCTACAAAGTTATTTCTTCAAAGTTTACATTTGTTCATTTGTTACTTTGTGCGAGTCACATATTTTTTTGAATAGTTCGGGTTTTAACTAGCAAACTACGTAAACGTTATTGCTAAGCAACAGCCAGTGACTCCGTTCGCCTCTGAATTTGGAGATTTTATTTCAACATTAATTTCTATATCCATCTATCCAACGAGGATGCACGAGTCGTTTGATGGATGTGGTGAAACGAGAGATATGCCAGGTTCGTAGCAAGTAGCAGTCTATTGTCCTTGTCAACCCAAATGGGAAATAAGCGTGAGATTATGCATGTTTCTATATCCAAAATATGTTGGATCTCTTTTTAAAGTTTTAATACCCCGGCCTACATTTTCGAATATTTCATATTATGCAGACTACCAGTTTTATTAAATGTAATAAACCTGCGTGAAAACGAAAGCCGACGACGGGATAAACGGTCATCGGCAGTCAGTTGCGCGATGATTAATGTGCGGCGAGACTCGGCTGCAGCCACCGCAGTACGCAGACGCAGTACGTAGCATGACATAGTGTTGCCAGGACAACGGACCTAATAGCGGATCTGCGAATTTTAGTATTTTCTAACTTATTTATAATTTAACAAAAGGCTGTTAATTTACTTTTACGTTCACGTTTAGGGGTCCAAAAAATAAACTGGTGAAACTTGAGTTTTTCAGACATGCTACCTTATTTGCTAGCTAGCGATTTATTAATATTTTAGGCGGAAACTAAAATGAAATTTAAATCTTATTGGTGTCTGTATTTATTCAGGTAAAATAGAATAAAAATTTATTTACAAAAACACAATAATATGCAAAAACGTAATTCCAAGAAAATATTATTACTTAATTAATTATACTAATTTAGAATATTTTATCATTGAAAAATCATTTTTATTAACATCCTTGACAAAAATTAAAAATTACCGATATTTTTTCGAATCTATACGGATGTCGATTGATTGTAAAGAGATTTTTGTGAATTGATCCAACCTGGCAACACTAGGCTGCGTGTCTCGGCCGCATGAATAAAGAATGAGCGCGCGCGCACGCGACGCGACAAACGGCCTCAGCGCACGCGACGCCGCCCTCGATGCATCGGCTTCACCGCTCGCCCTAATTTATTGCCGCCCGCCCTAGCTTCACTATCACTCTTATATCTTAACTTGCCATATCTCAACGTTCCGCTGGCTCGTGTTTATGGCACTCACGTGGAGTGTCTGTTCGGTAATTGGTTGATGGATTCGATTTCTATACACAAGTATTATATTGGTGGTTTTTCTATGAGATTTTTTAATCTGTAAGACAGGCTAATAAGTATGATAAATCCTACTTCCCACCAACTAATACTCTGTATTAGAAACGCAAAAGTATATTTGTTGCTCTGTCACGCAAAAACTACTGAACGGATTTTGATGAAACTGTACAGTTATTTTGCGATGGTTCCTTATATAGCTTATAAATCAGAATAACACATAGGCTATATTTAATCCCCATATTTCCGCATACAGTAAAACCGCGGGACGCTGTTAGTATATTATAGAAATATAGTAATTAATATAAAGAGGTATTTTTGGTAGGCACCTAAATTTAAATTTTGTTCAGTGCCATTGACTAATAGTTAACATCTAGAATATATACTCGAACACTAATATTATAAAGAGTCTTTCACTAATAGAAAGCTTACTTTTCGATGCTATAATATTCCCACGGGAACGAAACTTACGCGGTTGAAATCTCGGGGAATTCTTTATATAACTGTTTCGTTTTATTCGACAAACTATATATTTTATTGTGCCTAAAATATAAGTATAGCCCCTGTCGTAACCAACCTGGAAACCAAGCATCATATCAGTACACCCTACAGCACATCCACCTTTCCTATATAGCATGGCCCACAATAAGAAGTACGTACCTCATAAGCAAGGCTCGTACGGTCGCAATATCGCCGAAACGTAAGGCCAATGTTTGCGAAACGCTCCACATGGGCTGTCTACAACTATTAAATTATTTAGGCCCAGTCTTGCATTGTCTCGCGAAAGTCCCGGCCGATTGTCGCCGCCGGCCCGCGCCAATATAAACAGTCGTTAGTAGTTACAATCGAATAGGAATCTCCCGATAGATGGGATGGCCACACGTTTTGTTTTGACGCAAACTAGGAATTGACGTTGCGACAGAAATAGATTTTATATTAGGTCCTTACATATGACATTGCGATTTTATATAGAGAATTTTAAGAAAACCGAATTTTTATTTTACCAATTTTTTGTCGGAATAGGTATATACAAATCAAGCAAAATTGTGACTGTATATACGTACTCTTTGTGCATGAATAACTTTAAAAATAAAGTCAACTTTTGAATTAATGTATTTATTAATGTTGTTTGTTGGTTGTTAATCGCAAAAATTACAGAAATTGTAAATCATATTTTTTCGCCAATTTCATATTACGTAATACTTAGAGTAATAACGAGCTTAATATTATATAAATAGTATGCCTACGCTCACGTCTCGTCTCGAAGGGTGTTATTCCTAGAAGTTTTCGCTTTTAGCGAGTATCTTTTATGGACTTAGTAATCCAATAATTATATTCTTTTAAAAACAAAAAAGACATAAGTAAGCATCTCTGATCAGAGATTTATAAGAATAAAGTTTATTATATGAACTTGTAACAAAAATAAAACAAGCTTAACAAGACTATTTAAGTAGGTATATTTTACAATAGAATTGTCTGAACTAGGTTGTGTTTCAGGCTATAAATGACTTACTTATTAACTGAAATAATTTATTTATGAATAGTAATGTTTTAGATTAGTATTTCTTTGTGATACTGGTATTTTAATAAAATATGATTATTTCAGTGTTACTATAAATAAACTACAACCATTTCATAATTAAGTACAGTTGAAATAGGTATATATTCAATGTTGTAGTTAATATTTGTTAAAATTTTCAAAGTTAAGCTGACTGGCTACTATCCCGCGTATGATTTTCGAAGTTTGGCTCCCCTACAGATAGTGCGGAATGCGAGAGTATCGCTAGGAATCGTTCTGTATTGAGTTAGTGCGGATGGAGCGTCCCGGTATGTTTGCTTTACTAGTTAATGGAATGCCGATGGGCCATTGTGGCCCCAGACGGTTTTCTATTCAAATCTAATATTAAATCTCACGTCTGTTCTCTTTTAAGATCAAGCTTTATATAATTTTACACAATTATTCAGGAATTTTCCTAAATAAATTAGATCAGTACAGCACAGCACAGCACAGGGTAAGTACATGATGTGAAGTATAGGGACAGACGAATTTTTTTTTTAAATACTCTCAATGTGCTGTCATCTGTTCTACCGTTTTTCAACTATTAAGGGTTAAAAAAGGTTTTAATCTAAGAAACTATTTCAAATAAAAACACTACTAATGTGATCGGTAGGTTATTTTGTACAGATCGACTAATTTTTAATTCAATGCCACGCAGGTGAGGTGATCGATAATTATGTAGAATTAACTCATTCTACCAACATCCTTGTATTTTACAATAAACCAACAAAGACGACGTAACACTACATAGATCCCACATAGGCAGATGCGCTTACCAACCTTAGGCTCTACAGCTGCATAATAGCATCAAACCAAATATTGCCTTTTTGTGCATCCACTGACAGTAACTTTTTGTGAGAAACGTTTCCAAATGCTAAGTTCCAACCACTGAAAATAAAATTGCAGCAAACAGCCACAAGTCTAACTTTTGGATCCATATAACTTATGGCTCTTTACTGAATTTTAAAATTGAATTGAAGCATACTTTCAGTATGATTTTCTAATCATACTGCAGTATGATTTTCTGGAAATAGTATATTACAGACCCTTTTTAGTAAATCATAAGGCACTATTCGGATTCCGCGCTTTTCCGACATCTGACATCTTGGTTAGTTTTTAGTCTACGTAGTGTTTTCTGTGGTAAAACTCAAACAACCGATAATTTTCGTCTTCGACAAGCATCCGAGCTGTGTATTAAAATAATGCCATGTTTACACGTGCAATTTCTATCATTATAGGTAGAGGGTATCGCGTATCGTCATTACACGCGGTCCGAGCGAGCCACCTCGACTGACCCCACTGACCTTTGCAAATTGCAGGTGCTCGCTTAAGGTTGCCAATGAAAACGAGCGTTAGAATGTAAAGCGTTGGGTTTTAAAGAAAATTCGTAGACGTTTTATTATTCGTTGCAGCTTCCGCGCTACATTTCAATGTTATTCAAATAAGTCGTCGTATAAATTGTGAGGTAGTGAAGTTTAAGAAATAACAAAATATATTTTGATGTCTCAATACTTAGTACAGGTAGGTACCATCATTGAGTATAACCTAAAAATTTTTTTTATTAGACGTTGCATAAATACTTATAAGGTAGTTTGCCATATTTTGAGCACGGGTCTATTTCAGCTTATATTATTATGATTTATTTATTTCAACAATGTTTTACAATTGAGACGGACATAAATTTATTATTTCAATTATCCTACAACAATTATTCTTATGCATTTCAAATTCTATTACCTATATTACAGTAACAAAATATTTGTCAAAACAGTTTATATTGCCGTTGCTTTACGAGTATAAGAACTTGAATAGCCTCAGTGTGCCGTGGACTGCGCAGCTAATGGCGAGACAATTCTCGAAGTTCCCGCACAATTGACCCCGAGAATACCCCCGAAGCACGACTCCGGTCCATCGAGACCGCTTTGTCCCTCAGCCCGAAGGAAACCTATTATGTAAATTAATTAAACTGTTACAACCAAATAATTCATACAGCCGTGCCTACTAATCAAATAAGTATTCATGAATACAACGGGACAAATTTCATTGTGAGCTTGTGAGCCTTACACATAGGCGGGTGTTTCCTCGCCAGAATAGGACCCGCATTCACGGCAAGTTTCAATATCGCCCGTATTAGTTTGGAACCTAATGGTTTCGCTGCGATCCTGCCCGGGCCGCGACAATGCCCGCTGCGGATACACGCTGCCTCCACAAATATTATGCATGTTTAATTAACGCCATTCCTAATTCATAATCCGACATTGATAAATTAGACAGCCCCGTCCGCTCGTAATTAGGTACGCAATTATCGCGGCGTTTGAATTCATTTAGCCGAAAGTATGCTGTAGCTTGTGAACGTGATTTATTACGGGCCAGTGTCTTAGTGATCGTAATTAATATCGCGTTCCACCTGCGCCGTATCGCCTGCCGACAAGTGTATCAATTGCACGCTAACTGTTTCCGGTACATTTTTAACCCTCCGGGCGCGTGGAATAATTAATCAGCTCCAAGATCCTCGTATTGTTCCCCTGTCCTATTATTAGGCAATAAGCTTGTTTTCCGCGGCCGCCGAGCGCACGTAATTGGAAACCCTATACGGCTATTTAATTTACCTAGCCGCGCCACCTGGCTCGATGGCGAAACAATTGCCGAGCGCCTAATTATATTTTAATCGCAACATGCCCCCCGCAACAAGCCCCCCGCCGGGGGCGGCCGGGGTCACAACACAACACTAATTCATTTGCGCGGCGAGCCTCGTCCAGCCTCCAGCGCCTGTTTGTTCTCATAGGAGAGTTTAGTCCTAAAGCAATACCGGCGCTAAACACATTACCCAAAAGCGTTTACGTGAAGGGTTTAATTATGCACTTTACGTTCGAGCGTACAATGGCGTCAAGTTAATTAAGTTGTGCACATTGTTTAAAGACGTTTATTGCAGCTTCACAGTAAATTTAATTTATGCATGAACTTTTTAATTCGGCTTACGTAATAATAACGTAGAGCGTTTCAGCGACACACCGACTTGCCCTGAGTATGTCAAGTGCAATAAATATTAAAGTTACAATATCATTGTTAGAACACTCTGTATACATGAGCTGCTTTACCGCGAGCTATGTCGATTGAATAGAGAGGGTTTTGTTCGTGATATTAAGTATGAACTGCTACAATGCAGCCCACGAATCAATTGGTCCAGCGTTGAATCAATTAATTCCCATAATAGTCCGTTGTTCCCGACAGTGATTGCATTCTAAAGTTTAATTATAAAGGTGTGGTGCACACGGGAAACGCTGCGTCTCACGTCCGCCGTCCGGCAGGCTCACGTCGCGCAATCAATTTCTCTGGCGATGTGTGAAAAATGGAGGCAAGCCGCGGCCGCGCTGCCTCCATGATGTATACCGGCCGAATGCTGTATTTATAATTCGTTTAAGACTTATAGCGGAACGTGAGAAACTGAACTTTTAAAAGCCACCGTACGTTCTACGTGGCGAACCTGTCTAATAAATTAGTTTGGATGTTTGACTTACATTATTTTCTGAGCAACCGTGAGCACTTATGTTATAAAGTACATATGATACGATTTAGCACTGAACTGCTCCTGCGCCCACTCCGCATTAGCGTGAAAGCCCCTTGGCGGGAAGCGGGAGTGGTGGGGGGGGGGGGCAGCTGCGCATTGGCCATTAGCGTGATTAGAGCACCCCACTCACCCGCGAATTCTTTAGGCCTCTCATCTCATAATACTACATATTTCATTATTTATGTAAGCTCTGTTTTACTTCAATCTGCTCTTCCGAAGATTACATGCAATATACTTAAAAGATATCTCGGAATCATAGGGGCTCGAAATTACAGCTTATGTTTGTAAATTAAGATTTGTATTTCAATGGGTCTCTCGTTGTTCACAGATAATGGCGTGCTCGTTTCTGAGCGCAGCTGCGATGAAGCCCGAAGCCTCGGGAGCTGCTTGCTGGACGCCACCTTCGCTGCCCGGCTGCCATGCACCCGATGGAGAGGGGTCTTCATCTCTGCCTTACCTGAGACCAGCGCCCACGGTCTGCTTGCCAAAACCAGCAGGTCTCGGCTTGCCTGTCCCACAAATGGGGCTCGGGTTTCCAATAACGCCTGGGAGCTTTAGCGTGCCGATGAATCTCAGCATGCCAACTGCACCAACGGGCCTTGGCGTGCCAACCTCGCGCCCTAGCGTCATGCCCTCTCCAACGCAAGCCAATCTCACGGAACCCGCTCTCGATCTGAGCACCGCCTCAACCCTTGCGTCCTGTCTCCTGTCGCCCAAAGCCGGCGAGCAGTCAGAGTGACAGTGTTGTGCCACAGACTATGTAAACTTTCAAAGCTCGGAGCCAAATTATTACTCGCCGTCACTATTAGTCACTTAATTAATTTCCACGATAGTGTAGCCAGTAATAATTTTCCTGCCAGCAGTGAACTGTTAAGTTATACTTAGTACCTATTACATATTTAATTTCGGTTGTGAAAATGGCAATTTATGTAAAACTTACTCGCTGTATGTAAATTTTCATTAATTCTGGTACTTAACTTTAACAGAACGAGATGTGTTAAACACAAGCGTGTTGTTTGTATTTAAAAGGTGATATTGTAAATGTGAGAATCGCATATCCTACATAATTTTAATGTTCTCCAGAATTTAAAGTTCGTCTTTATTCCATTTCCATCAACTATAGGTATTTAATTGTCTCCCAACAATAATTAGACATGGAAGTAAGAAAAACTATCGAACAAAATATTAATAACTGAATTAAATAAGTATATGTCGTTTCTTTATCATCTTCCCACATAAACTGTTGAAATGGAAAACGTCATTATTATGCCCGCTTTTCATAATGAATGGATATTTAATTTCGAAAATTAATAACAAAAACCAACTGTTAAAATACAGAATATAAAGAACATGCAAATCACAAGGCCACTTATTAAAATTACACTTAAAATGTGACCGTGAAAAAACTAATTGTGACAAAAAGAAGTTATTTTTGAACACTGTTTTGTATAATATAATTTGATTAGTATAATATATATTTACCATAATATAATAATATCTGTAAACACCGTTTCTTGCCAGTGGTTGTACCTTTTACATTATTATAATAATTAAATAAACATTATTTGTAATTTCGTGTTTTCTATCGCGCACGCACTCTGTGATTTGCAATCTTGCTCTGTAAATAACCTCCTCGAATAGATTTGTTATTTCGTATATAAACGATGAGCTGTTACTTAAAACTTCGAAATAGTCCGTTAATTTTATTCTTTTAAATTGTAAATATTAGTACGTATGTCCTAGTCGTAAGTAGACGCATGTTGTACCTAATATCTTAGGCGCAAACTTCGTAGCAATAATTTCGATGCCAACATCATGTTTAAATTCATGTTACAAAGTCTCTGTATATATTGATCTGTTTGCCGTCAAATAAGAAGTTGTTCGAATCAATCTTTGAATGTATACAGTTAATGTATGTAAGTAACTATAAACGCTAACATTCCTTTTGTTGTAGAGCCTAATAAGTTAGTGTGTACTTTATACTTATGGAAAATCTTATTCGGTAAAATAAACAGGATTACTCCTTGCATAAAACATTACTTTATATTATAAGTGTTTATAAAAGTTACATCTTTCAATTTAACGACAAAAGTGTAGATATCGTAGTAAAAACATCATGAAACCATACCAGACATACGGTTATGTTAGCGTTTAGTGAGTCTTGCCATCTACCAATATATTTAATTTAAAAACTGCACAGACAACAGTGACGATTTGCACCCGCATTTTTTTGTAACAATCTACCAACTTTTAGGCATCACAAGCAGGACGGTCTCAGCGAAGTCAATGAAACAATGAATTTTCAAATTTTACATTTAGTCGCTTTGTGGCACGGAGTTCCGACTTTTTATACAAACGTATAAGTAAATGTAAATGTCTAGGAGATGTCTGTCCGCGACCGTCAATTTAGCCGCATGACTTTTACATAGGGAAAAGCTGTAATAAAATAGTTTTCCCCTAAATCCATATACATGCCGTAATCAAAAACAAAAAAAGTTGGTAGACTAGTATAATAAAAAAAAACAACCTTAGTGCGACAAAGATTTAGATCGTTAGATATGCATTGATACGGAAAATCTGTGGCATTATCGTGAGTATCGAGAATATATTGTCATTTCTTTCTCTTCTACAGTAATTTAAAAGAAACATTTATTCCAAATACTCATTTGGAATAAATGTTTCTTTTAAATTACTGTAGAAGAGAATCTCAATCGATTTCAAAGTAAATTTTGTCACAGTCACACTAGATTAAGGGCCTATCTACCGATTTAGATCTTTCATGTAGGTGCTATATAGTCTTGCAGTCCATTCTGCAGGAATATGTGACATAAACCAAATCAAACTTGCGTCTGAGCAGTATGAATGACAGCTGTTATGGTGTTACCAGTACGCAAAGAAAAAACATTGCAACTATACCTAGCCTAAGAGAGCCGGCAACAGGAGGAGAAAATAAAATTTTGTAAATTATTTCCTTGTTTTAATTAATATTTATAAAACCCATTTTCTGTTTTGCTTAAGTCCTCAGTATCCAAATAGTCCAAATAACTTTCCCATTTCATGTATATTCTTGCCGATTTCACTCGTATTATTCTTGCCGATAAAGAAATTAAGTCATAGCATCTACATATTATACGGCTTGACTGAGACTCGGGTTCGAATCCTGGCAAGGTCATGTACAGTCAAGAGCACTTAAAGTTTTATAGCTTGTAGTGCGAGTCTGCCCTCTAAAGCTATTGTGATAAGAACTTTACAAAGTCCAATGCCTCAAGCTCTACGTGCTTTTGACTGTACCAATGAGTTTTTCAAAAACTTACGTACCTACATAGTTCATCACTAGCTCAACGGTGAAGGGACACATCGTGAGGAAACCTGCAGTTCCCAGAATTAATTCTGAGACATATGTAGCAGCACCCCGGTACGGCGATAGGCACCACCTGTCACGTTTACGGGTCCAAAAATAAACGGGTGAAAAGTGGGTATTTCCAAGAAAAACCTCTGCGTACCCCCTCGGCGATAAAAGCCGCATATTTATTTTTTTACTATATGGACTTGACCACTTCTGAGCCAAATATGCTTGACTGAAAGTTGATAATATTATAACACAGTGATATTTACACATTTACAATAAATTTATTTTTAAACACTGCATGAAATTTTAAACTGAATGCAATGGCAAAATATGTAGTAATCAAACTAGATAAGTAATTAAGAACATATCAAGTATTTATCAAGGGGACTGTCACAACCATAGATTTAGTATACAACAACCACATGGTATATTATGATGTAAAGCTTGTAACACAAATTGACCATAAGTGACGCTTTATCCCTGAGAGTTTTGGTAGAGGTAATCCATTCCCGGAACATTTTTAGTGGGTGTACTTTTCGTCAGTGTATTTTTCTGATAATCTAAACGCCGAACCGAGATCCTGTGACACAGTGACACATGCCGACACCCAATTCTAGGTCCTGTGGTTTCATCACCATGTTTTCCTTTATAGTAATACTGGCGACCCACCCCGACTTCGAACGGGTGCAATGCTGATATTAAAACATTCCTCTTGAATCATTCTATCTATTAAAATCCGTTGCGTAGTTTTAAAAATCTAAGCATAGGTACATAGGGACAGACAGACAGCGGGAAATGACTTTGTTTTATACTATGTAGTGATAAGATAAGTAAATATGTACCTAACTAGTCGTATTTATTGAACTCATTGGTAAACCCGGAAGTAATGGCTGATCAGAGACGGGCTTACTTTCAAAGTCTCGTGTCTATTATAAAACACTTAGATATGAGATAATAAATACATCGATTCAGAAAAGAGCAGCAGACACTTTAGCGATACCTATTATTAAATTTTGAATCGGAAAATCAGAAGTGCAAAGGTGCAATCATTTGAAACGCATTCTCAAAACCTGTGACCGTAGAATGAGCCATATAAGCGTAATTACAAATAAACCTAAGAATTGGTACGAAAGAAGTGTATCGATATTAAATTGCGTTAATCATTCATTAAAAATATTTAATTTAACAAAATAATTAATTTTAAATGTGTTTTCAATTTCAAAATAATAGTGCAATAAGTAACACAAATTTAAATTTAAATAAATTTAATTTTAAACATGTCACAGTGATGACGTCACAGTTTACCATTCAGTACATTTTCCATAGTAAAATCGCTTTTTGACAGATGTTAAAAAATAACTAATTTGGTTAAGCATCTACCCATGATGAAAAAAAAGATTTCAAGACATTTAAAATTTTAATTTATCATCCACCATGGCTCGCTGCATTGTTTTTTGCGGGAACAAAATGACATTATGCCACAGAATAAATAATAGTAAGTTTATGCTGGATTAAAAAGCAAGAAAGCAGTTGGTCGTCCCTGCTTAACATTGCAAATTGAACGATTATGTAAACAAGCCTTTCCGAAGCCTTTTTTGACAGCATCATGACAGAATAAGTGGACGAGGGGGTTAATTAGTATTCAAAAATATTACAATTTCATTTTCTTATGCCGAGGGAGATGCATTTTAAATTAAAATTTAAGATATTATACATTAAAAGTTTATATTCTGATTTTTGAAAGGTAGGTTGCCGGTTTTTCTTTGGTTATACCTACCAACCAAACAATATTAATTATATAAAAGAGAACTGACTGAGATTTAATTTAAAATAAAGGAATTTCCTTTTTTTGCAGCCGGGGAATTGTCGCCAATAACACTCCAGAGATGAAGAAGAAGTTCTCATAAAGAAAATTTGGTCAACATACCTATCGCCAAAAAACGTTACCCTTCTAAGTACAAACTACACTACAAGTAGTCGGGTAAAAACGGATAGGTAATGAAATATGGAAAGTTAAAATTGTGTGACAAAACCTTGCGTACACGTTCCGTCGCACCTTCAGTCCGATGCTTCCGGATAAAACCAATCGAATTGGACGCATTTCTGTTGGTAATCCGAGCCTGTATATATTTCGCTGGCTTCTGCCCTTACTATGAGGCCGCAGTCACTTAGTTCTGTGTAATTATTTAATACTAGCGGTTCTGCTCGGTTTCACCCTCGTAGTTCCCGTTCCCGTTGGAATACGGGAATAAAATATAGACTATGTTACTCAGGGATTTTCTAGCTTTCTAGTCCAGTAGTTTTTGAGTTTATTTGTAACAAAAAACAAAAATACAAATCTTCCTTGTTTATAATATTAGTATAGATAGATAGACTAGCAGATAGATTTCAACCGCGTAAGTCCCGGTTCCTAGAAAAATTATATCCCATGTTACTCCCAGAAAAAAAAGCTCTCAATTGGTGAAAAAATGTTTAAAATCGGTCCAGTAGTTTTTGAGTTTATTCGATACAAGAAGAAGCAATCTTTTCTCTTTATAATATTAAAATACCTACTTAAAAAATATACATAACTTAGCTAATGTTGCACAGTCAATACCGAATAAAATACAAGTGAGCTATCGTGGATAGATGGTAATGCCGTAAATCACAGTCCATTGCACTTCACGCCTGTTAGCCGTGAGTTTTGGGCTTTCTAACAATTGGATTATCTATAGAGAAGCACGCAACCCATGAGTATACAGAGCTAGACTAACTATGTACCTAAGTGAGTTAGAGAGATGGATTAAAATAAACAGTAAATATTATTACTGCAACGGTTTCCGACGAAAGTATTGCGACACAAAATATTTTTTGGGTTTTGTTAGAATTTTACCCCTGGCGGGCCAATTACGCTGACGCTTCCTTCCTGGTAGACGCACCATCAAAAATGTACCACGGCCATCACTGAAAAATGGCGAGAACGGGAGTGAGTGACGAGGACGTGTTGAATGAATGATGCCGCCACGTCTGACTAATCAATAGAGTCGCCTGCGGCTACCGTGCAATATTCACGTCGGAGGCAATACCTAGATGCAGGCTCGTAGGCGTTCGTAGCCCTGTCGATGGCGTCGTAGCTGGGGTTCTGTTTTGGGGAAAGCAAACCCTGTGGGTATCGGGAGAAACCATCAAAGTACTGGGATCAGCAATATAAATACTTTGATTTTTAAACAGTAATCTGTGTAGATTGCAAATTATGATGATAGACCTATTAGCTCAACTATTAATTCTGAATGGGAGCTCTCGGGTTCATTCTTATTTGTATCTATAAACTTGTGTCTGTTAGTATATAGGTACTCTACTAGCTACTTTTCGTAAGGTATCTTTATAACTAATGTATTTAGGTTTTAGTATACCTTTACTAAATAATAATTGTAAATAAATGTTATTCTATCAGATACTTAAACCAAAATACAATATCACATTACAAAGTTACAAACACAAATTATCTTGTTTTGTTTGCATCTTAGAAATTCATATTAATACAATATCATTATAAAGTCAGAAACGATGAGTTGTTTGTCCATAGCTAGTTGGGACGGAGCTCGGAGCGTAGGTACTATATGAGTGTAGCCGGTAAGGGTCACTCGGTACCGTTGTCCATTGTACACACGGCACAATAAGTTTCGCTTTCAAATTTAAGACTTTTACATATAATTTTTCTTTAATTTAGTCACCTTTTTTGTCTTAGGTATAGTAGTCTAAATATTGTATTTAATAGATACCTATACTTACTCAATTTCCTAGTTAAAATTATTGTCCATAATGAAAATCGACATAGAATCATTGAGATTTGCGTCTACTAAGTTTGTTATCTACCTATCAGTCTTCTAATAGAGGAATAGTTTTTATATCTATTTATTTAAGTACTAGTAAATGTAACTTCTAGGTATATGCAGCGATAGAGACAGCTTCTCATTTGTCAGCCTAGGGTTCGAATCCTGCCGACGGCGTGCACCAATGAGTTTTAAAAAAATACGTACATATTTATCACTAGCTTGACGGTGAAATAAAACATCATGAGGAAACCAGCAGGTCTCAGAATTATTTAATATAACAGACCCGGCTAGGCGATAGGCTCCCACCTATAACGTTTAGGTAGAAAGAATACATGTATACTACCGGTATAAATTATTTATTTTTAAATGTACCTAACTAGAAATTAATCACAAAATTTTAACGGTCTCAGAATTATTTAATATAACAGACCCGGCTAGGCGATAGGCTCACCACCTATAACGTTTAGGTAGAAAGAATACATGTATACTACCGGTATAAATTATTTATTTTTAAATGTACCTAACTAGAAATTAATCACAAAATTTTAACAATGTAGTTTTGTGCCTACGGAAAATTATACAATAAAGGAACTTTATTTCCATGAATTTTAGTGATAAATTAAATTTAGATGATGATGATGTAATTATAAAATAGATAAACCTGAACCTACTATAGGTACCAAACCACTAATAAACATACTTTTAAAAAATCGCATTCTCGTAAAGGATTTAATGATTTTGATAAAATTACAGTGTAGCAGTTTTTGACGGCGAAATAGCTCTCTAACTAGTTCTCATCTCTGGAAAAACTTGTCTGCTGTTCACGAGCAGAGCTTGGTCGTAACTAAGTATGAGATGCATTCAGATACCTTTTTCCGCGACTGTACGCTGTTCTTTCAGTTGGAGCTTATTATGATACACTTTAGTGATGTTAACATACATCATTATGCGTGTTCGTTGTCCAGCCATCCGTGGGTTACATGTCGCCGACGGAGCTCGAACATACCTTGCTAACAACCAAACGATCTTGACGTATTCTAATGAAGGCATGTCTTGGGACATTCGTCGTCTTACCAAAATGAATTACAAGAAAAAATATAGTAGGTACCAGATAATTTTCTTGGGTCCCACATGGTTCCGACAATAGTTAATTTAGAGTAAACTAGCGACCCGCCCCGGCTTCGCACGGGTGCTTTGCTATAAACCTTGCGGAGCCCTAGACCTTTCCAACGAATGCAAAACCGTGGAAATTGGTTCGTGCGTTCTGGAGTTATATCGTCAGGAAGGAAAACACGACTTATTTTTATATAGTAGAAGATGTGAGTACCTAATTATAATCATTTATTAAAAAAAAACACCTCTAAAAATGTATTTAGTTTTACAATTGCAGCAACATTTTTAAATTACGAAACTACTCGTATCAATAAGGAGAAGCAACTGAGTAAATAACAAAAATTATGAAAACATTGGTTCTCATCGCAGTACATTTTCAATAGAAAATTTTCGTGATCATAAAAATTAATTCATTTGACTAGGCAGTCAACTTGATTCGAAGTAGGTACCTATGTAACGGGACCCTACCAGTCTCGATACTCATCAACCTGTGACGTTTAGGGGCTTAGAAGTTTTTTTTTTAAACAAAAGTACCAGTCTGTAACGGGACTACCCCGAGCTGGATACTCACCAAACTGTGCCTAGAAGTTCTTTTTTTAAATCAAAGTACCTATGTATATTTTATTTGATACTTCCATGAAAAAAAAAATATAGAATTGCATTGAGAGACAGTTCAACTTCAAAGTAAATACGGCTCAAGTCGCGTCTCGATGTGCCTCTCTGCCGGTCAGTGTTTTCTTTATGCAAATAGTAATTTGTAATATCTACATAAACATCATTTATGCCATAAAAAAAAACATTTCACCCAAATAACGAAGTTATACAAAAATAATGCATATTTACTTTATAAAAGGGCCGCTAGTTGCGCTACCTTTTAGAGGTATAAAAGGGGGGGGGGGGGGGTAAACTAGGTTTTAAGTAATTTTTAAGCATTTTTTTGTCTTACTTTAATTCTTTGTCAACAAGCTTTTTCTTCTTCTTTTGCAATCACTTCTTTTTTTATGACCTAGCAAGACTAAAGTACGATTTGCTGAATGTTGATGATTAGACCTATAAAATGATACCTAATAGTCCTATCATTATTGATTCTAAATAGGATTAAAAGTGGTTTTTCATAGGTGCGATTTTTTTGACGCCGAGTGTAGTACACGTTTATAGAGACGTGTATAGGTGGGACTTGGTTCAATAACAAACTTTCATGCCTTTTTAAAAAATCTTTATTTAGTGCTCATCTACGTTATACAGGGTGACTTTTTTTACCGTCTGAAAAAAATGTGGTGTGATAGGTAAGTGTAATAGATTCATTTGGCAATGTTACCTAGTTACTTAAAAAAATTATTTTTCTCAAAAAAAATTTTTCTTGATTAAACTAATATACATTACTCAATTGTAGTCAATAATACACACTGAAATATTTGAAATAGTATTATAAAAAGAAACAGGCTCGTAGCTTCCATTTATGCGCAATCTACCTACAACCGCCAGCTGCGCGTAGTACTGTACGTAGTTTTCTAGATTTTGTAAATATCATTAGACATGACTATATTTAACAATTAATCTCGTGTATAACTTCGGCTCTAGATATCTTATACGTCATAATTTTTTCCAGACGGTAAAAAAAATCATGCAATATAGAGTCCATGTTCGACTTGTAGTTTACTTGTGTGAGTGTCTGCACGTTGTCTGTTAGTTAGTCATAAGTAGGTAGTCTGTATTAGAGTTTTACTAATAAGAAGATTTACTTACTATGAACAATGACTTGTAACTAGAAGATAACCTAACCTACCTTTATATTTACATATTTTACAGTGCTTGTATTTTAAAGAAATCCCAAATACCTACCTGGAAAAATATGAGCTTTGAAGACGTACCAAGCAAATTATGAGCACGTGTCATCGATTCCATTAACCCCTCATACCCAGCCATACACCGTTGTAGCTCGTTAATCCCGCAATCAGCCACGTAATAAATTAACGCCATTACTAAATTATTCCCCGGTTCTAGATTAATCTAGAAGTCGGGCCGCAGTCCGACGCGGCCGCTCTTACATTATTACAGCATTCATTAGAGTTCGCTAATTACTCCTTGCTTTAATGAATAAGCTCTAATGAACCACTTTCTGTTAATTAAAGGCGGCGTGGGGATGGGGGGAGCGCGGGACGGAGCAACTTTTCTCCGGGCTCTGATTGCAAATGTGAATTTGTGTAAGTCTGAGAGGAAAGAGTGTTTCTGAAAAGGGGTAATGAGGCGGTCGAGTTAGGCCGAATTAGTTGCAACTGCGCTGCAAATTACGGGTTGTACGTAACTTACGATTTTCTTTTCGAATTAATGTGACTGTCTGAATTAGTCAGATGTTCTAGTTGTTTTCAAGTTTTACATCATTGGGTGTTCTGTTCTTTAGTTTTTCTTAAAAAAATATTGCATAAGTATTTACGTATATACCTACCTAGGCAACTATTTTGTGAAATTTGTTTTACTCGACTGCACTAGCATTTATTTAGGTCCAGTTTATCATAGCATATTTATTGATAATTTAAATACTTATTCCTCAAATAAGTAGGAGGTTTAAGTTTTTCGAGAATAAAAAAATTTGTACCTAATGCATGTATATAAACGGTGTGCCGTACTTTGTAGTTGAGATGTCGAAACAAATAGATACGAATTTAAATTCGTTTACGTCTCCCGGAGTCTCAAAGACAATTTTTTACCCAACTGCACCCGAAGACAGGGAATGTTTTAAGTATTTTATTCTAATAAGTGCATTTTACACGCAGGCGGGTTTTATAATGTTTTAATAATTTTAAAAGTTGGACTTGTATAAGCATATTATAATACCTCTGAAATAATTCGAACACTTTTTTAACATTCTGGCAATATTGTTGCTTGTCATTGGGGTTACTGTATAAAAATGAATTAATGCATATTATGAATATGCAACATTTTAATTCGATGTTTCAACTGTAAAGTGCATGCATAAATGAATAGCTTTTCAGCAAAAGGTAATTATTATTATCGCAACAATTGGTACTAAATTAGGATGACCTCAAAAATAAAGAGATTATTACCGAAGTAAGTGACAGTATTTTCTGACATATTCAAACTTCACAGTTAATTAATATTAACAAAAAATATCTGATGAAACGATGTAATTTTATTACTAATGCGAATTAGCAATTAGGCGGGAACTATGAAAGACATTACGTAAATGGTACAGTCAAGAGCACGCTAAGCTTGACACTTGGCTTTGAACCGGCCCTGTATTCTATGGCGCGCAGCATAAATCAGAGCTCAGCTTAAACTGGTAGTGTCAAGCTTGACTTGCTCTTGACTGTACAATACGCGAATGTTCAATAACCGTGAAATATAGACGAAATTAAAAATAAAGGGTTAACCAATACGGTTTCTTGATGCATATAAAATGGAAGTGCGTGGAATCTTGATGCACAGTCGGGCTTGCTCGTTTAGAATCAAACAATAACCAGACATCATGTTCATCATTGCGGTAAGGAACAACATTTTTTAATAAAATCTATTATTCTAAGAGCTGTTTGTTCAATAGTCAGTTAAAAGCAAGAGATTAAAATTTAATAGGGCATAGAGGGGGCGTTGGGAATATTTTCATACAAAAACTTTGAATCTCAAGCGTCATGCCAGTTACTTAGTACGATTATGAACGAGAGCTGTCATTCGGTCGAATCACACTAGACTTTTGCCCACTTAGTAATAATTTTTTGGCTTCAAATTTTTCTCGTTTTGTCCCCTCTATGCCTTATTATATTTTAATCTCTTTGGTTAAAAGTCATCTGAAGAATAAACATCACCTGTCACTTTTCCTTTCTGTTGTGTCATACAGTAAGTAAAGTTACTCTATGCAGTAAGTTTATCTGACGATTGAACAATTAGCCTGTATTAAAGTAGCAGAGACTTTATACGAACGTTGAATCCAAAGACGTTTAAAGAAAAAGTTTCTCTCTCCTAATAGAATGATTTTCTTCCAACCTCTTTGGTTGAATCATTGAGACTTATTTCTGTAAATAAGCCTTATTCTCTGGTAACTTTAAGACTAGTCGAATCCAGGCTTAGAGAAGTTGACTGCCTATTCAAATGAATAACTTTTTATTATCAGTCAAGACATAAATTTACCATGAATACTGAATATTGACTTCCACTTAAAAATTTTAGTAATCAACTGCTTCACTTTTTCGATTCCTTTCGAGGCCTAAATTTGTGTGCATGAACATGTCTGTTTCCTTCATGTCTGGGTGTATAATATTTTTTTAAGTCTAGCCACGTCTTTGAGGGGCCTCTTGACTTAGTTGGTAGTGTCCCTGCCTTCTAAGTCGGAGGTCGCGGGTTCGATCCCCGCTCGGCCCAAAATTTATGTTCAATTGAAAATGTCTGTTGGCTTCGTGTCTGTGTTTAATATTTATTTAAGTATGTTTATCAGCTGTTCAGTACCAATAGTACAGGCTCTGCCTAGTTTGGGACTGAATAACCGTGAGTGAATTGTTTATTTAATAGATTGCCTGCTTCGTCGGAGTAGCGTCAGCTGCTCCTTCCTGGTCTGCAGGACCAATTGCCGCGGTTGACAGTGTTGTGAGTGCCAGTTTAGTATTTATTTTCACTTCCAATATTGCGCGATGGGTAACAATCAAAGATATTAAAGTAAGGATGAGTTATATTCATACTGCTTGCGTTTGGAAATTGATCCCCTACGAGTGTGCTACAACATGTACATACTTACTTCTTAGCGTATTTATAGAATACAACAATGACGGGGAAAGATGATACGGAACGAATAATAAAGAAAAAGAGAGCTATCTGTTAAGAGTTGCGCTTAAAATACGACTTGAAATACAATGCGACTAAATAAAATGTGGTTAATTATAGCTACATTTGTCGGCCTCATTTTCCGTGCTCTAGTAACATATCTACGTCTTTCTATATATAATATATTTGGTAACAATACTTTATTTATTGTACAGTGAAGAGCACATGAAGCTTTACACTTGCAGTGCGAGTCTGATCTCTAAGGCGATTGTAATAAGAACATTGCAAAGTCCACCGTGTCAAGCTCCACGTACTCTTGACTGTACACTAATATCTGTATATATATCTACCTACTCCAATATTATAGATGCTGTTTCTTAACCTTTACCTATAGGGGCAATCTCTGTAACTACTGATCCGATTCTGAAAATATCTGCCGTAGGTGTATTTGAATCATGGAGGTTGCTTAAAAATATGACCTTTGTTTTTTTGCATGCATTCTTGACAGGTCAATCTCCGTTCTTTTCCTCGACGTTTGAAGAAAGAGTTTCTCTTCATTTTTTTTAATCGAACTTCTTAGATTTTCATTTCTGACGTGACGGTCTTTATTACAGTCGATACCTCGTTACAACTTCAACTACGCGGTCAGTGACCCCCACACTGGCGACAACAAGGCCCAGACGGAGGTACGCGATGGTGGCTACGTGAAGGGATCCTACTCCCTTAGTGAGCCAGACGGCACGATTAGGGTTGTCGACTACTCTGCTGACCCCGCTTCAGGATTCAACGCGGTGGTCAAACGATTGGGCCCGGCTGTACACCCGCAACAATTGTACACTGCCCCCATTTACACGAAGCAAATTGTGGCCCCAATAGCTGCTGCTCCGATTTGGGGCCAGTACCCTGCGCTGTCCAATGTTGGACTTGGCTACGGTTATGGCTACGACGGCCTTGCCGGTCTTGGCATAAACGGTCTTGGCCTTAGCGGTTTTGGCATAAACGGTCTTGGCCACAACGGTATTGGCCTCAACGGTGTTGGCCTTGGTGGTCTCGGCTATTGGAAACACTAAACCTGAATCTCAATTAAAATGAAACCGTAACAATGTTGTCAATTCCTATTGTGTTTTCGCGTATGGACTTGTTATCTCTAACGTGCGTTCACAAGCGAAAATACCATTAGCTCTGCTTGTTGGTAATAAAATGTAACCCATTTAGGCGATGAGGTTTAAATAAAAATAAAATTACACATTATCCTTTTATTTTTTTCTTATACAGTTTGTGGAAATCATCGTAGACAACACGTGAGTTACTACAATGTTATATCATAAATAAAATTACATACCATACCACTGACACACTCATACATAAATGCATGTAACATTGAGCTGTTATAGGTCTTACATATAGTATCGAACCAAACTTAGTCCATGTATTGGAATTTTGGAATAGTTACATAATTCATATTTACAGAAACATTTAGCTATTACCAGTTAAATAAAATAAATTTGGACCGTACTTTCTAGGTCTATATCTATATGCTCCACAGGCTGCTTTCACCAAAGAGCCACAAACAGAGACGATCCACTAAGTATGCGAAGACCATGTCAGCAATCAAAACTTGTACTAATATTAGTCGGTACTGAAACAAAAAAGAAAACAGTAAAGATGCCACTCTATGCCGAAAATACGCGGCCGAAGCTGTCAACCTAATGTTTCGCGCGTAATTTAAAAAGCATTGCAGGCAGTTTTTGTTCCTACATTTACATTCAAAAACCGAAAAAAAAATCTGATTACATTGTACAACTTTACAGTAACAATTGTGAAATTATTTGGTTGATTCAACCTCACAACATTTGCTTTTATACGAGTATAATTTTGTACTTCAGTAGACTCAACAAGTACATTAATAATTAAAAAACAAAAACCCCGATCGCGTAAGATTAAACTTCAAAAAGCACTAAAAATATTTGAAACATCATCGTCGTTAAGGCATGTCAGATACCCTTGGGTGGCTTAAAAAAATCTGACTGTTAGGTGGCCATTAACTTAACACCATCTCTCAATCCGCCACGGGCTTGCGTGGGAGAATATGGCCCATACATGTGCGAGTAAATACCCTTAGCTCAGCAGTGGGCTGTTACGGGCTGATGATGATGAGATGCAGACGAATCAAACGATAGCTGGCACTTCAAAGTCTAGGTAACAGGTAACGCCGATGAAATCGCTCACATACATACAGACATACACTAGAAAAACATTATTATTCTGGTGCGATCAGGTAAACAGTTCAATATCATTAGGCATATAACACTTGACTTCAGGCTCTGTCATCAAGCGACAAAGTATACACGCTTTACTATAGTGGATCAGTGTACACAAATACTCACATCTGGTGGGAAGTATACAATCTCGAACATGTTGGAGAGGTCTGGAAACAGCCCCGCGGCCAGCGCCAGCACCGCGCCGCCCGAAACGAAAATACTGTACAGCAACGGTTTGTTGTCGCGAAGACCTTCCATGAACGGCTCACCCTGTGTATAAATAAATGAATATCTAAATCGCGACTTCTGAGGCAGTAGTGAAGGTCATGAGCAGAAAATCTATATGTATAAAAATCAATGCCACTTTTCGTTGATGAACTCAAGAACGGGCTCACCTATCCAAACCAAATTTTTAGGCTTTATTCGGACTATTTAGCAGATTTATGTGAAGTTTGCTTAAAATCTGTTGAATGGTTCTTCATTTATCACATTTCTACAGGACAGCGTCTGTCGGGTCAGCTAGTAGTTTATAAAAATGAGCTAAAACGTCTTGAGGAAGAGAAAGTTAACATTCTTCGAAGCAAAAACACATTTTCTGATAAAAAATATTTAAAGTTGTGAAAGACTGGATCTTTAAAAATGTTGATGACAGTATGTAGTAGTTTTTCTATTTACTCTAGCAGACTATTATTACTCGTAAACCGGCTTCTCTTGCCAACTTTGCAAAAAAATTGCAAGGGAATGTGATATTATCCCAGGCAAAAAAATAATCAATGTTACTTTCCGGGCCTCCAATCATCTCACTGAAACACTTAGTAGACGATCCTGGACTGAATTTTTCAGCCAACCCACTCGCGATATCTTTTTTAACATATTAAATTTGATATAAAATACTTTTCATCCAATAAGCAGCTCGGTGAAGGTCGTTTAATATTCGTATCTTAGTCTAAGTGTTTACTTAAATATAAGTGACGGGTTTCAAACAAAATTAAGCCAATATTCTATATACTCACCCTATAGTTGATAGCGAAGGTAGATATCTGCAAAGCCATTGAAATGATGTAAACGGTACTGTTTAGTAAATCTGGTGCGAATTCGCGCTCTTCGTCATCTGCTAAGTCCATGTCAAGTTTCGGCTTGTTATCCCTGTAAAAATATTTTAAACTATGTACTTCACTGAAAACAATGTATTTTGCATAGTTTTTAATGACATTTACCTCATACTCTTTCTGGCTTTTTAAACAGCAAATTTTAAAAATATGTTTTTTTCTTCTTTGAGAATAAGTATAATTAATGAAGTAAACATCACCGGTTGTTTTTTATTCTTTATAAGATTTTTTAAATATACCCTTGATTTATTGCATTACAGTCTATTTTTAGTTAATTTTTAAATAAAAATCGTGACCTCACAAAACGAACCTCGCTTTTCACCAGGGTTTTTTTAAATACCACAATCTCAAATTTGTGCCGATGCATTTTTATGACCCCTAAACGTAATAGACAGGGTCTGCTGGTTTCCTCACGTTGAAAACAACCTTCACCTTTGAATGAGTGATATATTTATAAAATGTCATTGGTGCCATCATTCACCTGTTTTTTGCACAATTTGCAAACGAATGCAACTTACCTGCCAGGCGAACGGGCAGTGGCCTCATGGACCAAGTAAATGAGGCAGAGGAAGTGCACAGCGAACTGGGTGAGCACCGTCATTATGGTGTACAAATTGAAGATGTTCGGAAGGGGGCGCTGCTTCGACAACTGCTTCAGAGGCTGTTGGAATATTCCAGAACGTAAGAGAGCGCAAAGAATGACAGTGGAAGATTATATTGAGTTACTTTTGGTGCCTCTTTAGCAATCGGCTACGTACAAATTGGAAACGAACTACCTAGTTGTCTGTTAGTTTTTATTTTACAACATAGATATTTTGTGTTACATTCGAATTGAATACTTTCACTTTGAGATCATTTTATTATTTTGAAACTTGCTATCAAATGAAGTTTAAATATTTTTATTCATGTAAGTATTTCGAGATAATCTATTTCATGAATTCGCAATTTAATCTCGTTAGTCAAACACTACCTACCCGCTTAAAAATTTACCACAATGTCTTGTCGTAATAAGTTTTAAACCGAAAACTTAAAACGGTATAAAAAAATAAAATATGACATTACACTTGACAATTAAAGTAATTTCAAAAAATTTACACACTGCCATGTCATATATTATGTGTTAAAAGAACTAATCTAGTGTGTTAACAGGAAGATACACTAAATATAAATATATTTTTTTACTGAAAGGAGGCACCTCTTTTTTTTATCTCCACTAATTACTACACTATTATAATTATCTACACTAATATCTTCTCTAAATTGTTTCAAACGAAGTCGTTATGCAATGGATTTTATTACTTTTTTTTTATTCACTTAGAAAAAATCAATAAACGAGGAAGGTTTGTGTATATAATTTGTAAATATTTATTAGTAAATAGCTACGTATGTTTATTGTACTAGGCAGTGACGGATTAACCCTTAATCAAATTAAGCAATTGCCAAGGGCATCACGTCTGGGGGGGCACCAGAAGAAGCACAAAAAAAATCCGTCCTTAAGGCATCACGTCTCACTCTCACGTCACCAAAAACCACACCAAAAAAAGTTTCTAGGACTAAGCAATTTGTTAACTTGACGTAGAGTCCGACCTAGAGTCATAACCCCGCTCCCGCTTGCCCACTCACTGCCCGCCAGTGGATTTGGCAATCCAAATTAATAACAGAAATTTTATTCATATAAACAGTTTTATTCATATGTCATAAGTAAAATAAGTTCCAGACCCAGGATTCGGCTCGCACAAGTTTACATTAAACTCACGCACAAATGTATAAAATAATACATGATGATAAAATTGAATCAGCTTTCCCTAATGTGGAAACAGCCCTGCATATATATTTTTCACCTCTCCGGGCGGGAAGCGGCAACTTTCGACCCGCTGCGCTAAAAGAAGTTGCCGCTTTCCGCCTCGGTCGAGCTTAAAAAAGGTATACACACCTCGGGAAGTTAATAAGAAAGCCCCAGATCACATGCTTGTAGACCTCTGCTTCGCCTCGGTCGACAATTACGTCATGTGATATGAGACATTTCTCATTTTATGTCCCTAGATGTGAAATATATTATTTATACATTAATTGCTTATGATTACAAATTGCTCAGCGAAACGTTCTTTTTCAAAATTTAAAATATTAAAAAGGACAAAGATGATACAAGAAAAGCTCGATAGTTTATCGATATTATACATAGATTCCGGTATGCTAAAAACGTTAGACGTTAATACTATAAAAAATAAATAATCTCACGCCTTTTATCCCCGAGGGGTTAGGCAGAGGTATTCCATTACTGGATATACTTACCCACATTTCACGAGATATATTGGATCCCTAAACGTGATAGGTGGTGAGCCCATCGCCGGACTGGGTCTATTTAATACTATCTTGCGTGAATTCAATGCACGGAAAAGCAAGCCACAAAGCGCATTTCAATAAATAAATAAATAATGCTTTGGTTTTTATTGTTGTCGCACCTACTAAACTTCTAAGGTACGGTACATCTCATCATCTTATTTTACAAAAAAAACTAATGTTTTTAGGCGGTAAAGGTTTAAACACCGATTCTAGTTGACATGATAGGGGGGCCCACAGGCGTGGATTGCTTAGGGCATCAAGTAGTCTTAATCCGTCACTGGTACTAGGATAACTCTTACCTTAGATCTGGATATGAATAAAAAGCAGGAAGCAAGCAACAAGCTCTGCAGCGTGGCTTGCGTGTCGCTGAACTTGATGCCGTCGAGGTAAAGCACAGACTGACTGTATGCCAGAATAAGGGCGTTCAGGGCGAGGATCTTGAACATTTGAAGTGTGGTTACCAGCGTGCAGCGGCCTTGCTTGATTATGTGGCAAACTAAACAAAATAAAAAGTGGATACAATTCACACAGGGTTATTTAAACCTGGAGCCTTTGTCTATTTATAATTGTTATCGCAATCGTCTTCGTTTTGACGTACGTTGCTTCTTCGGTTCATCTGTCAATACACCCAGTGAAAGAAGAGCAAACAAGCATTCTGTCAATACACGTAGTGAAAGAAGAGCTAGCATTGATCGCTTAACAAATGTCAAATAAAGACGATTACAATTATAAATAGACAATAAGGTCCCTGATCCTGTTATATGGGTATAAATGGAACTGATGATAATACAAATACATAAAAACACCCAAACACGAAACTTACACACAAACGTCGCACAGGAATCGAACCCAAGACATATGAATGCAAACAACAGAAGAAAGAGGTGCTTTTAAGTCAGGGATGTTATGGAGCTCCGTAACCGTAACTATCTTATATGTACCCTAATATTATAAAGAGGAATTATTGACATTTTTGTATGTTGGTAACGGATAATCTCAAACACTACTGGACTGATTTTAAAGATTCTTTCACCCTTGGAAAACTTACTTTTTTCAGAGTAACAAGGGTATAATTTTTCAATGGGAACGCCGAACGGAACTTACGCGGGTTAAATCGCGCGGAACAGCTCGTCCGAAATTTAAATCAATCTGAAACTGTAACCGAATCCAATATGAAAGTTTCAAATAGTTTCAGATAGGAACGACTCTAAATCAGATACATTATGACAGAATTTCGTGTATTGTTACTTCAATTTTGCTTTTGCATAGTGTTATCTACTTAAAGTAACTATCGTCATAATCACTTTTAGGCCTAATTATTTTTTGTGATTGTAGTGTGAAATGATAACCTAGAAATAGAATTAGATTGTTATCTTGTGATTTGATATTTGTATTTTTCATTAACAATTCTTAAAGATCTTATACGATAGGTAACTGAAACTATCCAAAACTACCGGATAATCCGAAATAATTGAATATCCGTACATTAATCATATATCCGTATCCATACCCAGATCCAAAATTTCATGTTTCAATACATGACATCCCTACAAGTCGGCGTATTGCAAACTACAACTTCTAAGTAGGCTTTTTGAATAGTTGATTGTTGGTACAGTCAAATAAGTTCAAATTAACCAACAAACTTGAAATAATTTAGCAAACTACTGTTAATCTGCAAAGGAATTTCGGAACCTCATATATTTTTAAAAAAATACTTAAATACATTGACAACTTTATGAGAAACTAAATTCTTGGTTACTAGTTCTGCGTTGACGATAAAAACGGAAAAAGGGGCAAAATAGTGATGAATATTTTTGAAAGTTCTAAACTTACTGCAAAGTATACTAGAGAGCCTGCTAGTAAACGGCGCGGCAACGCTAGCGTCACCCAGCCTGACTAGCTGGGGCTGGTCTTCCTCTTCCATCTTCTTAATGGCTCGTCTCAGTTTCGCAGCGGCCTCAGCCCGGGCCTCTGCGCGGGCTTCTATGCGGTTCGGAAGAGGCCTCCGGGGGACATCGACTTCTAGAGGCCTCTCTTCACGAGGTTTCTCCTTCAAACGCTCTGGCGCATTCGCTAAAATGGCTACTCCTACCTGTAAGTTATATGAACAGAGTTATTAAAAGCTTGTGATGTAGGAGCTGGATTATTGACAGTAAAGCAGGAAATATAAGCCTGTACTAAAGACTATGCTTATATGCTTTAGGACTAGCTTGTAGCTAAGTTAGGTAGGTAGGTAAGGATTGACGCCCACCCAAACAAGTTAGCAAGATGTCTAATGAAGCCAAGCGCTTCTACTCTACGCCCAAAATGAGGTGTGAACCAGGATAATGTAGTAATAAACTGAATGGACCTTGATAAGGATGGATCCTCCATCCATTTAATTTAATTTAATTATTGAGCGGCCATCTGATGAATTTGACATAAATTGTCATAATATATTATTTAAAAAGATAACTTCACAAGGATGTATAGTTTGTAAGGAAGTATGACTAAAACAGTACTGTTCTAAAAGGTAGTAGATCCCAATTATATTAAGAAAAAAAGAACTGATTTCTATGAATACTCACATCGGCATGTTTCAATGCTCCAACATCATTTGTTCCATCTCCGCACATTAATGTTACGTAACCAAGTGACTTCAGTGTTACTATAACAAATTCCTTCTGTTTCGGTGCAAATCTAGCGAATACTTTTATGTGTGGCATTAAATCTACAAGAAACTTATGATGATTTTCATTCAGGAATGTAAGGCCTTCACCAGTTATGCATAGATCAAACTTTGATACAAATTCTTTTGATGATTTATAAGGCTGAAATGGAAGATTGAATGTCTCGTCAATGGATTTCCAGCCCCAATTACCGGCATCCTCTGTTAAAATAAGAACTTCTTGCTTTTGCGTGAACCTCAGTTCTTTAGCTACATGACACGCCGTCAACGGGTTGTCCCCAGTGATCATAACTACGGAATGTGACGCATTTACTATTTCAGCTATAGCTCTCTTTGAATCATTCTTCAGGGGGCAGGATATGATCACAAACCCAACAAACGTCAAATCAGACTCAACATCCTCTCTTGACAAGTCGCGAATTTCCTGAGAACTTAATTTGCCTAAATTCCTATACCCCAGTGCAAGCACTCTGGCGCCTCTCCTCGATAAAGTTAAGTATACATGGTCATAATGACTAGGAACCTCTTTGAGCATAGGTTTAATCGTCTCAGGTGCTCCCTTCACACTACTTATATAATGTGTCTCGATAAATCCTCTCTCATTTATTTGGTATCCTGCTATAACAGACATTCTCTTGAGAGCGCTTGAAAAATGATTTCTATGAACAATCTTTAAGCCGGGTGATTTCCCTTTCTTTGGCACAACCGCATCTCCTTTAGTCAGGTTCCATTCGGCTGCTTTTAAAGTTGCTTTCTCCAATGGATCTCCTACTATACCATCATCAAGTTGGACAAGAGAGTGACAAGTTGCTAATACTTGTATAGTTTCCATAGGTGCTTCGAATAAGGGAATAACGGACGCGTCTTTGTGGTCTCCTATACCAGCTACACCTTCAACTACCAAATTATCACTTGTTAGTGTTCCAGTCTTATCAAAACAACATATTTCTACCTTCCCTGCAAATGGTATCCTGAATGGTTCTGTACAAAAAACTGCTAATTTGGATAGTGAGAGTAATGAAGTATTCACTGCTAGTGATAATTCAATTGGCAGTTCAGGTGGCACAACAGATGTCAAAATTAAAGTACACTCCAAAAATAACTTGTATCTGTTTCTCTCTGGATCCTCACAGCCCTTTATCCACACATATGCAGCAGCAGCAATCGCAAATATCAGTAAAAAGAGTATGAAGCCAAAAGTCTCAAGGTTGTTGGCAGTAACCCTCTTCACTCCAAACAAAATAGTTCTCAGTAGTTTACCCTGTGAAGTGTTAAAGCCATTACGAATAACATAACCTATACAGCCATTGTCTGGAGCCTTGAGGCCTGATGAGCCACTTTTGCTAGGTGAAGAGTGCTGAACAATTTTGGTCCCACCAAAGAGCATGTGAAGTTTCCCATCACCTTCAGGATCTAAGTTCTGTTTAAGGTTTTTCTCGTTTTCTACAGCTTCCTTCATTTGTGGTACACTTTCTCCGGTTAACATGGATTCATCGACTATGCAGGAGCCTCTTAATAGAACAATATCACAAGGAACAAGGTTCTCATTAGTGGAACGGATGAGCGACACAATATCACCAGGCAATAACTGATCACTCATGATCTGTCTCCATCTCCTATTTCGGTACACATTGATGTTGTATGGTTTATTCCCCATCTTTCTTATCTCTGCCATATTTCGTAACTGTTGTTGAACTAAGGTGCACTCAAACATAACGAGCATTACAAGAGTGAAAATGGAGTAATACCAGTATTTGTCAAGGCACCATAAAGCAACACAGAATACTTGGAATACAAAAAATGGTGCTGTTGCTCTTTCCTTGAATAGTTCCATGAATTCTGGCACCACCTGTAAAAAGTTAAAGTTTTTATTATTCTGAGAGACATTGTAATGATAATAACAAAAAGTCTGGTGTAATGGCCTGTTTGCAAAACTATTTGTAAATTAGACAGACAATGAACTTATAAGTCCCGACGTATCTGGGGGGGACAAAATTCCGGTTTCTTTAGGCGGCGACGCAGCTCGCCACTCGTCACGCCGAAACGTTTTCCGTAGGGGCGAAAAGCGGGCAGCAGAGTGCCGCTTTGCTACTTTAAATGTCTGCGGAGGAATGGATAGTAAGCTTGATGAAGTATGTGAGATGATGTGTGGTAGGCATATTGATGTTTTGTGTGTGAATGAGACGAAGCGAAAGGGAAAGGACTTGTCGACGCACGGCCAATTCACAACGATCTGGTCAGGGGTCGCTGACAATGAATATGGCAGTAAAGGTGTTGGACTTATCCTTTCTGAGCGAATGATGGAAAGCATGAAAGAATATGAATGTGTTGATTCTCGCCTTCTTTGGGCTAGACTAAAAGTGGGCATAACACCTATTTTTGTAATTGGTGTATATGCCCCCGATATGTCGAAAGCTCAAGAAGAAAGAGAGTCTTTTTGGGAATGTTTAAGAGAGGTCTGCCAAAACCGAAAGCCCAATGAACGGTTGGTATTGTTAGGAGACTTTAATGCTTGGGTGGGTGTGAAACGGGATGGATATGAGGAGGTTTTAGGGGCTGCCGGTGATGTAAGAGTGAATGACAATGGGGTGCGGTTATTAGATTTGTGTGTAGAGATGAAGCTGAATGTGACTAACACTATGTTTGAGCACAGGCAGGTTCATCTTTACACGTGGGAGGGAGGTAATGAGAGAAGTATGATTGACTTTGTGATAGTAAATGAGAGACTGAGAAGCAAGGTCACTGATTCCAGAGCATATTGGGGAGCCAACGTGGGGACAGATCACTACTTGGTAGTGTGTCGGATTGGTGGTCTGTTTTCACGGTGGAAACATCGTGAACGGGGACCTGTGACTGAGCAAGAACGTATCAAAGTAGAACGACTGAGTGAACCAGAAGTGAAAGAGAAGTATAAAAAGCTAATGAGAGAAAGTATGGAAAAAGATTTGAACGATGAATGTGATGATGACATAGATATGATCTGGAATGTTTTGAGAGAGAATGCTGTGAGTAGTGCCAAAGAAGTTTGTGGTACAAGTAAAAGGAGGAATGCAAAGAACAGGATGCCTGACTGGTGGGATTGTGAGACGAAGAATGTAGTAGAGGAAAAGAAAAAAGCGTGGCTGGATCTATTGGCAATGAAAGGTAATTATAGAATGAATAGTAGTGACCACAACAAGGAGAGGGTTGAAAGTATGAAAGAACGATATGCAGCGATTAAGACGAAAGTAAAAAAGTGTATTGATAGAAAGAAAGAAGAGAAGAATAATATGCTGGACCAAAAATTTTGCGCAAGTTTTCGGTATAACATAAAGTTATTTTGGAAACTAGTAAGAACAGCGCAGGGGAAGTCCACAAAATCTTCGGTGAATGTAATAAGGGATGAAAGCGGTGAACTTATGATAGAAGAACGGTGTGTACTAGAGCGGTGGAAAAGATACTTTGAAAGTCTTTTTGAAAAGCAAGAGGATGAGCATGATAGTGAAATTTGTGAGGTATCAATTCCACAGGATAGTGAAATAAGTATGAAAGAGATTATGGAAGCATTGAAACGTTTGAAACTGGGTAAAGCTGCAGGGTATGACAGAGTAACCGTGGAGATGCTAAGGGCTGGCGATGGGCTAGTTGCAGGCCTGCTGCAACGCCTATTTAACCTCTGCCTGGCACAAGGTCGAGTGCCAGATGACTGGACTATGGCGGTAATTGTGCCACTATTTAAGGGGAAGGGGTCGCAGCAGGATTGCAAAAACTATCGTGGCATTAGTCTTTTAAGTGTGGTAGGAAAACTTTATGCAAGGATTTTAATTGACAGGGTTGTAAGCGAAACAGATGATAAAATATGGGACATTCAGGCAGGTTTTCGAAAGGGGATGGGATGTATGGATCAAGTCTTTTCCTTACGGTGCGTTACCAAGAAGTTTTTGGCTAAGGGCCAAAAAATCTATTGCGCCTTTATAGACCTGGAAAAGGCTTACGATAGAGTGAGGAGGAACGAATTGTGGTCAACACTGGCCATGCATGGGTTGGACCCTATTCTGGTGCGGGCTCTGAAATCCTTATATTAGGATTCCAGAGTGTGTGTTAGAATAAATGGAGCCTACACAGACTGGTTTAACATCTCCATGGGTGTTAGACAGGGATGTGTAGCATCACCATGGCTGTTCAACCTTTTCATGGATAGTTGTCTGACAGATTTGAAAGAGCGTGATTGTGGAGTACGAATGGGAGAGGTACCGGTCAAATGCCTACTGTACGCTGATGATCAAGTTATAATTGAACCATCAGCGCATGAGTTGCAGGACACGGTAACTATCGTGAATGAGGCATTCAAGAGGAAAGGTATGAAAGTAAATGTAAGCAAGACGAAGGTTATGGTTGTGGAGAAGAATATGGAAATTTCTGCGTGCGATATTATGATTGAAGGTGAGAAAGTAGAACAAGTGTCAGAATTTGTGTATTTAGGAAGTAAGTTTAGTAGAGACGGTAAGTGTGATAGTGATATTGAAAGGAGGGTGAATGCAGGTAATATGGTAAACGGTGCATTGCACGCCTTCATGAGGAGCCAGAAAGTGACTAAAAAAGCACGCCTGGCTGTTCATGATGGGGTGTTGGTTCCTACCTTAATGTATGGTAGCGAGAGTTGGGTATGGCAGAAGAAGCACGAGAGTCGAATAAATGCAGTAGAAATGCGCTCGCTAAGAAGCTTTAGTGGAGTACGATTGATTGATAGAATGAGGAATAGTGTAATCCGAGAGTGTTGTGGCTTGAAAGAGGATGTAGTGACTAAGATTGAGAAAGGAATGCTCAGGTGGTTTGGACATGTCGAGCGGATGGATGAAAGGCGTCTAAGGAGACGAATATATAAGGGGATTGTGAGTGGCCGAGTCGGCAGAGGGCGACCTAGGCGTACTTACATCGATCAGATCGGCGATGCATTGAAAAAAAGCCAGATAAAGAGTACCCGAAACCGACGAGCTTGTATGAACCGATTGATGGATGTGGATGAGGCACGTGAGGTATGCCAGGATCGTAGCAGGTGGCGGGCTGTTGTCTCTGCCTACCCCTTCGGGAAAAAGGCGTGAGCATATGTATGTATGTATGTATGAACTTATAACAATTTTTAAGTATGATAAAATTCTATTACCATTAACATTTCATTTTTTCCAAATTCTTTTTCAGCAATTTCTATAGCTTCATCATCTGCATAACCTTTAGATTCTATATACTCTTCATATGGTTTGTTGACTGGAAAATCCACTGTATTGAAGCTTTTCTTGTCCCAATCATAAACATATTTACTCTTCTGAAACATAAACCATACATCGGGCTGCGGACTTCCCCGTTTAGTACTCTGAAAAACAAAATTATGATATATTGAGAAATTTCAAATTGAAAAGTAAGGTTATTTTAAGGTTACTTATAAATATAAAATTTTACCTTTGTATGATGAAGCTTGACAATTTCAGAGAATCCATTGTTCGATGTGGGAACAACTTTCACTATTTCAGCTTGTATGGGGTCTTTCACCTAAAATAAGAGATAGTTACTGTAGAGGTTAATTTGGATGGACACAATCAAATATGCTAAATTAACCTGACTTACAGCTGTACAGGACAGGAAACATTGAATATGAACACTCCAGTAGCAGCAGAGACAGATAAGTATCTGTATGATAGCAACAACCGCGACAGTCACGAAACCAGCCTCGAAGTTTTCTTCAAAACCGTACACAACAATCCATGAATAAAACACGACCGGGTAAATGATCAGAAAGGGCAGTATAGTCCCTTGCAGAACGGTGGCTACTGGCTTAAAAAGCTGCGTATACTGAACTAAATCGTCTAGTGACGACTGCATTTTATTTGATACCATGTTTTGAGGAAACGGTTAGTATGTATAGTGGATTAGGACCATAGGACCCCTGATTCCACAAATATTTTATTTGCGACGTGTATACATCACGGGTTATTTTTCAATGGTAAAACCAAGGTAAAACAACTACAAAATGTAGAGAATTTGTATTCTTTTTGCAATTTGTCTCGAAAAACTAAAAACTTGACATGACAGCACTTGACGGACTTCGTTCAAAAAAGGATTGAGTGTTGCTACGCTAGCACAGAACACTATTTCTCCTCTAGTGCTAGTTGTACCTAGTAATAAATATAGACAAGCAAGCCCTAAAAAATCGTTCTTAAAAATAATAATAAACAGCAGCAACAAATCTCTCTAAAAACAACAGCGAAAAGTCGTGACATAAATATGATGATTTGATTGCCAATGCGAAACGTAGTACAATTAAAAACAAGGAATAAAAAAAACAACTGTCAGAAACGGCGCCAAATTTCGCACAATTATTCAATCGTTGTGAATTCGTTCGGAGTGTAAGTTTGAAGGAATTCTTTCATTTGTTGTATTTAATCATGGATTTGAAAATAAAGAGGAAATCTGCAAAGACTCCCTTATCAGGTAGCCAAATAGAAACATATCCTCATGATCTTCAAATGTACAAAGTGCCACCTATTGAAGATATAAATTTGCAGGAATTCGAAACTTTGGCGTTAGAAAGACTAACCTTATTGAGAACTTTAGCTACAGCGACTACTTTAAAAGGGCTGAGGCTATACTCTGAAGAATGGACTGAATATGTGCTTGGTGAACTGCGAACGCAAGGTTTGAAATATTACAGTAAATTGTGTTCGAAATCGACATGTTCAACTCAGGACGTAGATCTTCAAGCGAGGCGCAAAGACCACATCGCCCACTTCATACTGCGATTAGCATACTGTAGAACCGAAGAATTACGCCGCTGGTTCATTGCTAGAGAATCAGAGTTGTTCAAAATGAGATTTATAACTATGAGAAGTGATGCAGTAGATGCTTTTTTCAAACTAAACAACCTTTGCTACACCACTATATCAGAGGATGAAAAGAATGAAATCATCCATTTATTGAGAGAATCCACACATCATCAAAATATTGATACAATGGAGTTTTACAAAGTGAAGTTCTATGAGGTCCTGGACTTGGTAAGAGCAAGGAGGGTTTACCTCAGTGGTGGTTATGCCTATATCCCGCATAAGGACTTTATATCAGTGTTATCAGCGCAATACAGAACACACTTGAAACAGTCACTAGCTGTGGCCAGTCACCATCTTGGAGAAATTGAACAGGATGAAAGACTAGTCAGTCTGCTGAGGGGTCTACATCAGTCTTATTCTGGAAATGATTATAGTGACGCAAAATCTTTAGTGCCTATAGAAAGCCTTGATTCCCTGTCTGTCAAGTCATTCCCGCTGTGTATGAGGCAACTCCATGAGCAATTGCGTTTAGCCCACCACTTAAAACACGGAGGCAGACTACAGTATGGTCTCTTCCTCAAAGGAATTGGTGTTACTCTTGAGGATTCACTAAGATTTTGGAGAGATGAGTTCACTAAGATTATGGATTTGGATAAATTTGAAAAGCAATATGCATATAATGTTAGATATAATTATGGTAAAGAAGGAAGCAAAAGGAACTACTCTCCATTTAGTTGTATGAAAATTATCAACAGTTCTGTTGGGCCTGGAGATTGCCATGGGTGTCCATTTAAGCATTGTGATGCAAGTAACTTGAAGAACAGGCTTCAAGGATATGGATTTGATTCTCAAGGTTCGTATTTGAATCTCCTGTTAGTACTGCTTCCATTCAGCCTCAATCTGAATTGCCACAGAAAGAAATGAAAGCATAAATTTTGCCTTGTGCAAATCATTCATAAATGCTTGCGACTGAATTCCCCAGACGCTGCCAATGCTCTTTCTGTCTGCGATCAGTGAATTTGTCCCAGTGAACTACTCTCTTCCTTAGTTAATAAGCATGATGCTTTTTATTTATATTTTTCTCAGTCTACATATCACAAATGGTAGGAAGACTATATTCAGTAATAAGTGAGAATGGGGAGTTTTCAGTGACAGCTGTCACTTGAGTATTCAAAGGTGTCAATAGATGGTGCTGATAAGCCTTGGGTTTTTTTTTTACCTAATCTATGGTCGCAAGAATTTGTCAAACAAAAAAAAACAATCTGACTTTTTATCAAAATAAGGTTACGTACTCATTGCCTTGTATTTTATTTATTGTTCTGTTTGTACATTGTTTACGAGTGGTTTGTGTTACAACAAAAGATCCGAATCCACAATAAACAAAAACTCAGTCTCCTTCATCTGCGAAAATGCGTGGACCATGTATAGTGTATGGGTGTAAAATACGGAGGAACCGAAGCTCGACTCGACGCACTAGGAATTTAGGTACCTAAAACAAGATCTGTTTTATTGCGTTGCCTGCTGACACGTTACACTCACTCACACACAACACAACAACGGCACATGACATGACGGACGGATGTGTCACGTAAAGCGACACATCAGTGTTGAGTGTTGCCAATTTCTAATTCCCAATGTTGATCAGCGCCATCTAGTTCAATTTTAAGAATGTCATTGAAAATTCCTCATTGCCCGGAAGATACGCAACCTCTTTGTTGGCTAGGTTGTATGTTACACAAATGACATAAAATTCCTAGTCCTATGTACAATTTTGGTACAAAAATTAGTATCATTCTGTGTCAATGTAGATTGAACCCGAGTGTGATTTGTCACTACATGATATTGATGTCACATGCTAAAGAAAAACAATTCTATTAAAAATATATTTAACTTAAATCTTTGTTTCAGCTGTGCATGATGTTGTGGACATGGCCAAGAAAGGGCATTTTCAAATTGCATGCAGCAAGTATTTTGATGCTGTTCACAATTCTGACTTAGGCTTGGGAGTTAATCATCCCAACCAGTTCTTTGAGGAAAGTCAAAAACTTGTTAACGGTGATATTAAAATTGAACCAAAGAAAGAAAGAAGCACTGTAAAGAAAGAAGTTGTCAATGATATTGAGGATATGGAATTTGATGAGTTTTAATATAGGAGCGAGTATCTGTTTTACCTAAAATGTACCAAGTTATAAGTTTACAAATTATAGGAATTAATAAACCATTTAAAACTAATAGTGTTTATTGACTTACATTATCATTGATCGATAAAAGATAGATGATCTTATTTCCTTTTAATATACATAGCCCTCTTTGTTAAACGACCACAATATAAACCAAATATAAAAATTAAACCTACAATAGATATTAATACAAGTAAAAAGTACTTTTTAGACGGTGATGATGATAATTCTGTGTACATATCACCAAAGTTCTCTATCACATTTACCTGAAAAGAAAAGAAAATATTTATGTTCTTTACAGATTCATCAGCTTGCTGTCGCATGATCTTTAAAACAAATCCAAATTGGTTTACACATGAGGAAACTTTCGGTGAACTTGCAAAAAGAAAACATAGACGCGAACATAGAACCTCCTTTTTTTTAAGTTGGTTTTAAAATAACAATACTAAATAACAATATAAGGACCAAGCTACTGCAGAAATGTTTCTTATAAAAATGTATATACTTACAGCAGCTACATATCTATACATTTCTAGTCTGTTTGAGAGTTCCTTTTGACATTCTGGTTCTAACTTTCTATTGCTATCATTTAGTATTATCTTGAGACATTTTAATCCTGAAAAGGAATTACAGGTTTCATTATATATTACTAGCAGCGCCCCGCTGTTTCACCCGCGTAGTTCCCGTTAGAATACAAGGATAAAATATAGCCTATGTGTTTTTCTGATGTAGAAGCTACGTAACTGTAAAGCACATACGTCAGAAAAAAGTTAGTGCTGTAAAGTTTCATCAAAATTCGTTCAGTAGTTTTTGCCTGAGAGGAACAAACGTCCATACAAACTTTCGCGTTTATAATATTAGAAGGATTATAAGTCCATGTGTCTACGTGACTGTCTCATGGATATGCCATATAGCAGCGAGGTGGTAAGTAGGGCGTAGTATGTATTAAATATAAAACTTAAGGACGCCTACATCTCATCCCGTAAAGCCGTTGCTCATACTCGTACTATAAATAATTCATAGGTCGTACTGAACCTCTTCAAGCATAAAACTCTGATTAAGTGCAAAAAAAAGGACAGCTTTATGCAACTTGTATAATGACATCTCTTTCATTCTCAAGCGAGCTTTAAACTTCCTTTTGTTTATCCGAAAATTAGAGCTATGTTAGTACTATTAAGTACTCTGTGGTAGAGCATTGCCTCGAGACTTACTTCTTCCAGCACCATGTTCCAAATCTTTGCAATACTTCAAGAGATCTAAAGCGCAGGCGCGCTCCAGCAGAGGATCCGCTTCTATATCCACTTCTGTCTCCTCTATTATCTGAACTACTTCACGTGCGCATTCCGCTGATACTATTTTATGATTCAACAGAGCATTTTTTAGACACTCTTCAACCTGCAATTAAAAATACGACTATTCAGGATCAGTCAGTTAGGGTTTTATCGTCATCTGCTTGCAAAAGCTAGAACTTTATTGAGTCTTTATTGAGTTTTGTTTCTTAATTTACTAGCGTTAGAAAGAGAAAGACACACTTCCGCCACGGGAAAAGTGTAGATGAAACCGATAGGCTCCTGATGCGACAACAGACATCACGCTGATGCAATGTACTTCTTCTGGCTGACAACGAAAATTGACTAGTGGTCAAGAGAGAGATATAAGTGAATAATTTGTATAACTAAAAATGACCTTTTAACAGATCAAAGGATTGATACAAGATGAATAATGATTATTTTATTAAAATTACCTGTCCATCGGAGTTCGTGATAGCATCGTTTGGTACAGCGCAAATCGTCTGTATTTCTGCTTTGCACAGCTTACCAAGCAGGGGGTCGAGGCGAAAGTTCAAGGCTTGCTCCTTCAAAACATTTGCTAACTCGTTTTCGCAAGGCGTAGTCAGTTTTGACTCTCGAAATTTCCTTTTTAAACAATACAATACTTTGCCTTGGAGTTCAACGTCCTGAGGTTCATGTGCTGAAAACCATTAAGTACTAATAATAATATCAGATAGTGGCACTACCACACATTGAAGTAAATAACATTAAAATAAACCATGTCTTATTCACTGCAGTAAACCAAAATAATAATAATAATTAACTTCATAAAACTAGCCAATCTGTTATTCTGATGTTTATGTTAGCTGTAAAACTGTCAAGTTTCATAAAAATCCGTTCAGCAGTTTTTGCGTGAAAGAGTAACAAACATCCGTCCATCCTCACAAACTTTCGCGTTTATGTTAGTAAGAACAACGTTATCTCCTGCAAACTTAAATAAAATTAGGACATGTCACTTGGCATGGTGTAGTTTTCTATTAGGGAAAGAATTTTGAGAATGGTATAAAAGTAGTATAGGTATATCAGTAGTTTCAAAGATAAAAAAAACATACAAATGAACAGAAACAACTACTTATCTTTCCAATATTAAGAACTTGTAGGCTGTAGAAAACTTACCAATCACTTCTGAACAGAACTTTTTGATGTCGACTTTACAAGAATTCTGCAAATTACTATTAAAGCGGTAGTCTGCATTTTGTTCAATCATTCTGTTTACAATAACAACTTTGCAGTTTTCATCAAAATCCGTTTTTTGCTTATGGGCCTGAAAAATAAAATACAATAACATGAAATGTGATACCAATGGTTGTGCTTATAACAATTATCTACAAACAACAGAATAACTTACTTTCAAACAATCAAGAATGTGTGATGGCTCTGTATTATGGCAATATAAATCTATCATGTCATTGCAACTTGTTATTAAGTGATAATCAATGGCATTATCATTAAACTCCTGTTTTCTGACTACAAATAATGCTTTTCTACAGGCGTCAGTTAATTTCCCAGATGCTGTTTGAAGACACTCCAAGGCAGCCGATTCTCCATGTGGAACATTTACGCAGTATGTCGCCAAATCTTTCTTACAAGCTTCCTTGAGTTCAGGATCCAAATCTATGTTTTCTTTCTGTTGAAACAGTTGACTTCTTAACTGCTGACGGCAATCTTTGAATATTGAATGTTTTCTCTTGGTAATTGTGTCATTTCGCACTATCTCACTCAAACATGTGACTACTTGAGTCTTGGTTTGTGCTTTTGGACAAAATCGTATAACATAAGACTTGCAAGCATTCTTAAACTTTCTTGTAAATCTATAATTTTTTAATGAGATCAATTGTTCATGTTCTATGGCAGCCCGACACTTTACATTTGCTTTTATCTCTGGATCGTTTTTATGAGCAATCAAACAATCCATTACATCGTCTTCATCTTTCTTGCTCTTAAGCTCTGAAGAGCACAGCCTTTCAATGGGGATCCTACAATTTGTGTTTACCACAGCATTCAGTTCAATGTGGCCACTCTGTGTTTCTGTAAAATTTGCAACTACCTCTCTGCATTTAGGTGTTAATTCTTTTATCTTATTTTGTAAGCATGATATTTCTTCTCCTTTACCTGTGTTTTCAAAGCACAAATTGGCCAAGTCATCAATACAAAAGTCTTCAATTTCAGGAAGTAAATCTACACTTACAGCCCTTTGTCTCATAACTCTTCTTACTTGCTGCTCACAAGCTGGTTTTAATATTCCTCTCAGTTCAGAATTGTAAGCGTAATTGTACAAGCAGGGTAGAATTAAAGGGTCTTTATCAGATTGGTTTTCACTAGCATCAGCCCACTGCAGTTTTGCTCTACACTGTGTTACAGCATCATACCTGCAAGCTTTGTACAACTGTGGATCTAGCATGAAATCTCTAGATATGAAGTACTGAATCTGTAGTAATGCTGTCTCACAGTCATTAGTCATGAGAACAGTTCCAATCTTTTCCATGAGGCATGACATTACCCTACCATTTCCACCATTGAGCTCTCTGCAGGCTCTGTCAACAACAGGCTTGCAGGCTTTCCGCAAGATAGGATCAACTCTCCAGTCTTCACCTGGATCTGCTTCTTGCACAAGGATTTCCAGTGATTTCTGGCAAATCACACTTATTCTTTTATCTTTCCTCCTCCTAGGCCTGGCATGTTCCATTAGGCAGTGTATTGTCTTGCCTCCTGCTTCAATGCCTCTGCATAATGTTGTAATATCGTTAGCACAGTTTTGCATTAGTTCAGGTGAAAGCCTGTAGTCATCCATGAGCATTTTCCTGTGATCAGTCATTTCAGCTGTGCATTCTGGTGAAAGTTTTGTGCTATCATTTCTTGCCACAATCTCCAAACAGAGCAGAATCTGTGCAAGTCTTACATCTTTATCATCTACTACTCCTTTCCGACAATGGTATTTTCTGATGTCTTCTTTGCAAGATTTGACTAAGCCTTTGCTCATTTTGTAGTTCATCACCATACTTCTTTGATCATAAAACAATTGGTCTTGACATCGCTTAGTCATGCCTGGAAACATTTTAATTAATGACTTAAATGTTGTTAGTTCAATTTATTTATTTAATAATATTGAAATATGTAGGTATGTACAAAATCGGATAACAAACAACCACAGCAAACAACACATTTCAAACATCTGTGTAAATCTGAAATTCATTTAAAATTTTACACAGCATTCACCTATTAACTACCCAAAATAAATTAATCATTATTATTATTATAACAATACTTGCCATTTTCATATTTATGTCTCACAAGACATTTATACATTAGCCATGTTCCTGAAACTTCATCAGGACAAAAATTCTTCTGATCGAGGTTACAGGCTGCAAATATTATCTTGTCTAATTGCAGAGTAGAATATTTCATTTCATTCAGTGCTGTTATTTCTGATTGACATTCGGGACGAAGCATTTGTTCTTTATTTAGTAAACATTTTATTGTGTGAGTCTGTGACAGGCTTCTTGGGTCTGGAGGGATCCTCCCACATGTATGAGCTTGTATATCATCTAGACAATGTCTTAAGTAGTTGGTAATAATTTGCCAGTCATTAAAAATCAGAGATTCAATTTTATTTACCATTCGCCAGCAGTTTTTATTACGGACACTGTTTTTCTTTTTCAATAAGCAATCTATACCATTTTCGGTAGGCTTCAGGCATTCCAAAAGACTTACTTCATCTTGACACAGCTCGCTTAATTTGTAATTCAGGAAAGAATTGTCTAAAAGTTCCGCTTGATGAGTCCATATTTTGTGCTGACAACTAAACGGTACTTGTGTTTTATTGTTGTGACTTGTGTTAATAGAACATGATAAGAGAGCGAGATCGTCGTCTAAATGCGAACATTGTTTTTCTAGAGCACTACATCCACTTATGTCCAAGGTATATCGGTCTTTGGATCTTTTGCCGTAGTCTGCCAATGCTTCCACGGCTTTGACATCGTTAATAGCATAGGTCAATATCCATAGAGCTTTTAATAATATTACATTTGTTAGCATTTCGTTACCGGCTTGTTGATCTCTTTGTAGGTAGATAGTGAAGACGCCTCGGCACACTAATCTTTATAAGGCATCATTTAATGATGTTTACAGATATTAAAGGACAAGAATTGTTTATTACATTAATCTATATATAACAATTTGATTATGCACTGTTCAGTTAAAGTTACACGAACGAAACGATTCAGTAACTTTACCTTGACGAATTTACAGTTCAATAACATTTACAACAAAAACACAAGTAAAACGATTTTGTTTAAATGACATTGACACCTGAGTGACAGTGACATTTATTTTGTGTATGTATAGCAGCGACAAAAAAATTTAAACCTACCCAGCCTAATTCGTCTTACTTTTTTGTAATTAATTTTGAAATACACAAAATTAATTTAAAAATAATAATTAAGCATGCGTGCACATCTAATAAATGTGTCATGAATACGCTGCATGCACGATACACTCCAACTTACTGCTACTGTTTGTCTTGGCATTGGTCTTGTCTGTGGTCTTGGCCGAATAATATGCGCGTGTACAAAAATAAAAAAAACTTATTTTACTGCGACGAACGAAAAACGAAACGTCGCGTCGTCAAGTCAACTCGTTGGCTTTTTGGCGGGAATCCGAAGAGAGACGTCATGTTTTTTGTATAATTTTCATTTTGCTGTGTATTTCGGGTTTTGACACATAATAGTGATAGTTTATTATGTGGCAAGTGTCCGTGAAAGTGTGCAGTGAATGGGAAATTCGATAAAATGCGAGATATGGACATTTTTGGATTGCCTCAAAAAGTCACAATAAAGTCGTCAGTAAAAGTGCTATCATTTTACTGATAACCAGGTTAGGGCACGTTAGGGATGTAGAAAGTCTTATAGACACTGTATTTTTGTGCATGGACTCTGAAGCAGAGCCATTTACATAAGGATATCATTAACTAATGACGAGGCTGCATGGCGTAATGCCTTTGCCTACCCTGTAAGGGGTGAAATAACAAAACAAAAAAAAAAAGTCAACTCGTTACTCGTACATCTAGGTAATTTTTGGGGTGTTTTTGCATCAATACTGTTGTTTTACCATTTTATAAAGAGCTTGTGTACCTATTTATTAGTGCTCCTTAATATTGACATGGAAGGATTTATCGAAGTCAATGAAATATCGGATTTCGTCTCGTACATCCGCAGTGTAAGTTTTTATTTATCTCTGTATTTTTGCTATTACAATAGTATAATTTTATTTTGCAGTGATGATTTAATTGACCAAATCGCGTTTGGTTTGTATCCAGTTTATCGGGTTATTAATGAATTCGCATTTAACATAACCAGATATTTTATGCGGCATTCGTTGACCCTGACACCCATTGTATTCATAAAATCGAAAGTATATTATTATATACAGCAGAAAAATTATTCAGAATCTACAAAAGCTTGCAAAAGAACATGCCTACACCTACGTTTGGATAAAGTACGGTCGTGTTTACCTGCGTAAAGACGACGAGGGACCTGCGATTCACATTAAAAGCAAGACTGATTTTGATAAGCTTGGCTGAATGTGCCTCTTTGCTTCAGCGGATTTTTGTATCCTAATCATGGCTCATACATTTGTCTGGTATTGTTTGTATTTTATCATGTTTATTTTCTACCAGAATGTAAATAGAATACGTTCTAAAACCACAGAATTATTTTTGAGTGTTTTGAATACTTCTTTTGATGTAATATGTTTAACTAAAACAAATTTAAACAAAGGGGTTTTTGATAACAGGTACTTGATATTTCGTAGAGATCGAGAATCAAGTTCATCAAGTAAAAAAGAAGGTGGGGGAGTACTAGTTGCAGTTAAGAATAACATTAATGTAATACGTCGTACAAACTGGGAGAGTGAGGTGGAGGATATTTGGTTAACCATGTTTCCTTCCCATCAAGGCGAGCCTATTATACACTTATGTTTATGTTACCTTCCTCCTGATTTGCCTATTCCAAAATTCGCATCTTTCCACAACAATTTTTCACAACGTATCAACGAAATTAATAGTGATGACATTACATTGATTATTGGCGACTTTAACCTACGTAATCTAGACTGGTCTCTGCAAACCCAAAATAATGTTTTACTGCCAAGTAATCCTCAAGATCCAAAATCAAGAATATTTTATGATAGTTTCTCGTATTGCAATCTATATCAATATAATTCAACGCGGAACATTAATGATCGCTTTCTCGACCTTGTGTTATCCACTTCGAGTGCTAATATTAAAGTGTACAGAGCTGACGCTCTTACCAAAGAAGACCGCCATCATCCTTCATTAGAGATAGAAGTTATGTCCACACGCCAACACAAAAAAACCAATACCAAGTCAAAAAATAAACTTCGTTATAATTTTATTAAGGCAGATTATGAAAAAATTCGATTGGAAATCAATAGCAGAGACTGGCAATCAATCTTACTTGTAAATGATAATATTGACAGCACAGTTGATACGTTTTATACACAGTTACAGGAAATCATTGTTAAGTATGTTCCACTAGTCAGTCGCAATCCCGATGAGTATCCTCTCTGGTACTCGAAAAGTCTTATTGCTTGTATTAGAGATAAACTTAAATATCATAAGCGTTACAAGATGTTCGGCAATCCCCGTGATCATGACACATTCTCTTTATTACGCGCTAGGTCTAAAACTTTGATAAATGATTGTTATCAAGCCTTTGTATCTTCTACTGAAGGTTTGTTGCACGTGAACGATAAGGCTTTCTGGAAATTTGTGAATAATAGGAAGAAAAAGAAAAACTGTATTCCTAATGTAATGCGACTAGATACCGAAATAGCCACAGATATTCAAGGCAGTTGTGAACAGCCATTATTGTACAAAAAACTGTTAAACATCACCTGTTGCCCGCATTCCAAACATGCCATATACAGGCTACTGCAATAGCCATTGAAACGAACTGTGGTAACTTCACTGTGTCAGCTGTATACTGTCCACCCAAGCATAAGATCACAGACACAATGTTCACACAATATTTCAGCACACTCGGAAACCGTTTCCTGGCTGGTGGGGACTGGAATTCTAAGCACACTTTCTGGGGCTCCAGATTAACAACTACAAGAGGCAGACAACTCAAGACATGCCTAGATACCAATAATTATACTACGGTATCCACCTCAGAGCCCACCTACCGGCCTGCAGACACAAACAAAACACCTGACCTTCTGGATTTCTACATAGTCAAAGGATTGCCTCGAGAATACTTTAAAGCCACGTCATGCTATGATAGTGCCTCTGACCATACTCCGGTATTATTGACTATTAGTACTCTACCTATTGAGTATAACGAGCCCGAAAGACTGTACAATAAGCATACAGATTGGCACTCCTTCCGGGAACTCCTAGAACAAAAGATAGACCTGAAAATCCCACTAAAAACACCGGACGACCTAGAAACGGCGACGAAATATATCACCAATCTTATCCAAGAAGCTTGCTGGCTTAACACACCAGCCATAAAGAAAAAAAATGTAGCAACAAACTTCCCTGCGGAAATAAGGCAAAAAGTATTGGAAAAACGCAGACTACGAAGAGTGTGGCAACTAACTAGGCACAGAACCGACAAGAAAGCCCTGAATGCCGCTGCAGAGCAATTGAAGACAACGATCCAGAATTGGCACAACACTGCATTGGAATCAAAACTAGACTCTCTTACTGCAACGAATGAAACAAACTACTCCTTGTGGAAGTTCACGAAGTCCTACAATAGACCACAGGAAGCAAAACCTCCGATCAGAAAGATCGACAACAGTTGGGCAAGAACACCGCAAGCAAAAGCTGATACATTCGCTGCCCACCTGTCAAAAGTATTCACTCCACATGATATTCACCATCAACAGAATGAAAAGGAAACGGAGTGTATCTTAAAACACGATCTCCAATTATCGCTTCCACCAAAACCAGTAACACCACGTGAGGTATGCAGAATGATACGAGACCTAAAAAACAAAAAAGCGCCAGGATTTGACCTCATAACCAAGGAAGTGCTAGTACAGCTGCCAAGAAAGGCAATAGTGTTCTTAACCATCTTGTTTAATGGAAACTTAAGAGTTCAATATTTTCCCGGACTGTGGAAAGTGTCACAAATACTAATGATACGTAAACCTGGAAAACCAGCCAACGAGGTCGCGTCATACAGGCCTATCAGTCTACTCCCAATTCTCTCAAAAGTTTTTGAGAAGGTCCTACTCAGAAGGATACTACCCTTATTAGCCGGAAATAATGTTATACCTGACCACCAATTTGGCTTCCGTGAGCAGCACTCCACAGTGGAGCAGGTTCACCGAGTGTACAATAAAATAAGAAACACACTGGAAAATAAAGAATACTGCTCCTCTGTATTCCTTGATATACAGCAAGCCTTTGACAGGGTCTGGCATGATGGATTGCTCTGCAAGATTAAGTCTAATCTCCCACACAGCTACTATCTGGTGCTGAATTCTTATCTCAGAGATAGACTATTCTATGTAAAAGAAGCTGATGCGTTGTCAACGTTATACGATATAAAGGCAGGAGTGCCCCAAGGATCTGTGCTGGGACCTGTCCTATATATCTTGTACACTGCGGACCTACCACAAATAGAAGATACCACCATCGCTACTTTTGCGGATGACACGGCCATATTGGTCAACAACAAAGACCCTCAAAAGGCTACAGATATCCTGCAAAAAGGACTTGACCAAGTAACGGAATGGCTTCACAAATGGAAAATCAAAGCCAGCGCTAGTAAATCCATACAGATCACCTTCACCCTGAGAAAGGGAGACTGCCCGCCAGTAAAACTGGAGGACATGACACTGCCACACAAGGATACTGTCAAATATCTAGGCCTACACCTCGATCGGCGGCTGACGTGGAGGCATCACATCAAAGCTAAAAGAGTGTTTTATCTGAGAGGAATTCACTAACTAATAATTGAAACAACCGGTAGGTAGGAGCGCATGTATTCCAACTGAACTCTCGTGGACGCAGCCACGCGTATATCTACTTAATCTATACTTATAACTATAACATCCCTCCACCACAAGTTACGAGCTATTTAATCTAAAAATATTTCCTATAGTCAATTTGAGGTCGATTCCTCTTTGAGTATTCTTTTGTCTGAACCACGGTAGCAGATTCAGGAAGATTCATAAACTGCGAGGGCCCTTCACTTTCAGTGTTTCCAGTCTCGGCTTCGTCGTTTAAACCGCTCTCTAACTGCTGTGCAAGTGAGTCACTTTGTCTGTGTCCAGTGCCACCGCCGGTAGTTGCAGCACAACACGATGAATGTAACTCTTCACTCCTGTCACCATCGGAAATTGTAGCCGACGCATTTCCCTCCTCACCAGAGAGATCTTTAGTTGGTGCAAACACGAATGGCGGAATAATAATCTCCTCTGCGACATTTGTATCGGAGCCTTCAGTGTGACGATGAGTTACATTGCTGCTTCCCCCTTTGTATTTTAAAATTTGATTTTTGTGTCTTTTAAGTATCTGGTCCGTGTTCAAAAGACGCACAAGGAACAACGAGTTACCTAGTTTTTCGACGATTACGCCTTGAGTCCAGTTAGATTGTTGTAAGCGATAAACTTTCACTAAAACTACGTCACCAACATCAAAACTGACTATGCGGCTACCCGAGTAATTATCACACTGCAAGCACTGATTATCTTTTACAATTTTATCGAGCGCTGGGTCAGATGGTAACACCGTTTTAGGATTAATAAGATCTAAGCGACATCTTAACTTATCACCAAACAAAATTTCCGAAGGTGATCTGTCCGTAGTATTATGATTAGAATTACGGTAGCACAATAAGAATTCTTGTAACTTATTATTGAAATCCTTAGAATTTGTTCCCGATAAAATAATAGACTTTATGGCCTTTTTTATTATTTTTACATAGCTTTCTGCTTGTCCATTACTAGCGGGATTGTAAGGCGGCGACGTTAAATGAATTATTCCATTTCTAACACAAAATTGTTGAAATTCGGAAGATGTGAACGAGCTTCCATTGTCACTACATAGTGTATGAAATAATCCGAATCTAGCCATCACTTCGCAAAGCTTCTCAATTACAATCCTGGAACTGTATCCCGAGGAAACATCAAAACACTCAACCCATTTAGAGTAAGCATCGACCACAATTAAAAATACCTTGTTGCTAATTGGCCCCAGTAAGTCGATGTGCACCCGGTGCCAGGGGCGCGGGGGGAATGGCCACGGCGTTAGAGGGGCGCGCGGCGGGGCGGGCCTGAGCGTAGCGCACACGCGGCACGATGCCGCGCGGCGCTCGATATCAGTTGACATGCCTGGCCACCAGAACCGGTTACGAGCTTCGCACTTCATTTTAGTTGTACCTAAATGACCCATATGAAGTTCGTCTAAAACCTTACCGCGACATCCCTGTGGTACTATGAGTCTATGCCCTCGCATAATACACCCATTTTCAATAGCTAACTCTTGTCTACAATCAAAAAATGGTTTCAAAACGCTGTTAATTAGCTTTTTAGGCCATCCATTTAAAATATAATGCGAACATTTTGATAATATGTCATCCGATTGGGAGCGATTGCGAATTTCGGATAAAGATAAGAAACTGTCTCCCTCGCTTACAAAACTTACATATGTAGCGTTATCGGTGACATTTAAATCCTGGTGAGGTTTTTCCTTTACTGACCTACTTAAAAAATCGGCAGAATTGTGGTTGCTACTCACATATTCGATTTTAAAATTGTAGGCCGACAGGAATATCGCGTAACGTTGAAGTCTATTTGCGGACACTTCCGGTATACCTTTTTCTGAACTAAATATTGAAAGTAAAGGTTTATGGTCCGTCTTTAAAATAAATGGCTCAGACCGTCCATACAGAAATTGATGGAATTTCCTTACACCGAATACAATGGCCGTCGCCTCTTTTTGAATTTGGCTATAATTTTTCTCCGCGCTAGAAAGAGAACGCGACATAAATGAAACCGGTTTTTCAATACCGCTGTTATCAATCTGTGATAAGATTGCTCCTAGGCCGCTCAAAGATGAATCTACTGTTAATATCAGCTGTGCGTCGGGGTTAAAGTGTGCTAATGTTGATTCAGACGCTAATTCACTTTTTATGCAACTAACAGCATCATCGTGTTCCTTTTCCCATTTCCAACTAACATTTTTTTGTAATAGTTTATGTAAAGGGCATAAAATTGATGAAGCGTTCTTGATGAAACTCCTATAATAATTAACCATCCCGAGGAATGATTTTAATTCAGTTAAATTTGTTGGTGTTTTAGCTTCTAGCATAGCCTTTACCTTTTCGGGTGATTTATGAATTCCGTAACGGTCGATAACAAACCCTAAATAAGAAACTGAATCCTGGAAAAAGGAACACTTTTCTTTTTGCAACACTAAACCGGCTTGTTCCAAACGTCTAAATACCTCATGTAATCGTTCCAAATGCTCGTTTTGATCACGTCCACATATTAATATGTCGTCTAAAAATAATAAAACCCCATCAAGGCCAGACAGAATGGTTTCCATTGCCCTTTGGAAAATTGCTGGCGCGCTTGAAAGGCCGAAAACCAGCCTAGTATATTTAAACAGACCCTTATGCGTGTTTATACACGTTAGCATTTGTGACGATTCATCGAGGCGAAATTGGTTATATGCCTGCGATAAGTCTAGTTTACTAAACTGTATACCACCATGTAGTTTTGTAAACAGTTCCTCTGTCCTCGGTAAGGGATACTTTTCCACTAACAGTTGATTATTAATAGTCACTGAATAATCCGCACATAATCTTATCTTATGATCATGTTTTAAAACCGGTACAATCGGGCTAGCATATTCCGAATATTTGACTGGTTCTAAAACTCCCAATTTTACTAAGCGATCGATTTCACCCTCCACGCTTTTACGAATAGCAAATGGTAGTGGTCTAGGCCTAAAGTAAATGGGTTTCGAATCTGGTTTTAGATTTAAACTAACTACAAAATTGTTGCAACAACCAAGTTGGTCTGAAAATAGCTTTGGATATTTAGAAATAAGCTGGTTTGTGAAATTAGAATCAGTACACATTTTTAATACTGATAAGATTTGCAAATTGAAACGTGCTATGAAGTCACGCCCTAACAGGGGTGGGCCACCGTTGCGTACTACAAAGACATCCAAACTACTGGTTTTATTTTTATAAAAAAAATTTAATGGTAGTTTTCCAAGAGTATTAATTGAATTACCGTTATAACTTTGCAAAATGATATTACTAGATTTCAACTCTAAATGGGAAAAATGTAGCTTATAAATATCCTCTGATATTACGGTAACTGCTGAACCCGTATCTACTTCAAAAACTATTTCAATACCATTTACTAGGACAGATTCCTTCATAGGCTCACCGTGATAAGTACGAATATTAGAAATTATTCGCTTACCGTCATCCTCATTATTATCTGAGCAGCACTCGATAAAATTTTGCGATTTATTAGGACACATCCGTTTTAAATGGCCTTTTACACCACACTTTTTACATTTATAGCGAGTAAAACGACACGAATTCTCTCGATGTCCTGTATAGCCGCATGCTGTGCAGGTATCACTGCCGCTGGGTCGCTGCGTTGTAGCCGGTGTAGCACCGTGCCCCGGCGACCGCATGGCCGCCGCACGGAACGTGTTTTGCTTTGCTGACATTTTGAGCACGTGAACGGATTCTGTAGGATTCTCTAATCCCGCCATAGTTGATGCAGGAACCGATTGCTGTGCTCCCAGCCTTGCACTGCGAACACCATCCGAAATTTCTAACGCTTTGCTCATCGTTAATTTCTCTAGTTCCTTCGTAAAAAGTTGGTCACGTTCAGGACCCGGTGTCATGCCAATCACAAATCGGTCCCGTAGCGTCTCATCAAGTGTGTTAGCCGCAAAACTGCAGTCGATAGCTAGGCCCCGGACTCGAGCTGCCCACTCCGCCAGGTTCTCATGTTGTTGCTGTACGGCGGTGTGAAACCGAGCTCTCTCAGCGAAACCGCATTTTTTTGCTTTAAAATGCTTATCTAGTAAGCTCACCACGCCTTGGTAGTCGAGTGCACCAACTGCCGCGGGTAATGCGAGATCTCTCACAAGCTTATACGACTGTTCCGCGAAACTACTCAATAAAATCGCCCTACGTTTAGAACCGGATTTGTCAGCTTCCTCTCCTATATCGTTTGCTAAAAACCACTGTTCAAGTCTATCTTTATATAAAGACCATTCTTGAGTTTCATGGTTAAACAAAAATGAACCCAAAGAAATTTTCGACATTGCACTGCATATAATATTTACACACGGTACAAAAGAGCACGCGATTAGTTCGAGTCGTCCGTCGCCACTGTTTTATCTGAGAGGAATTCACTAACTAATAATTGAAACAACCGGTAGGTAGGAGCGCATGTATTCCAACTGAACTCTCGTGGACGCAGCCACGCGTATATCTACTTAATCTATACTTATAACTATAACAAAGAGAGGAACTCAACATCAGATATAAAGAACTATATTGGCTAATGAAACGAAACAGCAAGCTATCTACAGATAATAAGTTATTGATCTACAAGGCAATACTCAAGCCAGTATGGACATATGGGATCCAACTGTGGGGTAGCGCCAGTGATTCCAATATCATGATACTGCAACGAATGCAGAATATTATTCTCAGAACAATATCTCAAGTACCATGGCTAGTTACCAACAACGAGATCCATAGGCACCTACAAATGGATACTGTAAAAGAGGAAATTCAAGCCTTCACCAACAAATACCAGAAACGACTGGAAAAGCACCCGAATGCACTTGCGACTGAACTCTCCCGACAGAGCTGTGCTAAGCGTCTGAAACGGAAACACATATTCCAAATGCACCCAACAAACTGACACAGTTGGCTCCTGAGTAGATGTCCTCATTGGAAGACACACTCGACCTGACTCCAACCACATCTTCTAACAAACCTGCTTATAGTAGATTACTGATTGCAGATAAACCTAAAAAAAAAAAAAAAAAAAAAAAGTTGTGAACTTATGTCTAAATATTTTTGCTCAGTTTTTGATCCTATTGACACTAATCCTTTGCCCAGTCTCGACATTGATAGCCATGGTACTTTGTCTAAAATAACTTTGAGCAGTCATGACATAATTTTAAAGCTTAGGAAATTAGATCCAAATAAAGGACCGGGACCGGATGGAATACCTGCCAGATTCCTGAGGGAATGTGCCTCGGAACTAAGCACTCCACTCCTAATTCTGTACCAGTGGTCCCTTGACTCTGGCATCTTTCCTGCGGACTGGAGGGTGGCCCATGTAGTCCCGATCCTTAAATCTGGCGACCCTTCACAATGCAGTAACTACAGGCCAATCAGTATTTTGTCCACTTTTGCTAAAGTCTTGGAGAGCTTAGTTTATGACCATATTTTAAACCTAGTGGGTGCTACCATTTCTGATAAGCAACATGGATTTGTCAAAGGGAAGTCAACCATCAGCAATCTGTTGGAATATAAACACTATATATGTTCTGTGTTTGCTGGTGGCGGTCAAGTTGATTCAGTGTATACTGACTTCCAGAAGGCCTTTGACAAAGTCAGTCACAGGTTACTCTGTCGCTTGAGGCGTATGGGATTCACGGCAATTTACTTCGTTGGATTTGCTCATATTTAAGTAATCGCAGTCAGCTTGTCTACATTAAGGGGTTTTTATCATCTCCAGTGATTATTACATCCGGTGTCCCGCAAGGGTCTCATTTAGGGCCCCTTCTTTTCATTCAATTTATAAATGATCTCATTTCAAAGTTACAGTGTCCCTGTCTGTTATACGCGGATGATCTCAAGATTTTTACCTCTGTTTCAAAATCCAGCAATTGTCTCGCCTTGCAGAAAGATGTTAACACACTATTCGAATGGTGCTTGACAAATAGAATGTATTTAAACATCAACAAGTGCTTCATCGTCTCCTTTACTAATAAACGTGTTAAATTAAATCACGAGTACAAAGTTGGAGAACATATTTTAGACCGCAAGAGTGTGGCCAAGGATCTAGGTGTTCTGTTCGACGAAAAATTAACCTTTAGAAGTCACTATGACAACATCGTTAGCAGGGTTACCAACTTCTTGGATTCATAACTCGAACGACAAAACATTTTAAGAAACCTACATCATTTATACATTTGTTTAACACCTTGGTCAGGAGTGTCATTGAATATGGTTCTGTAATCTGGTCCCCTTTTTAAAAACTGCACAGTAGTAGAATTGAAGCTATACAGCGTAGAGCCCTCCGGACTGTCTTCTTCAGACTAGGTTATAGTCGTCGACGAATGCCACATTACGAGATGAGACTAGCTAGATTCGAATTAAATAAGCTTAGCACTCGCCGTGATCAAATTGGCTTAATCTGCCTACACAAAATATTGCACTCACACCTCATTTCTCCCTTCCTACTCTCCGAGATATGCATAAACATTAGACCTAATCCTCGCCACCCCAAAACATTTTTGTTAAATGTTTACAAAAATAATACCTCCTTCTATAACCCCCTAACTAGTTTTTGCCGCCAGTACAATGAATTATCCTTAGAAAAACAGGAAATTGATATATTTAATCCAAAACAAAATTTATTTAAAAAGCATGTTACAGATATCCTCAACCTCAGATAATTTTATTTTAATATTAATGTAATTGTAATTATAACTTTTATTTACAAAGAAAACATACATTCATCTACAATATTTACAGATGCCATTGTTGTTATGTCACACGTTGCTATAACTGATAAGTATAACTGTGATCTATTTATTTATCCATTTTTGTTAACTTTCATATATGTATATTTACTCAGTTAGCCTGCTTAACCGAGCTGTACGTTCACGTTTTTGGTTTGCAATCTAGAACAATACCTTTAGCCTTTAATCTGTTAATATAATTTACTGGTTGTTAACTGTTGTGTACGTCGTTGAAATAAATAAATAAATAAATAAATAAACAAACCAACATTGATATAGGTAGTCAAAATAATTTTATTATAACTTACAGAACAAAATTTTTCATCTGTGCTTGCAATCTTGTGGTGACCATTGATTTGTGTCCTATGTAACGAGGACACCGCAAACTTAAAAAATTACAAAAGTATAGTAATCCATGGACTACTGTTGTTTAGGAGGAAGACACCATCTGAATACTATTCTGACAATTGACACCTGAGACCGGAACAATCAGTCTTATTACACAGGGTTTTAAAACAGATGTTGTTGCTTTTAACATTATTGTCAAGAAAGTTTCAGCAATAGTGGCTAACTTGAAAACACTGTCTTATAATGTTTTGTACTAGCGGTTCTGCGCAGTTTCACCTGTGAAATTCCCGTTCCCGTGGGAATACAGGGATAATATATAGCCTATGTTACTCAGGGATATTGCATCTATCTATTGGTGAAAGATTTTCTAATATCATTCCAGTAGTTTTTGAGTTAATTTATAACAAACATAGAAAAATAAAAATCTTTTCTATTTACAATATTAGTGTAGATAGGTAACCCTGTCAGTTTTTTTGCAATGTCCTTTTTACATATTATTAAACTAATAATTCAACTAACTGTGAGCCTGATGCGAAAAATGTCTAGCTTCTGTACAATTTTCTATCTCAGATTTAATCCTTGGGATGAATTTTCAAAACTCCTTGCTCACACCCTATATTATGAACTGTAGTGCCAAAGTTCATGTTTCTAGATCCATCGCTTTAGGTTGTGCCTTGTCTGTCTGTCAGTCAGTTGAATTTGATTAAGTAGATAGTTATATCTATACCTACTAATAATATAAAGAGGAAAGATTTGTATGTTTGTTACAAAAAAACTCAAAAACTACTGGACTGATTTAAAAAATTCTTTCACCAGTAGAAAGCTAGAAGATCCGTGAGTAACATAGGCTATATTTTATTCCGACGGGAACGGGAACTACCTGCGCGGGTGAAACCACGCAGAACCGCTAGTACATAATATATAAACAGCAGATTAACAGTCTGCCCAACTTAAAAATACTGTCTGTTGAATTTTCAACTAAAAATTAATCTGTCATTAACATTGCATATGATATTTTCAAAAAGAAATTCTGTACAAATTTGTAAACTCCTTTATGTTTTTCTGCAGCTTACTTCATTTTTAAGCTCTTCACTTTCTTAATGGAGAACATAGTAGTCATAAAAAAATGGGATGGGTCAATGAAACCCACAACATAATACAATTTTAATCTCAAAGTATTTTTTTACGAATATCATGGTTTGACGACGGCCAACTGTAAAAAGATTGCAAAATGTTTTGTAGTATAGATAACATACTGCATCAACTCCAAATAAACGAAAACAATCCAGAGGATAATGATTACGGTTTCACAATTATTGTAAGCAATACAAATACGAATTATCTAAAAAGCAGATTGTATTCATAACAGGGGGCCAATTCTACTAAATTTCAACGGTTACAGTTGGATGACAATGACATGATCAGTCGATGGCGTTATTTGCTCTGAAAAGTGGCAAAATAACACCATTGTCTGACCATTGATATGTCATAGTCATCCAATTAAGACCATTGACATTTAGTGGAATTGGCCCCCAGTGTAGGTAACTACATGTTACTGATAAGAAACAAACCAAGTCTATTTTCATCAGATGCCTAAATACCTAAATTTTGCGAATTTTCATGTTTCAGATCGAATGGCGTGACCCCTGGTTGATAGGTCTATTATCTTTCCATGTCCTAGTAACATTCACATGTTTTTCAACAAGAAATTATGGAAATTTTCAAGTCATTCTTTTCATAACACTATGTAAGTATAATATATTTTGTTTACCCATTGATTGTCGCGAGCGCAGATACGCGCTCTAAACGGGTTCCAAAAAATTAATCTTTTAGACATTGCATAGCGTCCAATTATTAAAAAATTGAAAATAATTTTGCTTACATATAACAATTCCTAGTTTTGAAGTGTGAAGGCTATTTTCGTTTATACTTGAGTTACTAGTTTATTAATTAAAATTATTAAATATTCTCACGCCTCTTATCCCCGAGGGGGAGGCAGAGGTATTCCATTTCTGGATATACCCACTTTTCACGAGATATTCCTTGGACCCTAAACGTGACAGGTGGTGAGACCATCGCCAGACCGGGTCATTTACACATGTCTCAGAATTAATTCTGGGACCTGCGGGTTTCCTCACGATGTTTTGCTTCACCGTCGAGCTAGTGATAAATATGTACGGAAGTTTTGAAAGTCGTTGGTAAATGTTTGTTAATATAATATATTCTTTAATAAATTACGTAGGTACTTTTTTAGGTAGTCTCGTGGTCAAGGTGATAATTATATTATATTACGAAATATTTTGATAATGTCATTACTAGCAGCACCCCGCGGTTTCACCCGCGTAGTTTCCGTTCCCGTGGGAATACGGGGATAAAATAAATATTATGTGTTATTCTGATGTACCTATAAGCTATATAACTGTAAAGTTTCATTAAAAACCGTTCAGTAGTTTTTGCGTGAAGAGGAGGATTAGGTACCTCTTTAAAATGCGACATAAAGAATATATTTCATATATCACGCGGTGGCTTTATTGTTTACAATTACGATAAATGTTTCTTATGGTCTAGACTAGATAACAATACATTCAAAGAGATAACAATATACCTAAGTAATTATTCCTTGAATGACCCACTATTACTACATATTATCTACCTACCTAGTATTTAATGTTATAGTGTCTGTCTTATTATGCTATTATGCACTATTACATTTGTGGCGAAGCGAAGTCATGACTAGCCCCGTAGCTATTGCCTGGCAACAGGAGCATTAATAAAATATAATCCGCCTTTAAAGGCCGCAAATTGAGATCTCCCCGGGACGCCAATGAACCTATAGCTACGGCGCTGGTTATGATGTCTTAGTCTAGAAATTACTCAATCACAAACAACGGCATAGATAAAGTACTTAGTAGGTACTATATATTGCTTCGATCAACGATACCAACAGAATATATTGTTTCACAATTCAGTGAGTTCGTTATTCTCGCATCACCTGTAGACAGACCGTGATGAACTGATGAGAGAGACAGATAAACATTGAAAACCCCATCAATATAATATGTTTAGTACGAATTGAGTGATGCATGCAAACTTACACAAAAAATATTTATTTGTTTAGCATTTAGGTAATTTAATATCATATAGTCCGTAAATATAAATTTATTTCTTATTATCCCCTTTTTCCAATAATCCTGTCGTCAGTAGACCAATTAAAACTTTTTTAGTTACTATGAGACTGTATATATTTCGATTTAAAAATTTTAAGTATGGTGGGTGCGGTTTAGAAATTTTTAATATATTTTTCAGTGCTTTTGGTGTACTTTTCGGAGAATATAAATGAAGTCGCAGCAAGGAATTGGACACTATTCTCAAGACAACAATACTTCGACAGTAAAGGCTTGTTCATATCAGTCGTCTTCTCCATTCCTATCCTGCTCAATTGCATGATAATGGTGGTAAGTTGAAATCTTGTCAAATTGTTATATTGCATTTTTGCTTAGATATGTCTATTGGCTTGAAATGCGAAAGTCCCCTTAAGTTTGTCGACTATACATAGCATTAAGTGTTTGCAAGTTTGATGTATTTTTAAGCTATTGCATAGCTTCTATCGCGGGCCTCGAGCGCGGGGACCGAATCCAGAAATTCCGTAACGAAAAAAACCTCACGCTCCCCACTCCGACGGGCACGGAGGTCCGAGTCCGACTCGGACTCGGACCCGGACCCAGACCCGGACCCGGACTCGGACTCGGACTTGGACCCGGACCCGGACCCTTACTCGGACCCGGACTCGGACCCGGACCCGGCTGTGGACCCGGTCCCGGACGCGGACCCGGACCCGGACTCGGACTCGGACTCGACGCCGGGTCCGAGTCCGAGTCCGAGTCCCAGTCCGAGTCTGAGATAAAAGTTGCATAATCCAAAGTCCTTCTTAATCTTTGTAAGGAATGCGCCCATTTTGCGCATGACAAGTTTGCTAAGATTATTTTTGCTACTTTTATATGCAGCTCAAAAAATATTTTTTGGCTTCCCCTCTAAGTGCTTACCAAAATTTTATTAAACAGTAGCAGCTCATTGCAGCTCAAAAATAATTGCAGCCATCCAGAATGACATAAAATGCTGATAGGTTTTGTAATGTTTGCTGGCCATGAGTTGCTGACCAATTAGCTATTTCTGCTTACAGATTATATTTTTCTGCTTACAAAAATACGAATACTCTGCTAACCATTTAAATAACACCCGTGTGGCTTGAAGGCCGTGCATTGTCTAACGTCGTTTCTTTTCGGCAGTCTTGTTGATACAAAATGCTATGCAGTAGCTTTACCGCGGCAGTCCCCGAGTGCCACACGTCTTTTTTGTTCCATATCAATTCTATTTTGAGATCAGAACAATGTTTGTTTTGTATAATTTTTGTTCATCAATACTGCATTCTGAGACAATAAGCCACCAAGTCACTTAGTCAGAAACAATAAATAAGTCTTTATTTATTGTTTTTGAGTTAGTGGCTGGGTGTTTCTAAAGATCGGGGCCCGGGTTTGATTCCTGGAGAGACTGGAGTCGTATGAGTTTTTCAGAAAGTCATCTGAGGGTTCTAATCGTTTTAAGCAATCTCCTCCTGACAACCTTGGAATGGATGAATTACTTAATGTCTATTTTCATTTCTTTATATACCCTAGCTATCTCGTACATTTGTATCGTATTCGCACGAGAAAGAGCGAGATAAAGCAGTAGACAACATTTTGTCAGGGCGCTTATGTTAGCTAAACAGAAGAGATGCTTCAATGCCTGTACGCTCAACACAAGCCGGTAGACAAGATATTGTTCTGCCTTCAACTGTCACTTATGTATCGAAAATGACGTCATCCGCTCGTAACGTAACAAAATAAGATTTTACTCGCGCGCGACATACTGTCTACCGACTTTGTGCTACCGGTACCGGTCTGAATAGTCTGATTGTTGTAAAAAATTGTCGAGTTTGCCACAAAATTATATTTCATCCCCTTGAACTATTTAGTCATTGTTTTAACCCGCTAATTAGGATATAAAACCTATCTTGCAGATCATTCATTCCGTGGGAAACTTAATTAATAACAGAATATCAAATCGTTCTCATGGATGTTATCAAAGAATCGAACTAAATATTATATTCAATTTTAACTAAAATGATAATTAAAAGTGAATTAGGTAGTAAATAACTGTGTCGCTCTTAATTTCGTGACATTTTTTAAATTCCTATCGTCAAAATATGGGATTGACGGATCTAGAATGAAATATTAATACAATCAGGACTTAATGACAACTACATTTTAAATTTCCTGTGTGGCTCTCTACTTAAAATTGAAACCACTATGATGTTAATGATTATGAAATCCTTAAACCATCCTCTTATTATCATCAATCCCTTGCAATACACTGCAGAGTTATGGATACATCTGACCTTATTACAAAGATTACAAAACGGGGATTAAAGTTAAACAAACAGGGCTATGATATCTTATTATTTTATTGATCAATGATTATGTAAGTCTATAACAATGTTAAAAAGTGACGGCGTCTATTTTAAACAGTGTCTAACTTTAGATCCCGTTTTGTAAAGGTTTGTAACCCCGATTGACTCTTGATATTAAATAAACATATAAGAGCGCTTACAGACTAGCAATAGCCGGCTAACGGCCGACACAATATGTGACAGCGCCCAGTCATTTAATCGGCTCAGTAAGCGTACTAAGTAAAAAAAGCAACAAATAAAGAATATGAGACTTTAAAATTTTATTTTTGGCAATGCACTTTGATTTGTCAAAAACAGTGAAAAACATAAATACCGAATAATACCTACTGTAGAAAAGAAAATAATAAATACGATACAAAATACAAGCCCGACAATCATTGAAAATAATGAAAGAATTTTACATCAATAGCGAACCAATAAACAACATCAAAATTTTGTTTATGTTACAGGGATCCTGGCTATATCAATCGACGCAAATAATGACGAACTTGAAAAAAGCGCAGCTTAGGCAGCGCTTGAAAGAATTGAACATGCTCAAAGAACAGCAACACCAGAAGTTGGAGTAAAAGATAAACTAGGAAAAAGTCAATTACAAAGTTTGTGATAGTGGAGAGGTAATATTTTTGCTAATGTTACTGTTGGAATTGGATTGATATCGTACCTACTGTTATTACTTGACGTGGTGATAAATCACAAAGATTTTATGTATAATTTTGTTTAATTTAATTAGAAAGACGTTAAAGTAAGTCGCCATGTTGGCCATGGTTATTAGGATGACGGAACAAATGGCAATTTTTTTTAGTTATTTTTCAATTATCTTGCCTTATTAATAATTATTACACGCTTTAATTGAATCGAATGAGAAAGAAAATTGACTTACGTATCTTTGTTCCTATTTTGAATCAAATTAGAATACCTAAAGAAAATATAAAAGCTTATGTCATAGTCTAAAATTATATTGTCTATTTTTTTTTACGTATAGGTATATCCCACTGACGGAATAACATATTATTTAATTTAATTACTACTTTATAATTGGTATTGTGTTCTTTGATATCACAGTAAGCAGGATCCATTATTTTTGTTTAAGTATGCATTTTACATATTTATGTCCAAAACGATTGCCACCACCAGTTTTTTCCCAATTATTGCATTTCCTGTCACTACAACTTTTACATTGACCTATCTATGTACTTAATTAATTTACCAGTTCTTTATAATACATTTATTTTGTTCCGATATGTAAAATAATCATGATTTTATATATATGATTTTAGATATATATATAAGTTTACTCCCATGCAACTTTGATTCAAATTATAGTACAAGAAGTATAGTGTAGTTATGTAATTATTAAATTCAAATTAAAAAACTATGTGTTTATTCAATAAAACTGAAATACTTATATTTATCATGAATAAAAAAATTTAATGCAATACCACAAAACGGTGCATTGTGTCTAAACTTATACATTGTTTAAAATAAATGGTGAAACTTTCACAATGACTAAGTTAGACACGTTTTAAGTAAGGGCCGTAAGTGTTTAATTTCGTTGTACAGTCTTGTTGTATATTTGTTATGAATTGTAAATTTGTTTGTTTATTTGTGATTAATAGCTAATAAATAAGTGATTGGTTAATTGTTTACAAAAACAACAACCATTCGAAAAATATCACATCGGGACTTATGGATGGGTATTGATGAGAGGTATCGTAAAGAAATATTAACTTTATTTTAAACGCAATACGATCGTTTAGAACCCGCTAGATTTATGGCGTCCGTCGTGTGTGTAAAATAGAATATTGTGTATATTTATTTAATTCCAATTTATTTTGCAAAACGCATTTATTAACATCATGAGTATATTTTCAGTCATTTGCGTTAATTGCGTTATTATAATTTATGCTTGATCAGAACATCAATAACGTTTTTCTGTAATCTTATACCTTATTTATACATCATAATTCTTTATACGAGTATGTATGTAGGTATCACTGATTTCGTATTTAATACACAGACAAATACAGCCTGTAGATCCCGCTGTACGGGCAAATGCGCTTTCCAAACTTATGCACATCAACATATAAGTGATTTTGATATAAGTTCTTAATCACTTAATACGTAGTTGCCTACATTTTAAGTTTCTGTGATCAAGTCACTAATACGATATTACAAAAATGAGAATATGATCTACTCAGCCAGACATGCAGCACATACCTAATTAATTACACATTACAGACAAATTTAAACAAGGAATATAAAGTTAAGGATTATATATTAAGATTCATCACATTATTACTTCTTAAATAGTCACATAGAATGATAGATTTCAACACATTGTTGCTACATTCGTAGTTGTGTTTGTTTGTTTGTAAATATCAAAACAAATCTACTTTAATTTTACGATTATTTACTAGCAGCGCGGTATATTATTTAAACTGAAAAAAAAATCTTTCATACTAAAATGGCTTCGGGTACAATAATTTTAGTTTGGTATCTTTTACGAAAGCTTCTCTGCATCGCACCCACTTTTTAAATAACAAATTAATACACGCCGAGTCTAACTTAGTGGGTTGCTGTTTTATAATATAAAATACAAAGTGGATTTCGTCTAGATTTCGTAGTTTGGAGAATTGTTGCGGTTTTTTTTACTCAGTTGTTCAGAAACATCTTTTTTTTTATTGCAACCTGACATATTTAAAAACCGGCCAAGTGCGAGTCGGACTCGCGCACGAATGGTTGTGTACCATTATGTTTAAAAACGTCAAAAACACGCGTTTGTTGTATGGGAGCCCCCCTTAAATATAAATTTCAACTGTCTAGCTGTCGCGGTTCTTGAGATAGTCTGGTGACAGACAGACAGACGGACAGTGAAGTCCTAAGACTGTTCACTAATGATAGGGTCCCGTTTTTGCCCTTTGGGTACGGAACCCTAAAAAGTAATACTTTTAGTATTTTGTTTTATTAATTACATAGGTATGCTTTAATCATTTAGTAGGTCCAGGCATTATGATAATTGCATCTGCCATACATAAGGGTTTTGTGTACCTAAGTGTAGGAAATAAAATTTTAATAAAACATAAAACCATGTGTAAGTACCTAATAAAGGTCTGACTTATAAAGCCATATCCTAAATTTATCTAAGAGCAGTGATATCCGGAAGAGCAGTGATAGCCCGGACGGTTAAAGAGCCGGCCGAAAATCAGTGAGGCTCGAGTTCGAATCCTGGCATGTACCAATGAGTTTTTCAAAACTTACGTACATATTTATCACTAGCTCGACGGTGAAGGAAAACATCGTGAGGAAACCCGCAGGTCTCAGAATTAATTCTGAGACATGTGTAAACAGACCCGGTCCGGCGATGGGCTCACCACCTATCACGTTTAGGGGTCCAATATATCTCGTGAAATGTGGGTATATCCAGTAATGGAATACCTCTGCCTACCCCCTCGGGGATAAAAAAGGCGTGATATTATATTATTATTATTATATTTATTAAATTTATCTTTATGAATACCACAATATTTGTTATCTGTTCTAGTAGCATTTACATTACATTTTACATTACGCCGGTCCGGCAATGTGCTCACCACCTATCACGTTTAGGGGTCTAAGAATAAAATCTGGTGAAACGTGGATATTTCCACAAATGGAATACCTCTGCCTACCCTCTCGGAGATAAAAAGCGTGAGATAATTAATTTATTTAGCTTTTGTATATTTCATAATTACATTTTCAGGCAAAGAATTAGCGAGACAAATATTCGTACATTGGTACTATTAAATAATTAAATATAAGAATAATTATGCTCAAAATTTTCCGTCAACGACCAGTCGGTCGCAGAAACATGTGGTTTTTTGACCTTAAATACTGGTCATTGTCTTGTAATACTTCACACTAAGAACCGAAACACATAACCGCGTTGCGGCGAAATACCTGCCCAAAAAAAGAGCCCAACAAGCAAGCGAAAAGTAGTGCGAAAATAATTGCTCTATATTCAGATGGAAACCAAAATCGTCCAAGTGTGAGTCCGACTCGCACAAGTAGGGTTCCGTACCATCTTACAATATGGAACGCTACATATTTTTAAACAAAAAAAAACACGTTTCTCTTCCTATCTCGCTTAAATTTGTATTTACACCGGCCACACTGTGAATTTCAAGTGTATACTTGTTAAATTATTATTACGGTTTAAAAGATACAGGCCCATGACAGTAGGACGGACAGACTGGAGCCTCAGTAGTAGAGTCTTATTGGCCACCTTTGGGTACAGAACCCTAAAATAAATTTTGATTATTTCAGAAAATTAGTCACTATACAATATGCGCGCAGACTTAATACGTAGATAGTAATTTAATTTGATTATATCGCTAGAAATAATATTCAGACAATAGTTCAACTTGTGCCTAAGGGATTATAGTTAGCGGATTGGGCATTGATATATTAGCTACGATAAATATTAATTAATAATGTAATCAAGTTATTAATTTAGGCAGGGTGATAAAATGTATAGTCACTACGAATAGATTTTGTTCAGAATAATTTGTTGTAATCATAATAATTAATATACGCTGGCCTTTCCGATTACGTCCATAAGTGTAGTGAGCCGACGAGAAATTACCATTGTGTATTTACTAGGACTCAAGTTGTTGATGAATAAAATGGAAGACTGAGCTGTGTAGTGTAGTGAGATCTGGAAGTCATATATTTAAGTTAAACGACTACTTATTAACTCTTCACATACAGTTCTACCATGAATTCACTATAATCAATAATTCAATTTTGCATAGATTGCAATGTGAATATTGAATAGCGAGTTTTTTACAGTAGAGTGTGAATTTCTGGCGTTTACTATAATGTCAAAATCTAAATAGTTATACGAATAGATGCAAAAAGTAAATGTGGGATATTTATATGCTTCTCCGCTTACTAACCATGTAGTACCTATAAAATCTAATATACTTAAGCTAAAATAAAGTTTGTTTTGGTTTATGAATGCTTGAAATAAACGAATTGAATAAAACAAAATATCTACTTTTATTTTTAATTATTTATTTACCAATTCTTATCACAGTTTGTTGTACAAGAAATGAACCATGAAGACCAACATTACTGATTCTATATTTATTTGGCTTCTTCTACTTTGGCCTTGGTACAGTCTATGTCCATGACATATGACTTATGAGTTATGAGTCCCCGGACAACAATATTGGGTCTTCAACTTTTTTCATATTTCATTTGGTAATGGGCAGTAAAATTAAAATGTAACGACTTTTAATGAAGTCTGAAGAAGAAGTCTATACTATGTCTCATTTTCTAACGGAAACAAAACACTCCGGATTTCCTGACACAATTCCATATTTGTGATAATTCAATGAAGAACCTAGAAGTTTACAGAAAGTAACTGGCAATTTGCCTTGACTTTAATAAATACTAAGATATCATATAAATAAAATAAGTAAACAGCCGTACAGCTTAATCAATTGTAGTCATTGCTTCTGCGCCGTGGTCTTGAAGCTGTACGGCTGTTTACTTATTTTATTTATATGATATCTTAGTAATCTGTAAATTAAATTTGAACATGTAATACCTACCAAAGGAAACTTCATTTTTCGCCTGTCCGCCGATGTCTCCTGCCTTGCAGTTCCTGAAGGGAGGGAGCGAGCGACAATGACATTTCATCTCTTTTCCACATGTTATGATCCCGAATGCAGTGACTCTCTGGGACTTCTGTTTTGCGGTCTTACCCTACTCGGACTATCAGTAGATTACTGGGGATTCTAGATTGAATACCAGTCCTGGATTGGATGTATATAAGCTATTTAAGCAATTGCTTAGGGCATCCCGTCTAGGAGGCACCAAAGACGACGGAGAAAAAAAAACGATCACACGAAAGATTATGCAATTTCAAAATCAGCACGTTTTAAATTGACGTTCGGTTCGGTCGCATCTTATGACCACATGTGAAATCATGTTGTGCCAACCTCAACGTTACGTATTACCATTTTTTTAAATTAATTCTTTGTAGTTCATATAAGGATAGGGGGGGCACACGGGAAGATTGCTTAGGGCATCATGTGACCTCAATCCAGCACTGTTGAATACTTATTCAATTAGGAACACGGTTTATACATAAATAGTTACTTTATTTACTAATTTGGATTCGATTCACTTGTTGAGAACCCGTTGGCAACGATCTTCTCCTTGACCTCTTTTATCATGAGCTCCACCAGATTGTCGATGTCGACTTCCGGTTGCCACTGCCAATCGCGTTGCGCCTCGCTGTCGTCGAACACCTGCGGCCACGAGTCAGCTGGAATTTTAAAATGGTGGACATTAAATAGAGTGCGACTTAGATATAGTTGTCGCATACATATCATCTGGAAAACGGGTCATCACCGCCTTAACTCGAGCCGTTTAGTAATATTTGTAAAAAAAAAACTACTATCAGCATCGCAAGAAAAATCAGATGAAGAGTACCCGAAACCGAATAGCACGTAGAGTGGATAGATAGGTAGACTGGAGTTCATAGCAGGTGGTCTGTCTATTGTCTCTGGCTAACCCGCTGAAAAAGGGGAGAGCTTAGGTAGGTGCCTACGTATGTAAGGTAGGCCCTGTACAAAAATCTCAAATCTTGTCAGGCGGAAGATCTTCCCTTTTTACGATTGAGGACTATCCACCTCAGCTCCTTCACAACTTTATGACTGGATTAGTTCAACGCAGAGTGACCAGTGGCGGATTACCCTTAAGGCAAACTATGCATGTGCCTAGGGGCGCGAGGGCACAAACGGGCGCCCGGGCGTAATTGTAAAACAAAGAAAAAATATAATTAATTGCGCCAGTAAGTACCTACTTACACAAAAAAACTACTATTTTTGCTTACAACCTCAATTATATAAATTTAACGGATGTTACTATCTCACCGCAACTTCCTAGGGCGCGCCACATCGGTTTCGGTCAAACTATAGTACCTAAGAGTTATTTACAATATGGGGGCGCCTATAAGATGGCGCTCTCAATCCTCGACCCTCATGGATTAAGGGTAAAAGAATTTTGTTCGAGTAACATTACAGTGGTGGCAAACGCGAAGGTTTGCTTAGTTGGCGTTCGCTTACTACGTGTCAGTGAGACTTATAAGTTGGTACCTACTATACTTCTTTAGAGAGTAGCGTACTTACTTTTTATTGGACGAGTCTAGCCTCAGTGTCCCCAGACACAGAATAGACCACAACTTTTTTTTTCTAATTCTAGATATATTTTTTTTTAAAAAGAAGAACTTCGGTATAGTACCTGGTTAACCTAAAGTAATTAGTCAAGTTGTGTTTTCCTCCTAAACTTAAGTAAAGATAATAATAAACAAATAATTCTGGGACCTGCTGATTTCCTCACGATGTTTTTCTTTTACCATTGAGCTTGTAATAAATATTTAGTACCTACGCAAGTTTATTGCAAAACTCATTGGTTAAATATGTGCCAGGATTCGAACCCGAGCCTCAGGAATGAAAAGCGGAGTTTTCACTGATCTTTCAATTGATAAAACATAATAATACCTGTTAGTAAATAAAAACTTTGTGACGCACGTTCGCGGGCCAAACACGGAGACACGAAATTAATTAACGCACACAAATATTGACTTCTTATTGAAACCTGTCTTGTCTATCCAGTCTCAACACCAACTGAACCAAAAGACTCGTCAATAGAGTTGCGTCATTTTATCATCAGGTTCGGTCTCTCTAAGTAGATTAAACCCCAGTTTCCGAAACGCAAAAAAAAAATATCTCACCGACCGACTGTTAAATCTCTGGTCAACTATTCAGGGAGCTTCGATATTCGATATCGGAAAATCTGTCGAACACTTTCGAGATGGGCTGATGTTGGTGTCGAAAACTTTCGAGATAGGCTGATGTTGGTATTGAAAACTAATGTCATATATGTGACATATTAAGGATTCGGAAAATTTTCCGTGACTGTCAGAAACGCCTAGAATAAAGTTTCCGAAGTCGATAGATTCGACATCGGAAAATTTTTCACTCAATCTGAATCGAACGGAAACGGTATCGAGTCTCCGTGAATACCTACGCTGAATGGTTGTTAAAAAGCGATGATTTTATTCAGCCAATTAGAACAAATAAACATGGTGTTAAACAGTAGGTCAGCTAATTTTAGTTTGATTTGTCTTTTGGTGACTGAAGAGTTGAGTCCTCCAGATGGACTCTACCACAAGAATTAGTCTGGCTTCGATTCCTAGTTACTAAATGTTGAATAGTCGATTCTTGGTAATGATAAGTAGGTAGGTGGGTACCTAAGTATATTTAGTCTATACAATCTGCACTAATATTATAAAGAGGATAGAATTTCTATAACTATTATATATTAATGTTTGTAACGAATAAACGCGAAACTACTGGACCTAAGTATACTTATTTCAAAAATTCTTTAACTATTATAGAATGCTAGAAACAATAGGCACCTAAGTATCCCTAAGTAACATATATCTTACTATATTTTATCCACGTATTCCCACGGGAAAGGGAACTACGAGGGTGATACCGCGCGGAACAGCTAGTAACATACCTAATGGTATTTATCTCATGATGACATTATAAGTGTTTGTTGAAGAATCCTTACCTAAGTAAACTTTAAAAATTTGTTGTCTTTGCGCTTTTACGGGGTTTTGCAATAGCCATACTATCAAGCTAAGGTACCTCTTACATAAGCGTTAGCGCTGCGAAGGCATTTTTTTGTTGTTGTACAAACTAGGCATTCAACACGGGCCGGGAAATCAGTTTGCTTTAGTACCAACGTACTACCAGAGACCAGTTTAAATAAAAACAAACTGGTCTCTGGTACTACTAAGATATCAGAAACCTAAATGAAAATTCAGTGGCGCTTATTGTCACGGCTTATAATTATTTACCCTTGTGGTTTCCACAAGCTGGACCGCTCATGCAAAACCTATAGCTACGCCCGTTAGGAGGTGCATGATTTTGTAGTCCACCAAGTTTAATTTTCGGCTCACTGTGGGTGTGCGTGCCATCTCTGCATTGACATCAGAACCTTGGAGCCCCGGAGCTACAGAGCTGGCGAGTGGCCTAAATTATTGTAGTGAAAATGTAGTAGTCAAAAACACATCTCTTTGAATTTGTAGTTCTATAGTTCTGGAGTTATTCGACCTGAAAGCTAGAAATCATCAGGTCGGTGTGGCCCCGAGATCTCAGTAATTAGGGCAGTAACGGACGTTTGCTCTTAGACAAAGTTACTGTAATATTTAGGTAGTAGACAGAAAAACAAAGAATATAATTCTTAGTTCGATATTTTGGCAGTAATTCACGTTTGAAGTGCGTGACAATCAGGTCCCTGTAGCCCAGTGTTTTCTCTGAAACGAAGCATCCTAGCATAGTATGTTGTTTGAGTAAGTTTCTGTAGTTCTCGATTTAGGAATTCGTATGGAGCTAGTTTTTTATGTAGTTCTACGGTTTAATAGAATTTTGCACTCTTTCTAAAAACAATCAGAACGGTGTAGCCCAGTGTTTTCTCTGCAACGAAGCATCCTAGCATAGTATGTTGTTTGAGAAAATTTTTGTAGTTCTCGATTTAGGAATTCGTATGGAGCCCGTTTTTTATGTAGTTCTACAGTTTACGAATAATTCAGGTCGGAAGCTCCGAAATGACAGCTAACCTCACTCATTACATCTTTGGAATCAAACAAGCTAGCGAAACAGAAACTTACACAACGATTTAACATCCACCGAATAATAAGTGCGCAAAATTTCATAGAGATCCATGCAGTATCTGTAAAGGAATTTAATATAAAGACATTCGGTACCATTATCTGTATAATGGAAGAGGGTGACCATACAATTTATGTTAAAAAGGAAAAATATTCGAGCACTGAAATTTGATGGTGAAAGTAAGTATGATATGACATCAAATAGTAGGTATTTATTGAAATTTGCACTCCGGTTGTTTATTCGTAAGTTTTAACATTATGTAAATAAATAACTAAAAATGGTTTTTATAGTTATTTATTGAATTCTAATACCCATGGTGGGTTTTTTAGATTGTGGTTTGGCTAATTGCTCGAACTAAACAAAGTCCATATATTATGGTATTTAAAGTAGTTACCTACTACCTACGGTTTCTTTTGTGCAAAGGAATAAAAAAGAGTTGACCATGTGAGTCTTAAAAAAAATTTAACCAAGGGAAATACTTATTACTTTTCTGGGAGTAACATTTTTCCACTGGAACGGGACTGACGCGAGTGAAATTATTAGGCGCCGCTAGTTTAATATAAACTTCAAGCAGGTTCTACTTATTTGAAAAATATGGGCCATTGATATATTAAGTGATGTTTTAGCAACTATTTAAATACCTCGTGATACGAGGTAATGTTTAAACTAACCCATACCCAAAATCACGTGTATTTTTTAGAGTCTCTAAAAAACTGGAGAGCCAAGCTCGGGTGTTGTATACCTGCTTCGTAATAATAATACTTATATAATTATTGACTGCTACACACGACACTTATTTTTATAACTAGCGGATGCCCAGTGGCGTTGCCCGTGCGGATTCCGTTTATTCCCGTTCCCGTGGGAATTTCCGAAAATCCCTTCATAGTGGTTGCCTACAACATATTTAAGACACCTACATACCAAATTTCATATAGCGGGTCCCAGCGGCGTTTTCCCGCGTGGATTCAGTTTATTCCCGTTCCCGTGGGAAATTCTAAAAATCCCTTTATACCGGTTTCCTACGACACCTTCATACTATTTTTCCAGTTTCTAGGGGTTATCGTTTCGGAGTAGTACGTATTTCTCTTTTTAACCAGTTTTTATATTTTCCAGTGGGAATGAGATATTTTTCTGGAATAAAAAGTACCCTAGATGTTGACCCGGGTACTCAGTTATCTCTATACCAAATTTCATTAAAATCCGTCCAGTAGTTTTTGAGTGATGCGTGCACAACCATTCAGACAGACAGACAAAAATTTCAAAAATTGGTGTTTCGGCATCTATATCGATAACTATATACACTACCGTTAAAATTTAAAAAAATATTTAATGTACAGACACGGCCCCGTTAGAGTTTTATTATATGTATAAATCTAGAAAATCAGATGAACAACTCTTTTTTATTCCTTTGCACAAAAGAAACTGTGGGTAGTAGGTAACTACTTTATACCATATTAAATGGACTTTTGTGGTTAAAAAACCACCATGGGTATTATCTATATAAATAAAAATGAATTGATGTTCGTTAGTCTGATTAAAACTCCAGAACGGCTGGACAGATTTTGATAAAACTTTTTGTGTGGGTTAGAGTGGGTCCAGGGATGGTTTATACGGTGGCACAACGAAGTCTGCCCGGGCCACTAGTAATTCAATAAAAAACCATGTTAACTATTTTTAGTTATTTATTTACTTAATGTTAAAACTTACGAATAAACAACTGGAGTGCAAATTTCAATAAATACCTACTATTTGATGTCATATCATACTACTTTCACCATCAAATTTCAGTGCTCGAATATTTTTCCTTTTTAACATAAATTGTATGGTCACCCTCTTCCATTATACAGATAATGGTACCGAATGTCTTTATATTAAATTCCTTTACAGATACTGCATGGATCTCTATGAAATTTTGCACACTTATTATTCGATGGATAATAAATCGTTGTGTAAGTTTCTGTTTCGCTAGCTTGTTTGGTTCCAAAGATGTAATGAGTGAGGTTAGCTGTCATTTCGGAGCTTCCGACCTGAATTATTCGTAAACTGTAGAACTACATAAAAAACGGGCTCCATACGAATTCCTAAATCGAGAACTACAAAAATTTTCTCAAACAACATACTATGCTAGGATGCTTCGTTGCAGAGAAAACACTGGGCTACACCGTTCTGATTGTTTTTAGAAAGAGTGCAAAGTTCTATTAAACCGTAGAACTACATAAAAAACTAGCTCCATACGAATTCCTAAATCGAGAACTACAGAAACTTACTCAAACAACATACTATGCTAGGATGCTTCGTTTCAGAGAAAACACTGGGCTACAGGGACCTGATTGTCACGCACTTCAAACGTGAATTACTGCCAAAATATCGAACTACGAATTATATTCTTTGTTTTTCTGTCTACTACCTAAATATTACAGTAACTTTGTCTAAGAGCAAACGTCCGTTACTGCCCTAATTACTGAGATCTCGGGGCCACACCGACCTGATGATTTCTAGCTTTCAGGTCGAATAACTCCAGAACTATAGAACTACAAATTCAAAGAGATGTGTTTTTGACTACTACATTTTCACTACAATAATTTAGGCCACTCGCCAGCTCTGTAGCTCCGGGGCTCCAAGGTTCTGATGTCAATATCTCTGCTCGGTGTGCGTAGGTGTCTAAGTTAGTAAGTAGGTACTATTACATATTCTGTGGTATAGGGTATATCCACACTATTTTGCTAGGTTTAGCTATTTAGAAATCTGTATACCTACTTACATACTAAAAACGTTACACAGCTACCTAAATTAAGAGCATCCTATTGCAAACCGAGCTATCTAGATTTACAGTGATAAACATCAGGTAGAGTTTCGCAATCATATATACGCTCGAGGCTTTCAACAACGTTTGTTCTAAATACATCGCATTAGGATCCTTACAAACCCTATAGTTAAGTATTTCGTAAGCGCTTAAAATGCTTTGTTTGTGACAAAAGGCAAGGAATTTAAAAATATTAACACCTCAAAAGCAAATATCTATAATTTGAATGGACGGTAATTGCTACACTCTACAACTTGGTCTTTATTTACTAATAATTTAGCTGTTACGTACCTATTCATTTTATGACGTACCTACTCGTAAGTCGTAACTGAGTGATTCCACAGGTTCGTCCAAATCTGAGCTAAATTGTGGAATATTTTTATTTGTAATGGTTTCGCGTAATTTATCAATTAAATTATTCGGATACTATCTAGGTGTAGTCTATCGTGGAAGGCACCCGGAAAAATGCTTTCCTTTTCAAAAAAATAAATGGAATGTAATGATGGTATGGAGGGTAATGAGAAGTGGTGAGAGTGTAATGATTTAGGGCAGAATGGAATGAAAATTTTACTACTAAAATAGAGTATATTGTATTAATTAATGGGTCTATCTAACTAAAATTTATAGGTAAGTTATTTATGCGTAGTGAATTATTTGTTTTATGCAATCAAAATCATATAAATCATCAAGTTTATTTTATTTTATGAGTTTTTCAAAATCTTACTTACATATTTATCACTAGCTTGACGGTGAAGGAAAACATCGTGAGGAAACCCGCAGGTCTTAGAATTAGTTCTGAAGCAGGCATTATATGTAAGACATACCCGGTCCGGTGATGGGCTCACCGCCTATCACGTTTAGGGGTCGAATATACTCGTGTAAAGTGGGTATTTTCAGAAATTGAATACCTTTGCCTACCCTCTCGGGGATAAAAGGCGTGAGATTTTTTTTTATTTTTTCATTTGAGGATTATATTATTATTTATAATCAACACAAAAATGACATTGAACACCAGTATTTGTAAAAATAATATACGTGGTACATACAACAAGCTTTATAATTTATTTATGTATGTTCAAAAACTGTGAACGTTTGTTGCATTATTAATAACATTATAAAATTTAACAAAAGATAGGTACACAAATTTGTACACTAATCCATCAACAAAAGATCTTTTCTCGTTTTTAGAAAGACTTCTACTTTTTCGATACTCCTCGATTCAGTATTTCACTAAATAAAAAATTTTTCTTTACACTCTATTTTATCAGTCTCAATATCTTCAATTACTTTATATCTTCAATTACTATATTTTTTATTAGTCTTCCTAATTCTCTGCTGTCGCTCTTGATTAATTTGTTTTCTTAGCATACTCTTTTTCTTCTGAAGTTTATCTATTTCTTTCTGCAAATTTCAAATAATTTTCAAATAATAACGACTCTTGAATTACCTTCGTTCAGATTTTTACTTTATGATACTTTAAGCGTAGTTTGTGTTGTTCTTCTGGTACCATATATTAAACTAAAAGAATCAAAATCTGCAGGCTCTGTTAAATTACGAATACGATCTTCAGTTACACTGACAGGTGGCGAATTTTATATCAAAGTAAGTTGTATTTTCTTTTCTTTCTTTAACTTATTAATATATTCACTAGAGTTTTTCTGCCATCTTTTTATCGGGTCTCTTTTTTGCCTGTCGCGTCGGTCATTTTCTTCTTCTTCCTTCTCATTAGATATTGTTTTCTTTCTTTATCTTTTTTCTAGTCTATATCCTCCTTTTTTATTTTTTTGGCTAACTTTTCTTGTTTAATTGCTTTATTCTCTCTAGCCATAGTCGTACCTCATACCTAAATAAATAAAAAATAATCTCACGCTTTTTTATCCTCGAGGGGGTAGGCAGAGGTATTCCATTTCTGGATATAACCACTTTTCACGAGATATACTTTGGACCCCTAAACGTGATAGGTGGTGAGACCACCACCGGACCGGGTCTGTGTACACATGTCTCAGAATTAATTCTGGGACCGGCTGGTTTCCTCACGATGTTTTCCTTCACCTTCCAGCTAGTGATAAATATATACCTATTAACAAAATAAACGATTTTATAATACAATAAGTTCTGCGAGTAGGTACCTAGAAAAACTGGCACCCTCGACCACCGTTCCTGAGACTAATTTTCCATTCTGGACCGAACTATTTATAAGTTTATTTTATAACTAACCTTAATAATTAAAGATATCATCATGTTTGTCTTAGCTGCAAGTGATGTGTAATATTTAAACAATAAATAAATAAATTATGAGCTATTACTAAAATGTGTTCATTACATTCCAAAACACTTCATTCCCTTCCGTCTAAAATTTTAAGAATATGGAGTGTAATGATACGGAGGGGAATGAGATTTTGGATGATTATCTCGATTTATTTTAAAACAAACCGGGCATTTATCCTAGTAAAAATTACTGTTAGATGGCTACCTGTGAACTACATTTTTATCGCAAAAACATATTTTTTTTTAAAAGCGCTTTCATAATAAACAAATGGAGTGTAATGAGTACTTATCCGTGACAAACTCGATATTCAGAACTAATAATGAATATATATTTTTCCACGGCGACACGCGTCTGTCCTCAATTCAATGTTTCGGTAGTATAGGGTCCGTGGGAGGTGAAGGCGACTAGCTAACACATCAATAGGGTTGTACGAAAAAGTTAAGACGATATCTATTTGTGTGGAAGGTAATGAAGATTTTCGTGTGACAAAATTTTAGTAGCGATTCTTTTTATGTTGCGTACTGTTAAAAAATCCCATGTTCTTAATAAATCATTGTTACCTAATAACTTAATCCCTACGTACAAATAACTTGATTATTTCTGTGAACAAGTGAAATTATATGACAAGAATCATTCCGAGTGACCATTTGACCAAGGAAGGGAATGAAATTTTGGCATGTTTTTGTTAAAAAAAAAATGTTGTCGTTGTATTTTCATTGAATATGAAAGGTACTCCTTTTGTATAAAACTAATTAGAAAGTTTTCACGTTTTTACTTTTTTGTTAACTTTAATATTCATATACACTTTTGCCCTGGAAAGACGATTTGAACGAAACGGTGGAATCACTCAACTACTAATAGTCTAGACAATGAAGCGGATTTTTGTATGAAGACCCCAACATTAATTCCTCAGTCGATGAAACTTTGCAGGATTGTAGTATAGTATGAGACAATACTTGCATGAAAAAATCCAAAAAAAAAACCTAACCGAAGTTAGGTATTTTTACTGAAATACTTATTTATTTGATATCTTTGTTTGGAAAAATGCTCAGTCAAAATTTTCTTCTCCAGCAATATTCATGTGTGTTAAGAAAGCTATATGCGAAATATCCAAAAAAATCTCCTGGTAGAAACAACAAAACTCAGACGTATATGTACCTTGCTCAGGAAAATTGCTCAGTCCATTTTTTTAACTGGAATGTCATTTAATGGTCGCTGTGGACTTACAATAGGAAAAACCAAAATAAAAACCTTCTCGCTACATTATTTTTAGAAATTATCAAATTATCAATTAAAAAAAAAATTTTTTTTTAGTATGAAAACCTAACTTCGGTTAGGTTTTTTTTTTGGATTTTTTTATGCAAGTATTGTCTCATACTATACTACAATCCTGCAAAGTTTCATCGACTGAGGAATTAATGTTGGGGTCCACTACCTTTATTGCCTAGACTATAACGGTTACCACGGGAACGGGAACTACGCGGATGAAACCGCGCCCGTTGCCCGCGATTCCGTTGGCATGGCGTGAACTTGGGTTATCGCGTCCCCTAGGGTTCCTAGGAATGAAAAGAAAAGTTGTCTAATGTCCGTTCTCAAGATAGGGTGTAGTCCTTTCCCATTGCATTAAGATCGTTTTAGCCTAACAGATACACTGACAGAGTACACGTAAGCGTATCGCGTAAGTATATCGCGTATAGTTCCCGTTCTCGCGGGAGTACGGGGATACAATACCTATAGCCTATGTTACTCTTTAATAACGTAGCTTTCCAATGTTGAAATCATTTTTAACATCGGTTTAGGCGTGAAAGCGTAACAAACAAACAAACTCACTTTGGACTTTATTATACTCGTATTTATAGGATTAAGGATTACATACTACAACACTACGCAAATTCCATTGTACAGTACGGCCGTTTTAACTTTTAACATTTTTAGCGACCATTTGGCGGTATGAGGCGGTTTGCACAGGAGGAGCCTATGTTCAGAGCAGCCAAGTTAAAACGGCTGTACTGTAGATAGGTATTATTATATTATGAAGGTAGGTACTATTAGATGTCACACCAGTGACCCACGGTCGGACTAGGACAATGTTTTGCATCTTGTGGTTTGACTAGCTGAATCGCTGATGTCATTGTAAACCGGATTAGTTACTAGCTACTCGAAATATCTTATTAGCTTCTTATAGTAGCCACACCCACATTATGTATCTGACTAATTTTAATGTTAAATCACTATTCCTACAGCAATAGGTTTGGGGGCAGGCAATTGTACTATGCATTACACACGACTGGGTAGAATCTGTTACTTACTATAGTGGGTGACGTAGTTGCTATCTATCCATATTATAACCAACCTACACAAACCTATATAAAATGTGAAAAATTTAATAAAGTCTCCGAAACGGCCGATCGAATTTCAATGAAAATTTTAAGGATTAAAACAGGCATTTTACCTTAAATTTTTGTGTAGGTACGTTCCATTTCGATACATTGCCGAGTTTAGGAGATATAAATAAGTAAACCGAAACGAAATGAGAGCGGGTCTTTAGTAGATAATAGAATTAGTAGTGTAACCAAGACTTACCTATATCTTGCCGGCTATCAGGTCTATACGTAATTTTGAACTCAGGTAAATGTTTGGATATTTTCTCACTCAGTTCCTCGGGTGTGAAACTCATAGCTGTCACGTTGTACACTCTTCTGTGTAGTTTCTCATTGGGCACTTCTAGAAACTCAGAAAGGGCGCGAAGGGCGTCCTTTACGTGCATCATGGGAAGCCGAGTGTCTGGCTTCAAATAGCATTCGTACTGCCCTTTACGAAGGATATCGTGGAAGATTGCTATGGCGTAATCTGAAAATATTAGCGCTGCGTGTTAGCAAAATCAGTAACTATTAAACTAACTAGTTGTGTTCCAAAGGTATTTGGAAAACTAGGTACCATACTTTTTCATACCCCATTTAACCCACTTTGGGCTATACGAACACGACAAATAAAAATTAGTCAAATCCGTCGAGCCGTCCTCGAGTTTTCCGCTTAGCAATAATAGGTATTTACTTAGATATTTTATCTTTTCCGGAAGTTCTTTCATTATAAATATTTCAGTGATTTCTATTATTTGCAATTCATTGTAAGTATGAACAGGAAATGCGGTTACGATACCTACATAATTTGTTTGTTAGTCAGCGACCAATATAATATAGTTTTCCACCACAATATCAGTGCCTCAGAGAAACAACTATTTCATAAATTTTACCTTCTTGTTATTATTTAATCAACCAAGCCAACTGTCGAGTTATGTGTCCTTCGTTACATCTACTTGTACCTATGATTATGAAGACGTCATCCTATAATTATGTCGACATCTTCGTCAGGCTTTCTAGTTTGTTTATGGGAGATTTAAATGATTTAACCTATGTCTATATGTACAATATGTAACAGAATAAGCGCAATTCCTGAAATTAGATTGTTCAGTACTCGACTACTTAATTGATTTCAGCTATTTTATTTTTAAATATGTATTAAATTTTTCCGAAAAATGAATAGCATAGCTGAATTCAATGATGGAAATCGTGCTATTATTGACCGATATTTAAGAAAATTGGTTAGACACAACTAAAATTCGATTGCATCATATTTTTTTAGGTTAATTTACTAATTGGAGTGTATCAGGAATTGCGATTTTTCAATGATAAAATGATAAACTGACTGACTGATTGGTGATGTCAACGCACAGCCTAAACGGCTGGGTCTAGAGACTTCAAATTTTGCACATAGATAGCTTATACCTACAGTGTAGGCATCCACTTAGAAAGGGTTTTGCAAAATTTTATCCCTAAGGGGGTGAAATAAACGTGCGCGAGCGAATCCGATGGTAAAAGCTAGTCTGATATATGAATCTCTAAACTGTCATCCACAATACATACACTTGCGTTAGGTAAGTAATTTAGGTGAAGTAAATTGCTCAAACTAGAAAAAATTAAGGCACTCGATTCACACATGATTATCTACCTACTTAGCCCCAATGAATGATATTTTCAAAAACTTACGTAGTTACATATAATTACGTATCACTTGCTCGACGGTAAAGGAAAAACATCGTGAGGAAACCGAAAACGAAAAGAAATTAAGTGTGAGGCGTGTGTAACAGACCCGGTCCGGCGATGGGCTCGCCACCTATCACGTTTAGGGGTCCAAAGAATATACTGGTGAAACGTAGATCATACTTCCAGAAATGGAATACCCTACCTACCCGTAAAAAGGCGTGATGAAAATTTTACTATAATTATTTTATTTAGCCCCAAACTGAGCATAGACTAACTACTATGGGCACTATACTAAACTACTATTGAAACATAGGTATACTTACTTAAATATATATTAAATACCCAGACAGACACGAAGTCAACATACAAATGTTGGCCCCGCGCGGAGACAGACACTCGCAACCTTCGACTAAGAAGGTAGGGTCAATAGCAACTAAGCCAACAGGTCCGTATGTTTACATAAATACAAGTAAAGCTAATAAGAGTGTAAAAATGTATCTTACCCGTTGTGCCTCCACCTGGTGGATCGCTGGATATAACCCCAGGGAATCGAAGGCAACGAAAGTCCAACCCGAATCTATGATGATAGTACTCCCCTAGCAACTCAGCGTGCACTTTCGAAACTCCATAAATTGTTCTAGGTCTCTGTACAGTTATGTTCGGTGTTGGATTTCTAGGGGAATCTGGACCGAACGCTCCTATAGTGCTGGGTACGAAAATCCTGAGTCTATATTGCTTTGCCAGCTCTATAACATTGTGCATTCCTTCTATGTTGACGCGGACCGCTAGTGGGACATTCTGCTCTCCTATTGCACTAAGAAGAGCCGAGAAGTGTATTAGCCAGTCCACTCGATGGTTGACGACTATTTTCTGAAGTCCCTTGAAATCCAATATGTCTGCGAATATGTAAGGACCGTCGTTGACGACCTCGGCTGTCGGTTTGATAATGTCGGATAATATGACGCTCTCTCGTCCATATTTCCCTCGGAGATACTTAGCGCATTCAACTCCTAGTTGACCTAGACCTCCTGCAAATCAAATGGTTGTTTTATTGGAACTATAATTTCTTCAAAACATTAGTTGTTGTTGAAGTTACTATTAAGAGTCAGAACAGTCTGTTTAGAATAAACAAGTAGGTAGGTACAGCTTTTCTTAGTTAAGACCAGCAATAGCAGTTGTAAACTCACCTACCAAATTTAAAAGTATAGATTATGTTACTCCCTGATAATGTAGCTTTACATTGGTGAAAGCTCCAATAACTTAAAAAATCGGTTTAGGTAGTGGATTAGGGCATGAAAGCGTGGCAAACCCAACTGATTTATAGAAAACTAGCAGCGCCCCGCGGTTTCACCCGCGTAGTTCCCGTTCCCGTGGGAAAACGGGGATAAAATATAGCCTATGTGTTATTCTGATATATAAGCTACATAACTGTAAAGTTTCATCAAAATCCGTTCAGTAGTTTTTGCGTGAAAGAGGAACAAACATCCATCCATACATCCAGACATCCATCCATACAAACTTTCGCATTTATAATATTAGTAGAATATTTATAGGATTGCGGAGTTTGTTTACGGATGTTAGAGCGTCGTACGTCGTCTCGTGTCGTTGTCGTAGATCCTACCACGTAGTTTTTCAATGAATGTGAATAGGTAAACATGTTTACCTACTACGTACAACCTATTCAACCTGTTATTACGTTGTACTCGTATAGCGTAACAAATATCTCTACGATTCACCTGTAGTATCTACCCTTTGTTCTCACTAGTTCGATCGTCGAAGTAGTGAGAATTTTTTTTTGTCATTCGTTCTACCTTCAAAGTACTGAGATTTTTTTCTCATTTGTGCGACCGTCGGATTTATTGAAATCGAGAAATAAAAAAAAAAACAATAAAAAGAAGTTGAAAAAACACTTGTTATAAGTATTTTTTAAATGCATAATTTATTTTGTAAAACGGCTACCTTTTGGTGACGTGTCTTCAAACTTGCCCCGTGAAATTAGTAAACCAAAAATTAAAATGGGTAAGATCGAGGCAGACGCGTGTAGTACAGAGTATTCCGAGGAAATGGTATTTCTTTAGACACTTTTCACCATAAGTCAAAAACTATGCGACATAAAAATAAATGTAAAACATAACAATGACCAAATGTACTAGCCCTATCTATACGATACCGAACATTACGACCTAGTAAAATACATGTGCTTATAATTTCAACCCTCCCTCCCCCCCCCTTTTGCAGTGAAAATATTTCATTTGCAATAAAGTTATGCGTAGGTAATATTTAAACGTCAAAATATCAACTGTAGTTACTGAAATAAGCAGCTATGACACACAGACAAATGAGGCAGCTTCATAAGGGTTTCTTTTTTTACGATTTTGGTACGGAACCCTAAATAGATCTAGATAGATAATATGATCGAGTTCGACGGGATTCGGACGTTTGTAAACGATTTGATCCCGTAAAAAGACTTTTATAACTTGAGACTATTTTAAAATCTAAGACTCTACATATTGCAACTCTGTAATTAATTAAAAAATTGAATATCATTGAAGTTAAGTTAATAAAAATGTTCGCTAAAAATTAACTAGGTAGGACTTAAATTTATGACACTATTAATTGATTTCAATTTAAAAAGAAATTAACAAACAACCAAGTAATTTCCTTATACACTTATTCCTTATAAATGTACCTTAGATTAGATGCAATGCACTGCAATCACCATAACGTCGTGCAATCAATATCTGTGTCGAAATACTTACTTAAATCATAAAATTGCGCGCGGAAAATATTTCGTATTCCAAGACTTTAATTTTTTTAACTTCTGATATGTTACCAAATACGTAGGTACGTAGAAGTTATATGTAATCAAATCTAACTTTCCTTAATTCTTTACATTAAGTTATTTACTATTTGATACAACTACGTTACTCAGGTACATTCCAGTGAAATATCTAACACAACTCACCCGTAATCAAAATTTTAGGAGCCTTTTTATTAGGCACCTCTACACTCAAAGTTCTCAGGTTTATTTTAACTGAAGTCCGATGCAAATGCCTCAAAAACATTCTAGACGCAAAGTCGGCACGATAAATCACTGTGTGTAGCGAACGGTAACTGGTTTCAGAAGGCTTAGATCTTTAGGTTAGGAGTTTACATAAAACTGGTTGTACTGGTGGCTCGGTGGAGACTTGTTGAGTCTTCGAAAAAGAACCTTAACTCAGAGGCTTATTGACACGTCTTATTTATACAATTGGTGCGCGCGGTGGGTGTGTCATGTTTCACCAAGTTGACATTGAAATTTGAACATAACTCTTAATTATAATACAAAGCGAAACGCTTTTGAATATATTATTCTGGTAGGACATGGAGTGGTATCCTCAACGTCACGAAAAAGCTACTTGCTTGCAATCAGTAGGTGTATTGTTGCAGTGTTATCGGCGACTAATCTTATTTATTTGCTCTATATTAATTAATTAGCGCTCGTATTCGCTGTAACTTTAGGTTGTCAAAAGTACCTACCTATGCAATGAAGGTACCTACTTACTTAACAGACACCAAAACGTAGGTATTACTCTACTTAAGTACCTACAATACACATAATATTATTAGGTAAGTATATAGGTACCTATTATTATATAAATGTCAGAAAGTTAAGTTATAAATTGTCTACTTATATTAAAGTAAATTAGTTTAATAGGTACCCAGGCGAAGTATGTTTACTGTCGGTAGAGTTAATTTACTTGTAAGTACCTAATTACACTGCCAATTTTTTACCTAACTTTATTTTCAAGGTAAACCGGTGAGGTAATTCGCGCAGGTTATTCGACTTCGAACTGCAAACAGTACAATTAGGTTGTCGAGACATAGCAGTTTTTATCGCAATATAGGTACTCGTATTTCTCTAAGTTTCTTTATTTTTGCGTACTTATAACAGATATTAAGTTATAAACATTTGTCGCGATCCGGGACTTGATTTTTTTCTAAAGTTCGAGTTTGTTTACAACCTTTCCCACAGAAAATGGGTGCACTAACATTATAAAAAATCCGGTATCGGATCCCGGCCGCTTTCGCGCCTCTCTGTGGGTTGACCCACCCCACAGTCAGTTTAGTTTTAGCACAGTCATAATTGTGGTTTTAGCTAGGTTTAGTTACCTAAGTATGTGTAGTCCGTGTGAGTGGCCTTGGCACAAGCACTCGTAGATTTTTGAGAGCATAGGTGGATACATATACCTAGTTCATTGTTTAAACCGCTGAAAGAACTGTTTAACCCGATATCACATAAATTCCAAGGCACAATTGATGTGTATATATACCTACTAACAAAAAGCCACTGTTACCTATAGGAGTAGGTAAACCTACATGTTGCTTAGAAACTATAACTGATAAGCGTTACGCAAAACAGCAGCTATATAACTATTTACTCGGTAGTCAACTGAAGTAGAAAACGAGTATAAAAACCATAAAATAATGGCTTACTTCGTAATTTTCGACTTATGTTGCCAGGGTACTTGTATTATTTTCTGAAGTCTCTCTACTCTTTCGTCCAAAAAATACTGAACAGATTTTTATAAAACTTTACAGTAATGTTAGCTTTTATTAAGCTAAATAAATATAGGCTATCGAAAGAAGTCGTTCGTTAGTATATCAATCTGATATGAGAGAGAATATAATATATCTCAGTCACTCGTAAAACTTATTGAAAATCAAATGAGAATTTAGAGCTACATACAAGCCCAACCATATTACTACGGTGCTCCAGAGTTGGATAACTTATTTCGCAATAAAAGAAGGTATAAAAGTAAGTAGTTACATGGGTAAAATTTTATGCAGGTTCCAAGAAAATCTTATAAATTGTTTTCCCTAACGATCTGTAGACGAAAAGTACGTACCTAATCTTAGATAAAAGCAAAAGAGGAAGATACGGTACCGGCGCCTCGCGCGTGGATCCTTTAAATTAGGTGCAAGTAGCGTAATTCGTTGTAGTCAACTCGTCCGCGCTTGTGCCCGAGTACGTCTTTCTATCTCTTTTTTTATTTGCGCGTGTAGTTGTATGTAGTCCAAATTACAACGATGATTTCTATGACTATACCGTATCTTCCTCTTTTGCTTTTATCTAAGTACCTAATAGCTTCTTCGTCTTGCTTGGTAGATTACGTCACATTAGATACAAAATAAACGGACGTAATAACATCGCAGTTAAGGGTTTCATCCACAATAATGCGCCTTTCGTGAAATAATAATATAATATAATCTCACGCCTTTTATCCCCGAGGGGGTAGGCAGAGGTATTCCATTACTGGATATACCCACATTTCACGAGACACATTGGACCCCTAAACGTGCTAGGTGGTGAGCCCATCGCCGGACCGGGTCTATTTACACATGTCTCAGAATTAATTCTGAGACCTGCGGGTTTCCTTACGATGTTTTCCTTCACCGTCGAGCTAGTGATAAATATGTACGTAAGTTTTGAAAAACTCATTGGTACATGCCAGGATTCGAACCCGAGCCTCACTGATTTTCGGCCGGCTCTTTAACCGTCAGGGCTATCACTGCTTTCGTGAAATATAATACACTTAACAGTAGATATAGGTAAATTAATGTAGCTGTAGAATAACTGAAACAATATACTTAGGTACCTAAGTATCTAGCTGCTTTTCATTGCATTTTTACTGAGATTTCCTGATTCGGATTGAGCAATTAGCGTGAAACATGACAATTTTATTGTCCAACCGAACACCCTTCCTTGTTACCACATGACAAGATTAAATCTTTCATTATTTCGCAGTTTTCTGGTAAAGAGCACGCGCTACTGAACCACTCACAGAAGCGATTTGTCGCTTACTTAGGTAGGAACCTACTTGATACTTACATTGAATGCCTCTACTATTCTGTTTTCTACTCTAAGAATAAAAATTATCGCAATCCGAATTATATTTTGCCCTTTAGTAATTGTATAGGTATAAGTAGGTGGATATTGTACAGTCAAGAGCAAGTCAAGCTTTACACTACCAGTTTAAGCTGAGCTTATACTGCGCGCCATAGGATACAGGCCGGGTCAAAGTTTGATAAAATTTCTAATAACGAAAATGTCCCAAAACGATACCTATACCTACCTACCTACATGTTCTTTCAATAAAACGATTGGGCTGTAGCGAATTCTGCGCAGATAGGAACGTTTTCGCAGCCGAACACCCACAAGATGGACACACCTTAGTAATGTGTCGGTTACGAAGTTTCCGTTACCGAATGTAGGTACACGCAGTGCCACGAAGAGAGAAACAAAGACGTATCGGAAAATCCGCACCCGACAGAAGGAACCTGGCATTTCTGCCTACTTGCACATCTGCAACAAGCGTACGGAAGGTTCCTGAGGCGGCACGCGCCACAATGGTGAAAGATAAGTTACTTGGTGCGCATCGAGCTGTGAACCGAAAGTCTGGTGTTTACATGCGAAATCGACTTCGCATCCCAGTCCGTGTTTGGCCACTACGAGCCACGCTTGTCCAGGGATTGTTTTAAAAGTGAAGCTTGTTACGCAATCGGATCTTGTTACCAAAGACGCTGCCGTTCTGTTTGAATTGTCTTCTCTGGAGTGGTAAAATTATTTTGATATAAAGTTTTGACGTTATGTATGACTGTGATCTTTCTGAATCTGCCTATTCGGTTTGTATCGAGATTTTTTTATGGTTATTAGGTATACCTAGACAAGACGAGATCTCATCTCTAAACTAATAGCCAAGATAGAAATGTCCTTATTTGGGAGAGTGATTCAACAGCATCCAGCGCAAGCCACTGAATCCAGAAAATTGTATAACCTAAGTCTTATGGTCTAAGCACCCATTAGTCAACTTTTTTTTTAAATTAATCTCCTAAGGGGCAAAAGGTCAGAAAAACTGTGGTAAGATTTATTTTTAATGGTCAGATAGAGACCTTTGAAATGAGAATCTGAATTTATAGTACAATAGGCGATTTATTGGTTTTTAGAAATCCATACAACAAGAAAACAACACATCGTGGACAACATAAGGGATGCAAATTTGTAAATTGTATCTATGTAAGCGTTAGTGTGCCTTTAGCGAAAAAAAATACATAAGAAACACGTTTTAGCTTTTTTTGTCAAGTCTCATATTATACTTGGTGATGATGACCTATGGCGATGGCTTTTGTCAATTCTCGATCATGCCCTATGAGGAACTTTAGACTTAACATTTGTTGTTATAACCTGCTTTTGAGTACCTATTGCATTATTGTTTCTTATCTAATAAACATACAATCACGCCGTATCTCTAAGGGGACGCGCTATTTAACTACAGTGCACTAAGTACTCAACACTTTTTTTCGAATTGTGTAATTTGATTACACAGGTAAATTATGCACAGATAACAATCTAATTTGTAATGGTATGCGCAAGCAGCTTTCATGTCGCTCGACATGCATGACACGAGAGGTTCCACCATCGTAAGATTGTTCGGATAATATGAGATTCTATTCACTGTTTCTGGGGCAATGGGTTACTACGAAGTCACCATAATAAATAGTTACGTACCTTCATTATATGCCGTACCTACTACTTATCATATTTATATTTCATGCACGAGATGCCATTGTATGGATTTCTCGCTTCTACGTAAGTAGGTATCTAACAGTTTTTTTATCAAAGCAGTGCAAGGGTCAAAAAATGCTCTTGGACAACTGCCCCTAGTAAAGACCCATGGTCCAACTAGTTGGACAGAGCAGTTGGACCACTGCCCCGGACTCGTACCTATTACTTATCATGTCTATATTTGATTTCATTGCACAAGATGCCATTGTATGTACTTCTCGCTTCTAAGTAGGTATCTAACAGTTTTTTTATCAAAAGTAGTGCAAGGGTCAACAAATACTCATTTACCTAAGAATTTGGCCATATAAGAGAAATACTAATACCTTTGATTATTAAATAATCAAAGACTAATACCTATAAGTCCTGTGGGGCCTGGAATTAATTTTAAAGAAAGAAGTACCTAGGTACCCCAAACGACTGCTAAGCTAAGACTTTCCTCACATTAGATTACTTAACTCTGATAGTAGGTACTACTACTATTATATGAGGTTTATACCTCCCACGAATCATATTGAGCGGATGAATGAAGGGGGCTTAGCGAGTCGATAGACGACAGGCGTTCATCGACCAGAACAGATTGGCGATGAATTAAAGAAAATCCAGATAAAAAGTAGGTACCCAAAACTGAGAATGCAAGAGTCGTTTGATTGATGCGGATGAAGCACGAGAGATCTGCCAGGTTCGTAGCAAGTGACGGTCGATTGTTTCTGCCTAGCACAACGGAAAAGAGGCGTGAGATTATGTAACCGTGCTTGTAAAATTGATTAGCATAAGTATAAGTCCGGTAAGGTAGCATTTATTTGAGATAATAACATACTATTACTTATTCTGTGATAATACTTAGCTTAGGTTTACTTGCTCCCGCTAGATCGAGCTGCTTGACCGGATAGGGTGTCGCCAAGGGAAAGTAAATGATTAAAAATAATACTTACCGACCTATAATTATTTTAAAACTTTTCTACCGACCGTTGGTCGTCATCGACGTGATTGAATAAGTTTTTAATGTTTTCTTTTAATGTTTTTTATTTGGGAAAGGTTTATTAGAGACCTATCTTCAACTCCAATCTCGTAACCATTAAACTATGAAATTAATATCGAACGCTTGTCGCACGCGTCACGCATTACGTTAACATACCTAATACCTACCTAAATATACCTACTTACTTATAATATCAGCGGCATTCATTTTGAAAAACTTGGGTTCTAAATATCTGGATGGAAAGGTATTCATGTAATAATTCTGACTAAGTAACTATGTAATGTTATTGTTTCCAATTTCTGTAAATTTGCGATTAACTCCAAGGTCATTATTTAATTCTATAGTTGACTAGTAGATACATACTCGTACCTAGGTACTGTGGAGATGTCTACATTGGTAAAATTAACCATGCACAAAAATTGTTTTTTGTTTGAGTTTAATGCTAGAATAGTGCATGCCATGTGTTACTCGATTAACTCCTTAATTTAAAAAAAATATTCTATTAAACTCAGTGTACATGATAAGTGAGGAAGCCCGCAGGCCCCAGAATTAATTCTGAGGCATGTGTAGCAAACCCGGTCCGCCGCTTGGCTCACTGGGTAGGTACCTATCACGTTTAAGGGTCCAAAGAATTTACTGGTGAAACGTGGGTATTTCCAGAATCAGAACTAGCGTTAGTCGACTTAGATAAAATTATCAAAGCTCCGCGATAATCTTACTGAGTACAAGAAGTAACTTTTTATTTCGATTTGCAATAGACTACTAAAATATACAACTCTGTCTGTTACGCTGTACTGTACCACACTTATGATGCCAGAATCATCTTTGTCGGAACATTACGAGATGACTGTTGGCGACACAGTTAGAGATAAGTGTGTAACTGTTCTATAATGATAGGTCGTCTCGTTGAGCGCATCCACACACAAGTATCTGTGTAGTCTGTGTACTTAACAAAATATGTATTTTTTTGCTTAAATTTTTATACTTTAGCGGACTGCAGAAAAGAAAAGTAACAACTACTGCAAACGGAGTGTAAAATGACATAAGCAGTTATTTTAGTTTACATCTGTAGGTGTCAATGCATTATGTCGGTATATTAATATGTTATGTAACTGTCTGTAATTGTAATTGCACCTTTTGTTACTCAAACTATTCAGTAATACTAAGGTACCTAATATTTACCGTATACTTAAATGGGTTTTCGTCAGTTTTATCGCCTTTTATTTGATTTCACTCGCGCAAGTCCCATTCCCGTAGGAAAATTGCAACCCATGTTATACCAAAAAAAGTAAGCTTCCCATCGGAGAAAGAATTTTTAGGACTCGCACGTGGAATTTTATTACAAATATATACATATTTATAATAGCGGGTCCCTGCTGCCGCGGGTCCAGTTTATTCCCGTTCCCTTAGAAATTTTCAAAAATCCCTTCATAGCGGTTTCCTACGAAACCTACATACTACATTTCAAATTTCTACCCGCTAGTAGATAAGTGCGAAGCTAGAGCGAGTCGCTAGTTTACAGATAAAAAAATGTTCTCCAAATTGGAACCATGTGGGACAGTGCTCAGAAGATTGGCCATATTCAATGGTCTGTGAGATTCCCTCTCTGGATAGCCAAGCAGATCCTTTGGCAGATACAACTGCCAACCCTCTGCTTTTAGTTGTTAAATATAAACAGACCTAGAAAGACGAATAATGAATTCGAAACGAATATGAGGTTAGAAATAGTCTTCTAAAATTCTCACGGAAACCGAAAAAAACAAGATCCATGACATGATACTTATTTATTTGAATATACAGGGTGTCCCAGAAGTCAACGATAAGCCGGAAACCAGCGATAGGCCTAGTCGTGAGGGTAATCAGAAAAATATAAAAAAAAATTCTATGTTCTTTTTTCAAAATGTTATGAAGGTTTAAAAAAAATCCTAAAAAACAGACACCTTGTAATGAACTTTCTTGTACTGTGACTGTTAATATTTACTTTTTGAATATTTTTTTCTAATAAAAATAGTAATGCTAAAATAAATAGCTGTCCTACAATTTACAATAAAAAAAAATTACATAACTGCCTCACTTTTAAGTAAAAATTTAAATTTGTTTCCAACATTGAATTCTAAATAATTTTATCAACCAACTTAAACCAGCTGTACTGTAAAAAAATGTATGGCTACTATTTTGGCAAGTATACTTAAAAGTTGACGCATTTAGTCTAAATTCTAAAATGGTATAACACATGCTAGGTTTTGTTATAGTTGAGGCATGAAATTTTTTTTTCTCGATGAATCCGGATTCTATGCCAATCTAATTTAATGAGGTGAAACGTTGGTAACGCATCCTTCTTGGGTAAATCCAGGTTAAAATCTTTTTGAATGGAGACGGACTCATAGTTTTGAAAAGAGAACCTAACAGGGATTTTTGTTTATTCGTACATCTTTTGTTTATGTCATTTGTTTGATGGCTTTGATTTAAATCCATCTGTCCCAGAAGTAAAGATTCTAGAGTCTGTTGCTTAGATTGTATTTGCGTGTAATTACGAGTTCGTAAAGTGACGTTATCATGCCAAATAGATATACCGCACAGGAGTACGCCAACATGCATCTTATTTACGAAGAATGCTTATGTAACGCCAATGCTGCAGCTAGGGTGTATCGCGAGAGATACCCAAACTTAGAGCGTCATCCTGATTACCGAGTTTTTATTAATCTGCATCGATCATTATCCGAAGGTCGATTCCCTGATCATATGGCTGGTGAAGGAAGGCCCCTCTTGCCCTACGAGGACGAAGTCATGCAAGCTGTGGAAGAAGATCCAAGTATATCCGTACGTGGAATTGAGGAAAGCCTTGGAGTACCTAAAAGCAGTGCACATCGTATTCTGAAAAAAAAACCCTCTGCATCCATTCTATGTACAACGAGTACAATCTTTGCTTCCCCGAGACTACCCAGAGAGAGTGCGATTCTGTCAAACAATTTTGCAAAAACACACTGAAGATCCTCAGTTTTTTGAAACGATTCTATGGTCCGACGAAGCAACGTTTAAAAAGGACGGTTACATGAACCTACACAATTTACACGAATGGCACGTGGAAAATCCTCACCTAATGCGTGAAGATCATTCACACTACCGTTTTAAAGTAAACACGTGGACAGGCATTTTAAACGGTACAGTTATTGGTCCGATTGAGCTGCCAGAGACCATAAATGGACATCTTTATTTAGAATTCCTACAAAATCAACTACCCGATTTATTAGAAGAAGTGCCGCTAAATATTTACGTCACCATGCGGTATCTAGTCTAGTCAGAGAGTTTCTCGATCAAGAATATCCAAATAGGTGGATTGGTCGGGGTGGTCCAATTTCGTGGCCAGCGCGATCACCCGACCTTAATCCAATAGATTTTTTTTACTGGGGTGCAATTAAGGAAAAAGTCTACCACAAACCGATTCAAGATTTAGAAGAGCTGCGCCGAAGAATCTCAGAAGCCGCTGAACAAATCAATTCCAAACGTCACGCCCGGCGCATAGCTCGATCATTTTTAAGGAGATGTAGAGCGTGCATATTAGCTGAAGGAAAACAGTTTGAACATTTGTTATAAAAATGCTGTAAAACATACCACATTAAATAAAAAAATTATTACACAAACTTATTTTAAGTATCATTACTTTAAAGGATGGTTAAGAAAGAGGATAAAAAGGCTTAGTTCAGGTCAGCTGCAGACTTAAGTTTGCTTCACCTCATTAAATTAGATTGGCATAGAATCCGGATTCATCGAGAAAAAAAAATTTCATGCCTCAACTATAACAAAACCTAGCATGTGTTATACCATTTTAGAATTTAGACTAAATGCGTCAACTTTTAAGTATACTTGCCAAAATAGTAGCCATACATTTTTTTTACAGTACAGCTGGTTTAAGTTGGTTGATGAAATTATTTAGAATTCAATGTTGGAAACAAATTTAACTTTTTACTTAAAAGTGAGGCAGTTATGTAATTTTTTTTTATTGTAAATTGTAGCACGGCTATTCATTATAGCATTACAGAAAAAAATATATTCAAAAAGTAAAAATTTACAGTCACGGTACAAGAAAGTGCATTACAGGGTGTCCGTTTTTTAGGATTTTTTTAAACCTTCATAACATTTTGAAAAAAGAACATAGAATTTTTTTTATATTTTTCTGATTACCCTCATGACTAGGCCTATCGCTGGTTTCCGGCTTATCGTTGACTTCTGGGACATCCTGTATAAACAATCTACTGTCAGCGATATAGTATTACAAAAAATGAAATTAAATAAATGATAATTCTACACTTAAAACTCGAATAAAGATTTTAAATATGCGTGTGCACCTAATAGCGGTCATGTTTTAATTACGGGCGTTCGTATTATGTAATCGTAAACTTTTACATTCATTGTGTAATTTTGATTTTAATTCTGAGAAATATTAGTTTTTCTATTACAAATCCGTTGGAATAGATATACCTAATCTTAATGACAAAAAGAGAATATCTTCTGCCGAACCAGTTAATTGTTGAAGACAACTATTTGATTTTGTTGAGAACTATTTCTAGGTATAAAGTATGTTGCTACCAGGAATTTCGCGATTCGGGTGTGCATCCAGTATCACGTCTTAAAACACATTGACACTACTATGAACTAAATAACAAACCACTATAGCATGTGGTCATATATGACCTACATCAATAGAGCCAAAAACCTCCAAATTAAATGGGATTGCGTAACATCCACCCGAGACAATGACGCAAAAATGTTAGTTCCATAAATCGCCAATAAGAACAATAGCGAGTGAGTGAAAGTGCAACTTAACCACCGGACCGTTGAACCTATTCTAGTGGTCTATTGTTCCCCATTTTCATTGTCTTAGCACAGGTCCTTGACGCAACCGGATTATGATTAGAATTAAGTTTGTACTCAATCTTTATTTTGCGTTTTAGCAATGGTGTGAGTGTTGTAACGTACCAATTTCCATTAATTGTTTCGGCCCCACTGTTACCTTTTAATACTTATACCTTTTAAAATGTTCGGTCTTATTAGAGAACCGAGTTTGAAATAGGGTTGTGTCCTACCTAGTCAAATCAGTTACTTTTTACGATCTGTCAAAACGAAATTTTACTATGGAAAATGTGGTGGAATAGCAAACCGTGACGTCATAGTTTGTAGTATTCAATTGCAGCACTTTTTTGATTGTTTTATTATTTTTAAATTTGCTATAATTGTAAATTGAAAATCGAAATACATATTTTGAGGTGTTTTGGGATAATATTTTTAATGTATGACTACTCGCAATTTAATTTCGATGCTGTCAACTACCCATTACCTATAAGGTTCTTGTTTCAGAACCTAAAATTATGTTTCTACCGCTAAAATAATAACCAGGTGCCCAAAACCATACAATTGCTCATCACTATACGTAAGTAGATAAGTATCAATTTATGGTACATAATAATATCATCTTTTAAAGCAGCAGTAATATCGTCTTAAATACCTGATGTGACAATTACGTTGACAAACAGTGATATGGTTTTGGGCACCTGATTATCGTTTTAAATAACGTTGGTGAACTCCTAGCTGTGGCTTTTTAACACTTTTGTCAAGAAACTACAGCAACAGTGTCTAAATTTAAATCCTGTTATATTTTGTAATAACCCCCCCGACAGTGTATTAATTTATACATAAAGAATTAATGATAGTTATACACTCGGCTGGTTAGAGAACTTTTGGCAAGAATATGAACGATATGTACAAATTCTAAACTGCTAAAGAAAAAGCAAATGGTTCATATAATGACCAATTTCCATCCAACATGACCCAATATCCCTGACTTATATTGAAATAATTCATTTCACTACAGCGAAAAACATTTATTTAAGTATTGTTTTTCAAAAATAAGAAAACACTAACACTTTTGATAACGGTACTGTTTTAATTACAGGTAATCTAAAAGATAACTCGACAGTTATCCGGTGGCATGCTAGAGTTACAATGACTGTCACAGACGAACCGGAGGAATGGATTTCAAACTGGAAAAGGCGATCATATGGCTCATTTTCGTGATAAATACAGTTGTAACAGGACAACCTGCGCTATGTCCTCAACCAGAGACGATACTCCCTTGTATTTGCACGAACCGAAACGAGGATATACAAATATGGTAAAATTAACTTTTTGGGACCCCTAAAGGAGACAGGTTGTGAGCATGTAACGTTGTCACTCTACCTCCTTCTTTAATGACCTCTTATGAATAAAGTGGTTACTAAAATACTTTAGAAATAAATAAAAATAAATTATTGTTTATATTTTGAATTTCATATTTTGTTTTTGTTCAATCTTTTGATATTTTCATCTATTCACTCAAAATGTTGAAGCTACCACACAGCTTTATTATAATTATCTAATCACGAAAGAAAATGTTTCATTGGAATTTCTACGAATCCTTGGTTTCTATTTCAATAAATTAAGATCAATCAATTGTGGAAAAACTTTTATTTTGTACACGGAGTAAGTCTAGTCCTCGGGCGCTACAAGATCATGACTGGGGTGCTTTTACACATGCATCATAAGTAATGCAGGGGCCAGCGGATTTCCTCACGATGTTTTCTTTCATCATCGAGCTATGCGCATATTTAAAAAGAACTAAGTTTTACAGTCAAGAGCACGCTAAGCTTGACACTTTGGACTTTGAAGCGGTCCTGTATTCTATGGAGCTCAGTATAAATCAGAGCTCAGCTTAAACTGGTAGTGTAAAGCTTGACTTGGTCTTGACTGTACATGTCCTCATAATGATACGAAACCGGTCCTTACGTATGAAAAGTTAACTCACTTCCAACAGGGCTACAGCTTTTCCATTCTAATCTGTAATAACTTAGCTCTAACTAGCCGCTATTTTCTTAAAAACCCATAATTATAATAACATAATCTCTTACAGGTGTACGCACAGCGATTTGCCACAAGTTTTAAAAGGTATCCAAAAAATAGGAGATTACTTAAGAAAACCAATAGACGAACTGATAATAGAAAATAATTATCTCCCTTCATTACCTGGAAAGATATTTCAAAATGTGAAGATACTTCGACTTATGCTGCGCCACAATGGATTGGAAAGATTGTCAGCGGCATGGTTGGAAACCCAAGAGATGAATTTAGTGGAAATATTTATAGTGGAAAATGATCTAAGAAATCTCCCAGCGGAAAGTTTATTAAAATTAAAAAATCTTCAAGCGATAACAATTGAATCGCAAAGCTTAAAAAGAATACCTTCGTTAATGAATATGCCCAAATTACGATACGTGAACATTCAATCAGAAAGTTTAACTGCTATAAATGAGCGTACATTTGAAAATTTAGCAAGTTTAGAAAGGTTATTCATACGAGGAAGTCCAAACCTAAGAGTTCTGAAGGAAAACGCATTATATAATTTGCCTAAATTACGAAAACTGGAAATAACAGATTGTGGGATTAATCTCATACACATGAGGGCTCTATCTCTGTTACCTACACTTTCAGAACTCTCATTAAGTCATAACAAGGTTTCAGATGCAACTATGGTTGGGAGGGCTACACGAGATATACCAATGCTGTCGCTATTGAATCTTAACCACAATTTCATAGACAAACTCAATGAAGCAGCTTTTGTTGATCAACCGATGCTGGAAAAAATATTCCTTTCAAATAATAACATAAACATCATACACCACGGGGCATTCCATAGGGTTCCCAAGTTAAGAGTTGTGGATCTAAATTACAACAAAATAAGTCAAATACATCCTGAATCATTTCTGCAGCAATCTGGAAGTGGTGTAGAAGAATTGAGCCTCATCGGCAATCAAATAATGCATATTTCAGAGTTTCGAGCTTTACTTGATGCGTTGCCTAGATTGAGATTTCTAGATATGAGTCACAACTTGCTGCAAGAAGTTCCTAGGGGTGCTCTAAGAGGTCACCCAAACTTGGAACGGTTACACTTAAATAACAATAACATAAAATTTATACAAGCCGATGCATTCGTGGCCATGCCTGCCCTGCGAGAGTTACATTTATGCAACAATTCGTTAACTGACATGATAGAAGGACCATTCTGGAATCTACCAGCTTTGAAGGGCTTAGATTTATCTTACAACTATTTTCAACGGTTACAACCTAAATTACTATATAACGTTCCATCTCTTAGGAGGATAAACTTCAGCAACAATCAACTAACGATCATCGATCCCATAACTTTTATGGAGACTCCCTTGCTGGAATACGTAAATATTTCAGGAAATGCTCTTGTTTCTGTACACCCTGCAACATTTAGAAATTTGCCGAACCTTTATGAAATAGATGCCAGTGCTAATCGCTTGGTAGAGTTCGTTCCTGGATTACCTAGAGGCTTGGAGCAGCTGTATTTGCAGAAAAACCAAATAACAAGTCTTCCAATACCGCCATCGCCTGATTTAGATTTGCCATCATTACGAACTTTGGATATTTCAAGTAATGGCATACAAAAAATACCTCATGGCAGTATGAAAACACTTCATAACTTACATAGATTATTTATGAAGAGAAATGGATTGAGACAAATTGATACGACTACATTTGCTGATTTGGGATTGTTAGAAGTACTTGATTTGAGCGATAATCAAATTTTATCAATACATCCTAAAAGCTTCAGTAAGCTTGTCAATTTGAAACAAGTAAATTTACACGGAAATTCAATGGAAAACTTAGATTTTATGGCTATAAAAGATAACGCTGCTTTATCTACATTAGACTTTAGTAAAAACAGACTAAAAAGTATTACTCCGAATATCGTGAATAAAGCTTTAGACGTTGAAGTTTTAAATATATCTTCAAACAACTTGTATGAACTACCAGTAAATCTGAATATTTTACCTAAAATGAAAGTACTGGATGCCAGTTTTAACCACATTAAGTATTTTGATGGGAACGTAATAAATAACATACATACCTTAACGGAAATAAAAATGCCGAATAACAAGATGATTGTATTACGCACTGGCAGTTTCAAGGATCTGCGAGACCTAGGAACCATTGATTTAAACAACAATCAAATAGAAGTTGTACATCCAAAGGCGATTGAGAACCTTCCTAACCTGATATCAATATACTTGAGTAGGAATCATATTGTAGAGTTGCCAGACCATGCATTTTTGAACCTCCATAAATTGCGAATAATGGAAATGCAAGGCAATCGTTTACAATACATTTCAATTCGCGCTTTTGAAAATTTACCTTTGGTTCAATATCTTAATATGAGCAACAATCAACTCACCAACATTGACAATTCTGGATTGAGACAATTAACATCTTTAGAAGTCCTAGATTTAAGTTTTAATAGACTCACGAAGATATCTAGGGCATCGTTTCAGTACATGGAATGGTTGGTAGAATTAAATCTAGACAACAATCAAATATGTTACATTGGGGGTCAGCCATTTGATTTTATGCCAAGACTCAAAGTCCTGTCACTACGGCATAATAAATTAATTACAGTTTCAGAACCCACTTTTGTGAAGTTGCGAAACAATATAGCAATTTTAGATATTGATGGTAAGTTATTCTTAGATTTTCTTAGACACAATAAATTATAATAATAACATGACTGTATAAGGTAGTATGTCCTAATTTGAATGTGTTTTTAATTTTCAGGTAATCCACTGACATGCAACTGTAAGATAATTTGGTTAAAAGCATGGCTTTCTGAATCATCATCTCTTGGACCAAAATGTGCGGATGGTACATATGTTAAGGGAATGCCGTTCTCTAGAGATGATTGCCTCAATGTTCCCGTGAGTGGCGAAGACGTTAGGTCTTGTGTAACACATGAAAATGAAGCATTGCATCCGAACTTAGGCACGTCACAAGTATTCTCTTCATTGGATAAAATAAAAGACTACGCTACCCAAATAAAGAACAACTATCACGTCAATAAAATCAACAACAGACCATCTCCAGAAGAGTCAGAGTACTTTTACGACGAATACGTTGATTATCCATATAACGATACCTTGATAGATGGACTCAATAATGAAGTCAATCAGATACAAAATACTAGCAAATCTCAATTAGGAAATACTCCCACCCTTTACGCGGGTATGAAAAATTCAACAAACAAGATCCCGTCTGCCACTTCCAACGCACCAACTAGTGGCTTCACATTTTTTGGCATGCCTCTACCTGCTATTGATATGGGAAAACTTTTAAACACTGGTCGGAAAGTAGATTGGTCAGACAAAAATGTAAATAAATATCAGGCACCAGAACCACCTAAGTTTGAAACTGGGGGATTTCAACCAATGCTTCCAACAACAGCTGGAGGATTCAGACCTATACTTAATCCAGCTGTAAATGTCACTCATACCATAGTTAATAGTCAAGGCAGCAGAAACTACAGTAGCAAAGGAGATGTGCATCAAACCGTTGCAATGGTTACCAAAAAACCACCAATGAAAATTGTACAGAACAACACAACTCATCAGAAAATGAAAAGTGAAATTCACGAACTTCAGGCTTACCTTGATGATGACAACAGCACCCATGTCGCCTATAACAGAACAAGAAATGTAGAGGAAGAAAAGAGTGCTCCTAATAATCTCAGTAAATATAATTTGATGGAGTCTAATTTGACTATAACTCATGTTACAGAGAAGGAAGGTATACTAATTACAACAGATACCAGTAATGATATGTCCCTGCAAGCATGGTTAGAGACAAGTACGGTTTCATATTCAGTCTCCACTCCAACTACTTCAAAACCTCCAATTAAAAAGCATGTGGAAAATCAACATCAACCAACTGCTCTCTCAGCAGTTCTGATTCCAAATAATGAAGAGCTGGCCAGAAGAAACTACAGTAAACGACCAGCAACTATTACAAAAGTTAACTTGCCACATGTGGAACGTTATGACCTGCAAGACAATTATTCACCTGTGATAAATAGAGAAGCAAAGACGAGATTCCCTGTAAATTCAAATGTAGGAAACACTAAGACAAGGCAAGCAGATAGTAAAGACTGGTATTATAAAAATTACAATAATTCTAACTTAGAACCCTATATTGCACCAGGAGTACATACTTCAAATGCCAATATTGCTTTCCCTAAAAGTACTATTTTTATTGTATTATGTTATTCTATTTTATGTAGTTAATTAGGGTTTGCTATTTGTTACGGCAGATTTTTTTTCTCTTACTATTGGAATTCATAATGTTTCATCATTTTTTCCTCTTTACCCATCAACAAAAGCTTAGCAGACACAATAGGATTTTCCAATAGACTTGAGCGCTTATGTTTTGTGTGTTGGTTCATGATTGACTGGCCTAATATATAAGGAAATTTTAAATCAAGTGCAAATATTTTAAGGGTATACATACATATACAAATATGTAAGAGAAATTAAATTAACATATTTAAAGAGAAAAAGAATTTTTTTTTTTCATGTTTTCTCACAAAAAAATATTATTTTGGAAACATGTATTTTCGGGCAATTTTTGATTGGGTAGTGTGCGTGTATTGTTTACATACAGCACATTAGTTTGTTTTTAAATTTTTTGTAATGATCAACGTTATTTATTGAAGTAGCGTATGAAAAATAAAAATCAATGCCGAAAATGGATTCTTGTATTTTTTTAGATCTACCCTTTAAATATTTGTACTTAATTTAAAATGACCATGTATAATCTTGACACTATTTATAAATTAGTCAATAATACTAATTGCTGTTTGATAACTCTTTATTTTATTGGCATAAACACAATTCTTTTGCTCCTAAGCTTGTCATTATCAGTCGAGTTTCTGTCTCGAGTTTCAATATACATTTTGCTATATGAATATAGGTTAAGCGTTTAACAATTATTTTCTGCAGAGACATTAATTTCATGTTGTGCATAGTCTTCATTAGAAATCAGTATTTTTAAATAAGTTTTATGAAAAATAAAAGATGAAGAAAAATGTCTACACAACAAAAATGGGAAGACAAATTTTGTGTGAGCCATTTTCCCAATGCAATAAGTTATATAATAGATTAGCATGATATTCAATGACTTAATTAGATATTAAAAATTGTATGATATTTAAGTAGAATCAAATAATAAATAATATGAATAATTAAATTGATTCTTTAATTTGAAGCTTATTAACATTCTGGTAGGTAAAAGTAACCAAAAGTCTACTCACACTAAATTAGTGAAGTACAACTTGAGTTTCTCTAACGCTTTGAATCGATGAGAAATTTGATTTTTTTCTTCCTTCGTCAACTCTCCATAAGTTCTGTTATAGCCTTCTGGCTGGAAGATGCAGTCCCAGCCAAAATCCATTGAACCTCTGGGAGGTACAATTTTTCCAGGTGTCCGGCCTTGGAATAATAACACATCTAGGTCTTCGCAGTTACCAGTGCAGTAAGCAAAAGTACATACAGCTTCGGCGGATTTATCTTCCCAACCGCATAAGAGCCGCTCAAGACCCTCTGGCCCCAGTTTCTGTAGGAACCATTTGATGTAAGGTCCCGGTAATCCTTTTAGAGCATTGAAACAGAGGCATGTATCTTCTACTAGCACAGGCGCTTTCAAACGTCGCGCCGCTTCTTGGCATTTTTTTATTGAGACTTCCTCAATTTCTCCTTGCAGTTCAGGTAAATCCAAGTCATGGTTGACTATTAAGTAAGGGAAATTCGAACCTAGTATGGCACTCAGCTCTTCCAATTTCTTTTTATTGCCAGTGACAAAGGTCAAGCTCTTTGGTGTCTCGGACATTTTACATAACTTTCGTAACCTAGACGTTCGGGCAACGTTATTGAAAAATGTATGTACAGGAGCAATTGTTAAGGTATAGCTGGTTAAGGAATTGACAAGTGAAATTTTATTTCATTGTTAGTTGATTTTTGGTATTATCTCAGATTTTTATTTTATTCCATTTTGGCGCTGGTCTTTGTGGGGGAATGCACAGACCGGGGAATGTGTGTGATTTTGACAGTGTTGCCAACAGGGGGTCTAAAAAGGCCGTTTCGGGTGAATCATAGTAGGATCCTATTTCGATTCATATTCGAAATTTTCACCAAATACGAATCTGCTAATGAATTGAATTGGGTAGTTGACAGCATCGAAATTAAATTGTGAGTAGTCATACATTAAAAATATTATCCCAAAACACCTCAAAATATGTATTTCGATTTTCAATTTACAATTATAGCAAACTAGCAGCGCCCCGCGGTTTCACCCGCGTAGTTCCCGTTCCCGTGGGAATACGGGGATAAAATATAGTCTATGTGTTATTCTGATGTATAAGCTACATAACTGTAAAATTTCATCAAAATCCGTACAGTAGTTTTTGCGTGAAAGAGGAACAAACATCCATCCAGACATCCATACATCCAGACATCCATCCATACAAACTTTCGCATTTATAATATTAGTAGGATTTAAAAATAATAAAACAATCAAAAAAGTGCTGCAATTGAATACTACAAACTATGACGTCACGGTTTGCTATTCCAGTACATTTTCCATAGTAAAATTTCGTTTTGACAGATCGTAAAAAGTAACTGTGATTTGACTAGGTAGGACACAACCCTATTGTCAGTGAATCACTAAAATGAGGGACCATTTTACGAAATTTAGAGGAATTGCTTAGGATTTGCTGGCAATTCATAGAAGGAAGAATTGCTCAGAGGAATTGCTCAAAGTGGCCATTTTAGACCCACAGTTAAATTAACTCTCGTCCAGATTCAACATCTAAAAACCATCAGTAAACCACACTAACGAAAAACGACCCTACTCTCATAGTCGCTAAATTTTCCACTACACTTTTTTTATTAAAAACATTTATTTACGTAAATGTGTAAATGCTCTTCTAGATGTCATCCATAATTTTTGTCTCAATTTAAATAATTTCTTCGTGGGAAAAATAGCCGCTTTTGGTTTTCTCAACCAGATGGCCTTTTTAAAATCATCAGCCGAGAATCGGGGGCTCCGCTAGGAGTAATAGTGTTCTGTGATCGGGGGGCTGTTCCACACAAGTAATTAAAAAAAACCTTAACTTATATATAAATAAAGCGCTATAGTTACCTTTCCGAAAGATAAGAGATGTTTCGCAAGTAGGTACCTACTCGTTTCTATGAATTTTCCTCTATTTCTTCGACTAAAGTGGTAGACAGCGAACTTTAATATAATAAGGAGTTAGTTCGCTAGAAGTATCGCACCTTTCCACTTGGCGTCAGAGAAGTATGATTACATATAGGTGGCAAAACCAAGCGCACAAATTGCCATCAGAGGGTGCAGCAGTAAAAGAAAAATGGTTGAAAACTGAATTCGACCACTAAAAAAACCACTAGCCACTAAAGGCAATATTTCGCCACTAAAAGGGGGGGTTGAAACCACCAGGCTTAGTGGAAATTCTACTAATTTGGCAACACTAAATTTTGATTGTCAACAATGTCATTGGCTGCTGTCATGTCACATCTTTTTTTTATAAATTTAGAAAAAGGGATTTCATCTCACACAGCCTCTTTTACTCCTTTTAATCCTAATGGGTTGATCTCTAGTTCTACAAATATATTTAATGTAAATAAGTTCTACAAATTTAATATGTAACTTGATTAGACTTTTTGGCGGGAATCCGTACAGAGACGAAATAATAATTTTACTATTATTTCAAGTTTCGGCTCACAATAGTGACGTGTGTTTAAATGGGACATGTGGGATGATGAATTCGATAAAATACGTGAGAGGAATTTCGGATTAGGTACCTCAAGAAGTTACAACATTATGCAGCTTTCAGTAAAATTCTAAAACTTTAATTTTTTTTAGTTGACTAAAATTTTCTAATTACCCTCCGACGATGAATTGTGTTGCAGATTCGTTTTAGCTACTAACTACTTACTTTTTAAAATGTACTTATGAAAACGAAGACTACAATAGTGCAATTTTTATGTATAACTAGCTACCCGCCCCGGCTTCGCACGGGTGCAATGCTTATAAGATTTTCCCGCTTTTCTGTTGAAATTTTTCCTGAATTTTCTTTGCTGTAAACTAATAATAAATAATCTCACGCCTTTCATCCCCGAGGGGGTAGGCAGAGGTATTCCATTACTGGATATACCCACATTTCACGAGATACATTGGACCCCTAAACGTGATAGGTGGTGAGCCCATCGCCCATTTTTAAATAAGTTTTTATTATTATTATATTTTTTTAATTTTTTTTATTAGACCGAAATATAATTAAAAATACAATATAAAATTTTAAACTATAGATTAAATACCTCCTCCAAAGCATCACATCGAGGCAGCGTACGGCGTACCCATACAGCTGGCAGCATTGCCCCTTTGAACGGCTATGCAAACTCTTTGACAGAAGTAGCTGCCAGCTCTTGGATCTTGTGTCGCCTCGATGAGACGCTTTGAGAGCTCATTGATAAAAATTTTGGTTTCCGGACCCCACGGGCCCAACGTCTCTATAGCAAATGGCACGAAATTATAAGTTTGAACCAGACCCAGATATTTTCTTTTTTTAAGAGTTTCTGCTGCTAAAGCAGCAGCACCAGAGTGGGCAGAGGTTCCTTCGAGATGAGAGGGAGCCAAGGTGTCCACACAAGTCGCGTCCCACACCAAGCACCTACCGAACTTCCACGGAATCAGAGACAACCCGTCGGGCCTCTTCCCATCAGAGCGAAACATTCCATGTGGTTCGCAAATAGCTGGTATATTCGCTGTAACTAAAGCCCGACGGATGATGTCATTGATAGATGCGTGACGCGAAAAGCGACCTGCGCTTCTCTGGCACGAGAGACCGTGATGCCCCAAATCGTTTACCTGATCACTACAAATGCACTTGTGAGGCTCGACGATTTTCAGGCCAAGACGTAAACCTACTGCTAAAGAAAAAGAGCAATCATCCATCAAAGTTCCCAGATTGGAAGAGGGGAACGCCTGTAACCTGACTCTTTCTAAGAAACAGCGAGAAGTCTTGCGCGATCCACTGATTTATCGCAGTTTGAAAGTAGACTGACTTGAATTTTCTTACAAATAGGAGAGTCCCACATTTTCTGGATGTTGGGGCGCAAAGGTAAATCTGCACGGCAGAAATCCCTCCATGCATTCAATGCCTCCGTCACTCCACATACGCTAACGGGATCCAAACAAGGATCTATAATTTTTCCGAATAGCGCGCGTGTAGAGTGAGTGGAAGACAAAAATGCAGGAAGAGCCACCGCCGTAACCGATCTTATGCCCAAACCTCCCAAGCCTACTGGCAGTGTAGCCTGATCCCAAGCATTATCAGAAATTTAAAGATTAAGAATCTGTGATAACGTTGATTTTAACAAGACATCTAAATTTGAAAGCAGGTCTACACACTGCCACAGTAAAGAACACCTCAACACATATGTAAATTTGGGGACAAACAGACAAAATCTGATGATAAAAATTGCCATGTGTGCACATATATCAAATAAAAGCTGAGAGCAATCTTTAAAATGTTGTATCTGATCAGCTATGTACAATGCACTACCTTCCAATAAAACAGGAGCACCCAACAAACGCAGAGACTCTTCATTAACTGATTTGATTCCTGGTGCCAGAGTATTAAAATCATCTAATATCTTAATTCTTTCATTTGACGGGACATCTGAATGAATGAAGAGCTCGCACTTTGCAAAATTAAGGCGCATTCCTGAATCTGCAAAACCGTTTATTAATGACTGAAGATCTGTAAGAACAGTCGCAGCGTCCCCGCCTAACGTGCCGTCGTCCAGGTACCAAACATTGAACGAAAAATTTAAACACCTTATTACAGGATCTATAGCCAAACAAAAAATTGCTGGGCCCAGAGTGTCACCCTGTTGACACCCCACAGCAGAGTTCATAGAATTGTCTTTATAGATAAGCTTTGTGGGAGAGCTATAACACTGGCAGAGATATGGGTAAATTGCTGGCACACGCTGTCTTGCCTCATTCAAGAAGGAAACTCTATCCACAGAATTGAACGCGTTCTCGCCATCAACTTTCAAAAGAACGTTCGCCCCACCCGATTGTAGGAAAGCTCTTGCCGCGTGCACAGCCGCTTCACAAGTCACAACTACCACGAGAACCAAAGCCCAACTGCTTAGGTTGTAATTCCTTGCTGAGTTGTGGCAGAATGTAATGGCAACAAATCTTAGAAGCTACACGGCGCAAAGTTGAACCCACAGCTATAGGACGTATGCCACCTCCTTTTTTATTCAGGGCACATAAATTGGCACCGTACAACAGGGGAACGATGTCAGGAGTTACCTTACCCGATAGCATTATATTCATTAGAGCCACTAAACTTTGTAGCAAAGCTCTGCCAGATTCACCATTTGTACCACTTACTAAATCCTTCAAATGCTGTGGGGAAATACCGTCCAGACCACTTGCCGAACCGCTTTTAAAAGATAATATTGATTGCAAAACATTGTCCGTGGAAACTTGTGGAGTAATGTTAGCAGACTTAGTGATATCTCAGCAGCCTTGAGAAGTGTTGGCTGGAACTGGATGTTTTGACTCCAGCAAACGAACTGTTTCCTCATTGTATGGAGTCAATGTGTCATTGGAAAATAGCAACTTTGCAGCTCCTTGCAAATCGCCATCGTTTACCTTTCCTTCAATTTTTTTAACTAAATTAGTGCGCCCAACATTGGAAACATACTTTGTATTTTTAAAATTGAAAACATTAGGATATAGACAATTGTTGTTGATTTTTTGCGTTAATGATGGTGATTTTTTGTCATTTTTAGTCACATGTAAAATTTTAAAGGAAAAAGTTAAAAGATCTTCCCAATTATTCACTGTACCTTCCGCCACAACCATATCAATAACTGTTCTCAAACTATCGGCGACAGACAATCTTGCACCCCGCGGAATTCTTTTAACAACCGGTATGTTGTTTTTGGATTTAGCTAAATAATTCCAAAATGGCCCTGCATGAGAAGAGGATTGAGAAAGGGAACCATTATTAGGTACCTACTTGGTAAACCGGGATACCGTCAGTTGTAGATGAACTAGCAGCCTTGTGAATCCTACTCGTATGAATACAAAGACCTCTATCACCTTTGAAATATCTTGGGCAACTGCACAACTCACATCCTACTATCCTACTTAATATTATAAATGTGAAAGTTTGTTTGGATGGATGTCTGGATGTCTGGATGGATGTTTGTTCTTCTTTCACGCAAAAACTACCGAATGGATTTTGATGAAACTTTACAGTTATATAGCTAATACATCAGAATAACACTTAAGCTATATTTTATCAACGTATTCCCACGGGACCGGGAACTACGCGGGTGAAACCGCGGGGCGCTGCTAGTTTTTTATAATTTGCGTCTAAAGAAAGTGGAAACTGTGGCGATACAGCGGATGAAAACACTGGATCTGGTTGAGTCACTGACATAGTAAAATAATGCCATATCTTATTATTTATTTATTATTATTATTATTAATTTTACTGTTGTCGTTGTGCAAAATAAGATATAAAAAAAATGTTGAAGACATTTGTGATGTGGATGGACTCCGCGTTAAGCAATTAATCTATTTTCATTTAATTTGTTTTGATAAACTTGATTGAAGAGGAGACAGTATGATTTATGACCTTTGCCTGTCTCACGAAAAATGGAGGAAAAAAGAAAAAAATTAAAATGACTGTCAATTTTGATTGGCAAATTTTGCTTCGTTGTTCTGTGAAATTTATTGCAAAGAATAACCATTTGAGCAAATTTTCTCTGTTTTTCTGAATTACACAATACTACTGTAGCTACATTTGAGAAAATAGCGTTGTAAAAATGCCTAGTCAAGATGTTGTTACCACGAAAGTGGTTGTTCATCCCTTGGTTTTACTGAGTGTTGTAGACCATTTTAACCGAATGGGTAAAATTGGTAACCAAAAACGGGTCGTCGGTGTCCTGCTTGGCTGCTGGAGAGCCAAAGGTGTTCTGGACGTGTCGAATAGTTTTGCAGGTTAGTCCTTATTTTTCCAGCCAAGTCATCGCAAATTTTTGTATTTGTATTGTAGGTATACAGTTAATACAGTATTACCAGTAGGATGTAATATAAAAAAAATTACCTCATCACAATGGTTAAGAATAGTTTAAAGATAATTATTATATATCAATCAATCTATTTATAAAAAAAAAACTACTTTTTGTTACTGAATTTAATCACACAATTTATTTTGTATTTACAGTTCCATTTGACGAAGACGACAAAGACAAGTCTGTATGGTTCCTTGACCATGACTATTTGGAGAACATGTACGGCATGTTCAAGAAGGTGAATGCCAGAGAGAAAGTGGTGGGCTGGTACCACACTGGTCCCAAACTACACCAGAATGATGTGGCGATTAATGAACTCGTCAGACGTTACAGCCCTAACTCTGTCCTTGTTATAATTGATGCTAAGCCAAAAGACCTGGGACTGCCTACTGAAGCGTACCGAGCAGTAGAGGAGGTTCATGATGATGGCAGTCCGACTACAAGGACCTTTGAGCATGTACCAAGTGAGATTGGTGCTGAGGAAGCAGAAGAAGTCGGTGTGGAACACCTTTTAAGAGACATCAAAGACACAACTGTTGGCAGCCTCTCTCAGCGTATCACGAACCAGTTACTTGGCTTACGAGGTCTGCACTCCCAGCTGAGTGAAATAAGAGATTACCTACTCCAAGTTGGTCAAGGCTCCTTGCCTATGAACCACCAGATAATCTACCAGTTGCAGGACATCTTCAATCTCTTACCAGATATTGCTAATGACAACTTCATTGATAACCTGTACATCAAGACCAATGATCAGTCCCTTGTGGTGTATCTAGCTGCTCTTGTTAGATCCATCATAGCTCTCCATAATCTTATTAACAATAAAATCACTAACAGAGATGCAGAAGAAGGAAAGAAAGAGGAGGCCAAGGACAAGAAAGAAAAGAAAGATGATAAAGATGACAAGAAAACTGAAGAGAAAGTAAAAGCAGATAAGAAGGAGAAAGAAGAGAAAAAGAAGTAATTTAGAATCTTAATATAAGTCTTTGTAATGCTGAATTATTTTTAAATAAATTGTATTTACCAACTAAAACAGTTGTGTATGAATTAAAACCTAAACTTGTTGAGGGAAATATTGCCTTTGATTAGTATTTTCTATAATCACCTTTTTAAAAGACAATGTTAATCCACATTTTTTAAATGTTAGTAATATCAGAACATAATAACATAATCTTGAAATATTTTGTGATAAGTCCACTTTACTATCTATCAAAGCATGATAAGGCCATGTTACATATTGATAAATGTTTGGTAGTTCTGTTACAACTGTTGTATTGGCTTTACATGTAGTGGAAAAAAGTGCTTTAACTTTGTGAGGTGAATCTCAGTGATTCAAGATGGTAGATCGCGTGAGTCTATCAGTAAGTTGTTTATTGATATTTGTGGAATATTTTTAGAATAAGTTACTACCCACATTCAACAATTTATCTACTATATTGATTTTAGGACCAAGTCTGGCTCAAGCCAGAAGGAAAGTCTGAGTTTGACATCCCAGTAGCAGTGAAAGTGTTAAATAGTTCGGGAAATTTAATCGAAGTTCGAGATGACGACGGTAAGGTGTTCGCTACATCCGTGCAGAATGTCCTTAAGCCACTGCATGCGACGTCGAAAACTGGAGTGGAAGACATGATAACACTAGGGGAACTACAGGAATACACTATCCTACGTAATCTTCACATCCGGTACAACCAACAGCTGATTTACGTAAGTTTCCGACATTTTAATTTTTGGTGTGTTGTGACTTGTGACTCATGCATCCATTCTCTTGTTACCTCTACCATTGCAGTTGCTGTGTATCTGACTTCCATGTTTATAGATTTCTGCCATATTATTTATCATTAACATCTAGAATGATGGTCGATGGTTATAGTCGACATATAGCAATCATTAATTGAGACACAAACAAGGGTTTATCCAAGATTTCATTACAAAAAACAAAGTAAGTACATTATAGTGTTTTCACGGCGCCCTTTATGTTGGAGAAATCCGGACCTACGTAATTTATAACTGACTTCCTAAAAACCATAAAAAAGGGCTGCGATGTCTTGAATTATCTTTGCGTTTTATTGCATTTTTGGTTTGAACGAGCAATAAACATTTTATCTACATTAACATAATCTAACGTACCTATGAATCATTTATAACTTTTATGCCTACTTGTCAATTGACTTCCCCGCCTTTCACTGTTTATATTTTGTATAAGAAGTAGCGGCCCCGGAGACCTCTGTTCCCCGTCCTTAAGTACTCACCTAGTGTCTCGGTCTTGCGCTCAACAACTGACCATAGTTTAAACGCTATCAAATAAATGTACAGACAAGAGCACATAAAGCTTTACACTTGTAGTGCGAGAGCAGCGATATCCTTACGGTTAAAAGGCCTGCTTCACATGATGAAAATCAGTGAGGCTCGGGTTCGAATCCGGGCATGTACAGTCAAGAGCAAGTCAAGCTTGACACTACCAGTTTAAGCTGAGCTCTGATTTGTACTGCGCGCCATAGAATACACGGCCGGGTCAAAGTCCGGAGTGTCAAGCTTAGCGTGCTCTTGACTGTACCAATGAGTTTTTCAAAAACTTACGTACCTACATATTCATCACTAGCTCGACGGTAAAGGAAAACATTGAGAGGAAACCCGCATGTCCCAGAATGAATTCTGAGACATGTGTAAACAGACCCGGTCCGGCGATGGGCTTACCACCTATCACGTTTAGGGGTCCTAAGAATATCTGGTGAAAGGTGGGTATATCCATAAATGGAATACCTCTGCCTACCCCCTCGGGGATATAGGGCCTGAAAATATTTATTTATTATTTTATTTTTATTGTAATGCGATCTGCCCTCTAAGGCGTTTGTAATAAGAACACTACAAAGTCCAATGTGTCAAGCTCCACGTGCTCTTGACTGCACTTGTGTGTGTGTGTGTGTGTAGTGTAACGCATAGATGACTAACAAAAAAACATTTCTTTTCATATTTAGTGTAGAAGAGACAAGCCTATGATCTAACAAACTTGCAATGCAGACTAACCTATTTTGTTTTAGACATACACAGGCTCCATGTTAATAGCCATCAATCCCTATGAAATTCTACCAATTTACACGATGGATCAGATACACTTTTACCAAGAAAGAAATATTGGTGAAATACCACCCCATATCTTTGCGATTGGAGAAAGTTCGTATAGAGAACTAATGGATACGTCTTCAAACCAATGCATAGTCATCAGGTAAAGCATTATTAGGAAATGCTAACACAAATATTTCTAAATATGATTTGAATATGTAAGTCCCATAACTAATGTTAATATTTTCAGTGGGGAAAGTGGTGCTGGTAAAACAGAAAGTACTAAACTACTGCTTCAGTATCTTGCGGCTGCCAGCGGTAAGCATTCATGGATTGAACAGCAAATCCAAGAAACAAATCCCATTCTGGAAGCTTTCGGTAATGCCAAAACGGTTAAAAACGATAATTCGTCGAGATTCGGAAAATACATTAATATTTTCTTCAGTCGAAAAGGAGTTATTGAAGGAGGAAATACGGAACAATATTTGTTGGAAAAGTCCCGAATAGTTTATCAAAACAAAGGCGAGAGGAATTACCACATCTTTTACTCTTTGGTTACTGGTCTATCAGCTGATGAAAAAAAGAAATTGGAATTGACTCATCCAGCTGATTACGCATATCTCAACGCTGGTAATATGCTGACTTGTGATGGCCGAAACGATGGACATGAATTTGCTGAAATACGATCAGCATTTAAAGTGCTTAACTTCTCTGATAACGAAGTATGGGGTATATTTAGTCTATTAGCAGCAATACTGCATTTAGGAAATTTGAAATTCAAGTCCTTCAATTTTAACAACATTGAGTCTTCCGAAGTGGCCGATGCTGTGAATGCTAATAGAATCGCTAGCCTTCTAGGTGTTAATAAAGCGACGCTTTGCGATGCATTGACTAGAAAAACACTGATTGCGCAAGGAGATAAAGTCGTTTCGACAATTACTGCAGCGTCAGCTATTGACGGCAGAGATGCGCTCGTCAAAGCAATATATGGGCATATGTTTGAGTTTATCGTTGAAGTCATAAACAAAACTTTGAACAAAGATCAGCAATTATCCAGTGGATCTGTTGGTATTTTGGATATTTTCGGATTTGAAAATTTCGATTCAAACAGTTTCGAGCAACTGTGCATCAATTACGCAAACGAAAACCTTCAACAATTTTTCGTTAGACATATATTTAAACTTGAACAGCAACAATACGAGAAGGAAGGTATAGTGTGGTCTAATATAAATTACGTTGACAATCAAGAAAATCTAGACGTGATTGGAATTAAACCAATGAATCTACTCTCGCTGATTGACGAAGAGTCTAGATTCCCCAAGGGTACGGACATAACACTTCTCTCAAAATTACATAACAATCACAGCAACAAAGGCTGCTATATTACTCCGAAATCATCACAGGAACATAGGTTTGGAGTTAAACATTTTGCTGGTAATGTGTTTTATGAAGTCAAAGGTAAGCTATATTTCTCTTTCGTAGTACCTACGCCCAATATTGAACATTAAATATAGTTTGATCGATCTTTTTTGATTACAGGTTTCCTGGACAAAAACAGAGACTTGTTAACAGCTGATATTAAAGAAATGCTTTTGGACTCCAGTAACAATTTCTTAAAAAAAATATTCGCGGTAGACTCCGTGCCCATCCAAAGCGGAAACAGAAAAACTGTTTCGTTGAGCCACCAGTTCAAGACGTCGCTAGAGGCCCTCATGAAAACTTTATATGCATGTCACCCGTTCTTTGTAAGATGCATTAAACCAAATGAACATAAAAAGCCAAAGGTACGATTTCGTAGTAAATTCCTACTATCTTGTGTACCTTTTTTATTAGTTCCTTAGCAGGAAGTAGAAACTTAGAAAGATAATATAATAAATAATTAATATAAACTTGATTGCCTATTATCTAATCTTGTTCCTTTTTTGTTTTCCAGCTTTTTGATAGAAGTTTGTGTGTTCGACAACTGCGGTACGCGGGATTAATGGAGACAGCGAAGATAAGACAGGCTGGCTATCCTTTACGATACTCATACGCGGAATTCGTTCACCGCTATCGGCTTTTGGTTCCTGACATACCTCCTGCAGAGAAAACTGACTGTAAAAGTGCTACTAAGAAAATTTGCATTCAAGTATTAAAAGATCAAGAATTTCGACTTGGACACACTAAAGTATTTTTGAAAGATTCTCACGATGCTATTCTTGAGGAGATGAGGCATAAAGTTATGTTAAAGGCTGTAATAAAGGTTCAAGCAAACGCGAGACGGTTCATATACAGGCGAAGGTTCTTGAAAATGAGAGCGGCAGCAATAACAATACAAAAGCACTATAGGGCGCGTGGACACAGAAGCAGATATATTGCCATGAAGAGAGGATACTTGCGTCTGCAAGCCGTCATTAGATCCAGAGAACTAAGGAAGACTTTCCTGAAGTTACGATCATTCTTCAGAAAATTCCAGGCTCATTGCAGAGGGCATCTTATACGAAAATTGATGACTGAAAAGAAACAAATTATAAAGGCTAAATTTATACAGTTTAAGAAAGAAAAAGAAGAACTCATAAATTCTGGTGAGAATGTTAAGACTGCAGAAGACGACTACGAGAAACAAGTCACTGAACTCATGAGGTCAATATGGATTGTAAAGGACGCACCAGTTGAAGGTAGCGAACAGAACACTAGTGTGATAGACGATCGGTATGTGGATGATGTTTTTGGTTTCTTAAAAGATACTGCTACTCCGGCTGGGACAGTGCGGGGTACGGGATTTGGAGTGGTAAGAACTATTTAACGATAACTTACTTACCTACTAGGTAATCAGATAAAAAAATTATAAGACTTATTACATTCCAGGCAACAAAGGCGAAACCTCAAATATCGAGTGTCATTCCTCTGCCACCAGAACAAGACGAAGAGCCATTCGATGAATTTAATTTCAGAAAATTCGCAGCGACCTACTTTTCAGGCAACACGAGCCATCAGTATTCTCGAAAGCCACTTAAAAACTCTCTTTTGGAGTTACCATATCCAATGGATGCTGTTGCTGCACAGGCATTGTGGATTACCATTCTGCGATTTATGGGTGATTTGTCAGAACCGAAATATGTTGATGATAAAATTAATAACATACCGGTTATGTCCAAGCTATCTGATACTATTGGGCGTGCTTTTCAGAAAAGCAAAGAATACGAAGTTAGTATAAAAAGATTCTTACTTGCATTATATTTTGAGTCGCTTAAATTAGTCGTAGAATGAATCTACTATATTTTTTTGTCTTTGTGTTTGTTTCGCAAATTTCGGGTAAGTACCTAAATGAATCTAACATTTAAATCATTGGTATTGCAGGATATAGCAGCATCCACTAATAATCATGGTAGCAAACAGAAACTGATTCAGAAAACTTTGAAACGTCAAACTAAGCTAAGTGAAGAGTTTGTGAAGAACTTGATGAACGATGAGATGACAAACGAAATGTACAGCAACTGGCTGAATTCAAGAAGAAGCACTAATTTGGAGAAACTACATTTCATCATTGGCCATGGCATCATTAGAAAAGAACTGAGGTGAGTGCAGGCCAATTAAGTAATCAACAATAGCATCGGAAGCTTGCTTACTGAATTGTAATTTGTATTTTTTTAAATAAATAGCGGACTTGATTCTAGCTGACCAGCTAAAATTCCTAATTTTTGGTTAGCTCTATTGTTTCCACCGCTTTGGAAATGAAAGGGACAGAAATAAGCGCCATATTTATTTATTGTGTCACAAATGTCAAAATAACAAAATTGAACCTTATGAACGCACTCACATCTTATTCAAATACATGTGTTAACAATTTTAGCGACGACGCTGTAACAAGGTCATGGATAAAAGTGACATAAGCACGTTCATAAGGTTCAAATTAGTTGGTTTTTACATGTTTGACAATAATTCTTCAATCTATGGTTTGTTTCTGTCCTTTTTCTTCTGTATTCTATGGAGAAGGATAGGCTAACTTAAAATTAGAAATTTTAGCTGGTCAGCAGCAATATAGTATTTTGTTTCAGAGATGAAATATTCTGTCAGCTATGTAAGCAACTGACGAATAATCCTTCAAAGGCTTCACACGCTCGTGGATGGATATTGCTGTCCTTATGTGTCGGCTGCTTCCCACCATCTGAAAGATTCGTCAAATATTTACGCGGGTTTTTACGCAGTGGTCCCCCCGGTTATTCACCTTACTGTGAAGGAAGACTCGTCAGGACTTTCAAAAACGGTCCTCGATCTCAACCACCAAGTTGGTTAGAATTGCAAGCTACAAAAAGCAAAAAGCCTGTCCTACTTACTGTGACACTCATGGACGAATCTATGAAGACAATTCAGTCAGATTCAGCTACCACGTCTGAAGAGATATGTCAGCAAATTGCAGATAACATAGGCTTGACAGATGCGTTTGGGTTCTCATTGTATATTACGCTGTATGACAAGGTGCTCTCATTAGGAAGTGAAGGAGAACATATTATGGACGCCATATCGCAATGTGAACAATTTGCTAAAGAACAAGGCACTCCGGAGAAAAATGCGCCATGGAGATTGTTCTATCGAAAAGAAGTATTTACTCCCTGGCATAACCCTACTGAAGATCCTGTTGCTACAAATTTGATCTACCACCAAGTGGCGAAGGGAGTTAAATTTGGGGAATACCGATGTGATTCCGAAAAAGACTTGGCTATGATAGCTGCACAACAGCATTACATCGAGTATGGACAGCGCATTGATCCAAATGTTCTGAGAAAAGTGATTGTCAATTATATTCCCAATCAGTTCATTCAGTCCAACGATGCAGCCCTTACGAAGTGGGAGCATCTAGTTACAAAGGCGTTTGAATCTGCTCAAAGTATTCAAACAAAGGCAGATCCCCTGCGGTGCAGGGAAGATATTGTGATATTTGCAAAATTAAAGTGGCCCATGCTCTTTTCAAGGTTCTTTGAAGCGATGAAGATTAAAGGAGACACTATAAATAAAGACGTCGTGATAATTGCTGTGAATTGGACAGGAATCTATATTGTTGATCAACTTGAGCATATCCTTCTTGAAATATCGTTTGCTGAAGTAACTTACGTATCGTACAATGCGGATAAAGATTATGACAATGTGGGGAGAATTACTATTAGAACTATACAACAAGAAGAGTTTGTATTTCAGAGTGTCGACGCCAGTGAAATGAGCTCTCTTGTAATATATCTCATAGATGGATTGAAGAGACGCTCAATTTATGTCGTCGCTCAATCAGACTCTGATGGATACAGTGATGCTGCCTCTTTCATGCAATATAAGAAAGGTGACCTTATAACTCTTTTACATGACAGTACCGGTGAAACGTTAATGAATGCAACATGGGGTCATGGAACTTGCAATGGACAAGAAGGTCTTTTTCCAACAGAACATGTATACATCCTGCCTACTTTAACAATGCCTAGCAGTAACATTTTAGATACATTTAAAAAAGGAAATGTAAAAACCGATAAAATACCCACATCAAAATATAACACCATTCAAAGAAAACGAATGTACACCCTTGAGAAATACGCAAAAGAATACTTTAGAGAGAATTATGATGTAAATGCCACGGTATCCAGACAGTCCACATTAACAACAGCAAAGAAGGCCATTGCAGGTGATTTATGGGCTCATACTCGTGATCCAATCCGTAAGCCCCTGTTGAGGAAGCTATTAGAAGACGAAAAATTGTGTAAGAATGCAGTCGCGTCTTTCTTTGCAATCTTAAAATACATGGGTGACATGCCTGCTCCAAAAGCAAGGAACGTAACTGAATACACAGACGAGATATTCAGACCTGCTGTAGCGGAACCTGCGTTGCGTGATGAAATGTACTGCCAAATAATGAAGCAATTGACGAACAACAGAATACAGCTTAGTGAAGAAAGGGGATGGGAACTTATGTGGCTGGCTACAGGTGTATTCGCTTGTGGGCCGGTGTTGTTAAAAGAACTAGTAGAATTCCTTAAAACAAGACCACACCCGATAGCGAAAGACTGCTTAAAACGAGTTTTCAGAATACAAAAGATTGGGCCTCGAATGTACGCTCCATATGTCGTAGAGGTAGAAGCTATCCAACACCGAAGTATGCAGATATATCACAAGGTATATTTCCCAGACGACACCGACGAAGCATTTGAAGTGGATTCTTCAACAAAAGCCAAAGATCTTTGCGAACAAATAACTGGCAGATTGAGTCTGAAAAATAGCGATGGGTTTAGTTTATTCGTAAAGATAACTGACAAAGTATTTTCTGTCCCAGAATCTTATTATTTCTTTGATTTCATCCATGAGCTTGTTGAGTGGATGAAACAGACACGGCCCCTTCGAGCATGTAAGTACTTGTAATAATTATGTGACATCTAAACAGTTTCAGTTGATAATCCTCAGCGAATTTATCTTTACAGCTGGCCAACAACTGCAAATGAATTATCAAATTTTCTTCATGAAGAAGCTCTGGATCAACACTGTTCCAGGGAGAGATAAAAATGCCGATGAGATATTTTATTTCCCGCAAGAGCTGCCTAAATACTTACGAGGCTACCATAAAACTTCAAAACAGGATCTTGTAGAGTTAGCTGCTCTAATTTACAGAGCTAGATTCGGCAGCGACCAGTCATTGTTGGCTCAAATGCCGCAAATGCTTGAAGATTTTATTCCTCCTGATATGGTCAGAATACAATCGAGTTCGCAATGGAAATCAGCAATAAGTGCCGCATATTTGAAACATGGTGCCATGACAGACAATAAAGCCAAAGAGGAATTCTTAAAGAAAATTTATCAACTACCCACATTTGGGACAGCGTTCTTTGAAGTTAAGCAGACTTCTGATCCTAATTATCCAGAAATGGTTGTTATTGGAATAAATAAGAATGGAGTTAGTGTCATTCATCCACAGAGTCGTGTCAGTATTACTTGATGCAGCCGCACAGAGGGCCACGGCTCAAGCTATCCATTTCCGGTCATGTTGCTTCGTTCTATCGCAGATAATTCGAAAAGTTTTAATGGGTTAACTCGAGCTGTGGCAGTCTGTACCTACCACCTAAGTTTACGGTGAAAGAGCCCGCATCTCATAATGATAATCAGTAAGGCTCGGGTTTGAATCCTGGCATGTACCAATGAGTTTCAAAACCTACGTATATATTCATCACTAGCTCGACGGTGAAGGAAAACATCGTGAGAAAACCCGCAGATCTCAGAATTAATTCTGAGGCATGTGTAACAGACCCGGTCTGGCGATGGGATCATCACTATCAATCACGTTTTGGGGTCGAATGTTCTCGTGAAAAGTGGGTATTTCCAGAAATGGAATACCTCTGACTAAATAAAAGAATTCAAGCCTTTTATCCCCGGTCTCAGAGATAAAGGACCTAACTAACTATAATATTTATGTATTTTTAGTAAAAAAAAAAGTATTGTTTTAAATAGGCCTGCTGATCGAATACTATTTAAATAGCACAATTTATCCACAGCCTGACCGGTAACTGTTACTTTTATTTGTTTTTAATGTTTGCAGGACGTTCTGGTGACACATCCATTCTCTCAACTGTCCAACTGGTCTTCCGGTAACACTTACTTCCACATGACGATGGGGAGCGTCTACCGTGGAACAAAGATCCTCTGTGAAACTTCACTGGGATACAAAATGGACGATCTTATATCATCGTACATTGCAGTTTTACGGCAGACAATAAGGGAGGGGCCAAGAAACTGAATTAAAATAGTCATTATTTTTAGGTCATGAACTATAAATTTAACAATTTGCTCGTAAACATCTTTGTTTATAAATTTTTATTCATTAAATACCCATTAGTTACATAAGGATAATATAAATACTAAGTATTTTGTTGAAAATACCATTCGCAATCTTCCTTCATTTCCTTTTGCCGTAAAGACACCTATCGACTTACCTAAACACTTATTAAAAAAAGCTGATGATGAATCTTAGTTACTTACCTTCCGTTTATCGTTAAAGAAATCTAAAAGAGAAATGTATTTTATTTACTTTAAAATACTAATTAGGTAGGTTACCTACCTAATAGGTAAGGTAGGTACTTATTATGTATTACTTACTTAAAATAAACTTTATTTTTCAAATTTCTGCCCAATGATAAAAGATCATTGTTGCTGCAAAAGCGAAGAAACAACACGACAGAAAATGCATGGTGTCGTGTCGTGTTCACTTTGGGATGCATTGGGATAATATTGAGTTGAGTCGTTTCGTTTTGAGCTATGGTTTTGTTTGAGTAACTGATTAGTGATTAAAAACCCCTGACGAAAAACAGAAACAGAGGGGTGTTAATAAGTTAGACGTGTGTCGTACTATCTGTATGTCTGTCTCTGGCATCGTAGCTCCTAAACGGCTGAACGGATTTTGATTAGTTTTTCATACTAGGATTACATACTACTTAAGTACCTATACACTCCATAAGACTTACTATCTTAGAATTTTTCTTTCGTCCGGACGCTGCTGTACCGAGCGGACGTGCACGCGGTATCTCGTGAGTCATCACCCAACAACAGCTAGTCTTGTTTACCTGCCGGTTACGCATAGTATACGCGCGAACTTGAGATAAAACTATGGCTAATACCACATTTGATTGTGAAGACGCGAACATACCTGAACACGCATCCCATGAAGACGACTCTTCTCCAAGTTTTGTCACCCTAACACGGCCTGGGCGCAACACAGCCCCTCAAGCATTCCAAGCTACCGTTCTAACAATTTTGGAGGACATGAATAAGAAACAGGAAGCTAAGTTGGATTCAATTGCTAAAGACATTCGTGAAATTAAAGAACAGAATGCTAAAATCCAGCAAACCCATGAAGACCTGGAAAAAGCCGTGGTTTACGTGACTGATCTGTATGAGGATATGAGGAAAAAAATAGGGGCACTGGAAGATGTACAAAAAAAAACAGATATCCTTCAACAGAAAGACAAGGAGCAGGATTTGCGCCTGCATGACCTTGAGGAAAAATTTGAAGAAACAAATCGTAAAGCCAGAGAAAGGAACATAGAAATGAAAAACATACCCTACAACAAAGAAGAAAACAAGCTTCATATTATCAAACTGATACATAACAAACTGAACCTCGACTTTAACGAAACTTACATCTCTGATATATACCGCATTACAACTAAAGATAGCACCAACAAGCCGTTAATCGTGGAAATGAACAATCTGAAATACAAGTCCAGCTTACTGGGCGCTATCAAAAGCTATAACAATCAGAATAAGAATCAACCATTTGGGACATCTGATCTCGGATACCCGGGTAAGAATGTTCCTATTTATGCATCCGATCACTTAACTCCACATGCCGCTAGACTGTTTTTCCACGGTCGCGATCTCAAACGCAATTTCAGTTACAAATACTGTTGGTGCAACCTTGGAAGAATCTACGTCAAGAAAAGTGACGACGAACGTTGCCCTGTCATCCTTTTGAAGTCCGTTCAACAAGCAGAAGCCCTGAAGATCTGCACATGACTAGCTTTTACTTTGTATGGTAATTTGAATTTAATCACACTATGCCTAACTACTCTAAACAATCTCACAATAATAAGAATCTTAAACACACTTTCCCTCCTCATTACTGTTATTATTACCATTAACTCACTCCTACTCTTATACGCAATGCCCTCATCCAACTATTTCACGGGAACTTCAATACATTACATTTTATTTTGCCCAGCCTTATTTCCGTCCTGCGTCAATCTTCGATGTACTAACCTGGAATACAATGGCTGAACTAAGTGATGTTTTAGATGACATAGGTAATGCAATGCCCATCCAATGTTTTGTTGTGTCTCAACCGGAAGATTGTAGATCTAAGCTATATAAAGTTGATGGTCAATTCACAATATTAGCTCAAAATATCAGGAGTATCAACAAAAACCTGAGTGGTTTGGAGGTTTTCTTGGCCAGACTAAACATCGAGGTGGACATAATAATCCTCACAGAATGTTGGCTTAGCGATAAGTATACATGTTTTCCCCTCCTGAACTACAACTACCACAGTTCCACCAATAACAGTAACCAAAACGACGGCGTTGTCATTTACACTAAACCCAATTTAAAAGTTACAGTAAAGCAACCCGTCTTTCGCAATGGTACATGCTTGACGATACGCATTGGGGAGGAACTATCTATTGTGGCTATTTACCGCTCACCGAACTTCAAATCGGATACAGAGGTGACAAACTTCCTTAACTCTCTAGATTCTGTCTTAGATAACTGCAAAGATAGGAACTGTGTAGTTGCGGGTGATCTCAACATTAATATAGCCCCAGGCTATCGGGATAATATTAGTGAAAAATACCTCAACCTCACCGCTTTTCATGGATATTTACCCGCATACACGACTCCTACACACAGCTCATCATGCTTAGACCACATTCTCGTCAAATCAGCTTACAAATCCACTAGTTTGATTTGTGAATCATCTATTACAGATCACTACACAACTATGCTCGCTATCAATACCCAAAATACTGAGAACCTTCATAATAAAAACAAAACCCGATCAAGAATAGACTACAGCCTACTAAAGCATGAACTTACTCTCATAAATTGGAACGAACTTTACTCCTTAGATGATCCCAACAAAGCAGTAGGATTTTTCAACAATTCACTAAAAGACTGTGTCACTAAATCTACCCGTTCCTTCACTATTCCCCACAAAAAAATGAACCTAAAAGCTTGGGTCACTCCTAGTTTAATAAAATGTATAAGCAAACGTGATCATTTACATCAAAAACTAAAAAATAGTCCTGACGATTAGAATTTAAAGAATTATTACCATAAATACAGAAATATTTGCAACTATATTTTGCAAAATTTAAAGAACGCAAATAATCACCAAAGACTGGCCGAATCCCTACATAGCCCCAAGAAAACTTGGCAAACACTAAAAACAATCTGTAACATTAGCAACCCAAAGTCAAAAGTTGCTGATCTTCTAGAAATACGTTCATCCCCTAAACAGTCTATCGACAATACAAATGACTTTTTCACCTCCATTGGTTCCGACCTTGCAACAGAAATCCTTACAAAGGTAAACAAAGCTGAAAAGCAGCTACTCGAAGATTTAAATGATATTTCTCCCTCTTGTCACTCTATTTATTTACCACCAACCGATCCTCTGGAAATACGCAAACTAATCCTGAGTATGAAAACTAATGGAGCACCGGGACGTGATGGAATTGCACCAAAAATTTTTAAGGAAGTTAAAGATCTTATTGCCGAACCAATTGCTTTTATCGTTAATCTAAGTCTAACGACTGGCTGTGTTCCAGACTCTCTCAAAGTTGCTCAAGTGTGCCCTATATTTAAATCTGGTGACCCCAAAGATGTCGGCAACTACCGACCAATTTCCCTACTAACTGTTCTATCGAAAATTCTCGAAAAGGTGGTTAATAAAAGGTTACTTTCCTTTCTAGAGACCAATAACCTCTTGTCTCATAATCAATTTGGCTTTCGTTCCAAAAAAAGCACTGAGGATGCAGTGACCCTCCTTTGTGATACAGTTTCCCAAAACCTTGACATAGGGCATAAAACAGTAGGTGTATTTCTGGACCTGAAAAAGGCATTCGACACGGCCTCGATACCGCTCTTATTAAAAAAGCTTGAAATGTATGGAGTTAGAGGAATAGCCCAAAAATGGTTTGTGAGTTATCTGAGCGACCGAAAACAATTTGTTAAAGTTGATGGTATCGAAAGCGACTGCAAAAATATTATATTTGGGGTTCCGCAGGGCAGTGTCCTTGGGCCGACGCTGTTCCTAATCTACATAAATGACTTGTGTGGTTTGGGGATAGCGTCGGCCAGGATAGTCACTTTTGCGGACGACACTGCCATTCTTTTCCAGGGTAAAAGTTGGCCAGAGGCTCAAACTATCGCTGAAAAAGGAATGTCTCTTGTCGCTAAATGGTTAGACAAAAATCTTTTGACCTTAAACGTACCTAAAACCAAATATCTGTGCTTCCACATTAGTGAACGATCTGCCCCTCCCAAAGATTTAACTATCAAGATTCACTCCTATAGCTGTAATAATGTAGCGACTTGTAATTGTCCCCCTATTGAACGATCTTCATCAATAAAATATTTGGGTGTAATATTGGATCACAAACTGAACTGGAAACAACAGATCGATATGCTAGCGCAAAGAACCAGAAAACTATTACATGTCTGTAAAAAACTCAGAAATATTACCCAACCAGCCCTTCTCAAAACTGTTTACTACGCGCTTTGCCAGAGTGTTCTAACATACTGCATCTTGTCTTGGGGAGGAACACATAAAACCACATTGATAAAAGTTGAATGAGCACAAAGGGCAGTATTGAAGGTTTTAGGCAACAAACCCTTTCGCTTTCCTACCTCCCAAACTTATGCTGAATCTCAGGTATTGTCTGTTAGAAGTCTTTTTATTCAAAAATCTATCCTCCATTTTCACAAAACCTCCCTACTTACCCAAATCCCAAAAAAACACACTCCCTATAATTTAAGAAGAGTGAGTGCACGCCTATGGACGACTCCACGCACTAGAACAACTTTTTCTCGCCGATTTAATTTCTACATGGGTCCTTTCCTCTATAACACTATTAGCAAGAATCTTCCCCTCCTAAATATGAGTAAAAATGAAGCCAAGCGAGCTGTTTTCAAATATCTCAGCAAGCTCCAGTACCAAAAAATTGTAACCCTCGTCAAGACAAACTAGACTTTATCTCTTCATCTCAGTTACATTTTTCCCTATGGTTGATTGGAAGAAATCGCTAAAGATAAAATGCTGCCCATTACATTTCTTTAATCTTTGTGTCACTTATGGCATTAATTTTTGTGGTTGTACAATAAAGAGTCGGTACTTTCCAACACATGTATATAATACCTATACATAATCGTAAATATTATACCACAAATATAGCAGTCAAATCAAATAAAAATAGAAATAACATGTATATAATATTCCACGTATATATATTACCTTACTCACTCTCTTATCCTATTTCTGTCCCACTCGAATTTTTACAAGAATAAAATTCTAATAGCTAAAGTCGCTAAGGGTCTATCTGTTTTTCTTGCGTATACTACACTATACTGCATCAATTACTTACCTTACAAGAACACAACGTTGTAGCAATGTTTTCGTAGTACCCACCAATCTCGGCTGTTTTATTCACTATAAATATTTTTAATCTTGCACTTTAAAATATTACCGCAGAATGCTCGAATGATTGTAAATCTTTGTTAAATCGAGCTTCATTATTATTATATACTTATTAAATAGCTTCAGTACAGATATTTCATAATTTCCTACAAAGCAAGAATTCGAGTATTCGATTGATTATTATACGATTGGATGAAAGACTGGCTACCCATAGTACAGGGAATCCTAGTTTGGGAGCCAGGAAACATCATTGTACAAATATAGTTATTTAAGTTCCAAAAATAAAAAAAAATAGTTCCAAAATTAAACACTGGAAGTTGGAAGCAATGAAATTAAAAAATAAAAACATGTAAATTGTCATGTAATGTAAATATCTCAATACAGTTACTGCTTTGATACAAGAATTTAACATTCTTAATTTTGGAAGTAAGTATTAAAAAAAAATGTTTGTTCCTACTTATTTACAACAATGTAACGACATCTATAAACACTGTACTATTTTAGTTGAATAAAGTTATTATTATTATATTATTATAATTTCTTGTCTCATCTCGCCCTCCCGACACGTAGGATACGTTCCACCTTTTGATTATTTACTCTCAACGCCCCGCAACGCTTTCGACCCCGACCGCTAAAATTGCACCGTTCCAGTCAAAGATCGTTCCAGTTATATTGGTTCCAGTAACGTAAAAAGGCCGCGGGCGTTGTATAGTAGGCGAATGTTAGGTACAGTCAAGAGCACGTAGAGCTTGACACATTGGACTTTGTAACGTTCGTTCTTATTACAATCGCTTTAGAGATCAGACTCGCACTACAACTTTAAAGCTTCATGTGCTCTTGACTGTACAAAGAGATTAAAATAATATATTATATTTTAATGTCTGGTTAGGTAGAAAGCACGTAGAAAGCACATCCACTGAGCAAGTACTTAATCATATTATGCTCGAAATATGGCGGGCGGCATGGTGAAAAACCAAGTGCGAGTTCCGACTCGCTACTCACTAACTCGTTTACTCGCTAACGAAGGCGGTTCCGTATAGGTATACCATTATCTATAAAAACAAAAAAAAAACAGTTTGTTGTATAGTATTTGTTAATAAAGCGGCAGCAGAAATACATCATCTGTCAAAATTTCAAATGTAACTATCACGGTTCATGAGATACCTACAGTACCTACAGCCTAGTGACAGACAGACAGACGAGACGGACGGACAGCGGAGTCTTAGTAATAGCACAGTAATAGGGTCCCATTATACCTACTCTTTGGGTACGAAACCCTAAAAACGTGCAGCTGTGGGGTTTGTAAGTAAATTTGCATGGATTGGAGTAAAATTTTATTCAAGGATTCCCGTGAATTTATATCATCCATTGACACTATCACTTTCACTGCAATTTCAGGTTCAGGATTTTAAATGGAGATAATTCAAAAGGAAATGTTTTTCATATTAATATTGTGAAAAACTTTAACCATACATAGCCTATATTTTATATAAATAATAAGAAACTCTTGTAAGACTTGTAAGAGGGGCACAAAAGGTACAAAAATTTAAGTCGGTTAGCCCGGATTAACATATCAGGCAACATTTTAAAAATATATAGTTAAAAGAACTAAGAGTGAGATTCTGGACAAACTAGTTCACATAGTTCACCTAAAGGAGCGCTCTTTCGAACTAGGTCGTTCGCGAACTACCGTCTACCAAGACTACGGCAGCATGGACCAGAGGCATGGACGTATAATTCGTCAAATGTCAACTGCCAAGCCAAGCCAATGTTTGGTTTGGCCAATGTGTCAAACCAAACGAAAAGTATTTAATATAGTGCGGTCCGTTTTGTGCAAATGGTAAATACGTTCGTGAGCACGCACACGACTGTTCATAATGATTACGATTGTTAGCATGCAAACAATTTGAACAAGTTTTCGTTTGTCAAAAATGACAGTTCTTTTAATATTTAGCTTTTTGTTTAGTTGATATTGTTCTGAATTTATATTCAGTCGTATATAGTAGGTATCCCCCGAAGCTTCGAAATGTACTTCTGTTAATATCAAGTACGACATACCTAATTTTAATTAATACATACGAAAAAGAAAAAAGGGCGGTAAAAAACAGAATAATCAACAAACGAAAAACCACCACGCACATTGAAGTTTGACAGATCCGGAGACATTGCACTACCTCCTCGTTGTTGGCTCTGTTCGCACCAATCGATGACGTCACAATGCTCATGTCAGCGTACCACAGCGCAATTTGAACAGTTGTTTGCATGAATATAGCGCACAAGAGCACCAAAAGTGCAAATTGGACCGCACCAACTTGATGATCACGTCATTGATGCCATTGCATTGTAACCTAAAATAAGAAGAGAAGAGAACGAAAACATAAAATTTGCTGAGTTTTTAGTTTCCTGCTTCTTTATTTTATTAAAAATGGATACTAAATCGGGAATTGCCTTAGAAAACGGCTTGGACTTAAGGTATGTAAATATTGTATCAGAAATTTTGTTTCTGTGCTACGCTTTATGTTTATTGTTTACTTACATACCTACCTATTTATTTTTAATTGTTCCTCGTGAAACCACAAGATGCAAGGTATACAATAGGATTATCTTTTAAATATGGTCCTTGTCCACCACTATACGGTCACTACTGCTCGAATGGAAATATTATCTTGCAGAAAAGTATTAACCACGGGCTCAGTACTGCAAATCAATGCAGATTACAATGAAGCTGATTATTATGTGGAAACTGAGAGGTTTCAAACAAAAGTTGTTGATGCTATCGGGCACCCAGTCAATTCATTTGAAGATTTAGAAAAACAAATGACATCTGTCGACCCTTTAGGGTTGGTGAAGAAGAAATTACTTGAAGAAGGTGGTGGTTTGTCACTGCACAAGGGTTGTACGGTCCATATCGTGTTTTCTGGTTACTGGGAGAATGACCCTGAGCCATTCGACATACGGAAGCCTATTAAGCCCTTGGTAAGTTTATTGGAAAACCCCCTTAATATCAGTTTTTTTTTTTCGGGTGAGGAATGCCATTTCCAAATGCAGTTATAGCTAAGTTGTGAAATCAAAACAGTCTGACAACACTAATATCTTGTTATTGCATGGTATGGTAATAATTCAATGATTTTGTGTTCTATGTTCTATGTTAGGGGGTTTGGTTTCCGCACTTAGTCCTGAAGTGGACCTTGTGCGTGAATGATTTTGTGTTAGGTTACTGTCTTCTCATATTATTTATATATTATATATTTATTTATCTATATATTTATTTATTTATAGCCTTATAACAGAACTTAATTTAATAACATGCTTGTATCTAAATCTACGGTAAATAGAAACCATCTGTGTGCCTTCGGGCAAAGGCCTCCCCCAATCTCCTCCACTCTCTTTTGTCTAGAGCCACTCTGGTCCATGTCCTACCAACCATTTCCACGATTTCATCATTCCAGCGCTTGAATTGTCTTCCTCTTCTTCTTTTGTTATTTCTTGGATACCACATTGTGATGGTTTTGCTCCATTTATCTGGGCCTCTTATAATGTGCCCAGCCCATTTCCAGTTCAGGAGTTTGGTTTTGATGGTAACATCAGCTACCCTTGTTTTTTCCTCAACTCCTCATTCCTTATTTTGTCCAGTCTCTTCTTTCTGGTCATGCTTCTTTCCATGGCTCGCTGAGTTGTCTCTAATTTTTTCTTTGAACTTTTGTAAGTGCCAAAGTTTGACAGCCATATGTGTGTCTTCTCATACAAATGTATTAAGTACTTACCTATCCTCGAGGGGTATGAGTACCCAGTTTTCACCAGTATATTATATTTTGGAACCCTAAATGCGACAGGTTTTATTTATTTCTCTGTCTTACTAGAATTAGGTATATATCATATTTTGCTTTTTAGGTTGTGGATCTCAACGAAAATGGGTTGTTACCTGGTCTTCAGATGGCCATACAATCAATGTTGGTGGGAGAAATGTCAGTCTTCTTGCTGTCATACAAGGTCATGTACGGAGAACTAGGCATCCCACCTCGAATAAAGCCAAAGGCTGATTGTGTTTTTTATATTAAACTAGCGAAGAGTATTCTAACTCCAAAGGAAGGGTGAGAGACCTAACTTTATTTGTGTACCTAATAATTAATTTTTTAATGATTTAACAATTAATGTTGGCATTTTAAATTACAGGAAGTTGGAATTATCAGAGCCTAATATATTTCAAAGAGTCTACCATGATGTCAAGTTGTTATTGGGGTCAGGAATAACTCTGTATAAATCAAAAAATATTCAAACAGCTATACAACTGTTTAGAAAAGCAATCTATTTGTTACATAATTGTCGTCTAGCTGATGAAAATGAAGAAAAGATACAAGAGAAAATGCTAATTAAGCTATATATAAATTTAGCCGTTTGTCACAATTTAAATAAGCAACCACTAAAAGCGTGCATAGCTTGTAATGAATTGAATAGATTGAATAGCCTATGGAATAATGGAAAAGTATTACTTCAAAATGCTAAAGCTTTAAGAATGATAGGACAGTATGATGCTGCTGAGAAGAGATTAAGAAGAGCCAAGAAGTTATGTCCAGATAGAAAAGAAATTGACATAGAATTTGAATTGATAGAAAAAACGCGAAAATCCTGTGACCAAACTACACTAATTAAACAAAGAGTAGGCCCCTCGATAGAATTAGTTAGCGATGATTTCAAAAAAGAAGTTGATAATCTCATAAGGAACTTTAAAGAAAATGATGATTTGTGCAAGCTAACACTCCCTGGAGGTCTTAACACGACTGAATTGGACTATGTTAAAGAGGCATGTGTTAGAGAGAATTTATTTTTCAATAGAATAAGGAAAGATCATGCTTTAGATAAGGATGAGATGAGTTCTAGCTCAAAAAATGAAGAGTTACAAGATGACAATGTTTCAATAGATAAAAATAATGATGATGAAAATGATACTGATCAAACAGAGATACTATAATTATAGTAATATTGAATCCAAGCAAGCATCATTATGTCCACAGGCGGGCACAAAAAATAAATATTAAATCCTGTTGTATCTACTATTACTTGTCAGGATAAACTATTATCTATTGTTCTTATAGAACATGACGTTTTCAAGAAAAGTTATGTATGAATGAAGTTCTACATTAAACTGAAAAAAGGAGGATAGCTGTCAAGGAAGGAAGAATAGATGTTGTGTGGTAACGCTTTTTTTTTTATTTAGGAGATTTTTTTTTTAACTCAAAATGTTTGTTTTTTACAGTCAAGAGATGTATAAATAAATCGATGGATAATAAATCGTTGTGTAAGTTTCTGTTATGCTAGCTTGTTGGGTTCCAAAGATGTAATGAGTGAGGTTAGATGTCATTTCGAAGCTTCCGACCTGAATTATTCGTAAACTACGGAACAAACAAAAAAACTGCTTTACTACAAATTCCTAAATCGAGAACTACAGAAAATTTCTCAAACAACTTACTATGCTAGGATGCTTCGTTTTAGAGAAAACACTGGGCTACAGGGACCTGATTGTCCCGCATTTTAAACGTGAATTATGGACCATTTACACGAGGCCATTCCAGTAAAACAATCCACTAATGGCCTCGTGTAAATAGAGACAGTCCACTGCATTGGATTGTCCACAAGCTTTCTTTGTATGCAATTTGGATTGGCTCATGGAATGGCCTCGTGTAAATGGCCCATTACTGCCAAAATGTTGAACTAAGCATTCTATTCTTTGTTTTTCTGTCCACTACCTAAATGTTACAGAAACTTTGTCTAAGAGCAAACATCCGTTACTGCCCTAATTACTGAGATCTCGGAGCCACACCGACCTTATGATTTCTAGCTTTGAGGTCTAATCACTCCTGAACTCGAGAACTACAAATTCAAAGAGATTTTGCATGGTACATTTTTACTACAATAATTTAAGCCACTCGCCAGCTCTGTAGCTCCGGGGCTCCAAGGTTCTGATGTCAATACTAATCCGACCCTGAAAATTCAGATATTGAGCAAGCTACACCATTACCGAGCGACATAGGCTGACGCTGGTAAATCATCTGAAAAATGTGTCGATGACTAAGCCTCTATAAAATAGTATCAAACAGAGCACGTAGAGCTTGACACATTGGACTTTGTAACATACTTAAGTGTAAAGCTTCATGTATTCCTTATTCGTAGCTTCATGTCCTGTTGACTGTACCCACTTCGTACAGTAGACGCAAAAAGAATGCGGATGATGTTTTTATTTAACTTGAAATTTTTGTATGTACCTATGTTTAGGTCAAATCTTGTAACAATTTTAATCAGTCAAGTAGCGGGATCCCGCAGGCGAAAAATATAACAATACGTAATAGCCTTACGGTTAAAGAGCCGGCCGAAAATCAGTGGGGCTCGGGTTCGAATCCTGGCATGTACCAATGAGTTTTTTAAAAACTTACGTACATATTTATCACTAGCTCGACGGTGAAGAAAAAAAACATCGTGAGGAAACCCGCAGGTCTCAGAATGAATTCTGAGACCTCACCACCTATAAGCCGTCCAATATATCTCGTGAAATGTGGGTATATCCAGTAATGGAATTCCTATGCCTACCCCCTCGGGGTTAAAAGGCGTGAGGTTTTTATTTTTAAGTTAAGCTAATCTAAAAAAATATGCCTGACCTAACGATTTATATGTTTTTTTTTTGGAAACAAATATCTGGTATATAGGGTAAAACACCCAATTATTGACACCCTAGTGCACCCCCTTGCACCCTACCAATTAATGGACACCCCACTGTTTTATTAAAAATTAACGAATTTACGATCCACAATTATATTTAGAATAATTACATAAAACCACCGTTTTACTTGTTTATTCTTGGGATGTCAACAATTGGGTCTTTAACCCTAGATATTATATTGCCTGGAAGTAAGGAAAGTTACTGTACCTAAGGAGATGGCATAACAAAAACGTATTTCAACTAAGTATAGTTTAATGCGTAATTACAATTTTTCATAAAACTAATAAATGACTACATACTTTAGCGGCGGAACCATTAATAGTCTTCAAAATGCAACATTCTTAAATTATTTATGCTGTAAATGAAAATGCACGGAGCCAACCCCTATCTTACTGTACATTCTGCACATTTATTTTAATTTTGTTGATAGTATCCTATAACCCTAGATTAGTTTTGTGTGGGGAGATTTAGCAGTACATTCTGCCCTTGGGGCAAATAGGTGACGTTGCGGGACTTGGAGAGTTGGTAGGCGATATCCTCAGCGGCTTCAATACGACGGAGCTCGACGAGACCCTCCCCCGCACTGCCGAACGACTTGGCCAGAAGGACGGCGGCCTGGAAATTTAAATAATTTTGAATTATTGTCAACAGTCTGAAGACGTAAACGACAGAAGTATTTATTATTATTATTATTAATCAGGCAAGCAGTTTACAACTGATAAAGCCTGTATCCAGGTGTTCTCCACTCAAGCTTTCTCATTACAGGATAGGAATTTGTCAAGTTTATTTTTAAATTGATTGACATTGGGTTCAATTCTACAACACCGTCTAAACCTCTTAATTTTATTTGACAGCTGCTAAAGCATTTTGCTATTCTAGGCAGTACTGTCAAAATCAAATGACAGGACTAAAAATGAATCTGACGTTCCTAATTTATCTGGCCAATTCAATTTAGGTTTAGCGACCTTATGGCTATTCTGTGGACGCCATTTTAAGCATTTTAGAAATGTCATCACGGCTAAACCTCCTAAATTTAGCGGCGATTAAAATGGTGTCGCTTAAATTAGATTATAGGAAAAATCCCGACATATTTGTGTTTGTTCAAGTTTCAAGATATGTTCCATATTTTTAGAAATAGTCAAGAGGGTTTTTGGTGGAAATACGAAAAGGGGGATCATGTTTTTTTGTTAAATTTATATTTTGCTGTATATTTTGGGTTTTGACTAATAATATTTTGTGTGGCAGGTGTCTGTGAAGGTGTGCAGTGAATGGAAAGTTTGATAAAATGCATAGGATCGACGTTGTTAGATTGCCGAAGTCATTTAATAAAGTCTTCAGTAAAAGTACTATAATTTTACTGTCGATGATCCAAAAAGGGGTGTTGATGACTCAGTATTTTTGTACATGGACTCCAAAGCAGAGCCGTTTAACTAAGAAATTTGAAGATTGCTGAAGATGTTATTGAATTAACAAGAAAACAAAGACTGAGGACGAGGCACATATCCATTTAAAGATAAACTTAACTGAAGACGAGGCAGTACGGTCTATGACTCTAGCCCGTCCAAAGAAAAAAAATCTATTTGATAATACCTTTTCAGTGTTGCCCGAATAAAAGTGACTTTATTATTTGAAGTAAAACAAGAAAATATAAATTAAACCTATGTTAAAATGATAAAAATGGCATCGAAAGTAATCGTTGAGAACTTTATTTACATATTAATAAATATATACACATTTATTATTGTATTTTTTTTAGATTTCATTCATTCGTTCACTCAGCTCTTTTTTTATTTGTAATTGCAACACTATTCAACTTAGGCATTTTACGCTGTGGTTATAGACTATCTAAATTTAGTAACCATGGCGTTTTAGAATTGCATTTGGCTTAGCGGCTGCGTAAAACTAAATATAATTTAAGAAATTTAGTTTTAAGCTATTTAGGCAGTGGACGCGTAGAATTGAACCCATTGGGTGCTGAGACTACTTCTTCTGGTAGGTTATTCCATGATCTGACCACTCTATTTATTTAAGACTCATTTATTTCTTCACTAGCAGCGCCCCGCGGTTTCACCCGCGTAGTTCTCGTGGGTATACGGGGATAATTAATATAGCCTATGTGTTATTCTGATGTATAAGCTATATAACTGTAAAGTTTCATCAAAATCCGTTCAGTAGTTTTTGCGTGAAAGAAGAACATCCATACATACAAACTTTCGCGTTTAAAATATTAGTAGGATTGCGCTCGTAGCCCTGCGGTACCAGTAGTGTTTGTAACGATCACACTGGTTAAGCAAATTGGCGTGGTCAGTCAGTGAATGGGTAACCGCCTACTAGCATTATATCACGAGCGCTTCCATGTTTCGTAAGGCACGTTAAATGTTTAGTCGAAGTCGTTAGGACAGACTGACAGGCCACCTAGCCTAACACCATCACCCAATCTGTGGTGGGCTCGCGGGGCGAGTATAGCCCATACGTCCTCATGTGTGAAGAAAGAATCTTTTGTCAGGTTGATGACGATTTATTTCTTTATTTAAATACCAATAATTTCTTTTTTTTTTGACATCAGCTTCAGGATGAGGTCCATCCTGAACCAAAGGGTCTGTGGCTTCTATTATTACAAATGCGAAAGTGTTTGTTACCTTACCTCATGGCTTAACCACAAAACAATCTTGATGGAAATTGGATTTTTAACCCGGAAAAATATATTTCTTACAGGATGCGATAAACTAAATTTCAATATCAAATTTGACGCGGACGGATTCGCGGGCAAGAGCTAGTCGTATATAAGTCTATATGACCAGAAAAATATGATTAACTAATCTCGGAATATGTCTCATTATATTTTGTCCAAGATATCAAATAACCAAATAAAAGCTTACGTACATATTTATCACTAGCTTGACGGTGAAAGAAAACATCGTGAGGAAACCCGCAGGTCTCAGAATTAATTCTGAGACATGTGTAAACAGACCCGGTCCGGCGATGGGCTCACCACCTATCACGTTTAGGGGTCCAATATATCTCGTGAAATGTGGGTATATCCAGTAATGGAATACCTCTGCCTCTGCCTACCCCCTCGGGGATAAAAAAGGCGTGAGATTATATTATTATTATCAAATAATCGTTATAAACTAACCTGAGCATCACCCTCCGCCGCTATCACGGCCGCTTTCTTCTGCTGCTCCGCCTTCTCTACCAAGAACCTGGCCTTTTCAGCCTCTTGCTGTGCCACCTGCTTCAATTCCACGGCCTGTGTGAACTCCTTGCCGAATGTCAGGTGGGTGATGGAGATGTCATCGAGGATCAGGCCAAACTGGCCCGCTCTTTCCGTCAGATTCTCGTTAACTTTTTGTGAAACAACCTGAAATGAAAACGAAGTGGATTTGAAATTTGGGTTTGATTAATTATAATTTATTAATTATTGTTTTTGTAAGTAATGCTGTTGGACTTCTGTTTTAAAAGTTTGTCTAACAATGTAATGAAAGGGCTTTCTCAAACTGCTCTTTTTATATGGTTCTCCAAATATTGAGAAATTATATATTATTCTATAAATAGGTGAAATGAAAGTGATCACCCTTTTCATTTGGAGGTCAGATTTCATTTAAATGTACTTTAACATGTCTATTGGCTATCTAGGTGTCTATATTTGTTAAAGTATGTTTATCAGTTGTTTAACACTCCTCTGCTTAGTTGAGGACTAAATATACAATATGTGAAATGTGTCCTACAATTTATTATTATCATTCCAGCCACACGTGTCTAATGCTGAACATATTATGCCTCCCCCATTAAATTATACTCATACATTTGTTAAATTACTTACTTCTCTCTGTGTAATAAGTTCGCCAGCATCAAACTGTGCCACTACTGCTTTGAGTACTTCAGCAGTGATTGAAGGAAGCACCCTCTCATCGTAGTCCACGCCAAGGATAGTGTAGATTCTGGGGAGCTGGTCTGGGACAGGTCTGAACAAGATACGGAGTGTGATGTTTACATTCTGGAGATCTGAAAATGAAATATTTAATTGATAATTTCACACGAACTTAATCATCAAGTTCCAGTGTATGCATAGACAAATTATAAGTTTATTAGGTTTTCTATAGTTCAATGGGTGAATTAAAGACACAAGGCATGGCAAACACATTTTTTTTCTGATGTATATTATACAATATGTAGCAGAATAAGCACAATTCCTGAAATTAGTTTGTTCAGTATTGAGTACATATTTTCCACCTCACCTTTGCTTCCTGTTACAGTAGGGACATTTCTGGGCCGAGATCTAATGTCGAAGATGATGGGCCGCTGCACCCATGGGATGAAGAAGTGGGTGCCCTCACCAACAACTAAGTTTTTCACACCAGCAAATCTGTCGAAGATGACAGCTCTGTGACCGCCGTCAACTGAAAAACAGATTATTTTAAAGATATTATTTTAATACATACTATAACGGTTTATGGTTGTATACCAACTTCTTCTCCCCAACTATACATACCGAAGCGGTGGAGTCGCATATGCGATTAGAGGACTTATAAGTCCCTACATTGAATAAAAACTTTCGACTTTTGACTTTTTTAACTTAAACAATCTACACAAATTTTTTTCCTCCATACTGTAATGTAAGGTAATGATAAGGCAGTTTTACCATATGGGACTCAAAACTGTAAGAAATATAGATTTTGCAGTTGATATCTAATTTATAGTAAGATTAATAATCTGTGACAAACTCCTGCGCAACAAAACATGTCTAATTAAAAGTCAGTTGCTGGAGTTTACAATGGTCAATAATTCTAAATCTAAATTGTTTTATCTTGCATATTACTAATTATAATATTATTAATGAGGAAGGTGGCAGTGAATTGTTAGCTATAAGAAAAACAGATGTTTGTTTTTTCCTATAGCCAACAGCTCTAGCTTCTTAGGTAAAACAATTGTGCTTTTGGACTGGTTAGTTTGGTTTTTCGATATAATATTATATAAATTGTTATAAATTTACCATTGTAAAGTGCAGAGTTGACTACTCCACCAACAAGAGCCACTCCCAGGCCCATCTGGCCAATGCGGTTGAAGAGTTGTGCCGCCATTTCTGATAAAAAAACAATACATTTACATGTACTTATGGCATACTAATTTAATATAAAATTTTTCCACAGCAGGGATTCTAAGTACAATCCTTATAATATTTTGGTGAAAATGACTCTCCTTATTCACAATTATTTACTATACAATAGTAATTTTTATAAGGTTATAGCTACTAAATAGCAATTCACATAGACAGTTAGTCTATGATGTTATCTCTTAGTCAGTGCAGGACCTGTTGCTTCTTCGGTGTTGGCGTATATAGACCCACCACAACAAAAGTTGTATCTATAAATACTCGACAGCGACTTATTACAAGAGCCATAGTCATTATAGTTTAAAAAATTTAAGTGTACACTATACAAAATTATACTCTACATAGTGTATAGTAAAGTCGCTTCCTGTTATGCTTAGGTTTGCCTTTTTTTCTATCATATAAAGCCTAGCGAAGCGAGGGCGGTTCACTAGTTATTATAATACAATCCAACCTACCATAGAATAAGCTTAAGGTTAGAACAACTAAGTAGGTAGTACATTATTAAAATAAACATATCAATAAAATGGAATCAGTACCCTATGTGTAGTAGTAACGAAATACTTAAATATAATAAATTTAAATATAATAAATTTATGAGTACATATAGTAAGTTGCAGCATCAGTAGAGAAGTTTGATCATAATATTTTATTTTAATTTTTACTTCAAGATAAAGCAAAACATACCTGAGAATAGTAATTATTGATGGTTTTATAGCATTTAAAACTACGAATAACAGTGTTATTTGCAGTAGTTATGCCCACGATTATGTTAATAACCTAAAAATGTATTGACAAGCTATATAGAACACAAGCGTTTGGTAAATAATGTTCATAAATGTACAGTTAGATTTTGTATAATTTACCTTCTTATTCAGGAGTAATCTGAACGTTTTAGTTAGTCCAATCAATTACAATTCTTGTGTAAGCGGCAAAAAAAATCACGAATGGAAAGAAGGAATGAACACAGATAAAAAAAGATATGAAAATCACGTTCCGTTTCTCAGTTTTTTGACCAAACTAAGTCCGCAGTACACAATGCTATGTAGTGGGCCACTAAAGGCAATTGCCAGTGTACCTACAGGGGGTTACAGTATATGGTGGCGTACAATAAAATTGATTTGAATATTATTATTATTTCCACTTCCATCGCAAGCGTTTCGTCAGGCAGCAATGAAATGAGCGGTGCACCATTGTGTGAACACCAAGTGATGATGGTGGCCTACAGTTGCGCATTGTAAAGAATGGTCCACCCTTTAATACTCAAAGGGCCCACCACATTAAATTGTGTACTTTGGCTTTTATTCGTCTGTATCTGATAAATAACTTTAAATGTTCTTTTTATACAAACAAAACTGTAAGAATTTTGGGGAGTGTGTAGTTACTTAAAATCTTATCTAGTACTTGACTTCAAAGCGTTTGACTTACTTAAATTAATATAAAACGTGTAAAAAGGAACGTGAGAAGCTTTATTTTTTTGCCTTATAGAAATTTAATAGCAAATAGATGGAAAATATTTATATTGCCAGTATTTTTACAGGCTATGGGATTGGGACCTCCGTCCAAAGAGATTTTAAAATAATAAATTTATTAAATAAATAATAAAATATAAATTATATAAATTTTCGTGTAGCCTTAAATCAATATTATATGATTTAAGCATGTAGCCTAAACGGTTTAACGGTTTTTGAAGTGCTAATGTCTTCGTCTGCATCTTAATTTCCGGAGTTCACATTTTTGTACAGACGAGCAAGAGGAGCTTGACACATTGGACTTTGCAACGTTCTTATTACAATCGCCATAGAGGTCAGACTCGCACTACAAGTAGCTTCATATTGTGCTCTTGACTGTACCACTGAATAGAGGACGTTTTCAGTAGCTTTACACGCAGTAGTCGGGGTGTTTTGGTGATAATGATTTTTTTCTGGATTTTACCAATGATAAGAACACATGTCTGGTAGCGCACGCATCACGCAAAAATAACGGGCCGGATTTTGATAGCTGAGTAGCAGTAGTAGTAGTAGGGTCAACATCTAGGGTAGGTACTTTTTCCTGCGGGAAAATATCTCATTCCGGTGGGAGAATAAAAAAAGAGGTTATAAAGAGAAATACGCCCACTCCGAAACGATAACACCTAGGAATTTGAAATATGGTATGTAAGTAGCAGTGGTCTTGAACGTCATTGTACGAAATCGGTAGAGCTGCCCACTAAAATCGGTAGATATATTTGTACCCAAAATCGGTAAGTAGTTATATGACAAAAAAAAACAATATTTAATAAAATTCGTTTATTTATCATAAATAATCCTAAAGACTAACTTAGATACATAAAAACACACTCAGATATAATATTTTTTTAAAATCTTTAGGATCATACCAATATTCTTTGGCCATAATTTCTTCCCATTCTGTTCAATAATATTGTAGATTCTTTTTTTCTTGTCGCACTCTCCCTTCTAGGTTCCTCGTCAGAAGACATTTTGACTTAAAAATAGCACTTAGTTTGCAACTTTAAACTTCGCACTTTCTCTTCAAAGTATAAAAAAATTATGAAACTTTCATTTTTTTTTATTGTAGGTACTCAAAAATACCCAAGAATTTTTGTTTAAATAGACAAGTGGGTTCCCATCTGGGAAACACCTTAAAACATCGAGTTTTAGGATGAATCCTAAGGGTATTCCACAAAATATGAAACATTCCGCAATAACTAATTAATTCATTCATACCTTGCTGTGAGGGATTCCCCGCAAATTTAAACATAAATGATAACGGTTAGCAGCACAAAAGTGTAAAATCGGTAGAAAAATCGGAAGAACTTCCATGTATTCTCTAAAATCGTGGAAAAATCGTTGCGTTTCGGTATTTCGGTAGGACAGGGCCCATTTCGGTAGAAATACCGAAAAATCGGTAGGTTCGAGACCACTGGTAAGTAGGTGTCTTATACTTATGTCGAAGGCAACCGCTATGAAGGGATTTCTGGAAATTCCCACAAGAACGGGAATAAACTGAATCCGCGCGGAAAACGCCACTGGTTCTGCGCGGTTTCACCCACGTAGTTCCCGTTCCCGTGGGAATACGGAAATAAAATATAGCCTTTGTTACTCAGGGATCTTCTAGTTTTCCATTGGTAAAAGAATTTTTAAAATCGGTCCAGTAGTTTTTGAGTTTATTCGTAACAAACATACAAAAATAAAAAAATACAAATCTTTTCTCTTTATAATATTAGTATAGAGAAGCAGTTCAGTCGAATTGAAATGCAATCCCCTAATGTAGGTACCCAAACAACTCTCTATTAGTAGATCTGCAAACATACCGCTAGAATAATCTCCGCTAACTGAATAGTTAGCGGAGAACAGATGGTAATTGAACGAAAAATAAACAACAACCAACAGGGGATAATCTGTCTGCTGAGGGTCGAGCTGGGTGGCTCAATTATACAATAACTCCGAATTATCAAATCATTAGCTCGTAAAGTGACCATTTTATGATCATTAGCGTTAATCCGTTAGTACTTGTAAGAATAATTTTGCAAATCTGTCAACTTTAAATTTTGTTGAAAACATTGATTTAGTATACTAAATGGTTGAAAACCAATTTCATTAGGTACTTTATAGAAAACCAGCATTGAAACATAAACTTTCACATTTAAGTATATGTAATACCTATTAGTAGTACGAGTATGTTGACAAGATTTTTACTTTTATATCGTCTACAATATTACATTGTATCTGAAATTCCTAAAGTACAATTTACACAATTTTTATAAGATGATACCTACTGATCTGTTTAAAAAAATATTGAGCATCATTTCGGACAAAACAGGGAACGCAGGTATGAATTAAAGCATTACTTTAAAATATCAGTTTATTATAGAATTCAACATTTTCCTATTAAGTTTGCTCTATGTCATTTCTTCCTAGAATTCGATCCTTCTTAGCGACACTATCGAATGGTGTAATAATACAGGATGTGTTGTTTTTCAAAATCAACGTGTTCGATTCCTGGCTAGGAATATATAGTTTTTTTTTAATCCAAAGAAGCAGTTTTAGTTTTCATCATAATTGGGCCCGAGACTCCTTTAAGTACTTTTCGCTATTCCTCATAGTTTCTGATTTAGCCACGCTCACTTTAAAAATGATTTTTAAAGTACCCAACTATACAGGAATAATTATTATTCCTGTATAGTTGGGTACTGCTAAATGATAGTAGGGAGCGTGGACCCGTGTTAAGTGATTAATATTAGGTACCTATTGAATGTATGTTCCTAACTATCGTGCATGGCCCAAAACTTGGTTAATCTGGTGATTTTTGGACCCTCGGGGACAGCTCCCTGTGCCTGGGCACCGCTGGCACCTAGTTACGGCACTGCTGCTCAATTCCAAGTTCCAATAGGATAATAACTGCCGAAATATGTAAAATACACATCAAAATGATTTGTTGACAACAAGTTATTGTACAATAACAACATTATCGGTGAGTTAATGAACCAAAAGTAAAAAATATTTTATTTTCTGTAGGTACAAAAGTACACTTAGAAGCGTCAATAGTCTTAAACTTATCGTAATGAATGACATTGTGTAGGGGTCTCACCGAGAATAACTGTAGGTATATAAGTAAGATAACTTTGGACCAGGGTGCACTAGTTACTTAATGTGAAGTGTTCATTGTGTATCAAGTATCCCAAGTGAAATAGGTTATAGAATGCATAATGAAAGTGCCAGAAGTGAACAGATGCTGTTGTTGTTGTTCGTTGCGTTGGGGGATCATTTTGTTCGGATATGTTAACGTAGTAAGCTTTTAATTTTCTTTAGTTATATCTTACACTTAGATGTACATCTGTGGTTCAACCATGTAAATAATATCTCGGTACTATCGATACAACAAGGAACTAAGTAAAAACTGAATAACTGGGCCTGCATACTTTTTATATTTTTAATAATATAATTATTAAATTGATACCTCTTTCTACATATTTTTAACAATTGTTTATTCCAATTATTCAGATGTTTAAAATTCAAAGACGTTTGAAGAAAAATAGGTAACTATTATATTATTATGTATACATAATAATATTAAATAATAATAATCTCACGCCTTTTTCTCCAACTGGGGGTGTGCAGAGGTATTCCATTTCTGGATATACCCACTTTTCACGAGATACATGTATACATATTCATTTCAGAACAATAAATAAACTGAAAATGAAATGATTTGAAATCAACCTAGGAGATGTAGCCTATGAAGAAAAACTGGTATTTAATTAATAATGTATACGCATATTTAATAATGTATTTTAATTATTTACTGTAGTACAAATACGCGTGACTATTACAGTGTGACTAGGCAGTCTATATAACTACCTACAATACGTTTTCTACATAACAGGTGTTCTCCGTAGCTGCAGTAGTGTGTTACGCGACCACTACAGAGCTCCAAAGGTCGTCGGCCACCAACAATTCTTCACTGGAAGCCGTGAACACGGCAGTTCTATTCAGCATTTTTGGAATGGTGGTGCTTCTAAACATCCTTCTGCTAATAGCTGGCTACCAGGTGATTTTATATAAATATAGAATAAAATAAATATACGTCATCACCTGAAATATAGGACAACACTAATATGAGTTTGTGAATAAATAATCATATATCATATTATTAACCGACTTCAAAAAAAGGAGGAGGTTCTCAATTCGCAGCGTATGTTTTTTTAATGTTTGTTACCTACCTGATGATTTTTATTATTTAAAAGCTGGTGCTTCCCGTGTGGTCCCATTTTAATTTCGTCCAGTTCTGACAATGGCATCCATGAGAAAACCATATGTCTTAAATTTGCATTAAGTATGTGCGTAACAAATGGACGAATAACTCAATATCACGCCAACCGATTTTAATGAAGAGGTTCTCAATTCGACAGTATTTTTTAGTATAGTTCGTTAAAGTCGTTTTTTTACTCTTTAGAGTTCTATAGTATACATATTATAGTACGAGATCCGGCTGCAAATTAGTGTAGGGATCGAGTATATGCTACAAACCAAATTTTTACGCATATTTATGATTAGGAGAATAATATCTATCAGGGTGGACGAAATTTCGATAGGACACCCTGGTAGATATATTCTCCTAATCATAAATATGCGTAAAAAATTGGTTTGTAGTATATACTCGATCCCTACACTTTTTTGCAGCCGGATCTTAGGCTATTTATTAAGTATTATGACTGTACAATTCCTGATAATAAACAAAAAAAACATCCAATAAATATATTTTCATAATTTGTAAATAGAATTCTAAGATTGCGTAGAAAACTACCCTCTGGTATATATTTCTTATTACTAGAATCTCAGTGTTTTTTTTAATAATTAGTCATTTGTCGGCTAAACAAAATTTTTGACGATATTTCAGAAAGACATATTAATATTGAAGCTCTACAATCGCTATGCTATAGTCACAACAGTAGCTGCTACGATATGCATACTCATCTCACGGCTGGAGCTCCTCGAAATATGTGCGGCGCTATTTGCTATAGGTAAGACTAACTGAAATCATGAGCTTAGGTACCTACATATAAATACCTACAATACTTACTAAATAGTTGCCAAAATTTTAAGGGAATATGCAATTTATAAACTTTCATTATAGAAATCAAATCAACTCTGCAAAAAAATATAGGTATAAAACTTGAATACTTTCAAATTAATAAAAACTCCTAAGTGCTTATCACGTCATTTATGAACCCTTGCCTTCGATTTCTTGCTTCTAGCGTGCGGTTTCGCCTTTGCGTTGATCAATCAGTCGGTCCGCCAGTTAGTGTTAAAGGATTATAATTTTAATTCCGTTCCATATAACTAACAGTGATTGTAATGTTTGTGCAGCTATGCAGTGCTACATAATCTTACTGGTAAGGAGTGAAGTTTCAAAACTGGAGAAGAAACGAAATAAAAGTGATGAAGAAAGTCTCAGTACAAATGAAGAAATTGTAGACGTACCCGATAGGGACACATTACTTTGAACATGTAGTATAATAATGAATCATTTAGATAGTAATTATTTGTAGACATTACACCGATCTTCATAGAGCGATGCGACGGAGAGTATGTTATGTTATTTTATTTTCAGCCTCCTAGTTCCCGTTCCCATTCCCTCGGGAATAAAATATAGCCTATGTTATTCAAGGATTTTCTAGCTTTCCATTGGTGAAACAATTAAAAAAATCGGTCCAGTAGTTTTTGAGTTTATTCGTTAACAAACATACAAAAATACAAATTTTTCCTCTTTATAATATTAGTATATGATAGTTAATACTACAGACCTGAATCTCTCTGTAGTCAATACATCTCATGCTGTTTAATTAATTACGTTTAATTTTTTGTCTGCAAATATTGTAAAAATATATATTTTCTTAGTGATTAAATGAGGAGGTATGTTTATAAGTATAAAAATAGAACAATGAGCCAGATGTTTACAGTTAATAAGAATTGACAATAAATTATTGTGATTACGGAGAACATTTCATTTTGTGAGCTTCTTTTGATTACAATAAGTACCTACCGCGTGTAGATTACAAATATTATTACCCACTATTTAATTATTTATCTTTTTCCATTCGTAAAATTCGGTAAGTAAGTAAATTGTTTATATTCGATAATAGGTAGGTACATACCGTCTACTTAAAAATATACACAGTACCTACTTTATTATTTGTTTCAAAGCTGTTTTATAGTAATTCGAAAGAAAGTAATTGTAGTAGTACATACTGCCTTTAATTTAAATTAAAGCATTTCCACTGGGAAAGGAAGGCATTCCGAAAACCATTCAAAAACGCCGCTGGCGCACGATCAAGGTGGAGTAATTGTGTCGAATTATTAAACTGGTCAAATTTTAAATAATTTCTACATTTCCACGGAGGCACAGGTGGGCGCCCGTTGGGTCGTGACTTACTCCTCGCCGGCTATTGTCTGGAATACCCATTGAAATAATATGGAGCACGGCTAAGTGGGAGCGGCGGACATTGTGCACCAAATTGGCAATTATGCAATCATTCCAGTGTTTGGCAACTAAAAAGACACCGATGCATAAATGGACGCAGATTTTTGCGGAAATGAAAAATGTTTTATCAAAATTCAGGTTCGCAACTGCTTTTAGAGCATAAAAAATAAAGGTACTATACATATTATTCTATCGGCTGTAAAAGCTAACAAGACATGTGGCAAAATTTTTGTAACTTTAAGTAAATAGCTAGATTACGCGTTAACATTCTATAGAGCCTGCTCAGTAATTACTGTGTAATTACAAAGCTTCGATATATTTCCTGTCTGATGGATTATTACTGTAATTAGCTATGTTTTATGATAAATATTACGGTTCGGGCAGCAGCTGGCATCCGAGTGAGAAAAGCCTGAAAAGCCGCAAAGCCGATGGGCGGGGCAGCGCGACCACGAGCCTACGGTTTTGAAGGACAACCCACATGATGTTTAAGTTCTGTATACATTAAAGACACGGTAATCTTTCACATTCGCTGCTCGATACTAAGACAAGTCGTCTTTAAGTAAATAAATACGTAGTATGAAAGTCGAACGAGGAGGTGCCGTTTCAAGGTTGTAACATTACATTGATTTGATTACGTATGGTTGACGTATTTTTAACGTTTTCCGTTTGTTGTAATCTATGTAAATAATTTATACTTAAACCGAATTCAAAAATAGAGGAGCTTCTTTGTGTCTTCCAGAGCTAGAACTTAGCCCTTTCCCCTCATTATTTAGTTTTATAATGTCTAACAAAGAAAAAACTATTAGTATTAAATATTACCTTCCTGTTACAATATTTCCTTATTATGCAGGCGTTACATTGACGTGGACTCCAAAAGTACATTGTAGAAACCAATTACAGCAAATTAAGGCCATTTCACACTCCTTATTAATTAACGAAATTGCTTAATAACGGCAATTAAAGTTGCAATGTTCCCGACAAAATGGCATAACGTCTATTTTTAAAATCCAGGTAGAACGGCACTAAGGAAAAGTCCTGAGCGAAATGCACTTATTAGCTGTGGAGGGCGCGTCGAGAGCCGAGCCTAATGGTTGCTATTCATGGGTTGAATGGAGACGAGAAATTGCCAACAATTATATACTCTCGCAATGATAACCGGCGGATGCTCTAGCTTCGGCAAACTCTGGTTTCGGAGAGAGATTTCTGAGGATGGGACGTAAGTTGCCACTTACATAGGAGGAGGAACTTATGTTCTTAAAGCTGTGAGATAAAGTTGTAGTTTAGAGTTAAGACTAGCATGTTGGGCCACTACTGCACAGTGTACTATTAAAGCTAGTCTAGTCTAGTAGTAAAACGTCTAAAACTTTTTTACATTATATGTAGAAACACTTTGGCTGTAGGTACCAATTTCTTTCATGTCGATTTTCTAAGACCTAAGAATTATCCAAACTTAGAAACTAGACGCATCTCTATCTTCATAATCATAACTTAACTTGAGCCCCCTTTTCCACACATGTCAACAACAGGACTTCAGATATTTCCTCCAAACACAACGGCACCAAATTCCATAATCTGATATTGTCAGAGGCGAGGTGACGTCACAACATGGCGGCAGGTAGGCAGGAGCGGAGATAGGATCCGGTCATCCTGCCCATTTCCGGTCTTCACGCGGCCGTGACGCTTCCGGGCGTGCGTCGCCGCTCGCCGCTGACCACCGCAGATGTGCACCCACTAGATGAGCTAAGTTCTTGAATAACGCGTCTTTCAGTCTTTGTCTGTTACCTTTGCGCAACAGATGAACTGATATTGATGAAACTGGTACTAAAATAGTTTACTTTCTGAGAAAGGAAATTTCATCAAGAAAAACATATAAGTAGTTTCTCTGGGACAACTTAACTTCGCGTGAAAAGAGTCGAGGGCAACAGCTAGTTAAAAATGTTAATGTCGGATGTGAATACAAAAGTAATGAATCAAATAAGCCTTCTGTTCTTAGCGTTGTTAGTTACATGGTACCTATCTAGTATCTACTCGTGTGATTTCTTGGATAAGTCTATAGTTATCGTTTTAGTTTAACTGATAACAGCAACGCACTAAGGAGTATCTAATATACATGTAGTTAGTATTGTTATCATGTCAATAATATGTTTCATAATGTCAATAACATGTTTTAAAAACAAAATTTGGTAAAAGAAACTTGTCCTAGTCTTAAATTAACCCTAAGGAGTGTATTTAAACTCGAAGTTAGCTTAATTAACGAATAGGAATAGCATGTTATCGTGATGAAAGCAGTAGCTCTAAGAATTGACTCTTTTTCACCAACTTATACGAGTAACCAACCCAGTAAGTCCGCCCTGTAAAACGAGGATCTACATTGCAGCTCATATAGATTTTATACCAAGGGCTGCAGCGATACGTAAAATAAGTAATAAGAGTTCATGAAATACTAGCTCTTAGTACTTTATATCCCCATTGTCCGTTCCACTATGAAGTTTCATTTCAACATCTGTGGTGTGTCGTCACCCAACGTCCGCAAGATGAGTTTTGTGAAATGAATTCGTTCGCGACGACATACAATTGAATAACGTATCGTCGTTGTGTTTGGTACCTTATGTGTGCGTGAGTCTGTTACTTGTGGTTTGAAAGTCTAGAAAGTTCTAAGTGGTAATAAATTGTGTTACAAAATAATAGATGAATAATGACGGGCCTGTTGACTAGGTTGGTAGTGACGTGGTAGTGACCCTGCCTTCTGAGCCGGAGGTTCGATCCCCGCTCGGGGCCAACATTTGTGTGCATGAACATATCTGTTGGCTTCGTGTCTGGGTGTTAAATGTTTATCAGTTATTTAGTACCCATAGTACATGCTCTGCATAATTTGGAACTAAATATCCGTGTGTGAATTGTGTCCCACAATTTATTGTTATTTATTTCATAAACTGCTAAGTGTAAGCGGAGTTATTATTAAACCACAACTTTTGCCACCAGATTGAAAAAAATGTGTAATGAAAAGTACCTGAAAATGATTTTGTAGATTAATTTCCGATCCAGTGTGGTTTCCATACGACACAAAATAAAGTGCAGTTTTTTTACACATGAAATCTGCGGAACAAACGGAGAACTCAAAACGGATGAACGAGAGTAGAGGGCTGGTTGTTCTATGGTACTTAATTGTACTAACACTCACTACCATAGGGCTTTACTCAAAGCTATAGGGTAAACGAGCTAAGACATCGCCAGGCGTCGCGCGTTGGATCTACAGACCAATACTGACAGGTGCCGAGAACCACCTGACAGCGGTCATGCCCATATGTCGGGATCCGCTGCCGGCGCGAGCGACGCACGCGAACGCCCTCACCTCCCTGTCCTTAGCAAACGCCTTATTCAAAGCAAACTAGTTTAAAAAGGTAATGATAGTAAATTTGCCATCAAACAAGTCGTTCTTGTATTAATTGCCCGCTTTAAAAAACATTAAGGATTCCCAGTAAAGTAAGCTATCCATTGGTGAAAGAATTATTCAGATCGGTCCAGCAGTTTCGGAGCCTATTCAATACAAATAAAATGATAAACTGACTGTTTGGTGATATATGAACGGACAGTCTACACTTCTGGGTCTAGAAACTTGAAATTAGTGTCCGACCGAAAGTTCGGTGTCGGTTTCGGTTTCGGCCGAGTTTCGGCCAAAAATCAAGTTTCGGCTGCAGTTTCTGTTTCGGCCAAAATTGGCCGAAACTTTTGCCAAAACCGAAGCTGATTTCGGAAATTATCGTGCACGCTCGCCTAACTTCGTTTCTCGCGGCAACGCTTTGGCGAACGCTGGCGGCCCTGTTCGGGAATTGTCGTGCTTTAAATAAATAAATTTTTTTCGAAGTCAAAGTGAAAAGTGCAGTTTGCACCTCGCGACTAAACGCCAACTTAATATATCCTCGGTTTCATTGACCACCTCTGGTATATAATGGCTTTAGTTTCGGTCGGACACTACTTGAAATTTTGCACATAGGTAGCTTATACAGTGCAGGCATCCACAAGAAAGGATTTTGCTAAATTCAACCCCTAATGTGGTGAAATAAACGTGTGCGAGGGAAGCCGCGGGTAAAAGCTAGTTCAATACAAACAAACAAAAAATCAAATCTTTCCTCTCTATAATATTAGTGCATACTAGCTCAACGGTGAAAGAAAACATCGTAAGGAAACCCATAGGTCTGAGAATTTATTCTAAGGCATGTGTAACAGCACCCCAGACCGGCGATACCACCTGTCATGTTGAGGGGTCTAAAAATATTCTGGTAAAAAGTGGGTATCAGGAATGGAATACTTTTGCCTGTATCGCTGCATTTTGCATCGGTTGGTTCGCATAGAACTAGGTAGTACTATTACTTATTCTGTGATAGAACGCAAAAATACGTTGTCAGTTCATCGAAAATATTATAGGTTATTTTCAATGTCAATTATTTGAAAATATTTCTAAGTCCATTTAAATATTTACTAGTTTGTAACTGGTTACGAGATAATTTTAAACAAAAAAAACGACTTCGAACAGGAAACTAACAAAAGTAAAAAAGCACTAGTCACCACTACGGTTTTTGAAGGTTTCCCTTGATGTCTCTGGGGAGCCATCATCAGATCCTGGTTTTCTTATTATGACCCCTATGATACCCTTGAGATATTTTCTTTCCAAAAAAGAAATAATCATCAAAATCGGTTCATAAACGACGAAATGATCCGCAAACACACATAAAAATAATTATATAAGGTCGAATTGAGAAACCTCCTACTTTTTGAAATCTTTTAAAAAGAGGAAATTTTCTTCTTTTGTAACTGGTTACAATACACAGTTACCTAGGCAGCCAAAAGGGGTTTTAGAACCTAGAAACAAAAATTGTATATTTCAAACGATATCCGAGCACTCATTTGAATGTAAATCAATTGAGTGTTTCAAAAAGGGTTTCTCATGATTATTTTAAAATAAAGATTTATGGAAACCGAATCAATCTCATTAACTCTCAAAGGATCTATTAGACACCGTCGTATTAGGAAGGGCTGGAGGACGCGGTCGGGACGGAAACGGCCTCGGATCATATCCAATCCAACATATGGCGATTTCAATCAGCCGATAATGAATCGATCTCCTTAGTAACAGTGTATCCATTAGGAATAACCACAGAATCAGAGAGGACACTGCTTTGATTACTTGTATAGATAATCTTACAAGCTTGAGGTTTCGAATTATTGACTTTTTTGAAATGACACATCACTGCTTTCTTCTGCAATACTTATCTTAACTAATATTCAAAGTCTGGATTCGACCAACATGAGTTTTGTTGAGTTTGCAACTTGGAAAAAAAAATGAATATTATAAAGAGGAAATATTAGATTTTTGGTTTGCTTCTTTGTATTGAATATAGACTTCGAATACGAGCCTAACCTGGAGCGATTTTAAAAACTCTTTCTTACTTTTCTGGAAGTAACATGAGCTATAGGTAATTATTTGAATAGCTATTTATTGTAAATCAAGAACCTACAGTTCTCCTAAATGAATATTAACAGATTGATGCTGTAATGTTTTAAAAAAAACTAGTACCTAAATGCTCTTTCAACGAACTACGGTGAAAGAGTTCAAACTAGTGTAAAACTCCACACTCTTTATCCTAACGTTAATAAATCAAAGGATCCTTGTAAAAGATACCACATTAGTCGCGGTCTTGGCCGGTTTTGTCTCAGCCGGCAAAATCGAGGCGTCACCGTTTTTTGTCAGTCACACCACGTAGAGATGACGTAAAAACAAAATATTATTTTTCGTCACGCCTGTCGACGCCACGCCTATTTATTTTGAGTTCGTAATAAATTAGACTCTGATGTTTTTGAAAAATTAATTAAAAATAACTATCGCACATTGAAATACGATTTTACAATGCAACCATGCAGTGGTTAACTTGTCAACGTGGGAAAATCTACACCAAATTCAATGATTTAATGTTATCAAGTCTTTAATTTAACTTAAAATAGTACCTATATTGTAACATTAACGGTATGAAGAATGAACAAGTGACTAACTGCTAAAAACACCTAAGAAAAGTGAGGGTCAAGCTACATCTGACGGAATTTACGTCCAAACTTCCGTTGCGTAATTTACTCAGTGACGCATCTTAGTTTCAATAAAATGTGTGCAGCGATGGAATAATGCGACAGAAGATCAGCGACGTAAATTCCGTCAGATGTGGCTTGGCCCTTATATTGCCGCAAGTGAGTGGTTAATTTTCCATGGTGGTTATTAAAAGCTAGGTATAGTAAAAGCCCCAGAAACCACTTCGCACATGTTGTGGCCCTTCACAAAGGGAGTCGAATTAAGGGGGTGTAGAACGAACGTCTTTAATTACACATAACAGCCCAACTACCAGATTGACATATTTTTTAAAATTTTATTTTATACTACCGGTTTTGCGCGGTTTCACCCGCGTAGTTCCCGTTCCCGTGGGAATACGAGAATAAAATACAGCCTATGTTACTCAGGGATATTAGCTTTCCATTAGTGAAAGAATTTTTAAAATCTTCTTAGTCGTTTTTGAGTTTATTCGTAACTAAGATACAAACATACAATAATACAAATCTTTCCTTTTTGTAATTTTAGTATAGAAGTATAGATGATAATATTGGGTAGTTGACAGCATCGAAATTAAATTGCGAGTAGTCATACATTAAAAAGATTATTCCAAAACACCTCAAAATATGTATTTCGATTTTCAATTTACAATTATAACAAATTTAAAAATAATAAAACAATCAAAAAAAGTGCTGCAATTGAGTACTACAAACTATGACGTCACGGTTTGCTATTTCAGTACATTTTCCATAGTAAACTTTCGTTTTGACAGATCGTAAAAAGTAACTGATTTGACTAGGTAGGACACAACCCTATTATAGCCATGGAAGGAAAGTAGAATCATTCTTCAATACGTCATCTGACGTCATCGTGACATAGGTAAGATTGATGAAAATTCCATGGAAACATGTATTTTTTTAATCTTTCTCATGATTTCTTACAATTCGTACTCCCCTCATACGGTCAAAATTACTAAATATCCTTAGGTTGAAAGTAATATTGTAGTTTTGTATTGTTTTATAGATTGAGAAGTGTCTCAATATTTTTGATAACAAGTGTAAATTATATTGTTTTTTGATCCAGCAAGTAAAATTGTTTTATCAGTGCTTCACTTTAAAATGGAAGAGAAGCACAAAAACTAAATTCGTTTCATATAAACAGGGGCAGTTGCAGTCACTCGTATAACAATAAAGTCGTCTCAAAATATTTTCGCAGTCAAAAGCTCGCGGCTTTCACATTTCTCGAATAACTTTGCGACAGTGAGTGCCGGTTTGGGAAATAATTTTTGGTCGTGTGTCGCTGGTCGATTAGCCTCCATAATGGAACATAATGACAATAAACATTTCACATTAGGGACGTTTTCGCGACGCCGCTGGCCGTCCTACCGTGTCCTCACGTCACTTTGGCGGTGCTGCTCTTTTGGTAATGGCAACTAAAGCGAATTGACATTTTTCCCACGCTAAAATGAAACTTAACGACGTTACGTACAGTACAAACTAGTGATGTTTTGTATTGTACAGAAAATAATTGTTTATAATCGAATGGCTGATTTGCTGAGATTGTATAATCTATTTAGAATTTTGGTAATAATAAATGTTGTCAATAATAAAGTAGCGTATGAAAAATAAAAATTAATTCCAAAAATACTTTCTTGTTAATTTTTGATCTACCCTTTTAATATTCGCACTTAATTTATAATTACCATGTATAAAAATATTTGAAAATAATAACAACATTACTATCCTTCTGAGGCAGCCGGGTAAAAGTCCTGTGCGTGAGTACATGCTCGTATTGAGGCGACGCCTTAAGGTCGCTCATAAAGTGCCTGTAAGTGGAAAATATGTCCAAAACATCTTCATAAAATTTCATTGTAAGAATATTTTTGTTTCATTTGCGTCGAGTTGATTTGCCTTCAGGCTGTCGCTTTAAAAAAAAATCAGCCTAGTGTGAGACGGACTTGGAAACAAAGAGTTCTGTACCTCCTTAAGAAAACATATTTATACTTGTTTGCTTTTAGGGTTCCGTACCCAAAGGTTAAAACCGCTATAATGACAAATACTAAAGTGTGCATCTGGATCGAGGGCCCACTTTTTAAATTATTGCGAAACGAAATGATACTTACAGGGCATTTACTTAAAATTTTGTAAAACCTAAAGCAAAGATTCTTAAATTTCTTAAACGTGAATCAAAAGAGTTATGGTCAAATAGCTTGGGCCCTCAATCCTGACGCCTGCATAAAACGGCATAGTCGAATCTCAGAAAGTACTATCCCTGGGATAATAATTTTTATTCGAGTATTTAGTTAGGAATTTGTTAAATACATTAAGAAATTGTCAAGTCTTAAGAATGCGACAATACAGATTTATGGCGGTTTAGCTTGGGCCCTCAATTCATCAATTTTGATATTGTAGAATCAGCAAAAAATATGAGTTTTTCTAAGGAAAGATATTAATACGACTTTAATATATTTGAGTTCCATATCTCGGAAAATTTGTTAAAAAGAAATAACGACACAAAAGTTAATTGTTAAAAAGTTATTGAAATTCGTATTTTTTCAAAACGTCTGAACTGAGGGCCCAAGGTTTTTGTCAGTATTGACTAGACTAAGCTTTCTACACTACCGCACTTTAGGCTAAGTATTTTAACAAATTCTTAACTAAAAGGCTACAAAGCGTCCATTCTTCTAAATGCCGTACTTTAGGAGAAAATTGATTTTCGATGTTTTATATGAGAAAATTCAGTAGGGTGTATATGATTTTGTTACTTTTTTGAGACAAATCAGCATGTACCCTCTTAGAAGATATTTCATAAGTTGTTGTCGGAAGCGATTACGTTTTGTGTGATCCAAAATTAATAAAAGGTGTTATTTAAATGGTTATCATAGTATTCGTATTTTTGACGCCTGACGTACGCGCGTCCCCGTCATGTTTTTTGTTTAATTTTCATTTTGCTGTGTATTTCGGGTTTTGACTCATATTAGTGATAGTATATTATACCTATGTGGCAAGCACAGATCATTTATCTAGCTCTGTGGTAGCAAGGGTCCGTGACAGTGTGCAGTGAATGGGAAATTCGATAAAATGCCAGGGATAAACATTTTTGGATTGCCTCAAGAAGTCTTAATGAAGTCATCAGTAAAAGTGCTATTATTTTACTGTTGAAAAAAGTTTGTTAAAAAAAAAGACCCACAATCGCTCCATACTTGTATGGTTTTTTTTTATTGTTTAGCGGCCTTTGGATTCTAGTCCTAATAGCCTTATTACTTTCCTATTATTATTAATCTTAGTAAAATGGCTCTGCTTTGAATTTTTTGATTTTTTGTATTGAAAAGGCTCCAATACTACCGGTTTTACCGATTTAAAAAAAATGTTTTGCCAGTGGAAAGCGTACTTTTCTGGGAGTAACATGTGCTATAATTTTCCCACGGGAACAGGCCTAAACCACGTTACCGATTTAAAAAGTTCTTTTAAAAATGGAAAGATACATTACCAGGGAGTAACAAAGGCTATATTTTATTCCCGTATTTTCACGGGAACGGGAACTACGCGGATGAAACCGCAAGGCAATGCTAGTTGTTAATATACAGGGTTATAATTTTAATACGTCCAATAGGTACATAATTTCATTGATTATTGACACTTTCTTATTTTATTTTTCCACGCATACGTAGGTGAAGGCACAGCACAGCTAATCGTATATAATTATATTGAGCTTTATATATTATATACAATATGTAACAGAATAAGTGCAATTCCTGAAATTAGTTTGTTCAGTATCGACTACATATTCGATTTCATCTATTTTTAATATGTGTTAAATTTTTCCGAAAAATGAATTAGCATAGCTGAATTTAATGCTATCTATTGAAATCGTACTATTATAGAACGATATTTAAGAAAATTGGACACAACTAAAGTTCGATTGCATCTTTTTTTATATTAATTTACTAACCGGGGTGTATGAGGAATTGCGCTTTTTCTGTTATGCGTTGTATAATTATATATATTGTATCTGCGCTTTACAAAATACTACTTACATGATCACAACGAATACTTGTTTATACTTACGATAAACATTATGGTCACCCTACTGAATTTTCTCATATAAAACATCGAAAATCAATTTTCTCCTAAAGTACGGCATTTAGAAGAATGGACGCTTTGTAGCCTTTTAGTTAAGAATTTGTTAAAATACTTAGCCTAAAGTGCGGTAGTGTAGAAAGCTTAGTCTAGTCAATACTGACAAAAACCTTGGGCCCTCAGTTCAGACGTTTTGAAAAAATACGAATTTCAATAACTTTTTAACAATTAACTTTTGTGTCGTTATTTCTTTTTAACAAATTTTCCGAGATATGGAACTCAAATATATTAAAGTCGTATTAATATCTTTCCTTAGAAAAACTCATATTTTTTGCCGATTCTACAATATCAAAATTGGTGAATTGAGGGCCCAAGCTAAACCGCCATAAATCTGTATTGTCGCATTCTTAAGACTTGACCATTTCTTAATGTATTTAACAAATTCCTAACTAAATACTCGAATAAAAATTATTATCCCAGGGATAGTACTTTCTGAGATTCGACTATGCCGTTTTATGCAAGCGTCAGGATTGAGGGCCCAAGCTATTTGACCATAACTCTTTTGATTCACGTTTAAGAAATTTAAGAATCTTTGCTTTAGGTTTTACAAAATTTTAAGTAAATGCCCTGTAAGTATCATTTCGTTTCGCAATAATTTAAAAAGTGGGCCCTCAATCCAGATGCACACATACTAAAAAACAGAATCAAATAAATATTTTAGGGCTCTCATACAACAAACGTGTTTTTTTTGCCGTTTTTATAGATAATGTTACGGAACCCATCCGCGAGTCCGGCTCGCACTTGGCCGGTTTTTATTATTTGTTGTTATAGTTGCAATAGAAATACACATCGTAGAAAAATGTCAACTATTAATGTTTAAAATAAAATAAATAATCTTACGCCTTTCACCCCCGAGGGGGTAGGCAGAGGTATTCCATTACTGGATGTAGGTATCATTTCACGAGATACATTGGACCCCTAAACGTGATAGGTGGTGAGCCCATCGCCGGACCGGGTCTATTTATTTTATTTTATAATTCTGAGACCTGCGGGTTTCCTCACGATGTTTTCCTTCACCGTCGAGCTAGTGATAAATATATACGTAAGTTTTTGAAAAACTCATTGGTACATGCCAGGATTCGAACCCGAGCCTCACTGATTTTCGGCCGGCTCTTTAACCGTAAAGGCTATCACTGCTTAAGGTTATGAGATACAAATACTGACGGAGCCAGATGGACATCGTAGTATAGAGTTGGCACCCTTTGTGTATAGAATCCTAAAAACAAAGAGGTTGGAAGAAAATCATTCTCTGGGAGAGAAACTTTTTCTTTTAAGGTCTTTGCCTAAAAAGTAGTGATATGCTAGTTATACTTAGTTAGTACCTAAGTAGTGTTAGAAGTGAGTCCGCTTCACAAGTATACAACATGTAACAGAATAAGCGCAATTTCTGAAATTAGTTTGTTCAGTATCGACTGCTTAATCGATTTCAGCTATATTTAATGTATTAAATTAAAAAAAAAACGTAGCTGAATTTAATGCTACCAATGGAAATCGTACTATTATTGCTCTTTATTTAAGAAAATTGGTTAGACACAACTGAAGTTCGATTGCATCACATTTTTTGGTGTATGAGGAATTGCGCTTTTTCTGTTACGCGTTGTATACTGGTGCAAATTGTGTACAACTAGATGTGGAGTAGGTACCTCTGTCAACCCCTTCGGAGATAAGACGTGAGTATAGACTGATAGAAGCTTGTCGTGAAGCGACAATTTTAAAAGAACAAAATAAAAAAAGAAAATATGGAGAATGAGGATATTTTTATATTTCGATAAATAATATTAAAAAAACACTATTTACATCAGTTTTTAAAAAAAAGGGAATTTGTGAAGTGGGTGTATGGGCGTGTGATGTGTGGTAAGCGGTATGTGTCAGTGGAGTTGATGACGGATGGATGCGGAGAATAGGGGCACGACGTCAGCACGGCAGGGGTGAAGGAGCTGCGCGCTTGAAGGCCGCACAGCTCGATGTAATCAGGCCAGATGTAGTGAGGCTCGATGTAGTCACGGCAGGGGTACGCAGCAAGGCAGAGGGGCCTGCGTGCGCCTGCCAACGGCAAGGCGGAGGGGCCTGCGTGCGCCTGGCAACGGCAAGGCGGAGGGGCCTGCGTGCGCCTGGCAACGGCAAGGCGGAGGGGCCTGCGTGCGTCTGGCACTGGCAAGGCGGAGGGGCCTGCGTGCGTCTGGCACTGGCAAGGCGGAGGGGCCTGCGAGCGTCTGGCAACGGCCAGGCGGGAGGACACACGGGAACCAAGATGACTCACACAATGAGGGACTCACACACGGTGAAGATTTTTAGAAGGAGGCACTGCAGGGTCCCGGGGTCGCTCGACCCCGGGATAAGGCCTTTAATTAGAACTTTCTTTTATGAAAGCTGGAGTAAGACTTGATTTGCTCTTCCGAATCCTCTGCCTTTTATAGAATTTTGGCAGAGGAATCGTAATTTTGAATTTAGAAGTATTTTTTTACGAATGACCAGCCCAAAATTCACAATTTAGCGAAAGATCACATACGAAACATCAGGCCACTAATAAAATGAGAAAGAAATTGCCATAACAACCGTTATAAACAACAATGTCAGAAGTGTCAAAATTACCTTTTTAGCAAAATAAACAGCAAACCAATTCAAAAAATCAAGAAATAATAGTAAATTGGAATAGGAAAAAGTAACGCGCATCTGTGCGCTCGAAGCCCCAAGTTCTAGGAGTATAGTGAACACGTGAAAACTGCGCTGTAAGTAATTGGAGCCAAGACCGATTTATAAAGGTGCTTGTAACGTGAAGATACGATGTGGTAGCGCAGTGAAGATGTGTTTTTATAACGTTAACACGTTTCAGGGATCTACAGAAATGAATGCAGTGAAAAAGATTGATATTAAGAGAAGTGCGTCGATAGACATATGAGATGATGTCACGAAAATGGGAGAGCAAAGGTAACCGTGCGTAGTAATAATACTACATTTTCCCCCCGACCCTAGAAAATTTTCGACTCAGAGAAAATTTTGAGAACTGTTCGAGAATAAACCATAAAAACACAGCTTCGCAGAAACAGACTTCACCAGACAAAACAGATAAACAATCCCTTTCATTCATCATCTTCATACTGGTAGGGGTGGAGTTCACATTCAATGACTACCACTCCAGAAGTGTGTTTTAAAAATGACAATTAAGGCTTATTTATGGAGTAGTCATCCGCTCCTGAGTGGAAAAAAAAATGGACCTAAGGCTTATTTAGGGAGTAGTCAGCCGCTCCTAATTAAAGATAAAGAAAGAGAAGCGTTAACTTCAAGGTGAAGAAAGCCCTGAGCGGTAGAGCTTAAAGCCAGTGAAGAAAACCCTGAGCGGTAGAGCTCAAAGTCAGTGAAGAAAGCCCTGAGCGGTAGAGCTCAAAGCCAGTTATCAGCAATTATTTACATATTTACATTTATACATATATACAACACGGTATTTGCTGGCTCCTCATCTCTAATCATCACCTCATATTCGAGCTAGGGCTTGTTAAGAAATTCATACTTTACTCTATGCATTGTTAAATAGTAAATAAAAGTTTTAAAAAAAAGTTTTACCTTTGTTTTCCTATAAGAAAAGAAAGGTTAGGATTAGAGAGTGTGTAAGTAGAAGAGTGTATAGTTTAGTATAGATGAAGTATGGTTGTCCAAATGAATAGCCAAAAATTTAGTTGTAGTGAAACACTAGACAAAGTGTTGTTTTAGAATTTAGAAAAATGCAAAAAGGTTGAATGTAGAGAGATGGCAAAGAAAGAAACAGAAAAGAGAGAGCAAATGAGGAGGAAAGGACAGGCGCAGATAGATTAGAAGGAGAGAGAGAGAGAGCTAATTTCCGTTGGGCGCCAAAATGTCGTGAAGCGACAATTTTAAAAGAACAAAATAAAAAAAGAAAATATGGAGAATGAGGATATTTTTATATTTCGATAAATAATATTAAAAAAACACTATTTACATCAGTTTTTAAAAAAAAGGGAATTTGTGAAGTGGGTGTATGGGCGTGTGATGTGTGGTAAGCGGTATGTGTCAGTGGAGTTGATGACGGATGGATGCGGAGAATAGGGGCACGACGTCAGCACGGCAGGGGTGAAGGAGCTGCGCGCTTGAAGGCCGCACAGCTCGATGTAATCAGGCCAGATGTAGTGAGGCTCGATGTAGTCACGGCAGGGGTACGCAGCAAGGCAGAGGGGCCTGCGTGCGCCTGCCAACGGCAAGGCGGAGGGGCCTGCGTGCGCCTGGCAACGGCAAGGCGGAGGGGCCTGCGTGCGCCTGGCAACGGCAAGGCGGAGGGGCCTGCGTGCGTCTGGCACTGGCAAGGCGGAGGGGCCTGCGAGCGTCTGGCAACGGCCAGGCGGGAGGACACACGGGAACCAAGATGACTCACACAATGAGGGACTCACACACGGTGAAGATTTTTAGAAGGAGGCACTGCAGGGTCCCGGGGTCGCTCGACCCCGGGATAAGGCCTTTAATTAGAACTTTCTTTTATGAAAGCTGGAGTAAGACTTGATTTGCTCTTCCGAATCCTCTGCCTTTTATAGAATTTTGGCAGAGGAATCGTAATTTTGAATTTAGAAGTATTTTTTTACGAATGGCCAGCCCAAAATTCACAATTTAGCGAAAGATCACATACGAAACATCAGGCCACTAATAAAATGAGAAAGAAATTGCCATAACAACCGTTATAAACAACAATGTCAGAAGTGTCAAAATTACCTTTTTAGCAAAATAAACAGCAAACCAATTCAAAAAATCAAGAAATAATAGTAAATTGGAATAGGAAAAAGTAACGCGCATCTGTGCGCTCGAAGCCCCAAGTTCTAGGAGTATAGTGAACACGTGAAAACTGCGCTGTAAGTAATTGGAGCCAAGACCGATTTATAAAGGTGCTTGTAACGTGAAGATACGATGTGGTAGCGCAGTGAAGATGTGTTTTTATAACGTTAACACGTTTCAGGGATCTACAGAAATGAATGCAGCGAAAAGGATTGATATTAAGAGAAGTGCGTCGATAGACATATGAGATGATGTCACGAAAATGGGAGAGCAAAGGTAACCGTGCGTAGTAATAATACTACATTTGGATTATATTTGGAGAAATGCGTCGATAGACATATGAGATGAAGTGAAGAAAATGGGAGAGCAAAGGTAACCGTGCGTAGTAATAATACTACAAGCTACGATAGAATACCTATTTATGGTACACCAAAGAGTATAGTAGTCTTTGGTATACCATAAAAAGGTATTTTATCATCAAAGAAATGCAAAATTCTAATAAAGTACCTCTTTAAGCTACAAAAATTTCGAATGAAAAAAAAATAAGCAACCGACCAAAAACAACAAATGTTCGTGCACACAAATGTCGGGAATCAAACCTGCGACCTCCGACTCAGAAGGAAGTGTCACTATCCACTACTACAGGCCCGCCCACTGGCGATAAAACCTAGCCGTATCCGAGATTCTAATCGTAAAAGTGGACATCTGACTACTTTTCCCATAACTGACACATTAGCCATAGATTTCAGATTATGTACCTATAGCATTATTGTATCGAGGATACTGCTATTCACTTTGCGGGCCGTTAGTAAATGTTGTGTTAAGACAATATTTCCTGAAAGTCAATTCTTGACTGTGAAACAGAGACGGATGTAGCAATTGGTACTTTTGTTGTATCAATATACATTTATACTTACGTATATATTTATCACAAGCTCGACGGTGAAGGAAAACATCATGAGGAAACCGTCACGTCCCTGAATTGATATTAAAGCATGTGTAACAACACCCTGGTTCGGCGATAACACAACAAGGAGTTCATAAAATATACTTGTCAAAATGGGTTTTTTGGAATACCTCTGCTGATAGGCCGTAGGCATAGTAGTAGTTATATTTTTATTTGTACTTACAGTATAAAAATGTAAAATTCATCGAAATCATTGGAGTTTCGTAAGTAATTAAAAACATAGATGTAGTACGTATAGTTGCGTTGCCCGCTTGGAATTAGTTTTTCTCCCGTTCCCGTGGGTATATCTAAATATCCAGGTGCAATGTGCAAAATTTCATGATTCTAGACCCAGCGTTTGCGGCTGTGCGTTGATCGATCAGTCAGTCAGCCAATCAGTCAGTCAGTTTTTCTTTTATAAACATTAAGTAACAGAATAAGCGCAATTCCTAAAATTAAGTTGTTCAGTATCGGCTACTTAATCGATTTCAGCTATTTTTAATATGTGTAAAATTTTTCCGAAAAATTAATTAGAATAGCTGAATTTAGTGCTATCTATGGAAAATTGGTTAGACACAACTAAAGTACGAAGGTATCACATTTTTTTTATATTAATATACTAGTTGGGGTGTATGAGGAATTGCGATTATTCTGTTAAGCGATGTATAGAAGATAAAAAATTTATTGTTTGTATGAATATGATGCAGAATATTTGTAGGTTTACCTTGCGATATGGCTTAGTCCGTGTCTGGCGCGTCCGAGCCTGCGTGGTCGCGGGCGTCGTCAAAGGGCGCGTGTAATGAGTCTCGCGAGTGCAACGTCACGTCGAGTAACGAGCGTCTGCCAGTCTGACTGGCAGCTACGGGGTTACCCACACCCAAGATATTCTAGCGTTCTTACTAAATACGTACTTGTTGTTTTAGGTGTGTTGGTATGATCTGCGTTTCACGGCGAAATACTCCAACGTCCGTGAAATTTAAGAGCCATCCGCATATACAATGTTTGAAGCCAGTTTTAGGCATCCCCGTAGGTGGTATGACCATTTGATGACTCGTTTAAAGAATAGACAAGCAGCAGGAGAGTATTTAAAAAAACATGTTAGATTGGACATTGCATGATGACCAACATTGCCTATGACAACCCTACCAAAGTGGGCATAATGTTTGCACAAACTTATTAACATTTCTTTCTGTATTTAATTACTACTCATGTGACCATACGCTACAAGGTCAGTCCAGACCACATCTAAACGCGATACGTAAGTAGTACTTAGACAATAGAGTCTTGCCTGGCAAGCGAGCGAGGTTGTAGAGATATTGTTCATAACAGATTACTGATCAATTTTGATGTGGTCATGGGTGCACTGCATACACTATTTGCCTTTTATGGGTGCTAGAGCCTTCGTCGCCCCTGATCGTAGGTGATAACGCATCTCTACAACTTCTAGGTTAGTAATTAGAAAATGTAATGTGTACTTGCGACGTCGTTGTGATGCAGTTGTGTCATCGCGAATACTTACAAATGGCCGGTGTGCTGTGGCTCTTAGTAGGACACCCATAAAAATAAAAAAAACACGGGTTGCACTCCGGGAGTGCCGGCAGAAGTGAAAACTTGATTATTAACGTTTGTGCATTTTTGATTTATTGGAATAGTTAGGGAATAGCATTTAACCTCTCTTGACAACATCGTGATTATCTTCTCTCTGCTTCTCTAGATATTTATGCTAAATCTTATTTACCCAAAACACAAAGGAGAAGGGAATACGAACCTGTGACACGTGATGACATTGACATGTTTACTTAGCAACACCATTAATTTAATAGCAATTTATTTATTTTTATATTGAAAATACTCGATAATCCGAATTTTCCGCCTATAAGTTGTAGACTCAGATCGACTTATTTTTTACGCTCTTCAAATTGATGTGCGTTTCGTTTGAGTCTACCGTAGACACAGTTTTTGCAGCGTACGCCAGAATAGCTCGCAGATGGCAGATCGCGCAAGCGCTCTGCGCCGTCTTACGGTATTTTTTCGATCAGCACACGTGACCTGACGCGAGTTTCACAGTTTTTACCCATCCCACAAAAGTGCTCAACGCCGCTAAAGAAGTTTTCACTTCAATAAATAAATGTTTGTAAGAGATTTTTGTATTTGGAACGATACTTAAAAAAGTCTTACTTTCTGACTTACTTACTTATATGCCTAGTAAACTTCCTCTGCACCATGTATTCGGCAGTCAGTCTCGAGAACTTAAAAGTTCAGGCAGTCTTTTTTTACTAGTGATGCAAAATTGCAGTTTAGTTAGCAACTTTTATTACACTGCTATTGAACGCATAACGTTTAATTTCGTGACTATAAAGCGTTAAATCGACATCGAAACTACTAAAAAACAAACAAACGCTCATCAGAAAACTCTTTAGCAAATGCATCATGCGCTTCAGCCGGGGAAGCTGTCACGCGCGATTAGACCATCCAGAGGAGGAACTCAGGATGACCACCTAACCGGGGTTAGGATTTTTATAAATAAAAAGTCAACGTGTTTTATAGGATAGAATTATTTGGTAACAAACGGAAAGCCTGAAAACACGGTAAACGAATAGAAATATATGTTCCTACTCCTACTAAGGTTCTTGGGAAGTCAACTATAAGGAAAAGGAAAAGTTAAACCTGGGCTTTTAGATAGGTGGATCTAGAGACTAAGAGCCGCTAATATAAAATTAATGGGACATCCTACGCCTCAACGTACGGTACCGTGTGTTAGGAAATAGGTGTTTTAGCTATTCTTGATTAAAGGTTTAAGACTGTCGGCTAAACGTCATAATCCTTAGTCGAAGATTTCCCTGAACATGAGATTTTGGGTTTAGGTAAATTTGAGGATTGGGGTCTTTTAACTACAATGATGCCATTTGGTGTTAGACTTGCGGATCTTCAAATGCGGTGGAAGAGCTGTCTTGAGCGACGATAGCCCCTTGCAAACTGCGTAGTGGGGCTCTTGATCGCGATGGTGAGCTTGCTGACCCGGAGGATGGATCCTCGCATAGAAGAGGCTGGTAAGGGCTGGGATGAGGCTCCCTGGAGTGAATTGAGGCTCCCAGAGGTGAGCTGAGGCTCCCAGAGGTGAGCTGAGGCTCCCAGGGGTGAGGTGAGGCTCCCAGAGGTGAGCCCGCTATTGGGGGAACATGCAAATGAAAAGGACACTAGGCGTGCCGCAGAAAGGTTTGTAGAAACACATCCAACGTTAGTCTTGCGTTCTGGAGAAACTTTATACTGTCATGATAGGTGGAACTATAAAAATTAGGGTGCTTTCTTCGTTGCAGACCTGTTCTTCAAGAACTCTAGAGTAGGAATGAATACTTTGACAGGAACGGGAACAGAAACGGACGACGGAATTTTGAAAATAGAAAGTCAAGATGATTAAAAGCGAATTGGGGATGATTAAAAACGAAACGGTGAAATTTTGAAAATAGAAGGCGAGAATTAAAAGTGAAATGAGGATGATTAAAGACGAAATGATAAAAGAGGATGAAGATAAGGTTGAAAACCGCAGCGGAACGCTGCACAAAACAGGACCTCTATTTATGAAGTTACTCAATGCTGGTCAGTTAAATTAAGTCGATCATTAATCATATTGAATAGAGATTAATACCATGTTCAGTGCAGTTTACTTTCTCTCTGGCACTCACGAGCGCACTAGTAATAATTGCGTCTGTAGCTGCGCGTGCGACGGAATCCGCTGCGTCATCCACGCATGACGCGCTTGTATTGTACAATGTAGGTACCATGCCAACGCTAGCCAAAACAGTTCAAAAAATATCTAAAATATACTGCACTAGTTAAGCTTAGTGTATTATAGACTGGAGTAGTGACCCTGCTTACTAAGTCAGAGGTCTCGGGTTCGATTCCCGTCCAGAGCTTTTGAAATTTTTATCGGCATAACAGTATATTTTTTAGAGGTGGTTGGAACTCTAGTGTCAATGACAGGGCTTCATTTTATAATACTAACATACAGTCGGTTTCTTGGTGATAAATTGATGTATTTTTTAGACTAATGTATATATCGTGGTCATAGCTTAGAATTAATCACTTTATAATGAGGCCGACCGTTTCATTAAATGGCTGTAAACCATTTTATGACATAGTGTAACCTAACCTAACCATATGAAGTCAATTCTAAGCTAACCACATCATGAAGTTATGAATTCTAAGATATGGCCACACCATATAGGACACTGGTCATCCCTCGCTGGAATGGATTCAAGTGTTTACGTCCAAAAACGATCTAGTACCACTGGATACCAACACTTGCTCAAAACACTGTATTTATAGTAAATCAGCCATTAACAACACAAATGACTCTATCAAACTGATCTCTATTCGGTTAAGTAGGTACTTGAATGGGTTAATTCGGAAGCTGCTTTAACAAATTCGTTTAAACATCTGACTGTCCGATAAACACACAATGGCATTCAAAGAACATTAATATCACCGAGAAACAATAAAAAGTCCGCTTGAATAATAACTGTACACTCGATCCGAGTCGCGCGCGCATATCATGCGGCCACATCTCACTGCAACCTGCCCGTATCGCATTACACATAAAATATTTATTATTTATAGTGGATAATTAATAAAAACACACGGGAGCCACAAAAACAAGTAGCCTAACAGGAAGATATAATAACTCAATCGCGGCTGCGCAGCTCTCTGCGATTTGTTCCCGTCCAGATTGGATCTCGACTCTCGCGCACAGTAGAAACACCAGTTTATTTGCCTACAGTAGCTTAATGTCTTAACATGATTCGAGCCTGCAGCGCGTCACACACGGCACGGGTAAACTATACTAAATCTATGGGTAATACGGTAAGAAAAGTCACGTGAAGTTAAGTTATATACTTTTGCTGGAATCCAACAAAGTGCGACCAAGTCAAATGTACGTAACAACGCCATTGACGCAAAGATGTAAAGTAATTTTAGTCGCATAATGTCTAAAATGTCAGACTTCCAAATCTCGGAATGTTTTTTATCTGATACACTTTTTGATTTCTAGGTTTTATCAGTCCGTAGGTATTATAATTAAGCGTCCGTAGAAATAGTATAGAAAAGTTGCAGTAGAAGTCCTGAGAAATCGTTGAAAAGAAAAATGTAATTCCCACGGGAACGGGAACAGAATCTGCGCGGGCAACGCGGCCAGACACCTAGCTCCGAAGTCACAAGTATACAAAGAGATTTAGATTTTTAAATCTCTTTCCCTGTACAAAAGTGCAATATCTATTTAACCAAAATGTAGGTACTGAGCAACAGAATTTTTGGTGATTTTCGTGAGTAATAAGTAGTTTCCATAAATAAAGTTGTTTGGTTTCATAAGTCCATTCACCCTTATAAGTTTCAACTATTATATTCTGAAGGACCTTATAAAGTTCAACTATTTCAGAAGCAGAGAAGTCATAGGTACTTAACGTCACGTTTACAGATGAAAAAATAGCACCGTGAGGCCATTCCGTGCGTTAATTGTGTTCTATCGTGAATAAACAAACTTTTGGCGTACCATTAACCTCGGAAAATTTTGAACTTTTGCAACTAAAACACGGATACCAAAGTTCCGTTCTGTTTCTTTCATTTTGAGGAACCCTAAAAATCATGTCTTGGATCGCAATTGCTTTTCCGGCTTTCTGCCTCTGTATGCGTTGACCTTTTACTCTCTTAAAACGAAATTATTATTCGGTTATGGAAACAGTCACAAGAAAAGTTTATCGTTGTATACCTAAATAGATTGCAATGAAGCAAGGTAGATACATTTCGGGGAATCACTCTCTTTCTCTCAGTTAGTAGTGACTCTGACTTCTGAGCCGTAGGTCGCCAGTTCGATTTCGTTTCATATTTATTTAAGTATGTCTAACAGTTATTTAGTAGGTAGGCTCTGCCTAGTTAGTAACCAATAACCGTGTGTGAATTGTGGGGCACTAAATTTAGGTTACTGCCTCCGCTAAGACTATGTTTTTCCGTCATGGAAAGTAGCCTGTCTGTTAGTCCAGGAGTGCGATTTTTGAATCTCACTGGTGATATCAAAATCACCGGTGACTAAAATTATCACCGATGACTTTTATGTCACCATTTTCCAAAAGCCGTATTTTTGAAAGTCACACGCTGTTTTCAATAAATCGTCGCAATCACAAAATATCACAATCGAGCCCCGCTGCTAATTCTTCCGAAAAACATACTTTGGCACTTTTGGGAGATTTCACATACGTCAACTGTCAAAAACAATCGCATGGTGATTTCAATTACGAGTGGGTGGGGGCACTCGTAAATCGATATCATATGTATGACAAATGTAAGTCACCGATGAGTTTCAAAAATACGAACTTTCGGAAATCACTCACATCGGTGAGAATTAGTCACTTGGTGAGATTCAAAAATCGACCCCCAGGTTATAAACTATCTGTGAGCCAAATTTCATCCCAATATGTTCTGTCGTTTTTGCGTGACTGAGTAAAATTAGAAACTCCATTTATAAAAATAATTTTATGTATTAGAGAAGAATAGTAGAATTCAGCTTAATATAATGTATATTTGTAATCTGAATGTGAAAGTCGAAACATTTTTTTCCCTTCCGACAGCGAACATCAATTCCAAAATCTGCCCTACCTACCGGCAATTTCACAATCTACGTACAAAATATGTATAAACAACTACGTAAACTTATACTAACGTATAACGTCTGAGATGAATCATAATAATCGCAGTTTATTCACTTGACAGCATGCTGGCCAGCAAACACACGGAGGTCGCGTGGGCTCCGTCCACAGACAACTTAACAACAAAGACATCGCATTGACTAATTCCAGGCAACTGAGCCAAACTGTTATAATTATTGAGGAGCAGAGGTGGAATGCTACTTCATCGTGAAGAGGAAGATCTTCCACCAGGTCAGGTGATCGTGCCTGGGGACCGCGGTCCAACGATTGATGTTGGACAGTTGTATTTATTCGAAAACTTCGATAGCGCGGTTTAGAACTCGGCCGTCTATTGGCGCATTCTATGTAGTGTCGCTACATAATCAAATCGTGAGGAAGTTCTCAGCACCTGTAACAGCACCCTAGTTTGGTGATGGAGTCATCACCATAGAATACCTCTCTGCCTGCCCCCCTGGGGATAACAGGCGTTAAACTATATATATAAAATAAATTTACACTCATAATGAAAAAGCCGAAAATGCGAAGGTAGTTTTTCTGTGTGTACATTTTAAGGCTAAACTGCTAAAAAGCTCGCTTGATAGGAAGGTTAGTTTTGTATTAAACATCATAACCAATTGTGAAAGCATTCTGCTACAATATCATACCTCTTCAAACCGCGAGATCTAGACATCTACTAAGTATGTCTTGTTGCATTTTCGATTGTCCTTGTTCATCCGTGGGACACTGATGAATGACTGGTAACTACTATTAATAGTCTATGATTGGCTATTCCGAATACGAGTACAAATGACAGTGGAAAGAAACGAGATTAGTCAGCTGACTGTGCCTTATGTAGTTGTAGAGCTTAAGCTTTGTGTGCGGGTCAGCCTTTCTTTGCGGTGTCTATCGAATTGCGAAGCAAGTTGTCTCTGACTCCGGCTGACATACGAGACATAGTAGCTGTATGTGTGGAAGGACTTAAATAAAGTTCTCATGAAAACGCAACAATGAGACGGCCGCAGTAACTTAATCTAAGAGAATGAATCTGCAAATGAAATCTGCTAAAATGGGACATTTAATCTCGTGGAGCGAGAGTCAGTGCTGCTTATTCGTAGATTTTTTGTTCGTCTAGTTTAGGGTTGCCAAGCCCAAATTTAAAAAAAGTTGGATTTGAAACTAGAAAAACTGGGACAATTCTGTTTAAAAATAGGACGCAGTAATAGAAATACATATATATCTTCGAGTGGCACGTTGCGCCTACGTTTTAAAAAGCAAGGCATGTAGCGTGAATAGGTGCGAGCCGTGAGGCTTACGTAAGAGTCAAAAGTTGGGAGCGAATTTTAAAATAAATGTCAATATCAAGGTAACAAGGGCGCTTTAAAAACCCAGGACTCTGCTTAAAAACTGTCTAGGACATTCCAGGAGACTACAAAAACTAAGACATGTCCTGGGAAAACAGGACGGTTGGCAACCATACTAGTTAGTATTAATGTAGCTGTGAATCGTTAATCATGTTTTTCATCACTTTTTATTATGAATATAAAAGTCAAAATTTAAGGTTCTTTTTTTAAATTGAACTTTTGCAGGCCCTAATTTAGTTCTGAGCTGAGGCTTAACATAACTTTGGCCTTGCGAGTTTAGAGATCCAAAAATATACTAGTTATAAGTGGACACTTCTAGGAACCGAATATACCTCTGCCGAACTCCTCAGAAATATAGCGTAAGTGAATATTTACTTATTTTTACCCATATAAATTTTTAGCCACCCATTCGATTTCTATACAGAAATCACAGAATTAAGATTGCCTGTAAAGATAAAGATACAATTGGATATTTCTATTTGGATCTCATTAAACTAATCACAACGGGACTGTAACCGATACGGAACCAATCAAAAGAAAGCGGTCTCGAAATGTGATGTTTGATTATAATAGCCAGATAATAGAAAATTTGTGTGATAATGAGTGCAAGTGGTTTGACGAAAGAATCTTTTCATTTGCTTATAATACTAATTACAAACAGGTATGAACTCAGATGCAGAATTTATATTTTATTTGCTTTGTAATAATGCCTACTTACAATGCCATCGCCATAATAATAATATGTCTTTATCTAGATATTATATTGGTTTATAGATGTTATGAAGTTGTAAACAAGTAGCTTTCTGATTTACTGCCATTAGAAGAGTGTGGTGACAGTTCACATTTTCTCTGTTTTGCTTGTATTACTTTAGACTGACAAAAATAATTAGTTCCAAAAACTATTAATATTTTATTATCACATCATTGCAACAATACTATGATTGCCGCATCTGAAAACCGAAATAAAAGTCGAAAACTATTAATTAAATTTAATATAATACTAGTAATTGAGAAAAAAAATGTACCTATGTTAAAGATAAAAATACGTGATGGGAACGGAACTTTTACATATAACAGATAACTTCTATTGTTTAAACATACCGTGTTTTGCATTTACCAAAATATATTCAGCAGTGATACTCATAATATGAGACGAAATACAGCACAGTCGTTATATATCGACGGTCATAAACTCAATTGGCGTAAGGGACAAGTGACAATTTTTTTTTTATTTTACCATCTTACATCATTTTTTTTACTCTATTTTTCTGTATATTTGAAATTCCGATATCTCTTTTAATAATTCCCTTACGCCCCTGAATATTCGAAAGATAAACCGTTATGTTTTGATTTAAAGGACACTTGATTCAAAATAATTTTAAAATTTTATCGTATATACCAAAAAAAGAAAAGAACTTTGGAATAAGTTCCTTAAAGTTGTCAGTCTGTCCCTTACACCATTTTATATAAATAAAAAAGTACCTTACGCCCTTTTTACGCCACATCTACATTACTGTTTGTACGTTACGTCATATAAGACTGATTTTATTGTCCTTTACACCATACACATAAATCATAAACTTGTACTTTATATTGTACAATACATTAATATTTACTCTAACAATTATTAATTTAAAACTTTCCCTTTACACGTACTGATGTCATTTTGAACAAGTAAACGGACGAAATTGACAAACGAGTGCTTCGGAAGGAAAGCACGTCAAGCCGACGATTCTGGTGATTTATTTTCTATGAAAGTAGTCGTTGCATTAGCCATGTCAGCAGATTTTGGCGACTCAATAACTCTTACAACCCACACTACAAGAAAAAGATTTGAATTAATATATTATTTAAATAATATAATCTTGGTTTAATTTAACCTTATAAACACATTTACATGTAATCGCTTTCCGATTCTTGGATAGATTTTCCAAAACCCGTGTGTTATTCTCATTCAGAGAATCTATTTCTCGTTGCATAGCTTCGCCCACAATTTACTATCTGGGCAGGGTATTGCTTCCCTTTAAGTTCCAGGTTCTAAATAAGAGTCGTTGCCAGTAACTTGGGACACATAATCGTTGAACTTTACTGGAAGTCTGAGCAGAGATCTATTGCTAAGCAGCATACCATGCCTAGCCAAGTGATCTATGATCTCACCTTCCTCATCCTCCAACCCTTAAATCAATCGATTCATCACAACGCTTCTCAGAGTGCGCGTCTTCTAACTCATCTTCGTCACTGCTAGCAGGAGCAAGAACCTCGTGAATTTCTTCATTTCTAGGCAGCCTAACTTCGTTGTCGCTAACAACTGGTAAATCTTCGCTCGCTTCCATTGTCACCGAATGTAGGCGTCTCGCATTCGCTTCTGACTCTCAATGGTATTTCCATTTCAGTCACTTCTGGTATTTGTGTCGAATCCTCTACTTCAAGTTTTGAATTCAGTGGTCTTTCATCGAAAGTGACATCTCGGGATCGCACTAAGGAGTTTGACTCTTTGTGCCAGATCCTATAACCGTCGTCGAGGTTGTAGCCGATTAGAATGGACTTCTTTGCCTTCTTCTGCATCTTTGCCGTTTTTGTTTCTCTTTGGCTTTTTTCCTAACCAAAGCTCAAAAGGTGACTTGTGTTTTACAGTAGTTGGCCTTATTCTGTTTAAAATATACACAGCAGTCTACCAGCTCTGCCCACAAAACTTGAGGTATCTCTTCCTGTGAATGCATCATCGCTTTAGCCATTTCAACTATCGTACGGTTTCCCTCCCAGTTTCAGTGAGAGGGATCTCACTGAAACTGTTTTGCTCTGGAGTATACGGCATAATCAGCCATTGTTGTACCCCGTACTTTGTTAGTTCCTTGCGAACATTCACATTATCGAATTTTGCCACCGTTATCACTTAATTCCGTAACATCAGAATCAAAATCCCAGGTATCTCTGAATTATTTTTCATAAAGTAGACATAGCGGTATCGTATGAATTCATACTTGAAAAGTACAAAATACCGTGCCTTCAAACAACTTGGAGGAATATTACCACACACATCTGGATGTATGCGTTCTCCAGGACTGGACGCTTTTTTTCGAACACCAAAGCTCAGCCTAGTGCGTTTCCAAAACACATCCTTCGCATAAATTCCCGTTGTCCTTGGTTTTGAGACCAAGTTCCTGCTCAATCACCTGTTTTACATGTCGCTTGACGTCTTAATGACCTATACGTTTGTAACTCCTCAACCCTAATATCATATATAAAATACTAAAAGAACATAAAACAGCTTGGTGGGGCTGTAAACATGTAAACACATGTAAATATAGTCAGAAATAGAAAAATATTAAAACTTAGGAAAATACGAAAAATTATGAAAATTCAGTAAAATAGAGCTTGGTATGATCGAAGAGATGTTAAAATAGCATAAAAGGTTCATAAAAGTAGTTAGAAATTGGTTTCAGTAGGGTTCAGGAAAAACCGAAACTTGTTTAGTATGGAAAATATAGCGGAATAGTTCTTGTATTAAGATAAACCATTTTTCGGTTATAACTCCGGAACTATTGGAGCTAGAGAGATAAAAAGTATATCATTGTAATGCTATTCACGGACCCTACGATATGCAAAAGGTTTCATCCAAATCGGAGATGGTCGGGTTTTTCCGGCGCGGGACACGAAGAGGGGGTTCTGGCATATATGGTGAGGGAGGGTGCGCGGTCGCGGGGCGAGGCTGCCACCTCAACCAAAGGTTGGACCTAGGATGTATGATACATGGGTCAGTCCTGTTGAGCAATATGACATATAAATAAATAAATAAAATAAAAATATAAAACTCTCATATGGCGTTATTAGCTTGAAGGTTCGTTAATAACAGAAGTTATGAGGACAAGGCAGGTATGGGTTCCCTGTCTGTTTAATGGAATATGGTAGTTTTATGCAATATTCTAAACGAGCCTAATATATGAAATGCATGACAAAATAAAAGTAAATAAGAGAGTTTGGCCTATGTTACACCTGGGTTTCCCTCCCATCTTAGGGCGGCTAACGCCGTCCGCTCGAACGCAAATGTCGGGACGAGGCAGGGGTTGTAGTGTTTGAGTTATTGACGGGGTGTGGTACCGTCCGAGTGGTGCAGCGATTGTGTCAGTACGTTTCACCGCACCGCGGTCGGTGTTTATGTCGGCACATACCAATGCTAGCTTGGCGGTGGCGATACCTCCGTTCTTTAACTTGCATTATGACTTGCTTGTGATGTTGGGGCTTACGCTTCGACTCACAATTGTCTTGTTCAACACTGTTGGGCGGTATAGTGCGAAAAGGTAAAAAGTCCGGGCCTCAGCACTGCCTAACGGTACGGCACGGTGATCTTATATGGACTTAGTTTTTGGACATGTTCCATAAGCTTCGTCTGATGTAACGATCGCTTTTAAATATTACACATTGGAGGTAGTAGCAGAATGACTGACGACGCACCTCTTAGCGCTGTCTTGTGGTTCATAGTAAACACCCTGGGACTACTCCTGAGCTTCTTGGTGCTAAGTAACGGAGACGATGGTGTCGACTAACACTTAATTGATGGAGGTTGATAACGTCTCTCATTGAAATGTGAAAAGCAACATCTAGCTTGGTCGTGGACCTATGCGGTGCGAATTGGGCATTAACACAAGTTATCTTCGAGGAGTGTTGTTGGTCTAGTACGCGAACACTCGACCAAATCTTCAGGAGTAAGCTCTTCGGAGTCTGGAACTGGAGTCATGTCGGTATTCGTATTGGCATGGTAAAGGGGTCTAGAATCTTGATTGGCTTGACGGGGATGTCTGTCATGCTTCTGTTGAGCTTGATATTATAATAAAAGTGATACCACGAATGAACGAGAAAATGAGGAATGCCTCATATATCTTATGGTAACCATGTATTTGCAGAACGTACATTGGTTACTTCATACTATCATATGAGTGCGCACGCGACGCGTATCAATATAAACTAATGGTTTTACCATTATAAGATCATTCAGGGTGTGACAGCGCTTCTGATGGCTGAACGAGAATCGATGGCTCGTAGGGACCGAGGTCGGGTCACGACGAGCATTAAGACCTATGAACGAGTTGTCCTACGGGACTTATTGCCTTTCGGGGCTTACTATAAATGATCTTGAGGTCTTAAAGACTATCTCACCACCAAGCGCCTTCGGGCGTAACTTTTATTATCAATATGTTCGAGAATGCCTTTCGGGGCTTACTGTAAATGATCCTGAGGTCTTAATGACTGCCGTAACTCGCCTTCAGGGTAAAACTCGGCACCACAAACGACTTCGGTCGCAACGGTCCCTTCGGGGCAAAACACGGCTCCGGCCGCACCAATCGACTTCGGTCGCAACGGTCCCTTCGGGGCAAAACTCGGCTTCGGCCGCATCAATCGACTTCGGTCGCAACGGTCCCTTCGGGGCAAACCTCGGCTTCGGCCGCAACAATCGGCTTCGGCCGCAACAATCAGCTTCGGCTGCAACAATCGGCTTCGGCCGCAACAATCGGCTTCGGCCGCAACGATCCTGCTTAGGCGGGATAAAAGACCGGATGTCCGGCAAAACCGGGACGTTCGGGGGGGTCGCAATCGCAGCTGTGGAATGTTGCGGGTTGGCGATCACCGTAAGGGGCGAGGTGGAGCTCCTTACTCTTCCCACCAAACACATTTTTATTTCTTTTCTTGAAAGGAGGTGAGAATGTGGGGAAGACGATTTTATCTCGAGTCTGTCATCAGATAAAAGATAACAGGGGTGGGGAATATGAAGTGTCCTTCATGAAATATTGCCTTAGGCATGAATGGCGCTGAAGTGGGCAGCGCTATCAAAGATTAAAAGCGAGCGAAAGACAATTTTATAGATATGCGATAGGAAACTAACAGTATAGTTGAATCAAGTTAAGATTCCTTTTGATGGCAAACGGTAAATCATGATCCTCAAAAAGGGTCTGGATTACTATTCACAAAGTAGTGTCCTACACTACTAGACGATCAAATAAATAAACTACATGGCCAAAATTGCAGAAGTTATTTGTGACGGTGTCGACCTATTTAGCGATGCCTCCTGAGTTAATACTTTGGAGATCATCATGAAAGCTAAATTTTGAGGTCGTTTAAAATTATGCGTAGGACGTTTTGCGATTGTATTCGTATTCGTCTTTACGTGTAACATCCATACTCGCTTGCTACAAGATTAGCAACGATTTGACATAAAAGTGGATTTTCTCTAATTCCGTGCGAGAGAACATGTTAACAAAATATTGAAACGATATATTGTGAATGAGATTCTTGCTTTGAGCTGTGCAATACTAGCTTAGCATTATATGATGTTTAGCTTGTGTTGCAGCGTATGAATTTTAATACGTTGGAATTACGGTTCCTTCGTATAGGGAAATGTATCCATATTATAAGTAAGGTCTTAGGTTTAGTTACACGTTCGTGGTAAAGCTGTAAAGTATCAACCGCGACTGCAATATCGACCGCATTAACCACCTTTCTGTAGGTTGAATCGGTTTACAATTCAGCTTATACAAGTCACCGTGCTTCTGTCTATTTCCGGTCACGCATAGTTTCCCTTCGATCCTAAAAGAACACGTGGTACTCCGTGACTCCAGCAGACTGTTCAAATTTGCATCTTGCTGCCAATACCGAAAAGATATTTTTCGTTACCTTCGGAACGTGCCTTGCCAACAAGAAAGTTCTCTTCTTCGTCTTCATCATGATCGAATCTTTTCCTAATGTTTCAATCGTCTTTCCATCTGCAGTCGTAACTGTATGTGGTGCAGTCGTAACGTTGAAAATCCTAATAGAGGTCGCTTCTCATTGTGACATGGTGTGTAGCCCAGTTGTCCACATACCACTCATCTCGATCGAGACTGCAATCTGTCGCATTTACTAACACTAGCGTCATGTTAGTACTAGCCCCAGGTTTCTCATCACGTTTCTTCTTAGGACAGTCCTTCTTGTAGTGTCCAACTTCTTTGCAAAATCACATTTTAAAGCGTTATTCTTCTTTTAGGGTCCTTTCTAGTTGGTTTTAATCACGAGAGCTTTGCTGACAGACTTCGAGATGCCTTCTTTGGAGTTTGTCGTCAATGCTCGTTCATGAGTACATAGCTAGGTTCTAAATAAATCTATCTTTTCTCGACATAATCATCCAACTCAACTTGAAGAATAGGTAAGAATTCATTAAAAATTAATTATAATTTTTTTTTATTTGAAAGTCTATTTCTGATGTTCAAAACAAACAAAAAACAAAACAAAACAAATTAAAAAGTACTCTGTTTTTGCTCAATTCACATATTTTTTTTGTAGCACAGTACTTTTTAAGCCATTTATTTCTAAAATAAAAAGATAATGACCGCCTTTACAACCAAACTGATACTTATAAGAAGTTATAAGCTATGGAGGTAAAGGACATTTTTTTAAATTTAGGCAAGAGTAAAGGACACTATCTCTGTAATTATTGAATTCAGCAAGTTTTGAGCATTATAACATAAAAGTAGACTTAATTTTGAGCATTTAAGTCTTAGATGCCCACCACTCAACTATTAAATTTAAAAAGTTATAGCGGTACAAAGATTTTTTTGTTTGTTTTTTGCTTCTCCTGAAAACCTATACTTTGTCCCTTACGCCAATTGAGTTTATGACCGTCGATATGACGGTAGTAATTTTTAAATGCAAAATGCAAGAGACATTTCGCTTTCCCGTGCATCCTCGGCAAGCGCGGGAGCTGTTTAATAAATCTCGTACAATCGACGCCCCCGCTCTTTGGACATAGTCATACTTGTTAAGCCTGGAGCGCACTAAGGCGATTGCTATATTGACCATTGGTCGCGGTACAAAGTGTTATTTATCGTAAATCGGCGAGGACCTCTATTGTTGTGCTAAGGCTAGTCCTCGTAGCGTATTTGAACGTTGATTCTACCTTTAGCTGCCGGACAAAATTAATTATTACGTCATCAGTTGGGAGTACTGTTTATTTTGGGCGTATTCCGAAATATAAATGTCAAATTTATCCTTAAACCACAATCACGAAAGAAAGGTAACTTCGTCGTAACATTTTTAGATTGAGTTACATTGTACTCGTAATATTACGGTACGTTTTCGTAACTAATGTTGTTTTTGCAAATGCTAAAATTCGACAAAAAGGTGAATCCTTGTGATTGTTTTCCTTATAAAAGTTATTTTCAGCAACAAACTTCGGATATTTCGTAACATTTTTGTTGTTTATGGCGTAAATAGAAAAGTGTAATAGTTACCCTTGTATTAAGCAATGAATGTTTCCTTCTATTTTCATTTTTATAAAAAGCTGTTGCAATTTAATTGTTTGGTATTTTCGAAGCTATTATATACTGTTTTACGAATTCTTTTTGTGCGAGGTTTTCTTAATTTTTACATAAGTTTTGTGTACCGAAATATCCCCATTTTCCTCATTTATTTTAAGTAACTTGGCCTGTGTTTTATGAAAGCATCTTACATCAACTCGATTGCGTGTAAAAGGTACTAAAGGAGTTTGATAAAAATTATGACACTCCAAAGATGAAGGCTCCTTATGGTGCAGTCGTCTAAAAACGTAACTTTTTTGACAACAGCTATTGTTCTTTTTGAATTGTTTAAATCAAGTGTTAGAGTGTGTGTAAATTATAATGGTTGTGACTTCCGTTTTTCTATTACATAAACATCTATATAAACTTTAATACTGTCTGGCTTGCAGACTCCGTATAGCCTTAACCGGTGCGTCTTTCTTCTTCTCGGGGTATTGCATTTGGAACAAGCAACTCGTCGGTGGAGATGGGCTGCTGCTTACATTTAGAAAATCTTCATGGTCGAGCTTAAAGTGCATTGTTATTAGACTATTACCTAACCTTTATAAGTGTACTTTTTGTACCTACAGAAAATAGATGATTTTTGACTCTTGATTCTCTAGAAGGCTAAGTGGTCTGTGGGGTCATTTGACCACAAAGCCAATTTGGCATAGCAGTTTCTTAATACACCTATCTTACACACTCACAGTACTCACACCTATTTAAGAAACTCCTATCCAAATTTGTACTCCATGGGGGTTGAAAGTATGTACAGAAATAATTTTCATTTAATGAAATTGCTTATTATTTCTCGTATGAAAAAATATGCAATATGAAGTGAAATGAAATTAACTTGATTTGTGATTCCTTAAGTAGCAAGGCAGGTGAAGAAAAATAGCAGTGACGTATGAATATTCATATGAAAACTCATATTCATATGAGTTTTATATGAGTTTTCATATGTTACTCATGAAATGACGCGTCTACAACTGAAGTTAGTCATTTTTCCAAACCCTGGCAGGCACACGGCTAGTAATTAATATTAAATACGGCGAAAGTATAAATAAACGTGAACGCGTCATGATATCCCCGGGCTGGTATAAATCTCGTGGCGGGCAGTGGGTCGGCGATAAATAACGTGGCTTAAGCGGCTCCTGGCGAGGCTGTTTGTACAAACATTCTTAAATTTAAGAGAAGGAGTAGTTTTGTTAACCTAATATGAAATCGTGTCATTATAAAAAAACGTCGTCTACGTCTGCCAACAAACTACTTTGCAGTTTGGCGGAGGTACACTAACTTCTTGTGTCTTGCAAAAAATTATTTCGGTGAATAAATACTTTTTCTTTCTTTCTTTCTTTCTTACATACTTATAAGTGCAGACTTATAAAGATGTATAGTGTAGTAGTAAAGTTTGGTTAACTAAGGGCAGATCTTTTTAATGGTCTTTAAATAACCAACGCCAAACCTATAAAAATCTATATTTAATATTTATTGATATAAAAATCTATTTCTGTTTTGTATTTATTGGAAAAACTACAAAATGGCTCAACCGATTTTACTGATTTTCTTTTGTTTGTATGGGTTCCTCTTGAGGGATGGTATAGATTACAATTAGAAAGGTGGCTCTGTTGTCTGTGGTAGGATGTTTGTCCGGGCCAGTAGAATATGATAAATGTTAGATTATCTATCAGTTAAGTACATAAGTACTATCCGACTGTTATACGTTGACTATTGAAAGTATTTGACCCTCAAATATTTATTGATATATTTTCTGAATGGAAAAATATTAAATTATAAACTTTAAAATTTTGGTTTATCCAAAAAGTTGTTTGACCTTTGCATACACGGACCTTAGTCTTAAATAATATTTAGTAGATTATTCATTTTACAACATGTTTATCGCTAATAACTAAGCATTGTTATATCTCAGTTGGTCATACCATACGAAACCCAAACCGGACCGAACGAACATTTAGAATAAATAAACCTCGGACATTTTACTTAGAATATATTAAATGTTAGAATTTCCTTCCTGCCTAATAAAAACGGAGGCGGCCGTATCGTATGTTGCGGGCAACCGGCAGGTCGTAATAAGTCTAACGAATAAAATAATTTCCGAGTGAAATATACACACTAATGTGACTAATATTGTAATATCTTGCACCCAGGATATCTACTAGCAACGCCGGGAGATTTAGGTGTGGTTCGGGCCGTTTTATGCTGAACAGTGCCACGAAGATATTCATTGTTGTTTTTAAAATAAATTTAAAAAAACATTTTGACTGTGACTATTCTCCACGACAGTACATATATCTAAATTATAAAGTAATAAGACCATTTTATTATTAATAGTTATATCGGATTTATATAATAATATATATATTTTTTGTATTAGTGTTATCTGAACTCATTGTCATCGTAAAGATTGCTTTTGATCTTCAGAGATGTGTACTAAATCTCAAGTACATAATAAATACAGGTCCCAGAATTAGTTCTGAGACATGTGTCACAGACCCGGTCCGGCGTTTAGGGGTCCAAAGAATATCTCGTGCAAAGTGGGTATATCCAAAAATTAAATACCTCTGCCTACCCCCTAGGGGATAAAAAGGCGTGGGATTATTATTATTAAACAAATTTTCGCGTCAAATTCAGTTTTGTTTTCGAATGTAAACATCCAACTGTTTCCCTCTTGCATGCCGCCAGCATGCGCGCGCGCAGCAGCCCGGGCCGGATCGTAAACCGCGGACCACACGCGGGCGGAGGTGTGAAGGCAGCGCCCGCGCCCCGGGGGCCTGTCGCATAACTCACGGCCAGCGGGGCGCCAGCCATTCATGCCTACCTGGCCACTCGGATGCGACAGATCGATGCTACCCAGACACACTGTCTACTGGGTTTTGTTTCATAGGCATGTGAGGATATGATGTCACGAGCAGCCGTACTACCTAATTTTCATTATTTTATGATAGACAATCATAAAACAGACAATCGTAAAAGGACGGCGTCTTTGCTTGCAAGATTGCGTTGCAGCGCCAACAGTATTTTTAAAATTCTTGCTGATAGTCACGACTCGCCAATGCTAGAACACTGCCGTAAAGTGGCAGGCGAGACGAAAATTTACTACAATTATTGTTTACTAACGGTTCTGAGCGGTTTCACCCGCGTATTTCCCGTTTTCGTGGGAATACAGGAATAAAATATAGTTTGTTACTCAGGGATATTCTAGTTTTCAATTGGTGAAAGAATTTTTAAAATCGGTCCAGTAGTTTTTGAGTTTATTTGTAACAAAGATACAAATCTTTCCTCTTTAATAGTATAGATTGTGTTCCAGCGCCTACTAACATAATTTTAAGTGCATTGTACTACCATATGGACATGTAGTTGTCTAAATAAAGAAGTTTATTTATTTATTTACAAAACATATAACTGTAGATTTCTAATCTCAATAAATTTGAACGTCAAATGGTAACAAAATGTCATTTGACGTTTACGGATATTTAAAGATTGTGTTAGATAGTAGGCTTGCAGAAGGGTACCTATTTGGATATCTTAACTCTGATGATATGAGTAACTTTTCATTTTCCAAAACTCAGAACCATAAGTACACATTATAATTATACTACTTATAGACTATGCTGAAAGAAGTAAAAACCTCTACCCAAAAACCCTTCTCTTCAACGTAATTCTGAGGTATCTTAACCGCGGTCGCTAATTTTTAAAGTATTTTACCTATTTATTTTTTTAAAGAATCAGATGAAAATTTGATGATTTTGAAATGGATAGATTCAGAGATAGTAACGTATATTCAATAACATAACCGAAAGAGGAATCATAAACTCTATTTTACATACAATAAAATATGTTAATCTTTAATTACATAACACTTTAATTCCATACAACCGTTAAACAATACCTTCTTCGCTCCTTCTAGAGCTGTCGGGTAATATAGTACATTTTACTTAATAGGGAGTTTCTTTGTAAATACATTTCTGAGCCGCGATTTTTCCATTAACATGATGACATTGTATTTGGAATACGAAATCTAATTTTATAAAAAAAAAAAATATATAATCTCACGCCTTTTTTTTTATCCCCGAGGGGGTAGGCAGAGGTAGTCCATTACTGGATATACCCACATTTCACGAGATATATTGGACCCCTAAACGTGATAGGTGGTGAGCCCATCGCCGGACCGGGTCTGTTTACACATGTCTCAGAATTAATTCTGAGACCTGCGGGTTTCCTCACGATGTTTTCCTTCACCGTCGAGCTAGTGATAAACATGTACGTAAGTTTTTGAAAAACTCATTGGTACATGCCAGGTTTCTAACCCGAGCCTCACTGATTTTCGGCCGGCTCTTTAACCGTTCGGGCTTTCACTGCTCTGCTTTTATAGTGTGCTGAGAAACTTCTAAATCCGTGCACAGTTGTTATGACCATTGTTTAGTCTCATTACGAAACATCTAGTGTACACAGAATGTTTTGGACCCTTCGCAGCTAAGCAAAGTAATTAAATGAAATTACTTGCAACCCAAACAAAGGAAGAATACATAATAATTCATCTTTGTACTAAAGCAGGATAATAAATAATTTGTGATTAAATTTCTAAACAATAAATAAATATATCTGCTCATCTATAAATAGGAGAAATAACTACAGATACACCCTACCTTATTGAACCAGAACGCAAATTTATATAATCATCATTGAACAAACTTATCCAAACATAATTCATGAGGTCGGAACTGCCGGTGTAATGACATATCTCGCAGCGATCACGCGCGGGGCCTCCTACAATTTACCTGTTATAAATTAGACACAACCCGTTATTTTGGTATCGGTAGCTAGCGTGCATCGTTATTATAATTCGATTTCTTCACGAATCGGCCAGCGTCATTTGGTGGTAATAGGAGCCATTGCGGCTCATCATTCAAAACGCCAGCAAATTAACTCAACTTAACCATAACTTAACATGACTTAACCCGATTTGACGTGAGCTTCGTACAATTGGATATTGCTCATTATGATAATTCACGGCTTTTACGGCTTTTACCAGTATATTACATGCGAGCCCGCAAAAAGGTTAACTTGGAATATAACAAGAGTCATTAAGTTTTGGAAATTATAGCGCACTTCTTAATGTGAGCTAAGTAGTTGTAAGGAAATTGGACTGGCTCAGTTTCGAGATGCGTTGGTGGAGTTAAAGATCGGACGCTTAATTATATGATGTCGTATGAAGACAGGTTGTAATTACATGAACAATAGCGTTTAATTTGTAAGTACGTTATGTGGGCCGAGCGAGAGTTGAGTAAGCCTACACTCGAACGATTGAATGATTCTGACGAATGGCTTAGGATACAAAAAGCTCAAAGAAATCGTTCTTGATTTGTCATTAATAATCGTAATTTCTGACAATCTGATGTACCGCTATGTGAACCGAGGCGCGACCGGAAGTGACATCGGTATGTAGATTACGGGCTGCGCGCGCGCCGGTGCCCGCTCCCCTCTCCTCCATGGGAGCAGCTTCCGCTTCCGATCTGACACACTTGTTGGTCAACCTGTGCTGTAATTGGTATGGACTATACCGTGACGATATGCTAACTCGATATTTTTAGTAATACTCGTATAAAGAGAAGAAAACTGCGTTCAAAATAAATTGGTTGTTATGTAATAACAATACGGAAAGGAAAAATTACATTTTAAATGTAGAGACTAATTATTTCCGGGTAGTCGAATTACCTACTAGACGAGACTACATGTAAGAGTTTGTAATATAATACCAATAGGCGGTTTCCAATTTAATTATTTGCTACATTGGACCTGTAAGCTTACTAAAACATACAGTAGGTACCCTGAACACTTCTACAGGACTTATTTAATTAAAGAGAAGGAATGTACTAGTTACTGTTTAGATTAGGCACCTATACACAAAAAATAATACCTATATTGTAGGACATAATTCCCCAATGGTTATTTATCTTATTTAAAAATTTTTGACAGGCCTGTTGGCTCAGTTGGTAGTGACCCTGCCTTCTGAGTCAGATGTCGCGGGTTCGGTCCCCGTTCGGGCCCAACATTAGTGTGCATGAACATGTCTGTTGGCTTCGTGTCTGGTCGTTTAATATTTATATAAGTATGTTTATCAGTTGTTTAGTACCCATAGTACAGGCCCTGCCTAGTTTGGGACAAATTTTTATTTTATTTATTATTTAATAAAATACATATAATAGTTACAAACTAAACTAAAATAATGATAAAATATGTCCTCCAGCGCACCATGTTGAGGTAAGGCACCCAAAATTTATCTATTTATTTATTCTCCTTGAACATTCGAGGGTTAAAACTAAGGGCTGGGAAAAAAGGAGGTTCTGTGACTGGAATTACTCGTACAATGATGATCATTTAGTCTTATCGATACTAAATCACTGATATACATTTAAACACTCAGACATGAAACCAGCAATAATGATTTTTCACTCAAACACTGATCCCGGGCGGGAATAGAAACAGATTTTAAAAACCAGTGTGTTTATCTTACTTAAATGAAATGCTTCGTGATATGGCTACAGGTAATAGCTGTACTTTGTAGGCTAGGAAAACGCGAATAAATTTTGATGCATATGAATTATCAGAAATCTGAATGGTCACGGACCAGGCGTCACGCGGAGCAATGAACCCTGCTTGTTCCGGCTGCGTGACAGTAGCATGACATGGTGGTTATGGGTGTCAAGACTGCCAGGACTACAGTTTGGAACGATCGCCAATTCGATGGAAATAAATCTAACCTCGGAAGAGCCCAAAATGTTTATAAGACAAAATCTTGAGGCACATCGCTACATAGTATAAAACAAAGTGGCTTTCTCTGTCCCTATATCCCTATGTATGCTTAAATCTTTAAAACTATGCAACGGATTTTGATGCGGTTATTTTAATAGATAGAGTGATTCAAGAGGAAGGTTTAAGTATTAGCATTGCACCCGTGCGAAGCCGGGGCGGGTCGCTAGTCTTTTATAATTTAAAATTATTATTATTCTGAGAAACACATTTTATTGAATCTATGTTTTCTTAATAATGGTGAAGTACTTTTACAAAAGAATTACCTAATTAAGTTTAAATAAAACACATATGGTCTTATTACAAATCGTAGACTAACCAAGGACCACATAGTACCGAAGATAGTCCCTGGTTTAAATCAGATCCACAGATTAAAAGCAACAATTAATGTGAGTTTTCATTCACTCATTCGTTCACCGGTAGATGCACCGTTCCCTTTTACGAAATTTTGCTAAGTGGTTTACAGAAATTATAATTACTAATCGTTACTTTTAAGAGTAAAATCCGTACAATTTTGTAATTCACAGTTATTTTAATACCATAGGTACACCTTTAATTTTGGTCCTATTTTCAAGATTAAGTAATTAAAGGTAGGTACTTATGATTAATAGGGCTGTAAAAGTAACGAGAAAATCAGTACCCGTATGTATTCGTTACTTTATCAATTAGTACTCGTTACTTTCGTATCGTTACTCGTTACTTCTGATACAAGTGAACTGTTCGACAAAATTAACTAAAATTTGCAATGGATTTACTTTTTTTTTTTTTTAGACCATGGATTAAACCTAGTAATAAGCCCGGTACTATGTTTAGTCTTGGTTTTCTAATAAGAGGGATAGAGCCATGAATTAGAAACTTTAGAGATTTCGCACTTCAATTCAAATTTATAAAAATGTACTAGAATTTAACTTTAGTCTGATTCAGAATCCTATGCCATTGTGCTTTAATAGCCACGTTAATTTTTAGATTTTTCTTTAAGTACTCTTGACGGGCATAGCCAATGCGACCACAAACGAATCTGTTAAGGTGGTTTTACACCGAAAGCTCGTCATAAAAAGTCGTAAAACGTATTTTAACATCCATCCGATAATCAATCTAACACGTCATAACTTGACATCCAGTCAGCCTGGAGTCAGACTGCGATTTAATCTCCCAATTTACGACTTTACTGCCCAGCAATAAGGCACAATTTATTGCGATAATTCCGGAATGCAAAGGAAAAAATACTCAGACAGACCACTGACCATATGAGTCTCAAAATAAACATGTTAATTCATAACAAAAAATGTGTTTTTTGTTGCATCAAAAGTTATATTTACCTACAAATTGGAAAGTTACATCTAACCGTATTAACGGCTCTATTTATGAGATTGTTTGTTTAAGATAAAATAAGATTTGATTATTTGAATCCAACTGTAAACTTTGAATCGATCGGATATTAAGTTTCTTATATCAAACCTTAAGCCTTAACCTGATGCGGTATTTTGGAGTTTTAATTAAACGTGATTGATTTATGTTACCTACTCGTATGCAAACTTTTTAGGTTTTTGTGCATTGTTTACGATTTATCATACCAAAGTGCAAAAAGTCTATTCGTAAGATTAGTCAGACCAGTCCCAATGCAAGGGCATTGAGGAATGCATCATAAAAATATTTATTGATAATCAAAAGGTAAAAAACGGCGTGTATATAAATGAGACCGACATCAGACAAAATGCCACATCATCGAGTTGTGTGGCATGCCTCGGCCACTCCGTGATCACCGCACTGACCACAACCTTATGAAATTATATTCAATGATTTAGAAAGCAATTAGGTTTTGAGTGTTGCTAATTTTAATAAACATCATTCTTCTGTTCGTGTTTAAAGTTATCTCTTTACAGTTTGTCTTTATATTGATATTTTAATTACACTTTTGTACTGCACTGTTGCTTGTTTTGGCGTTGGATTGATGCTGTCACAACTATATTGTGAGGTTCCATGGACTATGTCACTCATAAAGTATCGTTTCGCGATATATGAGAGAAATAACGATAAATGTTTGAGACATAAGTGGGAACATAAACTTAAGACAAGTCACGTGATGTTTGTCGACTATTGCGCGATCGAGTAAAATTGACGCACTCCCAAGAAGTGTACAAAATATTTTAAGCTAACTCGAGAAATGTAATAAAAGAGTTTCGTTTTGCCGATTGACTAGGAGTCGAAGGTTAGATAATAAAAAGAAAGGTGACGAGTACATGCCTCATAATCAATCCTGGAGCCTTCATGTCACTTCATGAGGTTTTTTCTTCACCAGTGATAAATAAGCACGTAAGTTTTTGAAACAACTCCTGAGTACATGCCTTTACCAGAGACTATACGTGTTGTCGTATTTAAAACCGCAATTCCTTTAGCTATCCCCACACACAAATGCTTTACACATATGAAGCAGCGTAGGTCCCTCGGTTTGATTAATCGCCGCTCCACGAATGTTTTGATTTATCGACTGCGCCGATGCGTCCGTCCGTCTGTCTCATTGGCATACCTGTTGGTGCGTGATAACCATGATTATGAAACTTTAAAATTATTTGAATCGGGCATAGTGTTCTATTGCTTCTAAAATTACGTGATATTAAGAAGCGCAACATGTTTTTTCTCTGATGAAATGTTTTTTTTTGTTGTTATTAACTTAGTTTTATTTCTTACTTCTTAGCTTAGTTATATTTCTCTTTTTTTACCTTGCGGAGCCAGAAAGAGGGTAAAGTTTATAACGTGTATGTATGTGAGTCCACTTCTTTAGCACACCTTGTAGCCTGTACCTATATATCAATATGATTGATAGATTTTAATAAATGATATGTAATTAGATTCGTCTTCCTCTGCCCTGTTCGGCTACAGTTTACCCGAATACACCAATAATAATAATAATTTATTTAAATTCGTTTGTTACATTTTACTTTTAGAATTTTATTTATTTATTTTATTTATTTATTGATTTTTGGAAGACTAACAGCAAAATTTTACAATAGATTAACATATTAATAACCTAATGCTAATTATAAGTCTCTACCTTTAAATAATGTTTTTATGTTGCAGTTAGGTAACTGCGGTTCTAGAGAAGGAACGGCTGTTACCTAGAAAAGGAAAAAACCTGTGCTGTAGGTAACAGCTTATCTGTTGGAGTGTCAATTTAGTTTATACAGTGTAGAGTGGCTAAGGGATATCAGACATGGAATTTAATTTTAAACCAAAAGTACCTAACGCTTTCAACACCTTTTAATATCTTTTACAAGAGATCGTGATTTGATGTTTAATTTATGTAACCTACTTGTAATGTTTATATATTTTTTTATGTCTAGGTATTATTTACTTTCTTTCATTTAAATGGGAATTCCTTTCAGATTATTCGAAGTTGCTATAACGTGACACTAATTTAACCACAAAATTTAGCCTCGAGCAAATAAAATCCAAAAGTATGCCTAGACCGACCATTCGAGCAGATAAGCACTTTCTTGTGCGTCTCCTACGCATATTACGGATATAAACCTAATACTGTCATAATACCATAATAAAAGGCTTTACGTCTCGAGTTCGCGGAATCCTTACAGTACGGGTAGAATACTTACATACAAATACTCTCACTGGCAATAACACCGACGGTAGCTATCACGTCAGCTGTAAATCTTGAGCGCGCGCATGGCGGCCGCTCTCAAAGGACCCAATCAATGCTAAATCATAGCAAAGTGACACATATCGATATATAAAGGATTCTTATTTCAAAGCGAAAACAATGACGGAGACGAGAATTTGAAAGATCCCGACACTAGATCACGGCCGGCTTTAACCCTTGACTCGGAATACGTAAGCTGAGTCATTTATCAGCGGTCAGGGTGACCATAAATTGTTATGGAAGTGCCCCAATTTCAAATTTTTATTTTTTTTTACAATTGAAATAGGTTTATTAATAGAGCGAATATATACAGATTGTTTAATTATATACATAAATATAGAAAATATAAAAATACAAAACTTTCCTAAATTATAAATAAAATACATCATTTGTATCAATTTACAAAAAAAAATTGTAATAAGTATTGCCCTTTTCAATTCTACGAATGATTACTCGTATCTACGAGAAAACTAAATACTTATGTACTTATAAGACCTTTGGAACAATATCGTATTCTCAAGCCGCTCGAATTCATTCCACTGTAGTATTGAAAATGCAAAATTGGAAAAAATACTACTAGAACTAGAATCGCTTCCCTATACTAAACTAAAAGAAATATAACACTGATTAATTGCAAAGTTAATCTACGTAATTTCAAATACAATATTTATGCCCACATTTTGATATTCGCATAGCTTAGTCCCGTCCTGAGTCATCTGACTGGGGAGGTTAAAGGAGGAAAGTTTTGATTGATTTGATTTCAATGGCAGAGTTTAGAACTTTTAGTGTCCGTCTAATGCCAAAAAATTGGTCACACCAACATTAATAAATATAAATCTCTTCATCTGCTACACATAACACCTCGTGAGGCTGAGTGATGGCGCGGCGCGTTTGAGGGGGGAGTCAGGTGCGCGCGCGCAACAGACGCGCATTTGTCACTGTAGCCGGCGATTATTCATCTCATTGAAACATTAACGCTCTCGAGAACTAATCACGCTGACTAATGGAGCCCCCCGTCGACACTTCCAAAGTTTCACACTGACTCGTAGTTGGTTCGTGTGAAAACGCAAGTACAGGCTAACCGACGCCCCCGTGCCAGTTCTGATTTAGTTGACGAAAACAAATGATCTCGTTTGATTTATATGCTTATCATTTATATGTGATGTTACTTAAGATTTTGTTAGTAGTAGGTTATATTCCTAATGGAAGTGAGTCTGCCTCTTGTGCACGTGCAAGTAAAAGTATAGGTATCACTAGCTTGAGGAAATGCAAAGACTTCAGGATTGGTTCTGTTCTGAGGAATGCAAACAGCATCCAAATTCAGCGACGGGCTTATCACCAAACATACACTGAAGAATGTGGGTTCCAGAAATGGAATATCTTTGACAATCTGCTTGGGGTTAAGGCGAGAGTTTCATACATTTTGATGAACTTTATGTGTGGTAGACATACTTTTTGTAGGCTTAGTGAGCGACGACAAACTTCTAAGGTTTACAAATCTATCCCAAACTTTAAGTACTAAGTCCATCTTGAAATTTAAGTAACCGTTAACTACGTGTTAATCACATAAAGAATTGAACTTAAATAAATAAATAAATAAATATGCGATCCCAGACAATCAATAAACAATTAATGTAGTTCGACATGTAGATTAATTTTTTGAGCGATTCCTTAAGGGACCTGTCGGGTGTTAGTAGGGAAATAATCCCTTGAAATAGGAATAAGTTAATATATGTTTTAAGATTAATTTCAATGTTGTTAGTCACCACAAGCCAAATAGCATTTATATGTTGAATAAATAAAAGTTCAAAACTAGACTTTATGACATCCTCCCAACATCACTCGTATAATACATTCGCAAAGTAGATACAGGATGTCAAGGATACTGGGAGGTTAAAAAGTCAAGAGGATTCTATTTATATTATATAAAGCTCGACTACCACTCACTCACTGATTGACATAATTGTTCTCCCAGAAGGAGTCGTTTTGGAGACAAGTCATGTAGGGAAAAAGTGTTCAAGATGGCGGGGTGACCCAGGGAAAATTCCGACTTTTCAAAAAAACAAAATGGCGGCCAGGCTTGCCTATCGTATCTCTTTTGTTTTCCGGCCGATTCGGTTTAAATTTTTGGCATCTGTAGAATCGCTTGTATGATTTACGAAAATAATTTAAAAAAATCAAAAAACAAAATGGCGGCCGCGTAGTAGTGTTTCAAAGTTGGAGTGGTTTTAGACCCCACTTGACCCGAATTGATCTCCCAGATGCCAATATGCTAAAGGGATGTGTTTGGTGTCATCGCACAGGGCATATCCTGTAGTTTATCAGAAAATCCCGAAAATCTGAAAAACCAAGATGGCCGCCCTGTCAATGGCTCCCAAAGAAAAAGATGAATTTTACCAGATTTTGAATGTTGATTTTCGGCAAGATGGCGACACCTGAGCGAGTTGGCTTGTATGGCGGGGTTAGAGGTTTCATTACGTGGTGTTGCCATGTTTAACAATTTTCCCAAAATTTGGGGTATTTTTTAACTTTTAATGCAAAAAGTCAAAACTCGAAATTTTATCATTTTGCAAAAACGAGTAACAGTCAACGGTACATTTTATCTCTCCCTATGACCTTTTGTAGGTTTTTTGATTTTTGCCTGGCAACACCGAAAGTTATGGTTGATTTAATTTTTAGGGTAGACCTCAAAAGACCCGAATTGATCTCCCAGATGCCGATATGCTACAGGGATGTGTTTGGTGTCATCGCATAGGGTATATCCTGTAGTTTACTAGAAAATCCCGAAAATCTGAAAAAACAAGATGGCCGCCCCGTTATTTTTGTTTTACTGAAAAATTTAAATTTTCATAATAATAATCGGCTTTTTTAGCCAGTTGGCAACACTTTGGAAAGTTGACTTGTATGGAGCGATTGTGGGTCTCAGTAAACGGTGTTGCCATGAAAAAAAATATTTAACAATTTTTTTTTGTTTTTCGATTTAAAATGGCTAAAACAAGATGGGCGCCCAAAATTAGACTTTATTTTTCTGTCAAAATACGACCCCACAGAGACACGCGTGGCCGCTTGCGGCCTCGCGCACCGCGCGACATCTAGTCCCCCATATAGAATTGCAAATTGATGCAAATTCTGAACGAAGGTCTCCAAGTAACGAACGCCTGCCAGTACTTTACTGGCTCAAATAGTTTGCGAGTGGAGATCAAGTTTCTCAATCGTGGTAATGATAAAGCGCGGTTTATGTGCAGACGCGTACGCAGTCTACGGGCAGGAACCAGCAAAAAAGTACACCATAAACAGACCGTTTATGACGGCAAATAAAGCTCGCCATCTTCTCCGTAGTCCCGTAGTGAATTATTGCTTTATTGCCTCAGAAATATTTCACAAACAGAAAATATTTTATGATTCTCCAGTTAAGAGCAGCCATATATCATTTTAAGCCATAGATAATAAAATTCGTAAGTCGCCACGAGACAAAAGTGCAAGCAGCCGCGGGTTGACAGACCTTGGTTAGATTACAGTTGTATTGTAGACGTCCTACGAACTAAGTATAAAGAATAATAAATATACGAGGAGGTAAATAATCTTTCGTCTATTAAGGAATGCGTCATTCGTCAGCATCATCTTGATCATTTTCTTGCAAACTATCTTCGATCTTCGTTAAGATATCAACCAAAACACGAAGTACATGTATATTTCACTGAATTATGTATAAAATAAAAATAAAATAAATAAAAATAATATAATAATATAAAAATAAAATAAATAATCTCACGCCTTTCATCCCCGAGGGGGTAGGCAGAGGTATTCCATTACTGGATATACCCACATTTCACGAGATATATTGGACCCGTAAACGTGATAGGTGGTGAGCCCATCGCCGGACCGGGTCTGTTTACACATATCTCAGAATTAATTCTGAGACCTGTGGGTTTCCTCACGATGTTTTCCTTCACCGTCGAGCTAGTGATAAATATGTACGTAAGTTTTTGAAAACTCATTGTTACATGCCAGGATTCGAACCCGAGCCTCACTGCTTTTCGGCCGGCTCTTTAACCGTTCGGGCTATCACTACCAATACATGTTATTGAATATGAGATATTGGGTAAATATATGTTCAGTCTGGTATATCCTCTACTAAAATGTCAAAATTCAATCATGAGATTTTGATTTAAAACTAATTTTAAGGAACGGCATAGAACTGCAGGCCCAGATAGTTTTAGGACAGTACGTACCAGGTAAGTACCAGGTTTTAAAAATAAGGCATATACATAAAAACTTCGAGAATTTCGCGTTTCGACGGGTACAAACATAAAATTGGAATAGTTAATGTCCAGGAGAATCGTTAACTGAGTGTAAGCTGTAATTGAGAGGCATTAAAAATGCCCATAGTCGTTATAGCGGACTGTTAAATGTTTTACCATAGCATTAGTCCTCAGTATTTATACAGGATACATTGTAGCACTTGCTGTGATTTTGCACATTGCACCAGAGACAGCAATTAAGATGTACTAGCTATGCATACTCGCTAGAATCCAGTACCTAAATTATTTAAATATCAAGCCTAATAATGTGAATACAAACATCATCATCATCAACACGGAGAGCAGTGATAGCCCGGACGGTTAAAGAGCCGGCCGAAAATCAGTGAGGCTCGGGTTCGAATCCTGGCATGTACCAATGAGTTTTTCAAAAACTTACGTACATTATTATCACTAGCTCGACGGTGAAGGAAAACATCGTGAGGAAACCCGCAGGTCTAAGAATTAATTCTGAGACATGTGTAAACAGACCCGGTCCGGCGATGGGCTCACCACCTATCACGTTTAGGGGTCCAAATGTATCTCGTGAAATGTGGGTATATCCAGTAATGGAATACCTCTGCCTACCCCCTCGGGGATAAAAAAAAGGCGTGAGATTATATTATTATTATTATTATTATTATTATAAACACCATCATTAGTATAGAAACTACACTACATACATACATACTACATAGGTGCGCTGGTTAAATCAATTTCAGAACAGTATGCTATAACTATCTCGTAATATTAAATCTCGTAACGCGTTTAGTGAGAGCTGCTGTATTCATGATTATAAGCTATACTTATGGTTTAAGTTCAGAAATACCCACAAATTTTTAGGAATCCGTAAGCAGAATGGCAAAAAACTGAATTCTTATAATTTCTGTTAACTTACGGAGGAGTGGAGCTGGAATGCTCCTACATCGTAAAAAGGGAAGTTCTTCCGCCAGGCGACGTGATCGTGCCTGAGGACCGCGGTCCAACGGTGAATGTTGGACAGTTGTATTTATACAAACTCATTAGAAAACTTCGATAGCACGGTTTAGAGCTTGGCCGTCTATTGGGGCGTTCTATGCAGTGTCGCTAGGACCTACAGCACATGAACACATTCTGCTTGTGTAGCGTCTGTGATATACAAGCGATATTTTTGTTAGTTTTATACGCAACCCACCCAACTAATTCACAAATTTTAAAAACATTCCATTTTAATTGCATTGGTGTGAGGAGTACTGTTAACATGCCAGCTTTGAGTAACCGAACTGTATGTCTAAGATCTCAAGCATGTAAAGTGTATAAGCAGTTTATCAATCAGGTACCTAACATCAGGTACAAGCTTGCGCATTAGATGCCTGTGACTGAATCTTAAAGTTCTAGTCACAACTATAAAAGTACCTAAATATACTCGTATGTTTAAAATTAAAAAAAATCAATATTACATTACTTTGCTAGATACTTTTAATGGAATCTACTCTGCTAGGTACTGTAGTTAGAAGTAATAATAAAAAAAGTTGCTTTCATAATAAAATGAAAAGGAATCTTTCATTAAAGCTATATACATTTTACTTATTTACTTTATATCAATCTTTTAATATCATAAACATTCAATTCAAAGAAAGACGCGTTTGAAAATACAAACACTATAATCAGACAAACCAATAACAATTTAATATACATATTTATATTGTACCTGTTGCCATTGTCTCAACTACGGTATTGTAGTGCCAGTATTACCACTTGTTAAGTTGTTAACCGAGTTTTATTGCTAGACATACCATAGACATATTATTAGTAATAAGCTCGAATTGTTAAAAAGGTCTTGACAAAAATGTGTTAGTAAGAAATTGAGTCTGGCCTTCAGAAAAATGAAAACTACTTGTAACACTCACATAAATGGTCTCCTTATTTTCGTCCAAAAATGTAGCTGGTGACACTGTAGATGTGAATACAATACGAATAGAGAACTTTTATTGAATTCTATTAACCCGTTTCGGCTACAGGCTGCGTCAGTATGTTTTAGTATCATAATCATTTATTCATTTTTATTTATTGCCAGTCATGTATGTAGAAGTACATTATACCTAGGTCTTATAGGCTAAGGAAGAACAGTGACACCCTGTTAGGGTAATGCAATATTATGAGAGGGGCATTAAACATTAATTTTACATTTTTGAATGCTGAATGGAAAAAAATAAAATAAGAAAGATATATATTAAAAAAATCTTAATTACTGCACTAGAAGTATATATACACATACGTACAAACAAACAACAAAAAAAAAACTCCTTATGGTGTAGTTATCTAAAAACAAAGAGTCGCCAACTCGATTCGACTCGCTCCGGGAAATAGTACCCAAACAAAAGAAAGTCGCTGTTCCCCGAAGATCTGCCTACGTTTTGCCAACAAAGTTGTGTGTAATTGTCAGTTTTTACACAACAAATTATGCGTCATCGTTCCCAGAAGGTCGAAGGACGTCTTGAAGGTGAGAGAGGCTGTAAAAAATTAGTGCATCCATTACAAGGAAGAGAAGATTTGTTGCGTTCAAGTCATTAAGACTTTTTTGGTTTTACAAAGTGGCGGGAGGTTGACGGCAACATTAGCGGTTATTGAAAAATTGCAATCATCTGTAAGGTCTGGTGACCGCTTGTGACGGACCTCAAGGTTGGATGCTGTTTCATTTGGAATAATGTAAAAAATATGATGTACTTAGCTTAATGACATCTATACTAATATTATAAAGAGGAAAGAGTTGTATTTTTGAATGTTTGTTACGAATATACTCAAAAACTGCTAGACCGATTTTAAAAATTCTTTCAAAATGGAAAGCTAGAAGATTCCTGAGTAACATAGGCTATATTTTATTCCCGTATTCCCACGGGAACGGGACCTCCGCGGGTGAAACCGCGCAGAACCGCTATAGTATTATACATATCATACTTACACGTTTTACACATATTGCTTGAAATAAATGGCGACAATACCAAGTGCGATATTTTACCAACTACAAGAGATGATCATTGCACTATCGTTTTGTTTCATTTCTTACATTCGAATCAACAAACGATTGAGAATACATAAATAGATTTTTTATTTGCCCAGCTAGCAGAGTGACGGTTTATATATAAAACTAGCGGCCCGCCCCGGCTTCGCACGGGTGGACATTTGTTTTTTAAACATTTTGGGATGCACTTAGAGTAAATATATCTTTATGCAGAACATAAGATAGGTTCTTATTATTTTTCAAATAGCCTGTGCCCAGCGGCGTTGCCCGCGCCGAATTCCTGTTCCAGTGGGAATTTCTAAAAATCCCTTCATAGAGCGTTTGCGAACGACATATTATTATAAGACACTTACATACCATATTTCAAGTTTCTAGGTAGGTATTATCGATTGGGAGTAGTACGTATTTCTCTTTTTAACCAGTTTTTAGGGTTCCATACCCAAATGGTAAAACGGGATCCTATTACTAAGTCTCCCCTGTCCGTCCGTCTATCTGTCCATCTGTCACCAAGCTGTATCTCATGAACCGTGATAGTTAGACAGTTGAATTTTTCACAGATGATGTATTTCTGTTGCCGCTATAACAACAAATATACTACAAAACAGAATAAAATAAATATTTAAGGGGCTCCCATACAACAAACGTTATTTTTTTGGCGTTTTTATGTTGATAGACACAAAAAACCACACTTCTCCATACTAACTTCAAACCCTACTTTCACCCCTTTAGGGGATGATTTTCGAAAAATCCAAAAACACCTGTCTCATAATTTATTTCTAAGAGTATTTGTGTAAAGTTTGAAGTTGATAGACTTAGAAAACAACACATCTCCCTAAAAACTCCTATCCCCTGTTTCACCCCCTTAGGGGGTGATTTTCGGAAAATCCAGAAATAGGTGTCTTGTTGTTTGTTTTGAGGAGTATTTTTACAAAGTTTCGTATTGATACACCCAAAAATGAGGGTTTTCCATACAAACTTCAACCCCTACTTTCACCCCCTTGGAGGATGATTTTCGAAAAATCCTAGAACTAATATCTCATAGTTTGTTTTGAAGAGTATTTGTGCCAAGTTTAAAGTTGATACACGCAGAAATCACACTATCCCATACAAACTTCAACCCCCTCTTTCACCCCCTTTGGGGTTAAATTTCGTAAAATCCTTTCTTAGTGAGCATCTACACTATAAACGTAACCTACACACAAAATTTCATATTTCTATGTTCAGCGGTTTGGGCTGGGCCTTGATTTTTAGATTTAGCTTCTCCTTTTATATATATAGATTGCTCGAAAATAGTGATAGATAAATATATAATCCGTCCAGCCCACAGACCATTAATCTAGCTCTGTGGTCCAGCCACAAACAAACAAGTTCATAATAATTATATTATAAACACACTGAAAGGCACTGAAAAGCCATCCTTCCATCCTTTTGGTACAGTCTGGTAAACATATAGCCTATCACACTCAGGACATAAACACGTATCTAAAGACACTTCGCGCTTTAAAATCTATCAAACCTTTCAGGCTACAGGCGGCCTCACGATACGGCTACACTTACATACATTTCACAATATCATATCATACTATCAAATGATTTTGGTTTCGGAGACGTCCAGGTATCCCACCCCATGTACATTTTTGAATAAATCTTTAATGAAGGTACAGACGCAGCCTGTTGAGAAATGTTTGGATTAGCGGAATCCGCATCTTCACACGGAGGCACGAAGGTACGTGGTCACGTAGTCAGTGTGAGTGTGGTCAGTACCAGTTTTTTTCCATACAAACTGAGTTAATTGCATGCAATGTACGAGTGTATGCCGCACTGCAATGTGATAAAGGCCTTATAGATTTATCCTCATATTTTATAGATGCTTTGTGAAGCCATTTGTCAGTGAATTAAAAAGAAGAAAATAACATAACCGAATTGAGAGGGCAGTCGATGAACCCGCTTGTTGGGGTGACTGTAATTTTTCACCGGTGGCAGTGCAATCGGAAGTGCACCGGCGGCAACTACCTTTTTGTTTCAGCAGTCATGGTTTTCGGAAGCGACGAGGTCCCCACTCACAGTTCGGGCATTCGGCTATCGACCAATATTTCACTCGCTGATTTATTTGTGAAGTCAACGTTGCTGTCTGTATGTAATTTTGTATAGAATGAGAATTTTCAGTCTATATTCGAAGGGTTTAAGTGATGTTTGATAATGTTGTGTATCTGCTAGCAGATAAAACTCATGCAGAGTATTTCTCAAACAAAATAATAAAACCTCGGGTTAAAAGGTCATGCACATGAAGCTTTGCACTTGTAGTGCGAGTCTGACCTTTAAGGCATTGTAATAAGAATGTTACAAAATCCAATGTGTCAAGCTCCACGTGTCCTTGACTGTACTAATAAGTTTTTCAAGAAATAACGTACTACAGATTGATCACTGACTCAACTGTGAAGGAAAATATCGTGAACAATCCCGCAGCCCCTTGAATTGATTCTTAGGCAGTGTAGTATTGCACCCTGGTCCGGAGATAGGCTTGGTACCCGTCACGTTAAGGGGTCCAAAAAATATTATACCTTCTGATTAAAAATAGTTATTTCCAGGAATGGATTACCATCACCAACCCCTTCAGAGATAAAGCGTGATCTTTTTGATAATACCAAGATAGCGGTATTTACCAATTTGATTCAAACCTGCCATTTTGCGTGAGAATGAAGAGTACTTTCAAATTCACAATGCGACAGAATCTCATTAAATTATTACACATACGGCCAAAATTCACGTGCATTACGCCGTGAGAACGCATTGTTTATATGACGCGTAATCTGTGATATTAATAACAATGACATGTGCTCAGACATGTAAGAATACATCGGACTACATATTAAGTTGTCTTACCTTAATTGATGGTTTATATCGTAATAAGAATGTGACATGTCTTTTTTAGAGTGTACTCTAGTAGACGAGCATTGATAGCCCAATTGGAAGTGAGTGGATTCTTGATGAGCAAGAAAGTGATAGAAAGAAATAATCTCACGCCTTTTATCCCCGAGTTGGTAGGCAGAGGCATTCCATTCCTGGATATACCCACTTTTCACGAGATGTTCCTTGGACCCCTAAACGTGACAGGTGGTGACCCCATCGCCGGACCGGGTCTTTTACACATGGCTCAGAATTAGTTCTGGGACCTGCGGGTTTTTTCGGGAGGAGCAAGAAAGAACCATTGTAAGTAAGTAAGTAACAACTCTTTATTGTACACCAATAAAAATATGCAACAAGTGACACAGTGATACAAAAAAAGTACAATGAGCGGTCTAATCGCTTTAAGCGATTTCTTCCAGACAACCTTAGTATGGATGTAACTGAGATAAACAGATTAAGGTAGGTGGTGCACTAAAGTTAACAATGGATTAAGGTACTTACATATATAAACCACTTTCTATAAATATATAAAAAATAAAATACACAGTACATACATAAAGTAAAGTAATTATTTCGAAAACTTACATACACATTGATAACTACCTCGACGGGGAAGGAAAATATGGTGATGAAACCCTCAGGCCCCAAAATGGGCTCACCACCTCTAATATTTAGAGTCCAAAATATAAACTGGTAAAAAGTGGATACCTTTAAGAAGGATGTTAACCCTTCTTGAAAGTACAGGTTAAAGTCTCAGAAATAAGGTGTAATCTTATTATTTATTTGTTCAATTATATTACAGTAAATATGAAAACATAGTTTCATTAGTAAACTATATGATGTTATGTGTGGAAGGTAAATATACTTATAAGTTGAAATAAATTCTTTATTGAACACTGTCGCTAATCAAATAACATCTTTACTTTGTTAACAATAAAGTTGATTTTACAGATCTCATTTTTGTAAGTTTATAATTACGAAAATATCATTAAAGATCCTTGTCAAAATTTCCTCACAGTCATTCTATCAAAGATGACCGAAAACGCAACACGAAATTTTGATTGACAGAAACATTAACACAAGCACATTAATTTTAATACATCATCTCCTACCTATCTGCTAAACAACTTAAACAAGCAATTTGTTCCTCGCTCGGAAGCCATAGATTACTTGGAACTTAGAAGGTGAGCTACACAAAATATTGCCCACTCTAATAGCCATAACAGTACCCATAACTCAATTAAAACAAGAGCCCATTTTAAATTACCATCTTAATAACACGCGCGGTCCCGCGCTACCTGACTTTTTGTAAACAAACAACGAAGCTACTGGAACGGACACACTAGAATATAGAACATACGTTGTTTGTGGATCTGGTTTATTAAATAACAATTGGTTGTCTGTTTACGGACGATAAATTTACGTGATAATGTTATAAGAAAACATTGATGAATTGCATACTGAGTGGAAGAGAGATAGATGCGTTACAAGCCGACCGCTTATGCCGATCGTGCCTCTCTATCATCGATTTATAAGACGTTATCACGTCAAAAAATACCTATAATTGATGTCATTAATGAATAAACAATGTTAAGCTCCATCGAAAACGTTTTTAATATTCTGTTGGTCTGAAAATTGGAGTTCACAACAGAAGATGTGGTTTACGAGAGGAAATAGAGAATTAAATACCAGAGACTCATACCGGCAGACAAACTGTCATAAACAGTTTGCAGGGAACTGTATAAAAATAATAGTAAATGTCGTTTCAATATTTTTTTAGGGTTCCGTACCCTTTCGTCCTTATGTCCGTCCGTCCGTCCGTATATCAGTGGCCAGTATCTCCCGTACTGTAGTAGGTAGACAGTTGAAATTTTCACATTAAGTGTATTGCTATAGCCGCTGGCTGAAACAACAAATCAAAATTAAAGGGGGACTGCCTATACAGGAAACTAGCTTTTTATTGTACGGTGGTATCGAACCCTTCGTGTCCGACTCGCACTTGGCCGGTTTTATAATGTCACTTCTAGTAAATTTATGTTCTCCTTAAATATTACCCGCTGAACATTGGAGGTAGTTACGAATAAATTATGAATAATCGTAAAATTCATATTTTACGATGACTGGACGTGATGAGTTGACTATTAGTCCTAATTCATGTGTGTCTCTATGATATAGATTTACCAACCTTATCTATAATAAAGGTTTTTTTAAGACAGAAGAGTAGATAAATGGGTATAATCAAGCCTACCACATGTACCTCTATTTAGTTTTTAGTACCTCCATTTAAACGAAATTGATTCTTTGGGACGTACTGTTTTTTTATATGTTTTTTGTGTTAATGATAAAAAAAACTATTTTGTTTATCAGAGATCTAAGGAAATATGAAAAACCACCAATAGCTCCTAGAGGTGTTAGGATAGTTATAATAATATCTCAACGCAATGGAGGTTCCAAATTTCCAATACATACTTCAAGTCTTTGAAAGGGATCATTTCAAATTATTTTTACCCGCGTAGTTCCCGTAGGAATACGGGAATAAAATATAGCCTATGTTACTCAGGGATCTTCTAGCTTTCCATTGGTGAAAGAATTTTTAAAATCGGTCCATTAGTTTTTGAGTTTATTCGTAACAAAGATACAAACATACAAATCTTTCCTCTGAATAATAATAGTATAGATATAGATTATTAGTATAGATACACAATAGGATCTCAAGTAATATTTAGGTAGTACCTAGTAATGGAGTTCAAACTCTCCGCTAGTAATCTTGTTTACATTTTTAATTTACTTTTGCTAGGGCTACTAAACACACTTTTATACAGCTTTAAACCTTTTTTTTATTAGGCATCATAATGTGGACTAACACTAAAGGCCATCAAACTTAGCCACCATTGAGATCATAAGACGCGTAACTGTATGAAGTATTGTAAAGTCTATTGTGCCTATAGATCTATATTGATTTTATGATACAATAATGATTCACGTACACATCTTAAATGCATTGTGTCCATTAGAGTTGGCTGCTCAGGTCGTTAACTTTACTAAGCCAAGGTTAGATATATGCATTATACATACGTAATAACTAATTATACAAATATGATTGTGTACACAGCTTAAGCCGTAAGTTTGGAGAGTATGTTTTTGTTAATGTTACTTTTTTGTACCATTAGTGATGTGCTATTTTTTGTTCTCTCCTTACCATGTTTTTTTAGAAGAAAAGAAGCAATGTTTTTCCAGATAATTTATGCCTGCATGTATGATGTTAGTATATCAAGTTTATCAAAAGTTATAGTTATATTATCAATATTATATCAAATTTATAAAAAAATGTACCTATTTTAAATCCGATAGTATTTATGGTAAATAATAAAATGTTGTATTGGAAGAAATAAATGTAGAAAAAAATTACTTACATGTCAAAAAAATCTTTTTTGACATGTAAGTAGAGTCAAGAACACTTTGGACATTGTGACGTTCTTATTACAATCGCCTTACACACTCGTTCCACAAGTGTAAAGCTTCATGTATTCTTGACTGTACAATTGGGTAGTTGACAGCATCGAAATTAAATTGCGAGTAGTCATACATTAAAAAGATTATACCAAAACACCTCAAAATATGTATTTCGATTTTCAATTTACAATTATAGCAAATTTAAAAATAATAAATAATCAAAGAAAGTGCTGCAATTGAGTACTACAAACTATGACGTCACGGTTTGCTATTTCAGTACATTTTCCGTAGTAAAATTTCGGTTTGACAGATCGTAAAAAGTAACTGATTTGACTAGGTAGGACACAACCCTATTACGTAGATAAGGATTTATAAAAATATATATATTTAATTTTCCATATAAAAATTTTCGACCACAAGGGTTCCCTGTGGAACAATGCCCAGAAAAATATTTTCTAAATATTCATTTAGAAATTATTTTAACGAGATATGAATCATACGAAAATCAAAAATCGTCATCATCAAAAAAACGCAAAAAGATATATATTTTAGAAACTCAACTTATTCTGTGTTTGGTAATAGTACGAAGCCCAACGTGTCAGGCGCCGGCGAGTCCGCTAGCGATGATGCAACCGCGAAAAAAGTATTTACAGCTAATTAAATCTACCCACGTTGAGTGGCGTAACTGGCACGCCTATGCAACTTAGATTTTAATTAAGTCGAAAGGATTAATAATTATCCGTATTTCGTACAAGATTTTAACTCACTAATAGATTTAGATAGTCGGAAACAATATTTTTTGTTTCAGTTTTATTTGATTGTTTTTAGAGTGAATATATTATGACACATTTGGTAGCGATATATATTTCGACGTACGATTGCGATGTAGTGTGTACTACTAGTACGATCAAAGATCTGTCGTCGCTCTAATTTGCGATGATAGTTTAGTGTTTTTTCAAATACTGTGGTACTGCTAGATCATCATACTTCAAACTTCAAACATTTATTTATTATTATGTGTGTTGATACATAGATGGTATGTCATAGAAAGAGTTCCAACATAATTTGCCATTTTGCCATTTCATCTAAGAGTTTTACCTCATATATGAGGCAGTTTGCGATATAAACCCCATCTCGAGTCTGTGGATTGGGATCTACCTTAGTCTTACGATATTAGACACCCAAAGGTCTGATACGACTGAACGACTTCGCGTAAGACGTAAAGCAAGACCATTGTTTTATTAAAAAGCCTTCTGAAACACGGCACTGACTGGGCCCGCTCAACATTATTTATTGTCGACCTTCGTGAATTGCTAAGTCAGACCATCATCACTGCACACGCATGCAATTTATATATACCTATCGCACGTAGGTGTACCTATATAAAAGAATTAGCCGGTCAAGTATAAAAAAAATGCCAGTTAGGTTCCATAATGTAAAGTAACTGCTAAGAAACGATTTCTTGAAATTCGGGAATGGGAAAGATGAAGTCCGCGCGGTTACCCGTTACATAATGTCATCAATAAAATTAATTTCCATTGCTTTTCGTAAGAGTCGAGCAAGCGGAGCACGCTACTAGCACAGATATAGAGATTCAGGTCTGTGGCTTGACCGATTGTACCAAATGTACCGTAGACTGTATCATGTGTGGTTAGAATTAAAAATAAATACAAAACTATTTAATTTTGTGAAAATTTAGAAATTGCAATTTGTCGATCTAGATCGGCGCTGTGTACTGCGTGCGCGTAACGAGCGCTCGTCAACACCTACCGATAGCATCGCTATGACTGGCTGGAAATTATTCCGAATCGTAATTACGTCGATTATTCACGGCGGCCGGGGGCGGCGGCCATTTTTCAACAGTCACCGTTCTTAATTATGAACCGCGGTGGACGGCTGTCGAAGCTTTGAGCCGCGCCGTCACCTCGGGCCGTTCGCTTCGCTATCCGTACACTTCGTCCAAAACCAAGACGCGGGGTCAATTATCAAACTTACCCAATACACTGACGAATGACTGATACTATTGCTACATCTGTCCTGTCAAAGTCAAAGCGATTAGGAAAATAGATAATTTTATTGTATCTGCAACGCGTGGTTTGACGGGATACTTTAATGCGTATACCGCCGAAAACTCGAAAGCCCGGGATTTAAGTAATACTTAAATATTCAAATTAATTGTTCCAAATTATTAAAAATTAAAAAAATATTAAAAAATCATAAATACTTAAAACCATAGTTCCCAACTAACAGTCTTTTCTAAGGAATAAGATAATAGAGTAAAATAAATGCGCAGAGGAACCAAGTGAAGTATTCGATATAATATCGAATGCTTTGATAATAGCGCACCAAGAACGTTACTCCACACGAGATCTCGACTAGTGTTTATTTATCGTTTTGGAAGGCTTAGAGAAGACAGACGGAATGCTGTATTTTTTAAACCAAGATGAGGTGTAAAGTGGAAATAATCTTTTTATTTTAATGTAGTGTGTAAACAAACTGCGCTGTTTATTAATTCCGTGACACATAGGTTGTTACGCGTCTTAAGAACACTAATGTACAAGTTTAATCATTCTATACCAAAGAGGATTCAAAGGTACCTTTAAATAGTAAACTATGTGCTAAACTAAGATTCTTGAAACAGGATTCATAAAGATCAGAAATAAAGTGCCGTTTAAATTAAGGGTTAATAATAATCTAGGTACAGTTTGAAAAACAGTATTCTTATTAAAAGCGAAGTACGGAGTGATTTAAGTACTGTAGCTCTTGCTCGTGTAACGACTTCTAGATAATAATTGAAAACGCCGTCTGGTCACGACCGTAGCACGTACAGTGGCAGAAAAAAGTGTTACCCTCTCACTTCACTAGCCAGTAGCACAATTGGATGGATGGTGTATAAATAAAAATTATTGTATAAAACGCTAACTTAATATTACTGTTTTTGCTGTAAGTAAATAGAAACAAAAAATCTTCCAATGTAAACATTCGGTTGGTAGGTATATGACATAAGTGAACTATGGCTTTTAACTCAATTTAAACTATTACTACTTATACTAAACAATTAAAACAATTAAAACTATATACTTAGTATTCTAAATCTAGTTCTACTACTCTCAAAGTTCTATTGATTTTCTTAGTACTACCTAAATACATTTAAAAAAAGGGGTAAACTAATGAGTTTATATTTAAAAAATATGCGAAAGCGTCACAAAGAAGCTATACAATAAAATACATCTCTGCATGTTTCTGTTTTCCCGTCAACGAAAAACTAATTAAAGGAAAAAAAACAAAAACAAAATGAGTGTTCCAATTTCAAACTTGAACCAAACAGTTTCGAGTGCAGGCGTAGACGGCCAGTGCCATGCTGACGCCGGCGCGTCTAATCGCCGTTTATTGGAGAAAACCGATTACTCGCGCCACGGCCGAAACCGTTTCGACATGTCACCACCACGGACCATACCACTGGCACTGGCCTGTACACAGGTTGATGATGTTTTGCTTTAGCGAAAGTTACAAGAAAGAATAGCTTTTTACTCTTACTTATTGAAGCAGGTATAACTGTAACTAAAACATCTGTATTGTTGTGTTGATTGTCTAAATATCGTGGTGACTAAGCATCTGACAGTCTCGACAGTTTTAAGATGACATCATCTGATAGATCATGTAAGACTATATGGTGCATTTTTTGAAGGAGGAAAATAAAAGGAGTAGTTCGTAGAAAACTTACTGTTGATTTCTATTTTATATTTCTGTATGTAGTTCATTATTAAGAATAATTATTTTGGCTGAGAATGACACTGTTTTCGAAAATAGTCTCTATGATTTTTGACACAAAATGTAGTATTTATTGAAATGGTAATTAATTACTAGACACATTCTCGTTCGGTAAATGAATAGCGAATTTAATCGTTACATGAGTTGAGGACAAGAGTCGAAAAGCCGATCCAATCCCTTCATGAAATGACCAAGAATTCAATTACTCAAATGGCTGTAACCACGTCCATTGCTTAGAACTAATATTTTAGGCTAGTGGCTATATATAGTCGGTACCTGGCCGGGCCCGCACTCAACTTGCGAGTCACGGAGGGCGCTTTTGGGTAAAAACTACAAAAAGTAAATTATATTGATGGAATCGAGCCCGTTTGATTGATGATGAGTGAGCACTTTTTAATTTATTTCGAGGATTCGTCGGCTGCTCGCCTCTGCTAAGGTCATATCCAAACGATATTTTTAAAGGTGCTGGAGTGTATTTGAAACGTTTTCTTGTTTTAATAATAAAAGGGTTCTGTTACTCGTTTTAATCAAACTCATAATGACAGGTCTTATTACACTATATTAAGACCACCTATCACGTTTAGGGGTCCAAAGAATATCTCTTAAAAAGTGGGTATATCCAGAAATGGAATACCTCTGCCTACCCCCTCGGGGATAAGAAGGCGTGAGATTATATTATATTATTATTATTATATTACACTATCTTGGGTAATGTTTATTTTATTTACAACAGAAAGAAGAGTAAAAAGTCGGCAGGGTAAGAATTCCAATTATATTGTTAAGCCAACTACGTTTCCTTTTATTTCTAGAACATGAATGTAGAGTCAGTTTCTATTAGAAACATTGAAACTTTTCTTTTACCATCCAATACATTGTCTTTTCGTAAAGAGATTTTAGTTCAGCTAAAAATCTAAGAAGATGTAATACACGAAAATACGTAAGGTAATATAAAATTTTCACACATTGACACACTGAACCCAAAAAATAAAAACAAAAAACGACACTCGATACCGCGTCGTCGAGAGCGCGGTTTTTTCATACCGGAATTTTGGCTTAGGTGTCTATTAATATTAATTGACGTTTGTGAAAATTGTATTCTAATGATATACGAGGAGTGACGTTGCATTTAGTCGTTTATAATGTTTCGATTTCTATTTCGTTAATTTGAACATAAAGTGCATGTATTTGGATCTAAATTTTAAGCTAGGTAATTATGTTTAGCTGTAGTCGTGTGACTGAGAAGTGACAAAAGAAGGTCCAATCTTTCTAATATCGTTAACGCTAGTAGGTAGAATAGAATAAGGGAAGCTACATAACGTTTATCAACTGTGTGCTACTATATCAATTAAGTGCTACAAAAAAAACGTAGACCTCCAAAATGGTGTAAATATCCGTAGAAACTTCGTAAAAATGTCTTAAGCATTTTGTTTAGGAGAACCTTAATAAAACGCTTTGTAACGGTTGCACAGAGACTGAAGTTTTTTTTTTTAATCATAGACAACCATAGACAATTATATAATTTTGATACACATTTTAACACCTCCACTTATCAAAATAATCATAACATTCTAACAACAAAGTATATAAACAAACAAAATTACATGCATCAAACAATATTTTGAATCCCCAATTTGTTTACAAAATAATTATGTTTAACATTAGATAAACCCTTTGTTAAAAGATCTGCAGGCATTTCAGAGGTTGGCAGATAAACAATTTTTACAAGATTGTTAGACACAGCTTCTCTAACAAAATGATGCCGTACATCTATATGCTTTGTACGCTTATGAAATAAAGGATTTTCTGTCAACTTCTGAGCATCTTGATTATCATTATACAGAACTATAGTATAGTCACAACTTACGATTTCTGATAACAAACTTCTTAGATATATGGCCTCTTTAGTAGCTTCCGCTATTGCCATATATTCAGCTTCTGTACTCGACAAAGCTACAGTTTGCTGCTTTTTACACTCATATGATATTACTGAACCCGAAAGTTTGAAACAATAACCAGTGTATGATTTCCTGTCCATAGTATTTGAAGTCCAATCGGCATCTACGAAACCTTGTAAATTACAATTATCATTTGTAAACATTAACCCATAAGATTTAGTTTTTTGTAAATATTTCAGTATTTTCTTTACATGTTTCCAATGAACTGAGGTAAAACAATTATTAAATTGACTGAAATAACTAACACTATAAGATATATCTGGGCGTGTTAATACAGACAAGTACATTAGGCTTCCAATAAGTTGTTGATATGGGAATTGTTCACAAACACTTTCCGATTTTTCTAATTTTAAATTACTTTCTATTGGAGTATCAACAACATTACAATTTGACATGTTAAATTTCTTCAAAATGTGTTCTACAAATTGTTCTTGATCTATGGAAATACTGCCATTTGCATGTATTTTTACCCTCATACCTAAACATTGTTTTAGTTGGCCTAAATCTTTAATTTTAAAACTTGACATTAATCTCTTTTTTAACTCATCTGTCAAAGTTTTACTATTAGAAAAAATGAAAAAATCAACAACAAAAACTGCTACAATAATTTGCTCACTTTTATATTTTTTACTGTATAAACATGGCTCCAACTTTGATTTTACATAACCCCATTTTATCAGACTATCATTGACTCTTTTATTCCATGCTCTAGCAGATTGTTTTAATCCATAAATAGCACGTTTTAATTTAAGTACACAATTACTTTTACTATTCAAATTTGGAGGAACTTGCATATACACATTTTCATCAAGATAGCCATTTACGAAAGCTGTAGTCACATCTAGATGGGTAATTTTGAAATTCAATTTTACACTTAAAGCAAATAATAGTCTCAAAGTGGAATACCTTAAAACAGGTAAATAGGTTTCTTTGTAGTCCACACCTTCTTTTTGGGTAAAACCTTTAGCCACTAGTCTAGCTCTAAATCTCACTTTATTGTCACTTTCAAATTTTTTCTTAAAAACCCACTTGCACTGTACCACTCTGTCTGCTTCCTTTTCTTCTACAAACTCCCATGCCTGGTTGTCTTCAAAAGCTTTTAACTCCTCCATCATTGCCTGCTTCCATTTCTCTTTCTCTGGCCCATTCATCGCTTCTTCATAAGTTATTTCGTTACCGTAAGACTCCAACTGTTCTTCTAAAACACACAGATTTGTGAATCCATATCTGTTAACTGGTTTTCTTTCACGAATGTTACGAACTTCAGGAATCTCTCCAACCAATTCTTTTTCTTCTTCAGAAAGTGTAAGGTAGGGATCGTCTTCCGATGAACATGAGCTTGATGTATCGCAGACATATGTAGGATCATTCAAATTATCATTTTGTATTGGGATTTCTTCCTCCACTGACTCTTCTACTACTGTCTGAGCGATGTTGGAGTAGCTCTCACTCTTTTCCATAATAATAACATCTCTGCTCGTAGTGACTTGTCGTGTTTTTGGACTGTATAATCTGTATCCTTTAATATTATCTGGATAACCCACTAAAATATATTTGACAGACTTTTTATCCCACTTTTGTCTTTTATTTTTTGGGACATGCACCATTGCAGGGCTTCCAAAAACTCTGACATGACTAAGATCAGGTTTTCTACCTGTCCATTTTTCGTATGGTGTCATCTGCTCCAGACCAGAGGCCGGCGACCTATTCTTAAGGTATACTGCCGTATTGACTGCCTCAGCCCAAAAACATTTGTCTAGTTTTGCATCAAAAAGTAGACATCTACCACGTTCAACCATAGTCCTGTTGAAACGTTCGCAGAGACCATTCTGCTCCGGAGTGTATGGGTTAGTCTTCTGATGGATAATTCCAATTGATTTTAAATAGTTCTCCATCTGCAGTGAACAAAACTCCCCTCCGTTGTCGGTTCTCAATGTTTTGATTTTGTTTCCAGTTTGATTCTCAACCATACCTTGAAATTCCTTGAAACGCTGTAGCACCTGGTTTTTCTCCTTCAAGAAGTATACAAATGTCATTCGACTGGCATCATCCACAAACAGAAGAAAATATTTTGCTTGACCAATAGACTTGGTTTCCATTGGCCCGCATAAATCTGAGTGTACTACTTCCAATAGTATTTCACTTCTATGATTAGCCGATGGAAAAGGTAAACGACACTGTTTTCCCTCGCAGCATACTTTGCAATTATTTTTCTGAATGTCAGCCTTCTTGTCATATGATACACCCTATACAGCGCCATCCTTCATTTTCTCTAGGTCATTGCTATTAATATGGCCTAGTCTCCTATGCCATAGCCTTGCATCTGTCTGAACTGCCACCGCTGCCAACACATTGTCTGACTTCACTGTTTTCAATTTATACACACCATTTTCCAATTCTGCTACTCCTATCAGCTCTTTCTGTCGATTATGGATATGACATACATTCTTCCCGAATGTCACACTATTTCCATTTGCTATCAACTGGCTTACTGACAACAGATTTGTTGTGAGGTTAGGTATGCATAAAATATTTCTCACTATGATGTCAAACTGACAATTATTCACTCTCGTAGTGATCTGTGTATCACCGGCACATAAAACTGGCACAGATGTTTGATTTGCAACCACAATTTCTTTCATTTCGTGTACTTGTCGCACTCGTAGTAAATTATTTCGGTGGGCCGTCATATGAGCGCTTGCACCCGAGTCCACATACCAATCTTCTGTACTGAATTTTCCGATTAGAAATGCTGCACTGAACGCATTGACTTGCTTTTCTTTTATTTCAGGACATTGGTTTTTATAGTGACCAATTTTCTTACAATTGTAGCACTTTATGGCTGCGGTCCGTTTTGTGCAAATAGTAAATACGTTTGTAAGCACGCACACGACTGTTCAAAATGATAACGATTGTTAGCATGCAAACAATTTGAACAGGTTTTCGTTTGTCAAAAATGACAGTTCTTTTAATATTTAGGTTGATACTGTTCTGAAGTTAAATTCAGTCGTATTTGAGTCGTATAGTGTCCCCCGAAGCTTCACAATGTAATCCTTCTGTTAATATTAATGACGACATACCTAATTTTAATTAATCGATTACATAACGAATATGAAAAAAGTTCGCGGGAAAAAAAACACCACGCACATTGAAGTTTGACAACTGTTTGACAGATCCGGAGACATTGCACTACCTCCTCGTTGTTAGCACTGTTTGCACCAATCGATGACGTCATCGATGACGTCACAATGCTCATGTCAGCGTACCACAGCGCAATTTGAACAGTTGTTTGCATGAATATAGCGCACACGAGCGCAGAAAGCGCAATTTGGACCGTACCATATATGTTTACTACCGGTTGACGTTTTTCTGAAGTTTGTTTGACATTGACGTTTGATTTCCCGCCGCGACCAAAATTTTTTGTTCGTGGTTTCGACCAAAATGCAGATTCTGTTTCAGAACTACCCGTCTCAGAACTCATGTCAAGTAACTTTGTTTTTATGACATCGGCACTAATGGCTATTCCGGAATGTTCAATAGCCAGTGTGCATCTGGATTGAGGGCCCACTTTTTAAATTATTGCGAAACGAAATGATACTTACAGGGCATTTACTTAAAATTTTGTAAAACCTAAAGCAAAGATTCTTAAATTTCTTAAACGTGAATCAAAAGAGTTATGGTCAAATAGCTTGGGCCCTCAATCCTGACGCCTGCATAAAACGGCATAGTCGAATCTCAGAAAGTACTATCCCTGGGATAATAATTTTTATTTGAGTATTTAGTTAGGAATTTGTTAAATACATTAAGAAATTGTCAAGTCTTAAGAATGCGACAATACAGATTTATGGCGGTTTAGCTTGGGCCCTCAATTCATCAATTTTGATATTGTAGAATCAGCAAAAAATATGAGTTTTTCTAAGGAAAGATATAAATACGACTATAATATATTTGAGTTCCATATCTCGGAAAATTTGTTAAAAAGAAATAACGACACAAAAGTTAATTGTTAAAAAGTTATTGAAATTCGTATTTTTTCAAAACGTCTGAACTGAGGGCCCAAGGTTTTTGTCAGTATTGACTAGGCTAAGCCTTCTACACTACCGCACTTTAGGCTAAGTATTTTAACAAATTTTTAACTAAAAGGCTACAAAGCGTCCATTCTTCTAAATGCCGTACTTTAGGAGAACATTGATTTTCGATGTTTTATATGAGAAAATTCAGTAGGGTGTATATGATTTTGTTACTTTTTTGAGACAAATCAGCATGTAGGTACCCTCTTAGAAGATATTTCATAAGTTGTTGTCGGAAGCGATTACGTTTTGTGTGATCCAAAATTAATAAAAGGTGTTATTTAAATGGTTATCATAGTAGTCGTATTTTTGACGCCTGACGTACGCGCGTCCCCGTCATGTTTTTTGTTTAATTTTCATTTTGCTGTGTATTTCGGGTTTTGACTCATATTAGTGATAGTATATTATACCTATGTGGCAAGCACAGATCATTAATCTAGCTCTGTGGTAGCAAGGGTCCGTGACAGTGTGCAGTGAATGGGAAATTCGATAAAATGCCAGGGATAAACATTTTTGGATTGCCTCAAGAAGTCTTAATGAAGTCATGTACATTATACCTACATTATACCTACTACATAATAGTTGTTACTTTTATTTGCAGGTGTGTGACTCTGAATTTAATACTATAAAAGTATTACTGCTAGCCACAGTGGAGCGAATCATGATTCATGTGTGTAGAAGCACCAGCCACTGTCCCAACTTGAAAAACTCCATGCTGAAAATATAACAGTGTGTTTTTATTTTAATTAACATCTACACATTTACAAATTTATCTCTGAATATTGATAGTGAATATTTAATTTATGTTTCAGGTGATTCAGTTATCCCCTATGTCCAACACAATTGACACTAAGACCAATTCCCTTTAACGACACTACATTGAACTGCATTGTGAAGTAACAGCATTGACATTATGTATTAAGAAGTAATTACTATTAAGCAGGCTTATCAATTAGATAGAAAGGCTATGGTAACTATGGTTTGCACTGGCCAAGCAGCGGGTTTACAGGGGTGCAAGATAACAATACATGACCTATGTTCTCACTTTAATTTTATCAATGTTATCTGGGGGCACGGCAGTGCCCCCGCCAAGTCGAGCAAAAAGCGGCACGGCCGTACCATCCTTTTCTCGAAGCAATTCACGCCGTTTTCGACCTTCTATTTACCATTTCTTTAGTGTGTTTTCTTATATTACTAAAATTTCATTTGTGTCCACCAAGAAATCAATACCTTTATTTTTATTGAGGTCCTTTATGTTTAAAAGAATCCACAAGCATTCCGAGGTTCACTGCAATTAGGTGGAAAACATGGGCACTAGTGGCATGGGCTGCAACTCACTGCATTTCCACTTGTAATCCTTGAAGCCTCCGAGATTCACACAGAAAAATAATAACGTAGGTAGGCACTTACTTTCAAATGAAGTTTGAAAATTGCTTCCAATTTGGAATTTGAAACCAATTGTCGGTATGTTTATTGAGGTTGACAACTTTGTCCAAAGGAATGCCTGCATGGAATCCAAAAGTGGATAGGTACCTAGTTTTTTCTCCAGCGTAAGCCACATATTTATGTATGAAATGAAATTAGTTTGTTCAGTATCGACTACATATTCGATTTCATCTATTTTTAATATGTGTTAAATTTTTCCGAAAAATGAATTAGCATAGCTGAATTTAATGCTATCTATTGAAATCGTACTATTATAGAACGATATTTAAGAAAATTGGACAACTAAAGTTCGATTGCATCTTTTTTTATATTAATTTACTAACCGGGGTGTATGAGGAATTGCGCTTTTTCTGTTACGCGTTGTATAATTATATATATTGTATCTGCGCTTTACAAAATACTACTTACATGATCACGACGAATACTTGTTTATACTTACGATAAACATTATGGTCACCCTACTGAATTTTCTCATATAAAACATCGAAAATCAATGTTCTCCTAAAGTACGGCATTTAGAAGAATGGACGCTTTGTAGCCTTTTAGTTAAAAATTTGTTAAAATACTTAGCCTAAAGTGCGGTAGTGTAGAAGGCTTAGCCTAGTCAATACTGACAAAAACCTTGGGCCCTCAGTTCAGACGTTTTGAAAAAATACGAATTTCAATAACTTTTTAACAATTAACTTTTGTGTCGTTATTTCTTTTTAACAAATTTTCCGAGATATGGAACTCAAATATATTATAGTCGTATTTATATCTTTCCTTAGAAAAACTCATATTTTTTGCTGATTCTACAATATCAAAATTGATGAATTGAGGGCCCAAGCTAAACCGCCATAAATCTGTATTGTCGCATTCTTAAGACTTGACAATTTCTTAATGTATTTAACAAATTCCTAACTAAATACTCAAATAAAAATTATTATCCCAGGGATAGTACTTTCTGAGATTCGACTATGCCGTTTTATGCAGGCGTCAGGATTGAGGGCCCAAGCTATTTGACCATAACTCTTTTGATTCACGTTTAAGAAATTTAAGAATCTTTGCTTTAGGTTTTACAAAATTTTAAGTAAATGCCCTGTAAGTATCATTTCGTTTCGCAATAATTTAAAAAGTGGGCCCTCAATCCAGATGCACACCAATAGCCATAATCATTGGTGCGAATTTTTCTGGTAACCCAGCCAACAGCAATGATCCAATCCACTCCTCGTTGATTTCAAAACCCGTACCTTTCAATCTTTGAGCGGTTTCTACAACTTAAGACACATAACTAGTCATTGAGTCACAGTTTTCGAGACGAATAGATATCAATGTACAAAGTAAACTGATCTTTCTTGTGTATCCTGAGTCATCGAATAACTGTTTTAACTTTTGCCACAATGCACCAACAGTGTTCTCGTTCTTTATATGCACATATAATGTAGGATCAATGGTCATCACAAGCTTGGCTTTTGCCTTTCTTTGTTCAACTTCACTTAAATCCGCTGGAATGTTATCGATGTCGAGACCTTCCAACACCAAAAAATTTTTTGCCGCGAACGCCCAATCATCATAATTTTCACGTCCTTTTAGCTTCGGAACATTTATTAAATAGCTCGAGGTCGACATTTTGATGTTAACACGAAAGAATACTAGAAATATACTTGTTAATTATTAGAATTACGAGTCTGGGCCCATAACCTAATAAAACGCTTTGTAACGGTTGCACAGAGACTGAAGTTTTTTTTTTAATCATAGACAACCATAGACAATTATATAATTTTGATACACATTTTAACAAACCTATGATAAGACACCTAGGTATAATACTCGTATGTCAAAGAAAAAAAAAATGTGCATTTTTTTAAATATTCTGGAATCGTAGCAAGTAAGATATAACCAGTATCACGAAAGTGCGTTGGGATAGTAATACGAGATATGTACGTAAGATTTTTAAAAAACTTATTGATACATGTATGCCAGGATTTGAACCCGATCCTCATGAATGAAAGTTATGTACACTTTAAGTGTTATGTATATCAGATATATTACTAATTAACCTATTATTTTGAAAATGTGTTAATATACATATATGATGTGGTTGTGCTATAATAAATAAATAAAGCGGGCTCTTCAACTACTTGGCTATCACTGCTCTTCAACTGCCTATTCAACAAGTTATACAACAACAACCCCTCGCGCACGAAGGGTTCTGTACCATTATCTATAAAACACCAAAAAAATCGCGTTTGTTGTATGGGAGCCCCATTTATTTTATTTTGTTTATAGTGTTTGTTATAGCGGCCACAGAAATACATAATTTGTAAAAATTTCAACTGTCTTGCTAGAACGTTTCTTGAGATACAGCCTGGTGGCAGACAGACAGACGGACGGACAGACAGCGGAGTCTTAGTAATAGGCTCCCGTTTTTACCCCTTGGGTACGAAACCCTAAAAAGCGCACATATAATTTATGTTTATGGAACAAAAATAATAACCTGAGTATTGAGTAAAGTGTCAAGGACTTGTCGTCTACTGTTGTCAATAATGTACTCAGCCTTTGTATAATAATAATCTTTTCAACACACTTGCTCATAAAGTGGCTCTAATTTCACTGCAATTAGGCACATAATGACACCTATAATCAAACTGAGACTTTTTGTTTGCTATTATTCACTAGTGAGTTATAGATTTTTTTTTTCAATTTTGTTGCTAGAGTTGCTTTGTTCTTAAAAAAGTTTCGATACAAAAAAGATCGTATTCAATCGTACTAATAAATTAATACACAAATATGGCTTGCTCATTTCATGCAACTTCGTATTTAAATAGATCATTTCAACTTGTACGTGTTTAATAAACAAAACTTTCACTCAAATATAACTTTGGTTTTCTCTGTAAAAACTTTAAATACCCCATTTTGTACGTGGCTAAAACGCTATCCACGACAAACCAAAGAAAAAGAAACCTAATTTTTTTAGTCCATGGCCGATCGCCATTGTAAGATGCGAGCGCATAGGAAAACGAGGCTGTATGGGCCTAGATCCTTTTGCCTTTTCCAAATTATATAAATAAAAAATTGGAAAACCAATTAATTTTCCCCGCCATTGCGAATGATTATTTTAAAATGATTTTTTAGTATTATTTATTCACAAGTGTGTTGAAAAACGTCGTATGATACACGTGTGTATTGATGATTACCGTCCTCGGCTCTCTTATGACCCTCGCCTACGGCTCGGGTCTCAATGGCGCCTCAGCGGTAATCACCAACTTTACTCACTTGTACCATAATGTACTATTTCAACACACTTGCTCATAAAGTGGCTCTAATTTCACTGCAATTAGGCACATAATGACACCTATAATCAAACTGAGACTTTTTGTTTGCTATTATTCACTAGTGAGTTATAGATTTTTTTTTTCAATTTTGTTGCTAGAGTTGCTTTGTTCTTAAAAAAGTTTCGATACAAAAAAGATCGTATTCAATCGTACTAATAAATTAATACACAAATATGGCTTGCTCATTTCATGCAACTTCGTATTTAAATAGATCATTTCAACTTGTACGTGTTTAATAAACAAAACTTTCACTCAAATATAACTTTGGTTTTCTCTGTAAAAACTTTAAATACCCCATTTTGTACGTGGCTAAAACGCTATCCACGACAAACCAAAGAAAAAGAAACCTAATTTTTTTAGTCCATGGCCGATCGCCATTGTAAGATGCGAGCGCATAGGAAAACGAGGCTGTATGGGCCTAGATCCTTTTGCCTTTTCCAAATTATATAAATAAAAAATTGGAAAACCAATTAATTTTCCCCGCCATTGCGAATGATTATTTTAAAATGATTTTTTAGTATTATTTATTCACAAGTGTGTTGAAAAACGTCGTATGATACACGTGTGTATTGATGATTACCGTCCTCGGCTCTCTTATGACCCTCGCCTACGGCTCGGGTCTCAATGGCGCCTCAGCGGTAATCACCAACTTTACTCACTTGTACCATAATGTACTATTATTTCAGGCAATATTTACATTAGTAGATCTTAAATAACGTAAACAGAGGCTCAAATAAATTAAGGTAGCTATACTAATTGGCTTCATCACACTTTTTGGGTAGTTGTAGTTCAAAAGTTGTAGTTCAATATGCTGTGAAATTCTAATCCATTCGTCTCAATTTCCAAAGAAGTAAGAATCCATAGTTAATTAGTTTAGCATGACATATTCTTAAACTTTCCTAGTTTTTCTGCAATATTATAAAGAGGAAAGCTCTGCAACTACTGAACCTATTTTAAAAATCTTTCACCAATGGAAAGCTACATTATCAGGGAGTTACATAGGCTATATTTTAATCCCGTTACAGCTACGGGGGTGAAACCGCGCGGAACATCTAGTATAGAAATAAATACGAACAGTCTTATATGTATACAGGGCTGTTAATGTCAATTATATATTTTTTTATTATTTGTAATTTAATTCATTTACGGTTTGTATCAGGGCGGTTTTATTTAATACGATCTAGATGTCTTTATACATTTTTGAGTTATATTCCAAAACGCGCTATACTTAAATAATAAAATAATAATACTTGCCTCGTTGACATGAATATCAATGCTGTGTGAACTCATATAAGTAGCGTTATTGCTTTACAAGTGTTTATTTATTACTAGCAGAGCGCCCCGCGGTTTTACCCGCTTAGTTCCCGTTCGACGATAAAATAAATATACGAGGATAAAATATAGCCTATGTGTTATTCTGATGTATAAGCTATATAACTGTAGTTTCATCAAAATCCGTTCGGTAGTTTTTGAGTGAAAGAGGAACAAACATCCATACATCCACATATACAAACTTTCGCGTTTATAATATTAGTAGGATAGGATTACAAGCTTTTATCTACCTTGCAATGTTTTTGTTAGTTTATGTCAAATCTTGCAAATGAATTTTAGACAGCTTACTGACATCCGATTGTGCTGAAATTTGCCATACCTACATAAGTTCGGTGACAATGCAATATTATGGTACCATTGAGCTGATCTGATGATGAAGCCGAGAGGTAGATAATAAAACTCCTCAATGTACGGTGACTCGTAAATGTCGCGAGTTTTGGTTCGACTTGTTTCGACTAGTTTATACAATATGTAACAGAATAAGCGCAATTCCTGAAATTAGTTTGTATAGAATCGACTAATTAATCGATTTCAGCTATTTTGAATATGTGTTTTTTTCCGAAAAATTAATTAGTTTAGCTGAATTTAGTGCTACCTATGGAAATCGTACTATTATTGTTCTTGATTTAAGAAAATTGGTTAGACAGAACTAAAGTACTATACTAATTGGGGTGTATGGGGAATCACGCTTATTCTGTTACGCGTTGTATATAAAAACTTTTTTATAGTTTTTGAAAATTTTTATTTTCTACATTGCTTTTGAGACTTTTTAAATAGCATTATTAAAAGGGAAATTTAGTGTCGTAAATTGACCTATTCTATTTAAATTGAAATGAAGCTGAGAAACAACTATAACCACTTGTTGGGAATTACACACAGCTATACCGTCAGTGAGGACAAACAAACTGATCTGGAACACACCTGAATAAACCGACGTCATTTGGAGGACGCTATACATGTGTTGTTTGTCGAGTACATTATATTTGGAGATTATCTACTTTTTGTTTAACACAAAACTGCTTTGGGACAATAGTAGGCAATTTTGTGATGCTTTTCAAGTGACTCCAGAAATTGCGTTTTGATTTAGACCTGTGTATCGGTGTACATAATATAGTCACATTGATTAATATACTACATCGTGCCTGGTATATGAGGATCGCTTCTGTAGGTATAAGTTTATTAATTTACAAAGTAAATATACATTATTTTACAGTAAGTATATTTACAGTTAAATATGTTCTCCAAAAAGGAACCATATTTAGAAGTAACCAAGACTGACTTGAGTAAAAAATAATTACATTTAGAGAGAGAAGATAGAGAGAGATAACACTTGCTTTATATAGTCATTTGAAGTCTTAAATAGGGACAAAGTGTTGTGATTTATACCTAACTATTTTTCTGCAATCACCCATTTTAATTAGTTTTTTAAATTTATAACAGTATCTTTTACCGACACTATACTAATAGAACATGTGACCGTTAGCTGAACATGAAATTGACAAAGTCTTAAAAGTATAATGTACGGTATTTGACCTTCCAGTTTTTGAATAGAATCATTCGGTTGTGTCTATTTATCGGGTTGACCCTTTGGTGGGAAATCGGTGAGTTGCGAATCTATGAATCCTTTTTATTCGATACTTCGCACGTATACGGCATGAGGTATTAACAAAGGCTATTAACAAGCCGTTTGTCATTCCTTTCATGACTAGTTTTGATTTGAACGCGCGATTCAGAATACTGGTTCCGATGATCTATGGTCGACTCGTCTTTCTCGACTTTAAGCTGGTTTGTAGCCTTTGTTCGCGGACGTTATGCCAATACAAACGGTAATAAGCGTCTTTTAATATTACTGTAGTTGTTTATGAAGGTATTATTAAGCCTTTGAGTTGAGACGCTTCTAGACATCTAGTCGACAGTAAATATTTCGCAGCAAGCCAGTGGAACCTCCGCAATATTTTGCTGTGATATTTTTAGACTTGCATATAACAAGCATCAATTGGCCGCGTACAGCGTCACGTCGGACGAGTAATTGACCATCGCCTTATATGCTGACAGTATCTGACATCATTCACATTTCTGTTCATCAAGTTTCAAGTTTCACCACCAGTCATCATCACCAGAATCTTAACGTTACTTCTTCGTCCAAGAATACTAATTCCTTGATCTAAAGCCTAATTAAATACACCCTAAAATGTGAATAGCGGAGAGCGAGAGTGTAATTTGCATTCAACAATGCACACCTGTTAGACCGCGCAGGCATGTGGGCGCGGTGTCCTCTCACAATAGCACTCATTCAGAACAACAGTTGCAGTGTAAATGAACCTTTTTTATCATTACCAACAGTCAAGGTCACCCCTTTGTGATATCATATGGTCTATTCATTCGGCTGTGACCTTGATAAGTTCGTTGTATCTTCCAATTATGCGAGAATAATATCGTTTGTTCACCGTTAGCTTTGATAACTGGAATTGGTTTGTTGGATTCGTTTGTTGTCAATGTTGTGCTTTGTAATTTGAGGAATGGTATAAAAATAAGTAAATTGTAAGTATGGGGGTTATTGCACACTCAACTGTAAATTCGTCACATATTTACAACTCCAATAGATAATAAAATCACCAAAACCAAGAAACAATACCTACGTGTAATTCGCTACAAGTACGTAAAAAATTTCTGCTAAAGCAAAATTATAATAAAATATGTTGTCGAAATAACATTTTTGCTAACCTGATAGTTGACTTATCTAGATGCCTACTAGGCATAAAACACGTCATATACGTACATTTTTCATAGCTAGTACGAAAAGTAAAAAAAAACAAGTTTTCAGTTCGCCTAACTTAGAAAGGATCAACTTTGAAGAAAGCAGGTGAATTTGCAAAGTTAGGGCGCGTTTTATCGTCCCATCTACAACTTGAGCGATTAGCAAGTTAAACAAGCTACATGCTATTAGAGACAGCCGTTATCATTTAAATCTCCTTCAAATAAATTAAAATGACGGCGTCCACACGTGCGATACCATCTACACGTAACGCGTTCTGTTCGAATTTACGATCCAAAATATTTTTCTAAGTACTTGAGGGATTGTACAGATACTACGGGATACTCGTATAACAACAAAACTAAGTAACAATAAGAACTTTTTAAGAACTGTCGAATCAAGTTTAGTCATGATATAGGTGGGTATTCGGTAAAGGTCTTATATTTGAGTTAAAACTACAAAATCTGATATATTTAAAAACATTGAATAGCAATGTTGATGTACTACCTTAGGCCATATCTTGTTCTGTCCCACAATCACTCAATTGTAGACAACTTACTAATTAAGCTGAAATTTTGAATACTTGTGAAATTTGGTGAGAATTCAACAATCTGGTACCATAAAGCTGATTTGATGATGGAGTCAGGAGGTGGATAGTGGAAGTTATCAACGACGAACAGCATATTAATCACGCATTAGACCATATAAATAAAACCTTGTTTTATAAAATGTTGTTTACTTTTAAACTATTTACAATGAGTTTTAAAGCAACATAGCTATCGTATCGTAAAAATTGCGTAAGATTTAGAAGAACATTAGGTATATTGTACGTTATGTGAGCTTGACTACTTGTGCCGATAGTGTTTTGTAACTTATGCGACGCTCTTTTGTTTTTAACAAGAAGATGAATGGTTTTACGCTCACGTCTTTGAAATTCTGAGTATAGTTGAAAACCGGTTTCCACGCATTTTCGCACAAAGGTATTTTTACTGGTAGTTAACTATAGTTTTACTATTTTAGGTAGAGGAAAGGCACTATTTTTTCTTACGACTTATACATTAATAAATTCAGCTACTTAATATTATAAGTGTGAGATTTATTGTATTTTTGTATTTTTTTTGAGATTTGTTATATTTTTTACGCTAAGTTTGTGAAATTGCTGATTGGCAGAGACATAGCTTGTAGATACCTTGAGGAAAATGTCCTTATGAGTCCTATGTTTTTAAAATTTATTTATTTAACTTCATGTACCAAAAAATGTACTAAGTGAATTATTTTGTTTGGTAAAAAATTGTATTGTGGGTAGGTGAATATCCGCGATTGTATTTATTCACAACTACAGATGTATCCTCGAAAAAATACAGAAGTTTTTAATTTTAAGTAAAATAGTCATTAACACAAAATGTATGCAGCACGAATTTTTATTGTATCTGAAATTTTATTGTAGTTGATAAATAGTTAGTGTTTTGTCAGTATCATGCACATACATACTAACTACACTATACACTGCTACGAGTACATCATCAGCTCTGCGTCGTGGTTGCGTAGTGCATGGGTGACTCTCTTCAAGATTTGCATATTGGAACTGGATCCGTCAACAAAGAGCAGTGGTTGACAAGTGATCAATTGTCCCATTTTCGCAAGTGAATGGCTCGTAATGGCGGAGGGAGAGCGGACAGGGTTATTAAATTACAATAATTTAAGTAAGGAAACTACTTGTTTCGAGAAGGGTTGCGACGGTGACCGTTGGCTGGCGACGAAAAAAGATTGTGTTCTAAAATTGATTTGTAGTTGTAGCATTATGTAGAGGCAACCACCGACAATCGCAAAAGTATCTATAGACTACATGTTCGAATTCGGCATATAGTAAAGTTTTTGTGGGTACTTTCTTATGTAAGTCGCGCAGACTAGGTTGACCGTGGTTCCGTATATTACACAGTATCTAAACATTATAGCCATTGCTATTCTTATGTATAACCTATATTACTGTGATACTTCATTAAGATACTTGCAGTAATTATTGCGTGAAAGAGAACAAGCTCCATCCATCCTCAGTAATTGTCGTGTTTATAATTTTAGTAGGATATTTTATTGTTAGTAGGTATATAAAGGCATGGACTAATAATTAGGGACTGACAATCACCAATTTGTGTATATTTGAAATGAAATGTAAAGTTTTGTATGTATTATTTTATATTAAGAGCAGTGATAGCCCGGACGGTTAAAAGAGCAGTGATAGCCCGGACGGTTAAAGAGCCGGCCGAAAATCAGTGAGGCTAGGGTTCGAATCCTGGCATGTACCAATGAGTTTTTCAAAAACTTACGTACATATTTATCACTAGCTCGGCGGTGAAGGAAAACATCGTGAGGAAACCCGCAGGTCTCAGAATTAATTCTGAGACATGTGTAAACAGACCCGGTCCGGCGATGGGCTCACCACCTATCACGTTTAGGGGTCCAATATATCTCGTGAAATGTGGGTATATCCAGTAATGGAATACCTCTGCCTATCCCCTCGGGGATAAAAGGCGTGAGATTATATTATATATATTATATTATTATTTTATATTAACTATCTAATTTATATTTGGTTTTCCAAGAAATAGTTAAATTTTAAAACTTGGCTACTGATGACGTCATAAAATAGGTTTAAGGTATCGAAATCGATCAAGCACGAGAGATTTTCCTGCTTCGTAGCAAGTGGCGGTCCCATTTATCTGCCTGTACAAAAAGGGAAAAGGTGTGAGATTAAGTACGTAGAATGCAATTTACATATAAAAATGTACAATTTTAACACATAAAAAACAGCCCAGAAATTTACCTAGACCTTGCTCGATGTTGAATGACATCTAGTGTGCATCTTAATGCGTCATAGCATACAATCGGAGTCATGCTAAAACCGCTGTTAATTGGCATAACCATATTTATAACCGCCATTTCAATTGTTAAAAGCAGAAAGTGTTTTATGGACCGAATAACGAAAGTTGCCATATACTCCAATTTTTTGCGAGATTTATTTTTTGGTCAGTTCGTTACGAGGCCATTCGATCGTTCGATCCGTTATTACGACAGTGTTGTAACGCCCGTTGTCGTTACTACGAATACCGTTACGCAACTTTCGTGACTAATTTCGTTCTCTAGACTTGATTTCACACTTGATTGATTACCAAAGCTTGTAGTTTATATTTTGTTTCAAATTGAACCTTAATTCGTTCTGTTAGTGTCGTCGATTTTTTTTATGTGAGTAACAGGTAAAATTCAATGTGCTATTTTTACGTTGGGCTACGCGTTTGATAATGCGCAATTCGACCTAAAAAACTATATGCATTTTAAAAACTTGAAATGTTTTTACGACAATATTGCACATACTTTCTTGAGCTATTCCTAAGTTGTTTCAATCTATATCAATATTATGAAAAGATTAAATAGTTTTTGTATTTTGGGAGTGAAAAGAGGACCGTTTTTTTAGAAATACTTTCACTTATAGAAACCTACACTATGGCTAACTAATAAAAAATCTGATCAAAAACTCCAATATTATAAAATAAGTAATAATTTTAAAAAGTGTCAAACAATTAAACATCACCTTTATAAAAAGGAATATTTTACCAAATAACATTGAGGCAAAATTGGGTGAAGAAGTGGTAGGGTGCGGGGTGCAAAGTACAAGGGGAGGGGTAATTTCCCACGGTGCGCAGGAGACTTTGGGGTGCTGTGGACTGCGGTCGCAAGACTTGCAAGTCTAGTTGTGCAATTAGTTTTACGCTTAGGGTAGAGGCAGACCGGTAAAAAATGCGAGAAATCTCTAACAACATTTTATTTAATATTTAGGCTAAGCTGTTGGATTAGTCTTTATGAAATTTGCGAAGATGATAGTTTACATCTTGAAGAAGAGAGACTTCTTTTCATCCTTAAAGAGCACCTTCCTAAGGGACACGCGCGGACGGAGTCGTGGGCAACAGCTTGTATCTAACTAAGTATTGATGCTTATATTTATTTATGAATGTTTATCAGTTGCTTAATGTCGATACAGCTTCACAGGTTCTGTCTAGCTTGGGACTAAATATCAGTGTGAGATTTAGGTCACAAAATTCATTATTACTATCAATAATTATTATTATTATCAGTAATTAACGTATTCATTAAAGCAAGTCCCAGAATTAATTCTGAGACATGTGTAACAGCACCCTGGTTCAGCGATAGGCTTACTAATTATAACGTTTAGGGTTTAAAGAGAAGAGGGTATATCCAGAAATGGAATAGGTACCTCTGCCTACCCCCTCGGGGATAAAAGAATGAAATTAATGTTATTTATTTATTAGATATATCACTACATAGTATAAAACAAAGTCGCGTTCTTTGTCCCTATATCCCTATGTATGCTTAAATCTTTAAAACTACGCGATTTTGATGCGGTTTTTTTAATAGATAGAGTGATTCCAGAGGAAGGTTTTAGTATTAGCATTGCACCCGTGCGAAGCTGGGCGGGTTGCTAGTAAAGTATAAAACAGACTGATCTACCAACTCAATTCTTGATCCAACCCACTTTGAAGTGGAAATTTGTAATGTAGGTTAGTTTTAGGGCATAGTTAGTAGGTACATAGGATGTACTACGTAAAGATTATTAGAAATACTTAACAAATCAGTGAAATTCAGAATTAATTATACTTCTAAGAATTTATTGTTCTAGTTAAATTTGTTGAAAATTCATACAATAAATGATTAATCATCAATGCTCCTTCTCTATTTGTTAATACAATATATAAAAATCATAAAACAATTTATAGTTCTATGATAGGATCTTACGACCTGCAATTAAAATCTTGTTTAATATTAGAAAGCAATTTATGAAGAACCTGACAGTGCATGGAGTCAATAATCATCAATATTTTTATTGAAAGATCAAACACCAGAAATCTTTTCCTCATTCTTATGGGTAACGTATTCAAACCGTTCCGGTATGGTATAATAATAATTGCTGCAAAACAGACAGGACGTCCTGTGTCGAATCGCATGTACAAATACCACATTAGATCTACTATTACACATCTATAACTCAAAGAAAATTTAACCGTAACCCATTGACATAAGAACAGTTAAAAAAAGACTAGCAGCAAAACATTTTAGTTAATGTCAATCTATCGAGCATCCCTTATCCGCGTGACGGGTCAAAATCGCGATTTTATTTATAACATGTTGTATTATACCAGCTGGGGTTTGTCAAGATGAAAAAAATAAGAAGGTGATTCCATGGGACCCCTCAAAAAGTCCCGTAGGGCGGTCCCTTGAACGGGTTTCGCCGTCATAAATCCCACGTTCGTTGTGAAAAGATATTTTAAAATGCGTATAAAATTATTCAGGGCAGAAATAATTCGGTGTGCGTCGGAATTTATTTATTATTTTCGACTGTCAGTTGCGAATTCGTGCACGTGTTTTTTCGATAGCCCTCTATTCAGGTTGGATTGGAACACATAAGGGATATAAATAATAGTAGATAGTTACATGTGTTTTGCGGGAGTCGCAAGACGATGCTTACTATATTTTAATGTAGAACATGTTATACAAAATCAAATAAAAAACGGTAATTTAAAAAATTAAAAAACCCGACTAGGTTTATGTGTAATTTGGAAATGAAAAATCCCTAAAACAAGAAAGTCGTCATACCCGATTGCACTTAACTTAAGAATCGCCAATGTTACTAAGGCGATGCTTAATCCATACAAAAAATGACAATTTAGACCTTACATAATAGTCTTTAGGCGCTTTAAGAAGTTTATTGCAAAACGGGCACTCGATTAATATTGGTAGGTAAATTATAGAACAAGAGCTCATTGTAGAAATGAAAAATATTACACCTACAGTTTAAGAATTTTAGCGATAATTTTTATTGTTTAATTTTACAAACAAAAAATATCCTCTAAAAAAAAACAACGTGGAACTGTGCTCAGAAAGCTTTCTGCATTACACTTCTATATAGGGTAGCCCTTTTTATTGTTTAGTTATTTGTACAACAATAATCAGAGATAACACAAAAATAAACAAACAATTCGAACCATCCCAAACGCACTGAAAATTTATTGACAGTACAACAAAAGCACCAAACTCAATTACTCGCCGATCTGTTGCAAAAACCACTATAATTACATTCAATGATCAAGAGTCATTACAAAGCGTCAGCAAACAACAATGCGTGACAGACAAACCGACACGCCCACCAGCTGAGCCTAAACTAACAAAACACTCGACATATCTTCATTTCCTAACAATGCCTACATAATATTTTACTATCACCTTATGGTAATTAGCAATAATTGTTTAATAATTGTTTGTAAATTGTGGAATGGTAATTGATTACTCTATAGATTTATGCTAATAAAGTGAATGCTAAAATAAACTTATTCCATATCCTGGAACTATAAATAAAAAAGTGTGTTGGTTGGTTCGTCTTTCTTTCACGCAGCAACGCTAACGGAGTAACGAATTGAATTGATATAGATAGATTGAGAACCGAAAAGTGAAATAAAAAAAATCTAGGTACCTATACCTAGATTTTTTTCATTTTGGAACGCAAACGAAATCACTATCGAAAACTAGTTATTTAGAATCATAAAACCTCGCTAGCGAAACTCAAAATAATGATTTTTTTTCCCAAATGCAATATACCATGGCATATCACGAGTATGTAATGAAATAAAAAAAAAACTAGTGTTCGTTTGTTATTATTTTACGCACAACCATAATATTCATTCGATCACGATCACATTTTTGTGCATTGATGTCCGAAGAGATTCCGAAACAGGGCAAAACTGGATCAGATTCCGTCAGGTTAGCTATGCCAAAAGAAGATAACCTAATTGGGTAGTTGACAGCATCGAAATTAAATTGCGAGTAGTCATACATTAAAAAGATTATCCCAAAACACCTCAAAATATGTATTTCGATTTTCAATTTACAGTTATAGCAAATTTAAAAATAATAAACAATCAAAAAAAGTGCTGCAATTGAGTACTACAAACTATGACGTCACGGTTTGCTATTGCAGTACATTTTCCATAGTAAAATTTCGTTTTGACAGATCGTAAAAAGTAACTGATTTGACTAGGTAGGACACAACCCTATTAATAAAAGGAATGCCAAGACGTCTGTTGACATCCAAGCTCACTAAAATGCTATGCTTGTTAAGTAGGTACCACAAATTGGTACGATTTGGTCCATGCTGCGTGTAGTTTACAAACACCATGTATTCACGCGAACTGTTTACACCAATAACAATAGCATAGCTTTTCACAGTGCTGTATTTCAAAAGAATTCTGTTTTGTACAGACGAGCACTTAAATGCGTCGCTAATAATGTCAATGACCCTAGGAGCTCTTTCTGATTCACCTGTTGATCTTTTCATGGCTAATCTAATGAACAATGAGGCATTTTAATGTGTTTGTTGTCTTACTTCATTACATTGACGTTTTTATGTAGTCTCGGTGCAAAACATTATTAATCCTTGACAGGTTTATGACTGTTTTTCGCTACAAAAGTTCTATGAAAATTCCTGTGCTTTTATTCTTCAACTACACTAACGATACTACTGCAATGGATTGGCATTGGCAACCAATGCCTACATTTATTCACGAATAAGTAAGAATAGTTTTTCTCTGGAATTTCCGTGATCATTATTAGTTGTTGATGATTATTCCATCAAATCAGTCAATTACATAATCATAAACCATTTGTCATTGACTGTCCAAAATACAAAGTTGAATGGCCGCAATTATAAAACGATGATACGTTCGGATATAGTCAGATGGAATAAAATTTTGCATATCTATTGGATTCGACGCATTAATGTGTAAATTATGTTGTGATAGAAGCTACCGCTGACAAATCTATTCTTTAGGCGCACGCTTTGAGATATTACCATAAAATTGAAGTTGGATACCTTAGATGCTACGAGTGGGGCGATACCAAAGAGATTAAAATATAATAGGGCATAGGGGACAAAGCGAGAAAAATTTGAAGCTAAAAGTTATTACAAGTGGGAAAAATTCTAGTGTGATTCGACCGGAATTCGACTGAATGACAGCTCGCGTTCATACTAACTTATATGACGCTTAAGCTTCAAAGTTTTTGTATGAAAATATTCCCAATGCCCCCTCTATGCCCTATTATATTTTAATCTCTTTGGGCAATACTATTAATATTTAAGACATTTTGTTTTTTATTACATGCTATATATTACAGTTGGTTTACATACTGTAACGTTGAGGTGCTTAGTAAATGAACATTGCTAGCTCACTATAAAGTTTGATATTCATATACCCATTTACTGAAGCTATGTTCATCCTCTAACCAACTTAACTAAACAGTGTCTTAACCACCAACCGTCAACTGTCACGGTGTCTGTAATCAAATCTTGCAAGTGAATTTTAGACCATTTACTGACTTTCGATTGAGTTGATATTTAGCATACTTATGTAAGTTCGATGACAATGCAACAATCTGGTACCACCGATCTGATGATGGAGCCATATCGAAACTACTCAATGGCTACTCGGAAACTTATCAAGTTACTAGGCTCACTTAATTGGTTTCGACGAGTGCGACACTCCTATTTTTAGTAAGAATTACAGACAAATTTTTTGACAATACATGTAATGCATGTAGAGTACAACTGTAATTAATTATTCATTAAATAATCTAGACCTGATAACATTTATTTACAAAGAAAATATACATTCATCACTACATAGTATAAAACAAAGTCGCTTTCTCTGTCCCTATATCCCTATGTCCCTTTGTATGCTTAAATCTTTAAAACTACGCAACGGATTTTGATACGGGTTTTTTTAATAGATAGAGTGATTCAAGAGGAAGGTTTTAGTGTTAGCATTGCACCTCTGCGAAGCCGGGGCGGGTCTCTAGTTTACAATAATTACAGATAAAAAATGTCCTCCAAAGAGGAACCATGTGGGACGGTACCCAACAGACTGGCCGCATTCCCTCTCTGGATAGCTAGGCGGATCCTTTGACATTAAATAATCTATATCTACACAAATTATAATATTTTAAAGATGAATATCTTATGATTGCATAATATTGTACATTTTTTTTCTTGATAATATATATACACACGGCTATCGAGAATACTCAAGTGACCTCGAAAGTTCGAAAAGTGATTGTACCAGGCTTCTGCATAGCAGTCAGCTATGCTAATAAAAACATGACTATAGTAAAAGCAATAGTCATGTTTTAATTAGCGAAACCGATTTCATTATTGTTTAATAATTATTGCGATTACAAACGTATGAATCAAACGGAACGATTGACGGTTTATTGAATTTATCTATCTACCTTTAAGGGGTAATATTTGTTTACAAAATAATTTTATGTAGAGGAAATATTTAGATGTTTAAAAATTATTATATGATAATAATAATATATTATTATGTTGAATGCAAATTTAAAAACGGCCAGTCTTTTGGGCTCTGTCCCACATGGTTTCTCTTTGGAGATTTTTTTAGAACTGTGCAAAACTACGAGTAAATTTCTTTACAATATTCAGGTATCTACCAGGTACCAGTTGAAAATATTAATAATTATGTAATTAAATCACTATCTTTCTAAATATAAAATGTTGAAGCGCCCTTACGAGGTGCCCCATAAGAGGTATCCTAAAATTTAGATCTTTTGTACTGTAGCAAGAAAAAAATAAATTTGAAGTTTTATTAGTGACTATGCACAAGAAACACGACTTTCACTGTGAGAGCAACAACGAAATCACCTGCTCAGTCCATTTTGTTCGTGTAGGTATTGCAATCAGTGGAAACTTCAAACAAACTCATAAAATTTTACTCTGTATATCTTAGTATTAAGACAAAAGACATCAACGGGTTCTGGATTTAAAGGATGCGAGCACACCGCTCTGAAGATCTTTCAAAGACCCCTCCTCCCGCCAAATCTGTTATCTAAAGTATATTTACCCGACTGAAACAGAAGGAGGGTAATGTTTTTCGGGTGTATTTATGTGGGTATGTGAGTTGATTTCTTTGGCGCCGCCTTAAACCAGAAACAAGTTGACAGATTTTAATTAGGTAATGAGGTTTCAATAGATTTTTCTCAGTTGCAAAAGTAGATGACGTCGCAAAAAAAAAATGCAGACGTTAGCTACCGTAAGGCATAAGTAGAATTATATAGATATTTTAATAAATGAGGCGTTTTCAATTCAAAATTGTCATTGTATATATTTTTTTAGATTGCAATTTGCACTAGAAAGAGGGTAACGTTTTGAAAATGTTTAATTAATTTACTGGTTTTACCTCGTCTAATATCTTGTAATAGCTGTAAACAGTAAGTAAAAAAGAAAGTAGCTAAATTATAGCCTATGTTACTTATAAAAAAGGTCTCTTATTTAGGTATTTCCACTCAATAAATACCCATGCTAAAGCCGAGAGTAGTATTGCAACAAAATTAATTGACGCGACATGAGACAGATAGCGCGATGTCCGGCCATAGTAATGTTATACTAGGAGCGATGCGCACACGTTGGGGACTTTCGGCCAAAATGGCACGGCTGCGTTTAAAATTTACTTTCGAGTCAGAAGTGTAGATGCTGGTATTTTGTCAGATAACGATAAAGGGGGTGCTATCTGATAGAAATCCAGTCTACTGGATTAAAGTAGGGTAAGATAGAATATAGTCAATAATTAATATGTGTATAATGTTCGGACTCCAAAACGTGTCAGATGGTAGGTCCATTGAAAAGTTGGCATTTCCAGGAATGTTAAACCTATGCCACTCTTCTCGAGGATAAGTCGTAAGCTTAATTGTTCTTGTATATCTTAGCCAAAACGAAGTTTCTAAGGCATATTGTCACATCATGATTATCACACAGCCTCATATAATAAGAGCAGTAACAAAAAAGCAAGAACCTTGAATTTAGTCGTAAATAAAAATTACATACTGATAAATAAAATCAGTAACGCATTTTTATAGTTTCACCCATCCATCTATCCATTCCATAAATCCAAAGGCCTCCATTCTCTTCCATGACCTTATCTTACTCCACGCCACTTGTATTCATTGGGACCATGAATTGGTATGCTGTTCACTGTTTTTATTTTATAGAATTTTTATGTTGGTGATTAATTTAATTAAGTACAGAATACCCCACGCTCCCCGGTCGCGCTCAGCGGCGCGTGCAACCGCGCTCGCGCAGGAAGGCGCGTCTCATCTCGCGCAGGATGCGGCGCGCGCGGCGCTACGAGCTACCGACGGTGGTCAGATAGATCCTCTTACTGGCACGTGTTACTGACCTTTGACGATTACTGATATAGTACACCTCTGTAATATGAGAGATAATTAATACTGTATCTTTCTAAAATGTCCATGGGCGACGATAGTCATTTACCATCAGGTGACCCGTCTGCTCGTTTGCCCCCTTCTCTGATAAAAAATAAATAAATAAATAATAATAATATAATCTCACGCCTTTTATCCCCGAGGGGGTAGGCAGAGGTATTCCATTACTGGATATACCCACATTTCACGAGATATATTAGACCCCTAAACGTGATAGGTGGTGAGCCCATCGCCGGACCGAGTCTATTTACACATGTCTCAGAATTAATTCTGAGACCTGCTGGTTTCCTCACGATGTTTTCCTTCACCGTCGAGCTTGTGATAAATATGTACGTAAGTAAAAATAAATAAAAAAAAACTGAATTAGCACTTTTGTATGGCCCAAACCTATACCAAAAGAGACGATGGAGTTGACGCTACAGAAATAACTATATGCATTTTAGTTTCCATATTTGTCATACCTTTTTTGGTGTGTACATCTTTGATACCACTTCCAAGTGATTCCATAACTTTTCTGACAAAGTAAAGTTTGTGGCAAGTTAGGCATTAGCATTTTAAGTGACGTGTAATATACCTACCAAATCTGTTAAATTACGAGTCACGTCATATAGGTGCGAATTGAGCCCAGCCCAACAAGATTAAACGATTAAGCTTCAAAAAAACTATTACGAAGAAACGCACACGTAATATCGGGAATTTCCCATTTGTGTTTTTGACCAACACATTGTACTTGATAGTATTTCCTATGTTTTTTCAAAAACTTACGTAGACGGTAGAAGGGAAGAGTAGTGAGGAAACACGCAGGCATTTTTCTGAGGCATGAGACAAGGGGATAGGGGTTGGAAAATACGCTGACGAAAAGTGGGTAGTTCTGCCAATCTGTTCTGACAAGAAGAGATCTTATTCGTGGAATCACAAATAGACACTGTCAGATACTCTAGCTACAACTTAGAGTATGTACGATGATACTGTGACGTCCAAGACAAGGGATAATTGAGTGTTATTTATCAGTGTACTTGCGTCCAAACAGTCATCGTGGCTATAAATTGTGGTGCATTAATAAACTACGTATTATAGACTCATCTGTCTCTTTATAACTTGCAAATGGGTAATTAAACATCTTGAACTACCTCGGTAATTCGCTTCGTTCTTTAGACCTACAATTGAAAACTAGTTGCAAACCATAGGGCAACTAGACACCTTAGAAACTAGCTAGAAGGTAAGGTAAATAAGTATGCCCACGCTCTTGTATCCCAAGGGTAGAAGAGACTCTTATTAGTTACTAGCGGGTGCCCAGCGGCACTACCTGCTCTGATCCTGTTTGTTCCTATATGATGCGTGCACATATACAGACAAAAGTTTAAAAAATTAGTGTTTCAATATCTAAATCGTTAACTATCTCAAAAACTCAAAAAATAATAATCAATATTTCATGTACAGACAGTCTCGTCACAGTTTTATTTATGTATAGATTTGGTATCCATTGTACAAGCTGCACCTATAGTGTGAGATCTATTACGTGATGAAAAATGTTCTCTAGGTTATTTCCCCAGTTTCACAGACTTTTCACAGCTAAATCCACCGTCCCGTGCGACGGCGTGTGTGCGCCTACGTGCGGCTTCGTACAAAGTGCGTCGCTAAATCTTTATGACGCGTTCCGAGGAAATGCGTCACGCGTGAATTGCAAAAGTCCGTAGATACACGTGCGAGGTTTTTTTTAATGATACGATAACAAGACGTACTCTTGAATGTTACTGGTGCATGGTAGGCCCATCACACATGCTACCAATTCTCGCGTGAATTGAAATGAAACGACATTGCCTGAACTGGCCATTACAAGCCGTATTAAGTAACCTTACTTTTTATTGTCTCGCAAAAAGTGAGAAAAGTAGAGTATTCTCCTTTGGGATAAAGCTGTTTAGCTGTTCTTGGGTGAGCTTGAATCCTTCGCTGCACTCAGGATTCCGTTTTAATTCGATCGCTTCGCTCAGGAATGAACTCGTAACACTCTCGCTTAGCTCAGGATTTAAATTTGGAGTCCCTCATTTGCTCAGGATTTAAATTTGGAGTCCCTCATTTGCTCAGGATTCAATGTCGCGCCCGTGACATAAAACAGTGCTTTATCCCCTCGGTGTATAATCTACTATTAATTTTGCCTTAAACTGGATACAAAGCTACCACTAGGTCCTAAAGTAATCCAGTGCCCCTAGATTCTAGCACTAAATCCAAAGGCTGGATTTATCTAAGCCAGCTTTAACAGATAAGTTATATGCATGACAGGAGAAAAAACTTAGTTTTATTTTTAATAGCGCATAATACTCAATTCTGTCCCATAAACAACGATAACCAGATGATTATCGCGGCATACCTTCAGCGCACAATAAAATCATAACATAACCCGTATCAGCATTGTTTTTATCTTCCGTCACCGTGCCGGATGCGTCGCGTCGCGCGGACGGGCTAATGGGCGCGCTTCCGACATGTCGTCACGCTCACGTCACGCTGACGCACTTGCAGTTTTAGACGTCGTGTCGTCTTGTGACTGCACTTATGTGCAAAATTGTGTAGTATGGTTATATAAGTCTTGAGTTTAAGTATTAAGGTACGTGCGATTCCAGAATGGAATAGGTATAATATAATATTTTGTCATCCTTAACTAGTTGTTGAGTAGCATTTTCATCCCCCTGAGGTTTTTCAAAAATCTTTTCTTAGTATCTAAAATTTTAACAATAAGGGACCTGTCATAACTTCTGTTGCTTATTCATTATTCATCTTAAGGATGAATAATGCAAAACGCTAAAACACGTGCTTCTGTGTTTCGACTAAAATCTTACACGATATTTTTTTATATCTCTTGACTTCAAGAATTACCTGATAGTCAATCATAGATAATAATAGGCTAAAAAATATTAAGACTCGGTTTTAAAGTGCAAGCTCACTTATATCCAATAGGATAACTACATTTCACTTTCAACAGGGATATAATATATAGCCTTTGCAGGAAAAATAAACATAATTTAAGGTTTTCTAAGAATCGGTAATGTCATTTACATGGCTTTAAGAAACGAAGCGGTCATACAAAGTTATAATTAGGAGACCTTAAAGAACTTTCATATAACATTAGAGCTTAATTAACGTACCAAATGTTTTTTCACAGTTCGGTACTCAGAAAATCTGGGAAATAACAAAATTCATAAGTATGTAAGGAAATAGCAGCGCCCCGCGGTTTCACCCGCGTAGTTTCCGTTCCAGTGGGAATACGGGAATAAAATATAGCCTATATGTGTTATTCTGATGTATAAGCTATATAACTGTAAAGTTTCATCAAAATCCGTTCAGCAGTTTTTGCTTGAAAGAGGGACAAACATCCATACATCTATACATGCAAACTTTCGCGTTTATAATATTAGTAGGATGTATATGTTTAATATATTAAATAAATAGTTTTATTTAGGTAAAGTAGATCAGTATGGTACTCACAGTATCAGTATTGAGCGCATGTATCGGTCTGGTGGCCAGCGCGGATGCTGCGCGGGCGCGCCGCCGGAAACGGAAGTCACGGGCGCGTTCGCGCGCTCACCTGTGGAAAAGTGGCCGCCTGTCAGAATTGCTAGGTTGGTCACTATCAGCTGTTACTAATCATTGCGTATGTGTGAAATATTGTCATATATTTCATAGAATTTAATTGATACCCTAATATAGTAAACTAAATAACTAAAAAATGAATAATCTCAAGCCTCATATCCCCGGGGAAGTAGATAGAGGTATTCCATTTCTGGAAATACCTTAGCGTTATTGATGTTTAAGCTATGCATATGTATAATTTCATCAAAATACTGTCAGTAGTTATTGCGTAAAAAAGTAAGCTGCAATATTTCTGAGTAACATAGGCTATATTTTATCCCCGTATTCCCAAGGGAACGGGAACTACGTGTATGGGTACGCGGGTGAAACTTCTACTATTCTCGTATATACGTACAAATACATATTATACATATATACCTCGATGATTGATTACGTACTTTAAATAAAGACTATAATATTTTTTAAAATTTAATAAGAAATGTATACTTGTCAGATTTTTCCCTGAAATTGTAGTTTAAGATCACATTACTTGCCAAATTTCATGGTTCTAGGTTAACGGAAAAAAGCCTATAAAATTTGATTCCCTTGAGAGTATAGGCCACATCTTTTTTTCAGTTAACTTAGACGTTTGATTTTTTCACAGCTTCAAGGGACCGTCGATTTGAGTATGTAGTGACACTACATGGAACGCGCCAATAGAAGGCCGAGTTACATAGAACGCGCCAATAGACGGCCGCGTTCTAAACCGCGCTATCGGAGTTTTCTAATGAGTTTGTCTAAATACAACTGTCCAACATCAACCGTTGGACCGCGGTCCCCAGGCACGATCACCTCGCCTGGCGGAAGATCTTCCCTTTTCACGATGGAGGAGCATTCCACCTCCGCTTCTCCATAAGTATATAGTTTTAATTTCAACTCGATACCTCCACGCGTTCCCGAGATAAAAGGTCTTGACAGACAGACAAAGTGATCCTCCATGGGTTCCGTTGCTTTCTTTTTAGGCACGGAACCCTAAAAATTATAGATTGAGTCTAAAAACTTGAATCGGAGGAGTCGGGTCGTGTCGAAGTGTCCACAACTTTCGTGTGACTGGAAAGCCGGGCGCGTGACATTAGCGGGCGTGACCCCGCGCCGTGACCCGCTGGCACTCCGTGAAATCCGGCAAATCGCCGTGCGCCCGCGCCGGCGATGCTCTACCGTGTCTCTTACACTCACCACAGACTTTTAGTGAATGCGACTTTTATGGACAGTACTAAAACAAAATATATGCGGCTGCTTTGGAGTTTAAAAGCGACGTGAAAATTTTATAGCATGGGAAAATAATATTTGTTATAGTGTTTGTTGGTAAGAACGCCGTAATTTTTCAATGCTAGGAACATTATGGAAAAGCAGCAGTTTTAAAAATAAAAATATTTCACATACGATATTTTAGACATACTCACAGCAATAATTTAACCGAAACATTAGGTAGATAAGCATCTGACATACTTATTTACAAAACCAGGGAAACATTTATTTACAAATAGGACAATAAAATATAATCTAGAGCTTACCTAACACAGCATCACATAACCAGGAAACAGTATATAATTTGGAAAAGTAGAAAGCAGTCGTAAAATGTAAATGTCCGCTAATGTGACGAGACCGTTCATGTGTGACCGACCGACGTGGACACTCGCACGCTCCTAATCGCTCAGGAAATTAGAGACCCTGTACTTTTGCAATAATTACACAAATAATGTGACCGTAATGTTGGCTATGAAATTCTGTATTTACGACCGAAGGTGGTACCGTTAATAGCCCTTTTGGAACGTATCCTCTGAAATGTATAGATCGAGGATACCCTTAGGCAGCTTTCTATGCCGAATGCCATTAAAGTTTCCTCGAGTTTATAGAAATGCAGGAATCGTGTCTCGTTTGTCGCTGTTTCTATTTCAGATTAACAGAAAACTTGGTACGTAACAGAAAATATTTGTGGATTAATCTGTCATTGAGTTAATAGGATAACGTGGAAAGTGGAGCTCTTTCATCTATTATGAAAAATAATGAAATGAAATGTTTTTTTTTAATTTACGTAGAAGAACAGGCTGTGCTCAGTGCTCAATTTAACACAAATAAAAATGTTAACAGAATTGGGGTTCTGTCAACGACTAATTTTTTTTTTGTATTATAAGAATTTTGTTGCAAATAGCGTCATCATTATTAAAAAATATGTTGCGCCTAGAATTCACGAAGACGTCGGATTTCTTTGAATAGTTATGTTTCTTTTTCTGTCCGAAAAATACAAAATTACTTAAACGTTATCTGATTGGTGGAAAAAAAGATCCTCGGCTGACCGTTACCAAAAAGAAGCAATTTCTCGTGTTTGGAAAGCGGCGACTCGCGCGCACTGCGTCACGACCGCCATTGTGGTAGTTGTCACCTTTCCACTCCTCGGCGACCTCTATAGCAACTGTCATTTATGGTTTGAAAATATAACGCCATTTGCGAACTTTCAAAGATGGTACACGGCGATGGTCAAAATTTGTTCACATTTATTTCGTTTATCCGACCACGTCAAAGCCAAATGGAATGGCACAGGATAAGTATGTACGAGTATATGTACCTATACGAGGATGTATATCACAACATAGACAGTTCACTCAAACAGCCTGAATTACGAAGCCTGTAAGGAAGTATACTCGTTATCGGACCTCCTTTATCCCTCATTTTATCAACTTTTTGCCCTTTTAACTTCTTTATCCGGCCATATATTATTTATTTATTATTTATATTTTAAATTTGAAATAAGAGTTACAGCTCCCTCTTTTATTTCTTTTAGCTAGAAAATCTCTGACCTAAAATCTGTATTTTTTTATATTATAAGGTTTTCTAACGCAGGAAAGCTTCTCTACATACAATAGTGCTACGACAATCGTGCTGATAAACTGTAGTGATAAAATTGTGCTCTTGCTCCATACAACTAATTTGATAGCTGAATATTCGTTAATTCCGACCCTCGAACCCTCGACCTTCACTCCGTGTCCTACTCATCATCTCTACGTGCCTGCGATTGCGGCTGAGGAGTGGGCCGCATCGCCGCAAGTTGATTTCAAAATAAGGCGTAATAATGGATTTCTCACGTTTTGGGAATGCAGTGACTTCTCTAGTATTGCGGACAACTTACTAAAAAAAACATAAGTGTCGAATTGAGAACCTCCTGCGTATTTGAAGTCGGTTAATAGAATAGGCATGGGCACATTTGCTACCGTTTTACAAAATAAATTTATATTAAAATAAAATAAAGTAATCATGCGAAGCTATAGTATTCCAACAGCAATTCCGACACAGAGTTGACCAAAACCGTGAATAATAATCCACTAAAAATCAGATATAAAAACATGTAGGATAATTACTCGCGCTGCGGCCCCCATAAGGGCCGTTCATGAAGTACGGGGTTCCAAGTGATCATTGTAAAGGGGAATGAACATTATACTTGATGGAATGTTTATGTCATGGAAGCGGGTTTGCGCAAGCATTCACAGATTTTGATGGGGTAGTAATGTACAGTCACAGCGACAAATAAAAGTGTAATAATATATTGTAGACAAAATATTATATTTTGCAAAAGCGAATTCTTGACTCTTGGTAAGGGAAGGTTAAGACCTAATTTACTAAATCCTTTTACCTACTAATATTATAAATGCACCTACTATGATTTAGGTATTACTTTTTTAAATGTAGCATGGAAATAGGTATCTTTTATCTGGAGAAAAGGCATAGGCTAATTTAAGTCTTAATGAATTCGCTGGCAAAGGCTACTTTTCTAAAACAAAATGTACATATGACAGATATATGTACATGTGGCATATGACAAAGAAAAAGTAGACTTGTCTGGAAATCAATTTGTTCATCAAGGACGCCTCTTTAAGTTCTACTTAAGTCTGAACTTCAGAGGCAAAAGAGACAGAAGACATTAAACATTTCAGATCACATTGACGTGTGAGCTCACTGATTATACAAAATAGATTCAAATTCTAATCAAAACCGAATTTCAATTACTTTTCTTTGAAAACAAAACTAGCTGTGTTATTGGTTAGACGAATACAACAACATAATCTACATATTTTTTTAAATTTAAATAAACAAAAAATAAATGCTGTTGGACCCATAAGACATGAGATTAAAAAGAGTTGCTTTTGAGTTTATTGCTGGTTCTTCTCGGGGTACGTTATTTGGAACCAGCAACTCTTCGGTGGAGATGGGCTGCTGTTTACATATAGCCAATCTTCATGGACGAGTTTAGTGTGCCTTCAAAGACCTACAGAATAAAATACATTTTCATTTTTCATTTTCATATTAGAAAAAAATAAAAAAGCTTTTCCCTCTGCAATTGGGACAGGGCAACATTTGTCAGATCAGCTAGTTTTGACATAAATCTGGTGAATTATTTTGCGCCTGAGCATGATTGTACTACGGGGCGGGGGCTCGCGGGGAGCCATCGGCAGGGGAGCGCACACCTGGCCGCCGCAGCTGCGCGCGGGCAAATCTCACGCGCAGCTTCCTCACCGCGCATGCGTGAACACGCACACATGATGCGCTATATGCTTGTTATAGTGTGTGTATATGGAGTTTGTATATAGAGGTCCACAATTTACGTGCGCAGTTTAACTATGTGATCAGTTTGATGTACGGTTAGAAAGACTGAGTAAAATTTAGGAATGTAACTACGAGTATATGTGGAGAAATACTAAAAAGTGAGAGATAGTTATTGTTACTTATACTCTATGTTGTCATTATGAAACTTTTGATAAAAGATCCCTTTAACAAAAGTCGATAATTTGGAGTAATAGTCATTTTATAACAAAGTCGAAGTTATTATAGTGATTATGGAAATATAAGGAAGCCATTCAAATGCAAGTTATCACCATAACAAAGCTAATACTGATATAAATAAAATAAGCATTCAAGTTCATTGATAGCTACTCAAGAAGGCACGTTCTACAAATATATTTGTATAGCACCAGAAAATTGTACGGCGTTTGTATTCTATGAATCCGATTCACTTTCATTGAATTCATTCAATCAACAGGTTACATTATCACAGCTTTTGCCACAAAACTGACGCATCTAAGTCTCGTGAATGGAGGATTCCTAAAAAACGTTTCTTACAAGTTGTATTGTCTGATCACAATAACAGGCGCCGGTTAACAAAGCCAGTTTACAAGTGTACAATTCATGCGATAGCTCTTTATGATACAGCCGATTTATACGGAGCTATGGTGTTCAGCGCAATTACCCTATAACCGCTAACTCTTGTTCGAGAAGCAGGGGCAAGGTAGGTCTACCTACGCTGGATAGGTTCTAAAAGTGTGATATTGTTGTAATATCAATAGTCGCGAACTTTTTGTCAGCAGTGTGTACTTTTGTGCTGCCGATTAATGTAATTATGGCAAACATGCGGTCACTGGCACAAAGAGGTGAATGATTCTATTAAGTTTTATTAGGTCGCGGTCAATCAACATTGGGATTTTTAGCGTGAATCTGGAGAGTCTCTCTTGATGGTTTAAAAATTTTCTTTAGGATATATTTTTCAGGTTTTATAATAGAGACAGTCTATTATGGGACTAGTCCGTAAAAGTTCTGTGAAAGGATTCTATAAACGACGTGGAGGACATTTTCTGGATGCCTCAAGAAACTTGTTATTGTGCACTATCATTTTACTGTTAATTACCAGATGATATATATGACAATTTGCCTAAATAATTTGACTGATATAGAAGTGTAGTCACTACATTTGTTTCAATCTACAGATTTTGAGACACGTGTAAAAGCAGTATAATATATTTATTGTAGTACAGATTCATTAGGCAACGACGCAGTACACGTTTGCCTACTATATATATTATACTAGCGGTTCTGCGCGGTTTCACAGGCATAGTTTCCGTTCCCGTAGGAATAAAATATAGCCTATGTTACTCAGGGATCTCCTAGCTTTCCATTGGTGAAAGAATTTTGATAACCAGTCCAGTAGTTTTTAAGTTTATTCGTAAGAAAAATACAAACCTTTTTATAATCTACTATATAAAAATAAGTCGGGTTTTCCTTCCTGACGATTTAACTCCAGAACTGACGAACCGATTTCCACGGTTTTGCATTCGTTGGAAAGGTCTAGGGCTCCGCAAGGTTTATAGCAAAAAAAATTCAGCATTGCAACCGTGCGAAGCCGGGGCGGATCGCTAGTATTAGTATAGATGTACATAGTTTTGTTACATTTGATTTAAAGTGCTCCAAAACAAAACATAAAACCTATATCTTCTCACCGGATCCTAAGCAAATTAAACCTATGTGAGTATTTATTGTTGATATAATATTTAGGTATACGTCTTACATATATGTACCAGTTATATGGCATATCGCACCCCCTCCGGTGTTCAGTTACGCAACTTTTTGCTGCGTACCTACGCGCCGCCGTGCGACCGAGAGGCGGGGTCTGGTTACCGGCTGAAAGTCTACACCGGTTGCACGTGCACGGTTTCATGGACACGGGATTATTCGTACTACATAGTACATACTCTTTGGTTTTTAACTGATTTCAAAAAAGGAGGAGGTCCTCGATTCGACAAGTATTTTATTTATTTATTTTATTTATTTATTTATTTTATTTATTTATTTTATTTTAACATTTTCGGAAAACTTACAGCTATATTATAATAATGTAATACAAAAGATATGTCCATCTACAAGCCATTTACAAAGTTTTCGCCTGTAGATCTAAAAAATTAAATTTTACACTCAAAGGCATAATTTAAATCACAAATAAAAACAGTTTGCTAAGGTTGTTAAGGTTTGTAAGTATGTTTTTTTTTGTATGTTAGTCCAAATTTTCAGGCTCAAATTCCAAGAACTACTGTGATGCGAGAGGTACGTTCGCGAAATATATATGTTCAAATCAAAATAACTAAATTATTACAGTCTTTTTAGTGCAATTCTCCGAAATCGGTTTGTATTTTAGATAAAAAATCTTTTTGGACAGTATATGTCAAAAGAAATACACAAATTAAACACATAGATTAGTTGTGTTTTTTTGTTCAAGCATAAACATTGTTAAGTGAGTCAGCAGACGTATTCACAGAGACTCGATACCGTTTCCGTTCGATTCGAGTCGAATATATCGAAAACTAATGTCACATATGACAGTTGGTGTCACATATGACATTAGTTTTCAATACCAACATCAGCCCATCTCGATAGATTCGTTTCCGATGTCGATAGATTCGACTCGAATCGAACGGAAACGGTATCGAGTCTCTGTGAATACGTCTGCGGGTCTAATAAGTGTCGGTATTTATTGATTCCATGTAATAAGTACTAAATGTAGTACATATCTATTAATTCCATAGAAACCTTTCCAAACAATGACAGAAGAGAAGCAAAGTCTTGTCTGTCAGCCTTTATATTGGCCTTTATTCTACAAACTTATTATACTCGTACTATTCACTTTGGTGACTAGTGGTTATCTAGTTAAATACAACAAATAATGCCAGATTAAAAAAATACATTAAGATTGAAACATAATGAACATAATTAAACTCTTTAAACTGAATAGATGCAAGGAATGTAAAATATATTCTCGTAAAGATGATTATCGTGAACTATATAGATATATCCAGAAATGGAATACCTCTGCCTACCCCCTCGGGGATAAAAGGCGTTATATTTTTTTATTTCTATGGAGGTATGTCACTTATTAAATTTATGAGAAACCTGTAACAGGTGGACGAAAAGAAATAAATAAGTAAGCAAGTAGTTATATTAATTTACTAAACCAGCAATAGCTATCTTCATAGGTATAAAGAGCTCGACGATGTAGGAGGTCTGTGTAAAAAATCACCCTGGTTCGGCGATGACCTCACCTCTCATGTTAAGGTGTCCGGAAAACACTCTGGTGAAAAATGTGTAAGTACTTTAAGGACTGGAATACCACTGTGCCATCCTCCACGGGAATACAGAGAGGTTTAAGTACGTGTATGTGATACCACGGTACTTAAAAAATAAAGGTTATCTCAATAATTCGTATTCGTATCCACCAAAACTATTCGAAATACAATAGGGCGGAAGTCAGCGCTCAACCCGCTCCTGGATTTTGTTTCCAACATTACAAATAATAAGAGGTTACGTTTTTTAAACCATAACTTGAAGGTTGGTAGACATGTAACGGTAGGAAGTCGTCGATTATTTTGTTAGGATTTCCGAACGGATGTAGTATGGATCAGGTAGACGGATTTCTCTGTAATTGATTATGAATACGATACTGCTATTAAAAATTTTGTTATTAAAAAATATAATGATTACACACTTCAGCGGCAAAGACGGCATTCCAAACATACCTACCTACTATTTTTTAAATAATTAGAGAAAAACTGTTTTGTCTTTACATTTTGAAAAAAAAAAAAACTGTTGTTTTTGTATGACAGTAGCTTTTCCCGTCAGTTTCCCGTCCTAATCCAGTTTAAAACAAAACACCCAGTACCTACATAGCTCAGCTTCTAGGTCGCGTATCAAACTGAAACATAACATACTTACTTACTAGATCTTGAGATAGATATATGCGACAATTACTTTGGAAACAGCTTCCAATTTTTGCATTAGTTTTTACGTGATACGCTTACAAATATAGATTTTTTTGGCTTCAATTGCTGTCTTAAAGACTACGCCTCTTGCCAGAACTACAGATACGACTAGTATTCCACCTTCCTTCCGACTTTCTCAAATTTTGCTAGTATTCTTAAAATTTTCCTTAATACTAGAGTAACTTATAAGATATGGCATTGGTGAGAGATCAGCTTTTATCAAAACATCGATGTATCCTACTCGTCAAAATTTAGATCCCAAATTAAATTTACATTCGTTTAATAAAAATAGTGTCTGGCATGAGGAAAATTCTTCCACCAGCACCTCTGTAGGTAGGTAAGTAGTCGAGCAAAATGCCAAGTCACCGGCGCGGGCGCACGGTCCGTGAGGCGACCGCTTTGATGCGAGCCGACGTTCGACAGCGTCCGATAGCCCAAAAACGACCACCACGCTGTACTACGGTCCAAGATACTAATAAAATTTATAATCTTAAAATAGAGAAACGTTATTAGTGACAAAAAAGTATTGAAAATGTAATTTAAAGCCAGTTCGATCAAATAATTTTTTCATACGAACATACATGGATAACAGATAACGGCTTTGTTTTACCGTTAGAGGCTGGTGGAAACAAAGTGCTTCTTAAAATTCGACATGGTTTAACAATACTTATATTACTTTGACATAGTTGTATTGGCGGTGGTTTAAAATGGTACGCGTATCTCTGTGGGATATAAATATGCCACTATCGTCTTCAGACAAAAGTCATTTCAGTATCTACTATGAAAATCAAATAACTTTGTCAGTAAGCTAGTCAGCTTCCGATGTTCCTTATAGCACGATTCCTCGAGTGGATACCAAGCTGAAGTGACAATGGTCTGGCCATATTATACGTAGAACAGATGACCGTTGGGGTAGACATGTTCTAGAGTGGAAACTGCAAATCGGCAAGCGTAAGGTAGGACGCCCTCAGGATAGGCGGAGTGACCATTTTCGCAGGGTGGTTGGTAGCAGTTGGATGAGAGTTGCGAGAATCGAGCTGAATGTCGTGCAATTGGAGAGGCCTATGTCCAGCAGTTGACTGGCTGATCATGATGATACCACAGGAAGTCTCAGTGGTGGATAGACATCTCCTGCCCAGTGAATCAACGACCTGAAGATGGCGGGAACTAAAGGATAGCTTCGGATGGTTGAGGAATAGATATTGTGGCGTGACGTTCTCTTCATCTGTGGACTGCCATCGCTTAAATTGAGGAGCAAATTGGATCCAGTGCTCGAAGCAGTATTACTGGATCGACATACCTACCTGATGAGTGATTAATGCAAATACATAGTGAATTTTATGGGTCGCTGACCTCGCATTACTGGTTTTGGGTGTCAAACGCTCCCGCTCCCTTCCCTAACATGAACAGTCCCTTAAAAAAACGACGCCGACGTCTCTGTCCGACACTTGTGAGATGATGGTGTGAATTGAACGCTGAGATGAGTAAGCTCGCCCGATAAACAACTGCAAGAGTGCAGTAATTGGTCAGATCCTCGTGTCATTTGTACGTGTATTTTGTAATTCCATGTTTAAAATTTTAAATACTCTCTGTTGCTTGGTCATGCTCGCCAGTTCTATTTTCCTTGTTCCCGTGGGAATATCGGAAACCTTTCTTTACATATTAAAAGTTTTTTACTTCTCAGATACTATACATTTTTGAGGACGCCCTCGACTTCGTTGACTGTGTGGACTGGACACGAATTCACACTTTAATATTTTTGTTATTCTGTTCAGTCGTTTTTGCATAAAAGAGTAACAAACATTTCGCGTTTATAACATTAGTGTGATGTTTAAAAAAATATGTTTAATTAAAATTCTTGTGCCACTTCTTCTCAGCTATAAGTGCTATAACACATTCCATGGCTGTGGTAGCTACAACGATGTTCAATAAATACGTAGGTACGTTCCTACATTATATAAAAACGTTTTTTTTTGTCCAGGATCTACAAAATAGTTAACAACCCGGATCTCTATCTTTAAGGTCTACATTAGTGAAGTAATAACAAACTAGGAATTACGAAGAATGTTTTTTTTATAAACATTTAAAAAATAATGCATATAATTTAAAGGTAAGCACTTGGGAATGTGGTACCTAATTGATTCGTACTATTAACTCCTATGATATAGTTATTAAAACTAAGCATTGCGTATTTACAGTACAGTATTTGTTCAAATGTTGTTTTTTGCATACCTACCTTCACATGTTGCATTTCGAATATGTATTGACGTAATTAGTCTCTGACGTCATAGCGGATAGACATAAGTTATAGGTAACCTTCTTATTAATGTTTACGATATAAGCCTGTTTGTGATTTAAGTTTGCTATGATCGCGAACATGTTTGGATTGGTTGGCAGGTCGGTGGGTGAGTGGAATTCGTTTCCAAAATGATCTATAAACTAGATAAGGTATATTTATTTTTTAGACGGTGAATCTGACCATGTAATAAAGACAGAAAATCGAGGAACATGAATATAAGATAAAAATTAGGCATGATAACTAAATGGCGTGTAAGTAGGTACTTACACATATTTCTCAAAAATTTACGTTGCAAACATCGTGAAGAAACTGTTCCTTCATTCTCTCACAACTTGTCACGGTCCAAAACTTATACTGGTAAAGTGTGTACAATCAGAAATGGAATACCTCGACCCCCGCGTTAATAGAAAGAATGGGATAGGGACACAGAATACTAAAACTGAACAATGCAAAGATACTGACGGTAAAATGTTCATTTCGCGTACGTAATTATTTGAAAAACTATTTATTCAAAAGTGCCTATAGTCTGGACTAGTGTAACAAATAATAATAATAATTATATAGAAACTTAGTCATACAAAGACTTACCATATACAAAAACAATTCATAAAATTTTAATATACCTAGGCAGCATTTTGTTCAGCACACTACCTGCTAACTGTAACTTAAAACAGCTGTGCCAATAGTAATGAACTATGGACATGATAACACACACTCTTCATACACCGCTTGTACTTACCTATTACAGCTACATCTTCCCGACTACCTTTTATTGTTACTTCGGACGGTTGAATGGAGCTTTATTCTCGGCTATTGAATGACTTCAATTAATTTGATATCAATATTGCTTTTATCTTTATTGTTTATATTATACTTAATTAATTTGTTACTTAATCCGCTTCTTTGATTTCATTCTTTTGCATCGAGTCGCTTTTGTTCTCTGTTTAACGCGACTTGGAGTGCGCTGTTATATTTTATTTTTGTTGTATAGTCGTCTATAATAGCATTACTTTGTCTGTTATTATCTTAAAATTGTATAAGGACACTCGAGATCTTAATAAGATATTTTATAGAAAAATCAATACTATACATAAGTTTTGGGACTACTTATTAGTTTGCGCGACTCGTTGGTTAATCTGATGTTATAATTTTAATGTTTTATTTACAGCAAAGAGTAATATTTAATGAAGTATTAATCCTAATTGGCCCTTTATAAATTTTGTCCATACACTTATTGTCACCATATTAAGTTAATATATTTTGCAATCTTTAAAAGCAAACACGCTTGGTAAATAAAGTGTTGGTAAACAGTACCGTCTCATACAGTCAGGTAAATAGAGCTGCACCCTTGTTTCGGCTAATCTGCAAAAAGCCGAGAGTAATCCTTCCGGGGCAGCTCGGCTTTCGGCAGACTTTGTGACGCCGAGCTCGGCCCCGTCCGTTGAAATTGGTAATCGTTCGGCGTGTGGTAAAGCGCTTCAGGTGTGCTAGGGTTGTCACTTGGCTGAATGTGTTTTGAAAACTATATGGTAGTAGTATAAGAAATAAGTGATAAAATTATTAACAGTTTCAATTACCTAAATGTAAAATAAGAATACCTCCTAACATTTCTATTTAAAACCCCACTCATAATAGTAACAACACAATATAGTTGGTGAAGGTGCAAATTTTATTGGCTAAATAAATAATGTAATTATTTTAAGACTAAATTTCAGTTTGTATTATATTTAAAATTGAAACTATTATCTTATATATGTTTGTCACGACTGTATGCCTTCATCTTACTTCTGCTCTCAAATACATTACGTATTACCATGTTCCCGGTTTCACCATTGCAAGATGGTTTTGGAGCATGGTAACACTTCATTTAAATTTTGACAACCCTGACTAGTTTTAAATTATCAAGTTATCTTTCGCAGATCGAATATTTCGCTGAAGAGGATTACCGAGTTCGCTATTACTCCGTTCTAGGAAGGTAACGCCAGGTAGTCAAACCAAACTTTTTTCCTATTTTTTCAACTTTCATTGTCAATGGAACGGCTTGCATTTCAGCCACGAGTGAAATACGAGTAATATGCAAAAATACGCGTTATATTCCAAGCGAAAACAGTTGTTTTTGCTTCATATTTATTTGAATTTTGGTGATGATGTTTAAATCTGCGTATGCTTTTGAATATAAATTGGTGAACTGATATTTTGAGAATAGCCATTCCATACCATAGCCATAGGTAGGTAATTATAAATTTATGAATGATATAAGTTTGGTCGATTACACATGCATCCTGTATTGAGTAGGGGTGGGTCTGCATTGACAGTAAAAGTTTGCTGCTTTAATTTAACAGTTTTAATCAATAAAACTCGTAACAGAATAAGCGCAATTCCTCATACACCCCAATTAGTATATTAATTTAAAAAAATATGGTGCAATCGAACTTGACTTTGACTTTGACGTTGTGTCACTTCTTTGTGTACCAATTTTCTTAAATATCGATTAATAATAGCACGATAGCCATAGAAAGCACTAAATTCAGCTACGATAATTGATTTTTTTGAAAAATTTAACATATATTAAAAATAGCTGAAATCGAATAAGTAGTCGATACTGAACAAACTAATTTCAGGAATTGCGCTTATTCTGTTACATGTTGTATATATTTATGAGATATTAAGTACATAAAAAAAACAATGTTGTTGAACAAAACAAAAAAAAGGGTTGACACATTCCTATCTCTTATGAAAAAGCAAGAGAATTAAAAAACTTTTTATCTTAATTATTTAGGAATGCTTAGGTTGTATCTAGTACGTACCACTACACTAGATTGCCGTCAAGTAACAATTTACAGAAACAATAGGATTGCCTATTGACCTTGTCCGTACGTCGGTCACTGCGGTTTGACTGGCTACTGTCGTAGAGTACCTAACTGGCAATTTTTTTTTATCCCTTACCCGCATTGCGACTTCCATACTTTGGGAGATACATTGTATCTTGAGGAAGTTAAGTTGCTTTTCATCCCAGAACATAGACAGCCGAGCTTCATGAATATGGTACGATTTAACCATGAAAGGGTACAACAAATAGACATACAGACCAGTGGCGGATTTACATATTATTATTTTCAAGGTATAGGTTATAGCTAAGTTTGTGTCGCCTTTGTCTCGAAAATCTCTCTGTTTGACTATAGGATATAGAAGTTTGCTCTACCGTTGAAGGTACAATTAAAAGGATAGGGAAAAGTCATCCTCAAGATGTGTTGCTCTATAAGATATCAAAAAACCGTCATACAGAAATCTTTTTCATTTCAACGAGGCAGCAAAATAAGTCGTTCCCGACATTTGCCGCCCCAAAAATCTACCACCCTAGGCTCAGAGTTACTTTCGTATTTATAATGTCAATGTCACAATGGAAAAGTAGGAGTATTTATGTCCGTTTACTTGGTTACAGTTACGTTTTAAATACTTAAAAGCAGATGTACATTGACCTCCTTACCGTTCGGAGTATTGTCTATTAAAATTCCGGTAACCCTTATAATTACATTAGTAGCTGCGCACGCGCTCAAAATCATACGTCAATCATACTCTGAACCATAGAACTGTTTCAAGTTGGAATGGACAAACAGTACAAAGAATGCAGGTGCAGTTAGGGTCCATAGAGCTCAAATAAAATGCGAAATTTCTTTACATTTCAAAAAAATATGTTAGTTTCAAACATATTAAATGGTATATTTCTATTTGTAGAGATGTAAAATTTGTATAAATATTTAAGTGTTTTGAATTATTTAGATTTTTGCATAATCTTATTTCTGTTACATATGAGGATAAGTAAAAATAATTATGACCAAAATAACACTGTTATTTGCATGGTATGGTAACAAACAATAATGAATGATGACATTATATAAATATAAACGTTAAAATATGCCCGTAATGTAAAAAATGACTTAGAACTGGGCTTACAGTTTGATGAAGGTTATGTGCAAATAAATGTTAAGGATAACTATATTTCTCAAGTTTTAGCTCTTCTTGATTCCTCAGTTCTGTGGTACAAAACACGTGTGGTGTCAGAGAAGTATTGGAAACACAGAAACACGTCGATTGGTAATGAAATTTATATTAATGTTGTTGGATGTCAAATGTTTGTCCATGAGGTAAAAGAGAAACAAGGTTCATTAGGCGAGTGCTTTTTCGTATGAAGAACTGAGAAGATAGTCTCAAAAATTGTGTAAATAAATGAGATTGGTATTATTTAGAGATTGGTACTACCGTTGGATTATTTCAGAGCAGTGATAGCCCTTACGGTTAAAGAGCTGGCCGAAAATCAGTGAGGCTCGGGTTCGAATCCTGGCATGTACCAATGAGTTTTTCAAAAACTTACGTACATATTTATCACTAGCTCGACGGTGAAGGAAAACATCGTGAGTACACCCGCAGGTCTCAGAATTAATTTTGAGACATGTGTAAATAGACCCGGTCCGGCGATGGGCTCACCACCTATCACGTTTAGGGGTCCAATGTATCTCGTGAAAATATGGGTATATCCAGTAATGGAATACCTCTGCCTACCCCCTCGGGGATTTTTAAATAACAAATGGAAATAATCCAATATATATATATATATATATATATATATATATATATATATATTGGATTATTTCCATTTGTTATTTAAAAATGCACGACCATTCAAAAAAGCGTTAGATTAGAAGCATTAGAAGCACATTAAATTTACTGTAGGCTTTGGTATATTTCATTTCTTTTAAAAGAAAATATATTGATTTCCAACATTTACAGACAAACAATCGTCCAAAGTCCATGAGTTAGTGCATAGAAAACTGACCAAAATCCCTTTCTGGATAGCTAGGCTGATCCTTTGACAAGAGATAGGTAACTACCAACCCTCGGGACGTCGTTACTAAGCATGTATATTAAGAAATCCATAATTTATAACGTACTAGTTGTTGCTTGCGATTCCATATAGAGCGCTGTATATTAAGCTTAAGTCCTTCCTCAAAATGTAAATTATCGTCCGGCTAAATTTAATCAAGATCATTTCAGTAGTTTAGACAGCAAAAGGATAGGTAACACAGGAAAAGGTAACAAAAAGAGGTACTTTGACATTAAAACTAGTAACAATACCAGTCCACAAGATAATAATAATAGATTCTTAGTTACCTGAGAACATTTAACTAGGTGATGCCTAAATTAGAATGAACACATATCTTATTTCTATTCTTCCTCCCTCCGTCATCGTGAGAACTAGGCCACACGTAACCCAACAAGTCATTAGCTCCCAATAATTACTAAAACGATTACCGTAACCATCCCGACGCGTGTTGACATAATACAGTTAAACGTATACCGCCTACCACAAAAATGGGGAATAAAATAAAATAATAACTTACGTAAAGTAACTCGGGCGCTCGTCATGCGAATCGGGCATTAGTAGACTCTAATTTCCCTTTTGATTTTAAGTAATTTATATGAAATTATGTAGAGAAACTTCGGCTGAAGGGATATCGAAGGGTGCTTTTTGATAAATGTTCGTTTTCTATTCGATTACGCAGATAAATGCGGCTGATATGTGGTGAGATTGAATGATCGATTACGTCATAATCACCAAAGAAATTGTTACGTAGATTAGTAAATGTTCAACTTTGAGAATCGATGGAGAAATAAATTGTTTTGGTTCAAAACAATATTATATCAATGTTCATAAAATAATAAAATAAATTTTATATAACAGTAAATGTAGTGGAGCAATTGAATGCCTGGAAGTCAACCTTACTCTTTCTGGCTAAAAAAATTCAACAGAATGTTTAACCATTAATTAACGATAAAGTATAATGTAATATAACTTGTGAAATAAAATTCTTATTTAGAAGCGAACAACTTAATAACCAACAACTCATTAATAAAACAAAACGGACAGTATCGCTAATAATTTCATTATGCTCGCCCCACTATTCCGAGGCGTTATCGTTTCATCGTTTCGCCCCATGGTTATAGTGCAGCATTGGAATTAGGAACTAAGTTATAATTTCCTCGGCTATGCAAATTAACTTCCTTTTATTTTAGAGGCGTAAAGTGACCAAAGTGGTTTGATTTGAAAAAAAAAAAAAATTAAACTACTTTTTGTAGTGTAAAAATATTTCGTATAAGTAAAAATTTCTGTACTTATAATATATTGTATTATGAGTCATAGTGGTTACCTATACGCATAACAGTATTATATAGGTATACAAAAAGTTTGGTAACAAAATAACAAAAAAGTCATCATCCTCATTTTTTTATCATCAAAGCATAACATCTCACTGCTGAGTAGTGCTGAGCTAAGGGTATTTCCTCACAGATTGAGTAAATATGCCATATCTCCCACTGCGGATTGGAAGCTGGTATTAGACTATTGGCGACCTAACTGTCAGAATTTTCACCACCCAAGTGTATCTGAAATGGTTTAAAACATTTTGTTTATCTTGACAAATTTTGAAAATCTTAGGACGTGTGCATATGTTTGCCATAAATTATTCTTACCATGTTTCAATATTACGCGTCCCCTTTTCCCTTAAATCGTTAGAAGTTGCGTGATGAACGCGAACGTAGTAGCAAGTTTTAAGTGTACAAAATTATATTGTTATCAAAAAATTGGCGATTATTTCTATTACAAGGGAGCTAAGGATTAAAATGCAGAGGTTTTTAAGAGTTTGTATGATTTAATAAGATGGCAGGTACAGGTAAAATGGAACTGTGCAAGTAGCATTAATCACAACAGAATTAGCTTTGGCGATCCGCTCCCGAGTGTCCACGGGAAATTTATAACTGTGGACAGGCCAGCAGATAAGTTTTTATTTATATTTTGTATTAAAATGATTGTAATGATACCATAATGGCCCTAAATAATACAATGGATCATTAGATTGTATCATTTAAATGTAAGATATCTAATTGTAAAATAAATAATTAAATATTCAAATAAATTTTTTTGTTACTTTACTTACAACAAAATTTGGGCGATTTAGTTGTATATTGGGCTCGATTCTGTCTGACCAGCTAAAATTCCTAATGTTAAGTTAGCCTATCCTTCTCCATAGAATATGAAAAAAAAAGGACAGAAACAAACCATAGATTGAAGAGTTAATGCTAAACATGTAAAAACCAACTAATTTGAACCTTATGAACGTGCTTATCTGTCACTTTTATTCATGACCTTGTTACATCGTCGCTAAAATTGCTAAACACGTATATTTGAAAAAGATGTGAAATGTAATGCATTCATAAGGTTCAATTTTGTTATTCTGACATTTGTGACATTATAAATATTTTTTTATATTTATAGATATGGCGCTTATTTCTGTCCCTTTCCTTTCCAAAGCGGTGCAAAAGAATAGAGCTAACTTAAAATTTAGAATTTTAGCTGGTCAGCCAGAACAGCCACAATCGAGCCCATCATTTATCAGACTAAGTTTATAGTAAGTTTAATGTTTTCCGTGTGGAATGCTTCCAAACTGGATAAAGCGACGAAGATCTAAGATTGAAGATCTTTGTCTAATGGTATTCCAAGCAATAACTTTAATTTTCACTTGTTTGGACCTCACTTCGTAAAAATGTTGAAATGATTAAATTATCAACTTAAATATTTAGTTTTTAGCCAGATTTAAATTAGAAAAATATATATTCACCAGAGAACGAACGCACCCGAAGTTTCATTCGCGTCTCAACCGCCTCCGCGCTGCGGGGATCGCATAAATACTACTTATCGCGCACGACGCTCTAAATTCAAAAATAAATAAATAAAAGAGTAACGGACCCTGTATCAGGACGTAACTTTTTAATAATTACCGTCGGATGCGGCGAGTAGCGTCACTAATGTGTGAATGAAGTAACCCTTTTCTAAATAATTTAGTTTTGAAACACGTTTTATAGATTTTGACGTAATTTGTTATGTGACCCTCTTCAGGAGATCTTGTTAAGTTTAAAATAAATATGACAGAGTGTGTAAATTTTGGGAAGCAGCTTTTTGGACATGACTAACTATTTGTTTGAAAAACCCATTTAAAATATTTTTATTGACCTAACGAGACTTATTGGCTATAACAGCCAATAAGTCTCGTTAGGTCAATAAAATTTCTCAACAGAACAAAGGTGTTGTTTTTTTTAATAAAACCTAATAAAAGTATGTGATACCCTTTCATGGGTAAGCCTCGGGTTTGAATCCTGTTGAGGGCTTGTACATGTACAGTCAAGAGCACATGAAGCTTTACAAATGTAGTACACGTGACTTGAGTTTGACCTCAATAAGTCTTTATTTTTCAAAAACTTACGTGCATATTTGTCACTAGCTCGATGGTGAAGGAAAACAGCGATGAAACCAGCAGGTCTCAGAATTGATTCTGAGGAATTTGTAACAGCAACCCAGTCCGGGCTTACCACCTGTTACGTTTAAGTGTAAAAAGTATGTTGTAAAAGTGGGCATGTCTAGGAATAGAATACCTTTGCCACCAGAGGATAAAGACGTGAGCATATTTGAATTAATAAATAAATAGACTAAAATAAACTAAAAGAAGATGTAGTGACAAGGATAGAAAAGGATATGTTACGCTAGTTTGGTCATTTAGAACGTATGGATGAAAGAAGAGTAACGAAAGAGATTTATGGTGCGAATGTTGAAGGATGCAAGGAAAGAGGACGCCTCAGAAGGACGTTCACGGATCAAATATGTGACGTCCTTTAAAAAGCTGGTTTACGGAGTCCGAAGAATAAAAGAGCGTGCATGAAAAGGCTTATGGATGTGAAGGAAGCGAAAGAAGTATGCAGAGGTCGAGCAAAGTGGCGATCCGTCGTCTCTGCCACCCTGTGGGATAATGGCGTGAGCTTTATATATGTGAAGACTCAAATGAAATAAAATCCGATTCAAAATTAACAACTAAAACTAAATTAACACAATGTCTTTATTCAGTTGTATAACTTATTTTGCCATCTCGTATACCTAATTCTTCGACAAAGCTGCGTGTACACTCGCTACCAAACAAATGCTCGTAGCGTGCCACCCCGCCACGGAATGTGACATGGCACCAAAACGTCACGGCAATTAAGGAATCGGCAAGCTCTAACCTCGCTGTCAGGCGACCTGCTGCAATGGGCACGCGGCTGATTGGCATCCCTACTCAGTATAGACACTGGATTAGGCATGTGGAGTCTTTAACTTAGGTAAGCGAAGAGTCTTGTGTGTAAATAAATCGACTTATCATTTTCATATAATGATTTCCGACGTGTAAGGTAAGCGAAGATGCTCTGCTGGATTAGGTATACCATAAAGTTTCAGTGTTAGAAATATTAGAATGGTATTCAGATACAACTCTTGACGTGTGAACTTACGCAACACTGACTTTATTAATTAAATAATTACTGCATAATGTATGAGTGTCAACAAAAATGCAAATAAGAAGGAGGTTTCCTGTGACTAGAATGTGACTAACATTTGCAGACTCCTCCAAGAAAGTAGAACAATCTGAATTACCTAAGGCACAAATAAATTACAATAAAAAACATCTAGATTTTGTTGATCAGCTGACTATTTGAGAGGCGATGTTTTTTTACGCATATTTTTAAGCTTATCATATTACCTCAGATTATCCCATCCAGCGGTTGCATGCTCCGTGTCCATCGATATCGCGCTATAATGCTTGTAGCAACATTTATCATATTTCATGGCGTTCGACGTATCTGACGTTTTCTCTTCGGAGGTGACAGCCCGTTAACTCCAAGAGGACTTTATTGTGGTATTTACCTACTGTAAATACTACATTACCGATACAAATTATTACTTATATTCTTCTCGAGTTTTTTATGTGCGGTAAAAACATGAATCGCAATCAAATAATAAAATAGGTAATTTGTAAATTTAATAGTTTACTATATTTGTATAGTTACCTTTCTTTTCCATATAATAGTGTCAAACTTCGTTGAACCTCCGTCATGCGTTCGGAAACTTGCAAATTGTATGGACAAGGGTTCGATCGAATCTTTGACATAATATCAATATAATCTACATAGTGTTTTGATAAAGGCAAGTGTTCTAGTTACCATTAAGTGTTTCATAAATCTTAAAATTTTAAATTATAACTTTATACATAAACTATATTAGCCACACGGTTACACTTGCGTCATCTATCTATGTGTATACTAGGGAGGGACTACTGTATATAGTCAAAGAATTTTCATACTTCGGTACATTTATTTTGCGATAATGCGTTCAGTAGTTAAAGAGATTAGGTAAGTTACCTCCTACAAACATACAAACAACTTTATCTGTTTATCACATCGATCCCATGTCAAAGCTATAGAATAAAATAGTATGCGGTGATTTAGGTGAGATATGACGGCTTGTTTAAAAATACAGTTCAACAAAATAATATTTTTTTGTCGATATTGAACGTTTGAACTTTGGACATTTGCCAACATAGTCTATACGCACCTTAACGCACGCAGTGTCAACGGTCACAAGTTGGCACTTGGTTGTACTTTCTAAAGCATATAACTCGCAAGTCGAACGACACTCGGTGATTGGCAGCCGACATACTTGCAATATGTCCCGTTACGGGCTTGCGTACGTGAGGCCCTACCATTGGTGTAGGAACTTTGATGGAACGAAGACGATCGTCGTTTGTTTCTATTTAATTGATTCTACCATTTGCTTTGAGCCTATGTTGACTTAAAGTTTACTCGAAGTGATGTTTGCACTCGTAAACATTAGACAATTTAGTATGCACCACATGAATAGCTAATATTTCTATATACGTACGTATAATGACGACACACGCCAAACGCGTTACATGTCACGATAATAGCCTACCGTTCTCCAGTTGGTTTTGCAACGCAATGATTAGTGTCGTTTCTGTACTTAGTAGTATTATTAACTATTCATGTATGCTATAGTTTAAAATCTTTACTGCTTGCAATAAGAATTATTTAGCGATTACTAAGAAGTCAGTAGGTAAGTCAGATATTTTTGCTAGGGTGGCATACGTCTATAGGTTAATTCTTTGGGCAGAAAAGAACAATAACAAATAAATAGCTCCTAAGTAAGATATGATTGATTTCATAAAATGAAGATGTACGAGTGAACAAGTAGTAGAGGCAGCGAGTTGTGCTGGACCACTCGACATCGATGCGATTGTCACTCGAGTGACAGTCACAAATGTTTGCCACTCCACAAAAAGGGGACTCCACTATCTACTCATACTTCGATACATCAGGGACCAAATTCTCAATTTGAACGGTTCCTTAAAAACAAAGTGTCGAAACAAATGCATTAGCATAAAAAGATTGCGGTTATAGTTGTAAAAATTGTTTTATCATTGTACGTGTCTAATCGGCCAGTAAACCTTGTGGGCGCTATATTTTTTTAAGAATAAAAACATAATTGATCGGCGGAAACAAGTTTAAAGCTATTTGTTTCGTTTGTTAGAAACTACGCCACGCAGCAGAGTGGAAAGACGGACAAGTCCTCAATGTTTTGTTGGAGTCGATATCTCGATTTATTTGTTTGGGATGGTCGTAACTTTGTGGTATCGACAATTTGTCGTTTTATTTCGATACTGGGGTATAAACCATTCTTACACAATATGAACATAACTATGTACAGTCAATCTATGTACTGTAAGGAATTTGTAATCTATGATAGATTAACGAATCCTTATAAGGTTCCGGGCAATTCTGCTAATGTTGTCCCAACATGATTAATTAGTATCAAAATATTTTTGGTATTTATATTATACCAGCGGTTCTGCGCGGTTTCACCCGCGTAGTTCCCGTTCCCATGGGAATACGGGAATAAAATATAGCCAACTAAGCGAATGAAGCCAGCGTTTGCCAATTGGCCAGGATTGCTTTTCGTTCCAGTGACTGCCTAGCATCCCGTCTTCTCTCTAACCAATATCCTTGGCAAGTACACAAATAACTAGAATATATAATATAGAATACAGTTTTTTACGCTGTCAATGATTTAATTAAAATATTTTGTTTCAAGGATGCGGATTTAGGCATATGACATTATTGTTCTAACGCAAATAAGAGAAAAAATGAGATTAAAGAATTTATGTTGATGACGTCTTCTGTAATATAGGTATTTATAAAATGTTTTTTAAAGACGTCTCTTTAAACCAAATAGAAGGTACTACACCCAAAAAGATTAAAAAGCTTAGTTTTAAGACAAGTAAAAGCATTGCATTATAATATTTGATTAGAACCATTGAGCGGTAGGCATTCGGGGCAGTCGTAGTCGTTCTGTTGTCAGTTAACACGTTACTAAATACATGCAATAGTTGTTACTGCAAAGCGATATATTTTACAGTCAGGGCTTTCATTTTTCAAAAAGATGCAGTCCATGACGGCACTTTATACAAGAAATGATTTGTAACACTTTTATGGAACACTGTTAAAGTTTCGGTATCCTCTCTGATATGTAATACAACATCTCAATGTTACACCCACTGTACCAAGTAGCAAGTACAAGACATGTCCTTGGTGGCTCCTCTAAACTTTCTTGTCGGTCACAGTCACGGAGCGCGTGCTCGAGCCGCTTTTTGCCCGCTGGGTGCCGGCGCGGGCGCGGGCGCGGGCCAGATATTGAAATAATTGCTTTTTCAACGGCACGCCGTGCAAATGACATTCGAGATGGAGGTCGTTTTTTAGATCCGAGCGTACGAGAAGGAAAATTGTCGCTGATGAAACATTTGGTTTGTTATCTTAGATAAGTGTTATGGTTTGTGGGCTAGGAGTGTTTTCATACTACATAGGTACGTACTTTATTTTTTGTCAATCTTTTGAATACCGACTTTTAAAAATATTTAAAACAAGTACTAAAGCGGAGGTAAAGGTCTCCCTCACCCGTTTATAGTGATGGTCAACCACGTAATATTTTAGATTGGTTTCTACAGGTTAATAAACCAAATAATATTCTTCTTATTGCGGTGTTACAACACTTACAACCCCATGTAGGTTCATGGCTTCCTTTACAGTTTTCGTTCATCTCGTAACTTCGCCTGCTTTGTCGCATTGGTGTATTTTTACATCCTATCACATTCGAACTATTGGTTCTTAGGCCTCCACCGTGGTGTTTTTTGTTGTCCCGTCGTTAAAATCTTCACTGTTTGGGCATCTGGCACTCTCTCAACATGACCAGTCCATCTTGGTCGCTGTGACTTACAGAATCTGAATAAAACTATATTATGATGATATCTTTCTTCACTTTTGTTACGTGTTTGTGTCAGTTTATAATAAAATAATTTAGTAAAAACGACTTGTCAGCTTTACGATTTTCTTCACTAAATCGTCTCATAAAGTCGAAGGAGTGCCGCGTTTTAGATATTTAAATATTTTCAACAATCGGAGAAAACAATAAAATGATTAGCGACATGTCGGGACCCCGCTATTGTCGATGTCCACCGCCTAATGAGACCCGCGGTGGCGGCGTAGTGTTAAAACTCTAAATTGTAGTGTGAACTTTCACAGTTATTGGTCATCGCTGCGACGGTTTATAGCTTACCACGAGATCTTAAGGGTGTTTATGTAGCTTGAATGCCAGCTGAATGAGTACTCTTTGACATTATAATCAGTTTGTGCATCGGCCGGCACGTGCTATAGATTATTCCCGTGGCATGGTTTTGTAATATATTTACCTTAAATTACGACATTGAATAGTTTCGGATAGTATAGTGGTTAAGTTGGTTTTAGGTTAGGATGTTTGTCTTTTACGAAACCATGCGATAATATATTAAAATGGAGTCAAAACCTGGCTGAGCAACTGCGAATTCCGCAAACCGGTCGGCTTATTGGTTATAAATCAATTTATATTATCCACGGCAGGAATTCAGCTGTTTTTTCAATCGTCACATTTATGGTATCATCTCCGTGTCACGTCGCAGATGGCATTGCAGGCTCCTAACCTCCGTGACGGTTTGCGAGACAATCCTGCAAGACAAAGGCGCGGACCGTTTGTCACGCGTTGTAAATATTTTGGACGGGGTTTTACGGGGCCCGTAGTTTTATGAGTCTTTCACGCTGACACCATTGTCTCAGACATCGCCTGGCGACTGATTGGACATGCCCGGCCTTGCTGGAGCCCCGGGACGTCTTAAAACTACGAGCAGGTATGTTCGGACCATGTATTAATTGTGTCTTGGTAATTGCTCGGACATTCCTCTTTTCAAATGTTTTACTCGTGTCGAAATGTTTATGGGCCTTGATTTATGGTGTACTTGTTATTGTCTGCTAATTTAGGGTGAACCAGATTGAAAAACATAACATATTTATTATCTTAGTAGGTACTACTTGCACAATTTAGAAATTTAAATGCTAGGAAAATTCTCCATTATTTGTAGACTAGGCTAGACTCACTATTTGCTCCCTAATTTATGCAGACATACATATATAATATCACGCCTATTTCTCATTGGGGTGAGCAAATACGATAATTAATTTATTTTCCCTAAAATAATTCCACTTTATTATTTTAAGTACGAAAGTAACTCTCTTCGTCTGTTACTTTCCACGCCTAGCGCTAAACCAGTCTCAATGAAATTTTGCAGAGATATGGCTTGCATCTTCAAGAAGAACATAGACAACTTTAATCCTGGTTCGCGAACGAAATCTAGTAGACAAAACACACAGATCAGATTACTAGTATTAGCAGATATGAAAGGTTACCGAGTCGCCATCATACCTGACCACACCAGCTGTCCTCCTCTCCACCGGAACTTCATTAATTGTTTTACTGGCCATTGAGAGTTTACTTAAAAAAGCACCTTCGTTCTGTGCCGGTGCGCAATGTGGGCTGCGCGTCAAGGCTGCTCTAACCTCGCTGTTTGTGGAGCGTGACGGCAACGTGTCGGCACCCACGGCGTGACGTCACCACCCTCCTCCCTGTCCTTGCTGTGGCTGCAGGTTACGGTAACAAGTGGTTCATGCTACCGTAGATTTAATTGGTTGGGTATGCAATTGTAATTTGTGGCAATAAAGCTAATAAGTTCTTTGATACAACAAAATGACACGACTGTATCAATAACTTGACACGACCAATACTTCTATGATATGGGTAGTTGTGATTTTTTTATGTAAACATGGTTCTATATGTACCTACTACACATCATGTTTAAGAACTGCGACTAAATGAAAACCTTTTTATAACTGCTTTAGCCAAAGTCAGTACCTATCGGTTTATGGGTGTCAAAAGAATTAATAAATGATAATTAAGTACCTATGCGAATTGCAAGAGGTGTTCTTAAAAGCAATTACTTTATTTATTTTTGCTTTATTTACCTCTGTATTTTTCAGGCCTCTCAGCACTAGAGGTGGTGATTAGGGGGTTTCCTTGTGATGTTTTCATTCACCGCCGAGCGAGTAATAAATATGTGCATGTAAACATTTTACACAAAAATCATTGGTCTATGTTCTGATCTTGATTCGGAAATACAGGTTATAATAATAATAATAATAAAGGAGAGAACTGCATATTATCTAAAATATCAATTTATAATATTTGTGCATGAGAGTGTAAGATTTGGTGATTGAACTTGAACGTAGTAGATAGATAAAAGATTTTTTTACTTATAGTATGCATGTCCCGGAGATAGGATTATCATCTTCTTGATTATCTTTTTATTCGTCAAAAAAAAAAAAAACTTTCTGCCTGGCTTTGAAGTTTCAAGTTTCTGAGATAACATAAAATATATATAATAGAACGCAAGGGTGTATGAACTACTCAAAGTGCCGGTTTCTTTGGACGAAGAGACAAAAAGTGCTTAAACGTGCTTTTCTCGCTATCGATTTAAATCCCTTAATACGAGTACATTAGTCAAGGTAAAGAAGTTTTACTGCTACATTCGACTTAACTGTGAACCTATTACATTTCCATGTCGATAATACGGTGTGTAAATTGTTTTGTCAATCACAACGGTTATGGGATGACCCGAAACTGCATAGCTTTCGATTAACAAAAGAAACGGTTTGCGAATTCGTGATTTCTATAATGAATTTCCCCGCTAGCGTCCGAATAGTGATAGCGATCGCCGCGGCGCGTGCAAAAAGCCCATTGCTCCCTCATCATTATGGAATTAAAGGTAAACAGGTGTGAAATTAAGCTCACTTTTTGTCCAGCTAATAGATTGCGGCGCACTTTTCCGTCCCGAGGCGCGCCACTTACGTAATACCCGTTCATTACAGTCGTACAAATCACCTAAACGCCACGTTTAAAACGCTATAATTTCGCACTAAACAGAATGATTTGGGAGTTTCGTCTCGTTAGAAAATTTCTACTTTTGTTTTTTCGCCCCACCAATTACGGCGGTCTTGCTCCGACAAAGAGTTTTTTGTACAGATTCGGACGGTTGATTGATGGGCGATTATTTTTGGGTTTGATCTGAAGATGCTTCCGAGTTGTTTTGTTAAACGATAGCAACAATCATGGTTTACGGTTCGTTGTTCTCGTAATTTTCATTGTTCTCTGTCAGTTTTTGTCGCTGTAATTGAATCTAGGTGGAATAACTATGATATTACTTCATTGAATGACTCTTCGAATATTGAATCATCATGTTATCAAATATAATAATGCAGTGCAATGTTAAGCAGTATACAATCTTTTTGTATGCAATAGTCAAGTGCGCAAGTTATAAAACTAATTTAGACACGAATAGAAAAGAAATAAAAGACCATAGTGTACCGTAGTATCGTAGTATTAACCATTCGGTGTTAGAGTTAAGTACAAATAACTGGAAGCAGATTTAGAAACATTTGCATATACTTAAGTCCCTTTCTATTTCTTCGAATGGCTACCGTGAAAATCAATGCCGGGTACAAAGTAGCACCTTCGATCTTTCGGAACGAAACGTACTGAACGGAAAGTCTCAGGGAGCAGGCTTTCGCAGCCTTAACACAGTGTTGCTACCAATAAATATAAACCAAGACGAATCCGTACGCTATTTGCTAACCGTTTGACCTGGCAACACTTGCGTCGACTAACCCACTCCGATAAGAAACTCCTGCAAGTTCCTGCTACGTGATTTTGATACCTATTGACGGTTATATATAGCACAAAGTTGGTTTACAATGCCTGTTCATCTCTTTGATGTAATGATGTGTAGTCGGTATCAACTGTTTATTTACTGCCAGCATTTCTGATTAAAACGTCTTATATCCAGTAATATGTGCTGTAAAACCTATCTTATTACTTAACCCATTGAATACATATTCTATTGTCAGATGTGTGTCGTTTCTTCGTTTGATTGGAATTCGTATCTCGACAGTGGCAGAAGAGTCTTCAGCAGTACCGTTAGTCTGGACCGTTCAGTAAATTAATTCGGTAATAAGTGTTACTAGAGAAATACCTAGTTGACACTCTTTACAGTTTATTTTAGCGTAGAACTGTTGACTGTTTTAAAACTGAATGTCTAACTTACTAAAAAGTGGTTGTTATATAGAATCATTAAATTGTTATTGTATACATAACAATTGCTAAAAACATTAGAAACTTGTTGAAAAAAAATTGTTACGGTAGGTAGTAGGTAGGTACTTCTTCTTTTTACTCGACTGCTGGATAGTAATGTTTTCTGTATTTAAGGATTGGATAGCTATTTTGATAGAGCTGTCTGTAGCCTAAACGGTTTGACGAAGCGAGATTCGGAGGAGCGTCGTATGCTACATTTTGACTAGACTAGCACTAGGAATAGGATTATGTTTTAAATATTTGCAGTGAATAATGATATGTTTGAATAACGTCTATACTTCTTTAGCAAAAGCATAGGCACTCAAACTGCCAGCATTAATATCATTTCCAAAAATCTTTCTTTTTGACGATAAAAACTTAAGATACTGGTTAGAAGAAAAATAAATAGTTGTACTAAACAACACAGCACAAGGCGCCGGCGCGTCTCAGCCATCGACTCGAGGGTACTCAGCGAGTCCACATATAAATTGAACAAACACTCGAGTCAGACGCGAGGGCACAACTATTATGGTCTGGTTTTTCGTCCCAGTTTCTATCTATTGACTAAATGCACAGACAGTATTCCAATAGTTCAAGTTCGTTTTTCTAAATATCAAAATCAAGATCAAAAAATAGACTTGTCTAATCTTGATCAGCAGGTTTAGATAATATTTTTAATTTTACATAACCACTATCTTCATATTACGGGTATGTTAATGAGGTACCCATAGTAAAGACTCAGCCCAGTTTGCGACTAAATATTCCTATGTGAATGGTGTCCCACCGTTTAAGGTTGCTGCTTTTATAAAAACGCTATCGCTCTGTGATATAGTGTAGCATATCAACTGATTGATATTTTGAAAATAACAACATCGTGTATGGCTTCCAGTGACGTGCGAGATATTTGTACCTAAGCTGTGTCGTGTAAATCAGACACACGCTCGACCCACGCGTTCACCAGGGTCGTACGAAGTTGTGTCATCATTACTGACAGGGTCATTCATTACATTTAATTATTAGATTTTTATTTGATAATTTAATAGCAGCAATAGAAAACCAACGACATATTTTAATATAACTCCCTATGAGGTGGAAAGATAAAACTACCCCCACCATATATATATACACATATAATACACAACGGTCCCGTTGGCTTTGTTGGTAGTGACCCTGGCTTTTGAGCCAGAGGTCGCGGGTTCGATCCCTGCTCGGGGCATGAACATGTTTGTTGGCTTCGTGTCTGGTTGTTTAATATTTATTTAAGTATGTTTATCAGTTGTCTAGTACCCATAGTACAGACCCTGCCTAGTTTGGGACTAAAATAACCGTGTCTGAGTTGTATCCCACAATTTATTTATTTATTTAATTGCATGTCCTGACTGACTGATTCGTAATCTGAAATGTAAAATTCACACGGGAACAGAGAGAGGTCTCAAAGAAGAAGCCGCAGAAGAACAGTGTCTGTCCTGTACGAAGAATAGTATTAGTATTAATAGTAATAGTATTAGTACTTATTTAAAGAATTTAATAAAAAAAGACACAAAATATGTACTTAGTTCGAATGTTATAATATAATATAGGCTTTATAAATGCTTCTTATTGTCGTTCAGAAATTCGAAAGTGGAGTTTTTATTTTACTATAGAGAGATTCTGAGTTGTTGTAGAAATGTTTTAATAAAAAACATTTCTACATTTTTGGTTACCAACTCAATTTAGTACAAAGCAAAACAGATATAAAATATTGCTCACCGACGATATTACGAAGAATATTTCAGTAATCAGACTACGATTAAGAGTTGCTGTACCAACAAAGAGACTCTAAGTAGCCATAAAGGCGACAAAACGGTGAATGGCATAAAATTAGGAGTATAATTATAATATGTATGTACTTACATTAGTTAACAAAAAATACGTAGGTACGTTTCGTTGATGTCATTCATGATTCACGGTTCAAATTCGGAACTCCCCAAAAACCGTAATATCCGTGTAAGCTCACGAACTATTAAACATTAACAAATGAGCGTTGAGATCGAGGCGGATAACGTAATCCGTGTCGAGTTTATTTGTTTTTAATTATTCGGTGGCGAGTCCGCCCCTGGCTAATGACTCTATCGCGGGCGATTTACGAGTGCCCCGGCCCTTTGTTTTTTGTTACTACCCACCTACTTGGTGGTTGATTGAGAACGTACCCATTTCGATAGGCAGTTTTCTCTTTTTACTGATTTTAATACGCTGTTTGACTAAGATTTAGACATTATGGTGTTTATCAAGCCCGTTAAGGATTTTATAAGAAATATGTAATATACGAATGATTTATGGATGGATATAATGCGTGTCTAAAATAAATGTTATTATTTTTCATTTATAAGCCGCAAAAATGTGATTTGAGCAACTTGGCATCGCACGGGCTTCTGTGACGTCACGTGGTTGTTAATAATCGTCAATAAATAAACATATATACCGTACATATATATATTATGATAAATAAGGCAAATAGATCGTCTAGATCATATAACAAAAGTTGAAATAAAGATTTTTCAGATTTTTTAAATTAACTATCCTTTATTTTTTAATAGGTTATTGTTATAATAGTCACCAAATTATTGAAATTGCCAAAACATTGCTAGAGTAAAATTATTATGAATAAAATAAAAACATCTTCTTCAAAAAAGGATCCTTACTCGTACATACAAGGTGTATACAATTTGGTCCTGTCTTACCTAACTTTTTATTATGCTGCAGACTGACAATACCTACCTATTATGTAACAAGTATAGTATCATATTTACTATAGATATATAATTTATCAGAATTAAAACACAGTCAACTAACGGGCGCCAACATCGTCAGCAGGTAATCTGTTTACGGAACCAAAACGGTCAGCATTCCAGGAAAGGTTGAAATAATTTCCCAAGTTTTACAACTATTTCTAATAAGTACGGCTTTAGTATTCTCACGCAAATCGGCGAACACCGCGCCGAATCACCGATGCGACCGATAAGCTATCGTTAGACACGGCTTATCATAAGAATAGAAAACGTTTCTTGGAAACCCTTTGTTTTAGTCATTGCGTCTTACCTGCGTCTCCTTGGGTGTCACGAAGTATTGAAATAGTACGTCAATATTGGACTCGATTCTGCAGACCAGCTAAAATTCCTAATTTTAAGTTAGCCTATCCTTCTCCATAGGACGAAAAAGGACAGAAACAAACCATAGATTAAAGAGTAATTTCAAACATATAAAAACCAACTAATTTGAACCTTATGAACGTGCTTATGTGTCACTTTTATCCATGACCTTTTTACATCGTCGCTAAAATTGCTAAACACGCCTTAGTTGACAGGACTATTTTAGTTTGACAGGACTAAATATCTTTAGTCTCTTTTCTTTTCTAAGAGAAAGAAAACGACAGGACTAAACTAAAATAAGTTTAGTCGCTGTAATGCAGAATCGAGCCCATTATAGATGTTAATAATACCACATAATTACTCAACTACTTATAAAAAAAAAATAGCAGTGGTAGGTATATACATTACCAGTATATCCTTTGGACCTCTAAAGGAGATAGGTGATAAGCCCATCGCCGCAACTAGGTGCTGTGTCTCTGAATTAATTCTGAGACCTGCGGGTTTCCTCACGATGTCTTCCTTCATCGTCGATCTAGTGACAATTATGTAGGTAAGTATAGAAAAACTCATTGATCATTCTCTAGCCAGGATTTGAAACCGAGCCTCACCGATGGGAATTGGACTCTTTAACCACATAGCTATCACAGCTCTTTTACAGCTCTTTATCTTTCCTCATAGTGATTTAGTATTCGCTAAGAAAGGATTTTGAGAACCTGTCACGGGAATGGGAAAAAACCGGATCGTATCGGCAGGGCATCGCTGGGCGCTTGCTATTATAATATAATATATATCATTATTTTTATTATTTTAAAGTAAATTTTCTTCTCTTCTATGGCTGGGGGGATGCCATTTTTGTGGGTCAAAGCCAAACAAAATGGATCATCAATGATGGATGAGTGTTGGGTGCTGAGAATTATTATTTTCAGACAAATTTAATAATTAAATTGAATCAACGCATGCTTTTGTTTCACGGCGTATTTATCAACACAGCACAGCTGAGGCTGGCTACAATCTTGCATTGGATTTCACCGAAGAATGCAATATACAATAAAGACTCATTGGTTACCTACGGTAATTGTAACAAAATAAAGGGTTAGGTAAGTCTAGTATCACTAAAAATAATAAAAAAATCATTTCACATTGTAGTGATAATTTTGTGTTCCGGAAAAGAAAATATAACAGTTAGGTAACGCAGATAACACTGGCGGCGTTTACAGCTTTCAAGGTTCGTTTAATTGTTTTACGATTCGCCCCAGGACTGTGCCGTCTGTACCCCTTTACGGCAATAAAACTTTCCCGAAACATTTTTATTACCATGCTCCTTTTTTTTCAAACGACTACCGCTTCGTGGGGCCTAATGCGTGGTGTTTATTTTTATAAATACACGGCGACTGCATACTAGTTTAGGTAAAGGGTGATTGTAGCGGACTGTCAAGTAAGTATGAAGACAATATGATCTTTTCTTTTGTAACTTTTCGTGGTGCTTCTTTTATCAAAATAAATGGATTAATTAACGTTTATATCAGCATAAATCATTATTAAAATGACGCCGAATTTAATTATTTTTTTAAATCATTTTATTATTTATTTTACTTTATGTACCTACTTACCTACCAACACATAATAGTCGCCTAAAATCATTATTTTAGCCAATTGGTTGAACGGTAGCAACCAACAGGTTAAGTTAAGTGCTGAGCAAATCATAATATTCGTCAGATGACTTCCTTATTTTTGGTTTTAGCCAACTGCACCAGAATGGGAGTATTTGTATGTAAGCATATTTCGTTGTGACTTCCTGCAGCCTCAACGATTTGATGTAGTATGCGAGGTGTTGTTAGATTTATCTTAATTTCCAGAGTGTCATCCTTACTACCTTACTTACAGAGATATTCTAAGTCCTGAGAAAGGACATAGGCTACTTTTAAGACTTTAATGCTAAAGTAGGATAAGTAAGGTGTTGAAATAGGGGATGAAAGTTTATATGGAAATAACGTAATTTTTAGTTAAGTTAGAAGTTTGACACTTATTTTTTAGGCGTTTGATTACATATCTTATATAACTGAGTAACATATGATATATTTTATACCCATATTCCGATGGGAACGGAAACTACGCGGGTGAAATCACGGGGAATAGCTAGTAGACTATAATTATTTTCATCCGAATGCGTCAGATGAAGAGTATTTATTTGAATCTCTTCAAGTTTTACACGCAGTCGAAATTTTTGGTGTTTTAATATTTTGGTTTTAATATTTAAAAATCTGACAATTTCAAAAAGGAATAATGAAATATTGTTGCAAATAACAAGTCTTTGGATAGATCATATGCATGAATATGTACTCAAGTGCTTATTTATTACACTGACACATTTTTAATTCGCTTGAATATGATTTCTAAATCAGTATAATATGAAAGAATATTAAAAATGTTATTTTACGCATGGAATTTGCTAATGATTGGCAATAAGTCTAACATTTAGTGGGTTGAGTCTATATCTTATTTTAAATATAAGAATAACGATGAACACGAAATTATTCCTTATCGACAATACTTAGAGTCTATAATGGCGATACATGCTTCGTTGATGTATTGACCTGGTGTCTGTTAAAAGATTGACAGCTTACAACATGGTCGCCATGATACCTACGTTTAATAAACATTAAACATTCAAACCTTAAATCTTTTTACAAATCTTTTTATTTGTTGCTCATGTGAAAGTTTAACAGCGATGTTAGATAAAAAGTTTAGTTATACCTAGTAAGAATAAAACAATTTCTTCCCTTTGAGATTTGACCAATGCCAGAAATATCAATTCATCACATATATTAAACGTCTACTTCTTTCTAGGTAAATTTTTGTAGACTGCTCAGAACCTGGAACTCTGTGAACACAAGGGAAATTAAGTATTAGATGGCATAGTCAAAGGAGTTAGTACTTTCTATGATCTATTAAAATTAACATTTGCTATGGAAAATGTACTGGTATTGACCTGTCACGCCATAATTTTTAGTACTTAATTGTTACATTTTTTAAATGTTTTATTAATTTCACATTATGTTTTTGAATTTGATTTAGTTGATGGACTATTTCTTCGAAAATTTGAAGTACAATAATTTTAAAGATAAATGTGCATAAGTTTCAAATAATATGCGTAAAAGGCAAAGCAATTGCTAAGTACAGACAGTAGTATTCAAGTTAAAGTGATATGGTGGTAGTCTACCTGGGGGAGACGCGGCGTAAGTACCGTTACGGCAACTAACGATTCCAAGAAGGTCATGCGCTCTAACTAAAGCTGAAATTCCATTTAAATTTTTTGCTGCGCCCGCGCCGGCACTGCTGCATCGCTGCGACTGACCAAGGCTGAGTGGATTTTTTCATACGACTCTCGGGGTAGCGTCCGACACAGTAATAGATTTTATTTAGTAACAGTGAATCTAAAAATAGCTAGTGGCTGAAAAAAAATAGGTATCGGTGCCTTGAGGCTCATATCAGAGACAAAGCGAATATACCACATTTTTTATTATTATCTTCATCTTTAGCAGTGATAGCCTTACGGTTAAAGAGCCTGCTTCACATGATGAAAATCAGTGAGGCTCGGGTTCGAATCCTGGCATACCTTTGTGTTTTTAAAACTTACGCACATATTTATCAGTAAAACATCGTGAGGAAACCCGCAGGTCCCAGAATTAATTCTGAGACATGTGTAAATAGACCCGGTCTGGCGATGGGCTCACCACCTATCACGTTTAGGGGTCCAATGTATCTCGTAAAAAGTGGGTATAGCCAGTAATAGAATACCTCTGCCCATCCCCTCGGAGATAAAAGGAAGGAAGGAGATTATTTATTTTAATTTTATTTTTATCTTCATCGACACGATAACATGTCTCATATTCCAATATGTTATAGTCAGAGGAATTATCGGGTGTGTGTATGTACTTACGTAGGTAGATTAAGCGGTGTATGTCGCTATAGAATGGTCTTCATCGTCGGAGTATTAAGGGCTATGTTTTATCTGAGTCCAAAATCTTTTTAGTGACTTTTACGAGTAGTCGGGTTTTCTGCTTCAATTGTTAATGTACTTGTTTGTGGATACAAATAAACCTCATTAGTAAAACCAAATGTCAAAACATCCCAACCGTTCTGTTTAAAATTCGAAGCCAAAGTTCAACTTCCACGACACTGTTATCTATTCATATATCAGTCAAACGAACGCTGAGCTAATCCCACACGTGGTGACGCCACCCACTCGCCGATATCTCCAACGAATCGGCGTTTAAACCACTCAGTGACAAATGTGACCAAATATTGACAGCGTGCAACATAAAAACAAAGGGACCGCCCTCGATGCGGTTGGTGTCAATCTCAAGAACAAATACCGAATGTTTGCCGAACGAATTACGTGACAACTTGTTTGGTTGTTTGTTGACACTGGTTTGGAGAAATTAAATTGCGACACGACAGAAAAAAGGGCTTGGGTCGGCGGATGTAAGCTGCCATCGGCAGATGTAAGTATGTAGTAAGTTCTTTTAATAGTTTGCGAGCAATCTGATATGGACCGACGAATGGTTTTAGGTGGCGTTACTGTATTGGTTATTTTTACATAGCGGCTCGCATGGGAGAATGAATTTCTTACATTCCCATCTGTTTGGTAAATAGGTTTATATTTTAAACAACCAAAATCTTTTGTAAGTATGCTTCTTATCCTTTCCCTTTCCCGTAGGAATTTTCACAAAATTAAATCCTTTTCTAGAGATTACCTGCAATACAATGTATAAGGAAACTAACTCGCCAAATTTCAAGTTTCTAGTTAATGTTATAGAATAGTTTCATTTTTTATAGTTCACTGATTTCGGGATAACTGTTACTCAGTGGTATTTCGCTTTATAAACTAAGTCATATTTTAGCTCCTGATGAATTTTGGTATAGAGACATATGCGACATACGATATGCGAAACCATAAATTTAAAATTATCTTCTACTATATAAAAATAAGTCGGGTTTTCCTTCCTGACGCTATAACTCCAGAACGCACGAACCGATTTCCACGGTTTTGCATTTGTTGGAAAGGTCTCGGGCTCGGTGAGGTTTATAGCAAAGAAAATTCAGGAAAAATTTCAACAGAAAATCGGAAAAATATTATAAGAATTGCACCCGTGCGAAGCCGGGGCGGGTCGCTAGTTTATATTAAATCTATGGAAGAAACACATAGTTCCGGGGGGATACAATTGAAGTGACGTACACGGAGAGTCATGGACGACTGCTAGTATGTAACATAAAATGCATAAAAATAAGTAGGTAGATATAACTTCCTATTTTTAATGAGTCTTAGCACTTTAAACGCCTCATGAAGTCATGACTCATACTATATCCCTGGCACAATTTTCAAGGGTGTCTGCCAAGAACGCAGTTAGTATAAGGCTTAAGTTAAACTGACCTATGTTTAAGGTTAAAATGTATAGGATACCTTTACATACTTAAGTCTTTCAACAGAAATCCTATATAGCTATGACAATTTTAATCTGATTTTGTCTTCAATCCTTCATACTAAATATAGCTGGAGGTCGTTAACATCACAAGGTTTCTGTAAACGTGTCCTGTGTTCATAATTCTGCAGTTTCTGTACCTACTCGTATTGGATATTGAAGAAATAACTCTCCATCTAATTCAGTCGTGTCAAAATATTATAATAATAAGTTGTTTTTGAAAGAACCAACATAAAATAATATAACTCAAAATCCAATTTTGTTTTATAATTTAAAAAAAATAAAAAAATATATCTATTGAATTTTATCTGATAATTTTTGTATTAGGTAATAATTTTAGGTGTTTCTGCACATTATGCTGGATTAAACAGTTTCCTATTAGTACATACATACATACATACGCTCACGCCTTTTTCCCGAAGGGGTAGGCAGAGACAATAGACCGCCACCTGCTACGATCCTGGCACACCTCTCGCGCCTCATCCACAGCCAATGTTTAATTTTAAAAGTAGAAACACGTAGAAATGACAAACTTAGAAATGTAGAAATAACATCTTCCAGGGAGGGTTCTTTCATTGTCATTTCATCAAACGAAGGTGGTTGTATGTTATTTCAAAAAACTGACCCTACAACTGTAAAATTAGAAGGGCTATAAATAAGTAAGAAAGTAAATAAGTAAGTAAGTAAGTAACAACTCTTTATTGTACACCAATAAAACATATGCAACAAGTGACATAGTGATACAAAAAAGTACAATGGGCGGTCTTATCGCTTTAAGCGATTTCTTCCAGACAACCTTAGGATGGATGTAACTGAGATAAACAGATAATAAGATATCTAGATAAAAATAAAAACTCACTTCTTGTATCCCTGAGAGTGGGTTGGTCAGGGTAGATTGAGGGTATCCCAGAGGTATTCCATTTGTGGAAGTACCCACGTTTCACCAGTACATTCTTTGGACCCATAATAGTGACAGTTGGTGAGACCATCGCCGGACCGGGGTGCTGTTACACATGTCTCAGAATTAATTCTCGGACCTGCGGGTTTCCTCGCGATGTTTTCCTTTACCGTCGAGCTACTAACGGAACTAACCTTTGTACGTAACCTTTTTGAAAAACTCCTCCAGTACATGTCAGGATTTGAACACGAATGAGAAGCGGGGACTTTAACAACTGTGATATTACTGCACTTTAAATGAGATAGTTTACTAAATACTTTTAAATGCATAATTTAATAGATTGCATCAAATGTGGTGTAGTTACTTAACAGAAAATTCAATATTTTAATGATAACTTAATAATTGAAGTTGATCCTTTTCACGATTCTATACTATGTCAAAGTTATTTTAAGGAACCTTCTTTTCATGTTTGTGTACGACTGTATGAGTTCTAAAAAATTCAAATATGGTGTCGACATAAAGTCTTACTATACTTTGTCCTTAGTCCGGTTCTTTAAATTTTTTTATTCCAGTTTTATAAACTCACAGTTTGTCACCTTTCGGTGCCAAACCGCTGAACCAATCATGATACAATTTATCAAGAAGATGTTTTACATCTTAACAAAAGACATAAAGCTACATTCCACCCCGGAACGGAACGAAGTCACAGGCAAAATCTATTTTACAATAACAGAAACAAAGAAATTCTCGGTAAACGAAACGTGTGATTAGAAAGTAACCAGTGTACAATCACCGCAATGACATGTCGAGCCGTGAGAGACAATGCGGTGGCCGCGTGGGAACACCGTGATTACACCCTCGGGTCGCGGGTTTGACTCCCGGGTCGCCGGCCTACGCCGCGGAACGGGGGGTGCGAAATGATCGTGCCGACATCCGGAACAAGCATTTTTATTATTAATGTTTTTGGGAAATTTTGGAGAGTTATGTTAGATCTTTTTGTGCTGTTATAATAATGGTGAATGCACGACTACATTTATACATTTTTACGAATAACCAAATATATAAATACTTTTGGGTAAATATCCTGTCAAGTAACGGAATGCCGACACAATATTAGTATCTATTGACCTTGAACGCCAACCCGTGGGACGGTGAATCTTTATGGTACTATTTATAAGATCACAATGCTGACTTTTGATTATACATGTGGAAAATTACATTGGCTCAGTATATTTTCCATTGTATATTTTACTGGATTTAAATTAGTTTTCTGAATAATATTAAACTAAGCTATTTAATAACTTTTCTTCCTTTTTGTTGCACGTTTTTCGATAACAGTTCCGTGTGATACTAGCTAAGTGTTCCTATTTTATATTTATATATGAATTACAGTAGCAAATTATGTTTTCAACGCACGAATGAATATTGCTCTTCATCAGAACGAGTTTTATAGAAGTTCAATTTGGTAGTATACTCTTGCTAATCATGTTCAAAAATCTGAATAAATTTAATAATCACAAAACATAACTAAAGTCCAAATTAACCAAAACAAAAACGACTGTAAAAACAAGGACCCAAAGCTATACCACTGTTCGTCGTAAGTGTCAAATGTGTTAAGGTGACGAGCAGTAATATAATTTTGAACGCTTGATTAGTGATAATTATAAGTTGACAATTAGATCAGTGGCATATCACTGCACATCACAAACTATTATTTTTGGGCACCTATTTTTGGTTTTAACGGTAGTTTAGTGTTGGTGCTCTCGGGCCTTACTAGTATTAGTGGAATGTTCACCTCTATTTGAATTTGAATTTCCTTAGTATCAAAATTTCTGCAATCAAAGTGTTCACGTTTAGTAGTAGATTTATAATATACACTTGGATATATAGATTCAAGGTATTTTTTTTTAATATAAACATAGTTACATACAGGTAGCTGCCAGAGATATTCGATTCTTGGAAATGCCCGCTTTTCAGTGGTAAATCCACAACTTATAATTACTTATTCAATTATCATAAAACAGAAGTGCGAAAAGTCCTACCTTTTTCTGGAGATTTTGTAGCACGATGTTTATTTTCAGTATTTTTATGTAACCGATAAAACAGTTCCAACCATTTCAGACCGACATACATTAGGTATACAATAGATAACAGCAACTTGGTCCGGCGATGGGCTCACCGTCTGCCACGCCTAAAAAAACTCATGCCTTTTATCCCCGAGGGGGTGGGAAGAGGTATTCCATTTCGGAAAATACCCACTTTTCATGAAAATATTCAACGACTAGGTATCCCCAAATATACCGGGTATATTCAGGAATTCATATATCTGCCGAACTCCTGGAGGATAAAGACATGACCATATTTATTTCATTATACATAGGTCGTACCACGGCTATAATTGCATATAGACATGTATAATATGTTTTTTAATTAAGTATTCTAATACTTTATTCTAATTCAGTATGCTATAGTTTAAGGGACGAATGCATCAGTATGAAGTTTCATTACGCCAGCAACTAAAAACGTAAAAGAAAAACAGCTGCATAACAAATAAAAGTTACAATGTACTGTACTCTCTACAAATGTTTAGTGAACAGCTGTAATTTTTTTTGTAATTTCTGTTTCATGTATCTAAAATAGCTTTTGTAGTAGAATACTTAATTTCTTGATTACCTACCTTCATAGATTAATGAGTACCTACCCGAAACTGAAGCGCATGTATGAACCGATTCATGGATGTAGATGAAGCTCGAGAGGTGTGCCAGGTTCGTAGTAGACTGTCTTTGCCTACTCCACGAGTGAGCTGTTACGGGTTGATGATGATGAAATTAGAGATTTTATTAAATTTTAAAGAGAAATTTTATGATAATAATTGATAAAATTTTATGATTTTCTATAACAGACACACACAATATTGCTATATTTGGAGGTATCAGAGACAAAAATTGAGTAGCAATAACTTTTCTCTCGACTTATTTGATACTCAATTTAGAATTTAAATTGCTTTCCTATGATGTCCTAAAAACGAATTTAAAAAATCTGTTTCGTTGAAATTATCTAAACAAATGACAATACTGAAATTTTATATTCAAAACCCCAATCCTACACTCCTTAGTGACAATATAAGTAGTGTTTGTATGAGCACAGCTTAAACACTGGGGCGTGTTTTAGCGGATTAAGTGACGTCATCCCCTGGGAGGAAAAAGTTCCCAAATTCTATTAACTACTCGCCGGGATTTCATTAAACTCTCACCCCTTGCGTGTTGACAGTAATTGATTGAGACGAGTTGTTTGAGGCTTGACTGGTAGTTCATCACCATTTTTTTTGTAGAAAATTTATAACATTCTTCATACTTTGATGACTGTGTCTAAGAGTAACTTCATCTACACTAATATTATAAGAAGAAAAAAATTTATTTTTGTATGTTTGTTTCTAATAGGCTTAGAAACTACACCGATTTCAAAAAATCTTTGAGTATTGGAAAGCTACATTATTCCTTACTAATAAAGGCTACCTTTTATTTAGATAAAAGTAAGTTTTCAGTTTAAAATCTCAATATCAAAATCAAATCGGGAAAAGAAGAAGCGAGGGCGGACCGCTAGTACAAATTAAAATAATATAATCCTTATCAGAGCAGAAGTATTCCATCTTTGGAAATACCTACTTTTCATCACCAGTTTTTTGAGAACCTACATGTAGTAACGCTGGACTTAAACCTAGTTCTGAGACCTGCAAGTTTCTTCATGATGTTCTCTATTATAGTAGGTGATTCATATACTATGTCGTATAGCACAAAGCGCTCCTTGTATGACTTTCTTACAATTAAGATACTAAAGTCGTTGTGACGTTTACCGCTTAGACTTACAAAATGTAGTAATGTCTATGTTCGAATTTTAATATCAAACGTAATATGTTTAGGTATTTCTTTTGTTTCCGGCTTCTTTTGTTTTGAAGCAAGAAGTTGTCAACACTTTTAATTAATCGCCGGATTGTAATTATTTTCATTTACGTAAACCAATATCTTGAAGTTAGTGGTTAGCTAACTTCATACAAATATTTTATCTTTTTTCTTCAAAGCAATATAATTTATATAAATAACTAGCGACCCGCCCCGGATTTGCACGGGTGCAATGCTGAATTTTATTTGCTATAAACCATCCCTGGACCCACTCGAACCCACACAAAAAGTTACATCAAAATCGGTCCGGCCGTTCTCGAGTTAAATCGTCAGGAAGGAAAACCCGACTTATTTTTATATACTAGTAGATTGTGAAAAGATTTTCCCCGTAAAGATGAATATTTCGAACAATAAACTAGGAGAACATAAGTTACTTATTAAAATTCTTGTTAGGCTCCCCTGATTGATGTCCAAAAATAAATTGTGGTATTTTACAGCGATGCCGATGGTGCAATTACAGTGCGCCGCTCGTTGATGTCTTTTATATGGCGCTTTGGTGAGATGCCTAATTGATGTGTAATTTAAAAGCAAAGTTTATTACTTGTGCTTCTGTAATAGTATGCTTATTACATGTGTAATTATGAAATATTTAAGATTTAAAAAAATATATTTAATTTAAAATCATATCTCATATTTTTAAAGTAAAGGGTTGACTTAGGTATATTTTAATAAATAAATATTGGAGTAATTACTATTACCACTGTAATCAAATAAATATGTGGTCAAGTTATTGGTCTTTCAACAAAGTAAAAAGAAATACTATACAGCTAATGGCTGTATTGTAGGTAAATGTGACGAATTTAAGAAGACCTTAATTATCAAAGAAATATTTGATAACAACATAAGATTTCAGCAAATATCTTTGTTTTTAGTTACTCAGTCAGAAAATGAATTCGGGGTGACTAGATGATGATTCACACCAAAGGAATCACTGAGATAACACGAGTATTTTATCAATTCTTAAAGAATGTGGAGGTAGGCTTTTAATATTTTTTTCTTTAGTTCCAAGAAAAGAATATTACCGAAGCACTCATTTTGTGACTCAGAATGCTACGCACTAGGGATGAACAAAACAACAAATACAATTTTAACGCGTCGTTTATTGATAACTTCATTTTTTTCTTCAATATACTTTTGTGTCCACTGACTATATAACACTCACTGTACATTTTCGTATTACAATATTTAGTCTTTTAGGGCTTAACTTTCGTTATGATAACAAATTTTGTACAACGCACGACGTGTACGCGAGTGGCGCCGTGGCACGACTTAGCGCTATCTATCTACTTTACCGACTAACTCCAAATTCAACTCTAGCCTTTATACTATATTTACAAATTGTTCAAATTTTTTTGGTATTCAAATTACCGCAACCACTCATCGTCTCTCACTCGACACCTTCCGTCCGTCCGCACTACACGACTTACAATATTTAACTTAAACCATGAAAAAAATACAATAATCGTAATATAATACAGAAAATTCATCAACAACATTAATTGAACTCGCGGCCGTCGGACGCGACGAGCCGAACTCGCTAAAGTTAACAGTTTGCGTAACACTAACAGCGGCTGTTTACAAAACAAATAAATGGACATACCCAGTAGTATGTACGGCCGGGAGATAACGATCACTGTCCTAGCGCGACAACCGTTTCGCGATAAAGTCACTGTACGCAGCGGGGGCTGCCGGCGCGGCGACTCGCCCAGCTCATAGCGGCGGGATGTCGATGTCGCACGCGAAGGGCGACTCTCAGATGAGCGGCATGGCTCGTTCGTTCGCCGCCGCGTACCTCTGCTCGTCGGGCACGTGGTACATGTTGATGATGTGGCTCAGGTCCTGCTGCCCGTACTCGCGCTTCATGGCGAGCTGCTCGTGCGCGTGGTGCGGCGCGAACTCACGCTTCAGCTGCGCCGGTGGCTCGTGTGAGGCGAATTCGCGCTTCATGCCCGGCGGGCCCGGCGACACCGGCTCCGACTTGGCCGACGAGCCGCTCGGCGAGTGCGATGCGCAAGAGGGAGGCAGCGCGTAGCCGCCGGGCGAACCGGGCCCGATGCCGTACGCGGAGGGGGACGGGGGCTGCGGCAGGTACGGCGAGCCCTGCCCGCCACCGTAGTAGCCGCCGCCGTAGCCGCCTTGCTGCATTTGTGAGACATCGTACCGGGGGTAGTAAGCCTGCTGCTGGTAGGCGCTCGGGTCGTGCATCATGTATCCGTTGGGCATGTACCCGTTTGGGGTCATCTGGTATACATCACGTGGCTGTTGCGCCGACGGCGCTGAATTTCGCTGCGCCTCCGACGCTCCAAGCAGTCCTCCGCCGCCGAGCGGGTACTTCTCCTGCTTTTTGGCGAGCGTCTTCGTTTTCCTCCTCGGCCTGTATTTGTAATCTGGGTGCTCCTTCATGTGAACGGCGCGCAGTCTCTTAGCTTCGTCGATGAACGGTCGTTTCTCGGACTCCGAGAGGTCTTTCCACTGGGCACCGAGACGTTTCGAGATTTCCGAATTATGCATCTTGGGATTGTCGGAGGCCATCTTCCGGCGCTGCCCTCGCGACCACACCATAAAAGCGTTCATCGGACGCTTGACGCGGTCCGTGTTGGAGTTCTTGGTGTTGTTGTTGTTGTTATTGGGCGGTTGATGGTGCTGCTGCTGGGGCTGCGCGTGATGCTGCGGCAGCGGTTGGTGGTGCTGGTGCTGCAGCGGCTGGTGCTGCGACAGCGGCTGCTGCTGTGGCAGGGACATCATGCCACCGAGCGCGCCCAGCGAGCCGTAGCCGTGCTGGAGCGCGTGGTGAGGCGGCACGTTGGCGTGCAGGCTGCCGCCTTTGAGGTCCGTCTCCATCGTCAGCATGTCGTCTTCCTGCGGCGCGTACAGCTTGGCGATCCTTCGTTCACCGTACACAACAAGAGAACTGTCGGTCGCTCACATGGACTCGCGGCGATGCGCGTCAGAGTTGCGACTCGCGGTACCGGTCTGCGCGGAAGCTACGTGCGTTGTGAGGAGGCTCGCTCGCCGGGCGCGGCGACTGCGGACGCTCCCCGCCCGGGCCCCCCCGGAGGCCCGCCCGCCCCGGGGCTAAGCCAATGGGGGCCGCGGCTGGAGCCCCGCCCCGCCCGCGCTCTCCCACCCGCCGAGGCCTGCATTTTTAATCGCGCGGCGAGCGAGGCGATCGTCCGCCTCGCCACCGCGCGCCGCCTCATGCAAATCTCAATTTTGTTTGCCGACGGTGGTTGCACCTTAGCTCACCTCCGTCATAGTTTATGATGACGGTAAACAAAATGCATGTTCTACCCGCTCTAAGATTACGTTATGTTTTATATATTATTATTTTAGTTTCTCTTATGATTATAGACCTTCAGAAAAAAATTAGGGTAGTAAAAACATTCTGAGTTTTTTAAGACAGACTAATATTAATAATTACTTACTTTAGACAATCCAGCCATTATCTGACAAACACACGTTTTCTACTTCGGCACGTAGCCTTCTTCAGGGGAGTTTGTTCAGCTGTTTGTGTGTAAGTTCAAGGCCCCTGCGACAATGTATTGTGCGGCGATGCTAGAACGTTTCCGAAAGAAAGAACCGCTAACACAATGATTCGGATAACACAGTTAATGATCATTCTTTTGCGCAGCTCTTTGTGGACCTGTTGTAATTTACCATTGACTATCCAATAACTGTATTACAATTCACAATGTTTGAATGGCTATTACAACTTGTTAATACAAGAATTTTGACAATGAATATGTTTACCATCGTTGTCTAAATGGAATTAAGATACAAGTATTGTTCCGTTCTACTCATAATAATGACCAAAACACGCTATTGTCTGTTTTAATAATTTTGTTTTTGAATGGGAGTATCAATTGCGACATATACTTACATATTTCCTTTCTGTTCCATGTAACTTAGTTAAATTGCAGATTATGACTTGTAAACATGAACTTTGTTGATGCTATTTATATAGTTATCTTTAGTACCTAGGTACCTATGGCAAAGTTTTCCCTTTGTGGTACCTATGACACGAGGATTTTTAAACGAGTTGGATTTTTCAAAGGTCCGAGATGCATCAGTGATGCAATTGTTTATGGGCGATGAAAATCATTCAAATAGTTACACTTCTTCTGGTGCAGTCGGGTAAAAAGTGGACCTATTCGTAAGTTCTTTATACCGAGAATATGGGTACCTATATAACATAACAGTTAAATATTATAGTACATAGGAAAATCGTTACCGGTATATTTTAAGATGAACCATTTATTAGATATACCTAATTATGTTTTATTTTTACTTTGTAATTTAGTTTATTGGTTTCACTTTCATCTGAAATCGCTCCTATCATAGATAATATTTATTCGTTCTATTATTAACATCATAGTTTCATAGGAAATTTGTAACTACCTACCAACAGTACTGATTTAAAAAAATATTCAACTAAGAATAGCTAACTTTCAGGTCACTTTCTATAATTGGATAATGTTGGCATTATTATGTAAAACTAGAATTCGTAATAAATTATTATTAAGACGGTGGAGTTCTATTACTGGGATAATTTGTATCTTTCTGTATATAAAATTACATCGTTCTACTTTCATAATTTGGTATAACGTAATATAAATTATATACAGGTAGATGTATGGTTAGTTGGGTTCACCAAGAATCACGTTTAAAAAATTTACTGTTAAAAAGTGGATATCCAGGAATGCCATACCTCTATCGACTTCCTCAAGGATAAACCGAGAGAATATTTATTTTTTTGCAGTTATTTTTAATATGTATTTACTATCATTATGTTATATATATTTAAGATATTAGAATAGGTTTTCTTTGTTTTTCTGTAAATTTTATGTTATTCTGTTGATAAAATAAATATATTTTTAATATATGCTGATATCTGTTTCAAACGACTATGTACCCACCTACGTTTTATATTTTGACTCGTATATAGTTTTTTAAAAATTAAGCAATTATACTTCTTTTGATGAATGTGTCATGAAGAGATAATAGTTAAGATTGTCGAGTGTAGGCTGATACATTTTGGGATTTTGTTTAAATTGAATTTATCATATTTTCTTGTGTTGTTTATAGTTCCTAATCAATCAGAGCTAATACGATGTGGGACTCACGGTCATTTTGTGGCAATCTCAAACTATGCAGAGCATAAAGTTATTATTTGCATAATAAGCAGAGCCTGAACTATGGGTAACAACTGATAAACATACAGATACAAAACTAATAGATCTATTACTTCAACATTTATTTTATTGAGGTATTTTGTTTCATTTTTTGGATGCGAAAGAATAATAAGGAATATATAACGCTAAGTTTGAAGTGACCACGTGGGCATTTTTGCTTACTAGTTAACTACTAGTATCTACTTTGTCGCTGTTAGATAACACTTTGTAACTACGTACAAAGGAGACGGTTATTCTCAGGTAGTTTCTAACAATACATTAGTAAGTAGTACACTTTTACTTATTTCTTTCTGCTAAAGGCTACTCCCTTGCCGTTCATTGTTTTAGTGGTATTTTATTGAGCGACTTCAAATTTTGTCTTTTGTCCTTATGGTAGTACCAATATTTTCTTTGCCGTGGTAAATATATTTCTTGTACAGTATTAAATGAATATTACTGTTACAAGGGGTTATTTTCCTTGTGGAAAAGCGACGCATACTATGACGCAAGCAACGGTGCCATTTATGTGCATACGAGCAGTGCCTCGCGGTTTCACCCGCCTAGTTCCGTTCCCGTGGGAATACGGGGATAAAATATAGACTATATGTTATTCTGATGTGTAAGCTATACCTATAACTATAAAGTTTCATCAAAATCTGTTCCGTAGTTTTTGCGTTACAGAGGAACAAACATCCATACATCCATTCATACAAACTGTATGTGTTGATTCGCACGACTAATGTTTTGTGCCTTTAAGGATGGATGTATTAAGGATAAAAAAAAGGATGGGTGGTAATAAAATATAAGTTCATTTACAGTTATTTATTACAAAACTTTACAGAAGTGTCAAAGTTAGTAATTAGATTACAATAACAAATTTAACTACCTACTTACATCTAGAATTAATATACTCATAATTTTGCGAGATTATATCATAACATAGTTCACTTAAATTTAATAACAAGAGTCTTAAAATTAGGGATCGGAAATACATCTTTTTTAATTAACTATATTAAACATAAGTTATAAAATAAAGAGCAGTGATAGCCCGGACGGTTAAAGAGCCGGCCGAAAATCAGTGAGGCTCGGGTTCAAATCCTGGCATGTACCAATAAGTTTTTCAAAAACTTACGTACATATTTATCACTAGCTCGACGGTGAAGGAAAACATCGTGAGGAAACCCGCAGGTCTCAGAATTAATTCTGAGACATGTGTAAACAGACCCGGTCCGGCGATAGGCTCACCACCTATCACGTTTAGGGGTCCAATATATCTCGTGAAATGTGGGTATATCCAGTAATGGAATACCTCTGCCTACCCCCTCGGGGATAAAAAGGCGTGAGATTATATTATTATTATTATTATATTATAAAATAAACACTAAAAAACATATATTTAAACTTATAACTTATACCTTTTGCGATTAAATAAAAAACAACACGGCTTTCCTAGCTAGTAACCTAAAAATCGATTTTCAAAAGTCACTTATCCTAGTCAATTTATTCGGTGCACGTAAAAATTCGTAGTCAACTACTTACAAAGTAGATCGCAGATAGGTTAGGTCCATTCTGCATTCAGACTACAAAACTGTCAGAGCGTGAAACGGTTTCGCGCTGGCTGGCACGGCGCCGCCATTTTGCTCCAGTTTCGATTTAATGAATCCCGGTTTAGACTCCAGCGTTAAATGCGGTACCCCTTGACATGTCCCCAGGATAATCTTTACTGTATCGGAGCTGGCTAGCTGAAATTCATTAGCAAAATTGTATTTCTGTATAACCGGATTTAACCGGTATTGGTGTTGAAAATTATAAGTGGAGATTTAGATTGTTTGATATGAAAGGCGATAGTGCCATATTATTATCTTTTTCTCCTATCCCTAATCTCAAATAAGTGAGCTCACTCATTTCATGGTGGAAACATTTTTGATACTACGGTATAACGATCTTGCTCTATTGTAGAAGCTACATGTCTAGCTAGAATATTAAGTCTTTTTGCGTGATCAATTATGTTTCATGATCATATTTAACTTCGTCAAGGCACAAATGGGTGATAAATGGTCTTACATTGAGTCTGTTTAGGTACGTGGAATTTTAAGAAATCATTTATAATTCTCTTTTAAAAAAAATGTTGCTATGAACTGTTTTTCAAATTAATGTACCTAAATTACCCATTTAAACGGAATTATTTAACATACTCTTCCTTAGGTTTAGTTTATTTTATTACACAAAATTAATTCAGGATGCAGATATAAAAACATAGATCCATTAGGTACACAATAGGTAAACATAGAATAAGAGATTATTTTTAACCAGTAACAGATTTGCTACTACCTCCCTTTACAAACACAACACTCGAGCGTACCATACAGATAATTAAATATGCTTACAAAGTGTAAAACTTCAGCTTCCAAGCCCTCACGCTTACGTACAACAGGAACCACTACAACGCATCAAACTTATCCAATAATTGCCAGAGTAATGCTTGCGTTAAATAAAAAGTGCGCATCAAACACTCTGCTCGTCGTAATTGGCGGCTTGGCGCGAGGTGTCACTAATGACACCGCGGCAACTGCTGCGAATTTATTAATTATCGCGCCTGGTAACACCGCGCCGCAATATGGCCGCCGCATTGTTGGCGGGAACATCAGCGTTTTAGTTCTTGGGTAACGCACTTTAATTTAATTTTAGAAATTGTAAATGAGATTACAAATAGCATTATTTATAATTATATTATCATAATTTAGAAGGATTTTTGATAATAAGAATCTTGAATTGGAACACAAATATTATAATCGAAACGTAGTCTTAAAGAGAAGATAATTGAAGAATTCTATTGTAACTATAGTTACGTAATGTAGGTACGAGTATACAAAACTATTTATTTTGGAACTCAATTCCGTACTTTGGCCTACACGTTGCATGTTGATGAGAGCCAGTATTGACAGTATTAGACTGGACACGAGAACTGGACACACAAGAGCGCATACGTAAGTGCGAGTTATCATCTCTCCTTCGGGAGGAGTCTTGCCACCCCCTACAGAGCGCAGTAGCCACCAAAACGTGCTAGAATTGCCGTTTTTAATAAAACAAGATTTTTTGCTATTTACTACAAAATGGATTAGGGTTCATTGGTAATAGGCTTTTTAACGGGATAAAAAATAAAGTAGGTAATAAGCATAGGTGGTTAATCGCATTTTTACGGGTTGATTTTGAAAGCGACTTGCATTAATTTTATTAAAAAGACAATGCATTATCTACTTACGGAAAACGACATTTTTTGACGAAAAATTTGATCGGAGATTTGTTTAACATTTTTGCAGTAGTTATTTGGTAATGTTGGTCAAAAAAGTTTTCGCAGCTTATTTGAAAATACCCTATCAAAGCAGAAAGTTACTTGTGTATTATAAATCTAACCTAAGATTTTTTCTCATTCTAGGTGAGTTAGGAAGTAGAGCTCCTTTAAATTGTATTACTTAACACCAATGATATTCTATATAAATATACATAGATGCGATGCAGTCTTCAGATACAGCAATATAACTGTCAGCTAATTACCCTAGTAGAGATTTGCACACGCACCTGTCATAGGGAACTGTCTTTTTTCTTAACCGTTAAACATGCAATATTTAATTTAATTTTGTGGTACGACGACTGGTTTAAATATACGATAAAATGAAATCGTGATGTCTTTCTTATCAAAACGTGATACAACTGGTACTGTTGCTATTTATTTAGGCAATAGAGGTTCTAGCAGGCGTCCTAGTGGCGTTGGCCGACTGGATCCCCTTTTATCCCGTTCTCATTGGAATTTTGCAAAACCATTTTTAGTAGATGTTTACATTGTAAAGGAACCGACCTGCCAAATTTATTAATTGTAATTAATGAGTAGGTGGTATTTCGCCTTTACATATGTAAATTTCATTGTCACTTGAAACACTAATAAAACACGCTACGTTCAATTTACTTAAAACTCAGTCACACTTGAGTAGGCCTAGTCCATACGTGGGGGGGCGGATGACCGGGTGGGGGAGGGTCCTCTTCCGGCCGCTGTCTCCGTCTCATCAGGCCTATCTTGGAGGCGAGCCGGCCGCAAATTAAATAGTAACGTGTCCCCATATCTATATGTACCTACATACACACATACATATTGGTATATTTGTAGGTTTACGAGTGGAGAGATGATATAAACTCACTGCGAATCATGTCATAACAAATTAATGGAAATATTGGGACCAAATCAAGGAAGATATTTGAGATTGACTCTCTTTACAAAGTGATCCATGACGGTCGAAATAACGTAATAAACAAAATTAAACCAAGCAACTATGGCTATATTTCAATACCAATTATTGACAATATTACCCTCTTTCTGATGCAGTAGGAAAACAGCAAACAGAGTCCTTTTATGAAAAAATTTCTGATTTATGCGGCATGTACTCTAACTTCTATATATTATAAATAAATAATTAAAATAAATAAATAAATAAATAAGACGTTTATTCATTCACACAATGCTACACTAGACTTTACTAAAAACTTAGTTACTAGAAAAAAACACAATGTGAATGAAACGGCTAGAGTCTCAGCACAATTGCTGCTTTTCAGACCCTGCCCTAATTTAAAATTATTCTAAGTATGCTTTATAACAGTTTTTGTTTGCTGTCTCACGCTTCTAAATATACAAAGTGATAATTAAAAGAAATATAAAAAAAATAAGTGTTGTTCAAAGACAATAGAACTACTTATTTCTGGTTATATGGCAAATACTTTAAACTCGACGAATGAGATGAGACCGCGTTACACTGAAAGAGACAACTATCAAATACGCTATATAGATAGTATACAGTATTTTTTATTTTTGATTTAAGTTAGACCAACAACAAGAGGATTTCTGAACTGATAGAAGCCATTGCTTGCAGTATTTTTTAAAACTATATAGTGACACGGAACACTTGACTGGAGGGGGGAGATCATTCCAACACTTTACTATACGAGTAGAATCTACTTTTTGCCTTTGATATTCTAGCTCAAACTTATAAATTAAGTTAATGTAACTTAAATTACTTTATTAACCTTTATGTTGTGGATGTCCAATTTTGAACGAAGATTACTTCGAGTTTAGAATATTATTTTTAATTACTTATAGAATTCAGTAACATTGAGCTTACTCAATGTTACTGAATTCTATAAGTAATTTGAATCGAATGCTAAACTACAAATATATTTTCGAAAAGTATTGTATTCAGGAGACTATAAAATATGAGTAGCAGAAAATGATTAACTGTTTGAAATTTTGTCTGTAGACATATGATACAAAAAACACGACAAATTCGGTTTTAGATTTGAACATTTAAGTTTTGAACAAAACTAAGAAGCAGTTTTACATAAATCTGAACTCGGACAGTCGCGAGCAGAAACTAGTTTATACATAAAAGGTGATTGGCAGCTCCTTAAACAGTACTTGTACTTGCAAATATAACTTTTGATGCAGTGTCATACAAAACTCGGCAATCATTGGATTCAGTAGTTTTTACCTACGAGCAATCGAAAAACATTAATCACTTTACATCAGTTTCTATTTTAATTACATTAATTTACCGTTTCAAAGATAAAGAAAGTTGATTCGTATCTCCAAATCGAAGATAGACCTCTGACTTCTACCAATTACATGCTTTGTGGAGGCATCAAGCGCATAAATTGATGAGTACAAAATATTTTTATCAAAACTATGGTAAATACATTGCTGAGTCACTGTTTATTAAAAACTAAATAAAAACCCATTATTAATTGCAACGTCAATTTTATATAACCCCTATTTGATTTTGGTTCCAAAATAATAAATTATAACTTAAGGAGTATTAAACGGTTTTTGGAACAACTTTCAACTTTAAAGAGAAGAAAACCTTTAAAGCAAAATATACTAATAAGACTAATAAGACAAAGGTCTAATAAGAATAGTAGAATATTTATACAGCCACCATCGTCACAAACAGTTTTAGATTAAAACATAAACGCTATGTTTTATTGCTAGTTTTCTTACTAATACTTGCCTTACTGTGTGTACATACGCATTTGTTAAGTTAATAAAGAAGAACAGCTTACTCTACACTAAATAAACCACATACACTTAAAATCCAATACATAAGTGTCCGCTAAGACGTTTTGGTACTCTCAACAGTTTCAACACAGTTCGGAGTCAGCGGCACACAGCTACACGTACATATAGCACGGTCAGCTGACTCGCGGCACTCGAGCACCTCGCACCATCCACTAAATGCGCGCGCATCGCAAAGCACGCGAAAAAGCACGTAACTGTCAAAATTTCCGCGAGGAAAACGCGCGTTTTCCGCAACTAAACGTGCGAACGTCGCGCTCCCAATGCCCAGACTAAACGCGGGCCGTGAAAAAGCACCGCCACAACGACGACCGACAATGGAAAGCGGTAAAGAATCATAATAATAACAATGACAACAATGTGAGATGCTATAATAAAGAGCCCCGGCATTGTGCTAGCCTCGGCGTTCGTTCGAAGGGTCGCGGGAGATCGATACTCGGCGGATTGTCTGCGGATGGCGTGCGTGTGCCTTTGTCGGCCTCGGCCTCGGCCGCGGCGTCCTGCCGGCCATTCATCGTCGCCCGCGCTAATCGACTAATTCTTTTCAACAATCAGATGTTGAATTAGGAAAATGTTGCAATCTAATCAGATAATCATAATCTACTTAGACTAGCTCTAGGACTGATTTGAATCTATTTACGCTATTTACCGAGACTTTTTTCGCGTTCCGAGATAAAGAGTCTTCAAAAATCTTTCTCCAAGTTAAATCCCATAAAGATCCTTCCAACGACTTACCCGTAACAAACATAGACATATAGAGTTACTTTCACAATTATAATAGTTATTGGAAAGTAGAAATTTAAAAAGAGAAGCTACAAAATCTTTATTTAAAATAGCCTCCAGGAGATTAGTAGAAGACTAACAAAAGTAAAAGTTAATAAACATACATTGCGAGTTCACGATGTAAAAAGTAAAAAACCTCGGAATCCAAGAGTTTCGTGCCACGGCCGACTAAATTTCGCCAGACGAAGGTGTGAAGTGGCGGCCGATAAAACATCTGGGCTTAATGTAATAATCCGTCGATCGCCGTTATCATTAGTTCGATCGCACACCTCCCGCCGGCCCGCAGATTGCCTGCGCGCACTCTCTTACTGTGGATATTACTTTAATCAAGTTTTTAATATGAAAATGTTTATGCGAATGAGAAACTTTAGAGCGCTTTGATTGAAGAAACGTAGCTGCTGATGAAACCGGTCGTAAATTTAAAGCTCCTTTTTCTTATTTACTTGTAAAACATTCTTAATACATATGACTATAAAAATGCATTTGTACCTACATAAAATAGTTTCGATTTGAGTCTAGAAAATTAGAGACAAACTGTCATCATCATAAAATTAATAGCGTCATCATGATCATCATCAGTACATAGCGTAATAAATGACACATTACTTGTCAAGTAATAGAATCGGTCGCAACTAAAACTGACCGTTATTTCTGCCTTGGGCAAATTCCATATCAATTTTGAAAATCTTGACATTTTCGCTATAGTACTTTGTACTATCATGATCACAAATAAAGTTAGTACCTATATTAGGAAACCATTCTCTAATTACTATAATAAAGTTAACTATAATATTAAAAAACGTCTAGATGGAACCTTAACCTAAGCTTTTCTCACCCTTTGACCTACCTTTGAAATAATTTATATTTTAGATTTCCATTTATTATTATTTCAGATTATAATGGAAGTACCAACTATAAATTGAAATTGGCAAAAGTTTTTAAGAGAGAAATAATATTTAACTATTGTGCCGTTAAAATAATAGGACTTAAGCCATGGCATAAAGGGAATCCTATTTTTTTTACAGAGCATGCCTTTTTTATAGCTATTGGACAAAACAATTGTTGATAAGAAATATTATCTACAAATTAGCGAATGACTAGCGGCGTTGCCCGCGTTGCAAACAGTTTTTTTCCGATCCTTCTTTCACTTCATTAAAGGAATCTTTGTGCAAAATTTAATTCTTCTAGACCCTGCGGATTATTGAGCGTTTATCGATCAGTCAGCCAGTCATCTATACTTCTACACTAGTATTATAAAAAGAAAAGATTTGTATTTTTGTGTGTTTGTATCTTTGTTACGAATAAACTCAAAAACTAGGGAACCGATTTAAAAAATTCTTTCACCTATGGAAAGCTAGTATATCCTTTAGTAACATAAGCTATTTTATTCCCGTATTCCAACGGGAACGAGAACCGAGCAGAACATAGATTCTCCCTAGACTAGTCGCAGCCATATCCAGCTTATGAGAAGGTAGATATAATTGGTCGGCGCGGGCGCATAGAGCCCCCGCAGCGCGCGTCCATCACCCGATGCGCGAGCACCACAATTAAACTCCCTATCGCGCGATCCACTAATCCAATTATGTAACTGCACCTAGCACTTGCACAGTTGTCTTTAATCGATAATTGGTTGATAGAAAACTTAATGACAAACTCCGTAATCGTGATTTTAGATTGTTAGAGAAGAAACAACTTTCTTATTTATTGTTTTTTTTTGTAATTTGAATTTAGATAATATTGTTTGAGATATTATGTGTCAGCCCCGTAGCGTGAGCGAATAGGGTAGCAAACTGTATTGAAATTAATTTGCTAGTAATCATTTGTTAAAACATTGTCATAAAAAGGCACTTCTATTTTCAATTTACAGTAGTAGAGTGAAGCAATAAAGCACTAGAAATTTTGATGTCACACACATGGCAATATTTTCCATAGTAATATTGCATTTGACAGATCATAAAAAGTAAGCAGCCCACTGGAGAATTTGATGTTGGGGTCTTCATACTAAAATAAAAATCCTAGCCTAACTGCCCTATTCTGTTTAGTTTCAGGTAATAGTGAAAAAAGCTTAATGTAAAGTAGGTACTAAATTATATTTCCCCACTCAGTCCCAAAACACTAAACTGAGAAAACCGGAGTGTTTAATGCCACGCAGTATACACAAATTAAACAAAACCAATAAAAAATATAACCAGTAACATGTGACTCCAGGAGTTGTCAATACGCAATATTTCGATATTGAAACCCGTTTCAACCATTATTTACCCAATGTTGTAACTCACCGACTCATTATACTACCAATAAGTGTGCACGCTACATGATCGTAACATTTAAGCTTTATTTGATTAATGATTAAAAAAACGCAATAGTAATTGTCCACTACAATCGATGAAGTGGTTAACTTGAGCTTGCGCAACTATAGAGCTGACATATTGGAGTACAATACTTGAGCACTGATCAACGGGGTAGTGACATGATGATGTCATTTTTTTAAATGCAACTGTTAATTTACGCCGCCATTTTTAATTAAACGCGATGACTAAGTGCTGGGATCCATCACAGTCGGCACTCGGAGCCGATCTATTATTAATTATTATTTTGATCGATCACGCTTCGTCTTATTTCATTAAGGATCCAATGTTCGAATTTTTCTTCGTGTCGGACTCATTAATTGTGCAGTTCGTAATGACTTTGGATCCGGCATATGCATTTCTTAACACATTCTTTATATGGGTTTCGATAGCGTTTATTTAATATGTTTTGTTTTCGAAAAACTGCTTCTATTTTTTAATTTTTTTTTTAAGACGTACATTCTTAGTACCTACTGCCAAACTTTTAGAAAAGTTTATTAGTAGTCGGTTTCGTTATGGTAACTGTGCGCATGCTAGACAAGTTCCACCTGAAATGCTTGCGAGACATTCTCAATGTCAAATACTGTGATCGCGTGAGAAATTCCGGTGTGTTTCGACGTGCAAATGTTGGCGGAATTGAAGCGTACTTGAGGCGGCGACATCTCCGTTGGTGTTGACATGTCTCACGGATGTCTGACGTCAGGGTGACAAAACGCATATTATTTTCTGAACTCCAAGATGGCAAGAAAGAAGAAGGAAAGGCAAATCGACGCTGCCCCGATAATGTGGATTAAGTATTTGTCGCAGTAGGTATATGTACTTATTCCCAAAGAGCCAACTAAACAGAGATTAAATAATGTAGGTAGTTTAAAACAATCACCATTTTTAGGCCCTATAATATAGATTTATAGATATGTTAAACCAGAAAATAGGCAAGCAATTTCATCTTGCAACCAAACACATTATCAAGAAATATCCGTAAAAATTACAGGTGAGTTTATCCCTCAACGAGTAATTCGTTCCCGGCCGGGAACATTATCCTCACGGCCCACCGACTTCCACAGAAATCGATAATCCAATGCTTTTTTAGGATAAAGGAGAGATAGGTCTCCAGAAACAAAATGTGTCTATCCACCCAACACTGGAATCAAAGACGCCGCGGATTAGCCAACTATTTTTTGCGTGTACAATTTGAAACGTTTTCGATTTAACGAGAGATTTAGCGCATCTCGATATTTTTGGGCCTCACGAACAATGGGCTTCCGGGGACTGTTGCTCTTCAGATATTGCGTTTGAGGATAATCTCGGATCAAGTTTTCCTGGGAATCATCACTATCTCCAATCCATGTTTTTCAATAAAAAAAAACTGTTGGTATATTCAACTTCTAGCATTCCTATACCTAGTGGCATTGATACCGTTTTTTCTCGTTCCGATAGAAACTGCATCGTATGAGAAACCTGCCCGCCAAGTTTTAAGTTTGAAGGTGTTATAGTTTCGGATTTCGGATTGACTGTATGGGAGCTCACGCATTTTATCCCCGAGAAATACCCGCTTTTAACCAGTTTATTTTGTGGATATCCCAAATGTGAGATGTGGATAGCCCCTCGCAGGACCGGGGTCATATTACACATGTTCCAAAATCAATATTTTTATGGATTAACCATCAACTGATAAACGCCTGTATCCAGGTTATCTCCATTCAAGCTATCTCATATACACGATATGTATTTAACCAAGTTATTTTTAAATTTATTAACATTTAGTGCTGAACTGCTGAGACTACATCTTCTGGTAGCTAATTCCATGATCTGACCACTCTGTGGCTCAAGAAATTAAAATGTTTATTAAAATTTAAGAAATTACCAATACAAATGTCTCAAAAGCTGAATTTGTACTTTGAAAGGCTATTTCTATCCAACTTACTTTTAATTCTTATTACAGCATTACTTTAAAACATAAACAAAACTTTATTACATAAAGCTATAGTTGCAAACTAGCTCAATTTTAGTGATTACAATTAAAATTCCGCAGCGGAAGGAATATTCTGAACGTCGTTCGATAACTAACACCTACGTGAGGTCAGCATATTTTGCGGAGCGATCGCGGTGTGATACCGACGTATCGATCCTATCGGAGTGACGAAGCGATATCGGTAATTCGAACAGTCCATGAACTGTCCGGCTCATGAAGAAAGGGAATGCGGTTTTATACTGAACGTGTTAATTCAATTGTTTTTTTTAAGGAAATATTTGTATCATGATATTTGGTGAGCTTGGAAATAGAAAGTGGCTTACATAAATCGTGCCGGAATTTATAGTCAAAACTTCAATAGGTATATTTACGTTATCTGTGCCCCGAGATATCATCCACATGATTTGTGTTCAAATAGCCTATTTTATACCCCGAAAAGCAAGAATTCCATTAATGAAAGAATATTTCAAATCAGACGAGCGAGTAGTTCGAAAGAGCCTATTCATAACAAACAAACATACAAAAAATAATTTTCGTCTCAATAGTACGGGTGTACTTAGACCGAAACGAAGTCTTAAAAGTTTCTAATTAGTCTCATTTTAGATGTTTGTGTTAATATTTTTTAGATATAACATTGAATTAAAAACGCCAATACTAAACATTACTCTTTGCAGATTCTTTTAAGACAAATTGTTGTGTATATAAAGTTAAAATATATCTAAGTTAAAGTTACACAAAAGTCCATTATGTTTAAAACTCCCACCTCGTAATATCTTAAGTTTTGGTTATATAAAGAAAGAATCATCACTACATAGTATAAAACAAAGTCGCTTTCTCTGTCCTTATATCCCTATGTCCTTATGTCCCTATGTCCCTATGTATGCTTAAATCTTTAAAACTTCGCAACGGATTTTGATGCGGTTTTTTTAATAGATAGAGTGATTCAAGAGGAAGGTTTTAGTATTAGCATTGCACCCATGCGAAGCCGGGGCGGGTCGCTAGTTTTATATAATGTAATGACGTATTAAATTTTAATGATGTTGGTGTGAAATAACTTAGTCGGGTTCTTCAAATTTTTTTTTTAATCCAATAAACATTAACTTATCCTGCGAAGTTCATTCATTCAATCATTAGTAATAGAAGAGTTATAAAGATTTGAAAATTTTAAGGAAATTTGCTAGTATAGGATTCCATTTATTATTTACTGCGTACAACTCAGACCTTAGTAAAGTGATATGACATCATAACAATTTTACGTTAAAATATAGGTATAAGCGATTTTTTTTGTAGATCTATATCATATTGGCCCTTTAGCACTACATTATTTTCAAATGAAGAACACAAATTAACTGTATTAATTAACGGAACACGAAAGAGCGTATCATCATAAATAACAATAAGTTACTTCTCTAAGATTTTGACGACTCACCATGTCGATCGAAAATATTTGAACTATGCCCAACGATACTATCTGTGGTGCTACCTGCGAGGAATGTAAGGAATGTTCAGTTCGGACATAATCAAACGTTCGCACGCATGAGAATTAGCAAAAAATATTTCACTTATAGTTTTTACGCAATTCAATTGATTTTTACAAAGTTTTCTATGATGGAATAGCGAAATAATTGTCCAAATTTAAATGTTATAAAAGGTTTTCAAACTTCGGTAGGTAGGTACAATACTCCTCTATGACGTAATTAACGTAGTGAAATTAACCGATTTTGAAGCCGTCGTAACCTTTTACGGACCACAAATATTAATCAAAAATAGGTGAAGTATTTTTATGATATAGTTGAAATTAATGCGAATCATAAAAATATTTCCATAGACGAACCACAAACTATTTAAGCAATATTTAATTGTAGCTATTGTTAAATTTGTAAGAACTCTTGATACTAAGTATAATTATTTTAGAGCGGTAATTTTTTGTTAAACATTTTGAATTCTTGACAAAGCGATAAGTACTTGCGAAATTGATAAATACCGAAGTATTCGTAAAACAATATTTAATTCCACGTCCAAGGCCACCGCTACTATTAAATCAAAGTGACAGGTAAGCAAATAGAACAAAACTGGTCCTTCTTCTAGGAATCCCAAAAGTCCTTGCCCATAAATCACGAGGCTCCTGACAAATGGATTCTACGACTTTTTTCCCTCCTCTCATTTATTAATAGGGCAGAGAATGTTTCGGAAAACCAATAAAATGTGCCCCGTCATATACCTGTCCACTGGCAGACAGCATGGCATTGTTCCTCTACCCAGATTTTTTATTTTATTTTTGACGGCTCCCATCGGTAGGAAACTACAGGCAGGCTAACATTATGCACACAATTTGTACCTACTTATTACAAATTTTAATCATTTACCGCCACATTAATAGGGGTTGAATTATTAATAGAAAATTTCTTCATTATAATCGTGATTAGGGCGTTTCAAATTTAATAACAGTCATTATTTGGAATTGGTTATTATTTTAATTAACACGAAATTATCCAAGAGTAAGGTACTCGTATCTGAGCAAAAAAGTACAAGAAGCTACCTGTCGCTTTATCAATGAATCAAAATGTCATGACTGAAAATTAATGCCACTTTACGGTATCAAGATAGTGTATCCGACGAGTTTTAAGGAAGAAAATGGTTTCACTGATTTGTGTTGTATTTTTTTTCTAATAAGGTACATTGTCGCTCTAACTACAAGAATGAGTTAAGCCTCGCACAACTTGAGACGTGTAAATTTCGCGACTAACCTATTTCTATGAATGGATTATTTTTTGTCGGGCCGTGTCCGCGCGTACAAAGGACTCCTTCAAAGTATTTCGCGTGTGTGAAAGAGGAGCCATTCTCTCCGCCTTTAAGGATCGGAGCAAAAATAATTGTCATTTCCTGCGGCAACTGAGACATAAAGACCGCTGAATTATTGTTATTCGGGTAGCACACCGCCAAACGTGTCACGTCAAGGAATTTGAGATTTTTTCGACACTTTCACGTCGATTACATGCGACTTAAACGACGTAATGAGTGCGCTCGGGGTGTTTAATAACTCCATAGCCCTTCATTACGGCCGCGTCGTGACATATTTCACAAAATATGCGGGGAACATGTCAAAACAATTCCATTTGACGAACCCGCTGGCGAAATGTCTTCAAAAGAAAGAAGCAATTGTATTTATTCCAGAGTAGGTATTAACTTTGAAACACAGAACACTACTTTTTAAATAAAATCATTTTCTCATGCACTAAAATAACATAATAATAATAGGGGTAAGAAACATATCGACGCAAAGTACCAACAAATCGAAACATCTCAGAAACCGACACTTACTAATAATAACCGATGTCGGCTGTCAACTGTACCAAATGGAGTGCTACAAGCAATCACGGAGCAAATGAGAAGTTTTGGGTCACTACGCGTGCAGACCACCACATTACGTATGCTGTTAAGAAACTGCAATTCCGACCAAATCGAACCTTAACTGTCAAGGAATTGAGAATAAAATATATTTGAGCGAACGATCAGTATGGTTGTCCGATTGGCAAGACGTGGGGTAAGTTTCTGAGGGTAAGGAGCGTGGGAGGTCAGGCACTAATGGCTGTCGGTGACAGGTAATGCGAGATGCGAGACAAAGTGCATCGCACGACAATCGCCAGGCACCTTGATGGTTCGTAATGGTGCCAGCTACCTATATAGAAGTACTTACCTATCGATAAAGGCGAAATAGTTCAAACAAAGACCTTGTCTTACTTTTTACAAATATTATGTGTGATCTTAGTTTCTTACGGAAACACATAATATCTATCTTTAGCGACAACTGTGACAAGCATAATATATTGTATAGATAAAAAAGAAATGAAAGACTTCGTGTTTTTGAAATAGGAAAAAAGACACCCAAAAATGTTATAAATTTGAAAAAATACGAGAATATTAACCAAGGAATATTTGTATTTATAAATATGAAAAAAACTTTAAAGAGTAAAAAAAAACTACTTCAACGAATAGCGCTAAAAATATCATCGATGTATGTTTTAGAATTTTGTTGATTTTCTCTCTTGATTTTTTCTCTGTTGATTCTCCCCCTCTGAAATATGATCTACCAAATAAAAAAAAGAATTATCAGAATAGGTTCTTAATTGGCGGACTAATCACGTAACATACCTACACACACAAAAAATATGCAGTGGAATTGATAACATCCTCCATTCTTGAAGTCGGTTGAAAAATTAAAACTTTCGAAAAGATATTTTTTCGGCAGACTTTCCGAAGAGGTGTTAGATAATAAGTCAAATTTCATCTATGCCTATATATATAAAAGAAAGTCGTGTTTGTTACACTATTTATAACTCAAGAACGGCTGAACCGATTTGGCTGGAAATTAGTGGGGAGGTAGCTTAGAACCAGGAGAATGACAAAGGATACTTTTTATTCCAATATTCCCACGGGAACGGGAACTACGCGGGAACGGGAATGGGAACGAGAACGGGAACGCGGGTGAAACCGCACGGGGACAGCTAGTATAGATATAAAATAATAATTGATTAAAAACCTATTGAACTGTATCGGCATTTTTATGGGTACGCAATGAAATTAATTTGGAAACAGTTGATTTGTTCTTGGTAAAAGTTTGAGAGGATTCTTGAAATTTTGCAATATTTTTCCGATTTATTTGTAAGCGATTGGGAAGACATTTCTTTAATGTTTTGTAAAATCATTTTCATCATTCAGACTTCTTTTTTCTCCGTAACCCGATATCTTAAGCGACACCTGTGTAATCCTTTCATCGTACATAATATGCCCTTAATTCTGTTGATAAGGCATGACATCTAACGCCTTTGTGCTCTTCGGGCCTTTTTACCGTCAATTAAGGGTCGCCTTTGTCTCTTGACGGGAGATGACATACTTTTTTACGAACTTTTTACTTGAAAAAGTCGCTGTTTTGAATAGCAACATGATTTAGTGTGATACGTTTTGTTGTTTTGACGATTTATTGGAACAAGGGTGGCAAGTTTAAAAAAAATTTTAGTTCTTGTGGTTTATGAAAAAACTTATGAATGTAAATGGGAATTCAGGTGTATAGATTCTTTTTTCTACCTTTACTTCTATACTAATATTATAAAGATGAAATATTTGTATTTTTGTATGTTTGTTACGAATAAGCTCGAAGACTACTAGACCGATTTTAAAAATTCTTTAGCCAATAGAAAACTAAAAGATCCCTGAGTAACATAGATTATGTTTTATTCCCGTATTCCAACGGGAACGGCAACTACAACCGTTAGTAAATTATAAAGTGGGAGAGGTAGCATTTCAATGTAGATACTTTTCTACAAAAAAAGTTTGTTTGTCTTTTTACAGTATTTTTTACGGATTGCAATCGCATCGGTAGAACGAAAAATAAAATGTTTTTATTAAAAGAAAAAAAATATTTTATTAGAACACCTTGAATTCTTAAGACTAGAATACAATTCAAACACATTCCATATTTTATAAAATACAATTCAAATTTATTCCATATTTCAGTGTCCTAAAGGGACCTTTCTCAGCACAAGCTGCGGCGGTTTGTAAAACAAACAGCGCCACATCACAACAAACACTTTGTTGCAGATATCGTGAAAATTTTCATAGTTTCATATAATAAGATAAAGTAAGTTAAGTAAATAATGAGGTAAGGTAACGTAAGGTAAGGTAAGTAATGTAAGGTAAGTAAGTACGGTACGGGAAAGTAGGTAAGGTAAAGTAAGTAAGTTGAAGTAAGCAAGGTGAAGTAAGGTAATAGGTATGAATTGGGGTATGTGCTTGTGTGCTTGAGAGGAAGAAAGATAATTATGGCTATAGTTTGGGTAGGTTGCTTGGTTTTGTAGGTTTATCAAATGTTTTCTTAAATTTATTTTGAACGAGTTAACTGTTTGCTGCAAGAGTTGAGTTGTTGCAAGAGTGAGGTTCTTAATAAAAAACGTTAGGTTTACCTACGTGTCCAAATTAATGGTAAAGGTAGTTTCTTTTCGTATTAATCTTTCAAACAATTTTTTTTTATACTGCAGGCATGGTTTAGCACAAACTGGTCAAAATTCAAATTCAAAAATCGTTTATTTTCTATTGGTATTAAAATATACACTTAGAAACGTCAATATTTTATAATAACAAGGCACTCTAAACTCGTCCATGAAGATTGGCTAAATGCAAACAGCAGCCCATCTCCACCGACGAGCTGCTGGTTCCGAATGCAGTACCCCGAGAAGAGCCAGCAAGAAACTCAAGGGCAGCTCTTTTTAATCTCATGTCTTACTAATAAATATCGTTTACAATAATAATTATAATTAATAGCCTTACATAGCGTCGAGTCGGTTAATCCCATGCATGTTGGTCTACTAAGTAGTCTGTAATTTTATAGTAGCTTTTTTTATGTAATTTTTGCTTAACTATTATTTTAAATTTGTCAAGAGGCAAATTTTGTAATCCAATGGGAATCTTATTGTAAAAGCGTATACATTGACCCTTATATGATTTGGTAACTTTAGATAATCGACTAACACAAGCAGCCAGTTCATTCTTATTTCTAGTGTTTATACAATGTCTGTCACAATTTTTTTTGTAAAGTGATATATTCTTTTTAACATACAATACGTTTTCGTAAATATACTGTGACGCCAGTGTCAGTATATTAATCAATTTTTCCTTTAGAGACATCCTAGACCCCATTTTATAAATTGCACGAATGGCTCGTTTCTGCAAAATAAATATTCTCTGGACATCAGCAGCATTCCCCCACAGTAGAATGCCATATGACATTAAGCTGTGGAAGTAGCTGAAATAGACAAGTCTAGCTGTTTCTACGCTTGACATATTACGTATTTTTTTTACGGCATATGCAGCAGAACTGAGCCTTTTCGCCAACGTATCAATGTGCGGTCCCCACTGTAACTTAGAGTCTAGAGTTATTCCTAAAAATACTGTAGTGTTTACACATTCTAATTTTTCGTTTTTAACTGTAACTGAGTTCAAAGTTCGTTTAACATTTGGTAAAGAAAAATGTACACATTTAGTTTTTTTCTCATTGAGAAGTAAATTATTAACGTTAAACCAACTGACAACATCATTAATTGCACTGTTCACTTCGTCATAAGACTTAATAGGTCGTTTAATTTTAAAAAGTAGAGATGTATCATCTGCGAACAGTACAATATCATGTTGCACTCGGTTGGGTAGGTCATTTATATAGACCAGAAATAGAAAGGGGCCTAAAATGGAGCCCTGCGGTACACCAATACAAACCGCCGATCCAGACGATCTTGAACCGTTTACATCAACACACTGTATCCGGCTTTTCAAGTAGGACTTTATTAAATCAAGAGCGCGGCCTTGTACTCCGTAATGACGTAGTTTTCTGATGAGAATTTCATGATGGACACAATCGAATGCCTTAGATAAATCACAGAAAACCCCAACAGCATCCTGCGACTCCTCCCAGGCATCAAACACATGATTTACTAGCTCAACACCGGCATCGGTTGTCGAGCGACCCCTAGTAAATCCAAATTGCTTTACAGACATTATATTGTTGATAGAAAAATGTGCACTCAACTGATATAGAATAATTTTCTCAAAAATTTTACTAAGAGTCGGTAGAATTGATATTGGTCTGAAGTTAGAAGGGTCTAATCTACTACCGGCTTTGAATAATGGAATAATTTTACTATGTTTCATCAGATCAGGAAACACGCCATCATCAACGCATTTATTATATAAACAAGCTAGAGGTGAGGCAATTAAGTCTATTATGGATGATATGATTTTTACAGATAAGCCGTCGAGATCGGCAGTATTTTTCATTTGTATTGATTTGAATGCTTTTAGGATGTCCCAAGGATTTACATGATCAAATACGAAATTGCGTGTATTACATGCAGCGGTATGTTCTTGTAGTAGCGATTCAGCGAGTGCGGGTGACGAGTTAAGTGACTTGGTCGTCGAGACTGGAATATCAGAGAAAAAATTTACAAACACTTCAGATATATCTTTATCATTTCTTAAAATTCTATTGTTAACTTTCAAGTGAAAGTCAAAATGTTGAGATTTTAATTTTCCAGTCTCGCTATTTATAATTTTCCATGTAGTTTTTACAATGTCTGTGCTATTTTTGATTTTATTACTTACATGGTTAGCTTTAGCCGCGGTACAAATACGTTTAAAGACTTTTGAATATTGACGAACATAATTGCAAAAGGCATCACTAGTGTTATACGTCCTTTCCTCGTATAGTTCATATAATCTTTGTCTGCTTTTATGAATTCCCACCGTCGCCCAATCACTGAACATTAGGTTGTTATTGATTTTTACACTTTTTGTTTTAAAAACATTATTACATTCGTTCTTAGCTAGTGTTAATACTGACTTGTACAAATCATTAGGGTCATCACAGTATGAAAAATCTAAAAGTTTATTTTCTATGTTATTTCTAAATTGCTGAAGGCGAGTACACGTTACTGGTCTGTATTTAATATCTTTCTTTAGTGCCTTTTCAGTACACATCTGATAAGTTACCATCAGGCCACAATGATCTGAGGATAATTTATTAATTACGGCTGTATCATCAGGCACGAGGTTTGTAAAAACATTATCGATGCATGTTGCTGTGGTCGCAGTAATTCTGGTAGGCACTGAAAAAAGATTTACAAGATTATGGCATTTGAAAAATGATACAAGCCTACTACCAATACTGGATGAAGTATCTAAAAGGTTAATGTTAAAATCTCCACAAACAACAATGTATTTATTTTTATTGCTATTTTTACATATGGCTTCATCCATGATTTTCTCAAAGTGTTCATAACAAGAACTGGGGGGTCTGTACACGCTCATTACAATAAGCCGCTCGAGCTCTGTGCAGGCTATCTCCACAGATCGCTCAGCAGAGAGCCCAACAATGTCCGCGCGCTCTTTACACTTCAAACCGTTACGTACAAGTATTAGAGAGCCACCGCGTATCGAGGCCTCCCTGCTGAATGAGCTGCCAACCTGGTGGTGGGTAAAACCAAAAATGAACTGGTGTTTTTTTAGCCAGTGTTCTGTAATGCACATTATATCAATATTATTACAGTTCATAAATAGTTCAATTTCTAGCTCTTTACTTAACATACCTTGAATATTTTGATGCACCAGGTTTATTTTATTTAGGGTATTGCAATTTAATTTTTTACTTTTACTAGTAACATTTTTATTAATAGGACATGACGTATAGCCAGAGTTAATCTCTGTTGTCTCTATTTCTAATTTAAATTATTATTTGGAACAAATTCCAAGCTGTTACAATTTAATGTCAAATTATTCGATTGCCCAATAGGGTCAGCCGTCGGGTTAGTCAACGAATTGACTGAATTAGTAATAAAATAAGATAGCATATCTGCTAACTGTCGCGTATAATATTTAGGAAGATAGTATTTATCTTTGGTCAAATAAAAATGTTTACTAATAAAATTATTAGTGTCAATAAAATTAAATTTATGAGTATGACGACATGTCAAAGTATGTAATGTCATATTTAAATTATGTCTATATTTATTTTCACACTCAGTGTGACTGTTACTATAGGGGAGTGCAAACAATATTATGTTAGTGACATTTTCTAGGTCATTTAATTGTGCAAAAATGTTTGTAAGACATTTTTTGTTTGCATTTCCCCGCCTGCCAATTAATATAATAATAGTTGTATTTTTGTTATGCTTGGCATCCAGAATATTTTTTAATATGTCTAAATAAGTGGCCCCTGGCATGCAATTGTTTTTAATTGCATGCCCCAGCTTGCTGCTAAGCTGTAAACCCATGCTTTTACCTATTTCATCACTGTACATCACAATGTTTTGCTCGGTCTTGTTATTGCTTATATTACTTATATTATTACTATTATTGGTAATTCGATATTCTCCACTACGTATTTATTTGCGATAATTTATTGCATAAAACTTATGAATGCTGCCCGTTTATTGCAAGAACAAATCATATTTATTCTGATTTGAGCATTGTTGCGTGCAATAGGGGACTTGAAATGTTGGACTTTTAGCAGTAACTTGATAGTAGGATCGTATTCCGATAGGAATAATTACTACTTAACTTACAAAACATTGCCTATTTTATTTTTAAATTGATTTTGAAATAAGGTTTGCGTACAAAAAATACTCCTTATAATCAATAACTTAAAATATCCAGATCTTTCGAATTCAAGATTTTATTACAAAATAAAAAATACAACATGCAATATTCTATTCCTGGAAATACCAAATTTTCATCAGTTTATTTTCTTGACCCTTAAATGTGACAGGCAGTAGATCATATTTTAGAGAATTATATATTAAAAAAAACGGACAAGAAAGAGTCGGGCTCGCCTACCGCGGGCTTTGTACAAATTTGTAGGTACAAAGTATACTTCAATGATTGCTTACGTACTTTAAATAAAGGCTATAATCTTTTATGATTTAATTACAAATGTATATCGTTTTCAGATTTTTCACTGTAGGTAGGTACTTGTGGTATAAGACGATATTACTTGCCAAATTTCATAGTTCTAAGCAAAGAGATTTAAATATAATAGGGCATAGAGGGGTATTGGGAATATTTTCATACAAAACTTTGAAGCCTTAGCGTCATGCCTAAGCGTCATGTCCTTGTCATGTCAGTTAGTATGAACGCGAGCTGTCATTCGATCGAAATTGTACTAGACTTATTCCACTTGGAATAACTTTTAACTTCAAATTTTCCTCGCTTTGTCCCCTCTATGCCCTATTATATTTTAATCTCTTTGGTTCTAAGTCAACAGAAAGCACCCTGTAAATTTTGATTCCCTTGAGAGTGTAGAAATGTACGTTTTTTGGGACATAAACCGTATCTTTTTTTTACGTTAATTTATTTATTTATTTATTCTAGCTCAACAGCAACATAAAACCTTTAACTTATAAATTTAAATAAGAAATACAGCCATTTACAGAGCTTCGCTCATTATATAAAACTAGTGATAGGTACAGGGTATGCTCTAACTAAAAAACAAAAATAATACAGTAAAAAGCTTTATAACACATTTGCTCGTAAAAGGTGTCTTATTTCACCAATTTTAATATCGTTACCTATCTCATTACGCCCAAGTGCGGTAAGTGTAAAGTAAAACGCACGGTTTATCAAGATGCTCCGTCTTAAAACGAACAGTACTTTTTAAAATCTCAGCAAAGAGTTTTTATGTCAAAAAAGTTGTCAACATTTTATGATTAAAATTAACTTTGGGAAATAAAATATATTAAAGAAATATTTATGTACATAATTATTTAATTTAATTAATTTTGACAGTAAATTACAACCAATCTGTAACAAAAACACAAAAATATTATTTTACTTTATTAGTAATAAGTACTGGCTGTTTTTTGTGCCTTTTCGTAAAAAAAAATTATGATGCGCGCCGCGCGCTTTTTCTTAACGCTGTATTGTTTTTATTCGTTTACCATAGTCGGAGTTTTATTTTATTTCCTCGCAAATGTGTTATCAAACGTCGTATGACATACGTGCGCTTTGACAATTACAGCCTCTGCTTACTTGTAACCTCGGCTGTAATTTTCAACCTACCGCACTTATATCATAACGTACTATTACAAAATAACAATGTTATGATTGTTATGATGCAACTCATATGTGTTTGTGTGTATATGTGTGGGGGTGTGAGGGTGTGTGTGGTGGTGGTGGGGGGGTTATTTTAGGAATATGATGTAGGTACGTGCACTTAACCCTACGCCTATAAGCTTGGGATCAGTATTTTTACTGTTAAGTGCAGGCGATTAAAAATTAACGTGTTAAATTATCTTCATTAAGGAGAAGTTTACAGATAATTTTTCTATAAGTAGCTTTCGTATTAGCAAATACATCAACTTCATAAAACTTTGTATTGTGAAGACGAAGCAAACGTGGGATAACAGAATTCTGAGCGTAATTGCTATATGCAAAGGGAATATGAAACAGCGACTTGTTCATGTGTCTTGTTCGCTTTGCAGGAACTCGGAAACATATGTCTTTCATTATACCTGGGCTATTTATATTATGATTAATTATATCATGAAACAGCAACATATCAAGGATTAATCGCCTCTTGTCCAGTTGCAGGAGGCGATGAAACTCACAGCCTTGGTCATAACCCTTAAAAAATCTTTTAGTTTTAAAATTTAAGTACCTCATAAATGCTTTTTGTATTCTTTCAATAAGATTTTTGTGTATAATATATTGAGGTGACCATATACTGCTAGCAAATTCAAGTTAACTTAGAAGTTTAATTTTTTCACAGCTTAAAGGGACTGTAAACCTGAGTATATGGTTTTAAATTCAATTCGATAGGTACCTCCATGAGTTTCCGAGATAAACTGTATCAACAGACAGACGGACAAAGAAGTTGTTTTATAAGGGTTCAGTTTTTTTTCTTTTGAGTTACGGAACCCTGAAAATATTAGTGAAGTATATTTTAGGAGGTACAGTCAAGAGCACGTGGAGCTTGACACATTGCACTTTGTAACGTTCTTATTACAATCGCGTTGGAGGTCAGACTCCCACTACAAGTGTAAAGCTTCATGTGCTCTTGACTGTAGGTACTAAGGCTAATTAAATATTTTTTTCATAATACAAGTGTGACACGAGACACGAGCAATAGTTTGGCTCTAGATCAGATTTATATAATTTGAATGATTATGATTTAAAATATTGTGTTTTATGAACATTTGATATGACTTCTAATGTCACAAACAAAAGTAGGTACTCAAAATCATTCGTACTTCGCCCGTTAAATTTTTGCGGAGGATCAAAGCGATGGCACGTCAGTGACGTCACTTCCGGCAAGATGGCGGCGGCGGCGATTGTTTGATGTGCGAGTAATGAAGTATGCCACCTCTCCCCGTTTCCTCCCGCGTCAAGATATGTACTCTGACAACTCCTGTTTGCATCCGAAAGCTACTTTTATGTACACATTTCAGTTTATTCTACCATGAGTTTACTCAAAGCATACTACATATATATTTGAGTCTGATAAAAATAAAATGCACTTAATGAACTTTATTATAATAGGGGAGACCGGGGCTACAATTAACAGAGGTAAGTATTAACAAGCAAATTTCTCTAGAACTATACCTACTACATGTCCAGTACGTGTCTTAATTTGTTAATTAGATCGCGCCCCATGGCACAGTACCGGTAAGTTGCGATCTGCTCGTTATTTGAGTGAGCTGTGTTCCGGTCGATATTTTTAAAGATCATTTTACAGTCCACGATTTTTTGATTAGCACAGGAATTATAAAATATAATGATTACATTTTTTGTTTTCTTAGTCGCATTTTTTATACTTAACAATTCTACGCATCATATTTGGCATAACTATTGATCAATATTTAATTACATTATTTAAATATTAAAATGTACCTTTGGGGCTATAATTAACACATCAGAGGGGCTAGTATTAACAGATTACCTGAATGTTTGTAATGATTATTTTTTACTTTTTTTATGACAGCATTAGAACTTATGAACGAAAAACTACGCATAGAACAATGACAAGTAAATACAAAGGGAACAAAAAAGAAAAAGATAAATTGTAAAGAAAAGGCTAAAGGAAATATAAATAAGACGATAACTATTTTTGTATCATCTGCGGTGCCTCCTATAATGAAGATCCATCAGGTGGTGAATGGATCCAATGTATTTCTTGAAAGGACTGGGACCACGCTGGATGTGTTAAGACTCATTACCTATCTTTTAAGATTAAAAATTTTTGATTACAGACAAGGGGACAGGTTAAACTAAATAAAAGCTTGTAAAAATGGGGATTATTTTACTTCATCGTATGATGTTGTTTAATTCATGTGTTTAAATATAAAATTATGACCAGTTTAAGACTAATTAATAGTTATTTAGAAAGAATTTACAGTAAAATGTTGAAATATTTCAACATAATTTGAGTTTTCGTTTATGTTAAGATATTTTGTGACTTTGTTATCATTTGTTTTTAAGAAAACGTGTTCCATGCAAGACTGTATTAATTTAACTTCAATTAATAAAAAAATGATGACGTACATATATTTATTTTTGTTTATATCAGTCAGCATAACTTATGTTAATTTTTACCCCTTCTGTTAATACCTGCCCCACACCTGTTAATTCTAGCCCCAAATGTGAGGTAACAATTAACAACTGCCATTTTTTAGAAAAAACGTTCTATCTACGGCATAGTTTGTATTATGTTTGTTTTGAGATAATTACATAATACCTGTATGATAGAAGCATCATGTATCTTAAAATCAAGTCAAAATGTTGAATAATTCCTAAGATACAACTAAAAATATGTTTTTTGTTAATTGTAGCCCCGGTCTCCCCTACTTAGTTCTGAGGCATATTATGTAACAAGAACACGGTCAGGCATTTGGCTCGCCATGCACCTGTTCAAAAATATACTTGTGAAAAGAGTAGATACCTCTGCCGACACCTTCGGGGATAGGCATGAGCATATTTATAACAACTTATCCAGACGTTTCTGTGAAAAAATTAAAGTCCATGTTACTCCAAAAAAATTAAGCATTCCATGGTACACACCAATTTTAGATGTAATTAATCTAAACTCATTCTACTCATAAACTTACTCGAATTACTTTGAACAATATATGTAGCCACGTTAAGGGGTCAGACAGCAGTTAATTTCCAATATCTATTACAGCATCGAAATAAAACACGGCAGATGCCGGTGTCATCAACATAGTCGGATTTAAATTCAATTTCATATCAGGCATATTGAGTTGTTACACATAATCGCGTTACCCAGTCCACTAGTGGGGATTACTCGCTTTTTAATAAAGTCCCCGTGGGGGGTGACATCGGGGACATTTTTGTACAAAGAGGATTACTTTCGGCGCGTTTATCTGCACCTTACAGTGGGGCTCAGCCTTCTAAATACCCTATGAATGCACGCTTTTTACTATACTGTGCTGTTTTCTTCGTTTCCCGTATGATTTGAGGTTACGTATGGCGGTGGGATGATAGGCTATTTAATTTTAGGATGTCGCAGCTTTAAAAACATTATGGATGTCTGCTCTTCTTTCACACAAAAACTGCTAAACAGATTTTGTTGAAAAAAAATGAAAAAAAAAAAAAACTCGCGCCTTTCATCCCCGAGGGGGTAGGCAGAGGTATTCCATTTCTGGATATACCCAGATTTGGCTACCTAAACGTGATAGGTGGTGAGCCCATCCCCGGACCGGCGGGCGTATTCACGGAGATTCCATACTCGATATCGGAAAATCTGTCGAATCCTTATGTCACATATGACATCTGTGTATAGTCCATCTCGTAACCTTTCGAATGATTTTCCGATTCCGACTCGAATATCGAGTATCGAATCTCCGTGAATACGCCCGCTGGTCTGGTACAAATGTCTCAGAATTAACTCTGGGACCTGCGGGTTTCACGTCACAATGTTTTCCTTCACCGTCGAGCTAGTGATAAATATTAACGTAAGTTTTTTGAAAAAATCATTGGTAGTACATGCCCGGATTCGAACCCAAGCCTCACTGATTATCATCATGTGAAGCAGGCTCTTTAACCGATATAACATAAAATCTATTGACGTGCATAAAGTCTCCCAAAAGCCGAAAATGGCCAGACCAATTTTGGGGTTTTTCTTTTGTGTGTGTTTGAGTGGGTCCTTGGATGGTTTTGATTCACAATTGGACCCGATAGGTGGCGCTGTTGTCTGTGGCAGGACATTTCGACCAGGGCCACAATTGTTAGAATACTTATCAAAGGATGGAGTAAACATTTCTTGGATTGACAAGCCTGTTGGCATACTGGGTAGTGCCTTCTCTGCCTTCTGAGCCGGATACCCCGGGTTCGATTCCCGTTCGAGGCCAACATTTGTGGACACTAACATGTCTGTTGGCTTCGTGTCTGGACGTTTAGTAGGTATCTATTTAAGTATGTTTATCAGGTGTATAGTACCGATAGTACAAGATCTGCCTAGTTTAGTACTAAATATCAGTGTGTGAATTATGTCCCACAGTTAATTTATTTTTTCATACGCTCCTCTATGTTTTTGGTGGTAATCAATTTATTTTGTTGGTAGTTATGAAATAGATAGATATAATTATTTTTCGTCTTCCTCATTCCAGATTGATTTATCGGGATCGTGATTGTGGAATTAAGAAATTCGTTTATTTCAGTGGGCAATGTTTGAAATGGAGGTAGGAGATCATTCACAGACTTCAAAAAGATGCGTCAACATATTTTCATAAAAAAAAATCTGTTTAAAGTATCGCTTTATATAATTGTTTAGTTTCTTTTTTATCAAAAATGGTTTTTCTTGATCTCATTTAAATATTTCCAATGTTTACAGAAAAAACCTCCAGTAGACATATTGATATAAAAGGAAAAGTTAAAATAATCCCACAAGAAGTAGATACTAAAAAGATTAGCCTCAATCGCCTCAACGAAACAAGGAACGTCTCCGTCTCCAATTGTTGAATTGGATAACGAGAGTGAACGACACCAACAATGCGCGGACTTGGCCACGACCAATCATCTCGTTGCGGGCGATGTGCGTGCGATGGGAACCGGCTAATGTTCCGGGGTGCGCGAATGTTGACCTTACACTGTGTACTAGAAATTTGTAATGAACCTACTAAGGAGGGTATCATCATACATACATAAAAGTCCTAAATTTTATTGCGATCGGGCATTTTTTTAATTTAAAAAAAACTGAACATACATAGGTATTCGTAAGCTAGTAGATCCAGAATGAATTGGGTCCTTTTTCGAGTTTATTTTAAATTTATTACTTGTGTTAAAATTATTTTTACAAATGTAAGAGTAATACGAACAAATGATGAACACCTGAGATGACCGTAATGTTTTCAAGTAGATACATATTTTTGATGAAATATGGATAAGCTTCACCTCCTCCTCCTCATGTCACCTTTAGCTCAGCAGAGCAGCTTACTGCTTACGGGTTGATGATGATGAATTTCAGAATAATATTAAATGATGTCCAATATTAAATTTGTACCAACCAGGGTAAGAAGACCTTATCTTCAAATGTCGATACACTAAGACGATTGACAGTAGATGGGTTTTCTCAATCAATCAGCATCAATAGAACCTTCGTTCTGCATTAATCGTTTGGTTTCTTTTGATGTACTCTTGCATTTTAACTAGATGTCGTTACTAGTGAACAGAGTCGATTTATGAACATGATTATGTCCATAATATATGTAGGTGTAAGCGTATAATAATATGTTGATAGTAAAAACCGCTTGTGGAATTGACCATTTAAAATCTTTTTGAATTAATTTCGATTTTTGTACTAAATCGTTGTATCTATTTATCGAGTCTGAAACAAGTAAATTACTAAACGTAATAAAATAGCTCCTTCAAATAGCTATGGAAATTAATGATGAATCATTGTGCGCATATAAAAAGTTTATAAAATAATACAGGCTACAAAGTGAAAGTTCAAAAATAAACCCAATATTTAAGCAGAATGACGAAGTAATTTTCAGTAAAATTAACAATAATGAAGGAGAGAGGTCCCATATGAATATCAATTTGTTTTCCTTCACGACAACGTCATTAAATTAGCGTTCAAATTGAATCACAACTGCGACAACCTTGCCGTGCCGGTGCGCCCGAAATTTTTCTCCTATTAATTTACAAAACATCTCCGCAAACTTAACACAAATAAAAATAGCTCCTCAACCCTCTGGCTTAAGACTCAACATACCTCGCAGAAACGGCAAGTTTGTTCATTATTTTTACATGTCATTGTGCAAGTGACATGAGGAGGAACGATTTGAAATGTAGCTTTGCCGCGAGGGATTAGAGCTGCTATTTCTTCGACAGCATCATGAGGGTGTCTCTGGTGAAATTATGATGCAGTCTTTATTCGTGAGCCGTCGGGAGCGGTTGCAGTAATCACCGCGTATCTCCATCCAGGGGTGGGCCTGAATAGAGCCCTAATGAACTGGATTTAGGAGTTTTTGTGCCGGCGACTCGTCAGCGCGGAGGTGCAGAGCAATTATTGCGGACTAAACAAACGCTTCGGATACGGCCTTTCAATTACTGACTTAGAAACTATCTGACATGGCAATTGCATTAATTGTGGGTACAGAATTAAATTATTAAAAAAATACAAATTGTTGGTAAAATAAAGGTATGATTACAAAATAGTAACTGAAACTTCAAATTCAAGTATTAGATCAGTCTGTAGTTGCTTATTTGTTAGAAATTTTTAGGGACATATTTATTTTAATCTAAAGGACTGAAATATACTAAAAATAATGAAGCCCTTGATATAGCATTGTGAACTCACCAATTAGATAAATTCTACGATCAAAATACCAGAGGAACATGAAAAATGATTTGAAATAGCCAGTGATACTACCTTCTTACAAATTGGTTGGACATTTTCTAAAGCTGACTATTCATTTGAAGTTGGACAGACCGTTACTCACATCGCGGTCTGTACAAAACACAACCAAGTTATTCAATAAACCCGTACAACATCAGAAGAATATTGAAGATGGTAGAAGACTTCTTAATAAAAAAAAGTTCTAACAGATAAAAGCCAATTTACATGGACATCACTTTCACTTTTTAGGGATATTTGGTTCATTATATGTTCTGCTACCCTGGTTGTTGCACTTCAAGTGAATTGGACAGTATTCTCTGTTCGAAGTTTAGATTTTTTTCACGAATTAATAATAGTACATTATGGTACAAGTGAGTAAAGTTGGTGATTACCGCTGAGGCGCCATTGAGACCCGAGCCGTAGGCGAGGGTCATAAGAGAGCCGAGGACGGTAATCATCAATACACACGTGTATCATACGACGTTTTTCAACACACTTGTGAATAAATAATACTAAAAAATCATTTTAAAATAATCATTCGCAATGGCGGGGAAAATTAATTGGTTTTCCAATTTTTTATTTATATAATTTGGAAAAGGCAAAAGGATCTAGGCCCATACAGCCTCGTTTTCCTATGCGCTCGCATCTTACAATGGCGATCGGCCATGGACTAAAAAAATTAGGTTTCTTTTTCTTTGGTTTGTCGTGGATAGCGTTTTAGCCACGTACAAAATGGGGTATTTAAAGTTTTTACAGAGAAAACCAAAGTTATATTTGAGTGAAAGTTTTGTTTATTAAACACGTACAAGTTGAAATGATCTATTTAAATACGAAGTTGCATGAAATGAGCAAGCCATATTTGTGTATTAATTTATTAGTACGATTGAATACGATCTTTTTTGTATCGAAACTTTTTTAAGAACAAAGCAACTCTAGCAACAAAATTGAAAAAAAAAATCTATAACTCACTAGTGAATAATAGCAAACAAAAAGTCTCAGTTTGATTATAGGTGTCATTATGTGCCTAATTGCAGTGAAATTAGAGCCACTTTATGAGCAAGTGTGTTGAAAAATATATAAAAAAAAATCTCGACATATTTTTTCATATTCACTTACGAATACCGAAGTTGTTTAGTTTTTATAACGTGTAGTACGTCTAGGAACTTCTCATCACATTTACATACTAATGTAATGGAATCACCTTAGTGTTTTAAAAATATTCTAAACTAGCAGCGCCCTGTGGTTTCACCCGCATAGTTCCCGTGGGAATACGGGGATAAAATATAGCCTATGTGTTCTGTTGTGTAAGCTATATAACTGTAGTTTCATCAAAATCCGTTTAGTAGCTTTTGCGTGAAAGAGGAACAAACATCCATACATAAAAACTTTCGCGTTTACAATATTAGTAGGAGTAGGGTACAGTTTCACGAAATAGAGCAAGCCGAGCTTCGTCCGTGCGGCGATTCCTGCAATTATTTTCCCCGATCGTATGTAGGTAGCTTAAACCATACCTACCCTTACCATTATGTGGGGAGTGCCGACCTTCTAGGAACATCCAATCGTTGTTAATCTCCTTAGTGCGGGAGAGGCGGAATTATTTGGAATCTAAGCACCTAATATCCTTAGATAATAAAAGGTTTCGCGATTGTTGGGGACTTTGTTGTAATATGTCTTGGGTTTACGCTGCTGCAACTAATAATAACAAGAATTATTGGTTGGTTGATTGAAGAGCGACACTTTAATGAAGATTATTTTTACACAATTGACAATCTAAAGCCCGAAAATTGATCGGCCAGGTCATCTTACAGAGTAATAAGATCTACTGTTTCACGTATAGTCAGCATGCCAGCTTGTTTATAATATAGCCAGTAAGTGTAAAATCTAATCTTAATCGTGACCGGAATCTAAATTTCACAAACAATCTCATATTTACGCAACTCAGGTAGTTATATAGTATGGAGCATCTATTATCTACACACATCTAGAACACATGCATAGTTACCTCCACACGCTCGCTAACCGACCCAACTTCGAACTAGCCCAAGTATCAAAATCTTCGCATTAGATAATGACCTTTGTGCTAGAAATAGTAGAGGAGTTATTCCCTTGAAAATATCGGAGGCGGCTGTAAAAGATGAGTCTGTTCTTATTTATTTACGGCGGTGCGGCGAGCGAAGTGGAGCGAAGATGATATGAATGATAAATGACCCTCTGAACGCCCCCGCCTCTCCCTGCCGCCCCACACCCGCGTTCACACGTGAACACACGCCATGAGGTATTCTCCTCACTCTGGATACCTACTTAAGTCTGAGCCGTGAATGCCGAGAAGTGATAACCGCTTCAATGCCGAAAGAACTCGTGACGAATATTGATATCGTAAACGTGTAAAGTTAATAGAGCTCTACTTACCTAGTACCTACCTACTTCGGTGGCAGACTTGAGCACTTCGAAACCAGTCGTGAATTTTATGATCGTTCCAACTTCCAAACGACCAAGTTTCAGTCATTTCACCCTTTAAACTCTTGCTGTCTAGACTTTAACTTCTAAAATATACATTCTGAAGTAAACAAAAGGTTCATTTGATATTATTATAGTTTATTTTCAAAACTCTATAAACTTACTGGTATAATATTACTTAGAGTTGCAGAACAATTTCTTAAGTAAACACATTTAGGTACATATAAAAGTCGACCGGCCGCATCAATCTCAGCGTCTAGCCGGAGTCATCAGAGCTAAACGTATTTTTTCAAGCCAATAGCCGCGCATCAACACGCGTGACGCGTCTCGCGATTGGCGGACTCTTTTTGTTCCATTTTCGAATCCTTTGTTTTTATTGGTTGACACTTAACTAAGACAAAGGGGCGATGCGATGTGTGAGTGTGATTTAGTTACTGTGTATTTTGTTTGTGTGTGTTAAGGAGTTGGGACTTCCTTCCTAGCTGCATGTAGTGTGGAGGTGAGTGGGACGCGGGTCATGTGGGTAGTAGTACGTGTCCGGGCCGGAGTCTGGATTTTGATATGGGTAATGTAGATACCGCCTTACCATCATGCCTGTGTAGACAGTGTGAAATATCTGTTTTTATTTTTGTTATCTTGAGTATAATATGTAAATATAAGGATGCGTAAAATAAAGTATTATGATTTAAGTTTTGTTATATATCTCTACATTGAGATAAATAAAATCCTAAAAATATTCGCTCGAGAAATCTCTTTTTTACTTTTTTAAAAGTTTTACTATATGTATGTACATATTTAATATATATTTATATTTTATCTTCACGGATATATGACTATACAAATACGTAAGTAGACGTGTTTATATTTATTTCTACTTTTCCTTTATATATTTTATGTAACTTTATATAATTTTGATTATTTAGTTAATAAATTTTCAGATGCATTCGGGTTTCATCAATTTAATACAAGAACTGACTAAAAAATATTCAAGTCCACCTCCAGACGGGGGCTATGATTAATGAGTGGGATTATTCAATTAACGACTCGGCAGGTGACGGGCGTCGGGGGGGTGAGCAGAGACAGGAGAAGGGGGGGATCCTTTATCTTGTCGGCTACTCCAGGATTCCAGATCGCAACCCTCAATGAATTAGCTTAGACGCTATACGTTTCCTGTCGATAGGGCAGACGACGTTCACTTGTTTGTCTTTTTCAAGTAGACACTGTTGTTATCGATAAACCGCGCTGTCTTTTGTTTCATAACTTGTACCGTTTGGAAATGTATTTTTTATGTAAGGACTACTAATCAAGTAATTAAAAATTCTAAATAAGGTTTTATAAACAAAGAAAAAACAATATTTAGAGATAAGCAGTCAAGTGCGACTCTATACCATCATACAATATTACAAATTTGTGTTATTTACGAGGGCTTCCAAAAAAGATGATTTTGTTTTCACTTGGTTCGGAATATTTTACTTTTTATTTTATTTTTTAAATCTCTTCATTACGATATCCGCCTATTACTACGCCTATTACTTTTAAGGAACAATTTTTGTACCTTTGTATGTATTTATTTATATTTCGAGTAACTCGGAAACGGCTGTAACGATTTTAAGGAAAGTTTGTACACAGATACAGTTTTGCGAGATAGAGTCCCGTTCTTTCGGTATGGATCCATAAAATTATCCTATAAAGAACCATGAACAACGTAAAACAGTACCCAGAACACTGAATTTTTAAGACAGTATGCTGTTAAATGGAATACCTTTGCCTACCCCCTCGGGGATAAAAGGCGTGAGCTTTTTTTATGCTGTTATTTTACACTAGCGGTTCTGCGCAGTTTCACCCGCGTAGCTCCCATTCCCGATAGTATACGGGAATAAAATATATAGCCTATGATACTCAAGGATCTTCTAGCTTTCCATTGGTGAAAGAATTTTTAAAATTGGTCCAGCAGTTTTGACTTTATTCGTAACGAACATACAAAAATACAAATCTTTCCTCTTTATAATATTAGTATAGATTTCTTGAAATTCTTTTTGAGAATTCAGTGGAGTCATAACATCAAACTTACTGAAACGCTTCCCTCCTATGTGGTCAACCTGACGTTCATAGCCCCGGAGGGCCCTATAGACCACGTTCGGCATGAATGTGCAGCGATGGCACTCGAAGGGTTCAAGAGGCCGCGGCGAGCACCATCCAGTGGCAGAGTGCTGGCGTGTCAATGTCGCCACTGCACGAGAAGGTTAGCGGTGTGACTTGAATAGTCCACAATCCGCAGTTTTTTTTATTAAAATCTATTATAAAATTATACGCGCTTCCCACGGGAAAAATATTTTTTAAAATGGGCAATACTGGAAGTATCAGAGCCTATTCAATACAAACAAACAAAAAATCTAGTCTCTCCTCAATCCAGTTTATTCCCATTCCCGTGAGAATATCTAAAAATCCCTTCATAGCAGTTGCCTACGACATATTATAAGACACCTACACCATATTTCAAGTCTCTAGGTGTTATTGTTACGTGTACGTACTTTTATTTACAACCAGTTTATTTTTATTTTTAGTAGAAATGAGAGATTTTCCCCTGGTAAAAAGTACCCTAGATGTTGCCCCAGCTACTCAGCTATCACCACATCAAATTTTATCAAAATTCATCTAGTAGTTATTGCGTGCACAGATAGACAGACAACATTTTCAGAAATTGGTGTTTTCATATATCGATAATTACGAATATCTATCAACACCTACAAAAAAATTCTTGTACAGTCAAGAGCAAGTCAAGCTTGACACTACCAGTTTAAGCTGAGCTCTGATTTGTACTGCGCGCCATAGAATACAGGGCCGGGTCAAAGTCCAAAGTGTCAAGCTTAGCGTGCTCTTGACTGTACTCCTACAGAAACGGCCTCATTACAGTTTTATTATATTACTAGCGACCCGCCCCGGCTTCGCACGGGTGCAATGCTGAATTTTCTTTGCTATAGCAAAGTTTATAAACCATCCCTGGACCCACTCGAACCCACACAAAAAGTTTCATCAAAATCGGTCCGGCCGTTCTCGAGTTAAATCGCCAGGAAGGAAAACCCGACTTATTTTTATATTATATTATGTTAATACTGACTTTTCTATTATAATTATATCGGATCGGGTTCTGTATCGAAATTAGAGAGCAAATAACCAATCATTAAAACTATGATTCTAAAACACATCTAAAAAAAATATACTTATTCACAATTTCCGCACGAAGTTTTCCTCACTGTTCAGCTAGTGATATACTTATATGTAAGTTTTTCACTACGTCATTTGCAAAGTTAAAAAGACCAGTACTTACTAATTTAGAAGTCGAAGTAATTAGATGAAACTAAAACCCAACTACGGTAATATGTAGCTATGTCACCCGGACTATAATAACGAAATATTGACAACGCATTCATCGAGTATTTTGGACGCTACAATGAAACATACGGAAATACATACATAGACTCCTAAAAACTCAAGCCTTTACTTTTGATTGCGCCGTAGTCATGTAAACATAGGGCTACAAAACCCAGAAATAGCTCGTACCTTTAATAAAAAGGACCTAAACTATGTATAAAATCCAGATAACAAACCAACAATCATATATTTGCACACAAATAATACAACATTCTCTGCTTGTAACTTCGGAATGCCATTCGATTGGTTTTTGTATGTGGGCGCTGTTGTCATTCCCTTTCTATGCGTAGTCAGTATTTAACTGAAGCTAATTAATACCTGCCTTTTGTTCCCACTAACTTTGTTAAAATCCCACTCTCGGTGTGTTTTCGCTGGTACCTAACTACTCCATAGCTATGAGTGTCCCCGGGGCACACTTGGGGCTACGGGGCGATAGCAGCGGGGGGCTAGGTTTGATAATTAATGGTTTTTGTACCACGTGCGCGGGCTCTCGAAGTGGGCCACCGCCTGGAGGTCGATCGTAGGTACTTCGAATAGTTCACTGTATTCAGTAACTTGAGTCACAAATAATAATGATAAATAAAGTAAAAATAAGCTTTCAAATAAATGTTTGTAGCTGCTCATCGGCGTTTTATTTGTTTGACCACCTGTGTATAGTGTTATTGTAAAATATATGACTTGTCAGCAGTAAAACCAAATTTTATATATCAAGTCAATCGCGTATGGTTCCACAAGAAATAAAATACCTATGTATGTATTTTTTTTTAATTATGTTATTGTATTATTTGATTCCCCTTTAACTTTGTAGCTACTGTTTTATCATCAAAACATGCAGATTAGAACGCATATATTAAAACAACGCATGAAATATTATTATAAGTGAAAAATTTATTTGCTTCCGAAAGGTTTACCCGAAAATGTTAGGCTGTTAAAAATTGTTTTCCACCAAACAAAACGTCCATTAAACGGGAACTCTCAACCCCATCCCTTCCGCGGGATTATAATAAATGGCGCAATAATGGCACAATATAATATTAACACAAAGTTAAACGCGATTTTATTTTCCCGCCGAAACTTCAGTGCCGCTCTGGTGAACAGGCGCGCTTGCCATTTCGCCTCTACGGGTGCGTTCTCAAAAAATTGCTCGAGGAATGAAATAAATTGCAAATATTTATCAAAACTCAGCCCCATGGATATGGGCTAAGGGTTGCGGAGCTTTGTATCGATATAATAACTCTTATTATTTTTCTAGTGTCATCGTCAAATACAAGGTACGTCAAATCACATAAAATTAGTTTCGACTTTGTCTAGAACTAAGCAAAAATCTATGTAGGTAACAATGATTTATTGTATAACATAAATAATTATTTGTACTAAACATATCGTTCATATTTTTGTTAAATGCCTATATGAACTGGAAATATCCTTAACATCGAACTTAATATCCTACTCACATCACTACGACGGTTGTCGACAATTTTAGACAGACATTTCATTTTATAACACGAGCTCATGTACTTTTCAGGAACATTACCAGAAAACCCTTAGGGAACACTCTTAAAACTCGTTTTATTTTTGTAAATAAATATGTTTTTTTTTTTTTTTTTTTGATTTATTTCGTATATTGTTGACGTCCGAGACAAAAACGTGTCGCCGTTGCATCTAATTACAAGAAAACGAGGGCAATAAAAAAAAAGGATGTTTACTTTTTTACCAACCAAAGAGACTTAGTTATTTTTGCATCAGTTTTAATATTTGTTAAGGCAATGCTCCATAACAATACATAGCTAATGAATTGATCGCGTGCAGGGGTGGTGGAGTCGGGTGCATTCGGATGCATTAGTCGCGTTTCCGGGGTCGGACCACGACGAATATTCACTTTTTTGTTTAAATAGCGTAAAAATAAATATTGACTTAGTAGTCAAGGCTTTTGCAACAACTTTGGTTCTGAGAAGCATTCAGTACTAAAAATTGCCTATGTCCTTTATTGCGACCTTCAATAAATTCATCAAAGTAATTGCCAATGAAACATTTCCTGATAATCGATTTTAATATTATTCTGAAATGGTATTCCGCTAAGGTTTAATTCAAAAAACTCATTTTTAAATATAATAATAACAAAAAAACATAGGTATAAGCAATTTGTCATTAAAATTCAAGGGCCGTTAAAAATACTTTTGAAATTCGTTCCAAAATCAGAGTGATGTGGGTAGACCTTGCGATAGAAGGGTAGTATTTCCTGTTCCTGTTGGAGGGCCGGGGAAGGGGGCCTCTTTGTGTTGCGATAACCGGAAGCCGAGGGCTCCGAGGACGGGAGTAATGTCAACTGTGAGGTATTTTAAGTTTCTTCTCGTAGCGTTGATTACTCGCCCTTCGTGAGAATTTTTAATGCCATGCCTTGATGAAACGCGGGCAGGAAACGTGAAGGTGCCCTTAAAAAGATCTTAAATATTTTTATTACGAAAATAATGTAAGGTTATGGTTATTTGAAGGAATACTTTCTTTTGTGTTAATTTAAACCTAAGTAGTATTTATTATGGCATATCTACTCATGTGCATTAGTATATTATAAAAGGATACTGTCAAGAACAGGGTGGCAGAACAGCAGCATAAAAAAACTTATTTTTTCTTAAGGTTTTTATTTAAACTTGGCAATCTGGCAAATGTTGACCTCTAGCTGCAAAAAAATGCGAGTTCTTTTCATGACGTTTTCGTATACTAAGAATGAAGTTTATTAAAATATCTTGTAACTTAAAACAACATTATCATGAATACTTAATGTATGTATATATATTTACAATAAATTTTGCGTAATATCTTGTGTTTTCTAAGCGGTAACCAACTAACAGAGTCTCGAATATTCTTGTTTAGGTATTCGAGATTCGCCTATTGGCGTAGACACGCCCCTTTAGGTGGCCCCACATAAAAAAGTCTAGAGCTGTGATGTGCTGTTTAATTGTTTCTATCGAAAACGGGGCAGAATTTTTTCCGCAACAGATAATTTAATAATAATGAATGTTTTAATTATAAAAACAGAACGGTAAAATTATTATCATAATAAAAAATATTAAGGTAACCGCACAGCGTGTGGATCCTGCTTTTTTCGTTCCCGTGGGAATTCGCAAAATCAAATGAATCGAATCAAGCCGAATCAAAACGGCGCCAGAATAATTATATATATATATATATATATATATACATGTATAATCTCACGCCTTTTTTATCCCCGAGGGGGTAGACAGAGGTATTCCATTACTGGATATACCCACATTTCACGAGATATATTGGACCTATATTGGTTTCCTCACGATGTTTTCCTTCACCGTCGAGCTAGTGATAAATATGTACGTAAGTTTTTTTGAAAAACTCATTGGTACATGCCAGGATTCGAACCCGAGCCTCACTGATTTTCGGCCGGCTCTTTAACCGTCCGGGCTATCACTGCTGCAGAATAATTTTCTACAGAAGTATTAAAAACATATTTGAAACAATAATACAAAAAAATTGGTAATATAATAATATATATACTTACATCTTCGACGACATACTTGAAGAAAGCAGCGGCCACTCCAGCAGCAATCGCCGGCTAAATGGCTACTTTTAGCGCGAACAATAATAATTTTAGTTGGAGCGAGTGCGCCGATAATGGCTACAATTTCCGCCGATTAGCGATGGCCGAGCGTTTTTACAGGACACTTGTAAAAGTGGCTCTAATGACAAGACTTGGAGTGCACTACTCTGGTAATAGACTGTACAAGTTCCGTTCACTATGTGCCTTTCGGTTTTTAGAACGCTTCCGATAATTCTTCGCATATAGTGTGACATTTACACATTACATGACTTTAGCCACGTTTTCACGGTACAAGTGCGCTCTTTACTCCGATGCTACTCGTATCATGTTAACACGAGATCCGAGTGTACTCGGACGCCAGCAGCCTATGAGTGGATCGGAGGATGTTCTATTGACTACCGTAAGAACGTGGCTTTAAACACCATGTATTTTAGTTTAAACCATGCATACCAACTATTCATAAAAAAAATATTAAGTGATTGACTTTCACCGGAGTAGCTGTAGCTGTTATTTTACGGAGTTTTAATTATATTTAAATTTAATAAATATATTTTTTACAAGTCTTAATTTTCTACATTTCGTTTTCTAAACTTCGTGTTTTAATAATTTATATGTACTTAGGTAAACTTACATCAGTTTAAGAACTTGGTTATTATTATAAAAAAAAGGTTTAATATTTTTGCTTTTCAGGTTTTTCGGAGGTTCAAGATTTTTGTTAAAAAGATTTTATTGCGATCATAAGTAGTAAATGGTACGTATGAACTGTAATATTATGTGAGGTCACAAAGTAAATATAGCTACTAAACAAAACTTATCCAAGCATCGCGAGTCGCGACGAAACGGAAGCCCGCACTCGCGCTACACGACTTATCCATTTATCCCTCGACCTCTACGGAACAAGGGGTAATGTACCTAGATCCAGACTTACCTGCGTTTGTTCTGCATTTTACGCAGTCTTACAAATAGGTGTAATTTAAGAAGAAATTTATTTGCATGCTACTCTTTAAGATTAGGAGGTGAAGTAGTCTGAGCGTTGTGGATGAAGAGCCTTCGGTAACTTTTGAAAAAATTCTTTGTAGTGGACATTTTAATTCGACAAAATCTTGGAATAAGATATTTATTTTTATTTATATTCATTCTATTTTTCTTGGAAAACACTCATTCTTGTACAGGCAATAAAAACGTTGCCACATGTTTAATTCGTTTACGAAAATCAAAATTTATCAAACAAAACAACAAAACTCAGAGGTATTCCATTTCTGAACATACCCACATCTCACCAGTATAATATTTGGAGTTGAACCCCTAAACATGATAGGTGGTGAGCCCGTCGGTAGACCGGGTCTGTTACACATGCCTCAGAATGAATTCTGGGACCGGCGGCATCCTCACGATGTTTTCAGTCACCGTCGAGCTGGTGACAAATATGTACGTAAGTTTTTGAAAAACTCTTTGGTACATGATAGCCTCACGAAAGAGAAGCAGGATTTTGTAAGGCTATTACTGCTCTTATTTATTTACTACTAGTGACCCGCCCCGGCTTCGCGTGGGTGCAATGCTAACACTAAAACCTTCCTCTTGAATCACTCTATCTATTAAAAAAAACGCATCAAAATCCGTTGTATAGTTTTAAAGATTTAAGAATACATAGGGACATAGGGATATAGGGACATAGAAAGCGACGGAACCATCGCAAAATGTCAGATACTATACTATGTAGTGATTAGGTATTACTTAGATTTGGAAATGCAAAAAAAAAATGTTGCTTTCAATTCATGAGTGACCCAGACAAGACCCTTAATATACAAATAAACCTCTTTAAATATGATTATAGAAGTATTAGAAGAAGCGTTTTACAGACTTAACCCTAAAATACCTGCCGAATTTTCTGACACCAAAGTTGCTTTCCATAACGAACGGCGCGGCGCTCATCTATCATCGGGTATTCTAAAAGGGTGGACCAGCCTGACGGCGATAGAAGCCTTTCTTATTTATTTCTCGGTGCCCTCTTGGCGCCAAAAATACGGGTGCTACCGACCTTTCGGAGGGGACATATGGGTTACGATGACCGATAGAGCAGGTAGAGTTAATGTAAGGCTATGAAAAGTTTTTTCGTAAATCTTTTTTAACAAATCTATATTATAAAAGTGAAATACCATGATGATGAGGGCATGTATCAATAAGTTTTCAGAAATTTACACTAATACCATGATGATGAGGGCATGTATCAATAAGTTTTTCAGAAATTTACACTAGTTAGACGTGAAGGAGAGTATCATGAGGAAACCTGCAAGCCGAAGGATTTATTTGAGGCATGTGTAAAAGCACCCCGGTATAATATACCTTATAATAAAGGCTATTATTACTACCTATCTGGAAAACCTTCGCTCGTTCTAACACCAGTGTTGTTAATGCCATCTGCCAGCGAGTGGCAGTACATAAAAATGTAAAAAAATTTTTTGGTGTAAAGTTGCGTTTTACAGGAAATGCAACTATGCAAAACTATATCTGTATACACAATTTCATTAGTGTACTTTGAAAGCTTAAAAAAAGAGTAACTTACAGGCAGATTAAAAAAAATTAAGGCTGATTCACTGATAAGCAAACAGAAAAATAGAGTGTTTTATAGATGTTTTTCCAGATTCTTAGTAATTATTTCTACATCTGATAGTAGGTATCTCTTTCTACATAATCCCTGGCTAAGTTCTGCGCGCAAGCGGTCCGGCAGTGCTATAACCGTATATCTTGTCTTTGTACGCTGCTATTTATGGCCACCCTTATTTTTATTTTAATGCTGATGCGACCGGTGCCACTGTGTCTCGCCCCGACTAATCTCTTGGACACCCTACGGTTAGCTGAAATTTCGAATTGAGTTTTCATTTAGATTACCTGATTTTGTGAGACTGCTTGCATGAACCTCAGATTTGAATCCCGAGGACTATATACCAATGAGTTTTTCAACAAACTTATGTAGGTACATTTTTATCACTAACTGGATGGTGAAGGAATACATGAGCAAGCCTACAGGTTTTGCTCATTATGTATTCTAGAACTGGTTCTAACTGTGAGGCATGTTTTAAAGCACTAAGTCCAGAGATAGGCTCAATAAGTCACCAACTGTCACGTTAAGTTAAGGTAATACATAAAAAAGTGGGTATTTCCCGTAATGGTTTAGCGTGATAAAGAGAGTGAATTATCTGTCTAAGTATTTGATTTTTTAAGTTTACGTTATTATATTTTTTTTGGACATGACCTCCAGAAGGTTTGCTTGTATTTTAATTTTATTAACCGTAAAACTTGCAAATTTATTTTATTATTATCTCGTAAAATCTTTAAGAGATTTTGAAGAAAGCTAAGGGTTGCGCCCTTTTCACACTGCATATCAAACAATATTTCACGGCCATAAGTTTCCGATACATGAATTTTATTAACTTTCGCTCCCTAGTGGTCTGACGGATGGAGTGTTATAGTATTTGTTTTACGCGTCATCAATGTGCCACCGACAGAAATTGTAAGGGTAAAGTGTGGTGTGCAAGGGTGTGATTCGATTACGAATATATTTGTGCGTGACAAGCTTTATTTAGCTTTATTTCTCCCCGTTAATTGATGTTTAATGATTAATGGTAGTTTTATTTCCTTTCCTAGAATACTTAAAGTCGTTTAAAAATACTTTATGTCCAACTTTTTAATGATCGAAAAGTTGAATGTGCCATGATGGATTTTAAAATAAATAATTTAGAAATCCTCCCCGGGTGATATTCGCTGAAGGGTGACCAAGAATTCTAACTTTCCGAAGAGAAATTGGCTAAAAAATTCTTCAACTTCCGGAAGTTATCGAACTTCCCAACAATCCATTACACCGAGTTCGGGAAAAAATGACTCGGAACTTATTATTTTGAGTGAAAACATCTTGGAGTTTCGCCTCCGAGCGAGTTTGCCCTTGCTGGTTTGAAATGTCACCCTCTACACAAACAGATTGTTCGTCGCTATACATATGCTAATCATATTTACATTAATGGATCGCTAAATGCAAATCCACACGGTACAAAAACTATACCTTGAGATCGTTTATTAGCAATAATATCTACTTTCTAGATACTCCAAACGAAAAGGCAGAATTTTTTAAAGCCTTTTAATTGAAATTACAATCTTTCACGAAACTCTACTTCTTCATATGGATTGATTGTCATGTCATTTTTAATTAAGTAGAACTTATAAACCCATAGATTCACATATACAATACTAGTGGACGCTCGCGACTTCATTTGCGTAAAATTTAAATATTATAGCCTATATAATATGTTATTATATTGCTGTGAAGTTTCTTTAAAATCTGTTTTCTTCAAACATCCTTCCATCATTACAAACTTAATACTTTTTTCAGTGTACAAGCCGGTCAAAAATATGCAAAGTTTCAGAGATTCACCTTAACCTAGCAAAAGGTTGTGAAAACAAAGGACACCTTCATAACCGTTAGATTATCGGGCACCTACGCGACGCCGTTAGTGCTATTAGCGGACCTCGAACGGGTTGAACCAACAGACTTTACGGACACTAAAATCGCCACTTTTAGTGGCGAGCGGGCACTAAACAGCAAACAAAGCTGGTGGCGGCGGCGAGCGGCGTCCGGTCCACCACAAAGGCTTTGTGCCCGCCATACTGACACGCTTTTTGCGCCGCTATCGCCCGATGACGTCCCAGTAGATCGATAAGAGCCTCCCACTCGACGGGAATGCTCCATTGTATTACTGACACTGTGCTGTCTGAGATGTGGAAATTGTAACCCTAAAATGCTGCGGTGGCGTGGCGGCGATTGCGTGCTGTTACGTTACGCGTGTGGACAATGTGCGTCAATGGAAACGTACAGGCGGTCGCGTGTCGCACCTCTAATTATATTCTGATTTCATTAATTCTCGTTTTGAACCGCTTGACATTTTCAAACTCCTGTACATAAAAGTCACGTATTATACGAAACATAGTTTTTTTTCATAGACAGTTTTATCTCTTACTTGCGAAGCCTCAACTTTAAAGATCTTAAGTAATCATAACACACCTCAGAAGTACATTTTCGTCTAACGACCCGTCGAGAGCAAACCTGTACGTACGTGCCGTACATACTTATTGGTTGTCAGAGCGTAATTAGCATAAATTAGTGGTTAGTGGCGCGTGAAAAACGTGAGTCACATTTCATCGGTATGCGAGGGGACGGCTCGCGGACATCATCTCGGATAATATACCGCTCACACGTTGCCTGTCGCGTTAGTAACGGACAGGTCACGAATGTCTATGTCCTGGATGCAGGGTTGAGGAAGTCGGTATAATTCTACATTTTTGATGGCTTAGCGCAAATTTGAACAAACTAAGATTTAATTACTATCTAAATATCTTGTACTATTTATCAATTTAAGATTATCGTTTTTCTGTTGGTTGAAACCTCTTTGGTTGAAAAATGTAACCACGTAATAAGTAACAGCCCTTTATTGTGCACCAATAAAAATATGCAACAAGTGACACAATGATAAAAAAAAGTACAATGGGCGGTCTTATCGCTTTAAGGGATTTCTTCTAGACAACCTTAGGATTGATGTAACTGAGATAAACAGAAGACGTAAGTACCTATATTATATAAAAATATAATTGTAAAAATTCTCTAGGTGCGATTTTTATAATGAAAGCAAAGAAAATCAAACACACCTGCCACCAGATTCATGGCGTTACGTCAGAAAACTGTGTAAGCAACGTATCCATCCATAGTGCGCGTTACGTGCGATCAAATTCAATTCGCAATTCCTACGTCAATTCTCACACTCCCTGCAGAGCCCCAGAGGTTGTATCGTCCCTCGACATATACAGCTAGCAACACACAGCTATTGTCTGTCACCTCGAAAGCTCTTCGGAGATGCCGGCCGTCACGTCTGCCGGACCCAGTAATCGCATCTCGGGGCGTAAGGCGTCTTTTGACAAGTCCCTTACCTATATATTGTAGCTATGAAGAATTTCCTTGACACCATTATATGGGGTGTTGGTCAACCGAATGATAGAAAACTAATTGTCTTTAAATCAATAGACTATTCAACAGCATCAAGTTTGAAAAAATTAGATCAGTGTTTTTTGAAGGAGTTTTGATACTACTGTGTTATGATAAAAGTGTGATACATTAAGTATCCTCTTTACTCTAGTTAAAAAAATATACATCTTCTCATCGCTACTGCTTTAGGAGGTGACAAAAGACACTGAAACTACCAAAGAAACATTCACAGCCAAAATACAGGAATTATGAAATAGTTATAAATTGACATAGTTACTCGTACACCTGAAAATCATTACCCATCTTCTGGTCGGGTCAACAAACACCGAAATAGTTATGTATATGGATTTTTTTGATTGTCTTGGACTCGTAATAATATAATACAAACATACAGTTCACGCCTTCTTCCCACAGGGGTACGCAGAGACGATGGATCGCCAATTTTCCCGATCTTCGCACACTTCCCTCGCTTCCGTCACATCCATAAGCCTTTTCATGCACAATTCAATAATATTACACCCCTTTTAGCCTAAGAAATTGTAGTAACATTTCCTGTTATAAATCTTAATGTAGGTATACTGATTTGTCGTATATATATATAGACCCTTGTGCAGACTTCAGAATAAATAGCCGTAAAGTGAAGCAGGGCACGTCCGCAATGTCTGAGAATCAGGGTCACGCACTAATCTCTTCTCTACATGAACTAGTTGGGATGTACCGTCACTGAACGGACCGGTGGACATGGAGATACGACTAACATAGACATGACTGATATTATTTTATTTAAATTTATCAAATTTACACTAATATTTTAAAGAAGAAATATTTATATTATGTTGGTTGTGAAACTTTTCTGGAAGTAACATGGGCTATACGTGGGTGATTTCGGGAACAGCAAGTCCTTGTATAAAAACACATTGATCATTAATGAACTATGTAATGAAATCGAGGAGGCGAATGTCACTTATATTGACTAAAACCAGTTTTAATAAAACTCCGTTCGCGATGGGTTTAGTGTTCGCTTTTGTGACAATCCCTGACAAGTTTTTCCTCGCTGTTAAGCATCTCTAAATACTTAATTTATTTTAAATTAATAAAGATACGTATAACAGTAAATGTCATTTTAAAATTATTTACAGTCCTGGATTATTTTTGAAAGAGGGCGTCCTATCTTCAGACGTCTATCTGTACCCAGTTCAGATGAAGAAAATCCATACGAGCTACTCGAGAAGATGAGTGACACGATAGCTCAAAGCCTTGTCTAGGGGGGAACTGGGATAAAGGGGGGGAGGGTCTCCATTTCCGAATTCTCTCACGCACGGCCTGAGGGCTCGCTCGGCGGAACACCAATACGGTCTTAATGTGATGGCGAAATAATTTCCTAAAACGCACTGGATTGAGACGAGACAGGTGCCGTTTGGGTAGATCCGAGTAGTTCGCCCGATGTCAATTTGGAATATTGGAGTTAGGGGTATACTACTGAAATGGGTTTTCCTGGTATAAAGAAAGTCACTTCACTTATCCGAATTTTAGTTTACGTAAAGAATAGGGACTTTTTACCAAGACGACTTTTTACCAAGTTTGACAGAAACATTGCTTTGCATGCATAAACAAACACTATCAAAGTAGTCAGACAATGAAACGCTCAAGCCCCATTGTGACAGCGTCTAGTGGTTCCGTAGCAATATTGCAAGTCGGCTCGACCCAGGCCTCTCGAACCGTCTTATCTGGCCAATAATGATAGCAGAAACATATAATATTCTGCTCTAGAATTCGATGGAAGCAATTTTGAGATGTATATTTTACAAGCAGACAATATGGGCTTTGTTTTCACTACACCTAGAGACACAATAATGAATTCTGCTATTATAAACACGAAAGTTAGTGAATATGGATTGATGTTTTTGTTGTAACGTTGTACTTTCGTATTGAAACATTTAATATTGTGACTCAAAAATAGGCAGAATGTGATGATGCTTTTGCCTTTGCCAAACTTCAATTTAAAAAAGAAGTCGGTGTTGTCAATTTCTACGACAGAATTTCCTTTTGTTGACAAAAATAAGTTATTCAATTTAAATGCATTGTAAAGTTATAAATAATAATAATATAGGGAAAATAGTGTTGTGTTATTATATTTGAGATCACTTAAATGTCAAACAGTTTTGAACTATGATTTTTGCACAATTGTGTCTTGTGAATTTGAGGTCAAGATAGCCTACAGTTACCGTGTTTTTCGGGAAGAGTGTGAGAGATGGTCTTCCAAATACAGAACGTTGACTTCGTTCTTTCTTAGCCGTGATGTCGTCGAAATAACTTGGCTAGCGACATTTTACAAAAGCAAATGCTTTTGAGCTCAAACTTGAACGTCCTGGTGAGTTTGATATATCTTTCAACACTTAAACGATGTTAGATCATGATGATTTCTTGATTTTTTCTAGTTTCAAACATTTTGTGTTTCGTTGCAGAATCTACCCTACTTCAAATTTTTATTAGGAAACTCATTGTTAAAGAAAGAATGTTTCCTGAAGTATTTTTCTATATTCCAATTTGGTAAGCTGTTAGTTTGTAACTTCTCCATTTGCATTGGTTGAATTCCATAAATATTGTGGTTTATAGTGAATTTATTTTATTGCAGTATGGGTTGATATACCCACATTTTGTAAGAAACCTCCGGGGTTGACATGAGATCCTGATGCTTCAAGCTTGACTCCTCTCCCCCACAAGGTATGTAAATGTGAAATTGCTAATTCCAATTAGGTTCTGTTTTCCAACTTTATAAATAATTTTTAACCGTCTCCGAGTAAAGTCATGTAGATAATATTTTCCTGTTAATTGCAGGAGGTTTCTACGATACGCAAATTTCTACGATACGCAAACTTCTACGATACGCAAATTTCTACAGTCCCTAAATTTCTCCGTTGCAAATTTATTCGATGACTACGGTGTTTCTCACCGTGCCAGTTTCTCCGAGCTCCGAGTTTTTAAGAATGGTGTAGCGCTTCTCGCTATTTTAAGATAAGTCACCATGATCAAGTAGGTGTTTTAAATTTCAACATATTAATGATAAATTTAACCTAATTGGTGGTATAACCTCGTTAGGATTTTACAGTTAAGTTATTTTATTTGCCCCGTGAACCCGGCTCTGCCGATTAACTAGTCTGGTATAACTTTAGTTTCAACTTATCTGTAATAGTGTTAACGATTAATGTACAACATCTGATATAAAAGATAAATAAATAATAACAACAGTCATTACCCACATTCAGTTTATTTTATTTTCAATCACAAGCAAACCCAGAATATAGCAAATTTCACATCATTATTTTATTCCGGTTTATTTACTTTGTCACGAAAAATTCTAGGTGACATTGTTATTCACGCAAATACTACTTAACGGCTTATATTGATTTCTGATGCTATACTGATGATATGCTATTTATTACAGAACCGGTCACATGCCTCGCTTCAGTGACATTCGCGGTTATTAATGAACATCAAAGTAATTTGTTGGAGTCTAGAAAATCATAGGATGATAAAAAAACGTTCCTAGAATCAGCTAGTTCCATTTATTTACGGCTAGTATATCTTGTAAAAAGTTCTTAAATATTGTCACCAACCTACGCATAACGTAGTAGCCAATGTGAAGCAAACTACATCTCGCATTGATCACCCACTCGAGAGAACCCCGCTGAAAGGGTTCGCTTAAATTATCAAACAGAAGCCACTTGAAAACTGCTATGACACATGTTAGCATTTCGATCGTGTAATTGCGTAGTTGCGGGACTAGTTGCCCGATTTGTTAGTTGTAAAGTTTGCCTGATACCTTTGTTAATCCAAATCTACGACTACATAATATACCCTCTTGTCCACGAATCAGGCTGCGAATACATTGCTTTTTACGACAATATGACTTTTCCATATTGTAATATCGAAACAAAAACCACTTGAACTAAAATAAAACATGAGAAAACTGAAACAAAATTCCATAACTCATTTCCAATCAGTGGCCGTCGACATCACTCGACACGCAAACTCTCCGGACGCACGCAAAACGAACATTTTTCCGAACGGAACGCCCTCTCGACGCAAAACTCTATAAAAACGTCGAAAAAAATAACAGTAACATGGCGTATAATGACAGCTGGTCCACTTGAGAACAAAAGGGGAGAGCCGGGCTCGTCGAGAAAAAATACACGAAGAGTAAAAACAACTGCGCGTACGTCCGCCGAACGGTCCGCCCGCGCCGCGTCCGCCTGAACAGCCGTCTGCTAATAAATTTGCAATCACGTTCGATCCGAACAGTTGAGAGAGTTACCACAGCTACTAAACGGAAAGTAGTCTCGACCGCTACGCCAGTCTCCATGTCGCACGACCTAAAATTAGGTAGCGCTAAGAAAACTCGTTACGGATATTGCTTACGTCTCAGGGAGAATAGCGCGGTATTCGTGTTTAAAATGCAAATAATAATCGCGCTATTCATAAAAATCCGGTGCGTGGAATGCGAGCAGAGCCGTGTTTTACACGTTATAATTTTTTGCCAAAAGCAAGCTGTAGTCCGGGCTGTTTTATGCGGAGTGTAGGCTTGGTTCAAATGCCGCGCACGGACCATTAGTTGATGAGCGCACGTGCCCGCCCTACGCAGGCTGCGCCGCGGAAAAGTAACAATTTTCAGCTAGAATATGAAAATGTTTTGTAGCTTACTGTTAAAATGTTTACCTAAAAACTACCGTTTTTACGCACAATGAGTTTTAGAGAGACCTTTGGCTTTGGATCTTTATGTTTGAAATGTTGAACTTGTTTAGTTTGGAGTTCTAAAATCTTCTTATTTTACTCGTACTAGCCCAATGCCCGATGGGGTTGGGAAATATGACGAATCTCCTTTAAACGTTCATCACATATTTTACTCTGATTAGGGAATAGTTTCATAAATCATTTCTTCTTACTCACCTACATCTACACACCTCACCTCATGTGTAAAATGTCTTCCTTATAGCCACAGGCTTAGGATGTGCCGCGTATCTCTCAGTCAATCGATAGAGTTCTATTAAGGAGGTAATTAGAAAATTATCTATAACTTAGTTATGTATCTATTATAATAATTGTAAACCATTTACCACGTAAAAAAATTAAAGAAACTTTATTGAATAAAGCATAATTTTGTGATGTTAAATTTAAGTATTTTTTTGTTAGTTATACCCATTTAATCTAACCTACTCAATGCGAAAGTTGACAACATTTCGAACTGTCGATTCTGGCTTTGATCTGAGGGCTTCATCTCTAGAAACGAAGCTTGGTGTTTATTTATAGAGTATTACCAAATGATATCATGCGACATTTTAACTTTATTTGTAATGTATGATAGATAAACTATCAGTTTACTAGAGGTTGGAGTAATCAGAATGAGCAGACATCGAAACGATTACTAAACACTTATAAAACTTTAATATACATCTATCGTACGTACAATATTTATATTTTAGGTCTCTTTTGATCTCTATTTCTCACTGACAAGCGCAGAATACGCACTCTTTCTAATCTAGTATCGAATGTCACCAAATCGGACCCCTATAGCGAACGATATGTGTTTTATATGAATTAATTCCTCGGCTGAGGGATTCCGAAAGCGTTTTACTCACGGGCCAGATGGCGCGCGGACAGATCAATTTGATGATTGCAAAAAAACCATCGGACTTTTTGATGTCGTTCGGCTTCGTACAGGCGTTCTTCAGTCGTGATTCTTTTCAGAAATATTTAGTTGGAGTCGAGAATAGTTACCTAGATGTATGGGGATTTTATTTTACAGTGGAATTTAGTATAAAATAGAATTTGGAGAATCAACATTTTATATTACTCACCTTCATTCGGTTGAGTCGACTTTTTTTTATAAACCATTGACATTTCGTGGACTTAAAACGAATATTAATATTTTTGATTGTTCTCTTGTTTTGTTTTTAATTATTTATTACTAGCTTTTTTATTATTATTATTATTTATTTATCTACTATATAAAAATAAGTCGGGTTTTCCTTCCTGACGATTTAACTCGAGAACAGCCGGACCGATTTTGATGAAACTTTTTGTGTGGGTTCGAGTGGGTCCAGGGATGGTTTATAGCAAAGAAAATTCAGCATTGCACCCGTGCGAAGCCGGGGCGGGTCGCTAGTTAAGCCATAAATTACATGTCAGAAATAGTAAGAGGCTTTTACCCACGGCTTCGTTTGCGCAAGTTTATTTCACCCCCTTAGGGGTTGAATTTTGCAAAATCCTTTCTCAATGGATACCTACACTGTATAAGCTATCTATGTGCAAAATTTCAAGTCTCTAGACCCAGCGGTTTAGGCTGTGCGTTGATATAATATCACCAATCTGTCAGTCAGTTTATCATTTTAGATATTTAGAAGATATATGGCCTGCTAGCAGATTTAATACTAATACATTTCTAAAATTTAGGTTCCCAAGTACATAACATTAAAAGTATAGCAAACACAACATGCACCATATGAACAAAGCGGTTACTAATAATAATAACTTCTCGGTAAAATCTTTAATCATTTGCAGAACAGCGTTTTCTGGAGTTTACTTCAAACAATAAGTGCGTGTGCTCTGACATTCAATGAGTTAACATAACAAGTGTAATGACGTCACAACGTTTTTCTGTTTCGACCGCCATGCGATTGAGGGTAGATAGTGTCACGGCGGGCGACGCGCTTAATAAGCGTTATCTTGTCGTGTCGTGTCGTGTCCCGGTCGCGAACCTACGCTGATTACGTCAACTATGCGTTGATGCACTTAGTCTTAGTAATAATTAAACTTGGGGATATCCAAGACTGTAAAGTAGTTTTAGGAGGTAAACAACATAGCTAAAAACAAATTTGAAATCCTACTAAAACACCGACATGTAAAAGTAAGTAGGTACCTAGTCACAGTACTTAATGATTTATCCTAAACTATTAATAATAGAGTTTTACGCAACATATGAATGTATCTGTCATTTTGCATATCTGACATTTTGCGATGGTTCCAAATTGATAGAAATCTTGCTTTACTCTTTTGATTGTTTAATTATAATTTTCCATAGTAAAACGAAATCCAAAATATTTTTACAGGTGTTTTGAGATAATATTTTTAATGAGTGATTGATTACTCTCAATATTTAGATACAGATGATTCTATTGCATAAATACATCTATAAAATTATCTTATACGCTGTTCTTACAATGATTTTGACATTACATCCAGCCGTATAAACAATGCACACCATATCAGGGATCGGCCCCACAGCCCCAGGATCAGATACCAGACGACAACGTGCCCTGCATTAATACGTATTTATATATTCTGAGAATGATTACGTATTTCTTAAACATCGGAGAAGAATACTTTGTATCAGATTGTTCAATAGAAAACACAACTGAAGAACGAAATACCTACTAAAAATCGTGTGTGCGTCTGTCCGCCTGTATGTCTGTCAGTGCGATGTATCTCATTATTGATCTTATTGTTATCTAGAGTACAGAGTATAATAATTTCATGAAACAAATATATATCGGGTCTAATTTGACTTTTAACTTAATAAATAATAATAATAATAAAATATTTATTTCTTGAAAGCCTTAAGAACTAAAAATTACAAAAGAGACACTTAATTTAGAGATTAGGGCTAAGATTTTACATCGATTTGATGTTGACGCTAAAATGGGTCGAACCTGTTCTATAGCGTCAACAGCACAGTAAAGGATTAGGTATAATTTTTGGCTAAATGGTGAGAAAGTGTCAAGTTGCTGTAACATAACATGCTATTTAATTATTGTTACTCATACACTAATATGATGTTACCTAAAGTGTGTTGTATGTTGTGTGTTTTTGCAGTATAGGTGTATATATATATAATTATATATTTAAATGTATATAATATATATGTAGAAATTGGAAGTAATAAAATAAGTACCTATAAATAGATATATGAGTGAGTATGAATGGGTCAATATATAAAGGGAAAATTTTAGAATATGGGATGTAATAGTATTTCAGTTTCCATATAGGACAAGCCTTGGAGCCACGGGAAAACTGTCTTTTTACACTCATACTTCTCAATATACAGGGACTTTATAAACGCGATTAGAAAGTTCTGATACAAAGCGGTATGGTATAGAGTTCAGTGTCAAGAGTAGGTGCAGGACCCGCGGTATTTATTCAAGCTGCATGATTAAATGGGAAAAGTAATCGTATTAGAGTAACTCGACTCGAATCACTCGACTAAAACCAAGGAATTTGAACTCTCTTTTATTGTATTTATAAATGCGCCCACGCGTGCTTTCAACTGCTCACAATTGGGTACTCAACCTGCTCTCATGTGAAAGTACCAACTTTTACCTAGCTAAAAATGAGTACAATTTATCAAAGCCAAATCTACGATCATTAAGGCACAAATTTGTCTTACAGAACACTTGAAAGAACGCTGCATAATAAATTTTCTTAAAAATAAATCATGACGTATTTAATTGAAATCATATTTCGTCAAACTGCTGGAAGGGGGAGCCGGGGACAATCGAAAGCCCCGATGAAAGTCGCTAAGAGACACGATAACATCGCACTGTCAGAGTCGATGGCATGCGACCACTGCCCCTATCGCCCCCATCGACGCACCAATAATGAGTCTACAAATCGTGACGGAAATTGAAAGAAAAAACTTCCCAAACGGCAGATCTTATCGTCTGTCCTAAACGTTCTCGTAAAAATATTAATAAAACATAACTTTTTTCACCCAAACCCACATTAAACTCCGATCCCGTAGGAATTTATTGACAATTACGCGTCAATAAGTGGCAATAAAAGCACAAAGCGACAATGTCCACAGATTTGAATGTCAATTGTACACAATTGTGTAATTCTGTTTTCGTGGAGGCTCATTTTGATTGTGGCTCTAGTAATACAATTATAAGTTGACTTCTGTCCATCTCATTTCTTTGTTGCGTTTATTATTATGATAAACATGACGTTGCGCTATTGTGAAGCAATCTAAAAGTTGTTTCCGTTATCGATATTTCAGTGTTGTATGATGGTCTCACGCAATTTAGTTTTATAAAAAATGATCGCTACGAATTTTACATTCAAAATTTATTCGTAAGGGAAATCCAAGATTGAGCGATACGCATATAATAAATTAAAATGAGGCTGCGAATGTCGCGTACAAACCACTAATAAGAAGAGCTCGCTTAACCTTATCTCCGATCGAGGAAGTCTTAAAAAACGGCTGAGGGTTTGAGGGCTGGGCCACGGAGGGGGGGCAAGAACAAGAGCCGTCAGTGAAATAGAGATAGATGAACAGTGGGAAATGAAATTCTTTGTGGCATCGCGGTCCCGCAAAAAATGCACAGATTAGATTTTTCCCCTCTCCGAGGGCCGAGGGTAGACGGAGGCAATGATTTTTTACAACATTCGCGAGGATATATAGGAGTTTTAGTACTGAGATTTGTTGAAACTGCCCCTGCTTGAGAATTTAATTTCCTTCATTCTAGATGGAGCAACATTATGGAGAAAAGAAATCTCGTTTACTTAAACTTTTTGAACCTATCTAAACAATATCCAGCAAATACAACTAATATTTTTATTAAATACACCACATCAAAAACAGGGTAGTCAGCTATTAAAACTGAAATTCAGGAAGGGTTACGAAATTCAGCTTTACAATTTCTAAGCATTTTAAACCCATGTGTCCGCGTGTACGTATTTTATAGCAGGGACGCATTAAGGCAGCGGCTACAAACAACGTCCCGGGGTCGCGAAATTACTTGGCATTAGAGGCGTGCTTACGTCTTGCGGATTAGAAAGGACCCTCCGTAAAAAACAAGAGGGTTCCGTGGTTAGAATTGAGTAACGTATCGTTTACATTGATTTGGTACTTGCGCAGCATCTGTGATGGATTTCACCGCTAATGGCTGGGGCGTAAAGGTCATTGAATTTATGAATAAAATGTCATTGGAGGTTTTATTTTTTATGTCTCTTCAAATAGTCGGTTTGATTCTACTTTTAATTCCTTAGCTTTTTCGATTTTATCTGCGTTCTAGTACGAACAGAAGCATTTCTCCTTTATCAAGATGTAAGCTATATCTGAAGTAAATTTCATTATGATGTGTTCAGATGTTAGCCGTGAAAACAGAGAGAGTGTTAACACAGAGTTACTGTCTTATTAAGTAGTTTGGGATGTATCTCTAAAACTACCAGAAAAAAACGTTTATATTTTAAACCATGTAAAATGGTACAAAAAGCAAAAGCCCGCGTAACAATTCGCAAAAACCTATAAGTGAGCCTCGCGTAGACCGAAACAAATCACCGAATAGCAATCAAACTAATCCCTCGGCCATTTTTTGCCTAAATACGTTCTATGCGGGCTTCAATCGATATAATCCAGGCATAGAGGCGGTGTCGCCACTCTGCCGTGTGTTATTTGGGGAAATAAAGCTACGCCCGAACCCCGTCAAGTGCCTTGGCAATTTGTTTGCCCACTTCAAAAGCAGGTTTTGATTTGCTAGTTCGAATTAGGCTTCATCAATATATAATTTAAATGAGCGCAGTGACCCTTGCATGGTTTTTCAGTCAATTAGTGATGTGAATTGTTCGACGTGCATATAGGACGACAATATTGATTGCAAAACACTATAGCTTAATTCTAATCTCTCAGTTTCATCCATCAAAAGGTTGTCTGAAAGAGATCACGAAAAATAATAAGACTCATTCTATGTGGTAGTATTTGTGTATCTGTTTTGTAATGTTTTTGGTGTACAAAAAAGAGGCATTGTACCTATTGTAATAATTTTGCGATTTATCCTCAGGGCCAACGTCAGATAAATCTGGCCTATAATCTAATCGTATATAACTCTTAAATAAATAAGTTAAGGGAGAGCTCTGGACGAAAAGTATCCCATTCACAGGATTAGGGAGAATGCGATCTCTCTTTTTCACGTGAATTTAGACTATAAATTACCTCATTACGTAACAAGACAAGTTGTCTGAGCAGGAGGAAGCAGAGGAGAAAGATCGTTTCCCGAAACTAATTACCAAACACGATAATTAAAAAAACAGATTCCTTCGCCGGCCAAGGAATGGGGGAAATAAAGAAAATGCAAAATGTCCACCCGAAATTTCCATGACAAAAACTTCGTTTTTTCGTATCGCCAAAAATACCCATTGTCTCGTGCGCGTTTTATCCATTATTTTTTCTTCTTTGACGTGTCTCATTTTCATTTTTATCTCCACTGTCGAGGTTTTTAATAAGATATGCAAATTTCCTCCACGCAGAATCACGGCACTGTCAAACGTGGAGTTGATAAGAAGCGACGATAATTGGAACTTACAAATATTATTTACTTAATTGTGAAATAATGTCTGAGTATTTTTTATGATCTACCGATTAATTCGACTTAATAACATCGATGTTAATTAAATTGACCAATTAAATAGAAAAATAAAAATTAATTGAAATCCCGCAAGTAGTTGGGTCGTCGACGGCGTCTGTCACTTACAGCTCGACCCACTTGTAAGTACTCATTGAGTGCCCGCAAGGAGTCAAGGAGAGCCGACCACGTGAGCTGACTTACTGGATACAAGACCAAATAATTTAATAAGCGATGCTCCAGAAAAGAATGCCATTGCTGTTATAACATTACAAATGATATTGATAAATGCTGTTAGTATTGCACTGATTATATAATAATTAGGCTATATTTGACTGTGACAAATCACTACGTATGTAGTATAAAACAAAGTCGCTTCCCTCTGTCTGTCTGTTCCTATGTATGCTTAGATCTTTAAAACTAGTCAACGGATTTTGATGAGGTTTTTTCGAGTGATTAAAGAGGAAGGTTTTTATATACCCTGTAAACCGAAGTGAAGCGAGGGCGGGTCACTAGTTCATATTACAATTTAAAAAAAAAAACCCAAGGGGTCGGCAGAGGTATTCTATTCCTTGAATCCCATTGATCAACAAGGGTTCTACAGGTTGTATATACGCCGTTCAGGGATGCTGTGCTGCACATACCTCAGAACTATTTTTGGGCATGTGAGCATTTGTCCTCACTATGTTTTGGCTTAAGTGGCTACTCGATCTATGTTTTCACCACTGAGCTTCTATGCCTGGATTACTATGTACTACGTAAGTTTTTGAAAAACTCCATGGTACATGCCTTCAACATATCATATTATAACAACATAAAAATCATAAATTTTAACCATTAAACTCTAGAATCAATTCTATAGGTATCATTATAATGCTATACTTACTCGTAACTGTGAAAGGTACCATCGTTATAATATGCTGTTGTAAAAATAAATTGTTTCACAATTATACTGTAACAGTATGCAAAAATCACAAATTGAATCCACCAACCAAGTCACCAACTAAAAACGGTGCCAAATGAAATCAGACTAAATATGCAGTATTAAAGCCAAATCGCCCTCATAAGGGGCCGCTAAATAAATAAATAAGTGCCCCGAATATGGTGGGAGCATAATAACAGAAGGCAAACAGCATCAGAAGCCGTGAGATAAAATCGTATTGCGTTGTCAAAAATAAATGAATCCGGGGATTAGTCGGGACACGGCGGCCGCGCAATATTGTCGCTGGCGCCCGACGCGGGGCAATAATAAGCCGAGCTTCTGTTGGACACCACTTTTGCTCTCCACATTTTCGGTTAAGATTATGAGATTATTAGAAAATTCTAAACGAAAATAGTTTTAGAGAGAAATGTACAAAGGGTCAGAGGTTATAGAGTGTGTAGTGGGTAAAGATATATATATTTTTTTCAATAAAACGAGTATTGTAAGTAGGTAAGTAAGTAACAATTATGTATTGTACACCAATAAAAATAACTATGCAATAAGTGACACAATGATAAAAAAGTACAATGGGCGGTCTTATCGCTTTAAGCAGCGTGTTGTAGCTAGCCTTTTGTGTTTCTTGTGCTAGCCTTTAATGCATGAGGCCCAAGCTCGAGTACTGGTGAAGACATAAACAAATTAATTTTTTTTTTTTTACTAAAAAATGGGCTTGCTCTTGACCCCAGAATAGCCCGAGAGCAAAGACGGGGCCTACGTTGGGACGAGCTTGCCCAGAAGATGCCTGTTCACTCGATCCTTAAAGGCTTGTGGGTTATATGAACTCGGAAATACAGACGCTGGCAGGTAGTTCCACTCCTTGGCGGTGCGCATAATAAAAGAACTTGAAAAGCGCTTTGTGCGTATAGATGGGATATCCACCAAGTAGGGATGAAGCCCAGCCGTGCGTCTGGAAGTCCGATTGTAAAAAGGGGAAGGCGGGATGAGCTCGTGCAGCTCTTGGGCACACTCCCCGAAATGCAATCTATAAAATACCGACAGACTGGCAACTTTGCGCCGATGGGCTAAAGATTGCAGCTTAGTCACCATCATCTCGTCACCAATCATTCTCCTGGCTGTGCGCTCTACATTTTTTCTCCGTTTTTTTTTTCAAACTTATGTTTTTGTCACTACCTTTCCAAAGTGAAAAAGCCTAGAATTGGTACTGAGTCATAATTATGTAAATCATCTCGGTTGGCTATAGGATACTCCTCTAAAGATAAGGCTCCCCCCAGTGGGCTCGCGTCGGAGATTATAGCCCATACTAGCTCAGCAGTGGCCTGTTACGGGTTGATGATGATGATGATTCCGGTTGGCTCTAGGGCTCACCACCTGTCACATATAGGGGTCAAAATATTAGTGAAACGTGGATGTTACAGAAATTAAATATCCTTGCTAATCTCCTCGGGGTTAAGGTATGTATACTATAAAAAAGTATATACATATATCTTCATGATCTAAATACAGTAAAGTCAATCTCTTCTGCTTCCAATTTCATTATCATAATGATGATTTTCGTGACGCCAAACACGGGACTACAGTATAAACTTTTTTAATCTTCCTATTTTTCTAACTTATGCATCATTTTAAACCTATTTATACTCTGCACTTTCGCATGGAGTATTTATCAAACACATCTACAGATTATCATAGTAGATTCTTTTGTTGGGTAGCGAGCGCGGGTGAGATAAACTACTCCGCGCGATTTCGCCGCAAAGAGAGGGCTCAACGGACGAGCTTCGTCTATCGGGAGTTTTATTCCAATTGAATTTACCTTGCTATGAAAATACGGGCACCAATCTACACTCGCAAAGGTCCCGTTGAAATACTAGACTTATTTGGCTTCAATACGACATGGTATTCTAAAGTATACTAAAAAATAATCGAAAATGAAACAATGTTATTCATGATATTTTTAACGTTACGACATCATCACTCAATTGAGGACATTAAAGGAACCTTAAAATGCTATCGGAATCGTATCAAATAGAATAAAAACGTCAAAAACGATGAGGAATTTGAAAAGGTCGCAATTTATCAATGGCGCGTCAAACAGTCGATCGGCCGAGCATCATTTTTATCGTATTTGCGTATAAATAGTGGCGTCGCGAGCTCCAAACCGCTGCTAATGATACGGAAAATGACATCTTATTTCGACGCGTAAATCGAAGAAAAAATCGCTCATCTCGCGCCCGTCTGCATGAATATTTTATAGGCGCGTCAACAGCGAAATGACAGGTTTTATCGTTTGAAAATTTGGCGAAAATTGCGCGAAATGACGCGTCGATATTTTTATTTAGTGAGAACATCCTTCCGCCAATCAGGAGCGCACATTGTGGGCTCACAATGAGATCGCTCCCTCGGGACGTTTCTCGCGTAATTTTTATTTAACTGACGAGCGCAACAGTTTATTTGTGAATATTTAGATTTTATGAATACGTAATTGTTGGGAGCAATCAACTTTCGACATTAATGTATTCATCTTCCTTATTATGCGTACTTTAGGTAATGATCAGACATTATGATAAAAATAACACTGAAATCAAAATAGGTGCAAAAATAGAAGTTATAAAAGTACAATTCGCAGAATCTCGCTTGGAATATAAGGTATATATTCGAAGGTATTTGTTAAAAGCCGATTACTGTTCCTTCAATAATTCAATACCAGGAACATTTGTTACACAATCGAGCAACGGGGCTCGGTGTATCAGAACTGTCAAACAATGATTACAAATCGATTTCTGAGGAGCTTCCCAAGATCAAAGGTTTATTGAAATCGGCCTATAGCTCGGAGGCAAATTGGCAGAATGACGTAAATATCTTTATTAATCTATTTAATTGCTTATTAGCGTTCTGACAGCGCTTACATGTGTATCGGCGCGAATTAATGAGAAATGCCTGGCGGCTTTGATCTGAGGGTGAGGTTTGACATGTGTTAAACGCTTAGTGTAGTCTTACAAGACATAGGCACGGAACACGTACTCCGTGTGTGCTGCTGTGGATTTCGTGAGAGAGGTATTGACGTGTATAATATGTACGATGACTTGACGATAGACAACTTAAACGAAACGTATACTCTCGTTATTCAATTTTATTTATTCTGGCAACCTACAAATTTTTAATTAATGTTAGACTGCCGAATTTTTATTAATAAATTTAAAATAGTTAATTTTAACAATATTAACAGTATCAAGTTTATGGAAGATAATATTTTAGAAAACATATTGAATATGAAGTAAGATCGGTCGGAATTTTTATTTTTGGTACACAGTCAGAGAGTTTGTACCTATATGTCATTTTCTTGCGTATGTAATACTTATTTATCTACCAACAAAATAACATTGACTCATCACTTAAATCTTTGGAACATCTAAAAAACTTGACATGTAGCAGGTAGATTCCTCAAAAAAAAAGATTTATGAAAAATTCTATTGCTATTTGAGAATTGCTATTTTCCTAGTATAACTAGCGGGTGCCCACCCGTGGGTTTGTAGAAATTTCATGCTTCTAGACCCAGCAGTTTCGGTTATGTATTAATCGATCAGTCAGTCGGTCAGTCAGCCAGTCAGTTTATTGTTTTATACATAGGTACAGAAAAACAAGATAGAAAAGGAAGAAGGTAGATACTTAACACAAGCTCACAAGTTTTCGTTTTAACAACATTTAAACAATACTACGAGTATATATATTACTATCGACCCGCCCTCGCTTCGTCAAACTGCATCAAAATCCAAAAGATCTAAGCGTAGGTACTTAGGGAAAGACAGACAGGAAAGCGACTTTGTTTTATGCTATGTACTTATATAGTGAAGGCAAATATGTCTAAGCTACAAATAAACAATTGCTCATGGCTATATTTCAGCCAGCTAAACACTGGCATCATCCGCATAGTTTCGCCCTAACCTGTATTACAGCAAATGCCAGACATCCACCGTGATCCTCATAAGTCGCTGAATATTTCGTGAATTTGTCCCCGCGGGGGGACGTAACGGAACACCTGCCGTAAAGATAAGCCTGTGATGTCGCGTAATATCCCCTAAAATAACTTCTTACTGCCTCCGGTGCCATGGCGACAGAGCTCTCCCGCGCTTCCTCGCGATTGGTGATTGCTATGTACAGTCAGCAAAGTTGTTAGTGTTACATGGCCAAAAATTAAGATTCACTTTTCTCTTAAAGCCTTAAATGTATTTATAGTATTTTTTTGGTAAATTATAGGGATCAAAGATACCTTTCGAAATAAACATTAATCAATAAGATTTATTTATGACTTCCCCAGAAAAATGAATTCTTAGTTACTGGCCATGTAACCCTAACAACTTTGTTGACTGTACTATCGACAAACGCTAAGCCTGATAGGGACATTTGAAAGAATTGTCGCTTGAAAGCTCAAGGTTTTATCACCCCGACCCTAATTAAATTAAGCAATCAGAAGCCAGTAACACCGTCTTTTTTCATTCCGATTAAATGGTCATAAACATGAAAGAAACACTATTTTGTAATTGTCATTGATACTATAAGAGGGCTTTGACGCCACGGGGTGGGAAAAGATAGCTGCTCGCCAAAATGACACTTAGGTGTATCAGGCAGAACTTTTTTTGATAGTACCTACTGGCTATGTTGAATTAGGAAGCTACTTTAGCTGTGCAGATAGAACTCAGAGTCAATGTTTTGGGTTTAAAGATGATTTATTCTCATTAAGAACCTACGGTCACTTATATGAGAAGAGGAATTTTGTTACATGAAATTTTTGTAGTTTACAGTTACAAATCATTACATTAGTAGCTACATTATGAAACACAGTACTACAAATCAAGATCTAAGAAACTTAAAAACCACCTTTCACAAAAACAGATTCCGAGTTTACGATTCCAAAATATTTTAATATATTTTTAAATAAATATTTTATTATTTAAAAATATTTAAAAATATTTTTTATAAATAGTTTTGGGTTATGTACTCGCGTGGGTATGAGTGTATTTGTGTAAGTTTTAGGAACAAACTTCAATTTACATCGATGGATTTCAAGTATGGATATATTTAAGTGAAACTCTCTTCAGAAACAGAACAGGTACCTATATCTTACCAATATATAAAACAAATGATATATAAATCCAACAAAATTTTCCATATTTGAGACGAAGTTTTAACTTACTTATTGCAAAAGACGTACTAAAGACGTATATTTAGCTGAATTTCTCCAACCCAAGGATAAAATGTAAAAATCTCTTTATCATCATGCGATTTCATCTCCGAGTAAGCCTTACTCTATCCTGGTCGAATCCAGACTTAATAATTTTTTCCACAAAGTTACTTTATTAAACAATTTAAAAAAAAAAAATTAAAAAATCACACAATTTACATTAGAAAAATCTTCAAACACTCCCAATAGTTCCATCAAGTTGTACAAGGGCGTGAGTTAAGGCGTCACCACACCAGGCAATATTGCGAATTAATTAAGGAAGTCATTACGCGCCGATAGCGCATTAGCCCCACGCACGTAGGAAATTGCCGACACAAAGGATATTTCCTGCGTTTTCCCCGATTTAAAGCAATTCACGGATTTTGATTAAGCCCCCGCTGCTACACCAAGATTATTCCCCTTTCAATGCAAAGAATGGTTTATTTCAGACACCGTGAAATTTAATTGTATTTCCTTATGCTATCGATTTTATAGCTATGAGAAGATATTGCTTTTGTCTTCTAATCGGTAATACCTTTAATTATCAATTTCTTCATCATCATCAACCTGTAGTAGCCCAGTACTGAGCTAAGGGTCTTTCCTCACAAATGGGGAAGTATGGTCCATAATCTCTAACGCGAGCCCATGGTACTGTTAGGTTCGTTGCCACTTAGCTGTCAGATTTTTTTAAACCACTCAAAGGTATCTGACATGACTTAAAGGTTTCCATTCTGCATAAACACAACGAAAACCGGAACCAACGTTAGTACGTGCCTTCCGAAACACGGAAGTGTAAATTGAGAATTGCAAAAATTTTGCTCGATTCAAGGAAAACGTAGTTAAGGCTTTAAAGAAGGTTGTTAACGTCAACTGAATCTACTAATAAAACTACGTCTCTTTAGTTAAATCCTTGAATGGCAACTTCCAGCTAAACAGCCAAGATACAGAAGATCACAAAAGCAAGCCAATAGAAACTATGTTCATTAGTTATCTCCGAGGAGCTTTGCCGCATCGCAACCGGCAACTTTAGATTGCTGCAATAATTATTTATTCCGCTCACTCGCCATCCGACTCGGTGGAAACTATTCAGGGAAGAAACGCTATTTCTCGCCGGTCAGATAAGACGTTTGATTTTCCCCATTTTCGCTGGGACTTTAATTATGGCCTCTGGTTTTGTGTAAAATAGTTGGTGGAGTAATTTAATCCAGATATCAGTATGCGGGGTGGCGCTCGGCGACGAGCGATGGGAGCCAATGAGTCGGGCACGCGAGAAAACTGCGAGCTCGATAATGGTTATGTTCTAGAAGATTTGTTTGTTTGATACTAGCTAAGTCATCTTGTCAAGTACCAAGACCAAGTATAAAAAAGTTTTAATTTATTCTCATAAAACAGTCATTACTTTCCCACGTAGCCACAAAGGTAAGAAACTCAACTGCAGAAGTGTTTGTTTAATCCCAACCCTCTCGTTTCTTCAGTCGTTGAACTGCATAACTATATGAGAGTGAAACACAATATAGCGCCGTAAAAAATAAGCGCACATCAGACTCGAGCATGTAATTCTAGCGCACTCTTCCGGCCCGAACAAAGGAGAGAGGGTAGGAACACGAGTTACTCGACACCCGCGCCTTACGCAGATTTGTTTCTCACCGCCTCGGCGCCCGCCCGAGCCAAAGTAAACTCTTCTAACAAAACTTAGGCTCCATTTCAGATTACCACGCCCCTTTCTCATCAAACATTTTAAAGCCGCAGACACGCAGGAAATTCGCGATAGTCAAATTGTAGTCTTACTGGGTGTGCTACCATTAAATCATTACATTTCCAACTGTGTTACTGTCGTAATAAGGCGTCATTTTCGTTACGGACACAAGGAAAGGGCCCTTCGGATATACGGCAGCGTCACACGAGGACTGCAAAAGAAAAATGTACCTTTAACGACGATGTGAGGATTCTGGGAGTCGAGAAAAGAAATAAGCCGTAACAGGATGTCGTTCAGGATAATACCCTTTTCGTTTTATTTTCTATTCAGGAGATTTAGATTGCCATAATTTTATGCAATCTTCTTCATTATTATATTTGGTAGAGTTGTTACACTAACCATTTCTATATACTTCTTTTTACCCTTAAAAACGTGTCGTATTATATTTAACCTGACACACTCCTGGCCCATTCATGTCTGTTGATGTAGTCACAAAGGCAAGCGTCGTCTTGATGGCCTGTCTCAAAGCCGATATATTCCAGCCATTACTCCCGCGACTTGCGCAAACTTCGCCAAGTGATACCCGGCTAGACGCTGCCACACAAACAAACAGCCTCGCCCACAAAAACTCGTCCGCAGGTAAAAAAATCTCCATGTGTGTGCCGAGTGCACGTGTGTGAACAAACACAGCTCTACTTACGCTCGACCCTCGCGTATAGCTACTTGTAGGTAAGTAGCTATCGCGACTCCTTTGTTCTAGCAGCTGATTGGAGCCGGGCCCGGAAATGCGTGTCACCTCACCCCCTCATTGGTTCGTTTCATTTTCTTAGCGCGAGAGAGACGCAGATACCGAAGTGTGTATTAAGGATACGGATCTCTGTGTGTAAAACGGTAGGTAGGTGTCAGGAGTTGCTTGTTTTGCTCGTTCACTATGTTTGTGAGGCGCGTTCGTCTAAGATAAACTATTTCGTGAGTCGCCTAGAGTTTGCAAATTGTTTCGCTCGGAGTTGCTCGCCCGGAATTTTGATTTTATCAAATTAGATTTGTTGGTCGGTGTCGGGGATTGTAAGAAACTTTGCTTAACGGTTGATGGAATAAATTTAACGATAGTCACGTAGGTCATAGGTGTAAGATTTGCATAAACTAAAAAACATAAAAGATAATCTTTCACGATACCTGTATTAGTACATACAATTTGTTGTGCACTTTATTACTTTATGTGTGTATGTTAACCAGGTACTGCAGAGTTAGCTGGCGCAACGTGACTGCAGGCGGCGACAGGCTAATCGCCACTTTATCGCGCGCCTGTCACCAGCAGCCCTCCACTAACTACGCTGTTGTGTTACGTTATGTACGGTGACCCACACTAAACAAATAAGGACTTAAGCTTCCAAATAAATAACAATACATTATTATATCGAGAGATAAAGAGTAATTTTTTTTTTAGGAATGACTGCAATTATTTACTTTTAATATTGAATTTGGTATGCTATATTGGTTGGTATGACCAAAAAGCAATATTTTGATGTAAGTATCTATTGTTATAAGTTGAGATGAGAATTGAGGTGAAAAGTATATATTACCTACCTATTTGGTATTCTTTAATTCAGATTCAGAGCACTACAAAAAGCATAAAATCAATCTTACGCATTAACTTTAAAGAATGAAAACCTAATTCATACTGAATTTAAGTAAATCGAAAGACAATAGAAATAAAAAAAAACTTGAGAGGTGTCAAGGGACACCCGGATGGAACGAAGTTCCATCATTATCATCATCATCATCATTATCTCATCATCATTATTAGATTTATCATGGAGCTTCAACTATAGCAAAAAGTGTCAGTCGTTACAATTACCTTTGGGTCCTAATTTTTTCCGTCTAGCCCCTTTCGCAACGCGCGATAAGGAACTACGTTCCAACACATAGCGCTGAAACTTATAGGTACCTAAGTTGTCTTATTCAAGGTAATTTATAAGCAAAGCTAAGACAGTTTTAGAATATATTCTCACAATATAATTATTGAATTGAAACAGCTCCAGAAACATTCTGCATAGCCATTTATTATCAGGGTGTCGCAGTGCGCAGACCGCAACTCGACACCACTTCCCGACATACATTTCCTAAGCACCGCGGCGGCAGGGGAGACAGCAAGCAGGCTAATCGGCACTCTGTCAAGCCGATGTCACCACCAGCCTGCCACGTGCCTCGCTCCAGTCGCGTTCATTGGTTTATTTAATTAAAATATATACGAATATTTAGTTTATCAGGATGACCCACTGGGCTTCACAAAACTCGAATGTAATTGTTTTTTGTGGCCAATGGTGGTTGCTTAATATCTAAAATATTGTATCGGGTTTTTGTTACATTACGAATCAATGTAATGGGTGCACCTATTTTTAGAGAAAACAAGAAATTTGTAACCCACAATTTATATTTTTATCTAATCATAATTTTAAGTCGAAACGGAACTAGTCGTACAAAGTTGATTATATACAAGCGATATACCTATTTTAAAATATCAAATTATCAACAAAATCCTACAATTAAATAAGGGTTCTCGGCAACAGAACAGAACGAAATTACTGAACGTTGAAACATGACCTTTTAATTTCGGAACGAGACCAAACCTTTAGCCCAAAATAAATTCTTACCGAAATTAAACTTACCTAATCAAAAACCTCATTACGTAACTCTGTAATTCACGTGAACGATTCGCAAACATTTTTAACTTTTAATTGAGTTTCTTCGCTTGGAACAAGTTGATTGAAGTTAAAAAGTATTTTTGACGTGCTGCGACATGGCGCCAAAACAGCAAAACAAGCCGCGTTCAATCTTAGATGAATAATTATCACGATGGCTTATTTTTTTTAAAATTAAATAACGAATTGACAATGAGGCAAGTCGGTATGACTTACTCGTACGTTAGAACTCGAAAAACGTATTGTACTATTATTTTTGTATGTACAAAGTAATATTTACTCGACATACTATTTTACCAAATCGAAGTTTCCACAACAGATTTCGTAACTACCTTATCAATATAATCATCTACCAAAAAGAACAAAGAAGTCAGGGATATTTGTTAAACCAGAAGCTATCCGCAACAACCAGCATCTCAACCATAATATAATCTCACGCCTTTCATCCCCGAGGGGGTAGGCAGAGGTATTCCATTACTGGATATACCCACATTTCACGAGATACATTGGACCCCTAAACGTGATAGGTGGTGAGCCCATCGCCGGACCGGGTCTATTTACACATGTCTCAGGATTAATTCTGAGACCTGCGGGTTTAGTCACGATGTTTTCCTTCACCGTCGAACTAGTGATAAATATGTACGTAAGTTTTTTTGAAAAACTCATTGGTACATGCCAGGACTCGAACCCGAGCCTCACTGATTTTCGGCCGGCTCTTTAACCGTCAGGGCTATCACATCTCAACCAAATATATAATTTCCATATTCTTGGGTACAAAACAATATCACTAAATTGTACCATAATATAACATACCTATTTACATGTTGTTTTTATGGTTAAAAAAATCACTTAGATCGAAAATGAGGTTAAACTACTTATTGTTAATTTATCTTAAGTTTTAGTGTGAGTTTTATTCTATGCAAATACAATTATATTAGGGACTTATAACTGACTCAACATGAAAACTAATAGGTAGTACCTATAAGACCTACAAGCTTTAAATTTGGTAAATAGGTGTCTTATACAATGCAAGCTTTGGTAACTTTTACAGGATTTAGGGAACGGAAAAAAATGTTACACGCCGGCAATACTGCGGGGCGACTGCTAGTGAGACAGTCAAATAATTATAACGAAACAACGAAAAAAGTTACGAATCCCAAATTAACTAATTCTATTTTTGTGTATATTCGGTCTTTTTAGAGGCTTCTTGCTTTGTTGCATAAAGTAAGTATCACAAACTCTTACAACATAACCCGTTTATTGTATAATTTTGAGCTTTATTTGATTTCAAACAGCTTCAGTGGACTGCGTCATTGCTCCATTGTGGGATTGCGACTCCCAGGTGGTCTTTGTGACTGTCGATAAAGACGTACTCAATCGTTATCCAATGCCGATAATCGATATTTGTGCTCGATTGTGCGATCACAATGCAACCGGTGACTCTCATTGTGATGTATTTAAAAAACAGGTGTCGTATGAAAAGTAATCACAAAAAAATGCCTTTGATATGTTTATCAACCCTTTAGATTTCGGGGGCGGTCGAGATTCGAACAATTGGTGGTTTGTGAATGGGTTTTCGATGATTATCGTAAAGAACCCTGGGTTACTGACAGGTGAGATGTCAACCACATGAATGGAGTGACTGACTCAATAGTTGAGAATTTTGTAAGTTGACCCGATAAGATAGTTTTGCTGGTTAAACTTCGTTCGAAGGGTTACAGGTATAGGCTTTTGACGCTCATTGTGTGGTTGTTTGTACAAACATGGTTTTTAAGTACCCACGGATATTTCTATTGTGTCTACGATGAACACACAATACTGGTCGAATAAAAAATCTTGTGTCGTAGTTTTTTTTAAAACACAATCTATACATAAAACAAAATTGTAACTACCCGATGTCTACGTATGCGCCATCACGCAAAATATGCTATGCTATGCTATGCTATACTAGCCTATGTTACTCAGGGATATTCTAGCTTTCAATTGGTAAAAGAACTTTTAAATCGGTCCAGTCGTTTTTGAGTTTATTCGTAACAAAGATACAAACATACAAATCTTTCCTCTTTATAATATTAGTTATCTATATATTTACATATTTTATAATGTGTATTATTATCATATAAGAACATTAGTAATTTAACTATTCGTTGTTAACTTTCTTAAACCACCTACCTTTTATTCATTTCATTTTCATCTTATTTACATTCATCCTATGGCTGCCTGAAGCGATGAGACCACTGGACTCTTTTGTTGTTTGATCATTTGTCACATATACTATTGCTGTATAATAAGGAGTTGTTATTTTAAATATGTTTTGTATCCAAGAAAATTACAAAATCTAATAAAAACAAAGTTTTCGTTAGGAGTAAAAAAATACAATAATCTCACGCCTTTTATCCCCGAGGGTGTAGGCGGAGGTATGCCATTTTCACGAGATATTCTTTGGACCTCTAAACGTGATAGGTGGTGAGCCCATGGCCGGACCGGGTCTTTTACACATATCTCAGAATTATATCTGGGACCTGCGGGTTTTCCTCACGATGTTTTCCTTCTCCGTCGAGCTAGTGATGATAACTTACGTACATATACGTAAGTTTTTCAAAAACTCATTGGTACATGCCAGGATTTGAACACGAGCCTCGCTGATTATCATCATGTAAAGCAGGCTCTTAACCGTAAGGCTATCACTGCTGTGTCGTTTGGAGTGTTTGTGGAAATAATAAATTTTTTAAGCGCTGCCAGATTCATAACGTAGTTGTCAGCGCCATAAGTGAATGTAGCTATGAAACTAAGTGGAAAATAACCAGCGTCGTGGTCTGTCGGCCATCTTACGTAGATATATGTACTTGTAGTACTGCCAACAAGCGAGACCGTTGACCGAGAAGCGTGGAAAATCGTGACACACGTCTCATGACACTTACGAGTAAACTTGAAAGGTATTTTCTTTTAAAACACATTTTTATTATTGACAAATAAAGAGGATAACAACCCCTACTTATTCAGGTATGCTAGTTATTAATTTAAAAAAATAGGTATGTTTGGATTGGATTATGAACGTGAGAGATTGTTTGTTTGGATATTTGTTAAACAAGTAAAAGAGGCGGAAGTTAATTTAGAGTTTGGATTACTACATAGGATAATTTTTATCCCAGAACGCTCACTAAGTCACGGGTAATAGTTCTCCTTAAAATAATAACTAAATTTAAAAAAAATATAAAATTACGTCAGAGGTCCTTCAGCCACGTAGTTTCTTTCGTTATTAAAAAAAACATGTGGAACAACCTAGTGGAAAAACCAAATATCTTAGTATTTCTTGTAGAACTTATAGCCACTTAACCTAGTTTTAACAGTTTTCCGAGTTGCGTTCGAAGATTAAACTTCTTTGTATATGAAATAAGAATGCGAAAATCTTGACTTTAGCACATATTAAAAACAAGCCGGGCCTACAAAAGCGATACTCTAAAAAATGCAGTGGAAAATACATCGCAAAGTTTCTGTTGAAAGTGAAGTAACGCACGGAGCGTTGCAACTAACCAACCGTGGAGCTGAGGAAACAGCTCAAGTTAAAAGAGATGAGCGATAATATGTTTGATTGTTTATATATGAAATATTTTATTTTGTTATTTGCAAATTTCAGAGGTCATTCATGTAACTGATACGAGTATGATACCACAATCTCGCAGGTCGTAATGAAAGGATTAATTAAGGATTAATGTAAAGTTAAAAACTGAAATAATAGCATTATTGAAAATATCTGGCATAAATATATACAGAAATTTACAGTATTTTCATAGAAGTTTCCCTAAAATTGTAAATAATTTGACGTCACTCTTGTAAACACCAAAATTCTGTAAACTTATATAATATACTGTGCTGCAATGTGCTTTACAATGTCGTTCACGTTCAGGGGTAAGAAAAATACAATGGTGAAATGTAGGCAAGGCGCGAGTGAGCATTATTCCTGATGACGGGCTGTGGCATTAGAATTTACCCTTATCTTATACATTCAACACGCCTGTCAATCGTGATGGTATCCCATCACGATTTACACTCTCTTCCCAAGAGTGGCAGTTTAACTAAATCGCTAAACTCCTATGGCTTGCATCAAACCTTCAGCGCTGCCTGAATAGCTGGTGTCGGCAAGGCGAGCGCCTACCGCTGCATATTTATGAAGCGCCTCAAACACTATAAATAGTTGATACGAGACCGGCCTCGTCGGGTAATGGAGTAAATACAACCGGCGACGGCCTCTTTAATTTGTACTGAATGCCGAATACGTCGCAAGTTTACATTTTGGTACTCATGTATAACTGTATAATACATTAGCAAAATTAGCTGGGTTAGGATGAATTATTTCGAGATTTTTTGAGTCTGGAGACACACTGTATAAATTTTAAGAACACTATTAAAAATGTTTCTAAAAATAGTGTTGTAAAGACTTATTGCACTTAAAAACGCGCCTAATAAGCCGCTACAAAAAAATCGAAATAAACTTAGGCTTGCGATTGTGTAATTCGTTCAGAAACTTTACACAATATGATAGCGGCAGTACGCAATGCTGGTAACAATTTGTATCACACCTTGTTTTGCTAAATACATAGTCATAGCTAACCACTGTTTTAGACATTTATGAAAGCGGGGTCGACCTGCCGAGCCCGCGTCGCCCGCCTGTACCGACCGATATAGCTTACTCATAGATAAACGCGCACATAACTATGCAAACTACTTCTCCATCCACCGCCGTCATCCAAAACATCCCAACATACAAATATTTCAACAAAATCTAAGCTTTACCCCGTTTGATTCAGGGCATAAAATGCGGTCACGCCCGCGATACGACATCTAACTTTCGTGTCGTCAGCTTCGGTCCACCATTAGCTAGGTACTATCTGTAAGTGTGGTGGGAACGCGAGGTGAATACGGTATGGGCGTTGTAGTGAGCCTTAAAAATTAAACCCGCTGACGGTACTTGGAATGCTAAATAAAGATTTGAATGCGGGAACGCTCTCCGCAACACGATGGCGACTTAGCCGTGTCACGTCTGTGGGTTAATTTTTTAGGTTTGAAACTCGGACGTGTTCGGAGAATTCCTTTCAGATTGAAGTGGAATCGATTAATGAACCCCAGTTTGGAATCGCAGCCAGGTCACACGGCCAATTTGTCATTCTTTGTTAACGACAAGTACATTAATTAATTTAAAAAAAACTAAACCAGAATCCTGACTGTGAGTGGCAATGAAAAGATTTTTTATAAATGTAGCCTTTGACACTTCGGATATAGATGAATCTAGCAACCATCACACTTTCAAATCCTTCACAACCGCGGTCAACCGCCATGTTGTTTTTCTCCCACCCACTACTAACGACACGCTTTGGTATCCAAGCAGCGCCAAAGTATACATACAGCTGAAGAACACTACCATCCTTCTAGTGTGGTAGGGTAAAATACCGTACTCTCCTTTTGTCCCAAAATATTTACTGATAAACCAATTGAGTTACCATATAACAAATCTGTTTTCATGAAAGACCGACGAACGAGGGTGCTCACTAATATCATTTCAGGGCAGACAGAGGGTTGGAAAGGCGTATATGGTTTCAATACCTGCTGGCGTTATTGATCTACGATTTGGGATGCTACTGGTGGCATTGTACAATTCCGCATTTGTTCTCGAATGTGCAGGGTGACACAGAGTTTGGGGATCAATGGAATATGACCGGGAGGAATATTCGCGAATCTGCGGTTTTGTAGTGCGGGTGAACTGGGCAGTGGTCGAGCGTGCTAATCTGCGTTGAGTGTCGCGTGTGATTGGGCAGGCGGCGCTGTCCAATTTTCCGGTAGCGACCTACGGCATTAGTTCGGCAGACAACAGCCGGTTAGAACTGATCGTATTTACTCATCATACATATTTTCACACTTAGCTTAGTAATAATATTTTAATAGTAGCCTTTTCTCGCAATCACCGATGTGACTTCCTGGTCCTCTATCGAGAAAGAAACGTAGTATAAGATCCAATGCTAAAAGAAAGACAGGACCAACAAACAACATACTTTTGATAAGATATAGTAACAAAGTAGACAGATCAATGAGATTAACAAACAACTGATTACCATACTTAACTGATTGTATATACCCAGGAAACAAACTACATACCTACATGTTCATAAACACAAAAGTTGACCTCTGTCTTAGAAGGTAGGGCCAAAAATAAATATCTAAGCTAATAGGATCGCCCGTTATCACAAAATTTTGTAATTTGGCGCTAAAATAAATACAACACCAAGTTATAGTGCAGTGCAGATGCTCTTTCAGAGAATGGAAACTTTTTCTCTAACTGGAATGCCTTTCCAAAGCTACGTCCATGCCTTAATATCAATTTGTATTCGCAAACAAATCGTGGCTAGCAAACAGCGCTGCAACGCTGCATTCCCGAGGCGTCCTCTAATGATTGTTTACCGTCGGGGGCGGCTAGTTACCCGTTAATGCAATATTAATGCAATTCATTAAACGTGCAATTCAAGTGTGCACGGCCCTAGCCCCTCGCGTGTACGGTAGCCATGATTTTTTTTGCTACGAGACACCGAACGCACGGGATTTATCCCGTATTTATAGGGGGAAATTTATAGATAAATGTTAGTATTCGCTTTAACATTGTTATGTTTCAACAACGCACAGCAATCTATATATTTACATATAATAAAACTCTTGAAATTTACTTTAAATTTTAGCGGTAGTGGAAATAGTTATCGATGTAGATATCAACCGCTATGAATGGATTTCTGGAAATTCCCACGGGAACGGGAATAAACTGCATCCGCGCGGACAACGCCGCTGGGCACCCGCTAGTACGAAAATAAATTTAGATATTCATCATTTTTATGAAGAAAACCATAAAGACGCCATATATAGTAATTTATTTCTTAACTTCAAATGTTTTTTTCTATGATTGACGCCTTTTAGTTAGGATTATGATGATCATGATATAAGCTTAAAAATAAATTACATTTAATAAATACTTGAAATTATCGTCACCGTACTACAGGGAGTGGGCTTGTTAATTTTATTGCGCACATTCAATTTCCCCGCAAGTGAATGGCAACATTATTACAATCGGAAAAATGAGAAAATTTAATCTAGTCATTAGTGAGATATAAGCTGCTTAATTTAAATAATCCTTTTTGATTATTTCATTGAGTTTCATAAATTGCTCAGTAAGGTATATATAGGACTCAATTCTGACTGACCACCTAAAATTCCTAATTTTAAGTTAGCCTATCCTTCTCTATAGAATACGAAAGAAAAAGGACAGAAACAAACCATAGATTGAAGAGTTAATGTCAAACATCTAAAAACCTACTAATTTTAACTACACTTTTATCCATGACCTTGTTACATCGTCGCTAAAATTGCTAAACACGCCATACATGAGAAGACTAATTTTAATTTGACAGGACTAAATATCTCTCGTCTTTTTTCTTTTATAGGAGAAAGAAAATTACAGGACTAAACTAAAATAACTTTAGTCGCTGTAATGCAGAATCGAGTCCTGAGTGTCTATAAAATTCGAATCATACGCTTTTATTTTCCATTAAAAGTTTGGTATTGTTCATCCACACCTTATACGACAGAGTTGACGTGGTGAATTTCGAAAACATTTACAGAAAAACGGTTAATAGATTCAAAAAGTCACTGTCAAAAACTCAAAAGCTTCTCCAAAAATTGCACATAAGTAACAAAGCAAACTACTCCCTAAGGTTTCGTCTCTTACCGCACTCGTTTATTTTATGCGGGTTTATTACAGCATCGGGGCGAGCAAAATTAATCTCGGACAAATCGAGACCGCCTCCGGGCCCCATTATACGATCAAAGTAAAAATATATGAAGCGAAGGAAAAGAAACCAAACATATGCCGCGGTAAATATTTGTACGGCGCCCCTCTCCCCCAGGAGCGACCCCCTTATTACGTCACATTGTTCTCTACATCGATTAACGGGACTATGACGTCAAAGTTTTGTGAGGCTGAGACTCTTTTGGCTCAGTTATTTCCTCACGTGGTTGTGAAATATTTTGTTTCTGCTTTTATTTAACTTCCCAACTATGTAAGGATTCCTGTTTCGTTTCGAATTGGAAAGTTTGGAACGGAAATAAGTTAAAACATTGTATTTTCGTTCACATTGCAAAATGGTTTTGGTGGTATCGTGAGAATATTTTTTTCTATGGATTCTAGTGTACAAAAAATGCAGAAAAAATTCAATTGCTGGCCTCGGGGTTTATAATAGTGATTGAACCTACCTGTCAGTCCCATGTTAAGAGGTTTCGAGGGAACACTGGCGCATTGTCCGGCCATCCAGTAGCGTGTTTTCTTGGTAAATGTTTGACTTGAGAGATTCTACACATGCCTCTTATAATGGCTTGTATGTTTATGTTAGAATATTTGCAGCTTGATCAAATGTTTTCATAGGTTTGAGAGTTCAGGTAATCCTTTCAACTGTACAACTTTGTCGTATTTTACTATACCACCAGCCTCGACATTTTATACGAATATTTTTCTTAATTACTAACATGATACTTACTTCGTTATTGTAGAGTAACAAATTAGTAACATTTGCAAAAAAGAGCACCCGAACTTGAGGAAGTGGAATTCATTTTATAAATTTGAAAGTCGAAAGAATGGTCTCATTGAATGCGTTATTTTTTTATTATTTCATAAATTTTGTTTATTTGACATTTGAGTTGCGTTTAAAATTTACAAATTTTTTGAAGAAGAAGGTTTTACAAGCTATTCAAAAATCTCGCAAAATCAAACACAATAACTAGTATGTAATCGTTTAAGAAAGACATCGCCTCCTCTGGTGTTGCAGATGCACATGGGCGATGAAACCATTTACCATCAGATGGTCTACTCGTTTGTCACTTATAATAGTACATTATGATATAAGTGCAATAGGTTGAAAATAACAGCCGAGGTAATATTGCTAGCCCGAGCCGTAGGCGAGGGCTATAAGTAAGCAGAGGCTGTAATTATCAAAGCGCAGGTATGTCATAAGACGTTTTATAACACATTTGCGGGGAAATAAAATAAAACTCCGACTATGGTAAACGAATAAAAACAATACAGCGTTAAGAAAAAGCGCGCGGCGCGCATTATCTTTTTTTTTTTAGGCAAAGGCACAAAAAACAGCCAGTATTACTAATAAAGTAAACTAATATTTTTGTGTTTTTGTTACAGATTAATTGGTTGTAATTTACTGTCAAAGTTAATTAAATTAAAAAATTATGTACATAAATATTTCATTATTATATTTTATCTCCCAAAGTTAATTTTAATCATAAAATGACAACTGACAACTTTTTTGACATAAAAACTCTTGACTCTTTATTTTAAAAAGTACCGTTCTTTTCAAGACGGAGCATCTTGATTATACCGCACTTGGGCGTAATGAGATACAATACGATATTGAAATTGGTGAAATAAGACACCTTTTACGAGCAAATGTGTTATAAATTATTTTATATACCTAAAACTGGAGATAGATCTACAATTATTTCATATAGTTAAGTACAGTCAACAAAGTTGTTAGGGTTACATGGCCAAAAACTAAGATTCAGTTTTCTCTTAAAGCCTTAAATGTATTTATAGTATTTTTTTGGCAAATTATAGGGATCAAAGATACCTTTTGAAATAAACATTATTCAATAAGATTTATATATGACTTCCCCAGAAAAATGAGTTCTTAGTTACTGGCCATGTAACCCTAACAACTTTGTTGACTGTACATGTGTAACAGCAACTCGCTCCGGGCGATGGGCTCACCACCTGTCACGTTTAGGCGTCCAAAAATATTTAAGTGAAAATTGAGTCTGCTGACCCCCTCGGAGATAAAGACGTGAGCGTATATATTTTTTTATCTTTTATGCAAAAACTAATCAACTTACAAAAGCTACACTAACAGCAAATGTCAATAAAACTAAGTATTACACAACAAACAGATACTATAGAGCCGCCAAAACAAACTACAGAGCCATGAATATTCATGCACAACAATCGCATTCTCAATTGGAATCAAGTCTGAATTCGAGTCGCAAGTCGCCGCCGAACGTTTCAATCGTCCCTTTGTCCGGGCACAATACGGCGCGGCTGCTGCGTGCCATTCAACAGCCACAAAAGTCTGTTTTGCTAAACTCCTTGTGTGCTGTAACATTGACCTATTGAGCCAACAGGTGAGCCGCAGAGCGTTTGTTTGGGTGTCTCCGTTGAATTAGCACGTGTTCGCTGTTGTAAGTTTTATCGGTCTGCATGTATACTAGCACACGACAAGATAATAAATAAATAAAATTATTTATTTCGGCTAACGATAAGTCTAAGCAATTTTTAGGCATAAAAATATTTGTAGCAGAAGACATCGCTCTTTCATAGCTAATTTATTTTAACAATAATTTGTTTTTAATTATCGAAGACATTTAATTTTGAACTCAGTAATTCCTACTTCACTTTAAAGACACTATGGTAAAAACTGCTTTAGGCTATTAATAACTACGTAACAGATACTTCTTTGGACTGTTTTTTGGCGAAACTCATGGTGAAGGATTCTAAGTCAGACTAAGCATAGTCAAAGGGATAAATAACCCTTAGTCGAATTAAAATATGTAATTTTGCACAATATTTATTTGACCAGAAGAAACAGTAAGTTTTGATATCATAGTAATTCTCAAAGACAATATAAAAAATAAAGATATTTCTGTGGTCGTCGTGCATCGTTCAAAAGTTAATTTATGCTCAAAAAATCTAGATTTATACCTGGCTAAAAGACTATTATTTGCATACTCAACATCCATTGCCTACTGTTATTAAACCTTTATGCTAATAGCGAGTGATTTGCTGATGTCTGTTGAGGAGTTCAATTTTCCACCAGAAGTTCATCATCACAATACTTATATGGGACAACCATTGGGGTAAACCCAAACAAACGAAAAAAAATTTCGAAATAGCTGAGGATTTGACGGAAATATGGACATGTCAAAAAAACTTTCCCCAACACAAGTAAGTAGTTTATTACTTACTGGGAGTGTCTCATTTTTGTCAGCATTTTATTAAGGAGTAATAAAGTTTATTTTATTTTTATTTATTTATTTATGTCAAAAAAACATACGTGACGAATTGAGAACCTCCTCCTTTTTTGAAGTCGGTTAAAAGTACGATTATTCCTTTGGCATTCAAAAAAACTGATTATTTACCTACGTAGCTAACTCGAGAGCACCTGTAAGTTTTCTTTGACCTTTCTTTGTAGGAATTCAGCACAGCTCATTAATTACGCAGATATTCCCAGGAAGTGACTCCGTAATTAGTTTTCTTAATTATACCTACCTTCCTTATTTCATAAAACATAGCCACCTTTGTTGTAACCTCAAAATTGGGCATAAGATTGCATTCATTATCTAAACGACTATAAAAAAAACAACTTCAACAAAAATATCACTAAAAGACTATTATTTGCATATTCAACATCCACTACCTACTGGTACAAAACCATTTAAGCTGATAGTGAGTGATTTGCTGAAGTTCGTTGAGGAGTTCCGTTCTCCACCTGAAGTTCTTTATCAGATTTTCCCAAAACTTATATTCGACCAACATTGACAAATATTCGATCAAACTGAAAAAAATGTAAACAAAAATTTTAAAAAGCGATCCCTTCCAGCCTACCCTTAGATGGATGAATCTGAGAGATTAATAAATATGGTAGACAGTGTACCTAAGTTGTGACTAAAACACATTTATAGGTACCAAAAATATTATTACATAAAATTTAAGCATAATGTACGACCGAATAGAATTTAATCTTAATTTCATATTACTTGTAGCTTAGAGCTTAATACTGTTAGGAACGTTACCATTCAACACACAAAGAGCTGATTTTGGCCATAGCCACAAATCTTCAATCATGCAGACTTCCATACTAGAAGTTGCGTTCTGGTAAATTGATCCAGATCTTCAATCTAGTGGAGAAATCCACCAATGGATTGCTTAGAAAATGTTGCGTTAGAGACGCACTGAATCGAAATTCGAAACATTGGATCACTACGAATATAAATACCCTCATATCCTACAAGCTACCTTTCAAGTATATATACCTACCTGGGTAATAGCCTAGCACGCATATTAGCTATTAATTAATCGCTTCACGCTAATTATACAACACGTAAGTGCCTACATGGACGATAGCACAAAGGGAGTACTATACCTAGCAAGTTCGCATAGAAACCTAGATTGTAGCATAGGCGGTTATGAATGAGCACAAGCGCACATAGGTGGAATTGAACGCACACGTAGGTATTGAAGACATTGATCTTCGTACACAATGCTTTGTCCTGGTCAGTGACTGGTGAATGGCCGCTCTCAAAGGAGCCTTGCATGCAAACTGTATTTCTGTGACAAAATTAAGTCTTACTTCCTTCGGGTTCGGTAAGATTGAATTTTGCTATATCTTAAGGTTTTATGGCAACAAATTCATGTACGTATTTGGATCTACTGTTTTGAATTGAAATTGCTTTATATGTGTTTTGAATCAAACTCACTTCCGTTGCTGAGCTGTCAGTATTTCTCTATATATTTATGTACAAACTAGCTGTTGTCCGCAAAGTTGTTTTTTCACGTCCCCTACGACCTGTATTTCTTCTAATTCTTAATCAAAAGTTCTCTATATCCCTCCTCAAGATGTAAGCTATTGTTTTGTCAAATTACATCTCGATTGGTTCATTGGTTTAGCCGTAAAATAATAAATAATAAAAAGTAAAGTAAAAATTAATAATCTCAAGCCTTTTATCCCCGAGTTTATAGGCAGATTATGTACTAGCCACATTTCGCTAGTACATAATCTCGGTGGTGAGCCTATCGCCGGATCGAGTCTGTAACAAATGCAAATGACTTTTTACAGAAACTTACGTCATATTTATCACTAGCACTAGAAACCCGCAGGTCCCAGAATTAATTCTGCAACAGACCCAATCCGGCAGTAGGCTCACTACCATCGCGTTTAGGGGTTCAAAGTGTATTCTGGCGAAACGTATGGTGAAAAATATTTACAGAATTGGATTTGCCTACCTCCTCGGGGATAAAAGGCTTAAGATTGTTATTATATTTTTTTATAGCCCTAATTTAGTGTACAACCCAATCTCATAGAGAGTTAAAAGGATATAAGATTAATTAACTATTTTCAATTCACCCTAAGCAATAATTTCTTCGAAAAGCACTATGTTTAGACACAGAAGAATGTACAAATGGCTACGTAATAAGAATAAATAGATTAGAATTACGAAATAGTACACCCATGCCAAAGTTTTTTCGGCCCCTTTTTTATTTGGCTTCGAAACTTTGTCTCAATATGATATAACTGTTTCGAAAATTATTTTTCGCCATGCCTTTTACGCAAGACGCGTATTTTTGTATTTTATATTTTTTCCGAGGCAGGTTTTCCGAGATGACGTAGATTCTCCTCGACTGTTTCCTCGTTTGTACCTGTCTATTGTGTGAGATGCGGTAACGCTCAATAAGTTTTGATATTTGTACTTTAAACCTACGCTTTATTTATGACTTGCTGTTCACCCGCGTAAGTCTTAAGTAAACTTTCCATTGGTCAAAGAATGTTTGAAATCGGTCCAGTAGTTTTTGAATTTATTAATTAGAAAGTTTCTAATAGAAACATACAGAAACACAAATCTTTCCTCTTTATAATATTACTAGCGACCCGCCCCGGCTTCGCACTGGTGCAATGCTGATATTTAAACCTTCCTCTTGAATCACTCCTATTAGAAAAACACACCAAAATTCGTTGCGTAGTTTTAAGCGAATTTGTTTATACTACGAGTGTGTAGTGATAGTGAAGTTGTGACGGTTCCCACTTTCTAGATATGATATTTTATGAGTAAAATTAATAACAATTTTAATTTAAATAATAGATTAGATTTAAAGAACAATTAGAAGCGAAACCTAGTCTTTAAAACAAGCCATCTAGTAGCAAGTAGCATTATTAAGAGAAGACAAGAATGAAAATATTGTGTGAGAAAGATATTACTAGGAAAGCGGTAGCGGGAAATAATGATATTGCTTTTTGCTTGACTTGGCGGGGGCACTACCATGCCCCCAGATAAGCCGCGTCGGGCCCGAAAACATGTCCAAATATGGTCCAGAACCGATTGAAGAGGCTCTGATTGGCCACCGCCAGTGGCGTGACTAAGGCCGCGTCCGCTATTCCGGGGGAATAAACGAGGAGAATTTTAGGCGTTATTAGAAGGACGGAAGGGTGAATGATGTGGAGTGATAGACAAGTAGTTAGGAAATTGAATGAAAGAAAGAGATAAAAAGACGCCGATTGGGGAGTTCGGGTTTTGGAGTCGTGCGAGTCACTATGGGAGTTTTTGGAGAATCGGGAGATTGGCAAGATGGCTGCCCACGCGCTTGCCGGTTTTGCTAGAGAAATTAGGGATTTACATGGTCTAGAATAGTAATATTATGTTCTATCGTGAAAAGTAATGCGTTTCAGTATTTCTGGAGTATGGTGAAGTCGATATTTGTGTGAAAATAGGGAATTAGCTTCGATTAGGTAGCGTCTAGCGTGACAGACTCGTGGGCCCCGAGGCGCCAGAGCTCTGGGAACGCAAGCGGAGTGCTGGAGTGGTTCTTGGTTTCTTTGTGTTTAGCTAGTTGATATCCATGGCCTTTCAAAGTGAGTGTTAGGGACGAGCGAGCTTCGGCTCCTACGATGGAAATGGGCAGGTATGAATCTCATAGCCTGCAGAAGGTAAGTGGAGTGTTCTTATGGGTAGGCGAAATTAGGTCATATTGAAGCTCAGGAATTTGTTAGGAAATATATCCTAGGGTCCACTCAACTTGTTGTATTGTCTGTGTTCTGTCGCCCTGCGAAATGTCTTGTCGTAATTTTATAAGTAATAAATAAATTAATGCGTACGTACGTATCTAGACTAAGATCTGACTGACACATAATGTTAAGGTGAAAATCTACTAAAATGTGATAGAGATTGGTTTGGATGTACTGGCTGTCGTATTGGTTCTATCACTAAACTAATCTGTTCAACAGAGAGGGTGAGTTGCGTGGTGGTGGCCAGGCTGTTTGGGTAAATTCTTACATAATTGCATGAGACTGCGTAACTGCGTAAAATACAGCATAGCGAATTCCTAGCCAATCAGTTTGCTCATTATTCACACACCCCCACTCAGGTTGAGTCACTATATCTACATAAAATCTGATCAAATGGACAGACAGCCTTATATGAGATGTTGATGTAGGTATGATAAAGCAGTAGGTATAAAATAAGGTAATTTAAATGGTCTAGGGCCTAGAGTAATATTAAGTACATGTCTATGCGGACTCAGTCAAATAATCTAGGTTTCAATCCATGTTGACAGCCTCATCAAATTAATTAGGAATACTAAATTAAGCTTTATGATTTATTTTATGTTACTAGAAGATAAGTTACAAATAATCTGAGAAATTCTTAATTTCATGGCTCTTAGGCTGAATAGGTATCATATGAAAGACCCAATACCTACCAAAGGAATATCTAGGCTAGGAAATCTTTGATTCACAAAATTAGGCAGGGGTTCTTTATTTCATTATTTACAAGCTAGGAAAACCAAAGAGTCATAATACTCACCATTTATCATCAATTACATTCTAATAAGAAAATACTAGAACTTAAGGACACATGAGTACTGATATCTAGAGGGATATAAGTTGATAAATATATCTAGCTGAGTAACTACTTAGCTACAACAATATCTGAAATTCTATTGCTATTTATAGTATCAACCATTTATATGTGAATATTTTATGCTTTTATTCAGCAACAATAAACTACTGGCCGATTTGCTATATGGTAGTGCCGTTTCTACTGTATGGCTAGGTCTCTCCTTTAAAACGGTGGTAGAGGCAGCTAAATGCTACTGGCGAAGCCAGTTCCTCATATACCAATCAATATACCTACCATTTAATTATGGACAAATACCAAACTACTGGCCGATTTGCTATATGGTAGTACCGTTTCTACTGTATGGCTAGGTCTCTCCTTTAAAACGGTGGTAGAGGCAGCTAAATGCTACTGGCGAAGCCGGTTCCTCATATACCAATCAATATACCTACCATTTAATTATGGACAAACAACAAACTGACTGATAGTACAATGCTACGGTCTCCTCTTTAACTTCATGCTAGTGCTTTCATTGGTCTAGTGTGGTTGGCTTGGATTAATCATCTAAAACCATATTTTAAAAAATGATTATACGCTGTATGGTGACAACCTCTTATCGGAGAGTTTTATTGTTCCAACAACAAAACTAAGCTTGGTCGGTTCTCTTATTGGTCATCCCTGTCTCTGCACAGCAACGAGTCCAGTGGGTGGCTATGGCAATACTGTCGACTATCGGCTCCCCTGACTGTCATCCATACCATCGTCACACTCTATCTATATTTCTACTCCATGGTTGACTTTCTGGCTGAGTTTGATTCTAGACAGCTCCCCTAAATGCTTACTTCACTGAGTCTTGACGCCCTGCATCACAGCTTGATGAACCATCTGACGTTCTATCCTACGCTTGCGCATCGCGCCCTCATCACTGGTCCTTGTGGCCGAACAATACCTGCTCAATGATGGAGAATGTTGCTATACAGCACTAAAATCATTATATATCATACAACTTATGTATTTGAATACATACCAAACAATCTAGACTATATGTCTGCTCAAATGCTCTTATGGAGTCTAAACAATTTTACTGATGCTTGCATTGCATGGTGGAGCGCTACCCCAGTCTTGGCTGAGGCGCACAGGATAGTACGGGGACTCTCTTTTGCTCCATTACAAGATCTGACTTGGTTTGGAGGGGAGAGTGTGGACATCGATCCACGGGGTACTGTCCCCCCCTTAAGGGGCCAATAATCATAATAGGATAGGGAGTAGGTAGCATATTATTAGTTTTATAATATTCATATATATATATATATATATATAAAATAAAATATTTATTTATTTATTTATTCAACCCATCTTCTTATTTCATCATTCATTTTCTTATTGGTTTCCTTCTATTTTGTTCTAGGTAAATCCAAAGGCATTAGGCTACTTCTAGATACACAAATTATGAAGCATGTAAAATTCTATACTTATTTAATTCATTGTTTATGTTCATAGATACCATGTTTTCAGTAGATGCTTCTAGGAATAAACTTTGTTCAATTTAATATTAATTGGTTTTACTCAAAATCACCTCTAAAGATACCTGCTACCTCTTAAAGAATTGGGTTACTACGATGTTACACAATGTTAGGGGTCCTACCTATTACTAGACGATCACATCATGGCTTATCATCAACTTTTCTATGCATACATTCATCTATCGGTTCTCCAATGGATTTGTATGTATGGTATGTTTAATTATGGAATGTGCATACATGGGTTCGATTCCCGTGTCGCTGATTTAATTCAGTCTTTATTTTTAAAGGCTTTAGGTTGTCGAAATGGGCAATGGTACAAAGTGTAGATGTAGATAACAATTTGTGGGATACAGTTCATACCCGGTTATTTAATTCTAAACTAAAGAGAGTACTACTATGGGTACGAAACAACTGGTAAACATACTCAAATGTGTTCAAGCAACAGTCAAACATTCATATTCTTGCACAATATAAATATAAATAAGTCGTCGTCGTATTGTCGTCTCGTATTATTTTCTTTGCTTGGAAGTGGACATAGGCTACTTCTTATTACAGAAAAACACAGTTCCTATTAGACGCGACAACCTAAAGTATAGGCAGACGTAGTCGCAGCCAAGTGCTAGATATTCATAATTTTATTATATTTAATCGGAGATATTTAATCGAAAATCTGTGCTAATACTCGTATTTCATATTTCAAAAAATTCAAATACAAATTGGGGATGATTAGTAGCTATAAAAACATGTTCCATCTCACACTGAATCTGTTAAAACTTAGCCTAATGTTCGATAGGAGCATTTTTAAAAGCTCTATTAGCTGTATTTTTATTTTAGGACTATTTATGACTAGCGTGAAATTTAGTTTATCGCGTCCCGTATAAGATGTTGTTTGATGTTCGATGATGATGTGTTTTTCTCCGATGCAAAGTAACCTATGTCATTTTCCAAGGTCCAATCTATCTTTACACCAAAATCATTCAAGATCAGTTCACTTGTGTCAAATAAAGTCACTTTCACATTTATAATATTACTTATTATAATATTACTTAGTATTACAATGGAGCAAGTATCACGACGAGCAGGTCGCAGTAGCCGCCCTCGCCCCGAGTTCGGTTGCAGTGAAAAATAAGCGCATCCGTGGCAGGCTAAACGGGTAATACCGCTCGTTATTATCATAATAATGTGCATAAAACCGACACCGCAAAAAATTCGTGGAGCTCACAATTTTTCGCATACGGCCTCGCTGGTTCCATTCACGGCAGTTTCAACGAAAGAATATCTTAATTAGGTACGTACTTATAAACTTATATAGACGTAAGTTTATACTTATGTTTCGCGAGACCTCCATTCCAATGGCAATGAACTTAAGACGATCAAATCAAGACAGCGACTATGTGTTGGCGTGACGGGCCATCACTCCACAGCGTACGATCAAAGCATTCAAGCGGATTAAGAATAATTAGCCAATTTGTCATTTTAATGTCACATGCCATCACGTACCACGTTTAAACCACGACGAAAGGGAATAAAATGCATAAATATTTAATCCAAGTGTATCGTAAAAACTACAAGTCGGCATAACTCATGCGTCTGTGCCTTTTGTACGGTTTAAAAAATAAAAAGAGGGTTTTAAAAAAAGAACATTAGTTTGCGCGACGGATCAGTCATCCGCGTGTCTCGGCGGGCAACACGTCTCAACCCATTCAATGTGTGCTTTGCCGAAGATATTAGCTCTTCAGACGTAACTAATGACGATTTGATTTTGTTCGTTGCCTTACCAATAATGCTCGCGCATAAGATTTTCTTCTTCAGCATTTATCAAAAGAATATGATTCAGAAGAGACGGCAAAACGTTATCGAATTTAATGAGAAAACATGTACACCTATATTATATTGACTTACTTTTTGCCCTTCTGCTCTCCCCACAGTTGATATAGCGTGACGATATATAGTTAATGTTGTTCGTTAGATATAAATTCAATAATAAAGTCACATCAAAATCAGTCTAAAGTTTTTTTAAAGTCTTAAATTAATTAATTAAAAAATTTGCACTAAAAATATTCAACAAATTGAGAGACTTCCCTAAATGTAATCCTATTGGTTTATTGATAGTATCTTTAATGTAGACTATTTTACAGTTCTATGTACCGATTAACTTATGGAACATCCCTACGGGGGTGAGCAGGGGTATTCCGTTCCGGGAATGAATGAATTCCATACCAACAACATTTCACTACTTGTTACTCTCGAGCCGATAGCTCTCACTTCATCTGTTTCAACCCTTACCTTTCAATTCAATTGATTTATTTGCGTGTCACATGGTTACATTACCTTTACTGAACGCACCTTAAATAAACACCTCTTTAGCATCTTTACCCAATCACCTGAACTTCAACCGCCACCGCCAACCACCCACGAGCGTCCGTCAAGTCCGTTCGTCATCCAATGATTAATACTGACTCTCGAGTCATTAGCTGAAGGGCTTAGGAACGCCGTTCCGAGGCACTTAATCACTCGAACAAAGCACTACCTACTCGCGCGAGCAGCCGAAAGCATCATTCTTCGTCAGGAATGTGTTTTTATGGTGCAAGTGTAAGGTGTACAGCGATTAATTTGCATAAGTATTAACTTGACTTTTTATTCGGGTAATATAACGGACAGACCGATACGCAAGTTACTTTTGCATTAATAACATCAATAGGTGTACCTATGTATGGTGTAAGTGTAAATCTATATATATAAAAGGAGAAGCTAAATCTGGAAATCAAGGCACAGCCAAAACCGCTGAACATAGAAATACGAAATTTTGTGTGTAGGTTACGTTTATAGTGTAGATGCTCGCTAAGAAAGGATTTTACGAAATTTAACCCCAAAGGGGGTGAAAGAGGGGGTTGAAGTTTGTATGGGATAGTGTGATTTCTGCGTGTATCAACTTTAAACTTAGCACAAATACTCTTCAAAACAAACTATGAGATATTAGTTCTAGGATTTTTCGAAAATCATCCTCCAAGGGGGTGAAAGTAGGGGTTGAAGTTTGTATGGAAAACCCTCATTTTTGGGTGTATCAATACGAAAATTTGTAAAAATACTCCTCAAAACAAACAACAAGACACATATTTCTGGATTTTCCGAAAATCACCCCCTAAGGGGGTGAAACAGGGGATAGGAGTTTGTATGGAGATGTGTTGTTTTTTTACGTCTATCAACTTCAAACTTTACACAAATACTCTTAGAAATAAATTATGAGACACGTGTTTTTGGATTTTTCGAAAATCATCCCCTAAAGGGGTGAAAGTAGGGTTTGAAGTTAGTATGGAGAAGTGTGGTTTTTTGTGTCTATCAACATAAAAACGCCAAAAAAATAACGTTTGTTGTATGGGAGCCCCTTAAATATTTATTTTATTCTGTTTTGTAGTATTTGTTGTTATAGCGGCAACAGAAATACATCATCTGTGAAAATTTCAACTGTCTAACTATCACGGTTCATGAGATACAGCTTGGTGACAGATAGACAGACGGACGGACAGGGGAGACTTAGTAATATGATCCCGTTTTACCATTTGGGTATGGAACCCTAAAAACTGGTTAAAAAGAGAACTACGTAGGTACTACTCCCAATCGATAATACCTACCTAGAAACTTGAAATATGGTATGTAAGTGTCTTATAATAATATGTCGTTCGCAAACGCTCTATAAAGAGATTTTTAGAAATTCCCACTGGAACAGGAATTCGGCGCGGGCAACGCCGCTGGGCACAGGCTATTTGAAAAATAATAAGAACCTATCTTATGTTCTGCATAAAGATATATTTACTCTAAGTGCATCCCAAAATGTTTAAAAAACAAATGTCCACCCGTGCGAAGCCGGGGCGGGCCGCTAGTCAGAACATAGTCATCAAAGTAAACAAGAAAAGATATTATCAAGATATTCATTGATTCTATGTGTGTAAATGTTTAACCTAATTTCCTTAGTACATCGATTACGCCCACGGGTATACAGGTTAGGTCTCCCCCTGGAATACTTTACTTCGGGATACTTTTGATCGGGACAGGTTTGGCCCACTGGGTGACAATTTTGTAACAAATTAAGTTTTAATTAGTCAAGCACAGCGCGGTTCCAATGCGCACCGTAACAATTAAAAATCAATTGTGTCTATGATTCTTGGTTTGAGAGGTAGTTTCGTTTGGATTGTTAGTCAAGTACTTACTTTCTTCTTCTTAACAGATTTTCCTAGTACACCTTTCTCAATATTATGGATTAATGTCGCTATCTCCTTTACTTTGTTCCACATCATTAGAGGACAGAGAGCGCAGTGTGCAAGTATGTATTCGTACAGAGTTCTTCAGACATGCAGTATCTATGCCTACGGAACTGCCTACCGTAGTGTTGGGATATTTAAAAACAAAAGTTCATCTAACTTAAGATTTAAAAAAAACTAATGGAGTACAATACCATATTACTTTTATTTTTATTGGCTTTTGTTATTTATTACTATTATGGACTTAGTTTTTACCCGTTCAGCACTCTTTACAATTAAATCAGCGATCCAGAATAAAAAATACGCAAACGCACTAAAAGATTCGAAGAAATTTTACACAACGCAGATTCCTTGAAAAAAATTACCTACAGGTAAACCTCAAATTCCGTCCGCGATTCTACGAAACCAACGTGCGCACTTTGATTTTCGTAGAATCACGTTTTTCTCCGCGCGTTTTTCTACCAGTCATTGACATTTCCACTGGCAATCCGCGTAAATACCGCTGAATCCATGGCCATTTGTCCGTTCATGCATAGGCCCTGTCCCGGTATTCACCACGTCCGCAACACTACATCAGCCTGTTTAATTACCATAATTAATTAGATCCCGCGGCGCAGACGTGAGCAGAATAGAGGATTGACGCTGGTAACATATCGGTGCCATTAGCGCACGAGGTGACGACGGCGTATATTTTTAAAAGCCGTCATTAGTAGGAAGTGAGTTTTTTGTCCAGCGCCCGCGTCGGCTATCATCCCGCGCTATCAATCATCCTCCTCTAACGCACTCGTAAGCCACACCGGGTATTTTTGTTCTACCGTTACGAATTGATACGGGGATTTGGTCTAGATAAACCGTGTTACTCGTATTTATATTCGAATGAGTACGCGATGGGAATTGGGTGTGGTAAGAAAAAATAATGTAACAAACATATAAATAAGTACATACGTATATAGGTACTTTATCTTCGAGAGAATACGCAGAGGTTCTATATACACCCAGTTTCATCAAGTGTATATGACCTTGCCGGACTGGTGTGCCTACACGTAGAACGAGAACCGATTCTGGACTATGCGGATTTCCTCACGATGTTTTTCTTCATCCTCAATATGTACGTAAGTTTTTGAACTATATAAAGTGTTAGGTATGTGTGCAACATACATAGATTTGGTGTGTACGTGTGCGCGGCTGCGTCCACCACTTATTGTAGCTACAAGCTATCGGCTATTTCACTCGCTCCTTTCGCATATTTACCATAATCATTTGTGAATTTCGTCAAGTACGAGAATCTAATTGGGCCTCGTACAGTCAAGCACAGATGACGCTTTACACTTGTAGTGCGAGTCTGATCTCTAATTAAGGCGATTATAATAAGAACGTTATAATGTCCAATAGGTATGTCAAGCTCCACGTGGTCTTGACTGTACTATCGAAAAAAGTTCTGCCTGATACACCTAAGTGTCATTTTAGCGAGCAGCTATCTTTTCCCACCCCGTGTCGACAAAGCCCTCACTTATAGTAACAATGAAAATTACAAAAAAGTGGTTCTTTTATGTTTATGACCATTTAGTGTCGATGAATGGATCGCAATAGAAAAAAAATAATTTGTTACTGGCTTCTCATTGTGTAACTCTAATTAGGGACGGGGTAATAAAATTTGAGCTTGTAAGCAACAATTTTTCCAAATGTATCAGGCTTAACGTCTGCTGATAGTACATAAGAAGTGGGTCCCTCTCCCACGGGGTATCATCACTATCATTGCTACAACAAAATACTTTTTACATAACCCACTCATAGAAACGATAATCTATACAGATACTGCCGACAGTAAAATGGACGTACAAGATGGCCAGTTTATTCCCGTAATTAGCAATTTGCTCTCCGGGAATCGAACAGTAACAATCAATGAGGCAATTAGCAACCGCAGCGGGCAGCACGAGAGTTCTCGAAGGCACGCGTGCCGCCACCCACCCTACGCACCACTAATTGTAGCTTACTTGGCTGGTGTCACAATAAATATATAAGCTAAAGCATGGTAACTACGTACAAACGTCCTAAACGCCGCACTTATGCAAACGCGCGCTGAAATGGGTTATCTAAGCGTGTTTCGCTATGCGGTCAGTCAGAGGTGCTACGTTTAGAACTGATTACATTTTTAAATGCGTCACTGACTGAAAGTCTGACTAAAATTAAGAGTGACGACCCTAACGCTCTAAAGAAGCAGTTTCCGCAATTCTTTAGCTTAATAATTTACTGTGCTATGTATATGTGTCAGTAGGTACAGTCCATCACTGAAGAAATTTGCATGTTCAGTTGCTGCTAGGCACAAATGAGTTGAGCTATCTATACAATCATAACTTAGGGAATAAGACCTGCGATAGGGGAGAATGGACGAGGTACCCCGATAGAGTGGTCTCCGGAGTGCTGAATTTAGGTAGCACATATTACCCTCCTCATTTTCAACTTCCAGACATAAGGTACCTATTCTCAAAGTTCAAAGTCTTCACTCACTTGTACACTATTATCCAAAAAGGTAAGACTGTAAACAATACCTACATTAAAACATTCCTAATTTGAAGTCACGCAACAAATCGAGCCCAACCGCTCCCTAGGCACCTCCATTCCTAAAATTGTTTTAAACGAATCGGTCGACCTTTAATATTCTTTTTAAAGGCATTTTAAGCAAACAGACGGACGGGCTAGTGAAAATGAAGTAATGGAAAGAAAGCTAAGCCAAAAATGATTAATGGTTCAGCGGAAATTGCGAGGCAGGTGACTCCTCACGCTCTAGGCACGGCGTGACACCGCCTTAACAAACTCTACCTAAATTAGCTAGCATGAAGTGTACCTACTGTTACTAAAATTATTACGCTGTTACTAAGCCAGTCATTTGCTATGTCTGTCACGGAGATTCTATATTCGACTTGGAATCGGTAAAACTGTCGAAAGGTTTCGAGATGTCATATTTGACATAAGGATTCGACAGATTTTCCAATTCCGAGTCGAATATCGAATCTCCATGAGTTCTCCCTGTTCTCGATCTGAAGTTCTTCAGATTTTTATAAAACTTACATGGGACCATCCTTGAGGTATAATAGTTTAAAAAAACTTTTTTTTTGAAATCGGTTCACACATGAAGGAAATATGGATTCACATACGAAACAAACCTCCTCCTTTTTTGAAGTCGGTTAATAAAACACATAACTCTTATTGCATCCCAAATTTACCGTCGATTAATCGTGGAATGTATTTATTTAGGGTTCCGCCGACGTCCGGTCCGGACCAATGTGTCCGGTGAAAAATGATGCCGGACGCCCTAAGTTATGTACATACGTAATTTATGACTTTATGACGTCGAAATAATCTTGTATTTATCTAGAATATAGTTTCTTCAATCCAACGTAAAGCCGTATACAGAAAGAAAGCCGAAAACCTATCAGCGCCGACAGGCGCCGATCGGCGCCTATAGGCGCCGGTCTGCGCAGGTAACCGGCGGAGGCATTTATATGAACAAGCGCTGATAAGCGCCGACCGGCGCCTGTCGGCGCCGATAAGCGCCGATCGGCGCCGACTCGCGCCGGTCAGCGCTGGTGCCGCCCGCCAATCATCGTACGACATTTTGCTCGCTCTGCTTCAATCTGCTTGCTTTCTGTAGAATGGACCGGCGCCAGTAGGCGCCGATCGGCGCTTATCGGCGCCGACAAGCTTTCAGCTTTCTTTCTGTATACGGCTTAAGGAATGAGTTCCAATGTGCACCTTCAATTGTTTCTAGGTTTCCAGACGCAAATGCAACGGAAAGTTTCATAACCAATAGAAATGAAAGCACCAATCTGTTAATGTAATAATAATTGCACAATAATGTTGTGTATTAACTTTTTATGTATTTACGTACGAACAAATTTTTATCTCTAATGAGACCAAATCTGTAATTTTAAACATATACCGCACTTATTAATATCGAACATGTTAACTGTGATAGGCGATAGCTCTTGAAAGTTATTAGCCTCATGCGTGAGGGCCGGGTTTAGTGAGTTTTACAAAAATGTACATACATATTTATCAGTAGCTTGACGGTGAAGAAAAGATCGTGAGGTATCGACCTGGATTCTAAAATGGACAAACTCTGCCGACCCCTAGGGGATCAAGGCGTGAGCATTTAAATTTATTTTACATTTTCTTTTTTTCATAAATCAGAGGTAGCCAGACTGACAGACGGTCGCACACATTCATTACCGAGATAGATCCATATATTAACGGTCCTTGCGTCACGGAGGGCGGACCCAGGAGTGGACCGGAAGCGTATTACTCGCCAGTGGTGGCCGGAAATCGACAATATATTGCGATCGCCGCGCGCGCCGAGTAAATAATGCCTGATAAGGAGTCGTATTTATGCCGGGCCAAGATAGTACCACCATGATTTGTGTATTCCAATGCTGAGTACAGAGAAAGTTACTGTAAAAGGTTCAGGGAATTTCAAAAACCGTGAATTGGTTGATACTTGATTTTTCTCATAGGGATTATGAATTTCATATTGCCTGCGTCATCGTAGCACACTTACTTATTATAAATAAATTTATCTCTTCGGTCTACTGCTGGCGACATTAAAATAGATACTCCTATTTTTTTCCGATTACACGGCTTGACCGGCTAGCACATTTTATAGATAACAATTAACTTTACTTTCAAAAAAGTAAAATTATCCAAGATAACGAGAATATTGTCTTTCTAAAAAGTTCTAACTGCACAAATCAAGATTGCCATATAAAAAATAAATCCTTGGTACGAAAATGTATGAACCCCTCGTTAGAGCACAATGTTTACGATGGTATGTAGCACTGGGACGTCATTAGCCGGGGCCAGCGATGGACCACGACATTTATTTTACGGCATCCGGCTATAAAAGTGATCCACTGCTTGCATTCTGCAGCGTTGCCCGTTGGTCGGCACGAGGGTGCTGAAGTCTGCTGGAAGCGTTTCATTTAAAAAATATCGGTATATTTTCGTCTGTTGGAGACGTTATGGCATGCTTACCTTTTTTTTCACAAACTATTGTACACATTTCGCACACAGGAAAATCATATTAAAGTATATAGGACACTAGAAATTATTATTATTATTATTATTTTTTTATTTACTTAATCTTAGGAAGACTAACAGCTATAATAACTTCATTGTAAATGCTTATATAGTAACAGAAAGCCAATAATAAGTCTCCGCCGTTAAAAACATATTAGGCAATAGACATTCAGCATATTAGTTAGTGTATTTCTACAAAAAGAAAAATCATTAATTCGTAACCAATTCAGTCAAAAAACTCTTTGCTCAGTAAACGTCTCGCTGCTTCAGGGCTAGTGTTAAATAGATTTAAATCTAAATATTTACACATATTATTAAACTGCTTGCTCGCACGCCACAAAAAGGTATTCATCCGGTAGTTTGATGAAGCTGGAGGAAGGTGAATTAAGGCATTATTGCGTAGATTCTTTTTAGGAGGCCTAATACAAATTTTAGATAGTAGGGTAGGACAGTCAATTGTACCAGTAGCTAGTTTTAAAATATAGACTAAATCACTTATTTCTCTTCTAGTTTCAAGTGGTAGTAGATGGTGTTTCTTACACTTCTCTAAATAATTAGCAGAACGGTACGGCTCTTTAATTCGGTAACACAGGTGGCGAATAAACTTCCGTTGTATACTTTCAATTAGCTCGACGTACTTCTTATACCTGGGGTTCCACACCGGAGACGCGTATTCTAGGTTGCTACGGACCAAGCTACAATAGAGTATCTTAAGGGTTTTGGCCTTAGTGAAATCCCTGAAGGAACGCAACACAAACCCGAGAGCTTTATAGGCTTTTGCAACAATACTGTCAATGTGAGAATCAAATATCAATTTTGAGTCGTGTATAACTCCGAGATCTCGAACACAGGAGTCACGCTGGAGAAGTTCTTTTTTCAAAATGTAAGGTTAGTTCAGTATGCTACGTTTACGCCCAAACGAAAGTACACTGCATTTTGCCGCATTTAAATCTAATAAGTTGTCAGCACAGTATTTTTCCAGGCGGTGTAAGTCAGACTGCAAAGCTTCAGCTTCAGCTGAACTTGAAACTCTAGCAAATATCTTCATGTCATCCGCAAAGCACAAAACTTGGGATGACTGAAAGCAACGATTGATGTCATTTACAAAGACGACAAACAGCAAGGGACCCAGCAGAGACCCCTGGGGGACACCACTGGGCACAGAAATCCATCCAGAAATGTAATTTTTTTATAACTACAGCTTGGGACCTATTAGATATATATGATGCGAACCATCTTAGTAGATTACCTCTTATCCCTGTACTGGCTAGTTTAGATAACAGCATGTCGTGTTGGATCCTATCAAAGGCCTTGCTGTAGTCTGTATAAATGACATCAACCTGAGCACCATCGTCCATAGCGTCCGTGAGAGCCTCGTTAAGTATTACTAAGTTAGACACTGTTGAACGCCCCTTCAGAAATCCATGCTGAGTCTCCGTAAACGATTGTTTAAGTGCAGAGTAAACCTGACTATAAACCAATTTTTCAAGTACCTTGGACACTATGCAAAGTTTGGATATTGGTCGGTAGTTGGTAACAACCGTTCTTGGACCTTTTTTGTGAATAGGAGTGACAAACGCCTGTTTCCACAAAGATGGGACTACTCCGGTATCTAAAGACTTCTGGAACAATAGCGATAAGGGTACAGAGATATATTTAGCACTATTAATCAGGAATTGGGCTGGTAAATAATCAGGTCCACTCGACTTGTTAGGATCTAGTCTCAGTAATAAGTTCGTAACAACCTCTTTACTAACTTTGACTGAGGAAATGTCCGAAACAGAATAGTTCAAAAATGAATCAGCCTCATCCACTTTGAAAGAAAAGCCACTTTGTGCAGTAGTGTCGTCTAAAAATGTAGTTTTAAAATATTCTGAAAACGCCGAGACCACTGCAGGACCAGTGCTATGTGTGATGTTATTGTATGAGAGGCTATTAGGCATACGACTTTATTTAGATTTGGAGTTCATGTACTTCCTGAAGTACTTGGGATTTTTTGTGATTGAATCCTCAACTAATTGGACGTATTTGTTATAACAACCATGTTCAAGTAACCGAACTCTGTTTCTTAAAGTTATGAAAGAAGAATAATCTGAGACGTTCCTGTAGACTTTGTGCTTCTGGAAATACTTGAACTTCTCTTTAATTGCCATTAATATTAATCTCTTTAATATAACAATAGCTACACTTAACAACCATTTCTTTATTGAATCATTAACAACAGCGTATTGATTTGCGAACTGTTTTTATAATATATTATGTGTTTTTGATTAATAGAATATAGATTATTATAGAAAAAAACTGCAAAAACTATAAGAAGTGAAGCAAAAACGATTAAGAAAATACATTCAAAAATATATAGTTACTTTTAGGTAGCAGTTATAGCACTGTTGTTAGTGAGCCCGCCTTCTTATGCTTCAGGCTCGAATTCGAATTCTGGTACATATTTATCAGCACATATTTATGTTACGGGGTCCTTAAAATATACTGGTGAAAGTGAGTACTACTCCCGATCTCTGCTTATTTCTTTCCTTTTAGATACAGTTAATAAAATACAATAAAGTCTGAAATTACGTAGCTATTCTAGCTAAAAATCTAGGTCTGTGTATACGTCGGCTTGCCCGGACTCCACGTCCCCACGGAAGTGATAAAGCTTTTTGGCTAAAAAAGCATTTGGGTGCCGATGGTGCGGAAGTAAAGTGGAAATTTCTGACCAAGACCAGATAACCTTGAGATGGTAGGGGATTCTGTCCCTCCTAGTGGAATGATATACTTTGAGTTTTCCGTAGTCAAACGTTGAGCCGTGTGTCTGTTGGTCTACCCGTCTCTCGCACTTAATAAATTATACCCGCGTAGTCTGATGATTGTATGATAGATAATTTAGGCATTAAGTTAGCCGTGTTTACATTTTCTTGGTACATGAATAGAAATAAATTTAAATATAAGTTTCTACAGTTTTCAACCAAAATTTTAAACACAGACGGTGGAAATTGAGTCATGATGGATTTCAACTGATTAACGACAATATTTTTTCTTATGGAGACTACTCCTACTCCTACTCCTACTCTATCCTATGATGGTGCTCATAAAATACAATGTGGTTTTTACGGTTTTTCTTTGCGGAAGTTGCAACTTTCTATTTCTTCCTTTTATGACCTTTAAAGGTTTTTAGAATGGTGTGCTTGTTTGCTAGTTTTATATGCTGAATACTCACACTTTTCTGGAAAAAAGGTGTGTCAGAGGTATTTCTTTTGCGTACCATACCATCTACTAACTAGTATTTACTTATAGGTAGATGATAGGTAGTGGGTAGCTGTTATTGATAGACTTCTGAAATCGAATTCTGTAAATAAACTGATAGCTGTAAATGATTGTAACGTTGATTTTCCCACCACGATCACAAAAAAGGGGGATCAGAAAGTTATATTTTTCTACACTAATATTCTAAAGAGGAAAGAATTGTAGGTTTGTTTGTAATGTTATAGGCTCCGAAACAACTGGACTGATTTCAAAAACTCTTAAACGAATGAAACAGTACCTTACTTGGGAGTAACATAGAGCTATAATTTTCCCAAGGAAACAGCTAGTTTATAGTTAAATGTAAGCTCGGTCAACCCTGCAGATACAGAGACTATTAAAAACATTAGTTACTTCATAAGTACACTCAGTAATATCGATGTCAATTGACAAATTAAACGGCTCCATACTACACGAAATGTGAATTGACAAATGAACAACGCGGAGTAAAAAGGAAATGAAACTGATTCACAGGAAATAGGACATTGATTCAATTGAGGACGGGCCATTGTTGGCGGCAATGAACCGTGTCACGGTCACTACTGGCGTAATTATGAAAATTATTTTGTTGAGTGTACTTTATCTCCAACTCACAAATGCACAGGGTTATTTCTACATAGCTACTCATATAAATTCACTGTGACCAGCGTGCAGCGGCGCTGTTTGCATTGAATCCGTTTTTTCTGTACCCGTTGGATTTTCCAAAAATCCCTTCATATTCTCACTTGCATCATTTAAGGGATATTTGTGCAAAATTTCATGGTTCTGGACCCAGCGGTTTTGGCTGTGCGATAATCGATCACTTCGATCAGTCAGCCAGGCAGTCAGTTTGTTTTTTTTTATATTTATATACTTCCATATATAGATCAAAGGGGATATCTCTCATAACAAAGATCATAAGCAAACCTGTAAATAACAATACTTTCTAATGAAAATCACTACAATAGACCATGTGTATCAAAGACTAGCGACCAAATCATTATCTAAGTAAATCTAAATAAAATATGATAACCTATAGAAAGGGATAATATAGTTTCCTATTCGTGAATGAATTTTTTAATTAGTCGAGTAGTTCTATGATTGTCTCCAACATACAAACAAACCTACAATATTACCCCTTTATAATTTATTTTCCTACAGATTTAAAACTTAATCTACTATGGCTGTTAAAACATGGCAGATTATTGTATAAATTTATGACCTTTTGTATAAATTTATTAATTCAACTATTTAGATAACTTTAGATACAAAAATAAAGCAGAGCAACTTACATAAATTCAATTGGAATCCTCAAAAATCAATCCAATCCTGAAACAAACAGAAAAAGTTATGAATACATTTTTAAATCTCCAACTTAAAGAATAATTCTTTCATCTACAAAGGTTCAAAACCATTACCAAAATCACGTCAGCGTCACCCTAAATACTCAAATAAATTAACAGTAGATCCAATCCAATAATTTTTGGCAAAACAAAAATTAATCAGAGCCCTCGCACTATGCTAGGCCGAGAGCCCCTATTAGAAAATGATTTAGTCCGGGAGTCCATCGCCCCATTGCAATTAGTTGCGCTGGGAACAATGTGCAGTGATTTTTAAACGATCACCCTAGAGCCATCTGTCGTGCTCGGTCAATGCTCTGCTAAGTAATATTCGTAATTGCTTACCTACCTCTGCTATATTGAAAAGAAAAGAGAAAATGAGACGTCCCATTTGTTCAGTTCCTCAGACAAATGTGTGTGCCTTGACGGGTATAGGTACTTAGTGCCCGCGACTTCATTGAAGTTTTGCAAAATGATAGCTCTTTTTAAAATTTTATCAGGATCGTTTACTTAGCATTTACTTCAGCGTCACGAGTATGGGTTTGCCAAGAGTTTAAGAAGGTGAAATTTGAAATTAATTTTGCATACAAGTAAAAATCCGTCGAATATGTCACCGCATTAGCTAAGTTGTTTTTATACTAAACATGGGCCCAAAATGTGGTTAACAGTTTCAGATAAAATTTAAATAAGAGATAATAAACAATAGAGTGCTAAAGCTAATCGTGGAGAAAATACAAAGAAGATTCCCTCGTAATTTAAATTCCCAGCGAAATAATAATAAAGGCACTCAGCTTAATTTGCCAGCATTACGTGCGCTCGGTTGTTTATTGGCGCCGAGAAATTAATATTTAGCACCGATATCAAAAGTTCACGCTCAACTAGCCACCCCACGGGGCAGGTCGCAATAACTACACTCCGGACTCGTCGCACCTGAGCAAATGCGCTTACATTATTATTTTTTGACTTCTACTGGGATCAAACGTTGTCAAGGAGATGGGGGTGGATTATCGCGAATTATTCACGTGCCATAAAGCGCAAATTATTAAGCAACACGTGCCGGGTCGCCGGCAATATTGCCGGGCTACGCCTGCTCGGGCAGAATTCTAAAAACAATCGCCACTGGGTGCCGGCCTGCATGTAAAATATGTTTCGTCGAGCACAACATTCACCGATATCGCAAATATCGTTGCAAATGTTTTCTATTGTTTAAAATAACACTCCCAAAAATCAATACTAGCATCAACATCCGAAAACAGACGGAATACCGGATTATAAGCAAACAACGCACATGTTAAACGCGGAATGTTTTCCGGAAAACAATTAATTCGGCGTCACTAAACAAATAGCGTCATTGGGGTTCTAGCGTTCGTATAGGCGTTTACTCGAGCACCTATTAAATTCTGAATGCGAGGTTAATCCGCAATTACCGCCTAGTTATCGCCGGAAGACGGCGGAGATAGTTAGGGCCCGGAAAATATTCCGTTCACTAATTATTCCGCGTAATTAAACGCGCGCATTATCGTGCGACGCCGCCGCCACCTGCCGGCATTGTGCGAGCGTGATTTACTGCGATCCCGCCGCGATTCCGCTGCGATCCCATGGCGGGGCCCGGCTCTTTTTGCACCAATTAATTGTCGAATTGCTCGTATTTAATAATTGCTTTGAAATTAATGTGAAGAGTTTCGATCGATCGTTCCCGTAGATTTTTTATTAGGTAGTTATGAAGTTGTTATGTAAGAATTAAACTCTGTTTGCTACGGAACGTATTATTATGTTTGTTTATACTGCGACAGCAATATACCCAATTGACTTAAACGCTACTTTACGTTGTAGATATGAATAAGTTAAATTCACAGGTTAAAAAAAAAATTACGAAGGAAAAAATTATGTTAACATGGCCCAATAAACACACACTAAATTTATATAAACCAGCCTCGACTCGGTTACAGACAGCGTGTAGCTGAAGAAGCAGATTTACTGCAGATTACCTTCTGATTTGGTAAACGAAACGCACAATTTTCTCCTCACATTTTCCTACAACGGAAACGGAACGCAAAATATCTCGTAGCAAGATGAAAAAATAACAACAATATGGGGCTCTGTTATCAGGACGCCGTCCCAGGGCCCACTCTTATTACGGAGCCTCTAATTTGCTCCCGAGAGTTTCCTCTTATTTTTCTGTCGCCTCTCAAATGCCAGAGACGGCTGCCTACTTCTTACAGCCGGTTTCAGACCCTACGAGCATCGTAAGAATTACCGACAGTTCGTTTCTATGCGTTTGTTTTGTTGCATTTGGGATTCTTGTTTAGTTGTTGTATTTTACTTACCTAACCGAATTTGTCTCGAAACTTTTGAAATAATACTTTTCTAAATTTCATGATTTTAGGTCAGTTAAATAATAAGTATATCAATAACGATTGCATACGTACGTACACAAGAAAGAAGAAAGATAAGTAACTGCTGACGTAATCTTTAATCGCTGCAAAATGTGAAATATTAACGCAGATTCGAAAAAGTGTTTTTTTTTTATTAAAACCTTCTTGATTTAATAGTCACAAAGATATTTTTTTAATTATTTACCTATAGGTTTTTGTGTTACAAGGTTCCTTATATACATGTACTTAAGTAAAGCTCATTAGTAATTACGAAGTGCTGGTGCGGACGCGTGGCTAAATATTTCTCGAGCCCCTCCCCCCTCTCCACCCTCGGCCGAGTAATTAAAGACCGGAGGTCTGAGGGCCGCTCCCGGGAAATCGAAAATTATTATTGTCCACGCATATTTTCATTTCTGAATATTTTGAGACACATTTTTTTGGATATAAAATGTTATGTTCGCTCGGATTTTTGTGCGATATTAAGATTTTGTTTCATTAAGATTTCAGTACGCTCTTGTATAATTTTGCGACGACCAGTAGAATACAATAAGTTACATTTTATGAACTTAAGTAAGGACATGTTTATAATATATACTACGTACCAATATTAAATACTAAATTGCGTGTAAGCTTGTACTACAAATATGTATTGTGGATATGTTGTAAATTGTCTCTTATACCTAAATTGTACCTCGAACTTTTTACAACAATGTAACAGAATAAATATTCACTTCGATAATTACTGAATAATTATAGAAACAAATAAGCGAGTATCAATAAAAGCACAACGACAAACACCAATAGCTCTCATAACTTTAATCACAAAAAGCGTTTGTTAATGAGGTAAAACCTCGAGTGGCATCGTTAGCGACGAGCGGAGCGGGAGCGGACGCCACAAAGCAGAACATCACGGAACTACTTGTAGATGGAATCGTCCTCATAATCTTATTACCTTACTCATAAGGGTGGATTCCGGACACCTAGAATTCAAATCAAATATACAAAAACTAAGTCTACTGCACTTTACTGACGACTTTTAGACACTAAAAATAGTGACTTAACATGTAACAGTACGACGGGTTTCGAATTTTAAGGGAATTGTCCACATCGCACGCTAGTTTTAATTATTATACATTTTTTATGGCACTATCAATACTCTTCAATGAACTGATCTTTATTCGAAAAGGTATGTTTCATATACTTCAGCGGATCAAGCAAACTATGGCCTGATACGCGTGGATGAACGATACGCGTACTCAAAAAAATACTTTGTTAATGATGCATCAGGACTGGACTAGGCAGACTTGCTCATTTTACTAACTACTACCTACTACTAAAGCTACTGGTAAATTTTATAATGTAGGTATTAGAAGGCACCTCTGATCCTATTTTTTTCGTTCACGTGGTAATTTTGCAAAATTCTTTCTTATCGGATGCCTAAGTCTTTAAAGGAATATACTGTTTAAATGTAAAGTCTATAACTTTAGTATATTCGGCTGTGCGTTATTGAATCGGTCAGTCAGGTTTTCTCTTTATATAAAAGTACTAGCGACCCGCCCCGACTTCGCACGGGTGCAATGCTAAGACTAAAACGTTCCTCTTGAATCACCCTATCTATTGAAAAAACGTATTGCGTAGTTTTAAAGATTTAAGTATACATAGGGAAATAAGGACATAGGCATATAGGGACAGAGAACGCGACTTTGTTTTATACTATGTAGTGATGATAAACACACAATTTAATGTTGGTCTAATAATGATCCAGTGCTACCCAGCCTATAGAGACACAAACATGTCAAATAAAGATTATTGACAACCTCCGCAGAGGACCATTCAACGGAAACACAGTTCCTTGTGCCAGATTTAATGACACCCTGCGAACCCGAGATGAGTTATTTTTGAGAGGAAAAGGCGCGCGTCAAGTGCTGTGGTTGTTTTACATGCGGCGGTGGCGTTTTGTTCGAACTAACGAGGTCAATAGTGGCGCGTTTGTGATTCGCCGTGCGCCGTAACAAGTTGCTGTTTCCTTTCTTAGATTTTGGAATTAGAAAAATATTGTTTATGGTTTCTCGTGTCTTTATAGGATAAAGACTATATAATCATGATGATGACATTGAATTTTACTGTGACTACTCTGTTTAGTACATAATTGTATGTATTTCTCTCTGTTGGACCTAGAAATAGATGATGACTTGATGAAAAATAGAAACAACATGCTGAGTACAGTTTTAGAAATACTAAACCGTCTGTACTGTAAAGTTTTTGATAAACAAACCTTAGGTTAGGTACATATAAGGTTTGTTTTAAGGTTACTATTACTATAAATCCAAAAGTAGTCACAGAACCCCAAAATTGGTTCGGATGCATGCACCACCGTCCATCACACTGTAAAAAAAATGATCTAGCTTGTCAAATTAACTCCCAGAAACTAAATATCTCTGTAAACACTCTTACAAACAAATAAACGTATATTTATTTATTTTAAATCAGTAAAACTAGCAATCTGTACTGAATTTTTACATTCATTTATGAACATAATAAATAAATAACTAAATAATACGTTGCCAAGTTCAGTAGCAGCACTGTTTTGGCTGCGAATATATCATTTATCAACACAGGTCTGGCAGACAAGAGTACTTTATGTCTCGACTGTACGTAGAGGTCGTAATAATGAAAAGTCCGGGCGGCTCAAGTCCTAATCCCGCGGGAATGTAATCTTGGACATATCCAGAGAGTAAACATTCTGTGAGCTCGTAATTTTTCAGTGCAATATACTTATAATAGAGGTTTTACAAAGTATTATAGCCAACCACAATGACTGAATGATTGCCTGAAGTGACTATTCTTAACTTGGAGGCGAGATCCCGTTTTTTCCCTTCCCTTGGAAATTTGTTTACATTTTTTTTTCTATTTTCAACAACTCACAAAGTTCTAAAAACATTACGCTATTTCTGGTGCAATCGGGTAAACATGTAGCCCTTTACACTTCTGAGAAGAAGATGAATCTGACTACGCCCATTTATAAAAATCTATAAATCTACCGTAGACCAGTTTAAAGAAATTTTAATTTATTTAAACTAGTCTGTGAATCTACTAAACTGGTGGGTCCGCTATATTTTGTTTTGTGACGTCACCTATCCAAACAAGATACATTATTTATTAAAATCTATCAATTTATTTAGGCTGCACCACACACATATACGCCCGAAAACTTTACTGTACTTTTGGCGTTTTGCATACATACGAGTATATCTAGTAATAATATATAGAGGTAAAGTTGTTAGTAAGATGTAATCTCTGGAAGTACTGATCCGACTCTAATTTACTTTTGCGTATTTTGATACATACACACTTATGACATCTTTTCCTTAAACTTAAAAACGCGCGTCGCAGATAGTTGCTCATATAATAAATACATTCAATTACCAAGTATCACAACACAAAAGCCAGTACGTACCCTGCCAAGTCAGGGAAAGTGGGGACGGCGCATGTCAGCTTTCACATCGTGTTTTCATTTTCACTGACGCAGTGTTTATGCAAGAGTAAGCCTCAGATTATTAGTTATGCTATTAAGTACGTACCTTTAATCATTATTAATTAGTATACTAAATAGGAAAAAAGTTTTTTATTGCAGCAACAGCCTTGTTACAAATGTATTCTGATGCAGGAGGCTCGGGTTCAATTCCGGGCACTATCCTGTATAATACGTTTTTCAAAATCTTACAATCTCGTAGAGGGATTTCCCAAAGGAATTCACGTTTTTATTTATTTTACTCTCAACACATTATTTTTTTGTACTCTCCTTTTTCTTTCACTTCCGCCGCCGTCCCACTCTCATCTTGTTTAATTTCATACATCCTTCTTACGTTTCATTCCTACATATTATACATTTTGTAGTGGCTCGGTAGCAGCTATATGGTGAAAGAAAACATCGTGAGGAAACCCTCAGACCCCTGCAGAAACTTGATTTCGACTCAAAATCAACATTGTCTTAGATAATGTTTTCGAACATGTTGCGCTGCTGTTTTTGCTTTTTGTGGTCTTCAAAATTCCCACGGCAGACCACACGTCATATCTCCATCAACAGGAACACGTCACTCGAGCTTTGAGGTAGAAGCGCGCGAAATATTAAAATCCCCGCGTTCTATATCGCGTATCGCGCCCGCACAATGCGTCTCGGCTTACGTCTTAAAAAAATAAATTTAAAAATAAAAATATAGTATAAGGTTGATCAGAAGCACCGATAACTTGTGCTACCGTTTACGCGCTCTTTTGTTCGGGATAATAATAAAAACTCAAACAATAAGGGCAGACAAGACCGAGTTGCCTCAAACAGGGCCCACTTGAGGGAGATAAAAAATGTGTGTAGTGGACTCGTTTTACTTATTGCGTTCCCAGGCCCGTCACGCTTGTAACTTGAAATAACAAAGAATTAGAAAAATGGCTGAAGTGGTAAATAAAAATATATATTAAATAATTGAAGCAAACATAAAAAAATTACGCAAAAATATCCACGACTCTGTGGAACAGTACTTAGAATTCTAGCAGTAATAACTCTCTGGTTATCTAGGCTGATACTTTGACAACTACGGTACTGTCCCACGGTGACTAGCCTAAAAATCATAGCTCTCATGTAGATTGCAAAATGCTACATATAATAAGGCAAGACAACGTTTACGAACGTAACCAAACCAGCAACCTACAATGTTTATAATATTGATTAAAAAAAAGACTTTTGTTTACTTCTAATATAACACGAGTACCTACCTATAACTGCACCAATATTATACCGAGGACATATTAGTTTTTGCATGTTTGTTTGTAATGAATAGGGTATATAACAACTGTATCAATTTTAAAAATTCTTTCACCAATGGAAAGCTTATTTTTCTAAGAGTTATATGGGCTATAATTTTCCTACGGGAACGGGACTTACGTGGGTGAAATCGTAAGGAACAGCCTGCTCTTAAGTTAATTAGTAATGTCCCGTTCTTGTCCCCGAATGCTTAGATAAGTAGGACATGGAAGCTGCAAAAAAAACGGAAAAGATTTAAATTTTCTTATTTACAAGTAACTTTTGTTGTTTACCAGTATTGTGTGTTCAATTCGATAAGAGTAAGTCAATAAATGTAGGTACTGGTTACACGTGCATCGTGTAACCCTTGGACTGGATTGGTATGTGCGTAAAAATCACGTGGAGTTCCCGGCCTAATGAAAGTACAGTCATACACATAATCGTGATTTATAATAAAACATAATTTCTTATATGGAGTCAGATGAGAGAGCACCACAAAATGTAGTTATCATAGCAAAAATGCGCATAAAAACTCCGATTTCCATCATTGTCGAAAAGTTTCAAGAACCTGCAACTAAATTTAGCTCACACCAATTTCAATTCGTATGTTAATTAAATCTGGTGGCAAACACCGTCGATTACAACCGGCCATCCATATTAATTTTCGCTAGACCGCGTCCACACGCAATAAAAAAGTCCAAAAGTTTTGGACAACGACTGTACCGACGCGCACCTGGGTTGCCGGGGGCTCTTATTCAAATGCAAATCAAACGTTCCATTTTTAAAATCTACCATCTCGCCGCTCCTTGCTTCCGGAACGACTTATGTCCAATCGCTACCAACACTATACTACTAAAGAAACCCATTTGGAATTCTATACCATACGCAATGAAGTTGCATTTCGTATGGGTAAAGGGTCACGTAGGCTTTTTCGAATTTGGAACCAAGTGTCGTTTGGGACCTTTTAGGGCAAATTTCGAGTACCCAGGTGTGCTCCCGATCCGGTTAAGGGAAGCGTCCTTGTTAGGGAATCGTTTAATGGTTTGTTTTTAATTTCATTTTTACATTCGTCGGCACAACGTAGTAAATTATTGATAATATAATGGTAGAGTTTTATTGGGACTATTTGTAATTCGATCAGTTGGGAACATAAAGGCTGAATGAATTTTGGTGTTCGTGGGTGGGTCGCTTGGTACTTTATCATGATATTGTTACGAACTCCAAATTCTGTGATTATTTGTTAACAGTTAAAGGATTAGAGGTTCAGTGTGGACTTATTCCTACTTTATAGATTGTAAATTGTTGGCTCTATCTTTTAAGTTTGTTAGTTTTATGAAATGTAGATAAATCTCATTATGTTCATGTATTTATTATTATGCAATAAACTAAACTTTGAGGATTTATAAATTCTAGAAAAGTATATATCTAGAATTATAAACAAAACCAACTAGTTACTGAGTCAACGATTAGGATATTCAAAACATGTTTGCTCGAAACTCACAAATTCTACTTTCCTACAATAATTAATAAATTCTAAATTCTAAATAAATTCTACTTTCCTACTTAATACTATTATGGAGGAGCGGAGGTAGAATGCTCATCCATCGTGAAAAGGGAAGATCTTCCGCCAGGCGAGGTGATAGTGCCTGGGGACCGCGGTCCAACGGTTGATGTTGGACAGTTGCATTAATACAAACTCATTAGAAAACTCCGATAGCGCGGTTTAGAACTCGGCCGTCTATTGGCGCGTTCTATGTAACTCGGCCTTCTATTGGCACGTTCTATGTAGTGTCGATACACTATAATTCAACGTCTTACTTAATCAAAGGTGGTCACGTCACAATAAGTCACTTCATTGGTTGACAATGACACTTCTATATTAAGCCTTTGACTATCATTATGAATGACCTCAAAATGTGCGAAGACCATTAAGGGTGACCTCAAAGATGCGCGAAGCTACGGGAACGGATACTTTCCTATAAAAATCCTATTTTAGAAACTATTCGTGCAGACCCTATTACGTTTAGTAAGAAGTACCTAGGTACCTACTTATTAATTCATATATAGTCTATGGGTTCAGCGACAGTTCGAATTTTTCAGTTCCACGCCTAATTTCGACTAATAAAAATATTCGATTAAAAAATAAATAATATTTTATTATTTTATCAATGCAAATATGCAATATTTTTTATTAGTCGACAGTAGCACGAGTAAAAGAAGAAAATGTGAATAATATATAAATATAATCTCACGCCTTTTTTTATCCCCGAGGGGGTAGGCAGAGGTATTCCATTACTGGATATACCCACATTTCACGAGAAATATTGGACCCCTAAACGTGATAGGTGGTGAGCCCATCGCCGGACCGGGTCTGTTTACACATGTCTCAGAATTAATTCTGAGACCTGCGGGTTTTCTCACGATGGTTTCCTTCACCGTCGAGCTAGTGATAATAATGTACGTAAGTTTTTGAAAACTCATTGGTACATGCCAGGATTCGAACCCGAGCCTCACTGATTTTCGGCCGGCTCTTTAACCGTCCGGGCTATCACTGCTCTAACAATCTGGAAAATGTGAACTGTCACCGAAGTCTACGTGAAATAGACTATAGTGTTATTCATAAGTGTTGTGCAATTTTTCGGTATTGACGAATTGTAATTATCACTTTTGCATCAAATATAAATGTAATGATACAAAAGTGATAATTATCATTAGGTACGTAGAGGTATTTATTAACCTAAAATCATTTCCGCAACTGCATAAATGAGTATCAGAAAATAGTGACTACATCCACTCTTTATATACCTTGGCCAAGGAATGCAATAAATCCATTGTTGTAAAAATCCGAGGTCGTTAAACGAGGCACGGTAAAAAAGCTCATAATCGATCATGGACCTCACACGGCCCATGCAGACAGCCTGGCACCTCACCGATATCTCCCATCGAAACATTTCATCTTAGTGGACCCAACGTTGGTCTAAAATGGCATTTAAAAAAAAACTCATTCATTGCTCTTAGAGCCAACATATTACCGAACTCGCCAGCCTCCAATAAATTAATGGGGCTCGTAAATATACTCAAAAGGGTACAAAAACTGGTGATATTAGTTTTGCATTCCTCCGACACAATGGAAATAAGATAAAGGAGTGGACGTGTTAATTTACTAAATGTTTGTCAGAATTGTTGAAATTTATTACGGATTTTAGCGATTTGTATTTATAGTTAGAAACTGTTTGTGTTTACAGCCACAGATATATTGGAAGATATTCAGTTTACTTCTCAAATAATTACTTATATACTATATATATATTACTTATATACTATTCGAGAAAAGGATGGTACGGCCGTGCCGCTTTTTGTTTGACTTGGCGGGGGCACTGCCGTGCCCCCAGATAATACTTAATTAGATAAACACAATATCCTGAGTATAGCCCGTTAAGCAGTAATATTAGTACCTTTATATTTGTGCGAATGTCTGCGAATACCACAAAACATTATAATCTTATAGTAAAAAATAAACCGCACAAATAAATTTTCATAGTCATAGCATAGCATATAAATCTTTTCACTTTTATAAAACATTTCCCATAAATTATAATACGAAAAAATACTTATACATCCATCTTTTGCCACGCAAATCACAAAAAATCGAAAGTATTACAATAAAAAAGTATCGTCTATCCACGCCAGACGGCTCGGGGCCACACAAAGGGCCCTCGTAGTTCGCCAATAATAATAGCTAATAGTTTTCTCAAGTTTCTATACAAAAATGATTTAGTACACTCGAAAGTCAGGCAGTAAATCAAAGAGCTATCTCGAGCCGAATCGTCCATTGCTCGACGCAATAATCATTCCGAAGGACACGTGCTCTCTCATTATTCGAAATATTCCAGGTTCATTCCTGATTTAAAATAAATAAGTTTTTATTGCGCCATCTGTCATAAGGGAAATAAAACTTGTAATGGTGTCCGAGCAGGAGTCGACTCGTGCGCCGGACGTCATTCTTGCCCTGACATTTACTGTCGATGGAACTTAAGTTACTGTTAATGCCATGAGCAGTACCGTGTTCCTCATTACGGCTCGACGTGTCCGATTTATTACTCGTCAAAATTTAAGATGTACTACGAGTATCGTAAATAATTTGGTCGACAATAATGACCCTGTAAAGATGGAACTCGTAGAAACTTATTACCTTAATGATATGTAATTTGATTGGATATCTCTCAGAAAATTCAGCGAATTTGCGTTTCTTGAAAATTAGTTTTAGCTACACTTCGATTGGATCGTTAAAATGATCACCGTGCAACGGGCGTGTGACTTCTAATGCAGTGTGGCGATGTGCGCACACGCACTGACCTTGCCGTCGTTCCACATCACAAGCGTGTCTTCATAAAAATGCCCTTGAACTCAGACGTACACCTATTATAAGGCCGCTTCAAGTGCTGGTCCATTTTACGAGATTACTTGCTTCCTAGAAGAATTTAATAAGTCGAGACCACGCTCGAAAAACCTCCACTCAGCGAATTCAATAACGTATCCTAAAAAATAACAAAGTGCCCACTCGAATCTCCATCCACCCAAATTAAATTCATGCACGGAAAGTAATAACAGTGGGCATCAAAAGGCCTCGACTGTCCGTGCGGGGCTTTCCTTTTAATTAGGCCCTAAGCACTCGTTAAAAAACAAGATCTTTCCAAACTGACAAAGCGGCCAGTACCAACAAACAGTGCGAATGTAAAAAACGTTGGATAAATAAGTGGAAAAATACAGGTAAGTCCAAGAGGGGTTTTTGTACGGTCCGGCCGGCCACTTAGGTCATCCTGCGAAATAAAAGCCCAAGTTTTTTATATCGCTTTTAAATGCGAGGCCCGTACGTCCAGCCAGACCCGCCTCATCCCCTTCTACGATAATTTGAAAGGAAACAAACGAAAGAAAATGTTGCCGAGCGCCTCGTTCACTTTTATTGAACGCGTAGTTTCGATTGCAAATAGTTCGTGTAATTCAGTTAGCTCGCTCTTATAGAATACAAAACGAGTACAAAGTATCAAGGTGAAGTTTTTTCTGTAGAAAAAGCGGCGTATTTACAAAATCAGCGAAACGCATAACGTACCTGCGCTGTTTCGTGGAAAAGCTTTGCACCGGCTTTGCTATTGTCTGAGCATTACGTTGTGTGAAACGCTTTGCATCTCTTTAGCCGCACCGCACCCTGTTATAATAATAATTATGGTGCTTCCCTGAAAAATGAGCTAAGCTTATCACAAAGAAGAACGTACCTACATACGAAAGATAACATTTTATAAGGTAAATTTTATTATATTTATTGAACCTACAATAATATAGCCCCAGATTTTATTTTATTTCCTCTTGACTACAATGGAACTATCAAATGACATTGATCGTATTACAAAATGTGATAAAGTATATAAATAAATATATCTAAGACTCTGCAATAAGCAACATCTGTAAATATTGTATAAAATATGTTTCCTTTGTCAATATCGGAAAATTTTGTATACTACTACATTACCTACGTAATGTAGTTAACATACCTATCGCATAGACTTACCTATTTACATAACCAACTCGTTTTCAATTTGACTGAGGGTCGGTAGTGTTTAGAGGCCGAGGGGACCGAGTGTTTGAGCGGTGATTAGTACCTACCGCAGTGGGGTTATGGCGAAATAATCTTATTGTTAGCGAAGATGGTAGCGAGAAACATACCATCTACTAATGTAACGTGTGAGGCGTTTGGAAATTAATTTTAAGGTTAGATTTTTAGAAGAACGCGCATGTAATCGAGAGTTGTCAATACCATAAAAAACATAACTTGTAAAAAAAACAAGTCTCGCAACTCAGTTCTTTTACCGTAAAAAGTTGTAAGATCTATGTAATAACAACTACCAAGTCAGTTAATGTATTCAGTCTCTACTTAGAAGACCTGCTGTCTTAAGTTATTACGTATCAACTGCACTCTATAAATAGCACTAGACAATCTAAGTTCCAGGATGGTACGGCCGTGCCGCTTTTTGCTCGACTTGGCGGGGGCACTGCCGGGCCCCCAGATACATAGCAATAGAAAATACGAAATTAGCAATACTAAAATACCTAACTACATATAAAATGCACTGAAAGGATTTAATCAATGTTAGCCTTATTTACGGCCGCAAGACACGTCTAGCTCCAAAAACAATTACAGGATGAACCAAAATAATAAACTCACATTCAGACACCCGAAAAGCATGTTCTATATATTCCTTATATTGTGTAAGATACCACTTTAGATACTGTTTTATAAAAAAACAGATAAGTATCTCAATACAAAAATATGTGATAAATCACATGTGGAACATTCAGCCAAACTACTAACTATACTCTTAATTCAATCATCTATTTTGGCCTTGAGTGCTGATTTCTTCCACAAGCGCTCTGATATTAATGAAGATTCATAAACAGAAAGTCTCGGCTAATGCAGAAAGGTAATAAAAACGTTAATTAACTCTCATCATCGGAAGAAGAAAAACAAGCCAACGAATATCCTCGTGGCTAATGGAAGGAAAAATAAATAGGTTCTGTTCTACACCACTGAACACAGGAAGGGTTGCAAACCGCTGGAGACCGCCGCCGGTCCGGCGACATATGACCTTTGGAACTACTCGTGTGTATAGAATACTAGCGGTTCTGCGCGGTTTCACCCGCGTAGTTCCTGTTCCCGAGGAATACGGGAATAAAACATAGCCTATGTTACTTAAGGATATTCTAACTTTCCATTGGTGAAAGAATGTTTAAAATCGGTCCAGTAGTTTTTGAGTTTATTCGTCACAAAGATACAAAAATACAAATCTTTCCTCTTTATAATATCAGTAGATATAGATACACAGCTACGTAAATACACTACGTCCAAGAACTGTAACTATCGACTAATAAAACTGAATTATTAAAGAATTAAACTAAGCGCATCCTTATATTAGAATAAACACGGGATAAAGTTACTTACTATTAGAAAATAATCTTTTCGTTTTGCTAGTACTAGAAATGGTTTATTTATACCTATCTGAAACTTATTTATATTTTATATGTGACTGATACAGTAACAAGCTATTCGTGCAGCTTATAAAATAGGCTCCAGGATGTCCCTAAGGAAAAAAATCAAGGAAATAAATATACTGACACTGGCGTCACAATATACTCGTATTTACGAAAACATATTGTATGTTAAAAAATTACAAAAGAAATGTGACAGACATTGTATAAACACAAGAAATAAGAATGCACTGGCTGCTTATGTTAGTTGATTATCTAAACTTAACAAATCATTTAAGGGTCAACGTATATGCTTTTACAATAAGAGTCCCATTGAATTACAAAATTTGCCTTTTGACATATTTAAAACAATAGTTAAGCAAAAATTACATAAAAAGCTACTCGTACTATAAAATTACAGACTACATAGTAGACCAAAATGCCTGGAATTAACCGACTCGACGCTATTTAAGGATATTAATCATAATTATTATTGTAAACCATTATTACTAGAGAGACATGAGATTAAAAAAAAACGGCCAAGTGCGAGTCGGACTCGCGCACCGAGGGTTCCGTACAACCTTGCAAATTTATGGTTTTCGTAATTTTTCCTTTATCTATGCTATAAGACGTTGCTTCGTACCAAATTTCAAGATTCTGAGTTCACGGGAAGCACCCTGTAGGTTTTGATTCCCTTGCAAGTGTCGAAAATTTGCGGCATAAACGGCTGTATCTTTTGATTGCGTTGGTTTAGAAGTTTGATTTTTTCACAGCTTCAAGGGACAGTAGACTTGAGTAATTGATATAAATTTCAGCTTCATACCTCCACGCGTTCCTGAGAAAAAGGGTCTTGACAGACGGACGGACAGACGGACAACAAAGTGATCCTATAAGGGTTCCGTTTTTTCCTTTTGAGGTACGGAACCCTAAAAAGAGCTGCCCTTGAGTTTCTTGCTGGTTCTTCTCGCAGTTCCCCGAGTTCGGAACAAGCAACTCGCCGGTGGAGACAGGCTGGTGTTTACATCTAGCCAAACTTCATGAACGAGCTTAGAGTACCTCGTTATTAGACTATTGACATTTCTAAGCCATTCAAAAGGTGGCTTCTCGACCATTGGCCGAGTTTTCTGTGGTCGAGTAGCCACCTAAGCCGTAATTTTTATACCTACATATTGTTTAAAAGAGAGCTGCTCTAAAAATGTCCTATGGATCTAAAAAGGTCAAGAAAGGTAGAGGTTGTATCGCAAAATAGTATATCTAAGAAAAGAAGCATTTTTTTCAACGTCGCGTCGGTTGAATCCGTTAAAGGCACCACTCTCAAATATACCGAAAAAAATACTTCGTTAGTTTCTTAGACATTTCTATCACTACCTAACTTTCCTAATTCCTTGTGATACCTAATTCTCAACATCTAATAAATTTATTTCACCAGCTTTATTATCAACAAACTGTTTTAAAATTGAAATTGAATTCTGCTTATATTTAAGACGCTTGTGACGTACTCAAAGTACAGAGAGTACAAACAAGTCATCTCCCGAAGCCGGCAAGTTGCCGAAAACTTCAGAACAATATGAAAACCAACAAAACATTGTAATTGTAATTATTGACCTTTCTGAGGACGGAACAAAAGTCAAAGATTGTTTGCCAATTTTTTGGTCATAGAACTCCAGAAATATTTTTGATAAAGAATTCAGTTCGAGTTACATGTTACAAGATATACTCAAGTTTCAGTTTACTCAAGTGTTTTTTTTTTAATTTTAAATGCGAAAGTTACAATATCTCTGTTTCTCGGTCACCTTATCATAACTTGATGAAATATGCAGAATGATAGTTTGTATCTTGAAGGTGTATATACTCGTAGTTCACTTTTTATCTCGTAAAAATACATAGTTTCTTCCGAGTTGGTTCCGAGGCATATTTAAAGCATACCAATCCAGTAATGGTCTCACCACATGTCATATTTAGTCATCCAAAAAACTTATTGCTTAACCGAAATTTAATACTTAAATCACTACAACGAAATACATCTGCCAACCTCGGAAATAAGGCAAAAGTATTTATTTATTAATTAAAAATTTTTAATACACAATTCTCCAACGACCTATTTTATTTAAAAACTCAACTGTAGGTCCTTATTAAGACTAATGTTGTAGTGGTCGTTGTACTGACAATCTTACTTGGGAAGGACACAAGGTGGATTAACACCTAAGCTATTCATAAATTAATAACTAGTTACTACGTTAGAAGGTAATTCAATGAGCTATTATAGTTCATGTACAACAATTACTTTGTACGTCAGCAAGGACAAGAGGTCAATTACGTGATAGCCTATAAGTTCTAGCTATTTGCTGACTTGATTTTATTAATTTTTGGACCATTTTCTGAAAAAAAAAACTCCTTTTATGTATACTTAATTTAAAAATAGTAAGTGTACATTGTAGAGTATATTTAAAAATATTAAAAGGTAAATGAAACACAATACACAAGGTCACTTAGCCCCAAACTAGACTAGAATATTAGTTGCTACACGAAAAACATACTTAAATACACATAAGCATGCAGAAACGCAACAAACATTATATGTTCAGGCACAAAAATGGTCCTCGCTTTTGACTCAGAAGGCAAAGCCACCAACTTCTTTGTTTTGGTATTCCCAATTATAGTAGTCTCAGAATAGTCACAGATTCTAGAAATGACGTATTCAGAGTATAATCGTGAAGCACGAAAGAAAGACATACTGTGACTTTCTTCGGTGACTTATTGCACCGTAACATTAAGGTGCCTTTTTGAAACAATAAAAAGAAATTAGCAGTCGTTGGTGACATTCAAGTAATTATAGCCTCTATCTCACAAGGAAGTGAGTGGTAATTAGGTTAAACGGCGCGGGCAGTCGGCGAGAACTGCAAATTCCCATTGTTGCGTTATCGTCGTCCCCCAGTCGCCGTCCCGTCGGGTTATTCCCTTGTGTACCAGTTTTCACCATTTTCTTTTTATTTTATCCTTTAACTTTTTTCAGGAAAGTTATAGTGAGTTCAAATTACTTCAAATTCTATAAATAACATATTTTATTAGGAGTATGATTAACCTTGTAATAAATTCAGCAGTAGCCTTTCGCATTTCATGATGGTTATAGTTTACGATTCAGTTATCGTATTTATTAAACTTCTTCCTTATTAAAGTCTACTAAAGGTTGCAATTGTTATTTATCTTCAAAATATTCATAAATTACGTATCTATAAATAAAAAAATATAAAAAAATGTCACGCCTTATATCCTCGAGGGGGTATGCAGAGGTATTCCATTTCTGGATATACTCACTCTCACCAGATATTCTTTGGACCACTAAACGTGATAGGTGGTGAGCCGGACCGGGTCTGTTTACACATGTCTCAGAATTAATTCTGGGACCTGCGGGTTTCCTCACGATGTTTTCCTTCACCGTCGAGCTATCTATAAATATATTAAAATTCTTATTACTAATACAAAATGAACTAATAATAATAATGAACCAATAAAAATCATTAAAATTTCCAGGATTAAAAAAATGCTAATCAAAGAAACAAGTTTTTGAAACTTGCAAATGAGACTGGCCCGTCAGAAGGAATGTCGACAGGCAACTTTAATTCCCTTTAGTAGGCGAATTTTTAATTTGTTCTAGATTTTTCTTCTTGTTACCTACTCGTCGCAACTAATCAGAACTGTGTATATTACGAAGAGCGTTTTTATTTTTCCTACATACCATAGATATAAGATCTATTTTCACGCATGCCATTGATTTTTTGCGTACTACATCGAAGAAGGTAGTTATACAGTAGATTTTTTGGTGAATTAACGATAACTAGGCTGATAATTTGACAGAGACAACTGTCACCTGAAGCCCAAACGGCGGCCATTGACCATACGGCGCTGACCATTCTTTAATAAGCTGCCTTGACTCCAAACCCCACGGTCCTATGGTCACTATACCCCAAACAGCATAAACATGTAGCCCTAATTGAGGTCGGAATGCGCCAGCGGCGACAGAGGTACTAGTATACTAATCTGAGATGGAGCCAATGTATCGGCACATGTGGCATCCCACACCAGCGATCTACCATGTTGTCATGCAAGGCCCAAGTTATACCCTCAAGTCACCACCTTGATTTTAATGATCTATGTTGATCATTAACAAGATCCAGGAATTAAAAAAAATATGATGAAAGAATTAATTCTGAAACATGTGTAAACAGACCCAGTCCGGCGATGGGCTCACCACTTATCACGTTTAGGGGTCCACTATATCTCGTCAAAAGTGGGTATATCCAGCAATGGAATACCTCTGCCTACCCCCTCGGGGATAAAAGGCTTGAGTTTTTTTTTATAATATGATGAAAGAGTTTTGTTGCTCATTCTTTTATTATTCTGCCTTAGTAATTAAATGGCAAGAATGTAGACCTCATTGAGATTTCTTTTTTATTTGTTTTATATTTTTCTGCTATAGCCCAAAAGACATAACTTCATGGACATTCCATGGTCATTCATTCTACATCAAGAAATCAATCTACCTTTCAATCCACCCATCAGGGTTGTCACCATCGATGATGTCTCCTAAAGTGAGATAGAGCGGCACGTGCGCCGGCACACTCCATCGGTTCGCAATACGTACCCAATCAGGATTATACAAATCCCTCGCGGCTACGATGGGGAAATAATTACGATCGAGCGGAGTTAATCAAGTGCCTTACAGAAATTGAGGAAAAATAATATCTTTCGTAATAGAAAATCTTTTAAGGGTTGTCATTGTCATCTTTTTGAATTGATATAACAATATCAGATATGAATATCACTTGCAGCATCTTAATCCAATGAATTACAAAATGCTTCATCAGTTTAACCTACCTTACTCTACAAGGATGAGGTTGTGATGGAGCAATCTCATTCAAAAGAAGCCCATATCTTTCCGTATAGTCCTTTAATTCAAATACAGTATAAGTACTTGAGAATATTAAATTTAGTTTTATACAGTATGTCAAAACAGAGTATAGTGCAATTATGTCCTGCCAAATAGAGATGAGAAACTGATACCTACCTACCTCATATAAATAGCTGTTTTTACTAATTACTCACGAAGCCATTTTCCTCGGAATTAATATTGAATATGAGGATGAACAATTAAATCTTTTTTCAATTCGGCTGCGATACGTATCAAAAGAGGGTGTGCAATGGTGCATTGGCTCGGTCATGGGCTCACTGATGTGTTGAGCGACGCTTCATCACGTCCCGGCGAACATTAGCCTTTGGGCTTCGATTATTATATCGAGTTCATTCCGATTTGGAAATTAAGTCGGAATAAAATTTAATGCCACCATTTCAGTGTAACTTATAAAACTCAATTTTAGAGATCTGTACCAAAGGGATCTGTTATAAGCCTCCGCTATCCGTGCATCCCTCTGCTTATAAACCGTAATAGGTAAACAGTTGATAGCCGCTATAAAAAAAATCAAATTAAAGTGTGTACCTACCCATACAAAAAAGGTGTTTTTTTATTATACAGTGGTACGGAACCCTACATAGGCGAGTTCGTGTCACATTTGCAAGGATTTATTATTAATTTTGTATTGATTCCATCGTGTAGATGTCACAATTGTCATAGCACCTTTACCTCTCTATGTCTCTCATCTCTTTCTCATCTGGCTTTCATAGTCCTTATCAGATTGATTGACCATTCGTCAACCTGTAACAGCCCACCGCAAAGCGCAATCCCAAAGATCTTTCCTTACATATGAGAAAGTACTTCGTCGACGTTTATACGCATCTACATTCTCAATTTCTTTATCTACGCTTTGTATTCTCAATAAACATCCATTTCATTTATCTCTATCTTTTCTCTTCCCCAATAGGTACTTTTTAAAATATTATATTAATATTATTTCTAAAATTGATAAGTCGAAAGAAGTGTTGCCTGAGTTTTAAAACGGTATTTTTAATTTGTTTTCACTCTTTAATAATCCTAGTGTTATACAAGCCACGAGAAACTCACAAAGTAAGATACTAAGCAAGGGGAGAGAAATATCGGTGTCATTACTGAAATTTTAGTTAAGCGAGAATTTTCTAGAAACATAATAAATTCTAGTATGGTAAAGTACTACTATTCCAGTACAGTACCTACTATTTACTTGGTCACAACAATTTGGTTCTTGTTGTCCCGAATTTGTCACTCGGTCAGTAATCCTAGACATAAGGCTTATCATGACATTTACGAGAATAAAATCGATCTACATTAAACTAGTTGCTGACTTGCTTGCACAAATTGAATATCCTGTTATTGTAAACTAACCTCATGTGACTAGCATAACTTCTGACATGATCTAGGTTATAACCTAAAATCAATTTTAAAGACAAACAAGACAAGTATGCCTTTTAGTTCGCCTTTTAAAGTTGTGAATCGCCGGGTTAGCGTGAACCGATATTCGGCAGTTCACTTAGCGAATGAATGTAGACCCGCGCTGTCCTCGCGCCATTGAGAACATCCCTATATTTTTAATGTTAGGTATTTCTATTCAAATCGACGAGCGACTGGAAGAACAGCTCCAAAACGCTTGAGTTGGGTTTGTGTCGATGGCAGACTATCGATGATTTCGAAATAATTCAAAATTTAAATTCAAATTCAAAATATTTTATTTGTCGAATATAGGTAAAATTGTTTTAGGTGTTATACATAAGATAGTCCCTTATATTCTACCTAATTGTTAGGTGTACAAATATACAGTGTGATAATGTATAGTGCCTTCGAACTACTAATTCAGCAATGAACTCACGTGGGAAATTCCAGTCTCTTTTTGCCTTATAGTAATAGAGGCTAGAGCTTTTTGATAAGATTACAAAAAAAATGTTTAAGAAAAAATATTTATTTATTTCTTACAATTCTGATCTGCCAGGTTCATATCAAGTGGCAGTATATTTTCTCTGCCTATCCCAATGGGAAATAGGCGTGAGATTATGTATGTATGTGTATGTAATCTTACAAATCTCTTTACGAAGAAAAGACATTATAAGTATTTTATATTTAATAAATGAAAACAGAGACTGTCACAGTTTTTTTACAATCGATTATTTAGTCCGAAACTTTTATATACATACATATAGGTACTGATTAAACAACTAATATACAAATTACATTATAAACTCCGAGATACCAAACCAATAAACTTGTTATACCAACCAATGTTGTGACTCCAGACACGACACAACCTTTAATTGAGTAGGCAAGGCTACCTACAACAAACATACCTGCCAGCCAGTGAACTAATAATGTTAACAAAAGTAATATACTTGATAATGATACGGATAAGTCGGCGACATCCCTAATCGCGGCAGGAAAGCCCGTCAACCAATTACTCTGAAAGGCCCGTATACATGGAGGTATTTCAATTTAGCTTATTGGCTCATGTGCGCTCGGATTTTGACAACTTTTCCCTGTCCGCAACTCATTTATTTCCATTTCATTAATCGGCTATTTCTGGCGAAAAAATACTTATTCACTTTATTTTGTCGAATAACCTTTCGAAGTGAAGCAGGTATGTCGTAAGAAGTTTTCGATTTAGTATTTATTGTTTCGTTAGGACGACGATTATGTAATACTCGGAAAGTTCTTGAATAGGTTAAGTTCACTATTTCAACTCAATTTTAAGGAACTTTTCTGTTATTTTCTTATTTTAGAACGCCCCGGATAAATTAACACTTTATCAATAACTGCTGAGCAGGGTTGAGATTGAGACCCTACTAAACAGCTCACTCGATAGAGATTCTGTTGAAAATCAATAAAACCATATTGATCACGTATTTTTTTCTTCATTGTTCTTCTAATTCAGTACACATCACGGAGTAAAGCAGCGTGCACACTGCACACAGGTCACGCTATCGGCGTTCTAGTTCATTAGGCGAGCGGCGGGCGCGGTTGATATCGGCGGGCGGTCGCGAGCCGCTCATTTTTCACGCTACCAAATTGTACGCCACCCTTTAGGCGTTTCAAATGCGTTGATGGAATCTATCCGTTGTAAGTGGCAGTGTAGAGTGGTCTTCATGTGAATTTATTTACCATGTTTTTATTTATATTTTATTTTTGTTCTATATTTTCAAATATTACCCATTACATGTGAATGTCCTGCAATATTACGCGCCGTTTCTTACATTCATCATTTTTTTATTTCTAATCTTACTTTTTATGCATGTAACTTTATTCTTAAAAGCAGATGCTAGATCGATACCTATCTTGACAGTAAATATACTGTAATTGTAAATAATAAGGGTTATCTTTATATATTTGTTATGCAATTATTTGCATGTTTTAAAAGATAAAGAATAGAAAATTTAAAATTAAATTTACTCCCTTTTTAGTACCACGTCTTAATAAAACTCTACATAAAATTTCCTTAATTAAAACCTGCCCTATCCATCACCCATAAGATTTGAACGACAGCTATTGCAATAATTGTGATTGCTCGTACAATGCAGTACCTGCACAGTAGGCACCTAGCGATTTAATTTACGCTACCCCCCGCCAATCGGGGACAATATTCAAATAAGGCTTCATCTATTAACGGACCCCGTCGCGACATGTTCCATTATCTATCACTTCCATCTGCAAGGACCCTCCCGAATCGTACCCCTCTTGTACTAGTGAGCTTGTTTACAAAGTTCGATGTTTTGCAATCGAAGGCGTAAGAGGCTCCAGAGTCTAACGTCGGATTTATGATTTTTTTATTTCAAAGGAAAGAGACCGACAACGGTGGTTGTTATTGAAATGACAGCTGTAATAATTCGAAAGAGTTAAAATTACTTACACTTTAGTTAGAATATACTCAACTTTCAGTATTATACCAAAATACTCAAGCATGGTTTAGCCGGTTTGAGCAAACGCTGTCAAAAGACGCAAGACGGCGACTTTGTGTGCGTCGTGTGCGATTTATCTTCCTATACTAAAATCTTTGAGATGCAAATCGGACTAACTTGTGTGATTTGATTAGCCTTTAACTTGATATTTTAGAGCTCTATACCAAAAAGTTACTAAAGAAATATAATAATATAAATTACTAAAGAAGAGTAACAAAACCAAAAAAGGTTTTGTTACTCTTTAGAGTTCCATGTTATTTCACGACATTTCTTATATATATATATATATATATATATATAGTTTTCTCTATATGGACTGTCTGGGCCAAATTAAAATGGGACCACAAGGAAAGCACCAGCTGTCATATAAAAAGAATTATCAAAATTGGTTCACCCAGTCGGAAGTTAGAAAAACAAACATAAAAAAAACATACAGTGAAAAGCACTGGCTTTATTAGTTACATTACATTAACATAGGTGAAATTTTATATTTCTTTTTTCTACGCGGAACTACGCGGTTGAAACTGGTAATTCTCATTTGATAACAATAACGTTTGGCGCTGTATGCTGAGATACAGGTTTTTACCTAGTTCGGCTACAGAGGCTTACTTTAATTTTATGTAATTTTTTATTTAGCCTATAATACTGTAATTAACTGTTATGTTTCTCTAAAGTGAAATAAACATTATTATTATATTATTAACATCACATGCGCGAAGCTAGCACCACTACTCTCTGCGCCAACACATCGACGACAAATCGCAGCCGTGCCGTGTCGCATCGTATGAACCCTCCCCAATCTGTGGTGAAACAAGGCGGGCCAGCGGTAGTTTTTTCAATAACCCCTTGAGGTGCCCCGCTGGGCAGCTCAAATACATGACCGTGTCAATCAGCGGCGGATGAATATATTCGTTTGTGTTATGGTTATGACAGCCCTATGATTTCTTTAGTGGCTTCTAAAATTTTGTTTTGATACGTAGAGCTACTTGTGGCTCCAACACGTAAGGTATAAACAAATTTTGTCTTCTGGGTCTGTTGGTTTAGGTGGTAGTGACCATGCCTTCTGAATCGGAGAGTTCAGGTTCGGTTTCCGCCCTTACTGTTGTGTTTGAGGATAGTTTTATACGACTCATATAACGGCATCTGTTCTCAGGCAGAATTCCATGCCTGAGAATAGAGAATTTTTATCAGTACTTATTTTGTTTTATACTCTACTATATTTTCAATATAGACAGTTTAAAGAAATCTATATTTTAGCTTGAATTTCACGAAACAATGTCCTCGATCAAAAAGTGATGAAATAATTATGAGAACAACAAAAAAAAAATTCTACTTATAATTATATTTCTGAGCAAATACTAGTTAGCAATATCATATGAATAAGTTTCTTGGAAAAGTCGAATATAATTTACAGGCCTTATTATAATATAATATATAATAATATAATCTCACGCCTTTCATCCCCGAGGGGGTAGGCAGAGGTATTCCATTACTGGATATACCCACATTTCACGAGATACATTGGACCCCTAAACGTGATAGGTGGTGAGCCCATCGCCGGACCGGGTCTATTTACACATGTCTCAGAATTAATTCTGAGACCTGCGGGTTTCCTCACGATGTTTTCCTTCACCGTCGAGCTAGTGATAAATATGTACGTAAGTTTTTGAAAAACTCATTGGTACATGCCAGGATTCGAACCCGAGCCTCACTGATTTTCGGCTGGCTCTTTAACCGTCAGGGCCTTATTACGATACACTACAAAAATATCTAATATGTACATATACTTTCTTACTTACGTAAAAGTATATCACTATAATACAAATTACACAATTTAAACTGCCAGGTTAATCAAAACTCCATAATAGTAATCCGTATGGGCCATTTTAATTTCAGTTTTAATATTTCAGGGCCGCCCACGGCGGGGTCGCGTGATTTGATGGGACGCGGGTCGCGCTTTGTGCGGAAATAATATCGCGCCGAGCACGGATCATTGAAGCTGCACTTTAGTATTTTCATCTGTTTCGTCTGCATAGACGACAATGGGAGCGATTTAAAATATTGCGCCGAGTTTAAAACTGTGAAACAAATATTGTTTTTAAAAACTTTACATCACTTCTTCAACATTAAAAATCTTTACATCTTTTTATTAAAATAACACGAGGCAACATTGTTTATTATTACAGTACACTATGTTTATTAAAAATTCTTAACGAATGCCCAAATAAACCTCACTCACGTAATAATAAAACTTGATAAACAATGCTAGAATGAATCAACCTGACTTACAAGGGTGAAAATGAAACAATAGCGCATCAACGCAACTTCACCCCTCCGCTGGAAACCACAAGAGAATATCATAAACGTCGGCTTAAACACTCGTCTCGACGGATATTGAATAAATAAAAACATAATAAAATAATAAATTCGGTGCAACATATGGCCGAAGCGTACGCAGAACAACTGGCTGGGGTGCACAGATTGCAAGAGACACATTTTAGGTATCTACTTTTCCGTTGGATAGGATAAGGGTTATTCCCATGGGAATATTAAAAGTATCCTCCTGTGCACTCAGGTAACCATGGTGAAATAGAGAGAAATGGTTCACTGAACTATGCTTTGATTATAGAAGCCGATAACCAATAAATTTCTTGAAATACCATACAAGCTTTAGTAAATAAACAATACTAAGCTGTAATCAAAAAAGTATGTAGTCACCAACAACAAAGTACACCTGTAGTTATTTACATAGAAGCCTTATCAACGAGTGAGCCAACAATGGCCATTCACAATTACACTTTCAGAACTTGCGTAGTGAGTGAACTCGATCGGTCCGTCAACAAATCGGATCCAAAACCACTGAGCGCCACACTCGGTGTAATGCAGCTCCCCCGCGATGCATCGAGTAGTATCGAGACGAGATCGGGACTCGAGTAATAATCGAACCCTCGCGAATCTCGCGATGGCCCGCCCGTTCTGTACCCGGATTTGTACCTTCAACATGGCTATCCGATCACACAAAACTAAACTCTTTAGTAATAGCAATAGGGTTTACTGAATTTTGTAAACAGAAAAGTTGGTGAAATGTTTCCCTGTGCTGGGGCGACAAGCCAAAGAATCGCAGACGGTTATTGAATTTCTTTGCATTTTTGATTTGTCTTCATTTTGGTTTGTTGAGCAATCTCTTTTGAATAATTCAATGGACGAATACTTAACACGTTGGCACGCCACTGTTCTGGTTACTTGTTTAGTAATATCTAAATTTTTTTTTGGACAGACTCCATAAACGGCACGGTCTTGTATTTCTTTTCATCAAACTCGTATACTGAAACGAAAAATAAGATTCTTATAAATTGTCTCTAAATCTCTAGCACTTAAAAGGCAAACTTATCAAACTAGTCACTGTACCTAAAATTCTTTTAATTGACCAAACACATACTCTTACAAAAAGATTGTTACGAATCTTAGAAATTTTACTATGAAATGCATATGAAACTGGCAACTACGAAAAAAATTATTAAATGATTATTATTGAAACAAAAACTTACACTCAATTAGATGTCTGCTATCGAAATAAACATGGTTTTAAAGATATCGTCGCCTTCACAACGTCATAGCAACAAGGTTTCCAGTTGTAAGTGGAAAACTATTAAGCATCATATATTAGCCCTGGGATATCACAAAGCCTTTGATGTCAAAAATCCGACTATTCCGATGTCGTCGTGTGCAAATCGCGATTACGTGGCTGTAGGGCGGCTGTTCGATCGTACATCCTATGGGGGATGTCACCACGCATTGGTGCACAAATCTGACTGTCCTTAGGAACAACAAAAATACATATTTGCGGGTTACTCTGTTTGAGCTAATTTGAAGGTTTATTTAGAGGCACATAATGAACACTGGTCCGAATATCATATAAGCTGTTATTGAATCGCAGCATTGTTACCAGACCGGATAAATATGTCCGAACTATTGAAATTCCTATACAAGGTTCAAGAATCAGTTACATATTATTATGTGAGCTTGTGTGTGTGTGTGTGTGTAAGTAAATCCCTTTCTCTATAAAACGGCTCTAATGATGTTAACAAATTTTTTCATGTCGGAGTTTTTGGGCAGAGAAAATGTAGATAACTGCTGGTGTTATCGTGAAAAAACACATTTTTGATCACTTTTACTAGTGAATCCCGGTTGAGGTACTAATGTTTTACTTAAAAACATTGCTACTTAAATAGAAAGATACAGGTATCTTCGATACTATCGTTTATGTGCAAAATAAAACCATTTTTGAAAAGAATCATAACTGAATTTTCGTAACGAAATATTCTATTCCCCAAGTAATCGTAATGTCAACTTTCACAGACTCATTTTAAACTCCACCCTTCCAAACAGTCAATGAATTTTTTATCTCAAATCTTAAGCCAGAGGTTGTCAATCTGAGGCTTACAACCGTCGCGCTTTCAATTACATCGACGAGCGGCCGAAATTAATTCCGTCATATCAGGATACAGCTTGCGATTTGCAGATTAATCGGCGATTTGCTGGTGCTACTGCTGCAATCGCATCAATGCTGCCCGAGGAGAGGCAAAGACTAACACACAAACTACAGAAGGTTGAAACAAACTGGAACAAAATTAATGTAGGGAGAGATCTTTGACAATCATCATTCAGTTTGGTTCGTTGTATCACAAAGATATTTATCAAAAAAACTGTTACGAAAATGAATACTTTGAAATCACATAAAGTTTTCTTCTTAAGTAGAGAGATTTTTATGTCATCTTAATCCTATAAAACTTTGTAAATTCAAGTACCTATTCTATATTATATAAATATACATATTTTTTTCCTCTATGTGTTCTTACGTAGTTAATACGACTTCGGCGAGATGTTGTGCGGAAGCCGGGGAAGGTTACAAAAAAAGTATGAATCTAAGTGTGTATGGGAACAAGAAAAAAAACTCAGTCACTACTACATATACTTTTATTCTTTGACAGTGTTTTGGCACATCGAGCTCGCAGCAGCGGTCTCGCAGTAATGGAGTGCCAGCGGCGACGCGTGCCCGCACGTGTTGCGCCCGCGCACGTCGCGTGCGAGCACTCCCACCGATTATGTTCGTAGACGTGAGAATTTTCGCAAGCATTTTGAGAAAGTGGGATGACTACTTATTTTATTAAATATCCTTTATTGGTACATGTACCTGATGCTGCTGTAGTCTTCCCAAGAAATATATATATATATATATGACAGATATATATGTATATATATGACATAAAAAAGAGATAGAAATATATATATAAGACATAAAAGAAACAAACATTACAAGTGGCAAAACAACAAGACAAGGTATCCGACTATAAATGGTAGGACATCTGGAACACCAAAGGATTTAGGTCTTACAGCCTAAACTTCTGATCTACACTTATATTATAAATAGGAAAGATTTTTATTTTTGTATGTTTGTAACGAATAAACTCAAAAACGAATGGGTTGATTTTAAAAATTCCTTTACCAATAGAAAGTTACATTACCAGGGAGTTACCTAGGCTATATTTTGTTCACGTATTTCCATGGTAATGAGAACTATACGGGTGAAACCACGAGGAAAAGCTAGTCAGGAAATAAATAGGAAATCTTTTGAGATTCTTAGTTTAAAACGTGATCGACGTATATCGCTTTAAGGTTATGACAGTTTCCCTCGAATATCTCGACAAGCGTACACAGCACGTCACAGATTATAAAAGCCCCAATTTGCCAGCTCCTCATAATAAGCTCCGAGAAATTCACTACGAAAAGTGTCGTGCCAATAATGTTCAAGTGCTCTCGGGAGGTAACCGCAAAATGCCTGTATAGCGAACGAGCTATACGAGTGCGCTGAGCGAAAAGTAATATTTAGGTGTCAACTGCAGGCGATAATCGCGGGGTAAAAAATAGCTCCCAGACCTCGGCGGTGGCGAACTATTTCCACCCTTGCCGGTGGTATCTCGTCGTTTATCGGCCGATAGTATCTGAGTGAGACATCGCTGGTGACGTTTGAAATATGATCGGCGCGGTCCCGGGGGCGCGGGACGCCACGTGCGGCGCATATTCAAATCAGAATCGCACGCGGCAGACCCCCGTGTTGGCTAAATACACCCGCCGCGCCGCCGCCGCCCGGCCCACCCACTTACCGAGGGTCGGCCCTATGTAATCGAATTTGAAAATTATTCTAAAACACTGAATAATGTATTTCGGAGGGACCGTACGCCGGAGGCGGCGCGAGCGCTGATTTTTAAAATAAATTAAACTTAATCAAGTGGGTTCGCGCACGTAAACGGATTAACTTGGCGCTGATTTGACTTCAACTGTTTGTTCAGCGAGGGGTGACGGCTTAAAGGTTATTTGAAACAGTATCGGTCTTGCATTGCTTACTACACGCATGAGGAATGATTTGACTGACTGAAATCGGTTTACGCATCAGATATCCCATGCATATCAAACTAAATAGTTGTAAGTTCTTTTCCCTCAACACGGTATTTTTTCTGTCAGTTATCTGGAGTTTTAAATTTGAACTTAGATTCGTCAAAATAACGCTCACCGCAATCATTAAAAGTAGCTAGATTTATTAAAAATATTAAAAAACATAACATTGCGAAAAAAGTCAATAAAATGTGGCACAAACTGCGTAAAATAAAATTCACGAAGTATAAATAAACACTGAACTCATAAATAACCTACGGACAATCTGAGACGAAGTTAGAACAGGAAAAGGGTTCATCGCCTATCGGAAGTCCCTCCCAAAAATCAATCTCCCTCTTCCTATGCTATAATAAAATTTATGATTCGCAAAAATTGCCCGAATTTATTTTTCAAAATTAAATATTGAATAAAACAATATTAGTTCAGTTGCTACATTAAGTTTTATTACGCCATGAATACACTTGGCTCGATTCGGCACGCAGGGCTGCGGCCCGCCATTAGCGCCCGATATGAAATTAAAATTAAAATACATAAAAAAATGCGACGAGCACTCTCAACAGACCGCTAAGGGCAGCCCTAAGGATTTAATCCCACCGAAATGAATAGAGTAGACCACTTCTATACACGATTTATAAACGACAGGTAAACCATGTCCCATGGAAACCCAAATACCCTCCAATAAATCGGACTTACAATATCGATATTCACTTGACGTTATGCAAAAGGCCTGTGCTCTAAACATGACTGGAATATACACTATTTTGTAAAGTTGGTTAGTTGGTAGTATGAACATTTTTTGCCAACTACAAATGCCCAATATACCGAGTTGCTTATTACTTTGACTTTTGTTTAGACCACATGTACAAGATGACAATTTATAACAAAGAAAGAATAATTGAAACAAAAAAATGCTTAAGGAAAGGGAACAAAAAAGTCATATCAGTCTGAAGGAGTCATTTAATGTAAAATAAAATAAAAAGTGACAATAATAAATTGTTTCATAACATAAGGTAAAGGGTTAGGTACTAAAAACTGTAGACCAATGCCTACTCCATGCCATCCGCTGTAAACTATCATGTAGCGGTGTACAGTAGGGGTGCTACTCGATGATTTGGTTTTTCGATTCGTTACGCCGTCAAACTACCCTCGAAAGCGACTACCCTCGAATATGTTCCCTCGCCTTGAATATTATTTATACGTTTGTTAAGTGGAGTTGTACGCAGGACGAGAGGATTATGGCCGGGAGCTCAGCACTTCAACAAACATCGGTTATGATTTTCAGTATCGATTGTGGAATTTTAAAAATACTTTATAGATACCGATCCGATGTGTTGAAAAAGAAATACACTAAAATATTCCTACGATAAATAAAGCTTCAGAGTGAAAATTGATGCCAAATTCATAAAACATCTCATTTGCTCTAAATACTTGAAATTCTAATGTGATTCGATAGATTCATTTTCTTTATAGAGCCGGTTACTAGCGAGCAGTGTTGTGTCTTCGTCATTATTTAAGAAAAAAAAATGAAAATTTTCGGGTTTTCCTGTGTTTTTTTTTTAATTACTCAACACTGCAGACGACCGACAAACTGTCGACGATGTAACATAACGGACTCATCGGTTGCCCAGGCGAGCGGCGCGTCTGAAACGCCCTCACACACACCCGCATTACTCATACCACAGAATAAGTAATAGTACGTATAAGTAAAAATATCTACAGTGCATACTTTCTCGTACTCTGTAAATATTTTATTAATAACTGTTTGAGCCGCTCCTTGCGTTACAGCTCGATAATTCTTTGGTTAAAGTAGAAGTTAAGGTAGAATTTCTGCGCGGTGGACGAGGAAACGCAGACAAATAATGTTAAAACAAACGCATTTTTTGACAAAACATTTAAACACTAGCTTGAACTAGATGCACACAAGTACATTTACACACAGAAACAACCAATTTGAGCACTTCTTGAACTCAAAAAAACTAGTTGAATTTATCAGGTATGAGCGTTGACCGAACTTTTTTGGCAGAGGCGAACGCCTGTCAGTGGCGACTCCGGTTGGTTTAATACTCAAAGGTACTGATATTTTATGTAAATACTAGTAATTCGCCGCGTCAGCTAAACCACACATAAATACAAATAAATGTAGGATTCCGTACAATAACCTTCTTTTTTTTAAATGGTGACTATCATTTATTTACAAAGAAAATATACATTCATTTACAATAATTACAGATTTTTTTATAAGCTTCGTAATTTACCACAAAGTTTTATTTTAGTTTAATATTTACATTGGTGGATTTTTCAATGAGCAGAAAATACCCAAATACGAATCTATATAAATAAAAATGAATTGATGTTCGTTAGTCTGATTAAAACTCCAGAACGGCTGGACAGATTTTGATAAAACTTTTTGTGTGGGTTAGAGTGGGTCCAGGGATGGTTTATACGGTGGCAGAACGACGCCTGCCCGGGCCACTAGTATCGAATAAAAAAACTGCCTACACAATATTCTGTAGCACCAACACGCGTATCTATAGCAACAGCATATATTTAGAGCAGAAAAGAAAACATGTCTCGGAAAACAGGCGTATTCGGAGCGACTACGGTTAGGTATGCAAAACAAACATATTTTCTCTTGAGACCAGCCCGGTGGGCAAACAGTGGGCACCGTGAGCGAAGGTTGGCCGTGTTTGCCCTCGCTGCGTCGCCTGCTCATATATTAAACATGCCCTGCTCAACCTGCCTCTCTACCTGTAAGATGTAGCTGGGAACAGCAGCTCGGGTAGCCTCGAGCTGTTTGTGTTTTGACTATGTTCTTGTGGACAAATAGCTGTGTTAATGCTTGTGAGAGATTCTAATATGGAATGAAGTATCATGTAACATGACCATTGAGGTTGTAGCTGTTTCATAGACATTTCCCAGTTTTTTTGCAATATTTGAAAATGCATTATTGCCTACCAAGACCTAAACATACACTTAAAATAGGTAATAGTATGAATAATATATATTGTATACATGCAAAACAATTATTACAAATACTAAATGCCACAGTGTGATAACGAAAATTTTTTGCAAATATTTTTTTATTAAAATCTAGGTATTACTAATATTTAACTACTTTTTCTGTCGAAAATAGTCGAGGAATAAGAATCTCTTTAGGTCTCTTTATGAAGACATTTTCCTAGAGTTTCCATGCGTCCCTGTCCTTAGCCACTGAAGTCCATTCACTTCCTACTATGAATACCAACTGAATGAATACCTAATATAAAATAACGCCACTTTTCCACCACAGTCAGAGTAATGAATCCGTTTTCAGCAATTTTACATCGGCATAAAAATAAGGTCGCGGCAGTTACCACGTTTATCGGGCGCTCATTAAAGCTGAGGGCGATCTTGCTTCGGAGTCGTTAAGCGCGCAATAGTTCGCGAGATCCTCGTAAAAAATATCTCGCAACCAACTTTATGAGCGCCCTTTGTGAACGCATCATTAAATTTCCATCTAAATTTAAATTACGAACGCCGCGATTCGCCGCGCGCTCTCCTCCACGTGTTTCTGTTTTCCCAGTCGGTGGAAATGTTATAATTGCTGTACACAGAACGTAGCAGTGTTGAGAATTTGAAAAAAGATGACGTCAGTCGGAATTATCTTCAGCGCAGCGCAATTGAAACGGCTTTGCGACGGGGCTTAGTAAAAAAGTTGGCGTTCGTTTTAATAATTCCCAGCTCCGGCGCCTCGTCAGAATGCCGTTGTCACTTCGCGGATTAAGCTCCGACACGGTTGAGTTGCGATTTGAGAGTTATTTTAATTTGCATTTTTCGTATAATTTGGGAAAAATACGACACATTCTCCGCGAAAAATTGTGATGTGTTGCCGTCAAAAAGTTTACGAGTATTAGATGGACGGCGATGAGGGTCGCGGTCGTTTGTATGCGGCGCCAGGCTTCCCCAGGAAGGGCATAAAGCCAGCAGAGGTGAGGAGCGGGTATCGCGCGGTCACGCTATTTAGATAAGGGCATTTCTTTACCCCTCTCCCCTCCACGATAAGAACCCTAAGTGTGTTCCGCAATATTCCGTTGCAACACAGCTACTTCGAACACTTAAAAAAATATACGCAAAAACATCAACTTTTCCTCACAAACAAGGAAAATCCGCCAACAAATAAGGTCATTTGATTAAGCGGAATGATTTGCGAATCACTTAAAAATCCAAATGCCACCGTTCGCCGGCTTCCCTCTCGACTTCTGGCGTTGGAATGGCGAATACAACCGAGTAAGAATAAATTGTACGACTGGATAAAGCAATATTTGTTCATCTACCCCCGCATTACGACGGCAGCGGCCATTAGCGGGATGCAAATAACGTCTTGTCATTTTTACTTCTTTATTTTTTGGCCGGGTTTCGAGCTGCTTGGCCCCCTCCCACGGATGTCGCAGCCGATATGGAAATAAGATGGTTAAGCATGTTTTGTGCATCAAGTTTAATAGAGAACAAGCCAATATATATGGTTTGTAGTAGCTTATAATGTCATATATTCAATATTATCTTCTATGATAGTAAGATTAAGGAATGGTTTTTTAATTAGATTTACAACGAGTTACGAATATTTGAATCACTGAAACTGTACCTAGGCATATGATAAAGTTAAAAACATTCTTCGAATAACTTAAAAATAAATTTGTGGGGCTACACAATAGCACAAGTTCTTTTGTAAGAGCTAACGATAAACACTTCTCATTTACGATTTAAGTTAATTCAGATATTGAATATAGTTTAAAATTATCTCCTATATGTATTAAAAAACAATAATCACTTGCTGAAGTCTAATAACTCATATTTTCTCCAACTATCCCCTGCGCACTCGCCCTGACTACAAGCAAAATGGCGTCGTCGTTTGAACATCCGAGTGCGGTTTAGCCCCACTTAAAACGTGGTTTATTTGCAAACCAGATTGCCTAGCGTTATTTATAGTTAGGGGATACGTTATTAAGTTTTCGGCATGATGGTGGCAGCGCTAATCTTCCCATTTTTTTAAAACATGAACAGACATTCCCTTTTTAAACCAATTTTGACTGACATTGAAATTTTAGTCGGAATTTTACTTTCAATAATGGAATACATCAGCCGACCCCCTCGGGGATAACGAAGTTATTTTGTCATATCGGAGGGGACCTTTTTTGAAGTCGGTTAAAAACTAACAGACGTAAAGAGGCGTCGGCGTACCTGTGCTGATCGCGATTTTACCGTTCCAGTAGGAATTTTCAAAAATCGCGTCTTAGGTTCTTTTACGTCATTTAGGTAACCTTTGTACAACATTTTGTGCTTCCAGACCCAGTGGTTATGGCTGTGCATTAATCGATCAGTTAGTCAGTCATCTAATCAGCCAGTAAATTTCTTTTTTAGATATTTATTCTATTACACAGTTCCCTCTATGAATGAGACATTTGTCTATCAATATATCTATTCCCATTTCCAATTATAAACTACAAACATGTTAGATTTATTAACGTTACAAATAGACCATATTGAATGGCCATTCATCCGGAGCCAGGAATCAGGTTGCAGCAGTTGCCGTGCCAGCGCAGCGAGGCGCCGCGTGCGCGCGCGCCGCGTGGGCGTCGCCATAACTCGCGCGCAACAAGACGCGAGCACGCACCGCTAACTACCGTCCTCTTGTACAGAGTGTTCGTTTATATGATACGTTTTTTATACGATATTGATTAATGAATTTTTTTCTCATTGAAAAAATTTAGAACTATGACATTCAAATGGTCTTTAACTTTTGCCTGGATGTTATAAGAAGCCGTAGCAGCGGAATCCAGCTATAACTGGCTGTTTTATACATTTAATTAACACATCTGCCTATTGCATGATAGAAATTGTGGCAACATGGTCCCATAACAGAGTCCCATGTAGCACGGGTCTGCAAAACTGAAAAACTACTACTAGGTACATTAAACAATTTCGGCTTTTAAAATCTAAAATAAGATCTAAATTATCCGTAACAACAAAACCAAATTGATATTATTATTTATTGATTTTCCTGTAAAATGCCTACAATGTTATATTTTCGATCATAACCACCACGAATACATATATTTTCTGTTATTAATACTCTAACCCAGCCGCGGCGTTTCATCATCAACCCGTTTATTTCCCGTTCCTGTCGCATTTTCAACCCCCTACTTATTACAAGGAATATTTCCTCCACATTTTAAATCTCCAGGTCCACTGCTCTAGCCTGTGCGTTGCTTGTCCGTCAGTAAAGATCTGTTTAAAGTAGATAATAAAATTAATATAATTATAACAAACTAGCGGTTCTGGGCGGTTTCACCCGCGTAGTTCCCGTTCCTCGTGGAATACGGGAATAAAATATAGCCTATGTTACTCAGAGATATTCTAGCTTTCCATTGGTGAAAGAATTTTTAAAATCGTTTCAGTAGTTTTTGATTTTATTCGTAACAAACATACAAAAATACAAATCTTTCCTCTTTGTACTTAACTAGCGACCTGCCTCGGCTTCGCAAGGGGGCAATGCTAATACTAAAACCTTCCTCTTGAATCACTCTATCTATTAAAAAAAACGCATCAAAATCCAAGATTTAAGCATACATAGGGATATAGGGACATAGAAAGCGACTTTATTTTATACTATGTAGTGATGATATCTGATCTGATATCAATAATGTTTAACACACAGCCAGAACATTAAAAAGAAAATATAATTTGTATACGTTGTTATGTACTTAATATTAGTATAAAGTAAAAGTATAGAAGACAAGTAACAACCTGTATGTATTTGAACATTGCAAATCCGAGTCATAACTATATCTACCCGCGACAGGTACCGCACACCACCGGATCACTCTTTATGGCCTATAAATGTGTAATTCACGCCACCTTAATCCGACCCTGTTCGTATAAATCTGGATTAGCGGAGTCCGCTGCGATTGTACGAGTACGACGCCTCGCGATTATGCCGTTAACAACAATTGTAATTGAAAAATAAAATAGTTCTAAGTATGGGCCTGAACTCTAAGTGGTGTGACATATATTGTAATACAGCTTAAAATGAGGTTGAATGATAATTAGATGTTTTATTAGATTAAGGTCCTGTCTCACCGCTTGCTGAGAAAGTGAGAAGAACTCCTCTCCCCTCTCCCCCTACTCCCACCTCAAAGGCCGGCAACGCAGTTGTGACTCTTGAGTTGCAGGTGTCCATGGGCGACGATAGTCACTTACCATCAGGTGACCCGTCTGCTCGTTTGCCCCCTTCTCTAATAAAAAAATAAAAATAAAACTTATCTGACAGGTAGCCTTCAAATTTTTGTTTTACCAGTGTCTGACAAATCCTTAGCAGACAAACTCCGACTTGAGTGGTAAAACTAAAAGATTAAATCAGACGGATTTACTTAGCAGATATTATGTTATCTATTAGATATATCAGACTCTTTATCAGAAAGTGGGGAACCAGGTCCTAAAAGTTGTATTTCTATCTAATATTAAGACAACCTTTAAAAAACTGGGTAAAAAGAGAAATAGGTACATATAATACTACTCTGAAACCTAGAAACTTGAAATATGGAGGTTTCTTATGTGTCGTAGGAAACGCTATGAAGGGATACACTGGATTCGCGCGGGTAACGCCGCTGGGTATCCGCTAATTGAATTAAGGTATGTATGTGTATGTTGTGGGCAACCACTATGGTGGGATTTTCGGAAATTCCCGCGGGAACGGGAATAAACTATATTCGCGCGGCAACGCCACTAGGCGCCTGCTAGTATACGATAATATTGTTCTAGGTATCACCTTTCATAATAAAATCCACTGTTCGATATCGATCGTCGCAATATTCATTGATCAATAATAAATTTATTTCGAACAAAAAACACATTCATCATAAACTTGATCCAAAGTGTACCTAACGTTATATATAAAAATAAATAGGGAAGGTCTTAATGTTATTTAATAAGATAAACTCGTTTCAGTAACGCAATAGACATCCCTGAGTTACTCGAAAACTGGCACCTGCTCCGTTATCAAGCACGGGCCCTTCAGTAAGTTACGGAGCTTATTTATCACAGTTCGCACGTAGGCTCGCAGAAGCTTGCACCATCCCATATATCATTCCACCTACAAATATTGAGCTATAAACCTTACGTCGAAGAGGTAAAGTCCGTTTTTGGGCAAAGTTTGCAGATTATCCTGCACTATAGGAGTGAATAATGCATCACTTACTACTAGAACTAACGTAGGTATGGTAGATGCTGTGTAAGGAAATAAATTAATGTGAATGTTCATTTACATATGGTAATCAAAGTGAATACGTCTCTAAAATGTTGGTTTGCTTATAATATTATCACTATTTTTGATTTTTTGCGAGGAAGCAGCTACGAAGAAACCAGCATACATATGTATGTGTCAGCTTAAAATATTCCTCGGCATCCAACGCAATTAGGTATGCATAAAATACCTTAAAGTTTGTATTACGCATTATAATATTTGTTACAATTAATTCTCTAAAACATCTAGACATTAATAAATACTCTATTTTGATTTTAGAGAAACCGGTAGCAGAAAAATCTATTCAAAAACAAAACGCAATCAACAAACTCATCACCATATAACCGTGTTTTGTTTCGCAGACAGTGAAACTTCAAATTCACAATTCTATCACATACCTATCGATATCTAGTGATTTCTACGTTGTGCCCTCACCTTTCCCGGGGTGGGCCTTGTCGGCGTAGTCCATAAATTACGTAAAACAAGCGGCAGATGCCGTGGGGGGCCCGCCCGGTAATGGGAGCATTAGCAGCACTAATGGCCATGGACGGTGACGTTTACACATAAATTCCTGTCAAATTTAGGACGTGTCTAACGTATACGTAAATCAACAATCATGTACCTGTATGTTGGTTATTCTATAACGTTTTAAATAAATGAATACCTTGTAAGAAAACTAATTGGATCGTAACTCTCACCGCCCGAACACTCAAGTATTCGAATTTATGTGAGACTTAAATTTTAAGCAACTTTCCAATTTTCCTATTTACAAATGGTAGCAGAACAATGTCTAAACCGATTGATGGATGTAAATTTACAGATATTTTTAGTTATGCTAATAACGCAATACCAGAAACAACTTTAGGTAGCAAAAACCAATAATGCTAGGGTCTAATGATTTAGAACATATTTGAAACTTCTACAAAATATACTTAAACAAACAAAGGGTATAAAAAATGTAATAAATCAATAAGCGTCACAGTTCCGTGAGAAAACTATCCCTCGACGCGCGTCCCCTAAAACAAAGTTATCCCCGCGCGGTGGGGCACTAAAAATTCCTCATAATTGAATGAATCAATTCTATCGCCATTAAATCGAGTTACCGAGCATATTGGGTGAGCAAATTTATTTAGCTAATAACCCCTCTAGTCAGCGAGGCTTATCCCTCGGTTTGTCTACGAGACGATTTACGTAGGCAGTTCCAAATATAGGTAGCTGTTTCAAGTTTTTGCTGTTGTCTGTAATTAAATTATGTAGGTACTTTAGTTTAGATTTAGTTGTTGTGGGAGTCGGCATACGCCTTGTCCCGAAGCAGTTGGCACAGGCATTCCATTTCTAAAATTACGCAATTTTCATTTGTTCATTCTTTCAAACCCCTAAACGTGACAGGTGTTTGATAGCCTAGTTGAACTCAATATATGTATATTCCAGTCCAACTGTCGTCATAGTCCAGTAGAAATATTCAGGACAAAAAAACAAAAACAGTGCTGAAGTTATAAACTTGGCTGTCTATAGTCGCTGTAATACAAAAGGTACTCAAAATTAATTCCAACTTCAAGAAGTAACAGTGACAGTCAACTCCGAGCCACTCTTGAAACTCGAATAAATATTTAATCCAACCAAAGAAACCGTCACCGCCACGTCTCGAAACTTACATCCATCGGGGGCGGAACTCGCGCAAACTTGCTCAGCGACAACTAACGTAAATTAATACCTGACATAAATTTGCCATAATGCCGCGAAGTTTGCGGGCCGTAGGCTGGCTCAAGACAGTCGTACAAACGAGGAACAAATCGCGAAGCCGGATGCGACTTCGCGTAATGGCCGCATAAAGCAGCGGGGTCCGTAATGCGACCCTCTTCCCCGGGTGCTTGATCTTATCAATTTGCAGGACGCGATGCTCGAGATAGAGAGCGTCTACAACAATTGCTATCGGGATTCGGATGTACATCTCGTGTACGAACGTGTAGTTGGATATACCTATTACGCCTCTACTCGGAATTTGGTCAAACGAAGTTGAGAGGGTCGGCAGAAGTATTACATTCCCGGAAATACCCATTTTCATCAGTGTAATTTTAGTTGAAACGTGACAGGAGGTGAGCCCGACTATGGTGCTATTACACATCACCAGCCGAATTAAGACTTACATTCGAACACAAAAGTATCAACCTTTCTAAAAATTCAACCCATGAACACAGACTAAACGAAACCCTTTTACGAAGACATATAGCATTAGCACCTCACACTGGGTGCTATTTGGCAGTGTGATCACGTACGCAGCCGAGTGGTTCGGGCGTCCAATCACTTCGAGCTAAACTAATAAATCGGAAGGAAGCGCCGGCGCATACGGATTGCAATGGATTGCATATGAATGGGACCCGAATTGGGGTGTATGTGAAATGAGTAAGGAGTAGTCCGATTGTTCACTAAAAATAACCTATCAATATCCACATTCCTAGACACGACAGTTTTTTATTATCTATATGTGATGCATTGGAGCTTGACCGCTAAGCATACGAATTTATACGACTGATTATGTTTCGTCAAGTTATCAAGATGCAGACACAATAGGGCTACCTATAGTCTTTGTCCACCCGTGAGGATCGATGTTTTACTGACTACGACATATTACAGACACTCTATGAAATGTTAATAATTTTATTATAATGTAATTTTACCGAAACAAATATGAAACAAGAAAGAGAAAAAGCTGATAAAAATATTATCACCTCACTTCAAAGGGACGGTCATCCATCGTGCAAGTGGAGTCAATTTATCACGGAGAAAATGAAAACTCTGGAGTCCATTAAAAATAGTCGCACATAGTCGCATGACCCATTAAACGAGAGAGCGACGTGAAAAGGAAACAACTGCGAAAAAATAGTCGCCACCTCGTCAGCAGAGCCAGGGACGGCCGAAAAAGAAAACCAATTTGCCCGCATGAAAAGGTTCGAGACAGAGCCGGACTTTCTAATATTGACGCCCTGGTATAATATACTGTAGTATTATTACTACTCACGGCCACTTTGCTCTCCCATTCTCTTCACATCATCTCATATGTCTATCGACGCATTTCTCTTAATATCATTCTTTTTCGCTGCATTCATTTCTGTAGATCCCTGAAACGTGTTAACGTTATAAAAACACATCTTCACTGCGCTACCACATCGTATCTTCACGTTACAAGCACCTTTATAAATCGGTCTTGGCTCCAATTACTTACAGCGCAGTTTTCACGTGTTCACTATACTCCTAGAACTCGGGGCTTCGAGCGCACAGATGCGCGTTACTTTTTCCTATTCCAATTCACTATTATTTCTTGATTTTTTGAATTGGTTAGCTGTTTATTTGGCTGAAAAGGTAATTTTGACACTTCTGACATTGTTGTTTATAACGGTTGTTATGGCAATTTCTTTCTCATTTTATTAGTGGCCTGATGTTTTGTATGTGATCTTTCGCTAAATTGTGAATTTTGGCCTGGTCATTCATAAAAATTTACTTCTGAATTCAAAATTACGAATCCTCTGTCAAAATTCTATAAAAGGCAGAGGATTCGGAAGAGCAAATCAAGTCTTACTCCAGCTTTCAGAGCGACAGTATTAATTAAAAGCCTTATCCCGGGGTCGAGTGACCCCGGGACCCTGCAGAGCCTCCTTCTAAAGTCTTCATCGTGTGGAATCCCTCATTGTGCGAGGAGCCACATCAAGTTCCCGTGCGTCCTTCTACGCCTGGCCGTTGCCAGACGCACGCAGACCCCTACGCCTGGCCGTTGTCAGACGCACGCAGGCCTCTCCGCCTTGCCGTTGCCAACGCACGCAGGCCTCTCCGCCTTGCCGTTGCCAAACGCACGCAGGCTCCTCCGCCTGGTAGCTACTCATCCCTGCCGTGCCGACTACACCGTGCTGTCGTGCTGCCTTCGTGCTGTCGTGCTGTCTTCACCCTTGCCACGCTGACCACGTCGTGCTGTCTTCGCGCACGCGGTTTCTTCGCCCCTGCCGCACTGACGAAGTCGTGCGCCCATTCTCCGTGTCTACCTCCTACCCCATCCATCACATCTACACCCACACCTACACTTTTTCTACTAATCACAATTCACCTACACCCCACTCTACCAATTCCTTTTTATAAACTTGTAAATATTATTAAAATATAAATATATTCTTGTTTTCCATATGTTCCTTTTTTTCATTTTTGTTAGGTCTTAATTCTTCTTTTAAATTGTCGTTTCATGACAATACATAGTTGTATTTATATATTTATGCAAACAAAAATTCACCTTCAAATAAAATTTAAAAATCTTTTTTAAGTAATCTTTATTTGATTTTGAAAAATAAAAATAATTTAACATTTCTCCCACAAGGTTTCAAAAAGTAACAAAATAAAAAGTAACAAAAATGTAAAAACTGTAATAATATGTTGATTATTTTACCATCGGTCCAGCTTCCAAATTGTATACTAAAATACAAAATTAAGGATTCTCAACAAACAAAATAAGCAGTTATCAATATATGAGTAGCTTACGTTTTTACTTCTAAATAAATAAATAAAATAAAATAAAAATACTTTATTTCAGACATAGATAAGTCCGCAGTTTGTATTTTTTTTAAAAGTTAAAAAGTTAAAACGTAATAGAGAAATTTAAAGTGATAGGTCAAATTTATTTTCTAAACCAAACAATTTCATTTATTTCATGGAATCATATTATAAAGTATACACAAAAAAAATATATCAAGAATAAAATACATTCTTTAGAACACCATACTCATATCAGTTATCTGATCAAAGTATTAAAATATTTTTAAAAATAAGTAATCTCCTTCTTTTATCCACGAGGGGGTAGGCTTAGGTATTCCATTTCTGGAAGTACCCACTTTTCACGAGAATATTCATCCCTAAACGTGATAGGTGGTGAGCCCATCGCTGGATCGGGTCTGTTACACATACCTCAGAATTAAATCTGGGACTATGGGTTTCCTCAAAATGTTTTCCTTCACTGTCGAGCTAGTTATGAATATGTACGTAAGTTTTGCAAAACTCATTGGTACATGCTAGGATATATTTTCTTTACTATAGTTATTTTGAATGAATGGTTATTTAGTTGTTTGAAGACCCTAACTCGCCTAATCCCACCCTGGCGCAATCCAATCGCGCCCGTGCCGTATCCACTCATTTGATATTTTCACTCGTTGAAGAACAAATTACAAACTGTCGACTCACTCCGGCGTTACAAGTGTTACCTATTTATTTTTCTGTCACCTGTCACCCACTGAGTGGGCTTATGGAAATAGCTTTCATAGCGCTCAAGTTTTCCTATTAACGCCCTCAATAAATTCTTTCCTGACTATTGTATTAAAATTCAAGATTGCCAATAAGCGGCTTTCTGTCACAAAACAGATTTTCAGATTGGTGCCTATATTCTGTAAGCAATTTCGAGTTATGAATTCGATTTGATTTATGAATTACACAATTATTTTAGCTTTTTTAGCTATTAACATATATACCTACTCATGCCAGCAATATTTCAGATTGCAGATACATCACGGAGCAGCATATTAAAATTATTTCCCAAAAAAATAATAAGCTGCGCGTCCGAAGGCGTGTAGGTATCACAAATATGTATTTACAATACTGACAAAGCCTCCCCTCCGTCGCCATAGCAACCGCATCCTCGCCGTCCGATCGTTAAAATAAAACGCAAACGGTATCACTCTGAAATATTCCGAATCAATTAACATTACGACCGTGAATTGGGAAGTGTGGAGCGATTCCTCACCGGGTGACATTACGACCATTTACCTGTTGGGTACAGTTAATGAAGGCGGCCATATTTTAACGACACCGGTCGATAAATCATAGCAGCAAGATTGATGCGTCGGTCGGCGAAAGGGAAACGGTTTTGATTTGTGAGCGGCGACGGGCTGCGTGACAATGGCGTGACGTAACGTCCGCCTCGCCGCGCCGTGCCAGTTGCCACAGATTCTATACTATTGTCCTGATTTGCTGGCCGTTCGAGCTCGTTGCTAAAATAGAACACATGTTTATTACATTGAACGCAATATAGGACATTGTCTCTCATGGACCTCACTTGCTTTCCTTTGCTCCGTAAAATCATCCATCCATTGCCAGTCACTTTTTTTACGTTTTCGGTCCATTTGCATTGTGCTGCTGGGCGACCTACGCATCGTCTGCCTAAGCGCGTTGGAAGCCACTTTTATATTATAAAGTGTAAATACATTATACTACTCCTAAAAATAACACAATAAATAAATAAATGAATAATCTCACGCCTTTTATCCTCGAGGGCGTAGGTACAAGTATATTCGACCCCTAACCGTGATAGATGGTGAGCCCATCGCCAAAACATATAACACATACGTGTTGCTTATTTGTTCCAAAGTGACTAATGCGAAAGGCGCTAATTAGCGCTTTCTGTAAGCTTATATTCACATAATTATGATGGATCTACCTTCAGTTTTTATATAGGTAATATAATTGTTGCATACCTAATAAGTTTCAATGGCAAAAACAGTTTTATCAATATGAACATTATGGTAATATACAACGTGTACATGACAAAAGATGGGAAAATGATTTGTAGAAATTTCATTAAAATTCCGCTTCGTCAAGTCTGAGGGTGGTTTATTCAGGGTTACCACTGGCAAGTTTCTAAAATATAGTAATTTTAAATCAAATTGGTTTTAAAACTGATAAAGAGGAGATTTGCACATCCTTAGTTTTTACTAAAGATACTGTACTATCCATCGCATTCAAGAAGGTATGCAATGTAGAACCTGTTAGGTACATTTTAAAGTAAGTTTTTTCTTGGCTAATATAAAATAACGAGTCAGTATTGTAGAAACAGTAGTAATAATTTAAAACATACTAGCAACCCGCCCTCGCTTCGCTACGGTTTATATGGTACTAGCGACCCGCCCCGGCTTCGCACGGGTGCAATGCTAACACTAAAACCTTTCTCTTGAATTACTCTAACTATTAAAAAAACTGCTTTAAAATCCTATCTAGTCTAAGCATACATAGGAACAGACAGACGGGAGGTGACTTTGTTTTATACTATGTAGTGATTGTTTATTTTATTTTATTTTCATAGGAAAACCGCACATTTACAGATATAGATTTTACGACTTCATTAAGAATGTAATGTAAATTATTTAATACCTGTTAGTGAACAGGTTTTCTCAAATATAAGTTAAAAAATAAGTTGTGGTTATAACAGTACTGACAGGTTGATAATACTGTCATTTAAACATTTTTTAATTTTTTTTTGTTTACGACTTATCCCATACACTTCAAATATAATTAAATAATGGTAAGAGACAAATCAAGCTCGGCTTTGTAATCCTAAACTAGGCAGAGCCTGTACAATAGGTACTGAACACACTTCGATTCATATATAAACAAAGATATTATATATAGAAAGACGTAGATATGTTACTAGAGCACAGAAAATGAGGCCGACAAATGTAGTTAATTAACCACACTCTATTTAGTCGCATTGTATTTCAAGTCGTATTTTAAGCGCAACTCTTAACAGATAGCTCTCTTTTTCTTTATTATTCGTTCCGTATCATCTTTCCCCGTCATTGTTATATCCTATAAATACGCTAAGAAGTAAGTATGTACATGTTGTAGCATACTCGTAGGGGATCAATTTTCAAACGCAAGCAGTATGAATATAACTCATCCTTACTTTAATATCTTTGTATATAAACACCTTTCCGCGACTCCGTGACCTCTTACTCAAACGACATCCAATTGATCCTCCAAATTTTTACAATCAGATACATAAATGATATCTAATGTTAAACAGCCGAATAAGTTTTGTGAAAAATCTGTCCTAAGAAGTTTCCAGAAAATTCTTTGCATTTCCTACGCTAAATTTCAGCCCTGGAAATCAAGAAGGGCCTTAGGTGTGGGCGAGCTGGCGGATTTGTCGTGGCCCGGAAACGGCGGAGAATTCATTTGGGCGTAATAGGTTTCCTGCGCTCGCGTCCGGTCCCCGTCCGGCCCCCGGACGGCGCGCGTCCGGCACGCAACGGAAGCAACGCGCGTGCGATACGGCCTCCCGCGAGCTGTAAGATGGTAAGTGTCTTCGGATCAGACTATAAGATGATACTCGTATTGTATTCCTATGTCAGTATAAAATGCAAGCAATGACTATGTTTTTTTCAATCTAGTTTATTTGACACTAAAATCCTATATATGTCTAGACATATATAGGATTTTAGTGTCAAATAAACTTTTGGAATTAAGAAATATACATAGGCTCACGCCTTTTTCCGGGCTAGGCACAGACATTAGACCGCCACCTCCAACGAACCTGGCGCTTGATCTACATCCAAGTAACAAACTAGGTTATGATAGACAGGTTTGTTCCCAATTCTGTTACAGGTATTAGAAAAATAGTAGAGTCAATAAAAAGAACAAAAGAAAAATAGAGGATTAAAAAAGGAATTCTGTGCATTTTTATAGTCGATTCATTCATTTAAAGATGTTTCCGAAAATTCGTTATTTTTAGTGTCATTTCATATCGTAATTAGAGTATCTCTGCAACTGAATGCTCAGAATCCACCCCTTAAATATTCTAGTCTCCGATAGAAAATCCATTCTCGAAAATAAGCCTTAATTTCCTCCGCGAACTTCGCAGACGCGAGTTTCATTAAAACTTGTGTGACGTGTCATTAAATCGCAGCTCATTATTATTAATATTCAAATCATAATGCTGAGTGAAAAAGCAAAGACGTGTTGGCTCGTGAATAAATTTGGAAACTTCCCCGTTGAAATTTCGCTTTATAATCTAAAGGTCGCAATTAGATATTAGGTAAATAGAAAATATTTCGACATAAATTCTGATCTCAATAAAAAATCAGCATATGTTCTGTTAATTTTATAGCATCAAAACAATTTTGAGTACATTTCACACACGGCATGGTTAAATTAGGGGTAGGGGGGATTTAGGTTGCCGAGACTCTGAATTTGAGATCAGGTTTTCGTATGTATCTATTTAAATATATCAGTATATTTATTTAACATCGTCTGTTTTCTAAGCCATTTGAGTTTCTTTATCTTCAGTGTCATAGATGATTATTTTTTCCGGAATATCATCATCATTATCAACCCGTAACAGCCCACTGCTGAGCTAAGGGTCTTTCCTCACACATGACGAAGTATGGGCTATAATCTCCCACGCGAGCCCACCGCGGATTAGGAGATGGTGTTAAGCTAGTGGCCACTTAACAGTCAGAATTTTTCAAGCCACCCAAGGGTATCTGACATGGCTTAACGACTTCCGGAATAGTGAAGGGTAATTTTTTTAAGCACGTTTAGTACCTTTTAGATATAGCCAACATTTTAGATATTTGCTAAATTAGAAAACTTATAATCGAAAATCCATCAACCTAGCAACATTAGCAACCTTCTATTTAGTTTAACTGTTATTATGTAAGTATAACTTAGTAGGTCGGATGGAATCCCAGTAAATTCTAAACTTCGTACAATCTGAAGTATTTTTTTAATAAAAAAAGTGACTACGGTTTTGACATCGTGTTTGGACATACTATTTATTGTTGACACTTGTCACGTTTGTCTCCGAAAAGAGATGTAGAAACTAAAAATATTGCTAATAATACTTGACCAAACTGAAATCAAAGTAAAACCCACCAACCTACCTACCATTACACCATGAAACAAAACCCAACAACTCGTGAACCAGTTGAAACTGGTTTAAAAAATAAAATACAAACGTGATTTGCGTTCAAGAGAGCGAAAAATAAAATAACACGGAGTAGGCGCGGCTCGAGCCCCGGGCACGGGTGTAATTCCTCCAGATATTTTAGCCATAGAACTAAATTCAACAAATACGGTAGTATGTGTAATGTGTCCTTTTCCTTGATCTACACTTGTCTATAAAGTGTACTAAGTTCTCTTTCAATAAAAAAAAAATTTTTTCTTATGATTCCAATAAATGCTACTGCCTATGAAAGTCACTAAAAAGAGTTAAAATACTACACTCCTTCTATTGAAGTCGGGCAATATAATATTATAGCATGTGAAACTCTGGAAATGAAGACGAATCAAATGACACTTCGCACTTAAAAATTAAACATTAAACTATTTATGCTACGCCAACGAAATAAACTTATCATCTACAACTCGTATCAGCCCACAACTGAGTCTATCCTCACACATAAGGAAATATGTGCCATCATCTCCTACGAAAGTTTTATGCTAATGTCCACCTAACTGTCAGAATTTTCAAGCCACCCAAGAGTATCTGACATGACTTAACGACTTCTATTAAAATTATTACCCTATTCCTGGCGCAGTCGGGTAAAAATAGAGCAATGTAATGAAAAATTAAAATGAAAATGTTTTTATTTTCTGAAGGTTATTAAAAATTACACTTAGAAAAGTCAATAGTCTAGTAACAAGCCACTCTAAACTCGTCCATGAAGATTGGCTAAATGTAAACAGCAGCCCATCTCCACCGACGAGTTGCCACCGATGAGTTACAAGGTATCGTGCCTTTACAATGTTCAACAAAATTAAGCTACAGAGACCTCAATTTCTGCTTCACTTTTCACCCAACTCGGTATTTACATCAGTATATTGTATTTCTATGATTTTGGTCGTTTAATTTTTTAGCCGTCCGTAGACGCGCCTGCGGCGTTCCTACGGCGACGTAGCTCGTAGCACTGCTACGCCGTAGAGCGATGAAATTACTGTTTTTGCTAACTTTTCTTACTTACGTAAATCAGAATATCTTGACTTACTTTAGATTAAATTCATTTAAAAATGAAAATTAATGTAATAACGTATCTACTGCTGTGAGGGAGCAGTGATGACTCGAACCCACTTCTCAGTCGTGAGGCTCGGGTTCGAATCCTGTCATGTACCAATGATTTTTTGCAATAGGGTACGTACATATTTATCACTAGCTCGACGGTGAAGGAACACATCGTGAGGAAACCCGCAGATCTCTACACCCGAATTAATTCTGAGGCATGTGTAACTGACCCCGTCCGGCGATGGGCTCACCACCCAAGATATTGGTATTACAGTATTACCATATACTGGTAAAACGTAGGTATTTCCAGAAATGGAATACCTCTACCTACCCTCTCTGGTACAAAAGGCGTGAGATTATTTATTTTATTAATTTATATACTGAGTGGACCCTAAATAAGGGGAAATAACCTGAAGAAGGATGATGATGAGCGCGCTCAGACCAAGTCTTTAGTCGGCCACTACTCGTATCATCTAATCACGTGACCCGAGTGTACTTGGACGCTGACATCCAATCAGTGGATCGGACGGTGTTCTATTGACTCAAACAAGAGCAATCGCTACATATACGTACCATGAAACTCAAAAACTACTAAACTGATTTCAGAAATTCTTTCACCATTAGAATGCTACAATATCCTTGACTTACATAGGCTATATTTTATCCTCGTATTCCTACGGGAACGGTTACTACGCGGGTGAAACCGCACGGAATAGCAAGTATGGTATAAGTGTAGAAATGAATTTAGGAGAATGTAAATTTCCCAACTTTACATTACAGCATTTACACCTCGAACTTTTCACACACGAGTTAACTCTCGGAAAGAGAGAAAACAAAGTACGAACCGTTAAAGTCGTTACGTTGCTGACGCTACAAGGAAAACAAGCTGCGTACTACGTGGCATGACATATGTAGCGCCGTGTAAACGGTTGCCTCTTAGGCGAGTACCAACTTATTCCACCTACCCTGCCTCAGGGCTTAGCTGTAAGTACGTAAGAAAACACCGAGCGGCAATCTTATATTATGCTCTTTCCTCTCCTGGTTTCCTTTGAATGTTTAACTGTAATAATAGTGTAGAAAAATAAATCGGGGAAATATTTCCATCGACTTTTACCGCCGTCATCGATTAATACCAAGTAAGAAATTTTTATTTAGCATATAAAACTGTATTCGATGGCTGTAAGGGTGAATCAAGTTTTGTCAGAAGTCAAAAGTCATTTATTTTCTGTAGGTATGAAAAATACACATAGAAAAGTCAATAGTCTAATAACAAGGCATCTAATGTTATTAGACTATTGACCTTTCTAAGTATACATTTTGTACCTACAGAAAATAAATGAGTTTCAGTTTGAACAACTCTCAACTCGTCCATGAAGCAAAGTACTTTTGAAACATATATGCACAGTCGTCGTCAGACGTAAACCCTGGTAAACCCATCGCCGAACTAGGGTGTTTGTGAAATTTTTTTCGTTCACCGTTGAGCTAGTGATAAATATGAAAAAGTGTATGTTACGTGCCCTCACCAGGGTTCGAACCCGAGCTTCACACATGAGAGGTGGGCTATTCAGGACTTTCACTGCTATATTTAACTACTATTACAAAACACACATAATAATATATCAATTTAACTAGACGAGGTAATCATTTCACCAAAATCGAAAATCTAAGTAGAATCCACATAATGAAGTTCGATACTAATAGTTATTTATCACCTCATCTAAGTGTTGTAGCCTAGCAGAAGAAGGTTTTTATCCTTGATGAGTCAAAATATTGAATTATTATATTTACACACTACATTGATTGCAATTTTCCATTGCATCCCACGACCCATGCAAAACAACCCCAAGATCCACCATTAAAATCGTAAAGTTACATCAGCATTATTCACAACAAAATTCATCGCAGCGAGTTAAAGCCAGATATTAATCTTTCGGCGGCATCCGAGCGCTGGATTCGCCATTTTGCGCCTAAATATGATAAACTTTCGCCGAATTTCTTCATGGACCCCCCCTTTCTTGGCGAGAAGAATGCCCCCGCGGGGAGTGGGTCCTCCCCGTCTTACGGCCCTGCTTTTAAACTAAGCTCGTTAATTAATTACAGCCAAGTCGACTGCCGAGGGTACAGAATTATATAGCGCTATGTGCCAATTTAATATTGCATTGCGTTATGTAACCTCTGTATGTTAGGCATTGTAGGTTTTAAAACTTTTTTTTTCGGTTTCGAAGGTATAGTAAGAAAATCATCTATAGCAGAACTACATTTTGCAAGATTAACAGTCGGCCTAAAGTCGCATATCGATGTCTAATGTCATTGACACATAGTTGAGTGATATTTTATTAGCGCATGGTAGTATCAACACATTTTTATTTGTCATGAGTTACGTCAAATGTTATTTCATATTTTTGAACGAATTCCGAATTAAAACAATATTAATATCAAAGTCAACTAGTTCGACCAAAAATGACAAAACATATAATACAGAATTCTTCCAAATTCAATTAGGTACGATAGTAAATGTTCACTACCCCCAACCGTAAACTAGTAAATCATAAAATTATCCACAATATATTAATTACGAAACCGTGGGTCGGGCAGTACTAGAATACCGGCTCTATAATTAATTGCTACTAAATTCGCCCCAATTTGAATCCGGTTACCAAGTCCGCGAAGAAACTTACGAGGTACATAAGACTTAAGGGCAGGGCCGACCGGAAGGAGGGTAAAATGGCGGCGGAGGGCGCGACCCTCCCGGGGGAGGGATGGGGGGAGGAAGGACGTGAGATTTACTCTAAGTAATTGCAGTAATAAACACGCAAATATATCACGCCAGGGTAATGAGAGGAAGCGCCCAAAATTGCCGGCGCAAATTGCGTGTGTGAGATAAGCCCATTTTTTTGTTGAACAAGACAAGCAATTTTTGTCGGGCGCATTGTTTTTGGCATTCCCGTTACGTCTCATCCCATTCGCGTTCGTATAAAATAAAAATACATCCGTAATTGTACTAACATACAGGGTATGTTTGTAGTATGATATGACTTTAAAAAACTTTAGATCTCTTATCAAGTAGCACTCATATCACATTACGTACTTTTTAGGGTTCCGTACCCAAAAGGGTAAAACGGGTCCCTCTTACTAAGACTTCGCTGTCTGACTGTCTGTCTGTCCGTCGGTCACCAGACTATCTCATGAACCGTGTTAGTAAGACAGTTGAAATTTACACAGGTGATGTATTGCTGTTGTCGCTACAATAACAAATACTCAAATACATTCATATCATTTTTATTCATAAAAGCTGAAACAGTTTTAAACAGAAGTTTAAACCAAGAAATAAGTTAAGTATAGTACTTAAAATCTTCATATATTGCGGTATACCAGTGACTTACGCACTTCTACATCATAAAATCTCCGTAAGTAAATCACACAGAAACTTAAAATTTGTCACTTGTGACTCCACTAAGGAAGAGATTTTTTTAAACAGGATTCGCACAGGCAACGCCGCTGGTCTCCTGCTAATGTTAATTAAAATATGAGATCGTTTAGAAGGCATATATTATTCCAATTAATATTGCATTACATATTTTTGTAGTGTAACCATTTTCTTTTATTCGGAATCATTAATGCGTCGACAATTCCATAAAATGTTAAATTATAACACTACAATCAGGTGATAAATTGCTGTCAGCTTTCTTCGCTCACTGCTAGCACCAATAGCGTTAAATTATTATTATTATTAAAATTAACTAACTGCTTACAAACGTACCGTAAAATAGTACCGCAAAATGTACCCGGGAGAGTTTTACCAAACTTTCTACTATCTGGCATCAACTTATTTTAATGTTGGTTTCGTGTTCGGCCGGCTCGGACACAGATACCAACTCACAGTTTGTTATAAGTTTGTCCCCAAACTTTCGACTGTACAAAACCAGCCATTTTTATATGAATCGTGGGACAGGCTTTTCAAATGTGAATTAGTTACTTAATAATCAGTTGTTTTTTATTGTTTTGCTATTCTATTACCTTTTGATTCAGTGGAATTTGCGGGAAGCTTTTTATGTAACAGGTAATAAGAACATTATTTTTAATTTTATTTTAATTAATTTATTATAAATAAATAAAGCTTATTATTATTTATTGTATAGGCCATTGAATGTCTGAAAAGATTAATATTAACTTTTGTTCATAAATTGAAAATGTTGAGCAACCCGCTCGCAGCCAATTTCCCTGCAACATCGCGACATAAGGAGCGATACCGCATTAATTATTCGACCGAGACAAGAAAGGCCGCCCCATTTCCAATATTTATGTGTTGTCGATGACTACGCGAAAATATCGGGCGTCGACTCCTTTTTAAAACGAAGAAAGGGCCGAGAAAGGCCGCCGGGAAACGGGGCTTTCTTAATGCACAAACACCACTCTGCCTCACCTGCCCGCCTTGATTTATTGGACGGCTTTGTTCGCCGCTCGTTACAAGCTTGTTGTTGCGTTTTTAATTTATTTTCATGGCGAAAATTTGCGAGGTAATATTTAGTTATATAATAGCACCGCTATAACGGGAGGAAATCGTTTTGCCGCCAAGATGGAAAGCTTAGAAAATTAAATCATATAAAAATGTCTAACAATAATTGGTAAGGTTGTTACCACAAAGTACCAAAAAATATCAAAACACTTCACCACAGGATAACAAATTATAAATCAAACCAAAACGGCAAACGGTCAAGCTGGCCAATCCTAAATGAAAACATCACACATTTGTTCTAAATTCAAATTATGGTACAGGAGGCGACAGGCCAGCAACAGCCGACGCCGGCAATGGTCCGTGAATGAATGTGAATTGCCGTCACCGCAAACGGCCGACCCGATTGTCGACGCCACGACTCATTGCCGATTCAACGGCGCGCTCGCAAATTCACCACGCTGTATATATTTGCGGCCAATCTCCGACTGCATCTTGGAATTACCCACAGCTATTGGTGCTGGGAGTGAAGAAAACTGACAGCAACTTGTCATACCTACTGTAAATTGTAGTGGAACCAGTTTCTTAGGTATAGTTCAATACTTTATGAAATTATCTTTTAATGATTTCGAATAAATTGTCAAGATGACCTCAAGAAAAAATATGTTTTGCAATTTTTTTTTAACATTTAATATATTTCTATAAAAGAAAAAATATTGACGTCACTAAACAAGACAAACTAATCACTACCGAAGGCCGGTAACAATAGAAAACCCCCGCCCAAGACGCGGGCACGGCGGAAACGCATTTGCATCGCGCGCGCTTAGCATCACAATGGCGCACTCCCGATCACTCCCGATATTTACGTGAGCCTGATTGGCTGCCATTTGTTGCGGTCAGTTCGACGTACGAACGACGTAAGAATTTGCGTTGCTTACGTCTCACAACTAGTGAATCTTGAATTTGGAATTTCATTAAAACAAATGACCGTATATTGCTGCCTACAAATAAGTTTAGGCAGAGTAAGTATAATTATTTGTTTAAATAACGCCTTTGTTTTTTTCAGTAGGTATAAGTATGTGATTTTTTTTTTCCGAAAAATGAATTAGCGTACCTGAATTAAGGGCTACCTATGGAAACCATACTATTATTGCTCTTTATTTAAGAAATTTGCTTACACAAAACTGAATTACGAATGCATCATATTTTTTTTATATTAATATTAATTTACTGATTGGAGTGTATGAGGAATTGTGCTTCTATGGTTTTATCTCCGCCCTCGATAAGGACGCAACTTAACTTCACATAACTCCGCTACTGAAAAGTTAACTCTATGATTAGCTTCAAACAGACATTTTGACACAAACGGTATTACAATCTTTAGATTATTGAATCCCCGGTTCTAAATATGTAGAGGTGTTCTATATGATTTTAAATCATTTAAATAATTCCACCTGCCTCAAAATATTAATAACCATATCCCGATGTCCAACATTTTGGCGACATGCAAAATTGTATAGAGGGGTGGCGAGTTGACAGGCTGTGATCAGACGATCTTCACCCTTCCCTCATCAGTCATAGCGCCGTCACCCAGCTAAGCGGCCTCATTCAAATTGCCATCCGATGACGACGTGCTTTCGCGACCCCTGGTTTGTCTATGGCCGAGTGACATAGATTACTTATATCAGAAGGTGATCTTATACCGGTATCTTCTAACGTAGAGTAAAGGATCCCTAAGTATAACTTGTTCCTTGTTAGATGAATCTACGGGCAATGCCTTATGAGTAAAATTATCTGGAGGCTCATGACTTATATCTTTTCTTAGATTTATAAACCAGTGGATTCTCAAATTGAGTTATACTTTACAGAACATTTTACTTGAACTCTGTGGATCTCATAGTGCCCTGGTGGCTGCATGGTATCGACTCAGTCCACCCCACGTAAGTTCTAATAGTCTGTGCTTGTACCAATATCGCGCCTTATAGGTAGAATCTGACACATACATGAATACATTCTCCCTTCTGTAGTTTCTGTATTCTACATATCATCGTAGGTCGGCATTACTCTGCGGGACATACTTTTTACGTCATTAGACATCGGGCGGATCACTGGCGTTATGGCGGTTACTGAATCGATTATGTCAACCAAAGGGGACACACTAGTGTGAACCGTGCCTTATGTGACTTGTGACTTATGATATGTTCTGTTTAAAGTAAAAAAATGCAAAATAATTTGTACATTTTAAGTCAAGGTAGTGGAGTAGGAGGTCATAGGCAGATGCGTGCACTGATTCATAGTACAGGTCATGCAATTAGAATTTGATCTGCTAAAATAGGTACCTATACAACCCGAGCACGCTGCCAGCGGCGTTAGCCGCGTAGAACACTTTTTTCCGGTTCTTACAAGAATCTCAGAAAACTCTTCCTTAATTTTGGTGTACAAGTCTTAAAACCTACCTACATTCCAGATTCCAGCTTACTATGAAACTCAAAATATAAATAATTCGAAGTATGTACCTAAAAAAGTTAGAAACTTACTTACATCGAAAAGTATTTACCAATTTTTTTTCTATATTATCAAGGTAGCAAAAGAGCAGACCAGCCAGTTGCTGACGAATGGTCATCGTCGCCTATGGAGATCTGCAAAACCAGGGGAGTAGCCAACATCTGAGAAATTCGTTGACACGCCTTTTGAAGAATCCTTTGCCATAGGCCAATAGGAAAACTTAGAGATAGATCATTCCACAGTTGAAAGGTGTGCGGAAAAAACACGCTTTCGTGGGATGCCAGACATCCAAGATGTAAGGATGACCCCCCTTTCTAAAGTGCTAGGTGATTGGATAGTTGGTAATCCACCACTGCGCGGTTCTCACGAAACTTTTTGCCTCGCACATCCAATCTGTGGAACAAATTGTCCTGCGGTATTTCCGGACCGATACGACCTTCAAACCTTCAAGAAAAGAGCGTATGACCTCAAAGGCCGGCAACGCACTTGTGACTCTTGAGTTGCCGGTGTCCATGGGCGACGGTAGTCACTTACCATCAGGTGACCCGTCTGCTCGTGTGCCCCTATACCTATTATAAAAAAGTGACTAAACGCGATGGTGGCACCAACTGGGCCAATAAGGTTCCATTAACACTGAATTTAGACACTGGGATAAAAAAAAAATTAAAAAGTAATAATAATAACATATATTCAAGCCTTATTCCTGAGGGGGTTGGCAGGGGTGTAACTGGAACTGGAACACTTTTCTCCAGGGTATTTTTCTGGCCCCTTTACTATACTATGGTGAAACCATCGCCGGATCGGAATTCTGTTAGGTGGGTGCTTCTTCGAGCAAGGCATTCTTTGGTGATTTGCGTGGCAATTTTCAAATTTAATATATCTTATTATTTAACATCTGTATCTTAAAATATACGTAAAAGTAATATATTTTTTAGAAGAGGCACCTCAGAGAGCAATATACTTACAAAGATAATCGAGGTCAAAAAATTGGAGGCCACGCAAATCACAAAACACAACACGAAAATCATTTTTTTTTTTATTTACTTTTTTAAATAAGATATTGGGCTCGATTCTGCTTTACAGCGACTAAACTTATTTAGTTTAGTCCTGTCACTTTCGAAAGAAAGTGACAGGTCTAAACTAAAATAAGTTTCGTCTCTTTTTTTTTCTAGGAGAAATCCTAGAAAACAAAAAAGAGACGAGAAATATTTAGTCCTGTTAAATTAAAATTAGTCTTGTCAACTAAGGCGTGTTTGGCAATTTTAGCGACGATATAACAAGGTCATGGATAAACGTGACAGATAAGCACGTTCATAAGGTTTAAATTAGTTGTTTTTTACATGTTTGACATTACTCTTCAATCCATGGTTTGTTTCTGTCCTTTTTCTTCCGTATTCTATGGAGAAGGTTAGGCTAACATAAAATTAGGAATTTCAGCTGGTCTGTAGAATCGAGTCCATTATGTTATTTCATATTTAAAAGAAGTTAGAGTTATCAGGTAAAGAATAGGTAAGTAACTAACACAAAAATCATGTTTAAAAGCTTCTATTTATATTAGAATCAGTCAAGTATTATTATATTTTCGGGAACTTATTCGACTTTCCTCTCGTTTAGCTTTTTGTTCATGAGTACTAAGTATTTTTCCTTCGGCTTTCCTTTTATAATATCTCGCCCGGTTTTTGGCCTTGAACTCTTTATTATTTTTTAATTTCTCTCTTCTTCTTTCGGATACCTAACATCTTTCTTTTTAATTTTTCCTCTCGTTCATGGCATTTTTGTCTAAAAAGAATTCGTTACAACTTCATTAAACATTAATACAGGTAGCAAATCTGACACTATTTTTATTATTATTAGGTACTTATAAAATCAGAAACCCATCAACTGTGACATTTTAAGTTTGACTTAAACGAATTTACATTTAACTAAAGTAATAAAACAAATATTATCCTAATACTATTACAAAACTAAAAGTTATTTCATTTGCATGGCCAATAATTGATTTACGTGGGTCAAAATTACCACGTAAACCACGCAAATCACGACCACGAAAATCAAAATATATCCTTTATTCTAAAAATATATAAAAACCCTTAAAGCAAATAAACTGTGTTTTAAATATAAGTTACGTTACCTTATATTTGTTCGCTACAATATTTTATTTTAAAAATAAATTCACAGACTCCGTAGAAAATTGCACCACTCAAATCAAATTTTTGAAAAACCATACCCACGCAATGAGGTTCTTACCTATTTTTTTTGGAAACTCGACGCGGGTCACACTACTACTCTGCCCGGCCGTCTCGGAGTGCGACTGGTTGTAACACGAATTAGGATGACACAACATCGGTCCGCGAAATTAGGGATGTGCAAGTGAATTTACAATGATCCACGCAAATCAGTAACTACCCCGGGACAGTTACATTTTCCCTTTTTTAGATAATATAATTATTTTAGAACAACGATCTAATTTTTCATAGCATTGTCAACTTCTTAGAACTTAGTATTTTTGTTTTGGTAAGCATGTAGCGTTTAGTTTAAAATATATAATTTACTAAGTAACTAGATCGGGGTTTGGGACACTCCACGAAAATCAAAGAATGGGGGTGTTTTATTTTTTTATGATATTAAATATAAAGATAATTGAATAATAATCAGTAATCCAGTTAACAGAAGATTAAAGGATCGCTGAAAAAAAAAAGTGGCTTGCTGACTTTTTGATTTATATTCTTTTAAGGTGATGCCGCTTGAAAAACGTGTCTAAAAGAATGACCCAGGTACTGTCCTCACGATGGTTTCCTTCAACAAGTAAAGTAACGTTTTTGTTCTACGAAAATAAATATTTATATCCACCATATGAGAAAGCTCCACTGATGCTAACGAAACTATCCACTTATTACATTTCCTGGCTAAGCACTTGAGCCGATCTTAATAAAATTTGGTCCGGGATATACATTGCAACTTGATTACGGACATATGACGGACACAAGTCTAACTACACCATGATAAAGTTCAATTAAAAACGAACAGAAATAAAACCGCTCGAAACATTGAAATGTAACTACTACATTGTAAACATCGCCTCTCGCGCCAGCGAATACATCATTGAAAACCGAAACGGAAACGCGGCAATAAACATTCATTTCCAAATTAAACACACCTTCGTGTTTACCATCGCGAAATCACTAAATGAATAAAACAGTGAGGAATTGGCGCGCCGTAAATTCGCATTCGACGAATATCAATTTGGGCGCGGGCGCGGGCGGGAGGGCCGATAAATAAAAAAATATATAAAAATACAGTGCGCGACATGAAAGCGGTGAATGGCACTTGTGAAAAATGGACTTGCCGCTCTTCCAGGGAAGCAATCATTCAAACTGCCTGTTGTCTGTTTGCGCCTCTGCTCTTTTTCGCCTAGTCGGATATTTTTTGCAATTTTTTTCGGCAATGTCATTCGCAGAGTTCAGGTGTGGGGACACGTGGTCCGGGACAAAGAAAACAAATATTAATAACTGGCATTTTTTAAAGTCCTCGGCACAGGGCAATCGGTTATTGTTGTCAATATTTCGTAAATGATTTGAGTATGATACGGCGTTTTAGGTGCTACCTTGTGAGTCCGCATTGTTAGCGAGTGGGTGGGGCGGCGTTAATGCAGCTAAATTTTATATTCTGCACTGTTTATTTATTACCTAATGGGCAGGTTAGTCGTTAAAAAATTTGAAAGGGGCATTTTTGGCAAATAGGGACCTTATTAGGTACCTATTAGGAGAGTTTAAAACTATAATAGAAACATAAGTACGTAATGAGTAATTAGTCTTAAAAATAAATTGCACGCTTATGATTACACCCTTTTTTTTAAGAAACTCCTGTTAAATATAATATACTTAAACTTAAATATAATAAATTGTAATGTGTATATTATACATTATATCTCATTCTGCCACTGATAAAACCGTTCGTCATTTTATGTCAGAAGAAATTTTCTTGTAATGTGATGATAATGACGACAGGAACTATTAAGAACCCTAATTACAAACACGAATAGGTGTACAAGACCAACCTAATCAAGCGCAATTTATTAGCAGTACGATCGTCTACCCGTTGCGAGCCCACTCCGACCCCACACCCCACAAGCCCCTAGGTGGGTATCGCGGCATTTTTCCTAATTAAAATAATGCCTACTTCTCATTCTCCCCCATTCATTTACCCAATGTGCTGTAGATAAACGTTGTTTGCCCGAGAGGACGGCCCTTACAAATATGGTGGTTTACTACCATTTACCTAAATGCGAAGGGAAATTTTCACTTTACGAGCACCAACGGAATTTTTTGTTTGCATTAATTAGCTACATTTTGGGAGCATTGAAAAGTTATTTCAGTCTCGGGTTTGTTTTACTTCATTGTGATTTCGTAATTTATTTTATAAGCGGACCGTTACCGATTTTGATATAATAACAGTGGTCTCAGTGGTAGTGGGAAAGGTTGTGGATAGGATTTCTTTCAAATTTCCAGTAAAATTTAAGTGATTCCTACTAGTACATACTCGTTAGGTACCTACTATGATAGTGGATATGGGATTTTTATATGGGGTCAGAGCAAAGTATTTACATTTACCTACGTAAATGTCGCTATTTACCAATTTATGCACTCCACAAACAAATAAATGGAACTTTCATTCACGTAGTTTCACAAATTACATAGAGAATGATATAATTGGAAGGTTCAGGCTCGTATGCGTAACATCTATTCTCTCGAATCATGAAATTCGCTCAGCGATTTTCCTTGAATCGAATCTAATTTATTCTGTGCTGAAGAAGCGAAATCTTCATAGAATATTCTAGACCTGGCATTTTTCTCAGTAGTCGACCTCATATTTAACCCGAATTCCGGCAAACTGCATAATTTCGCCACTAATGAGAAGAGAGTCGGCGTCGTCTAATTAGCGCGGAGTCGGTAAGACGCCCACTAAATAGACGAGTGAAAGATGTGACCACGAAGTTGAGGAAATTCAGGAAGTTTGTCAACGAGAAAAAACTACTTATAAGAATTTCTGTTGTCGATGGTGTAGTATAAATTCTAATTTGTGCGAAGCACCGCTTTGGGAACCATAAAATTTTTTATCACAGATACGAAGCGTCAAACTAAGATCTGACATTGTATACTGCGAATACTAACGTTAACACTGACGTTAGGCTAAAAATAAAGATTGGTTTGCAATTATGGATTGTACCTAATAGCAATGTCTCAAATCTCAAGTTATTGACCAAACTATGTCTTATCACTAGCTGACTGCCTCAATATCAATCATTAGGCAGGCTAAAGCAACATGCATCACATCAATTATCTGAAAAGTCCTCCAAAAACATGGTAACCCTACAAAATCCGCAAACTGCACGCTCCAAAAACCACAATCTTCCATTTCCCAACACTATCCTGTATAACGCAGCGACGTGGCCACCCTCGCGGAGTAAGGAATCGAAGAGGAGCGCAGCGGGCGGATAAGAGTGCCGCTCTAATGAAGTGTTTCGCTTTGACACGCGTGTTCGTTAGCAGACCACTCTAGCGAGCTGCGTTCAGGCGGCAGATTCCTCGAATTTACCACTTAAGTGACGTGTCAGTACACCTGGTAACTAGTTTGTAATTATTTAACTGTGCCATTGTATTTACACCATGTTGTTAAGAAGTTAAGAGGTGAAGAGGTTTTAAGGAGTGTAGCTCCTAAATTGTGATAGGAAATCCTACTTCAATATCATATGTCAAGGGTCCTGCGTTCGAGTCAGGGGAGGGTCACATATTCGAAGTCCAGTCAGCAGGCGTATTCACGGAGCTTCGATATTCGATATTCGACTCAGAATCGGAAAATCTGTCGAAGATGGTCTATTCACAGATGTCGGTATCGAAAACGAATGTTATATTTGACATAAGGAATTGGAAAATTTTCCGTGGCTGTCAGAAACGACTAGAATACAGTTCCCAAAGTCGATAAATTCGACTTCGGAAATTTTTCACTTGATCTGAATCAAACGGAAACGGTGTCGAGCCTCCGTGAATAGGCCTGCAGGACAGGCTCCAATATGATTACAATAATAAATCCAAATTAAAAAGTGTAATACGTGTCTTTCGCGGATGTGTAGGATTTGAAAAAGTATTTATTTTACTAAATTTATCAATGAGCCGAGTACGATGCAGGGTGGGTATAAGTTACATTATTTTAAAGTAAGTTAAGTAAGATTTTTTTTCTAATTATATTGTATTTTATCAGTTATAGACCTAGACTCAGCCCGGGGCATAACCATGACACCTTTGCCCTTCAGTTTCGCACTTATAATATTGTCAATGGGTCCTATATTTTCCAGGTTTGTCATTTTTCCATCTTACACAGAGCAACGGAGCAACTGATTGGTTTTTTACATAGACGAAGTTGGAGAACCGGAGGTCAAAAACTAAATCATTATAAAATTGCAAAAACGGAATAGTTAGATAATTTAGAACGATTGTGGAACTACCCCATACAAAAGATTGGTGAGTTTTATTTGTACTCACAAAATGCTTACTTGCGTAACATTGTAAGTGTTTCGTATTGGAATATAAAAGGGTATAATTTATAGAAGACTGCAAATTAAAACTACAGAGCTAATTAGCTACTATTGATTATATCTATCAGAATAATATTCACATGTCTTAGAAATTAGATTTTCTCTTATTTTTGTTATCAAGCTACAAACCAATTAGAAAAAAAGGAGAATAATTTGCAACAAAATAAAATATGTTAAAATAATAACATTTACTACGTATTTCTCTTCTCCGTATTAGTAGACTTGCTTATATTGATGTATAGGTCCGTTTAATATAGCCTTAAACTCTATCTAATACTTAATTGCATACTATGTCCGTATCACAATAGCCTCCGTAATCAGCCCACAACAATATAAGATTTTGTAGGGTTGTCACTTAACGAGTTTTGTATTAATCCTTTTATTTCTGTAACTCATATTTACGGTTCTGTTTTGGAAATCTGCTTTTTTTTACTAATAACTTGCTTATTTTTATAAATAAATGAAGCAAAGGAGTAGGAATTTTCTTATTATTCAAAATATCTTTGCATTCAGGTACATATTATACCTACCTACTTCGATTCGATGCATTTCAATGTGAAAGATCGAAATATCATGGAAAGTGTAGTTATTTGGACCTGGGAGAAATAAGTAAATTAATAACGTGACAACCCTGGCCCTAGCATATCGCCCGCAGGTCGCGTAATCCAACTATTCAATTTTCAGGCAAAAAGGATTGTCCTCGTCTTATGTTTTTTATATCTTCGCTGATCCGGTACAAGCGGTTATTGCGAAGTTAACGTTGTCGGGTAAAAATCGACCTTATGTACTTGACTAAATTGTTTTGATAGTAATTATACAAATTCCCGTGTTTTTTAAGCTTCACACAATGTTTTAAAGGATTATTTTGATAAAACATTGCCAGTCACTGTGGTAGCATGTAAAGTATAGTTTATTGCAAACACATGGGGTTATATACAATTGTAATTGGTAATGGTGAGTGAAAAGCCACAAATAATCGCTCCTTCCTGGTGCTCGTCATGGGTTCTGCACGTCATTTTTTTAAATCTACCTGGCGGTGTTGCCTAATTTAACTCTGCATTAAAGCATGGCTTACCAATAATTTTTAAAAAAGATCTGAAGAATCAAGGTTAAGCTCGAGGATGGATTAATTCTATGCTTTTCAGGTTTTCGAAGTCGGTTTTCACTTTTTGAGGTTTACAGTCTATTATCTGATTATAATACTGATAATACAATATTTTTTACTTTATGCAATCAAAACTTTTTTACTCCTTTACTTACATTTTTGATAAGTAGTATTCTTGGAACATGAACCAACTTTCGTAATTGTAGCGAGATTTACGCCGAGGGAAAACTCGAAACTTTACTGAGGAAAAAAGCAATTATCCTTTCTGTTTTATGGAGGTGAGGAAGCATATTAAAAAACTTGAAAACGTTGTCAGCCCTCGAGACTGGAGCAGACAGTGATGGCTATTAATTAGAAAGGGTTGGATGAAGATATTTCATTATTTCTTCTTTCGCCTGCTTTTTTTTACTTTTTATGACACTGCTGCAAACTTTTTCGTTTCTTGCGCGTTTATAAAAGTTTAAAACAAGTCGCTGTGTAAGTGTAATCTCTTTTCTAATGAGCTGCTATTTCGACTCATTCATAAATTGTGTTTTTCTTACTTTTACTAGTAAGTGTGTAATGTGTCCACCAACAGTAACCGACCGTTTGAATAATAATCACGTGCCCGAAACAAGAATCACAATATATGTAAGTATGTCAATTCATAATAATCAGGCGATTAACTTTATATCACTCTTCATTGCCATTATAGTGATGAGCTGTGGTATAATTTTAGGCATCTAATTAGGAAGGAAAACAAAAAGTAAGAAGGATAATCTGGCAATTAAGTAAACCATCAAGCTTGTATAGAATGGAATTATAAGTCACCGCTAATTAATATTACTTCAGACGATGCAAGCAGCCAGCAACAAGAAGGCAGCAAGCATCAAAATACTATGTTCTAAAGTAGCATCAAGAACGGTTGTCATAACAACAATGATAACAACCCGGGACACGCACTTTATCAAGCAATCTCATAATCAAACGCTGCAGTTTGTTAACAAGGTGCTAACTCTAGAATTTATGTAAACTGTAAGCCCGTTCCACTTATCTGAGATTAAAATCTGGCTCTGAAGCCGAGGTACGCGGGCGTCGGCAATCACTCCTAAGGGAGCCAGCTTTATTTGCGGGTCTTATCATCACTTAACATATCTGCATATTCATTAAGAGATCAATCAAATTATTGTTTTGAACGTGTGCGGAGGAGTGCGAGCTAGAGACCGTATAAATCTGGATTTCAGAACTGCTGGAGGAGGATTAGAATGCGGTGATTCCAAGATGAGTTATGGTGCTGGATTCGAATGTGCTGTACATTGCATTGCTTTAATAAATAAGGACGAATGTAATATTAAAATATTAAATTCTTATGAAATGGTCATGGTTTTACAAATATGTAGTGTTAGAATGGTTCAGAATGAGACCAACAAATATTTCGATATCAATTTATATTCTTAAACAAAACACAATTCCATGACAACCGCCTTCAACCAAAGAGCATCTAGCTCGTGCCGGCCTCTCTGTTGACAGAACTCTATAACTCCTAGTCTCTGTCATATTTTACTCTTTGGATAATTAGCTGTATTTCATCGTAGCAGCACCATCTCTTAGTTTAAAGCATTAACTCTGACGACCAACGCCATCCATGGTCTGAGCGTAGTACAAATACATGCCGAAGAATAGGATGGCGCATACGTCGCTTCCAATTTCCTTAACACTCGACCATCCTGAAACATAATACGTCCTCGTATTATCTGCAAGCATGAACAGCAATAAATTAGCAGTAGGTACTATTCTTATTTCTAATTAATATGACATAGTAAACATGACCGAACTGGACTGTCAAAGTTATAACTGACTGTAAACCGAATTTCTCATCAAAATGGTTTCAGATCTCTAACCGAACTGGTCTTCGTCTAACTGACTATAAATCAAGTCTATCTGACCTGATTTACGAGATCTGAAAGTTCGACAGGCCTCTAACCTTACTGGTCTTCATCTAACTGACTATAAGCTGCGTCTATCTGATGCAGCTTACGAGGCCATATCATTCGTAACTGCCCTTAACTGAGCCACGAGTTTCTCTCGCAAATAATTTGTTTTATACCAAACTAAACAATAACTTGACATGAACTGTTCGAGCACATTCAGTCAATACTTTTTCCCTTCATGTTTATGCCATAACTTGACTAAGTCGTATCTCTTTTTAACCAAACAATTTGTTCTATTTCTTACTCTGTTCTTTACTGAATTCAGGAAATAATTTATTTATCTGACCTTGATACGAGGCACAAACCACTGGCAAATTTGCACTTGTCGTCGGTGCGTCAGATCTGCAGTCGCCTAACGCATCCAGACATGGTGGCGCCACCAACGCTACGCACATCAGCGACGACGTTGGTGCGCTAGGTGGCACCGCTGGCACCTGACTGGCAGCGGAATCGCGGCGTTCCTCCACCATACTCGTGCACGTAGCTGTAGGCACAATGTTTCCCCTCCCCACTGTAACAGAACAAACCGAAGAGCACCCGATCGAGGTGGGGTACAACATTGTTGTGTCATCGATGGATTAGAATTTGTAGGTAGACTATGCAATTTTCTCTAATAGTCTCTCCAGGTTATCTATACGAGACTCTATCTTCACATCGTTTGTTTTTCGTCGCTTAGATGACCGTTGAAAATGGCGACCGTTTTCCCATTTTCACTTTGTGGGTTAGGTTTATCCTTTAAGGGATAGCAAAACATTCGCACTATCCCACTTCTGAACTGTTAGAATGGTTCAGAATGAGACCAACAAATATTTCGATATCAATTTATATTCTTGAACAAAACACAATTCCATGACAACCGCCTTCAACCAAAGAGCATCTAGCTCGTGCCGGCCTCTCTGTTGACAGAACTCTATAACTCCTAGTCTCTGTCATATTTTACTCTTTGGATAATTAGCTGTATTTCATCGTAGCAGCACCATCTCTTAGTTTAAAGCATTAACTCGACGACCAACGCCATCCATGGTCTGAGCGTAGTACAAATACATGCCGAAGAATAGGATGGCGCATACGTCGCTTCCAATTTCCTTAACAGTAGCTAAACTAAAAACTTTCCTGTTGACCCCATAATGTGAGACGATTGGTATTGTACGGCTTTAATAGTGAATGATGTATAAGGTTAGAACAAATTTTAATGATGTGATTTTGTTGACAATAATATTAAAAGGTACATAGGTGCACTTACATAAAAGCCAGATTAACAATCCGAAATCGACGAACATGCATGATATGTTCAATGAATGTGGATGAAGCACAAGGTCTGCCAGGTTCGTAGCAAGTGTCAGTATATGTCTCGGCCTTGACAGGAAAAAGGTTATGTATGTTACAAAGTGACAGCATCAGTTTTGTACAGTGCCTAATTTTTAATATTGTTCTGTGATAAAGCCGGTACCTAACATCTGAGAGTGTTAGCACCTAGAAGGCTTAAAATATCATTAACCTATCGTTTCCTTATTCACAAACTTTAACAATTAATCAATCGGCGAACTCGAACGCACATACCTACGTCCATTGTTATACGCTATATTTTGAATAATTCACCTGGTTCTGCCGAACCACCCACCGGAGCTACACAAAAAGATTTTTGTTTCACTACCCATTCACAAAACTCGATCATTGATTGTTTTAAACAGACTCCACGTCGCCGACTTCGACCGTTTCAAACTGGTAATAGGCGGATTTTTCTGGTATTGTCCTTCGAAAATCGCGATGGGACCTCTATCAATCAGACGCAGGGACCCCCGGGGCCTGTTTCCGACCAGGTGTCCTTTTGGAATTTGCACCGAAAAAGTGCGCTTTAAGTTGGATTTTAGAAAAAAAATGACATGCATTGTTGTAGTTCTGGGTAATGCGCTGGCGGCGTTTGCGAGTTTGGCGGCCAGGTAGGCGGGGGCGCGGACCGCCGCCGCCGATTTATGAGTAGAGTTTAAACTACGCCTACTTAGGAGAATTTAGTCATGAATTACGAGATAGCGATATTACTTCAAATATTACATAGACGAGACGTACTACTCGATTGGTAATTTAATTTACTTAATTGGCCATAGCGACAAAAAAGAAAGACACAAAACCACCAGCGTAGTTCTCGTTCCCGTGGGGATAGGGGAATAAAATATAGCCTATGTTACTCCCTTATAAAGTAGCTTTTAATAGGTAAAAGAATTATCAAAACCGGTTATGTGGTTTAGGCCTATTGACTTACAAAAAAACAAAGTAACTTTGACATTTATAATATTTATGAACGATAGTTATGATGTATGTTGGTATGGTATAGGAACGGAATATTTCTGCGGATCCCTTCAGGAATAAAGGCGTGAACATATATATATATATATATATATATATATATATATGTTTGTATATGTGAGCCTGAAGATGTCTGAAAATAACTGTGGCATGTTATCATATTTCTTTGCAAAACTTTCACACAAGAGTCTTTGTAAAACGTAAAGATAAGTCGAATACGATGAGAAATGTATTGACATTCGCGTTCGACTTGTAATGAGCACGGCAAAGAGGTTGGAAGAAAAACGTTCTAAGAGAAACTTTTTCTTTAAACGTCTTTGGCAAGCGGTTTTATAGCGTCAACAATTAAAATTGATGCAACACTCTAAAAAAGTATATTAATTTTTCATAGTTACTCATTACATAGATGATCATTCGTCGCCTAACTTGGCAGTCAAAACTGTACTTCTAGTTCTTAGTGACCTCACACCGACCAAGACTATTACAACTGCACTATTAAAATAAATTTCGATTTGTCTCTAAAAACTGAGCCCTTGACTGACACAAAGCTCATAAAATACGACCGGTCATAAAAATCTGTGAAATACGATGTGCATCGAATGCTGACAATTGTGAAGCAATTGTAGATAGAACTGCAGGACTTTTTCTTTACCACTGAACATTTGCACTTAGATTTGTTGAATTCGACCTTTATTTTCTTCACGTTAAGGACTAATTGTGAGAATTAAGGTTTCAGTAGTACATAAATCATTAGTCTCCACAAGCCAGTCTATGGGCAGGTAAGTGATCGTGCAGTGTCTTTGTCAAAGTGCGTGATGTATGAATGAGTTTCGGGAATTAATGGATACACTTGTGTTTTTTCCTGTTTTGTACAATATTACGCCGGGTTTAAAGAATTCGATCATTTTGTGTGGTCGGTTTTTAATTGGCTATAGGTACGAGTATGTGTAGGCATTACATTACGTAGACAGCTTTTAAGTGTTAGTACAATCTCACGACGGTGTTTACTAGTGTATAGTATATCTATCAGTGAAAGAAATTTTAAGAATTGGATCTGGACTTCTTGAGATTACCATCTACAATCGTATAAAACAAATTTACCTCTTCACAATATAAGTGTAGGTTATTTGGGATGTGTTCTCACTTAAAAGAAATAAATACAACGTTATTGATATAGGGATACATACTTTTGTGTATAGAGTTCTATTGTTGTTTTTAAAACTTATGTATAAAAAAAATTGTTGTCTGTGAAGTCAGTTTACGTTTATACAATTTTACGTAACGTCATATAGATTGTGCCTCTCTATCGCTTGTTCCGCGCTCTTGCTTGCACGCTCGGCTCGGGCGGAACGTGACAGTTTTTCGTGCATGCAGCCGGCGTTCATCGATTTATAAGACGTTATCACGTTAATAATTTCGAGACACTACTGTTGTTTATAGGTGCTAAAGGGTTGTTATTTATGTTATGTTTCTAGGAGACACATTTCGTTCTCATTTTCACACACACCGATTTCGCCGTTTGTTTCCTCTGACACCAACAGACTTGTTAGAAACTGTTCAAAATCGCCAATGCGAAAGTTGTTTCTACACATAGTATTATTATCCATTCTTATTCCTATGCTAATTTAGTATCGAAAATTGCATCACGCTCCATCATTATTGCAAATAAGTCACTGCCAATATGTCATAGACCATGCTCATGCACACATTTGAACTTAACGAGAGACAGGTGTCCGTACGGGTGTCATGACATCCGCCACACTACAATACGAATATTCCTTAAATCAATGCACTATAGCATTACAACAATAGTCTTTTCGGACTCCTTTGTAGTCGCCTTTATCTTTGGCCACGTGGGACAGGTGAGCTATGCGCACGCGCACATCTGCTCGTACAAAAACGCCGCGGTCGCTTGCGTAAGATTTTAATCGTTTTTTTTTTTCTGAAACGATGACAGTTCTCTAGGTATTTCGCGCCAATCTAACGGCTCCCCGTGGTTTTGGCAGCTGCTTCTCAGTTTTTTCTGGAAAAAATATTTTTTGGAAAACAATCTTACTAAGCGACTCAGCACTCCACCGGCGAACTCTATAATAACAGCTATTTAATATTCCCATGGTCTTTAAACATACCTTTTAATATTACCAGTTTTTTTTTTCAATGGCGTTTATCACTTGATTTACCCAGGTCATTTAGTGGTCAAGCTGCCACATATTTTTTGTACAAATATTCACTACCTTATGAGCTGCAAATATAAAAATAAAGAACGATATCATATTTTTTTTCTTCACTGTGTTATTTATAATATTACCTATACATACAATAAACCTAACTAAATGGTCCTGTTCTATTCAAAACTCTTTACCATTATCCAAAATAAGTACCTAATTCCCGAATCAAAATCAGTTTACGTACTCACAAAAGCAATTCTGTGAATTACCATAATCGAGTGGTAAAAAATCCATTCAACGCACCACAACTCAACATGTCGATAAGTCACATTTATTATAAAGAGAAATTCCGATTGCTCCATACTCACTGTAGGGTATACGTGACAGTTGTGTTACCCTATTAGAATAGGTACGCGACACGAATACCCGCGGTCGCGATTGCCTCGCATCGGATCTCACAATGCGGTACAAAACGCGGCACTACAGAGCGATTACCCTCTTGCTGTGAGAGTCTCCCATGCCACGGATTCGCGAAAATCGCGGTGAATTGTGGCTCTTGATACTTCGCATAATAAGAATTAGATTCCAAATTTTTCTTTATTATCAACTCGTGACAGCCTACTGCTCTGCCAAATGTCTTTCTTCACACAAGTAAAGTGTAACACTTAAAACCTCAAACATGTCAGGTTTGCACATATTCTGAATCAGGAGTGGAATTAAATCCATGTGTTTAAAAACCCTAAAGGATTGGTTATTAAATTACAAATTAAATTAATTACAATGAAATATTAAACTTATATTAATTGTGAGTTAATTAAAAATGAACTCTAGTACATGTACATAAAGCTTCCGAAATCAGCTAAAACGTCATCCCATGAGCTTCAGTTTAAGGGTTAATCAACTAATAGATTCACGATCAAGACACTCAACACCTCCACAGCGTCTTGCGAGGTGCGAATAAGTGGTTCCGTGGAAATATTTCAAATCAGGACGGTCGTATACAGGCAATAACGATTGACGTGACACGCATGCCGCCCGTGTGCAGACTGCCTAATGTGAAGCTGAAAGGGCGCACATCGGCCCTTTCACCCTATGTATTAGGTCTGTGTTTTGGAAAAGAATGCGAAATAGGTACCGAATACGTAATCAACCGTGTGTGTACCCGAATTTAGTATTGTACTTTCATGGTTTTTATCACTACTAGCTGTCGCTTGTAACTCTTTCGTGGTCCGGGATAAAACGTAGCCGTTGTCACTACCTAGTAGACCTACCATCTAAAGCAATAAGGCAGTTTGCGATTTCAATTGAGACGCATAATGGCACCGTCCGAGTAGAGAACAGTTATTTTTTGTTTTGATTGTATTCCATTGCTGAATAAAGCGGCGACAAATTAGATATTTCGTAATTAAATTGAGGTGGTAAGGCTGCTGACCACCAACTTCATTAATATATCCAACCTTTCTTCTTCTGTCTGATCTCTTTGCAAATAATAATGACGATTAGTTTCACCGTTGCTCCGTGAAAGATGGACAAATTCACAAATACCCTTTAGCATATTATATAATATAGCAGTGTCGGGTGGTAGGTATAGGATGTACCACATACTAATCGAATAGTTGTCTACAATTTATAAGATACAGCGTGTTCCAAAATACACGTTCAAGTGGGTGAATATTAGCATCCATTACATGACCAATGAAACTGACAACATTAGTCAAAAACAACATTAGTTTTAGTTCTATAAATACATTTAACTAATCAACTGATGGATTTTAATGAAGATATTAATACATATACACATACAGAGCAGTGATAGCCATTTATTTATTTATTTAACTTCATGTACCAAGAAAATGTACACATGGCGAACTTAATGCCTAAAGGCATTATCTACCAGTCAACCATCAGGCTAAGCAGAAATAATTTGGCGGAATTGGCCGCAAATAGTAAAAAAAAATCAATTTAATATAACATTACGGTAAATATAAATATGTAATATATATATATATATATATATTACGTAAATCCTAATACATATATATGTTGATAAAATAAACTAATACATACTATATATCGTAACAAACATAAAACAAAAATACTTACGTAAAATAATCTAAAGATGATGATTTTCTTTCAAACAATTTATGTTTGACCTGATAAAAACGCACGAATTTTCCTCTTAAAAGAAAACTTGCATTGGGATTTTCTAATGCAAACGGGGAGGGTGTTCCAAAGCCTGATGGCATGCACAGTGAAAGAGTTGGACACAAAACCAGTACGGTGAGAAGGCATAATATGTAATAACAGATAATTGCGAAGACTTCGACTGTGGGAGGAGCCCAAGAGCTGGAATCTACATTACGGTTAAAGAGCCGGCCGAAAATCAGTAAGCTCGGGTTCGAATCCTGGCATACTATATATTTATCACTAGCTCGACAGTGAAGGAAAACATCGTGAGGAAACCCGCAGGTCTCAGAATTAATTCTGAGACATGTGGAAATAGACCCAGTCCGGCGATGGGCTCACCACCTATCACGTTTAGGGGTCCAATGTATCTCGTGAAATGTATAAAAATGTCCTTTAAAGATGAACCATGTAGGACATTTTCAAGAAGACAGCTTAGCTAAAACTTTGACAGAGATACTTATCTGCCAGCCCTCTGGTCATCATTGTATTATGCAAGTTCTAAATTTGTATGTCCCATCATCCGCCGTTTCGTTTTAATGGACACACACATTACATTTATGAAACGAATCCCAAAACCATAAAACTAACATCGAAAACAAAGAAAGTAATTAATCCACCAGCTAGCGTTTAGAATCTCATTACAGGGCAAGTTTGGAATGCGCGCGGGCACTATTCGGCGAATGCACGTGCCGAATATTCCAAAACGCGATTTCCGAATGCCGAATGCCGAAAAGCCGAATGGCCCCGCTCCGTGACATATTGGAATGTGACTCCATTTATTCGAGCTTCCTATTGGAATCCGGAGTGACGCGGCAAATTGGAAATTGCGGTGCCTATTTTTGGCGTTATTGATAGATAATGCCACTTGTAACAGTATGGAAATGGATGTGCAAGTAACGATATGAAAATATATCACAGAATATTGTAAAATTTGGAGCACTTTACGTTGTTATAATGTTATAGCCACCTAACTTTTTTCCCAAGTTTTTTCTAGGGGAAAATCAAAAAGACACTTTAAATTTCAGATCTATTAAAAATATACTTGAGTAATAAGCTAGAATCTGTCAAATAAGTCAGTATAGGTACATGTAATTTTGTAAATCATTCTAAATATAATATAATTTATATCCAAATATTTTCGCTCCAAGAATTCTAATTAAAAAGTTTTAATTTTGTTTGGTTTACTTAACTTGATACAATACTCAGTGTTATTGAATGTGTTTTGAATGTATAGTTAAATATTAAACAGAATCTACGTTTATACGGCTGTTCTACGTCAAAATTATTCCCATTTCCATCCAATGTCTGTTCTACGCTTGATATTTAAAAAAAAATCTAAATATAATAATATTAAATAATAATAATAAATTGTAAATGTTTTTAAATTTCGGTACCATTCGAAGCTCCTAGAATAAGCCTTTATGACAGACAGACAGAGCTCTAAAAACAAATACAACCATCTGCATTACACACAGTCCGCACGAGGTCTACCCCTAACCGCATTTCGCGCGGTCTGTCCATCGCACCGAGCATGTACCGTCAAAGCGCAGTCCGGCCAACCCTCCGTGCTATATTAAATCACATTTTGACAAGCGTACCGTGAAAAATTAATCGAGTGTCGTCGAGTCGAGCGATGGAAAAAATGAAAACATGATGGCATTTCTGGTCCCCACTCCCGGGAACCAGAAAGGTCACGCGGGCAGCCGCTCGTGAAATGGCTTGCCCTGGACAGCGGCGAAGCGGCTACTGCCCGGGGAATTGCACGGCTTTGGTATTTAAAATAGTTACGGTCGTAAATAAATGCCCTGTTAGTACTTACAGGGTTAGCGATGAAATAGGCATGAAATATACAAGTATTGGATACCATCCAAATTATAGGTAATAAAAATGAAAAAAAATATTATTTGCCAGAAAAACACTAGGCTAGTGTAGTGTAGTAGTCGCTAGTACTTGTTAAAACTGTAATGCTAGTACCGTCCTGTGGGGGGTCAAAAAAGAAATTTAGTATATCGGTATATAAAGGTCAAACGAATTTATATCAGATTAAAATAAATATATATTTACACAATATAAATAAATTGTAAGGTGCATCTAAACCTCGCATACAAAATTGCAATACTCCAAATACCTATTTGTAAGTCTTTTTACGTAATTTAATTTTGGAGTTTCTCCTACAATTAGGTAGGTAGAGATTGCTTCAGATTCTATGAATAAACACTCCTTGAAAAAATCATAATTAAAAAAATATTTTCCTGAAATTAATAAAATTATTTGTAGGAAGCAATTTATGTACACAAAATTTTGAAACAAGTGAAAATGTTCGATGTACTTATACCGCTGAATTACTTTGATTCAACGAACAACTATAGAAAATGTAGGTAGGTGTGCGTAAGTATCAAAATAAAACTGAGTCTATCACCAAGGTAATATAAACTCTTGTTCCTATCTCCCTCTACTTGTGACCTTCGTCATAATAATTAATGCAATAATTCACAACACCATTACCTACATCATATCATAAGAGAAACGAGATTCTATAATTAAAGAGAAGGGTGCGAATTACTCCCCAGATAGTTACTATTAATACTTATCTGACACGGAATAATGCAATTAATCTCGAGCAAACTGTTTTATATTGCAATTGCATGTATTGCTGCCAATTTTCCCAAATGAAACGGGACCATCCTAGAGGTAACACATGTTGTCCCGTTATTGAATGTGTCCCGTAAAGAACGATTCTAAAATAAATATTGGAAATCATTTCATGGAGTGACCTATAGGAAGGGAGCTCGCTTTGCTTGCGTGAAGCCTAAGTTCGTATCCTGGTGAATATACAGAAAACATCGTGAAATGAGGGTTTTTCCAGAAATACCTCTGGCGACTCCCACACGGATAAGACAACACAAGTCAAGTCTACTAACACTTGATAGAAAATGTCTATGACTTACGAATCTTCCATAGCAAATAAAACTGCAATTCAATACATTTTTTACTGAACCATGACATGACCCATGAATTGACCAAAAGTCAAATGTTCTAGCGTACTCTGTCACGCTACTATTTTGTCCTATACTCCCATGTCCCGATTCACAAGGAGTTGTTTTCCCTTCCTTACGTGAGAAATACGCACTTGTTTTGCGGGGGAGAGTAAAAAACAAGAAGAATTTTGTTGGAAACATTAGCTGCGGACGATCCATCATAAACGTCAGATTAATGCTGTGATGTATGTGCTGCATTAGGACACGGTGAATACGCGGTATCAGTCAGATGCATTATCTATTTGCTCAGTGAAATGTGCACGTGTTTTGCAAAACTTAATGTGTGTGATTATGATAGTAATGTTCTAGCATTGAAACGATTCGATTTTTTAAATTGGTGTTTCAGGGAGCAAATAAACAATTACATTCCTACTTAAGTTATAATTCACTATCAGTACCTACATAGTAAAAAAAACAAAGACGCTTTCTCTGTCCCTATATCCCTATGTCCATGTTTGCTTAAATCTTTAAAACTACGCAACGGATTTTGATGCGGTTTTTTTTAATAGATAGAGTGATTCAAGAGGAAGGTTTTAGAGTTAGTATTGCACCCGTGCGAAGCCGGGGCGGGTCGCTAGTAAGTTGTAAAGAAAAAAATAATTAGGTAAGTTATATACATTTTCAATTTAAAAACATTTAAATTTACAGGCTCCAGAGGCATGTGTAACAACACTCGGGTCCATCGATGGGCTCACCTGTCTCGTTTAATTGTCTGAAAAATACACTACTTTAGTACATATAGATACTGAATACCTCTGCTGGTGCCCTCGGGGAAAAGGTGTGAGTGTATATTTATAGTTATGCTTTTTTAACAAATTACCTTTATATCTACATTTCGTTTATTATTGTTATTCGTGTCTTCTGCTGAGCTTGTATCCTAAAGCTATTCTTATTAAATTAAATTATTCATAATATATTTATTTATCTTACTTTTTTAAATATATTGATTGATAAGTGCAAAGGCGACTTATCAACTTTGAAATAAAATCATAGAAGAATTATGGAAAACAAGAATGCATTATCAAAATCTAAGGAAGTTTATGAATTGTCTAAAAACTTATTAACCAAGGATACTAATAAACCCTGCTAACTAATAAAATCGCAACAAAGCACCGGCGGTCACGTACGCGTACTAATCAAAACCTGGGGCTATACCGACCCCCGGCCACAAGTTTCCATCCGAACGGACTCATAACAATATCCGACACTAATAAAGACCTCAATCCTTTCAGCCCGCAATATTGTCTAGTGTAATTGGCATTAAAATCGGAAAAGAAGCGAGGTAGCCCCAAACAAGCGCTTATCGACACATCAGTGCGCTAAAACTCGTGAGCGCGCTGCCAGCCCCCGAATTGCAGCTAATGAATGTAATACGGTGCCCCCAGGTATTATAAGCCGGGCTGTTGGAAACGGTCGCTGTAAGTTGGGTTTTTGTAACAATAAAAAAAACTTACACCTTTCTTCCCGAGGAGGTAGGTAGAGGTATTCCATTTATGGATATACCCACTTTTCACGAGATGTTCTTTGAACCCCTAAACGTGATAGGTGGTGAGCCCATCGCCGGACCGGGTCTTTTACACATGTCTCAGAATTAATTCTGGTACCTGCGAGTTTCCTCACGATGTTTTCCTTCACCGTCGAACTAGTGATAAATATGTACCTACGTAAGTTTTGAAAATCTGATTTTATACAAATTCATTACATAACAGGGTTTAAAGTAAGAGTGGTATTCCGCTGGTCAAATATCATTGTCCAATCGCTTTGTTTCACGTAAGTACCTACCACGACCTATCACTTTAAGGGGTCCCAAGAATGCACTGGTGCAACGGGGATTTTTTCAGAAATGGAATGCCTTGCCTACCCCCACAGGGATAATAGGCGTGAGATTATTTATTTATTTTTTGTAATCTCTTCGTCCAAGACTGAATCAAATATCTTTATCATAATAATATTATTATGTTATATATTGGACAAAAGTAATATTAAGACACTGTCTCTGTCACTTTCTTGATAATCATCTTAAAAAGTTTCTGGGTTTGCTCTAGTTTTCCTTCACCGTCGAGCTAGTGATAAATACGACTACCTACGTAAGTTTTTGAAAAACTCATTGACAAGATTCTTTACGTTCTAATAGAAAATTCTGTGTCATTTCACAATGCAGCACAAGCAATATTCTTGAAGTGGTCAGGTTATAATTTTTATTGTACGTGCCCAAACCGAATTGACGTAATCTTGATAATTGCCGTTTGTGGCATACCTACCCATTCACTCGAGAGCGCTATAGCAACGCGTGTAGAGGATGTAGTGATTTGAGTTCTTTATGGCTTTGCACATAGAGTCCATATTTGAAGGTACCACAAAATGTTGTGCAATTGTTCTATCCACCGTAGATGGAGTGATAGAGTACGCATCCTGTGTATTATTTATATGGATTTGCATAATTATGTGACAAAATTGTGTAAATAATTTATACTATAATTCTAATTACTCTATTTTGCTTCATTGAAATCATCATTGTAAGCCTGATTACACTATATTGTTGTACTGTGTGTATACTCGCAGTGAGAGAGCCTAAGATCTAGATGCTACAATAAAAGGCAAGGATGGAGGTATAGTCTTAGATACAAGGTTCGGTCTTCATTAGACACAGGCCTCTCCCATACTCTGGAAGGAGATAATATAACCAGTTGAGGATGAATTGGTGATTTTAGTATAATAATTGTCCATTATGTTTATGCTACGATACATTTCTATTTATTTTATAAATACTAAAGATTACATTTGTTTATGCGTAAAAAAGGGTCCATAAATACTCTACATAACGTTTTCTGTGTGTCGCATAAATTACATTCTCATAAAATATTTTGAAATATTAAATCTTTAAGCTCCAAATTCAAAATACCAAATCGTCGTGAACGCGAAACCGAAGGGTGAAAGCCCTCAAGGGACGCACCATATTATAACCGGGCATAATATCTGCGTCGTCACTCGAGCGCAATAAATACCCAAATAAAGCGCAAATAATACCCAAATCGCTCATCAGCCGCCGCCCTGCCTCCCCAACTATAATTATCTATAATCAGAACATACCCCGTCTGTAATCAGAGTCGGACGCATCGCAATCATAGCTACTTTGCTTACGTAGTGACGTAACAACCCCATATGACGTAATACTCCATTTGAAATCAAATCATTATTTACCTACGTCTCTTGCCTGTATTTTTTGGGCCAATTAGGAAAGTCAAAGGATTGAATTCTACACAATGCAGCTGATGCTTTTATATTTATTTATGTTTTAAAATCGTTTAGTTTTAGGAAAAATATCATTTTTGAGTATTTTATATAATTGAGCGGTGTACAGACTAAGGTCTGATTCGAGTAAACCAAGTTGATGTGCAGAAAGATGATGACTAAGGTGAACAGTAATATAATTTTAAACTCCTGACTACTATAAGTTGATACTTATTAGGATGCGTGAGTATTGACTTTTTGGCACCTGATTATTGTTTTAACATTCGTTTAGTGCTGCATAAATTAAACTTCATTTGTGGCGTCTCTTGATTTATATCTTTGCTTGAATTGTATTTAAAGAAACTAAGGATTATTATCATGGCTTTTACTCTAAGATAACGAGATGCTTAAATGAACGAAAGTTATGTTTATCTCTTTCCGCCGTCAATTAAGTAGATATAGCTAACTCTTTCTGATAGTTTTAGATTTTAACAGGGATTTTGTTTCGCGTTTTCAATTTTCATTCGAAAAGTCCTCCACCTTTTCCATCTGTTCGTTCATTGGATTTACCAAACAACCGAATTTTTTTTCGTCATAAATATCGGCGAACATAAATTATTCCTAACAGAGGGACGCACTGACCCCGACCTCCAGTCGATTAAGCATCACTAGGTCTTCCTTCAATTTCATATTTTATAAACGAGGATTACGCAAAAATGCCAGTGTAATGGATCACCTACAGGACTTAGGCCGGCCTGTTGTTGGACAGGGGGAAGGGGGGGTTGGGTCTGATCGTCAGGCTCATCCATCACGGGACTCACGCATGTGAATTGGGGCGTTTTATCTGAAGATAGCCGCGGATGGATACCTATTTAAATATTTCGTCGTTTAGCGGCGGCCTCTGTTGGTTTACATGACGTGTCGGCTAATGGCGCTAGTGTTGATGTATAACCTATACACATGGACTAACAGGAATATTAATAAATATGATTAGGTATGTAGCTATATCGTATATTAGTGACTACGTGTAAAAGTCAAACCCCAAACGTTAAACGTAGGTATTCTTTGATGTTTGTTTGGGATACCTACTTTATAATTTTTGACGAATATATCACCAAACAAATCATTTCGATCACTCTAATAAAGTACATAATTCATAACATACCTTAGCCCCGAAGGTTTTAGTTATTTCATCTCTGGAAGGATGCACTTTCTACATGTGTATTTTTGTGTTTTTATATCACGACTGTAACGGTACCTAGTATTAAGAGGATTAATTTACAATGCGATAGCCTCACATATTATGGTTTATTATTTAAGTTACAGACTTTCAGAGACTCTGGCAAACATTTATATCAATTAACTATACGCGCTACAACCTAGCTCGTCAGCCATAATGCGCGGGATTTTTGACAGTTCCTCGTGACGTCACGCGTAGAGACGTAGTTCTAATAGAGTTCGCTCGAATCGATATTTATCGGCTAACACTAGTTTGATACCTGCTCAAAATTCTGAATGAATGTCATGTGCTACTACAGACACGTCACCGTCTAAAAATGTTCACACGACATCAATGTCAAAATGTCTCAATATGAATAACATTCACTCTTCACCTGCCAGTATGTTGTCATCGGTGATACTTCTGCGAACCAAAATAGCTTTGCGGCCACCAAATCGTGTCATTGTTCAAATAAACTTGTAGTTTATGTTTCCCCAACTGCAAATATGAATTGGTGTTATAAGGGAGGGTAAACGACAGGACTTATATGGATGCTTTGCGATTTGAATGAGTGTCGCTCTGTCTTTTAGGCCATTTGCAAAAGAAAAATTGTATGTCATATTGGGGTGGATTACTTTATCTCTGAGAGAGGGGATGTATTGAAAAATATCTACTTTTTTAGTTTGGAGTGTTATTCAAGAAACTGAAAACCAGTCAATCAAAACTTATAACCGATCAAAACCACTTTTGACTCAAAAAATCAGACAGTGGGTAGGTAAGGTTATGTTAGAGCTGTGACCCTGTGGAGCGAGCGAAGCGAGCGGAGGTTGCATGCTTGTATGCGGGCAAGTTTTCTTGCTTGCTTGCTTGCTTAACCCTGTCTTATGAATTCTGACCGATAGTTTGAATTTTAAATCAGGCAAAATCACTTGTTACTGCAAAAACAGTGAAAACCACTTTGGACTGTTTTTTGCAGTCAAAAGTAGTTTTGACCGGTTATGAGTGTTGACTGTACCATATCGTCGGTCGAATCACGAAAAGGCGTAAATGTATTTTAACAACTTTGCAGGACAGCGAATTAAAGAAATCAACAGGGAATTGAATGGCCACAGAAAATTATTAATAATGTTTATTTACAATGTTAATGTTTGATTTCACAGGCAATTTAATCTTTTATAATTAGTTATTAGCAGATTTCTGGTAAGTTTATTAATTTATGAGATATTGTGCTTTTTTTAACTAAAGATCCACTTACGCCTATTCGTGGTGTAGCATTTTGTAATAATTGTCATTTGTGTCTATTTCCTTGAGGACCGCAATATCTCATGAGATATGAGAGCAATTAAAAATCAATTGTGTCTAAGAATTGGGGGTAGACAGGTATTGAACTAAATTGAAGCAAAGATTATGAATTAATATTATATTATAAAATCAAATAAATCAGTCTGAAAATCTCTCAAAGAAAATTTTAATCGAATAGAAGCTATACCTGATAGAAAGAAAATTTAATAGGTAGCTATTACGTCTCCAAATATTTTCAAAACATACTAATCATGTGGTCAAGATTTATAAAAGGGGACATGTTCTTGGTTGCCTATTATCGGCGTATCTCCAGTAGGTACACATTGACAAAAGGTCGTCATATTTTTCTTTGGTGACTCTTTTGTCGCTAGGACTTTTGTTGATGGGTTCAATTTGGTTGCTAAAATGATTAAAATTCAGTCGTTTTAACTATAACTGACCGATACTCTTTCTATAAGTGGCTTGATTTGAAAAATAAAGTTCCAGGTTTGCTCTTTACTACTCTGAATTCCATCATGTCAGTCCATTTTACAGGGTCACCTTTTTGATCATCTTGACGTAGCTGAAGGATCTTGATGCTATGTGAAAACTCTTTAAAATTTTAAAAATCGTTGTATTCTTTAACATTGTATGGAGTTCGGCGCGCAAGTCTCACAATCGGAACTAGCTGAGAAGGAACAAAAATGTTTCCTGCTTTGGACAAGGCGTAAGACAGCACTGTGTACAGAGTCTCCCTCACTCTGTCCATGGGATGGGCAAAAAAAATCGCAAGCTTATTAAAGTACAGAAGCATAGGAACCACTACTGAGTTTTTGTTTTGCCCCTGACAGCCATCACTAAAGAAGAAAACTTTCTTTACCCCTTGCATATCATAATGAGACAAAAAATAAAAAAGAGCTGTGCTTATTTCTAAAGCACCTCTTTTACTTATAGCCTCATGCCATGAATTGCATGTGCACTCCTTCGAATCCAGGTCGTTAATAGTAAAAATATAGCACTTTCGTTACTTTGAGGCAAGTATATAACCTGTTGAAGATCAAACGAAGCACAACGAACTGTGTTTGAACATTCGTTCTTACAATCTGCTTTTATTTTCCGTACTTCTTCTTTTTCAGATATATGACCCGTGTATTTCTCTTGCAGTTTTTCTTTTACTTCTGTTGTACCTTCTCTGTTAGTTGCACACAGGACACAGGCCACATTGATGTTTCTTAGGCCTGTGAATGGATAAATTAATTTCCTTGAAGATACTTCTGTACAAAGTAAAGGAAACTTTTGTTTCATACTCTTCTTTCGAGCTATATTTTCTACAATAGGTGGATTCAACTCTTGGGGATCTATTCAAATGTGCTGCCAGCCCTTTTTTTAGCATCCTCAGCTCGTACATAACCTTGTCTACCACCTCGTCGGTCCTTCTCAAACACGCCTGTAGTTTTAAGCTTATCCAAGGACAAATTTGTCAGTGATGGCTAATGTTTTTAAAAACATGTTATCGTTCAGGGGCAGATATAATTTTGAAGTGAACTGACGGTACGACTCTGATGCGGTGGTTCATCTTGCAACAGGATTTTTTTCTGTGAACCTAGCGATGAACTCCCTTTGTATCTCAAGTTTTCCAGTCCACTCATAATCCAGTAAAATATTTTCCCGATCTTCTTCTGTAAATAAGTAACAATAGTTTCCGTATTTCGCACAATATTCAGGATTACATATTGCGCCCACTTTTTTTGAAACTATTTTTTTTGTATATGGAGATCTCTTTACCCTGCTGTCGAAGATTTTTTGCCAGCTTAAATTTATTACATTTCTTCTATTTAGCTTGTGAATTTTCTCTTGGGGAACCATCTAACACAAAATCTTCAGGTTGTAAGTTATTGGTTTGAGATAAGCTTTGGTGAAACGAAGCAATATGAACGGAAAGGTGTGCTGAGCATAGTGGAAGATTACAGTTTAAGCAGTTGGAACTTATAAGGTTAAGGCAAGCAGGATATTCGCAAAATAATGATTGTTCTATATCAGAGTCACCATGTCTTAAAATACTAGGTGATTTTTTCAAATTCTCTAGCAATAAAGCAGTTTCATTTGATGCATTCAAAATATCCACCTCCATTTCTTCACAGTCAGTGAGAGGCTCTTCTAATTGTTCTTGGTTTTGGACATGATATTCTATTTGACTGTGGTTGGAGCGAGGTTGTTCAGTAGTAGTCCCAAAATGAATATCACACAAAAAGCAGTTACATTTTTCGCTCAACTTGTCGAAATGCAAGTTACAACACGTTCATTGTATAGATCACTAATGGGCGCAACTGAATCTTACCCGCGTTTGACGGAAAAAATATTATCATGAAGAGTCGTAAGTGCAGTCGCCTATTCGTGAAAAATAATTGAAGTACGAAAAAGTAGTTAGGTCTCTTCGAAATTATTAGTGACGTCTCATAGGACAGGTATTCAGATAAGTCCTTTCGTGACATAATAAAATGCATATTTTTCAATACCATGGTGCACAGAACTCAAAATCGCTATTTTGTTGGTTACGCCTTTTCGTGATTCGACCGACGATATATATTTATTTTCCAAGTTTTATCTATGTTCCGGTCATAGCTTTTAAACGGACTTCGATTGAGGTTTCTCAACTCTTTAAAAATTATATGGTGGTATAGGTATTTATCCATAATAGATAATATGGATTTACAAAAGGAAATTTGTTTTAGGTATAAATAAAATTATGACAGTGCTGAGAATCACAAACTATTATTCGAGCAAATTCAAGATTCTCAACTCTCTGGAACACAATCTTTTGATATAGGTCTACGAATAAGGAAATTCCTTATTCGTAGATATAGGTACACTCAAATTTGTTGAATATCTGTTTTTTATCCGAAGACAAATATTTCCATACCATTATTTACCTATAATGATAATAAGGATCTTACAAAGCAGTTAGAATTAGTCCAACACTAACATTTATCACCAATATCACAGTACGAGTCTGACAATAGACACTTTTTATGTGTTTCTCGCTCTGTGCCAAACAAAGGCGTTAAGTTATCATCATAGAAGGAGCGGAAAGCGGTTTACAAATATACACACGTTGGCCTTAAAATTGATATGTATGCTGTTTATGCTAGTACTAGTTCTAGTAGTAGTAGTTCCCGTTCCCGTGGGAATACGGGGGTAAAATATAGCCTATGTGTTATTCTGATGTATAAGCTACTAGCAGCGCCCCGCGATTTCACCCGCGTCATTCCCGTTCCCGTGGGAATACGGGGATGAAATATAGCTTATGTGTTATTCTGATGTATAAGAAATGTGACTGTAAAGTGTCATCAAAATCCGTTCGGTAGTTTTTGCGTGAAGGAGGAACAAACATCCATCCAGACATCCAGACATCCATCCATACAAACTTTCGAATTTATAATATTAGTAGGATAGTAGGATATATAATTGCTGTTGTTCATCAAAATCCGTCCAGAAGAAATTGCGTGAAAGAGGAACAAACATCAATACATACAAACTTTCGCGTTTATAATATTACTAGCGACCCACCCGGCTTCGCAAGGAGGCAATGCTCATACTAAAACCTTCCTCTTGAATCACTCTATCTATTAAAAAAAACCGCATCAAAATCCATTGCATAGTTTTAAAGATTTAAGCATATATAGGGATATAGGGACAGAGAAAGCGACTTTGTTTTATACTATAACTAGCGATCCGCCCCGGCTTCGCACGGGTGCAATGCTGAATTTTCTTTGCTATAAACCTTGCAGAGCCCGAGACCTTTCCAACGAATGCAAAACCGTGGAAATCGGTTCGTCCTACGAGTTATCAAGTTTAGGGATTTGAATATCTTTTATAGTCTCTCAAAAGTCTCAAACAACAAGTCTTGCTGTACACAAACATTTGTGAAGTATTGAGTACTTTCCGCCTGGAATTGGCCGAAAAATTTAATATTGTTTTATTGTGAACAATACATTGTCAATTACAATGTTGCCATAAAAAAGAAATAGTTTCATACCAAAATAAGTTGAAAACTTTTGTACGGGGATCCCCATTATTTCTATTATAGGTACAGTACAATTATTGGCATGTCAAACTTAAATATAAAAAAAATCATCGAACGCGTCTCCTCGAGGCGGCATAGTACCCAGCAAGCAGGCGGCATTACCACGCTGGATAGCAAGACTTAATCTTTGGGCCAAAAAGCCGCCCGCCCTGTGGTCACCAGAAGCCTCGACGAGACGCGCCGACAAGTCCTTAACTAGCCGCTTGGCCTCAGGACCCCAGGGTCCCATCGTCTCAAACCCGACTGGTGCGAATAAGTATCCTCCCTGTAGGTCCTGATACTTGTTTAATTTAAGAGTCTCGGCCCGCGCAGCGAACTGCACCCGCACAAACAGCAGTCTCCCTAACATGTGACTAGGGCATGGATACCGGTATACCGGTATATCGAAATACCGGTAAATTTTTTCGGTATTTTGATACCGGTATTTGAGGATGAAATACCGTTATTTCGGTATTTCGAGAAAAAGTGCTCTTTTTTTGCAAGGGTTTTTAAAGACCATGCAGAACGCTCGATGTCTATGGTTCATACTGCAGATGAGTTTTCATGACACGAATAACCACGATTATAGAAAAAAATCACTACAAAACTAACTGCGCAAAACACTGCATGCACATATTATACTAGCTATACACTTCTGCTCTAGCTGGTTTTTTATGATATTGCTTTTAGTTGTTAATGTTTTACCCACACCACAAGCGTTGATTCAGAAATGGCCTTTTCATCTGCAAGTGACATAATATGTAACAAAATAAGATCATCGCTCAACGACGCAAGTTTGAGCGCGTTGTGTTTCCTTCGTTCGATGTTCCAACAAACGCGATCTGCCTGATTGATGGCGTTGAGTTAATCTGCGCCTGCGCCTACATTTTGGTTTATTTTAAAATAATTACTTTCGATGATACCTTCATTTTCAATTTTATTTGGTTTTAATAATACGTTCGGCTATGGTTAAGAGAGATTTTCAAAATGTTTACTACAAGTTTTCTTATCATTAGAGTACAACTGATTTTAATAACTATTTCACCATTTACTTGCCCTTTTCCCATTATTTGGGGTCGGTGCAGTATGTTTTTTCCTTCCATTTAGATCTGTCATACGTCATATCTACATTCAATTCCATCTTGCACATAACATTGTTTACACAATCCACCCATCTTTTCTTTGGTCTACCCCTCTTTCGATAGCCTTCCACATTCATAACAAGCACTCGCCTTACAATATTACTCTCATCCCTCCTCATTATATATCCATACCAAGACAGACGATTACCTCTCAACTTTTCCATCACGGATGCTACTGTCAGACTTCCTCTTACGTATTCATTCCCAATGTTATCCATTCTGGTTAATCCACACATCCATCTCAACTTTCTGATCTCCGCTGCATGCAGTCTCCTTTCATCCTCCTTGTTAAGGGCCCAACATTCCGATCCATACATGACGACAGATCTTATCATGGCCTTTCATACTTTTCCCTTTAGTTTGAGGGGCATTCAGTCGCCATTTCATCCACCCTGAGTTAATACTGTGATTTTAATGCCTATTTGATTGTGATATTTGTGTCAATGAAACAATATACTTAAATATTTTTTGGATCAAATAACGTATTTTTTTTGGTATTCTTTAGGTATTACCTCTACTTTAATAACTCATTTTGTGGTTTCTAGGGAGTTGATAAATAGTTTGTGTTTCTCACATATATAGCATAGTTCTAATGATCATTTAAACAGTAACCAGCAGTATTTTAAAAAATACCGAAAAAATACCGAAATTTCGGTATACCGGTAATTGAAATTTCAATACCGGTATCAATACCGGTATGAAAATCATTCCGGTATTCCATGCCCTACATGTGACGGTGCCAGTGTGTCCACGCAGGTCACATCCCACGCAAGGAACCTACCTTCCCTCCACGCCACGTGAGAAGCTCCGTCAGGCCTCTTGCCATCGGAGCGAACGATTCCGTGTGGTTCCAACGTAGCCGGAATGTTCGCCGAGGCAAGAGCCCGCCGGAGAATATCGTTCAACGCAGCGTGGCGCGGGATGCGATGCGACCCGCACTTCTCCTGCAAGACAGCCCATGGTAACCCAATTCACCCACGCTCGCTTCCCCACACCTACATAGGTGCGGCTGGACAGTTTTAGTGCCAAGCCTTAACCCAACAATGAGGGAAAGACTGGTATTGTCCAATAAGGTACCGATTGCCGGCGATGGCAGGGCATTAAGCCAGTGTCCGGATTCTTCCTCAAAGACTGCCAACAGCCGGGCTCGATTGGAGGGGTCAGTGCTGGTGTTGAGCAAATTGCAATGAACTTTCCGGCAAAGAGGTTCATCCCACCCTTTTTGGGAGGACAAGACGATGGGAATTGGTTGATCCGGACATAAGCGGCACCATTCGTCTCGTGCCTCTGGTAGGTATTTGACCTCTGCAGATTCCAGGGCTGAAGACAAGATCCTGCCGAAGAGGTCCCGGCAGCCGTAAGCAGAAGAAAGAAAAGCCGGTAAGGCCACTTCTGCAACCTTCGTGATGCCTATACCCCCGAACCGCACAGGTAAAGAGGCCTGAGCCCATGCCTTATCGGTAAAGTAAACGTTCAGCACTTTAGAAAGTGTATCCGAGATACACGCATCCACGCTATCTAGCAGGGACCCAAACCTCCATAAGTGAGCACATCTCAACAGGTAAGTGAACTTTGGCACGAAGAGGCAGAACTTGATTAAGGTTAGTGCCATATGGGCGTTGATATGGCACAAGCGGTCCGAGGTTTCCCCGAATTTTTCCATCTGCCGACGCATAAAACTCGGAACCGACTCATCAAGCAAAGGCGCCCCCAACAGGTGCAGCGATTCACTTGTGGCAATTTGTATGCCGGGTGTTCAGTCGCACCCGCTGACTGCGGGATGTAGATTTCGCATTTTGCAAAGTTAAGTTCAAGACCGATGGAAGCGAAGCCGCCTATGAGGGCGCTGAGGTCGGCAAGGACAGTATCGGCGTCCCCACCCAGATTCCCGTCGTCCAGATACCAGACATTAAGGCAGGAGCGGAGAGAGGTGAAGTTGAAAACTTATTTATAAATATGACTAAACCATAAGTTTAATGTATAATGAATTCACATTTAGTCAACACCAAATCGCATCAGCACAAAATCGCTCCGCTCAGCATCAAGCTCGCTACCTAAGGCAGCATGAACCAATGACCTGAAGGTTAGAACCGCTAACTGTACAGCGATAGCTAAATCGTGCGTATGTTTTGACTAACTAATGTATGCTTAGTTTTTTAGCCAGCTATTGTAAGTTGCTAGCACGTAACGGATGTTCTTCACGGTCAGAGACGTACAATTTGTTTGACAAATACGACATATAAGAACCACGAATATTCATACAAAATATTTAGATGTAGCGATTTTAAAGTAGAGACAGCGCTGTTGAAAGTGTCCCTGTCTTTCATGAAGCCCGGTTTTGATTTCTAGTGAAGGCAAGTAGATACTTACCTACTGTAGTCCCCAGAAATAGTTCCATATGTAAATGTATATTTTTTACATGTAATTTTTTTAACATCCAAACCAAAAAGGTATGCCGCTGCTGCTGGTGTAAGAGTTGACCATTTTCAGAACTATATATTTTCATAACTACATATTTACTATTGTTAAAAAAAATGCACCCTGACTCTCTGAGTAAATCTATTTAAGTTAAGTTTTATACCTATACCTCGAGTATAAAATATATTGGCAACGGAATATTAAAATATGTCTATTTCGTTTGATATTCCGTTGATTATTTATTTATTTATGAGTTCCCTTCTACACATGTTTTACCCCGGACACTGATTGGGCTGGTTTTGAACTCAACAGTACCATACTATGAACTCATCTAGTAGGGAGCAATTCTTTTTCCCTTAACGATGGACTTTTTGTAGGTAGGTACGTAAAATAGGCGTTTGTTTGCTTTTTTTGCATAGCTACTTATTTGTTTGCTATAGGTAGTACCTAAACTTGGTTTTAATTATTACTCGGTCGTTTGATGGACAATAGGAGAGACAAATTATTTGTAAAACCCGTTTTATTGGTAACTTTAGTGATTCTATACTACTACAATCCAATACACACAAAATAGCTCTTATTGCTAAATGTGTTGAGGACTACCTAACTTATGATAAAATATAAACCCTTGTTATAGGTACTATAATATATTTTTCACAAAATAAGTAAAAATTTAATTTTTTGTCATGGTTTTTAACAATAACAAAAAAAATTATTTACGTGACGAATAAGTATGTAGATACAAGATTTGCGGAGCAAACACGACTGGTTATGTTTGCTTTTAAAAAACTAAGATAATCTACATTTTTATTTTAAAAGAATGAAGCTGGTGTACCTGTGTAGACTTGTAGAGCCAACCGAAAAGGAGGCAAATATTTAAAATATGTCAACAAAAGATAACAAATGATAAATTGTTGCCTTCTTTGCTTAACTAAGAAACGAAATCTTTATAATCAATCATACAAAGGCATTCATCTCTTGATCGTAAAGATCATAAAAATGCGAATAAAATTACACATCAAATTATTCCTGTGTGATCATCCCTTAATCTGGCCATTGATATCTGTAGTCGGGGAAGCAGATGGGTAATTGGTTTTATTTAATTTATAAATAGACAGAACCCAAACAAATCAGCGTGCGTGCCGGCAACCGCCCTTGAACTGAGCGCGGAGGCTCCGCAGGCTGCACGCCGAGGGGGCGGGGCCTGCCTGGCCAATCAGCGCCCCTTCACATTTTTCAGCCCCCGCCCGCATCGCCGGACGCTGCCCAAAAACAAAAGGATCAAAGTCGGCGAAACCTATCTCTTTCTTTGTGGGGCCAGCCAGCGGGCATCGATGAGAGGATAGATACACTGTCGCGCGGGCGCGAATCGATAAGCCCCCCTCCGTCCCCCGCTCCCCTCTGTTCCTCTGTGCCCCCCGCGTTCCCCCCACGCCGCTTGCCCCGCACCCCCGCGTCCGCCGGCCATTTGCACGGATGTTTACTATTATTATTTTATTGAACGGACGCTCCTAAGTGGCGAAATAAGAAATATTTGCAGAACAAAACGTGTGGGTGATGATAGCTTTCTGCTACAACAATCAAGAAATACGACAATTGACACTTTCATTTGGGCTTCAGTTTCACAAAAATAAACTTACACGTATTGGGTGTCCAACAGCTTAGGGCGGATGTGAATGTGGACTAGGTACGCTAATAGTTTCAAATTCAATAAAAATTTTGACAACCACTGAACTATTTTGTATGGAGCAATGAAAATTATATTTGTTACCTACCTACCTACTTCGCAACACATTTCAGCGAATTTTATTGTTGCAGGGGTAAATTCACAGTTGCTCTATTTGTTTGGACACTCTTTATAGTAGGTACCTATGGCTAAAGAAAGTTTTTGCTTTTTGTGACTTTCATAGTTCAAGCACATTCATCCACCGAGAAATTAAATGTAACTTTTAACAATTGTACTTAGTCATTATAATTATATTGAATTACTGTTATGTATGTACGCTTCAGTATCTACTTATTAATCTTTTATTTTGCTTAGGAGTATATACCAACTTGGGACTAAGTAGGTATACTATCGGGAAACGTTAAGCCTGAAAGGTCAAGATTTTACCATCCCGCCCTAAAATGGTGTAAACGACAGTTACACCGTTTTGTAAATTCTGTTGTTTTCATCGAAAATATATACCTAGACCTACTTGGATACTCTATATACTAAAAGTATATCTCAAGGCAATTGAGCGTTATTATATATACATGGCCATGTAGGAAAACATTGCTGCATGCAAAAATGACCCTTAGGTGTATCAGACGGAACGTTTGTCGATAGTACCTACCTAAGTATTTTATTAACCTTTTACCTAGATTAATTTATTCATGTTATACGAGCGCGCTCGGACCGAGTCTCTTTTTGGTCGCTAATTCTGTATTGTAAACACGTGATCGGAGTGTATTCTTAAGCCGGTATGCCACGCAGTGAACGGGATCGAAAAATGATTTCTTTCTCTATCTCTTGAACTTGTCTCTCCTTTCTGGTAAAAGGCGACACTCGGTGCTCGATTTTGTTATTTATATTGTGCTGTATCTATGTAGGGTTACATCATGTCTAGCTAAAAAGGCATTGTCTACTTTGTAGCATATTTTTTGTCAAATTAAGATTTATTCTATCTTGTGGTGTCTTAGGGGGTACAGTAGAGGACTCTAGCTTCTCTGATATACCTATTGACTTTTGGTTCAAATTAAGGGTATGTGAATGGTTTTAGGTACCCATGGGGTTGGAGGGTTCAGTCAAACAGCCCCGACATAATGGATCCTTTGCAGAATGGTGTCGGATTCTATATTGTTTTATTATTATAACGCTATTTAATTGTAAAAAAGAAATACATTTTTAGTGATTTGGTATATCAGCTACCTACTCTTAATAAAAGAATGTTTTCTAGTAATTTTCATACAGTCAACTACTATACTAAATTCTAAAATAACTTGTAGGTAGGTATATACCCCATGTTTCACAAAGTCTATCAATTTCTCTATATATTAGTAAAACATTTTCTGACCTGTAGGTAAAATGAAGTCGTTATTATCATTATCTCTTGTTAGAGCAATAACAACAGACTTGTTAAACATGTCTCAGCCAACCCAGACTGCTCACCTAGTTAAGTTTGTAGTTTTCACCATATATTAGTCCTATTGCTGGCTATCGTTTTAATTGATATGTGCTTTTTTTCTTTTGTTTTGTTCTCTAACAATTTTCTGATCTCAAACAATCTTAATTATAAGTACCCACCTACGTACAAGTTAGTTTTGACAGCTATATGCGGAGACTTGTCGTCAACAACTAGACTACATAGTTTTCAAATTTATTGTCATAAAATTACTTAGTCTGTAAGTCTTCCTACAAATAATAAAATAAAATAAACGTGCTGGTCACATGTCCCTGGAAAAGCCGACCAGATCATCAATATAAATTAAATAACAAGACAACGAGTCTAACGTTGTTTCGAAGTAACCTAATTTTGTAGAGTTTCAGAATAAAAAGTCTTCAGGTCTGTAGGACAGTGTGTTTCAACATATGGGGAACGCAGTCTTGCTCAGGAGGTCGTGGTTTCTAAATAAAAGGCAATGGTTATACTCAGGTTGTACGTTTCCTCGTGGAACAATCCATTAATTCTTTCTTTTACTTATACCTAGTTAGGTACTTCAGTCTGCTAATTTACAATCATATTTTTTTCAAAGCATGTTTCCATTTGCCGCCACTAACTTTCAAAGTGCACTTGATTTCGCTATTAGGAACTAAAATCACAAAGAAATACGAAATCAATGACATACTTAGTTTCACTATTGTCCTGGGGGGTTGCCAGATTCATTTTACTTAAAAATCAGTCATGTGGTTAAAGAGCCCGCATCTCTTCCGTGAGGCCTGGGTTCGATTCCTGGCAAGGTCATGTACCAACGAGTTTTTCAAAAACTTACGTAGGTAGGTACATATTTATCACTATCACGACGGTGAAGGAAAAACATCTTGAGAAAACCCGCAGGTCCCAGAATTAATTCTGAACATAATCTGATGCACTTACTCACTAACACATCACAAAATCTTCGACACTTTACCTACACGTTGTTTCTTTTTTTTCGGCGGTTACCTAGGTGTTGGTTAGTTCCTTAATCTAAGGTTTATACCTAGGATACATTTTTGCACATTTTTATTGTAAACGCTACAACGTAATCGTAGGAAGGAAAGGATGAAGAAAATCTACTCTTATTTATTATCCCATAAGTGTGCAAAGTATATTAGAAATAAATTTAATTGTTTTTAAATTACTGTAAAGTACCTAGGAGATAGCACTAAAAGTAGAGTTAGGTAATTTCAAACACTTTTCAAAATAAATATTAAAATTTAAAAATACTTTGGTACACGTCATAAACAATGTTTATGTAGGTATAAAATGTATCTTAATAGAGTAGGTACCTACTTATCTCTCATAACATGAGGCAACGGGTCCTTTACTGTCTTTTTTATTCATATATCATTATGATACAATACTTAATAAATACTTTTTCATATCTCATACTCGGAAAGTAGTGTATGTTTGATCTGAGTACTGGGTCGGAAGCGATGATTCCCACCACAGAGAGATTCAGGGCTGTGATTCCCGCCCTCGGTCGGGAAAGACTCATAGTAATTGCTTCCGGCCTTAGGGCGGGAATGAATTAAAAAAAATGTACTACATTTTTGGCAGACGTTTAAAGAAAAAGTTTCTCTAGGAAAGAGTATGACTTTCTTCCAACCTCTTTGGGTACTTAGGGATACGAAACTTTTTACATCAATTAGAATAAGAAAAAAAAGGTGCGGCCTTGTGAGTGTAGGTATAAACAACAGAAAATAGCCCGCGCGCGGGGCGGTACGCGGTCCATATTTAAAATTAAAAAAAGAGTAATAATTTAGTAAGCTGTTCCGAAATTCAAAATCTTGTTTTTCATCGACACTAATAACCACAGAACACTATTACTCGGCTAAAAGTACATATTATTATAAAGAGGAAGGATTTGTAAGTATATTATTTTTGTAATGTTATTTAGATTAGGTACTCTATGATGTAGTCAAAGACGTTTAAAGAAAAATTTTCTCTCTCCTATAGACTGCTAATGTTCTTAAAACACTATGGAAACCGCTTCAACCAAAAATCGGGGAGCGGGGGGCGAAGTATGAGATGACGTACTAAATGTCAATCAATTTACCAATAGTATTTAAAGGACAATTTGCGCTCGGCCAATCAGAAAGCTCACGTATTATTTTACTTTTGAATTTGCTCCAATAGTGACGGACTAGTGAAGTAATCATATACCACACAATCGATATCGATAAATGCTGCAACCTGTACTATAATTTCATTTGATTTAAAAAAAAATCAAATTTGAATTATAAATATAAATTATCTCATTATTTTACTTCCTTCTTTAAAAAAAATCCTTCTTTACTATAATATAAATGCAAAAGTAACTCTGGCTGTCTGTCTGTAACATTTTTACGGCTAAGCCAATGAACCGATGTCGATGAAAGGTAGGAATATAGGCTGCACCCTGAGGAAGGATATAAGTTTTATTTCATTTTGCAAAGCGGATGAAGTTGTGAGCAAAAGCTAGTATCTCAAGAAGCTTTTTAGACTTCAGGTAAATGTTATTCTATTTTTAAATTCTAAATGAATAGTATGATTCGATGTTTAGAACACAAAATTTTTTTTGAGGTTGGGATCTCTTGGAAATCTGAAAATCATTTCGAAAAAATATTGCAAATTTTATCGACATAAAATTATTCTATCGATATTGTATATTTTTTGCCAAGCACTAAGGAAATGTTTATAAATAAAAATACAATTATTTAAATATATTTTTTGTGGTGTAGTCTGAACAGGAAAATACTAACAGGTGATAGGTAACGCCTGTTTTGGATTTCCGTGAATTTACTGTGGAGTTTCCGCACCAAACAACTACGCAAGCGGGCATATTTTTGTCAAAACCGAGAGCTTGTTTCGATCTGACTTCCAATATGGCAATGTGTTGTCAAACCAGCGGCCACGTGAAAATACGGTCTGTCAACCGAATGTTGGCGAGGATTTACTAGGGCGAGATTTCCTACATTGGCACTCTATAGGAAAGAGAATGATTTTCTTCCAACCTCTTTGGATGTAGTATTCAAAAAGACGTATAAAAGAAAACGTTTCTCTTTCTTCCAACCTCTTTGGTTGTATTGTTGACAATTTTGTATTTTTTTGTAGGTAGGTATTACTTATTGCGTTTTTGCATGTTTGATTTTTTGTAAAATTGTAATTTTTTTTGTTTACTTTCCTTGAATTCGAAATAAAAAGTAGAGTGTTTAACACGGGTGGAAGTTATCAATTCCTACTCAGACTATATCCGCCCTCGCTGCGCTCAGGCGTCTAAATACCTCGTATGGGAATTGATTCCTTCCGACCCTTGTATAACAATCTACTATTAAAGTTTACCTTACGTAAATAGTAAGATTGAGTGAGTGTTTTTATTATACCTAATACTAGCAAGCACTAGCACCCGATAGTCGCGCAGCCTGTTTTCCCCGCTCGCTCTCGTGGGAGTTTCAAAACCCTTTGCCTACATCTTACTTAAAGCAAAAATAACTTTAACTCTAATAGTAAAGACCTGAAAGACAGACGGACATGACAAATCTCGATGAGTTTCTTTGATGTTTCTTTGTTTTGAGTACGATAGGTATCCTAACCTAACCTAAAAATCCTAATCTATCTAAGTAGTATTCTATATAGATACCTAAACTAAATTGCTACGATTGGAGCCCTACACTAACGGATCATTTTCATGGTCATAGATCTATGCCCATATCGTAATAAAGCTCGAAGGACTAAAACAAAAGTTTTCATTGCTTGAAGGAAATTTTCACTTGAATTTATTGAAACCCGATGGAAGCATAGATACGAGTCGAGCTTGGTTTTCCGGTGTTGGACCTAATACGAAATTAAATAAAGCGCACTCTATATGAACTATATTAAAACTTTGGTTTGAACTTCTCCCTCGGAGACCTTTCTTTACTAAATAGCACAGCGACGTCTAGCTGAAAATTGCGGTACTAATCAACTAGACGGTGTAGTGCCATCTACCGACTATTTTATGAACTACAATCATGCAGTTAACCTTTAACATGATCACTTTGTTTCCTACTATTTCGATCTCACAGGTGGCGCTACTTTAAGTTTAACGCACTTTTAACATATTTTCTGAAGAAATTTGAATAAACACGTTTATTTTGCAAAAATACTGGAAATATATATTTTTATAGGACTCATGTTTTAAAATAATTGTAAAATTTTGACATTATAATACAGTTTTCTTTACTGCGTAATAGCCTGCTTTACCGACAGAGCAATTTCCGGTTGCCGCTCGACGACATCACGCACACGCAAAAGCGGGTTTGCAGCCAACTTCACTTTATAAATGTTCGATCTCTTTCAACTACGTCGAGGCTTGTTCATTTTGGGATTACGCTTTTCGGTAATTATTGTTTTGCTCATTGCATACTGTGTCGTTTTGAATTTTCTTATTTGCAATCTAGTTATAGGTGAGTGCGGCGCAAAGTGACAGTTGTGACTGAAATCAGATCAAAAAATTGGCGCGGTGGATTCTGTCAACATAGCTAATAAAAGTATCCAGCAGACGCAGTGGTTTTTATGCACGTGTAATCTGAATAAAACCGTGATATTTCGTTTTCAGACATGGCTTTGAGTGTTGCACTACCTCTATCGGGATTGGAGACGGAGAATTTTAACTCGTTCAGCTCGTTCGGGCATATAATAGACATAGCGGGGCTTTCGCAGTCACAGACCAGCCCGAGTCCGTCTGTCTCCAGTGAATCTAGCGGTATCGGGTCGCTGGGTTCTCTCAAGTCGGAGTCAGTCAACAGTGACTCCCTCCCGTCTAGTCCTCAGACCACAGAAAAGGTGAGATACCGATTTTATTTGCGCTATTTGTTTGCGTTCGTCCTGGCCTTGACCTCGCTATTTTCATAATATTCCGTAATGGCGAATGTCTTACGCTATCAATGTTGTGTACTTTATTGGCGTTTGATAATGGAAAGATCGCATTTTATGTATGTAGTTTTTTTTTTTTTTTTTCATTGTACCATGGTAACATTTCTGAAACGTAATTTTGTACAGTATTATCTCATAAAGGACATACATACTTGGCTTTTTGAAACCAAAACCGTGCAGCTCTGCTGATACGCATTTATTAAATAAACGTTATTTATCATAATATGACAAGACCAAAAATATTCATTGTATTACTTCCTATTTTCAGAAGCTTTTTGAGCATGTTGTGCTGCCTCAGCCACGTCCTAAAGAAAAATCACTTGATGATACTAAAATCACATATGAGGGTCGTGACATCCTCAACTTGATGGCTAATCTCAACGATCCTCGATGGAGCTACCGTGCTACGGTGTTGCCGCCTAACAACCCAGCGCTGTTCTTTGCCAACCGCTCCCAGTACCACCGCCTGGGGCCATATGGAACTCGCACACAGTACGTAAAGGACACATGTCGCTTATGCGGCTTCTCCTGGGTTGTTGCTGCCACAGATTGACGTGACAATGTGTCAGCATAAACTCTGAACAAACGAAAATTGAGAGGGTATAACTGGGACACATCAGGGTGCATATCAACTACTCTTACTCAAATTGTCACAAGTGATGCATGCATCACTATTATTTGCATATGAGCCAGTGATTTTGAAGAACTGATTTTATTTTTATAGCTTCAATGAATTTGTGACTACTCTATTTTAATAAGTTTCATCCTCCCTGTTAAATTATTTAATCTTAAAAAAAATTTAAGCTTATAGCTTGCCTTGCCTTTCACCCAAAAACGATTGTATATATTGCTAAATTATCTATTTTTACATAATGATCTGAAATTTCCGAATTCACTTGGCTGTGTGACATCTTCCTATAGCATAATAGAGTTAGCTTGTATGCCTTCTGCTGTGACCCAGTTTTACAGATGACTGTGGAATATGTATGTCTATCGTCGCGCGCATTCGTAGAGTTACATTTTAAACGTGACTTAATACTGTGATCTTAATTTAAACAAGGCAATTTTTGACAAATTCTGTGAATGGAACGCGCGACGATACATGTCTTTCGTTTTTGTTTTTAACTTATTTGTGTGTGATTGATAAGATAATATTAGGCTTATAATGGCAATAAGCAATGCCTCACCTGTCACCAAATGCAGACTTGGTCCAAATCAGCATTTCTTGGTCTTATTCTAAAAGAACAAAGATTTGATTTAGAAAATCATTATTCCGATTGCACTGATTCCTTTAATTAAAGACCATTAAAATATTAAAAGTAATACACTTAGTTCCTCTTAGAAATATTGATTGTTATTATCCAAAGAATCTTATTTTAATGTGCATATATATTAGGATAAAATACAATGGGTTAAAATGCATCCTTTGGATTTTATGTCCAGTTACTTTTAAAGCAATATTTAAATTATGGACAATTACTTATATTGTATTAATACTACCCACCATTACATCGTAATAGTTATTATTTAAATATTGTTTTATAATATTATAATACTTATTCTTTAGTCTGTAGCAATAATAATTTAGATATATTCCACAGTCATTTATCAATAGGATCGTCATTGTTTAACCAAAAGGCTGCTTCTCGGATGTTATTTAAATTTACGATTTTGACGAGATAGGCACGAATTTAAAGCCAAGCTGTAGGTTAATTTTAAGGTCTAAATATGATTGTTGGATTTACCGTCCGAACAGAACATAATAATAGTGATGACGTATTATCTAGCTAGAGGATACAATCTTGACACAATGCCCAAAAATTAACTTCCTCAAACTTGACTTGATGAAAGCATGAACAACTCATTTAATTATACTACGAGCCCATACAAAATATAGTCAAAATGGGTCATCAGTGCATATCATCACAAATTAATGCAGTGATTAGATATTCTAAGGTATTAGTAGGTGTTACAGACCGTTTTAAAACGTTTGAGTCATTGATATGCCCAGAAACTGGGTTTCTAGTGAAATTATAGTAAGTGTCGTTAACAGACTGGCAATATCTCTATGTATGTGCATATATAAATGTAATATTCGTGGTCTCTTAATTTAGTCAAGATATTTAATAGTGTGAGTCTCTTCAATTACACGTAAGTAATGTATAACATACTAACTATAAATCAATGATACTGTCCTTCTGTGCAACTTTAGTTCTGCTATGTTGTGATCAGCTTTAAATTGGAACTGGAGTATTTGTACACAATAATATTGACAGATTTCCCACAAAGTTATTTTTTATAAAAAAAATGTTGATATGAGACAATACAGATGTAGTTTTCAAAATTTTCTTTCTCAAGTTATGGAATTCGCTTAAAGGTTTGGCATATTCTTTGGAAGGGACCAACATCCACGCATAGACAAAATTTATTTACAACTAAAATTTACTTCCAAAATGAGTGTTTATCATGATCAATTTTTGTTGCATTTTATCTTATCTTTAGTCATTGCCAAGTCTTCTGTTTGTCTGTAATCAACTTACTGGGCTATGAACACAATTTAATTGAATAGTTGAATTTTTACAAAAATATTATTTATGTATTTATGATTCAGTGGGTCATTGACTGAACATATAGCATGGATCTCAGAATGCAGCTAACAGTGATACTTGAATGCCTCTGACCAGAAGATGCCAGAAGACACTTCTAAATGCTCTTATAATAATCAATAAAGTTAGAAGTGCCTATAAAGTGTGCTATATCCTCAGTCACACATTCTCACAAAATGGTTGTTATTGGTTATTTAAAATCAAATGTTGCATTCAGATTATTTTTAGTTAACTAAGTTGTAATGTTATGACAAGCTGCAATCGAATGTAGTTCAAAGAAAGTATTTGGAGCGATACGCACAGTTGTATAGACTAGCTCTTGTTGTGAATGTCTCCTAATTTAGTGATTCCCCAGAGGGTCCGGCTCGCCACCAGCCCGGAGGCCGAGGTGCGATGCAATATTTGCATTCCAGTTTTGTTTAAGTTAGCAGCCGAGCGTAGTAGTTAAAAATGTTTATTTAAATCCACATTGCCAAATATTTTGGTTGTTGTGCTATTATTTATTTACAAAATTATCAAAAAATATCAATTAGTACCTTCCATTAATAAGTGTCTTCAAGTGATTTTACAATGTTTAAATCATTTCAATTTTATGCATTTTATTTTTGTTTAGTCAAATCATATACATGATATTATACATATTATTATATGTTTTATTATATCTATTGTTCATTCGTATTTATGATAAATATTTTTTCTCATGAACTGTAGTCAAATGACAGTATTTTTATAACGAAAATTGTATAAGGATGAGGGTCTTTTGCCTAGACGATTGCGCACGCGCTGCGGCGTCATGTGGCGTCTTCAGCGCGGACGCAAGCGCCCAGCGTGTATTACGTATATCTGATAAGCATTATGTAGGTTTAGCGAAATAGATTAACTCGGAGACAAACTCCAAGTACCAAAACTTATTGGTTCAATGTTGTTCTCGTATTATGGTGATATAGTGCGTCCACGTGACGCAGAGCTCAATATTTTAGTAACCCTTAAGAAAATTAATACCTCTTTTGAAAAGAATATAATTAATATATATGATATAGTATATCCAATCGATAATCACATATTATGTATTTCCCTGTTTATTTTGATGTGATATCATAAATGACTGATCTGAATTTAGTTTTTAAGTTGGTTATTGATATGCAGTGCTATTTCGAGAGTGTAATTAAGATTTAATATTTGAAAGTGCCAATGCTCGTAATTTAATCTATATGACTGTTCCTTTATCGTTGCTGTTTGGGAGAGCTCGGCTCTCATTGACTTCACGTCAGTATAAGCAATCTACCTTCTTAACACTTAAGTTTCAATTGTTACTTTATGAAATCACGTAACGTGCACAATCTCAGTAATGCTTGCAATATTATGTGTAACAATAACAAGTATAATTCCTCACTATAATTTAATCCAGCGTAATGTTAAGAGTACAATATGAGATGATGTTATATCATTCTAGTATCAAAATTAGCCGAAGATGTTAATATTATTATTAGTTAGGTAAAATTTTAACATAGCTTCGTATAATTGGGATGTTTTAGTATTTAGTAGTGTATAATTATGGCGTAGTGGCAAGCAACTGTCTCGTGAGTGAAGTAATGTTAGTGGCAATAATACTCGATGTAAGTTCCAAGCCAAGAGACTTGTACAGGGTCGCCGGCTCACCGCGGGCGCCGCAATGCCCGCCAGCGCGGCGCACACTACTGAACGATAGACACTAGGCGTTTATTTGTTGTAATTATAATAATAGCCGTAGGTATTTTATCGTACTTAATAATTATTCTTGCGATGCCTTAATTCTGGTTGTCAATTAGACATGTCTCTGCCTAGAGTGTTATCATTGTTTTTATTTATTTTAATTTTTGCTGTTCCGGCTTTCTCCGTGAACTTCCAGTCCAGGCTGTTCTTTTGAAATAATTTTGAGGTCGATTTATTTTTACCTAAGTGTTCTTATTAAATGTTACCAAAATGTTTTTAATAAAATATTTTTATATGTATAAAAGTTGTTTCAATTAATAGTAAAAACCTATAAAGTGACTAAAATTAATCAATTTAAGAGACAACGTAACATCATTATCTTTTTAATATCATTTGAAATTTATCGATGTTTGTGGGTGACAAATTGTAAATACAATTAAAAAAAATGAAAATTATATGTACATAATTCTAACAAAAATAGTCTTGTATTTACTCTGCCTCCTGATACGATTTTGTTTAATAATATCACGTTTTCTTAAATCTGGGCGAATGCCATTCAGAAATCACCGATACGTATTCTACTTATATGCAGACATGTTTACATGTAGGTAGGACAAAGTGAAAATATTTTTTTATGTAGAAACTTCAAATTCATCTTATCTTGAATACCTACGTATCTTACCTACCTACCAACATTTTTATTTTAAAAGATCATAAAAAACTTAACAGTTTTATGTGACGTAAGTTAGTACTTTTATCAATTATTATTACTATGACTTCGGTCTGAATGACATTATAGTAACTTTTATTTTAAATCGTGGTGATACATCAATAATAGGTGGGTACAATAATATTTTCAATTATTCACATCATTACATTTTATTGTGTGTATTATTAATTATAGCTGGTTATAGGTACAAAACGTGTAACTATTTTTTTTTATAAATCGGTATCAAATATTTTGTCATAAATCAGTAAATACGATGTTATTATGTCAAACCTTATCCCCAGAGGGTGGGCAGAGGTATTGCATTCCTGCAAGTATTTTCCTTTGTTTCGGGAGGCACGTTAAATTGTTGGTTCCGGTTTTCGTTGTGTTTGTGGAAGTCGTTAAGCCATGTCGGATACCCTTAGATGGCTTGAAAAATTCAGACTGATAAGTGGCCATTAGCTTAAACCATCTCCCAAACCGCGGTGGGCTCGCGTGAAAGATTATAGCCCATACTATATATTTTTTTAACTGTGTGTGATAGGTAGGTACCTATAAGTGGTGAGCCTATTCTGGATTGAGCTGCTGACTGCTGTTAATTTGTCACACTTGCCTCAGTAGTTTTAGAACCAATTCTGAGGCCTACTGGTTTTCCGCGCAATTATTTTTGTTACCGTCGAGCTATAAAATCCGTACTTACACACGATTGTTTTTTATAAACTTACATTCTCACTAGAAAGCAAACCTGGGCTTTTATCGCTGTTACAATGTCAGGCTAGGTAAAATACAATGCTAGTATAGTAGCATAAAGGATAGTATTCTAATATCTGTGATATAATAACATAATAGCACAGTTTAACAATCATAGAGTAGGTACATACTTTAATGTCTATTAGAACTACGAACATAGTAAGTAATAGAAGATTCTTTTAGAAAGATCTACTCAAATAAAAAGTTACTACACGTACATAGATAGGTACCTAATAAGTTAAATAGAAAGATGAAAGAACATTATATTAATAACTAGCGACCCGCCCCGACTTCGCACGGGTGCAATGCTTATACTAAAACCTTCCTCTTGAATCACTCTATCTATTAAAAAAAAAAATACGTGTGGCACTCGGGGACTGCCGCGGTAAAGCTATTGCATAGCATTTTGTATCAACAAGACTGCCGAAAGAAACGGGTTGTTCCCAGTCCGCCGATCGGAACTCCGATTGGTAGGGACGAGTGGGAATATTTTTTCCCACTGCTCCGATTGTTTTTATGTTGTTTCAATAACCCCTTTTTTCGCCAAAAGTACAGTCACCAATAAAATAAAAATACTTATTTCTTTAAAGGTATGTAATATTATAATATTAAGGCTATTTATAAGTTAAGATGTCGTGATTCCCTAAGAGAACTGTTCAAAGAAATTAATATTTTAACAATGCCTTGTCAGTACATTTATGAAAACATTATACATGCGCGGAAAAACATATTACTTTGTACTAAAACTGTGACAGGCATAGGAAATTGTAATCTTAGGAATAAAAATAAATTAGAGCGACCTCAGTCACGATTGTAAAATTTATAATTCCTTTGTGGGGCTTTGCACACCTGAAACTGTGTTCGAAACTCATGTTAAAAATGTACTTTGTAAAATGGCGTATTACAAACTAGATGACTATATAAATGACAATGATGCTTGGAACAGATTTCCTCCAGCACAGCGCAATGCGATGGCAAAAAATAACGAAATTATGTAACCCAATTTAGTATTAAGTAACAATTGATTAAAAGAATATTGTGTTAAAGAGATTCTTGCCCCGTTTCTCCTCCTCAACCATACATGCTGAAGTGGTGGAGTTGAATTGACGTTCAATAAGTGGACTTGTAAGTTCCTACTTTGATTATAACATTTTGACTAAGACTAAACCTTGAATTATTGTATTATGAATAAAATTATTGTATTCAAAAATCAATTAAAAGCTTTTCTAATAAATAAGAGTTATTATGGTTATTATAATATTAAAGAATTCTTTGAAGATAAATTGTAAAATATAAAGTTGACTGTCTTGGTTGGTCTGACTATTTCATTTCATTTGATTCGATTCGATTCGATTCGATTCGATTCGACTCGACTCGACTCGACTCGACTCGACTCCGACTCCGACTCCGACTCCGACTCGACTTTCGACTTTCGACTTTCGACTTTCGACTTTCGACTTCCGACTTTCGACTTTCGACTTCGACTTCGACTTACTTTACTTTACTTTACTTCACTTTATTTTATTTTATACAATGCACGGCCTTTAAGCCACACCTCCGTGCCCGTCGGAGTGGGGAGAGCGTGAGGTTTTTTCGTTACGGAATTTCTGGATTCGGTCCCCGCGCTCAAGGCCCGCGATAGAAGCTATGCAATAGCTTAAAACCGCATCAAAATCCGTTGCGTAGTTTTAAAGATTTAAGCATACAAACGGATATAGGGACAGAAAAAGCGACTTTGTTTTATACTATGTAGTCAAAGATATTTTAATATCTTTGTTTGTATGTAGGTAGTGATATTAGGTATGAAGGTATGTAATTATTGTAAATGTTTGTGTTGTCGTGTCGAAATGAAATGTAGGTATTTCCTGGAATTTAATACACCTGCCTACTTATTATTCGTATTTTTTATTTATTTATTTTTGATAACAACAAATAAATCATTTCAGTAAAGTTTTTATTTTGTTTTGACAGATACTTTTGTTATTCCATTTTGAAAGCGTATGAAACCTGCCATCTATGAATTCAAAACGTAGACATAATCTGCTGTGTGACGCCATCTAGTAAAATTCTTATGAAGCTTTATGGAAAGGATAGAACGCCCAAGCACGTAGAGTAGAACATAGGTACGCGTACGTACAACAGATGGCGTTCATGTAACAAAATAACCACGAAGTCTGTAACCGATCGAAAAATATATTAATTTATTTTATTATAGGGAGACCTACAGCTATAACAATAATAATGAGAAATGAATTGAGAGAGACATCATATGCAACAAAAAGAAACAGTTAAATATGATATGTAAATTTCGACATGCATTTTATGATTTTATTGTTCATAATATACCTATTTTCTATTTGCGATTTCCGAACATTAGAATAAATGGATGGAATTTAGCAGTGATAGACCGAACGGTTAAAGAGCCGGCCGAAAATCACTGAGGCTCGGGTTCGAATCCTGGCATGTACCAATGAGTTTTTCAAAAACTTACGTACATATTTATCACTAGCTCGACGGTGAAGGAAAACATCGTGAGGAAACAAGCAGGTCTCAGAATTAATTCTGAGACATGTGTAAACAGACCAGCAGACGTATTCACGGAGACTCGATACCTTTCCGTTCGATTCAGATCGAGTGAAAAATTTTCCGAAGTCGAATCCATCGACTTCGGAACTTTATTCTAGGCGTTTCTGACAGCCACGGAAATTTTTCCGAATCTTTATGTCACATATGACATTAGTTTTCGATACCAACATCAGCCCATCTCGAAAGTTTTCGACACCAACATCAGCCCATCTCGACAGTTTTCGACACCAACATCAGCCCATCTCGAAAGTGTTTGACAGATTTTCCGATATCGAATACCTATCGAAGCTCCGTGAATACGCCTGCCGGTCCGGCGATGGACTCACCACCTATCACGTTTAGGGGTCCAATATATCTCGTGAAATGTGGGTATATCCAGTAATGTAATACCTCTGCCTACCCCCTCGGGGATAAATAAAGGCGTGAGATTATATTATTATTACAATAAATATTACGTTGTTTATTTGTCATTATCGCGACATAAGTAGGTAGTAAAAGAACTTTTTTATAAAAGCGCACTGTGTCGACCACCGAACACTGTAGCGGAGGTTTTATATAGGTAAGTTACTCTACGGCGGAGGTCTCGACTGGAAAACAAGAGGAGTAGGTACATAAGATCAATGTAACAAGAAAAAAAACACACCAAAGCAAAAATTAGATTCCACCATGAAACATATATCTAGGTACTACAAAGAGATTGAAATATAATAGATAGAACATAGAGGGGACAAAGCGAGGAAAATCTCCCTCCATAGAATACGGAAGAAAAAGGAAAGAGACAAACCGTAGATTGAAGATGTAAAAACCAACTAATTTGAACCTTATGAACGTGCTTATCTGTTACTTTTATCCAATATCCATGTCCTTGTTACCAAAGATCTTGTTACATTGTCGGTAAAATTGCTGGACACGCCTTAGTTGACAAAAAAAAATTTATTTTGACAGAACTAAATATCTCTCATCTCTTTTCTTTTCTTAGGAGAAAGAAAAAAACAGGACTAAACTAAAATAAGTTAAGTTGCTGTAAAGCAGAATCGAACCCATTGACTATAGATACAGTTATAAATTTTGCTATAGCTTCGCCATCTATAGAGAAAACGAGAACTAGGTACTTAGTTTTTTTTATTTTTAAAAACCCCTCATTATGTTATTGCAACGACAAGAAAGAAAATTTAATTTGGAACAAAATCCTGATAATAAAAACCTAGTTGTGTTCGTCACAGACAGCTCATCTCGGATCCAAGGCAAAGAATAGATAAGGAATAGTAGCTATACTAACCAAAGACGTATAATAAAAGAAAAAGTTTCTCTCTCCAATGATTTTCTTTCACCCTCTTTGATACTAACGTATCCAAAGATCCCCATCATACTTGTAAGGAAAACTCTTTGAGCCTGAAAAAAACGGTACCTAGCTGGTTTCGCAGCATAACTGGCATGCGGTTGCCCCTAGGCTTAGATCGCCAATACATTTATATTAGTGGGGAAAAAAGTCAAGTAGCTACCGAGGTAGGCACCTACTTAGGTACCTACTTTATTTAGGTATATTGTTTATCAAGAAGATTGAAGTTATAATTACTGATTTTGAGCATAGATTGTTAACTTATTTTTTACAAAAACAATAAACCTACATAGGTAGGTAGTTACCTACCTACCTAAGTACTTTGTTTGTTCAAAACTTGACTGCTTCGTCACACTTTTTTGAGTCAATTTGTCCTCTTCAATTCTAAATCACTCTAACTGCGAATAATATATCCCAACTCCCTTACCTACCCAACATTATTCGCGACAAAATACATTTTCAGCAACTACATTGTTCGAAATCATAATGGAATATAGTCTGAATTGTTTTTTACGCGCCGTAATAACTGCGGCAATGATGTTTTTGTTTGGAATATCCACTTTTGTGTCGGTATAATGGTGTTCATTCAGACGGGAGCGACTGAAAGTGTCGCTTTTATCAGTGGCACAATGGACGGGAATCAAAGAAATTACGAATTCCGCCAACCGCTCTGCTGTTCTACACTGTAAAATAAAGACGCGATCGAAATGCCATTGTTTGATATTTTTATTGTTCAAAAGCTTACCTATCCATGCTTGATATTTAGGTACGCATTTTACTAATTACAAGAAGTAAAATGTCGATGTGTTGAAGAAAAGTCAGATAAAGAGTACCCGAAACCGACGAGCATGCATGTGTCGTCTGGTAGATGTGGGGGAAGCACGAGAGATCTGCCAGGTTCGTAGCAAGTGGCAGTCTATTGTCTCTACCTACCCCAATGGGAAATAGGAGTGAGATTATGTATGTATGTAAGAAGTAAAAAAAACCGCCGTGATAGCGCTGTGGTTAGTGAGCTCGCCTGTCATGCGTGAGGATCGAGTTCGAATCCTGGGTGTAAGTAGGTGAAAGTAAACATCGTGAGGAAACTCGTCAAGGGGTCGGGCCCAGAATAGATTTTGAGGCATGTGTAATAGCAACCTGGTCCGGCGATGAGCTTAATACCACTTGTGACGTTTGGAGATCCGAAAAAATTTTTTTAAAGCATTTTAAAATGTGATATTAATTTGATACCTTGTCTCAAGATTGCTCGACATCGCGTTCGCGGAACTACGGATTTGAATTACTGATATTAATTTATATTAACAAAATAATAGAAGATACATGTTATCTTAAAGATTTATTGAGGAAACCCTATGTCAGTGTAGGTATAATTTCGCCTCAAAGTCAATGAAGACGGAAATGTTACCGACACCGTGTAGGCAAAGTTGAATAGGAAGAAATTGGAAGCCGCGGGGGCGGTGATTGCACGCTTCCTTTCATAGCTATTGGCATTCATGAGCGAAACCGCCGCCGCTCATTTTATCAGCTATCAGTTAAGCTACTAATCAGTCACTTTATCGGATCGGGTTCGAATCCTGGCGACGGCATGTACCTACAGTCAAGAGCGCGTGGAGCTTGACACATTGGACTTTGTAACGTTCCTATTCCAATCGCCTTAGAGGTCAGACTCGTAGGTAGGTACTGCAAGTGTAAAGCTTCATATAGGTAGTGACTTTACGAATTAGTTTTATAAAACACTTACATCGTATTTATTACTAGCTTGACGGTGAAGAAAAATATCGTAAGGAAACCCGCAGGTCCCAGAATTAATTCTGAGGCATGTCTAACCGATCCGCCCCGGGCGATAGGCTCACTTATCACGTTTAAGGTTCCAAAGAAAATACAGGTGAAACGTGGGAATTTCCATAAATGGAATACCTCTGCCTACCCCGTAGAGGTAGAAAGGCTTGAGTTTATTTATTGTTTTTAAGACTGCTAAGTACCCAAATTCCCCAAAATGGGGGTAATGTTTTATCGGTTTTATGTCAAGTAAAGTAAAGCCCTATCCCGAGGATAATTAGCTATTAGTTGTTAATCTTTTGTTGCCTATATTTTTTGTATACTTAGCTGTGTTTTCCTAAAAGTAAATAAATAAGATAAAATAAATAAATCAAAGAGTGACCAAGTAAGCCTTCAGTAACTACTCTGTTGGATGAATCCAGCCTTACTTGTGCGAGTGAATCTGGGTTGGTTACGTCACAAAACGAAAAGAATTCGGTGGAGTACCTACCTAATTGTGGATTATTTTGTGTCATTCATTGAAGTGCAAGATGAGGCTAGATTGCTCGGGATTCAACCGACGACGTGTCATTTACTACTTTATATACCCACGGCCGGCACCAGAAGGAAGGTAATGTTTTCAAATATTTTCAGTAGCACAGAGTCGGATACTTTTTTCTAATTATTATAATTGTTTACTTGCTGTACCTTAGTGCTGGTCTGTAATTAAAATTACTGAAGAAACCATCTAAGAATTATATTCCATATTAATCACATAATTTCCACAATACTATGTATACCTAATAATAAATAATAAAAAATATATTATATCAAAAAGGATCAAAGTCACTCTTATAAATGAGCACATCCACATCATTCTTCCGAATTAATATAACAAAAATACATAATTGAACTAGTATAATTATACAAAACACCCCTATCTTAACGCAGCATTTCATGTCTATACCCTTAGGGGGTTCCGGTTCAGGCTCCGAAGGAATGCATACGGCAAGGGTTTGTTTTTTCTTGAAACTAAAAGGCATTTTTAGCTAATAATATCTTTGGTTCAACACTAAATTATATTCAGCTTCAGCTAGATCTCAATGAAGTGAAGAACCAGACGTGGTGTTCCTGTATATGATCCATTAAGATAAGAAATAATCGTAGAACGCTTGAAAGCATTTCATTCCATTTTTTATATTCACAAGTATTCTTGTTACAGCCACAAATCAATAAAATAGTTACAGTGTATCGAAAAACTAAAAGGATTAGCTACACCAAATATGACAGTGCTGAAAAGCACAGAACACCATAGAGTAATTATTAAAAAGTCTGTGAAAAGAAAAGTTTCTTTAGGAAAGAGAATGATTTTCTTCCAACCTCTTTGTCTGTGACAGTGCTCATATGTCGTAGGCAGGGATGTTATTTAGATCCGTAACCGTAATCGAAACTATCGGATATCCGAAATAAAAATCTGTCCGAAACCGTAACAAAATCCGATATAAAACTTTCGAATAGGGTGTAGTATAACTGAGATACGTTAGAACAGGTTTTCGTGTGTTTATTGTACTTAATTATGTTTTTGCACGTAATAATGACGTTTAAACCTAAATGCTTTTCTTCTGGGATTGTAGTACCTAATGATAACTTAAAAATAAAATGAAGTCACTATTCATAATCATATCAATCACATATTTGTGTTTTCTTTTTACAATTCCTAAAAAATCCAATATCCGTAACTAAAACTATCTGAAACCATCGTGTTATTCATATATCCGTATCGATATCCATATACAAAATTTCATATCCCTAACATCCCTGGTCGTAGGCATAGAATACAAAGAAGATTTAATAAAAAAGTTTGTGTAACCATGGTACATATTTTACTTCTTTGGTTACGGAACTACACGGGGTATGGTATGGTGTTCTGAGGAAAAATTCTAATTCTATGGCTTAAGCCATTGCAATCTTACGTTACCTTTTTTATCCTGAGGGGGGTCGACACAAGTCTTCACAGGTACTTATTTCCTGGATGAAAAGTGGATACTCTTTTCACAAAAGACATGACAGCTCTGGAGTCTGCGGGTTTCCTCACCAAGCTTTCCGTCACGCTAGTAATACATTTGTTACTAGCTCAACGCTAGTGTGACGCTAGTAATCAATATATCTCTTATATTATGTAAGTTTTGTAAAATTCTTATACGAGACACATTAGAACCTCGCGCGTGAGGTGAGCCTAATTTCCACAAGACTAAAGTTTGCGGAAACAGAAGGAATAATTCCCATTATAAATATCAAGATTTTTCGATTTGTATACTCTTAACATTCATCATCATCAACCCGTAACAGCCCACTGCAAGCTAGGCTCTTTTCCCATAGGTATGGGGATAGCCTTAGCTTAGCAGTGGGCTGTTACGGGTTGATGATGATGAATGTTAAGAGTATACAATTAGCAGTGGCTGGCATGAACGAACGGACGAACGAGTTTTTCAAAAACTCACGTACCTACATATATTTCTCACTAGCTTGACGGTGAAGGAAATCCGCAGGTCCCGGGATTAATTGTGAGACATGTGTAGCATAGCAGAGACCCTTGGCCTCGATGGGCTCACCACCTATCATGTTTAGGGGTCCAAAGAATATACTGGTGAAACGTGGGTGTTTCCAGAAATGGAATACCCCTGCCTACCCAACCGGGGATAAAAGGCGCGATATTTTTTTTACTTACTATAGGATATTACAGCTTTCCAGTTCGAACTGCATGTTCTTAAAATTTTAGAACGTAGTTTATTATAAAGAGGAAAGATTTGTATTTTTGTTACGAATAACGTCAAAAACTACTAGACCGATTTTAAAATTCTTTCACCAATTGAAAGCTAGAATATCCCTAAGTAACATATTTTATATTTCATTCCCGTATTCCCACGGGAACTAGGTACACGGGTGAAACCGCGCAGAGCCGAAGTGTTTAAATATTCCAATTATGTAGGTAACAGTACCAACAATCATTTTCTAATAGCTATAGTTGGTTAGGTACTATATATTGCTTGCTACTAAGTAGGTATATGAAACTAAACTAAAACAGCAATCCTTTTTGAAGCATTCGTTTAAAAGTTTAGACAGACATACCAACAAAGGCTTATTCTTACTATTGTTTGGATCTTTACTATGATTTCACTTTGTGTACAGTTTATTGTTTAGTCTAATACAAAAAAAAAAGAAAATGAATTGTAAGAAAACATATTTATTTACATTCTATGAAGAATATCAAAGATGTTTTCAACTGAGCTTTTATGAAAAAAAGTTGATATTAGGGTGTTTTTTTTATTGTGAATAGGAATTGAAGTTTTTATGGCTTGACGTTCCTAAATTGTTACTTTTTATTAAGAGATTATTCATCGAGGTTTAATTTTCTGCATATTAGAGAGTCTCGACTGACTAAATGGGCTATCCATAGAGTATCAAGGAGCAGACACAACTTATCTAAGGCATGTACTTAGATCTTTGAGTATTAAGCCAACAGGAGACGTCACGCGCACTAGTTTCTTTGCAAAAAAGTCTGCCAATTTCTGCGGGGGGGGGACGAGGAAACAAACACAAATAATGTAAAAACTAACGCATTTTTTGACAAAACAATTAAACACTAGATTGAACTAGATGCACAAAAATACATTCAACAATCCAAGCACTCCGTGAACTCAATAAAACTAGTTGTTTAGAACAGGTATGCGTGCGTTGACCGACACTTTTTTTGGCAGAGGGGAACGCCTGTCAGTGGCGTCTCCGGTTGGTTTAATAGATTATATTACTGTAGGACTGCCCACAGATACGGGGGAATTAGGAAAACCTTTCTTAGGCAGCCAAAATGCCAATAATAATATTTTTAATCTGTTAAAAACAGGGACAGAAAATTATACTGAATTTTATTCATTCCCTCTAGGGGGAGAATGTGATTTAAATTTGGAATACTTACCGAAATTTATACTGAACTACATCTGTGTTTACACCATTGAGTTTGTGTATAAAGCATTATACATCTTTTTGAAAAAGGAATACGCATTTATTATGCAGTTATGATTATTAAATAAAATTACGAAAACCGACGAGGCCGTATGAGCTTTTGCTTTTCCGACAAAAAAATATTAGTCTAGGAATTTGCTGCGTTTTTGTTTTCTTCAAATACATAAACGTTATGTTTATTTTAATTTATTTATTTTTATAATTAATATGTTAATGTTCTAAAAATACAAATGCTGCCGCAATTATAAATAATTTGCTTCCAACAAAATCCAAGGAAAATTATTTAAAAACTTATGAAGAATTTTCAATGTGGAGAAGTGCGAAAGGCCTATCAATTTCAATATTTCGAATGTTAACTTTTAGTTTTAATTGTCATTATTTTTAATAAATGCTTATCTCATATTATTATTGTGTAAATTTTTTCGCAAATGGTACGAAAAGTAGAGTATTTTCCTCGGTGATAAAGCTGTCATAGTCTTGGGTGAACTTAAATCCCTCGCTACACTCAGGACTCGTCAATAGTAGATTATACAACAAGGGAATAAAGCACTGTTTTATGTCACGGGCGCGACATTGAATCCTGAACGTAACGAAGGATTCCCAGTTTTACTCTCGAGCGCAGCGAGAGAGTTATGATTTAATTCCCGAGCGAAGCGAAGGAATTAAGACTGAGTACTGAGTTTAGTGAGGGATTTAAGCGCCGAAGACAAAAACAGTTTTAGTCCCGAGTTATATACTCTACTTTTCTCACCTTATGCGAGACAATAAAATGCAATTGCATGGTAGTAGATTATTGACAATGCCTATGGCATCTAGCATAATAGACTCTGTAGTCAAAGTACTTTCATCACTCGACATTTTCGATATTCTTTTTGAAATTTTAAAGCTATAAAATGGACACACCAACGTTTCTGTCGGCGTGACCTACTTGATTTAACAAATCAAGATCGCGCGAATCTAGTTGGTCGCGGCTTCGGTTTTCAAAAATCGAGTTGTCCACGACCGTGGCTGCAGGCGGGTGCACCCTGTGGGTGCACCACATTTTGCCTAACGAAATTAGACTTTATTGTCATAGCAATAAGGATTATGAAAAGTGAAAATTACATTATTGACCTAGGGTTATAATGAAATTCCATACAACATTATAACCCGGTTAAAGCCAAGAGATATAATGTCTTGCTTTCGGTGAGGTTTATATGATATATAATCCGGCTTTGTCGAGCATGTGGTGTGAAAAAGTTTTTAACACCCTCGCTACGCACGGGAGTAAACCTCGAGTCCTGTTACGCTCGCGATTTAAATTGTCACCCGCGACAGAAGACACTGCTTTATCCCCTCAGGTTAATAATCTACTATTATGTTCAAGAATGTTGGTCCTGGGCAGGAATCGAATCCACGACCTCCTCCTTCGAAAGCAGGGTATCTGCTACTGAAGCAACAGAGCCGTCAAATTTTAATAATGGGCAGCAGAAACTGGAGACGACTAATACTACTACTCGTATGTAAAAAAAATATATAATGTATCTCTAACATTTTCTGAACTAGCGGATGAAATTATTTTCCGGTGGATTTTCTGAAACAATTCTTTCATAAAATCCTTTAACAAAAAAAATCTGCCGAATATTTCATACATGCGGCAATTTTTTTAATTTGTCTGGATAGGGAACCGTATTGTAATGTATTTAGAATTAAAATGACCCTATTAATTAACGAATGAGTCTTTCAAAAAGTTTTATAATAGGTATGTATTTATCACCAGCTCTTAGTAAAGAAAAACCTCGTGAGCAAATCCGCAAGTTTCAGAATTGATTCTAAGGCAGGCAAGGTGTGTACCCCGATCCGGCGATAGGCTCATCATCTGTCACAGTTTAAAAATGTACAGCCTATCCCCATGGGGATAAAAGGAGTGAGAAATAATACTAATATACTCGTAATAGACACACTAACACGGATTGCGACTTTGGTCATGCTATTCGAGACAATAACTTGTAGTTAGGGCGGCGTATACTATTGAGTCTGTTATTGTATCATCGTCATTGTCATCTCATTCATATAACAGTTCTATTCTCTGTTTATCCCATTCTATATTTTTTTTATTTGTCAGATTAAAATCATTACACTTGGCAGGTGGGATAAATAAGTGCAACTGACCGACTCTGTCGTGACCAAATTATGGATTACAGGGCGTACCAATTCGTAGATTTGTCATTAAATCTTGCCTTTTGAAAAGCGAAACAGAAAACATCGCTCAATGAGCAATGTTAAACAGTGGTCCATTGAAAACGGGTGAAGCCTTTACAAAATCACCCTCCTTTGCAGCCGCTTTTGCAGCTCTGTTTATGTTTTCAACATTTTCCATATTATTCGAGCTTGCGCCGACCGAATCTCCTATTGAAGCCTCACACTCGGGAGCTGTGCCAATTCAGCAGTAAATTAACACCATTCAGCCCTGAAAGATGCCTGAAAGGTCCTGTGACTATGATTTGTTATTATGGATGGGATTCATGAATCTAACGCTGAAATGAAATTTAATCTTAACATCCCTAATATGCAGTTCATACTGATTTAAAATGGATTTTGTCAGGTTCACTAAAGCAAATTTGTAAAAAATCATGGACATAATGGTCGCGTTTTATTTCTGCTATTACTTACTTACTTACGTAATAAATTACTTACTTAAATGGAAATTGACATATCAGCAGTTATCAATATTGGGCTGCCTGTGTACCGGACAAGTAATACATTTTAAAATAATAATAAATAACAAAATTGTAAAATATTTAGCAAAAATTATATCCTAAGAATAGGTATTATAAACGCAAAAGTTTGTGAGGATGGATAGATAGATTCTTGTTACTCTTTCACGCAAAAACCACTGAACGGATTTTAATAAAACTTGTCAGTTATGTAACTTACCTACCTCCTAGGCAATTTTTAATGGGCAATCTTGATAATGCTTATTTGTTTTTCCTTTGAGCTAAAGCCTAAGCAACACAATCGGGAATACCTATGATATTTGTAGAATAGAATTGTAAAACATTCTACCAGGCATAATTATAGAACGCGTTCTAGCGATAGTTTACAGTACCATTTCCAGAGCGATAACCTATGAGTACCATTGTCGCGACGTAATTGTACCTTGCCTCAACTAGTTGAGGGTTAGCTAGTGATGTAATTTGGTGTTGTAAATAATGAAGGCGTAGGTACTTTCGGCGAATTACGTGGGGACTTGCGACACTTTTGAACCCGTAAACACGTTTTAATTAAGTAAATGTTTCCTGTTTCTTAATTTACTTCAAATTTGGGGCGCGAGGAAGCTACACAAAGGTACTTATAGGTTATGAGACGAAGAAACATATCAAGACTAAGCTAGCTAGCTTCAAAGTAAATATAGCATAATAACACCTTTCAAATTAAATATTTAATATTAGTACGTACGCATCAACGCTCCAACTAAAATGGAACGGTATTCTAAAGCTATTCATCGCTAGCTAAGGAGTGAATCTTTATGAATGCCACCAAATTGTATGAGAGTAGTCGTCTTTGAAAACTTCCCGTGAATAGTGTTAATTCGCTATAGCGAGTTTGCTCGGCGCTCGTCAATGGACTATTTGGAGACTTGAGAAGCGAGAGCTCACAAAGTCGCAATATTGTGTATGGAAAACGCGGGAAATATGAATGGGGTTCATGGAAAAGGACAGTGGGGGCGATTCTGAGAGCGCCTGGAGAATTTTGAACAGATCGTGTGTGTTGTATAACCACCGACGGAATGGGTTGTGATTTGTGAGACAATTTCGTCGTTCAATTTTGAGTAATTATAAAGCCACATTTTCAAGTTTTTTTTATTTAAGTTAACTGATCATTATGGTTTGATGAAGTCAAAGTTGTTTATAGTGAATTATTAATTCTATATAATTTGTAAATTTTTATTTTTAAGGTACACAAAACAAAATCCGATACAATAGATTATTATCCTTAATTACCCAAGGGATTATCTTTGACTGAATACTGAAGACGATTTTTTTTCTATTGATCAACTAACTACATATTAAATTAAAATATAAAATTGGTTATACCTCAATGTAAAAATAAGTACAGACAGACAGACGAGAATCGCCAATTAGATCAACAAGTGTTCAAAAAAGGAACAATTGCAATTAAGACCGCAAAAAACTTAACAGCAGCAACCCTTGTAAAGCAAGCCCTTAGTTTTCAGGCGCTACATCGCTTCGAAAGCGAAAAGGAAAAACGGGGCGTGCCTGAACAAAGCCACCCGTACAATGGGCCCGCGAACAATGCTAACTAGAGGAGATGCAGCTTGTATCATTCGCAGATAAAGACGAGGAGGTATCGATGGGGTCAAACTTGTCTTGTGGGTAATGGGAGAACGCAAGGAGACAAGGATGCAAGAGCGTTTCTTAAAACGCGTAAAGTTGTTCGTGATCCGAGCGTTCTCCTTTCCTATTGCGTAAATTACTGCTACGTACGCAATTTTTATCTATTTCTGAAAACAGGACTCTGATTATTGGTTGCATAGTATAATTGACAAATCAGAACAACCATAGATCGTCATCAACAAAGTAGGTAATTACTAACTCTATGAATCTACTACCATACTTTGCAAAGGAAACGCGACACCCGCGGTTCTCAAACACAGTATTAAAATTCAAACGACACAGAACATTGCACATCCGCTAGCTCAGCACTAACTGGAGTCCACAACAATGTGCCCTCTGAAGAGCCCCGAACAATCGAATGAAGACAATAAGCAGCGATACTCCGAGACAAAAAGAGGCGAAATAAAGGCTCACTTGTTTCCTGGCCGCATTGTGAGGAACGGAGGAGGGCAGAGACAAAAGCGTAATGTGCCACGGGCCCAAACAATAGGGGCTGAGCCATTATTGTTACTGTAGCGGCGCTTTAGCGAAATATGTACGTGGTGGCAGCGAACTTGACATGGTGCTGGCCTTGCCGGCTTTGTGACGCGGGTGGGTGGCTCAGCCTGGCAAACACTGGCGAGCTGAACTATAATGACGAGGAGTCGTAGAAAAGTCATAACTCATAATGCTAGAAAAGTTATGTTTCATTGTGTTTCTTTACTGAACTACTTTCTGATCAAAATATTTTTGTCCAAGTTTCATGATTCGAATTTTTTTCCGTAATGGTATATAGCTAATTTCAACATTTTATAGGCTATAGCACACTGAAAAGTATAAAGAACTGTACAATGTATTAAAAATGTAACTTAAAAACCTACCTACACCCAATTAAAAAATTTGCAAAGGAAACACTTTATAGAATAACCAGAATTTCTTAGATGGCCACATCAAAAGGAGTAGGCACCTACTTAGATAGACGGGCAGATCACATAAGTCTCTAATTCGTAAGTGGGTGCTTGTGAGTCCACCATGCAGCAAAAAGTATCATTTCGTTATCGGGTCGAAAAGTCCGGCCGTTTGATCTCTCGCCTTTATGATTTCTGCAGGGTTGTACTGTACGTAGGTGTACCCAGTAGCGAGACGCACAATAGGTATACTATACATAATATTATGTATTAGTTATGCTATGATATAAATCTTCTAAATAATCGTCCTTCATGTCCTTCATCTTCAGTTTTTTTAAGGTGACTTTTTAGTATGACTGGAAGTCAGAGGAAGTACTGATTAATTTGATTACTTTTCTACTAAATGAATATATAAAAATAAAAATATTATTTTAGATTAAAATCCACAATGTTCTAAAGTAGCTCGGCAGACAAATTCAATAACATGTATCTATCTACGTATTTATTTAAATGTAATTTATATGAGAGTTAAAAAACTTATTTTTCCTGCACCTTGGTACAGTCTGCGCCACAGAACTATATCAAATAGAATAGAAAATTAGAAACATCATACCATAAATAATAACACAGACAGACCACATGTACTTAAGAAAATTTAACAAGCTCGCCGAGATACTCCTTAATAATCAATTATCGAGATATCATTACCTTCTGCCCATAACTTTTCAACAGTTTTTTTAATGGGCAAAAGAACTTATTTACGATATGCTTGTAGCATTATAATTTAAAAAAAAAACAATGCAAGTTTTAAACTAAAAATTATAAAAATACAAGTCCCATTATTTCTTCTCTTGTTTCAAATGGAATCATAAAAATTAGGGTGAAGAACATAAACGTTGTGTATTCAAAATTGACGTAAAGAAGTCGCGGTCGAAAGGATAGTAACCAAATTAAATCTCGATGTAAGTAGTTCTGCGGGCTACACGCTCGACCGCCGCTGAATGCGAGGGCAGCTCCGGACTGCGAGACGTATCAAAATTCAATCTTTCACCGCACGCCGCGCGCCGCCGCATATTAAAATTGAATTCTGTTATGATTGCTAGTTGCGTTATAGGGGTTGCACTCGAAATGAATGTCAAAGTGACAATACTGACAATGTACTTATAAACCAACTCGCTCTTACCGGATATTACTTGAATATTACATTGTGTGCGAAATAAGTATATTACAAATACAAAGAAATATTTGTTTACAATTTCCACAAACGGCTAGCAGTTATCTCTGTGAAAAGAGCAGCTTAAATATCCAGAGAGGCCAATTTTTTATGGGTAATATTCATCATGGTTTCATTTCGGAAGTTTTTTTTTTCATCTTTATCTTGTATTTAATTTAAAATACCTTTAAACAAAATAAATTGGAAACCATCTCAAAATATTGTTTATTTGTTTATACTCTAATACAATGTTAAGAGTAACTATAGATAGAACCAGACAGGCTGACTCAGTCTTGTCAGTGCACAACAAATTGGTGAAGCCGTTACAACCCTATTCCGTAGCACAATTAATAAAATTTCGCTATGGAAGGGGTCCTTTGTCCACTTTATTCATATGCTAACTCCGACCGACTCCTATTTTAGCGGAGAGCACTTCATTGTGCTTCAAAAACAATAGAGGAATAGCACTCGCGATGCGGCCATCGCCGTATCTACGCTTGCAGACATCCTGGCCAGATTTCGTTTCTCGATGATATAATTTCCAAAACGAAAAATAACTGTACATACCTACATTTATAATACATGATCATCGTTAAAAACTCTATCACATACATGACGTGACTACACATATGATACGGGCCAAATGTAGGCAATTTTTACGATGGGCCAAATACAGAAATAAAGGTCTGTGGGTCCAAACTAATCTAAGTGATAAGCGCCTATTGTACTTTATTTTATTTTTGTATGTCTTTGTTATCGTTTTTATTGGAGTTGACTATGGTTTAGGTATCCTAGGCAACTCTCTTATTGATTGTCATTATAGCAAACAGCCGATCTGTGCATTCTGCAGTTTTATTTTACAACTAGATGTCGCGCGGTGCGCGAGGCCGCAAGCGGCCACGCGTGTCTCTGTGGGGTCGTATTTTGACAGAAAAATAAAGTCTAATTTTGGGCACCCATCTTGTTTTAGCCATTTTAAGTCGAAAAATAATAAAATTTTGTAAAATATTTTTTTTCATGGCAACACTGTTTACTGAGACCCACAATCGCTCCATACAAGCCAACTTTCCAAAGTGTTGCCAACTGGCTAAAAAATGCCGATTTAGATTAGGAAAATTGAAATTTTTCAGTAAAACAAAAATAACGGGGCGGCCATCTTGTTTTTTCTATTTTTCGGGATTTTCTAGTAAACTACAGGATATACCCTATGCGATGACACCAAACACATCCCTGTAGCATATCGGCATCTAGGAGATCAATTCGGGTCTTTTGAGGTCTACCCTAAAAATTAAATCAACCATAACTTTCAGTGTTGCCAGGAGAAAATCAAAAAACCTACAAAAGGTCATAAGGAGAGATAAAATGTTTCACTGACTGTCACTTGTTTTTGCAAAATGGTAAAATTTTGAGTTTTGACATTTTGCATTAAAAGTAAAAAAATACGCCAAATTCCGGGAATATTCTTAAACATGGCAACACTACGTAATGAGACCTCCAACCCCGCTATACAGACCAACTCACTCAGGTGTTGCCATCTTGCCGAAAATCGACAATCAAAATGTGGTAAAACGTATCCCTTTCTTTGAGAGCAAATCACCCGTCGGCCATCTTGGTTTTTCAAATTTTCGGGATTTTCTGGTAAACTACAGGATATGTCCTATGCGATGACACCAAACACATCCCTTTAGCATATTGGTGTCTGGGAGATCAATTCGGGTCAAGTGGGGTCTAAAACCACTCCAACTTTGAAACACTACTACGCGGCCGCCATTTTGTTTTTTCAATTTTTTAAATAATATTCGTAAATCATCTTAATAAAACTACAGATGCCAAAAATTTGAACCGGATCGGCCGGAAAACAAAAGAGATACGATGGGCAGGCTTGGCCGCCATTTTGTTTTTTTGAAAAGTCGGAATTTTCCCTAAGTCACTCCGCCATTTTGAACACTTTTTTCCTACATGACTTGACTCCAAAACGACTCCTTCTGGGAGAACAATTATGTCAATGAGTCAGTCAGTGAGTGAGTGGTAGTCGAGCTTTATATATTATTTTACAATAGGTTATGGGCCCAGCTCGAATATGTTCCCACAGCAGATAACTTAGCTGACCCGTTGACTAAAGCACTTTCAAAGGCTAAACTAAGTAGTTTTATACCAGGAATGTTTAATTGATTGATTATATTATGTACTTATGGTGTTTAGTTTAGCTGGTGTTGTTGAAATTGTGAATTTATTATAGTAGATCTCTGTTTGAAGGGGTGTATTGGAGTTGACTATGGTTTAAGTATCCTAGGCAACTCTCTTATTGATAATAATAATAATAATAATAATCTTTATTTCGCTTGAAATGTGGTACAAGAAGATGGTAAGTAAAATGATATGTGTTTCACACAATTTCACCAGAATCTGGCATGCAAAATTCATGTTTTTACAATTACAATTAATTCTAGAAATATAATTGCCATCATTTAGAAAATATAAAAAAATACATAATTATTCAATCTATTCGAAATTCATTACTCTCTAAAAATATAATAAAAATAATCATTGTAATCCATTAAAACAAATTCATCAAAATAAAATTCACCATATAAAATAATAAAAAATCTAGTCGGTCACAAAAAAACTTATTTCATCATATTATTATATAAATTACAACAATTAAGTATGTACAAATATAATTCTTATTAAAATTTAGCGTCAAAAAATTCTGTCAGATTATAAAAACAGCCACAAAATAACAACTTACGTACTTCTCTTTTAAAGGAAGGTAGTGAGAGATTCTTAATGTTTAAGGGTAGCTTATTATAAATTTTGACACACATTGGGAAACAACTACGTTGGTATGATTGTGTCTTAATTTGTAGTGGGATCTTCATTTGATCAGGGTAACGTGTATTAAAATTAGAATAGGTGCAAGATTCAAACCAAAGTGGATGTGTCTTTACAAACAGACACACATTCCAGATATACATATTATAAACAGTAAGCAGCTGTAACTCCCTGAAAAAAGGTCTACATGATGTCCAGAAAGGTACATTATAAATAGACCGCAGGCATTGCTTCTGAGAAATAAAAACTCTACCGATATGGCACGAATTGCCCCATAGTAAAATGCCATAGTTGAGAATGGATGCGACGTAACCGTGGTAAGCTTGTAATGCAGCGGCTTTGCTCACAGTCTGCCCTAACCGCCACAAGGCATAAGAAAAGCTATTAATTTTCATACACAATTTTTGAATGTGTGGTTCCCATGAGCACCGTTGATCCAACACAAAACCTAGAAAAGTCACTTTGTCACATTCACAAATAGATGTATTCTTAATGTTTAAATTTAGTATCTTACGCGATGATATTTTATTACAAAATTGTATAAACTTTGTCTTTGCTACGTTTACCGTCAATTTATTTAATTCTAACCAGTTTAAGACCTTAGGAATAGTGTCAGATAATTCAATGTTGTGGCGATGTACGTCATTGTTTGGTACCAAGATAGTTAGATCATCTGCGTATAATACACATTTATGTTGGGTTATTGTAGGAAGGTCATTGATATAGATTATAAACAATAGAGGCCCCAAAATGCTCCCTTGTGGGACACCTCTTTTATTTTCAATCGGCGTTGACCTAAAACTTTGTTTAGATTTATTGTCAAGTATCTTTGTTACTTCAACACACTGACATCTATTCCCAAGATAGCTACTTATCCATTCCAAAGCAAGTCCTCTGATTCCATAGGTCTCACACTTCTTAATAAGGATGTTATGTGATACAGAGTCAAAGGCTTTGCACATGTCGAAGAAGATTCCAGTTGTGAGCGTACTAAAATTTAAGTTTTCCATAACCCTGTTAACCAACTGAAATGCTGCAGTGGTAGTCGATTTACCCTTCAGGAAGCCATGTTGATCACCACAAATTATGTTGAATTTCTTTAAAAAATTTGTTAATCTATTAAACATGACCCTTTCAAAAATCTTGCTCAGAGTGGGTATTAATGCGATAGGCCGATAATTTTCAACACACGCAACATCGCCTTTTTTGTATAGTGGCTTAATAATCGTAAACTTGAGCTTCTCTGGAAATGAGCCATTTATAAACGAGAGATTTACTAAGTAGCTTACCACCGGTGCGATGAAATCTGCAGAAGCTTTTAGCAAGAACGTTGGTATTTCATCCCAACCAACACATTTTGTGTTATTAAGAGACATGATTATTATTTTTATTTCCTCAGGCGTACATGGATGTAGATAAATGCTGGACACGGACCTAGATATATTTGATAAAAACTGATTAAAAAATTGGTCAGGATCGTTTACAGCGCTTTCTTTCATAATCATGTGATTATTAAAAATATCTGCAATCTCTAGAGGGTCATTAATATTTTTATTATCATATATTATATTATTCATGTCATATTTATATATGGGGTCGTCATTTTTTATGATTGTCCAAGTGGCTTTACATTTGTTTTTAGACTTATCTAAATAAGATTTATTTGATGTCCTTTGAGAATGATTTATACAAGCTCTGAGTATTTTTGAGTGGTTCAAATAGTTTTGCTTTGACATTTTCGTTCGAGTTCTGTAGTAATGAAAGCGTAACTTTCTTTTCGATCCACATGACCTTTTGATACCTCTTGTCAACCATTTCAGTTTTAAAGGATTGTTTTTTATTTTCACCCTTATGAGAGGAAAGCAGAGCCGGAGCAATAGTGTGAAGAATTCATGAAATATGTTGAATGCTTTATTTGTATCTACTTCATCGTATACATCTAACCAGGTAATATTCTTTAAATGGCGTAAAAATACATCTCTATTTTCTGCACTAAAATCACGTTTCTCAAAATACCAGTACTCTATTTGGCGAGGTTTGTCATTGATAGGAATACTTATTATTTGAGCTGTTTCGTGGTCGGATAATCCTAATTTAGGTACAGTAACTATATCGATCGGCTGTTTGCTATATGATGGTCATTATAGCAAACAGCCGATCTGTGCATTCTGCAGTTTTATTTTACAATAGTTTTTACAAAGAAATAGACCCACAAACATTACACTCCTTCTGTTGCAGTCGGGTAAAAACCCAAGGAGCCTAAAACAATCACATTCCGTAGGTTTTTGTGAACTTATCGCATATAGGTACTTGTTCCATAGTCAGTGGTAGTAGGTACTTACGCACAAGCACCAGTTAAAATCTAGTAAATACTGATAACGCTTATGATATGACTAGTGACCTCTTTACTAGTCTATACTAATATTATAAAGAGGTAAAATGATGAGTTTTTGGTTTTTGTGAAAGGAAATAAAAGTATTTCATGCTACGGCGTAGTACGAGCGAAGTTACACCAAACATGTGTAGATTTAAAATACTTGTCGTAGAGTCCTGAATTATTTACCTAGGAGCCGAGTGCACTTTTTAAACAGAACTTTGCCCTAAATTATACAGGGGGAATTTAAGAAAATAGAGCAGTCCTTAATGTAGGTAAATCTACCCATAAAACGTACTGTTACATACATTTTGTTAGAAATATGTTTATTTCTCAAAAAGCTGTTTACCGTCGTGGGCGTAAGTAAACATTCGTGCGCCTATTTGCTCCAATGGAAAGCTTGAAACACGCAGTCAGACAAATGGACCTACGCAGCAGCCCCCTCTTTTAAATTTGCTACTTTGGCGGCACTGTGGACATCGTATGCAGCAATGGAACTACGCCTTTACACCTGTTGACCGAATATTTACAACCTAATCGCAGTAGTCTTCATTTTGACGCTCATTGCTTCTTCCGTACGTCTGTCAACACCGCCAGTGTAATTAGAGTAAGCACTGACTCCGTAACAAGTGATGTGATGTAGTACCGCCAGTGCTATCGTACCAGAAAACTCTAGCGCTTGTATTATATAATGAAATCGACCATAAAGGTTTTATTTAAATTTCCATATGCCTACCAAAAATTAATCTATGCATCAACCCCAAGGTCAGTGTTGCCAAGTCACTATCTGTGCGAACAATGGATAGTTCCCGCAGGTTCGGTTCCATTGTAATGAATTAATTAATAAAATCAGAGGGGTGGGCAAGGGTGGCTTTTGTCCAATATGAGGATGGATCAGATCTCATTAACCAGTCATTGTGGTGGTCGCGAACAATGCCTTGGTCAGTCTGCCCACCTCAGCAATGTCGCGGCGTCATCCCACAGGGTAAAGGTTCTAGGTACCGATTAAGCGTCCAAACTAAATATAGGTTCAAGGTACATTTATCAAAAGGCTGGTTTGTTGACTAAATTATATGTTAATTTAGTCAACATATAATTTAGTCAACAAACCAGCCTTTTTTGACAACGAGCCTTCTGAATGGGATGTTCATCATGACGGTTCTCAACATTTGTGTCCATGAATGATGAACGTACGTTTATTAGTTATTTAGTAATAGTACAGACTCTGCCTACTTTTGTTTATTTATTTATCTACAGAGATTTTATAAATAGGATTAATAAAAATAATAAGAAATATCCTCCATAGAGGATCCATATGAAACGGGTCCACAACTTCCACAAGGTCGACTCTCTTTGGTAAGCTAACAGATCATCATAGGTATTCCCATGGTATACCACAGATATTTACTAATACCTATACATTCAGGCAGGATTCAATTATGATCGATTTAATCAAACAAATAGCATTCACAACGGACTCTCCACCAAATTTTTAAATTTACGTAACCAATAAAGTTTTCTTTTTGATTCCAACCAGACTACAAAAAACTTAACAGTCTGCGTTTTTGCGGCCTATGAAGTCATCCAAGATAGCCGAGTAAAAGCGTGCGTTTTGAAATAATTTGCCCTTTGAATAACTTTGAATTTGTAGATCTTCGACATTTGTAGATGGATTTAAATAAAAAAAAAATTGAGGTACCTAGTAATGAAAACAAATATCATGCGCTACATAAATGTTATAGCATTTTGTTTGCGTGCTGGTGACAAAAGATGATGATAATGCCAGATTAACAATAAAGGAAATAAAATTATATGTGTTGTATAATTCCTACTACTATAGTGTGTTAGAATCATTCATACTAACAAAATGGGCCTCGCAAGGCATCAGGGTCCATAAATAAATCGAATATTTTTTATGAATATCAAGAATGTACTCTACTTATGTGAGTCCTAATTGTCAAATGAACGTTAAGAACTGTCCTCGTCGTAGCGTTTATCGTAACCTTTGTTCAACCCCTGCGGCCCTGCATGCAGCACCATACAATCCGTAGCACTTCGTAGATGCTGCTACGCAGTGCTACGAGTACGTAATTACCATTTTCACGATTTTTACTGTGTTTTACAACTAGCACAGACTTTAGTTTTACTACAAAGAACTAAGAGTAAATTAAATGTGTTTTATTTTATAAGAAATAATTCAATGTTTATAACCGGTTTCAGAATTTTTCAGTGATAAGTAGCTTATTTATCCTTTCAGACCATCAATAAAGTTTGTGTTGTCCATGTGTGAAATATGTTTTGATTTTACTTGACTGCGTCAGTAGGAGTGTATTGTTTTTCGGGTGTATTTATGTTTGTAAGCAATGTGTACCTCGATTTCTTTCGTGCCTGTAATCTAAATAGGTTGATCGATTTTTTATAAATGAGATGTCGTTATATTCATTTTCTACGTGGAAGTACTACTGGGCTAGTGACGTTACATAAAAAAAATATGGCGGATGCTACTCAGCAGTAGATTTTATTAAATGAGGTGCCGTTAGCTTAGTAATCGCTGTGGAAGATTTGACGGGTATGTTTTTAAAACTTTTCAGTGTCTTTTACACGCAGCTAGGCTTCAGTGTTTAATTAATGTACAGTCATAAGCCTCATTTCCAACCAAACCAACAGCTCCTACGAGCGCTGAGCTTAAAAACTATCCCCCCCTGGAAGAAACAGAAATCCTCGCACAAAAGTATTCGGACAATAGATGGCGCTTGATCTAGATAAGGACATGTTAACATTGTCACAATGCCGGCGGTAATGGCGCGATTGTACGGCACAATGCTTTTAGATGTCACCTCCGACAATGGACGCGTTCGGTATCAGCTACTGTTGCGAACAAACGGCCGAATCGAATGAAAATATCGCCGAGTAAACTTTTTCGATAAGGTGACAGAGACACAATAACGCTTATTTCTGATTATGTGCGCGACTCTAGCATTGAGTACCTAACGAATAAGCATACATAACGTTCATAAGAACGTTATGTATTTAGAATTATGGTATGAATTTTCTCTCCTTTGGATTAAAAGTGCTGGTTTTCCATAGAGCGGTTTGGGAATATACCGCATTTTAGTCCGTTTTTTATTACTATACCTACTTAGTTAATGTTTATGTGGAATAATAATCATCATGGATAAAAAATATCTTATCAAAGGTTTGTCGAACGCGTTCTCATGCTAGGCTGCCAACAAAAAGCCTTATCAACTTGGGTGTGACATATAATTAAATTTTCCTTTTCCTGAAATATCTTACAAAGATTTATAGAAGCTCATTCCAGAACTTCCAGTTATCGCCGCTGAGCTGCCTGCTAAAACCACACAACTTGGATAAGATTTTTTATTTTTATTTCATACCGAATAATATTGTACTTAAGTACCAAAAATAATTGCAAAACATCGAGGATTTAATGTCTTATTTCTATAAATCACAATCAAACGTCTAAAGTCTACCTAATCTCTAGCTAGAGTCTAAATCTAGAACAAAGGTAGTGAATTGTGCAGCGTACAAGCACCAAGCCAATATAAGCGAGTTAAATTGAAAATCCAAACTCTATCCTCCAACTTTTGCATTCACAACCGAAAGACTTTATGTAAATGAGTCATCATCCATTTGTTATGCGCTGAATAATAACCGATTGATAAAATCGCCCGGCGCCGCTGCCTGTGACAATTCGCACTCGAATCCAACGCAACAACAATAGTACCGCGTCACCACTTTATCCCGAGCCCTTCCCCCCTTTTCACATATCACCACTCTTGAACACGCAGGGGTGGTAAAGGGTGAATACACAGCTCCCTCTAAACTGGTTCGGCATAAGCATAAGCCACCCACCAACTATTCAGCGTGATGTTATTCAACTCGTGTGATGGATCACAATTTCAGACAACATTGTATGAAAATTTAACAAACGATGTATTCGGATAATGGAATGGAATGAATAGTACCTAGAATGGTTTTTGACATAACCCATGAAGGAACTCATTTCCTATTGTGTGATGCATCATTAAAGCTTATTCCCCTGTGGGTAATTTTAATATAATCGGCCTGACCTATGCTATTTATTATAGTAGATTTACTATCTATCTGAATAGGCTAGGGTACTCTTAGTTGACTGCCTAGTCAAATCAGCTACGTTTTTATTAATATTGAAAAATGTTCTCTACATTACACTGTGATTTTATTATTTATAGTATTCGATTGCTTTACTTTTTTATTGTATTCCAGAATTCCAGGAATTGAATCTCTCCAACCCTCTCGAAGATAAGGTACCAGGTATATAGGTACTTTCTCATGTCTGAGGAAAAGTACTTAGCTCTGGTCTAATACGGGTTGATGAGGTATACACTAGGTAAAAGAAGATGCAAAAGACAGTTAACAACGCTGCAAATTCTACTTTGAATCTCGTCCCCACTAAAATTAATGATTCAGCCACGTCAAATATCGCCAAACCACACCGGATATACCGCAATCCGAGATTAATGTGTATCGGAAACAAATATAGGGCGTGCTATACAGGAATCGTGGTACGGTCGAATGACCTAGGGACGGATGAGCGCCGATACGCGAGATAAGGGTTGTTAGTATACTTGTATTGGGTTTATTGGGCGTTTTGTTGATCTAAGAACAATCACATGTAATATACAACATACATAGAGCAATTATCTCACGCCTCTTTCCCATTGGAGTAAGCAGTGACTAGCCCGCCACTGGCCCTACGTGCAATACAACATACACAACATAAAAGAATGAAGCAGAAAACTCATAGACCATTATTAAATATTTTTTACAGACTCCGGCTTCGCCCGAGTTATTAAAATTTATAAATCTGTAGGTCTACTTTAGATTGTGCTAATTCCTGTGAAAAATATTTTATTTATTAAATACATTTTAAAACGAATACCATTATACCATTGGTACTCGTATGTTAACAATAGTTAATACGGATTCAGTAAATGATACTGAACAAAGTAGTTTCTGCTTTCTGATTAATTCTATTACTTACATGTTGTATAAAATAAGTGCTTCGTTGTTTGTTTCTTCGTCAACTATGCTTCCTGTACCATTCATCCGATAACAATGAAAGTTTGTGGAGTTGTTGAGAGCACGCCTAGAAAGTTCATAGAAAGCATTTCTAAGCTTCCACTGCACCCTGAGGTAAAACAAAATAAAAACTGCATTACTGTTCATAAGCAACACTATAGAGGGTGTAAAGGACAGGCGGAAAAAACTTAAAATTATTTATTAAACTTTTTTAATACGCAATTTGTTGCATTCGCTTACGATTGTGTTGCTGCAAGCGAAAACAGCTGATCCATGAGGTATTGCACAGATTTTATGAAATGGCAGTGTGACAAAAATATGGGAAATAACGAGGGAAAATTCTACACATTATCATTTAAGAAATATGGTCTGGGTTTAATGTTTTAGGCAACCTGTCCCTATCACCAAGTATTTTAACCTTCGTTCATTAGATATATAAATTTACTGTCAAATTATTGACGAACAAGTAGGTACATTGTTCGAGTTGATAATAGGAAAATCTGTCAACACAGGAACAATGCAGGAAGTTACATGGATCAGGAATTAGCAGTCATTGTCGCCGAACAAAGGGCCGGCGCCGACGTCCCACAATCTAATTAGATAACATTACTATTGCATATAGCTGTGTGTCTTGGATGCGGGAACAAGTATGTTATTAGGCTTTAACTTTGTCGGGTAATATTCTTGTACAGTTAGCAAAGATGGAGATTTGTTTAGAGTGAAAGTTGAGGTTCGAGGTGCTCTCTTACGAATTTTTCTAAAACATCTTATCAAACTATCACTAACTCAACGGTTAAGAAATAGGAATTGTTTTTGAACCATGTGTTACAGCGTCCCAGTCCGGTGATGGGGTCACCACCTGTCACCATAAAGGATCCTAAGTTACTCTATGATCCAAAGACCCCTGTGGGGATAAAATGTGTCAGTATTTATCTTTGTATCTCGGCTAGCATCGTCTATGTACAGTCAACTAAAAAATAAAGCTAATGAAAATATCATAGAGTATGAAAGAAAAAAAGATAAGATTTTTTGTATTTTTTTTTTCTTTTTTACTTTTCTACTAAAATCTCTTCTTTTGAAAATAACTAGGTATGTTATTACCCACATGGTTCGCTTCGCTACCATGAAGTTATATGTTTAGGCATACAATTCCAAACAAAAATGATAAATGGAAATAATATGATACTTCCCGTGTTTGTTCCCTCCAAAAATGTAACGCAAATCGAGTGTTTACCGTGCACTTCATTTTGAAAGCTTCCGGCCCCTCCTTCGCTCTTACATTTGATAGTGCACCGCCTTAGCTTTTCACCGCGATATACAAATATTAAATTACTTGCTTTTATTATTATTGTTACTGGAGAAAACCTACATGCCACTGAATTTTCAGTTCAGTTTCACATTAAAAATCTCTGAAAAACAGAACATGTCAGTTACAAGTCGAAATAATGGTGAAGGAATTATCGCGATATGGACGAACAACGCAAAAGTACCGCTGCTGTTCAATCACTTTGAAAAATGACATTGGACACAGGATACGGAAAGGAGTAGGTATGTAAATTAAGCTAATTGGAGATGCAAAAAAATAAAATTGCTCCTCTCAATAAAAGGACATAGCTAGAGATGTAGTCCGAGAAACATACCATAATATAGTTTTATTTAGAATTTACTCATCACTAGTTTATAAAATGATTACATAATTATGGATTAATCTCCTCGGCCGGCCCACCCACGCTGAACCCGTTTTTTCCCATTCCCATGAGAATTTCAAAAAATCATTTCTTAGCGAATGCTTATGTGCTATCGAGAACCTACCTACCAAATTTGTAGTTTCGTGATGAGCGAGATAAATCTTTTTATATGAATAGATGTAGGTATTCTTATTTTCTGCAGCTTCATACTTAGTATGCATCACGTCGTTGTGCGTCAGTATATATTCTAAGCTGTAGTTTCGTAATGTGTATTTCGTTCTCTCAACAATAGGGCTGCAATCCTGCCGCTCCAGCGATCGCATTCACTGCGGTCATTTTAACCACAGTAATGTGCGGGCCCTCTATGCTTGAAGGCCGCGAGTTTGTGCCAACCCTTCGTACCAACATGCCATTTCTACGATCGTTTAACCTTCCTTTACTCTGACTTGGTTATCTCAGATTAGCCTTTTGTTTATATTATACAACTAGCGACCCGCCCCGACTTCGCACGGGTGCAATGCTTATACTAAAACCTTCCTCTTGAATCACTTTATCTATTAAAAAAAACGCATCAAAATCCGTTGCGTAGTTTTAAAGATTTAAGCATACATAGGGATATAGGGACATAGGGATATAGGGATATAGGGATATAGGGACAGAGAAATCGACTTTGCTTTATACTATGTACCTACCTAGTGAAGAATCATTCACGACAGGTTGAAAATAAACCATTCAAATATCGCAGTCAGTTTACAGTCATATAAACGCATACCTTTGTTTAATAATCGAATAAATACAATATCCTAGAGATAACTTATCCGTTCGTGCCAGAATGAATAGAACTCCGTCGTATGCGCTCCATAGAATACAGATACAGAAACAGCAAGGTGCGGATTAAGGATTCACTAAAAGAAGTAAATATATATCTATGCAACAGATATATGTTGCATGATACCCTAAAAATTATTGGGCACAAATATTTGTGCCCCATCATTTTTAGGGTTCCGTACCCAAAGGGTAAAACGGGACCATACCATCCCATACAACAAACGTAATTTTTTTTGCCGTACCGGTACGGAACGTTCGTGCGCGCGTCCGACTCGCACTTTTCTGGATTATTTTTTTATTTTAATTAGACATTTAATATGTCAAGACCACAAAAGTTATTTGGCGATTCAGATAGACTCCATACTATTTTACAAAAGCATTATTTCGTATTAATAAAAAATATATAAATGTACACAACAGTAGCGGTTGGCAGAAGCAATACTGTTCCCAATGTATTTTTCGGATACCTAAAGCTCAAAACCAACACAAGCCTCAAAACCAACTTGCGGGTTAATTTCCTCGCGATGTTTTCCATCACTATATAATAACTGATAATGAAAAATGAAATATGTATTTAATTTTTAAGAAACTCATTATTAATGCCCGAAATGGCTCACTTTCATAACTGGTGTTAAAATAAAAGAAATTAAATCAACTGCAGGCCTAATTCTTTAAATTCCGACAGCGACAATGCGATATCATTTGGTTACCGGTTTCCATTTTGCGGTCAATATGATGTTGGCGTTTTCAATGAGTACTTATTCATATTCGTGTTTCATGGCTGCTTGCTTCCTGGGACTTAAAATAGCGGCGTTCGCGCATAGAGAATAGAGATCGCAAGTCATATCGTTCAAAAAGATTCGACTTATAATACCCAAATATAGTTCAAATCTGACTGCATCCCTGCACCAGTGGCTGCAGGATAGAATACACGCTCGCAGCAAAGTTCTTTTGTCGCGATTATCGTGGAAAATCCGATCGGGAGAAGTGTGGCGGTTGCTTTCAACATCGGCTAACTGCATTATGAGCTATCTGAGCCATTGTGCTCGCCACTGCAACTCTATAATATGCTCGTGTTCTGCGTAGATTTGTAACTCCCCTATTGTGGAATAGTTCTTGGTGTTCAAATACTCCATTGATAGTTTTGTTGAAGAAATTCGCCAATTTTGTTCATGGCATCCAACATTTCAAAGCTTCAAAACTAAGTAAGAACGCTCAGGTCTACTTACTACTACTTACTACTACTACTACCAGAGGTCTACTTCTCAAATAGCCCATTTCGCATTGTGCCCCGAATTGATATATTCAAGTCAAATAAACTTAATTATCGTAGTTTTTTTTAGTGTATTCCTTAAAGTGGAATTGTATTTTTGTGTATAAAATTATTTTTCACCCTTTTTAGTGAACTTGCTAAAGTATGAGTATGATATTACTTGCATATTCAGTACTCTTAGGAATAACATTCTCCATCTAGAGTTCTTCGTCAGATTTTTACAAAACTAATATGGGACCTATCGTAAAAAATAAATCGTTTGATCGGGTATACCTCAAGAGGTATACCCGATCAAACGATTAATTTTTTTCAAAAATGTTAGGTTTAGATTTGATGGATATATGTATTGAAATTTGAGAAATATGGCAAGTTTGAGAAAGATATTGAAAGAAGAGTATTGAAAGGAAATGCAGTAAATGGGGCCCCTGAATAGCCTTGTGAGTAGCCAGGTCATGTCTAACAAGGCAAGGATGGCTGTGCATAACGCTGTTTTGGTCCCGACGCTGATGTATGCGAGTGAGTGTTGGGTGTGGTAGAAAAAGCATGAAAGCAAGGTGAACGCAGTAGAAATGAGGTCTTTGAGGAAAATGTGTGGAGGAAAATTGTGTGATAGAGTGAGGAATGCGGATATACGAGAGAAGTGTGGTTTGAAAGAAGATGTAGTGACAAGGATAGAAAAGGGTATGTTAAGCTGGTTTGGTCATTTAGAACGAATGGATGAAAGAAGAGTAACGAAAGAGATTTATGGTGCGAATGTTGAAGGATACAAGGCAAGAGGACGCCCCAGAAGGACGTTCACGGATCAAATTAGTGACGTCCTTCAAAAAGCTGGGGTCAAGAGTGCGAAGAATAAAAGAGCGTGTATGAAAAGGCTTATGAATGTGAAGGAAGCGAGGGAAGTGTGCGAAGATCGGGCAAAGTGGCGATCCATCGTCTCTGCCTACCCCTGTGGGAAGAAGGCGTGAGCTGTATGTATGTATGTATGTATTGAAATACCAAAATCCTCCATTTTTGATGTCAGTTAAAAGAGGTTGTATATTGTAAGAGATACCCTGGAACTACTGATCCGATTTTGCAAATTCTTTTCAAATTCTCCAAAGTCAGGCGTTATAAATATTTTAATTAGAACTAAATTACTTTGACTCTAGTTCAAATCTACCATTATACTTAAAGGACCAGGAACAATAGACTATAAAATACCGCAAACTTCCTTATCCGCGATTAGAAGACCATGTCGTAAAGAAAAGGCACTCCCCACTCCATAGCCGATATAATAGACAAGTTCGCAACTTCATTTCCCAGATTATAGCGATCCATTGAAAATATCCATAAAAGTCGAACATTACCCGAAACAAAGGGAGGGCTAGGGTATTAGGTGCTTGCGCCTCTATTGAACAACTTTTGTTCCATTGTCCAGCAGAGGGAGCCGGCAACAAAGACACGACGAGACATAGACCGAAATTCATCAGCAACACGATTGTTTGCTACATAAAGGATGCCATTGTCGACAAATATGATATCGCAACACAATGTGGACGTAATAATTAAAACGAGATGGCCTTAGCTATTTATAGTTGGTGCCGAATAACGGGAATTTGTGACAAATGGATCGGGATAGTGTTTTGTTTATCATATGTTGATATTAGGTGAATTTGCTTCCTCAGATTCCTCATCTAACATGTGATAATTATACCATGCATGCCACGTGTTTCACCATCCATGTTTCCCCATTACGCGGCTTGACAGGATCACGAATTTTTCACAAGATTGTTGATACTTACTTAACACTTACTTCAAAAAATAAGATTCTTAGTTATGTAAACATGTAAGCCTATATGTACTTTGCAATACTTTGAAATAAATAAATAAAATAAATAGTTTGACCCACGGACCATGTTTGACGGATTTTGTGTAGAAATTGTAGGTGGTTGATTATATCTCTAATTTTAATTATTCTTTCATTAGTGCAATATCTGTAATCTAGGGAAAATACATTGAATTGAATAATAATAATAATAATTTAATAATTGAATACATACATTGAAAAAAACTAAACAAAGGAAATAACTGACTTGATTAATTGAAGTCGGTTCAATACTTACAAAAAAACTTTGAAACTTACTTTATCCGGCCTCGTTTATGATATTACTTTCCTAAGTTTGAATTTATTAAAAACTTCCGTGGATATTTGATTGAATGAGACCGATTGCAAATAATTTAAAAAAGTTGCTAATGAAAATATTGTGTTCCTATAAAGTTTACGTAACCATCGGTAAAATCGGAACCATTAAAATACGTCGTTAGTAAGACTGTTAGTAATCATATTGTACTTAGAACAGTTTCATACACGGTCGTGTAGTCTCAAACAAGGCAGAGATCTACACGAATAACAAATTAATACAGTTTGTAGGTAAGTAATACAGAGTCATTAGACGTGCAACCAATATAGTCAGCTTGACGGGCCTGTTGGCTCAGTTGGTAGTGACCCTGCCTTCTGATTCGGAGGTCGCGGGTTCGATCCCCGCTCGGGGCCAACATTTGTGTGCATGAACATGTCTGTTGGCTTCGTGTCTGGTCGTTTAATATTTATTTAAGTATGTTTATCAGTTGTTTAGTACCCATAGTACAGGCTCTGCCTAGTTTGGGACTAAATAACAGTGTGTGAATTGTGTCCCACAATTTATTATAATTTATTATTATTATTATGGCGTTTACACCGCCTCTTGTGTCCAGAGTCCAGGAACTCTAACGGGCCAATACATAAAACAAATTCACTATGTTCATATTTCATGAAAAATATTCATAATTTCTTCCAACAATTTTAGATAATCTCCGAAGCTCGTCTTGCGTTAGTACATATTCTTATCTATGGTCTTGACCCTCGGAGAGGGTGCTAGGGGTGTCACCATGCCCAATCTACGATCGCGTGCCATTCAAACTATTGTGTCACATCACAACGCCGGCATTGTTTAAGAAATCGATAAAAATAGTATAAGTATTTTTAGGGTTCCAAACTACAATGAAAAAAGACACCCTGCACCCTGCAGGTGCAGCTCTTTCGGTCTGTATGTTACAAATACTTCTTTCACCATACTAATTTAATCGATTAAAAAAGAATAATCTACCTATTATATATAAAAGAAAGTAGAGTAGTAGAAGAGGTAGCTTAGAACCAGGAAACGGACATAGGATACTTTTTATTCCGATATTCCCACGGGAACGGGAACTACGCGGGTGAAACCGCGGGGCGCTGCTAGTTGTAGATAACGCTTGGCTACTAGGTACTAGGGTAAGTGGAATATTGTTGATGCCACAGTTTTCTACTTTGATGAAAAATATAATGACGAAGCACAAAATGTGTACAAATAATATAAAACATAAAATTGTACTTTATTTTATTAGCGTACTTGCCAATAGAGAGTTGCACTTACCCATTTTTTAGTTAATAAATGTAAGTACGTAATAATGTATTAGAAGTACCTACCTCTTGCTTACAATTGGTGCAATAGTATGTATGAAGATGTTTAAAAATAGGTAGTGTTATAAATTTAATATTTATTATTTAACCGCGGCCCTATTTTCTGATTTTGAAACTGAGAATATGCTATGTAGATAAGTATAGGTGTATGTTCGATTTTTAAAATCGTTTAAGACTACGTATCTAGTATTTAGGTACAAGAAGTACTAACTCTCTTAGTAATTGTACATTTCGATAACTTTTCACTAACAATAGTTCGCAAACAATATACCTATACATTTCATAACTGAGAATAATACAATTTAATACATTATTCTTTGAGTGTTTGTAGATAATATCCACCATGTAGTACAAAGGAAATGTGAGCCGCACCCTTCTATTTGGTACATTGGTGTTATGTGGTTAATTCGGCCATAATACCGTATCGTCCATGAATAAAAGCAGCACTTTATACAATTGTTGTCTGCGGAAAGCAGTGATTAGTTTTTTTTCTATGAATAAAGAAAATTCAGGGGGAATAATGGAAGAATGTGAGTTTCGATTTATGTATTATAATCAGAGACGCATATGAATATTGACTTTTAGTGAAATAATAGGCGTGAAACGAAATTGTATACCTAGAACAAGACATGCCTTGTGGAAGTGTCTCTATTCATTTGTTGTTAAAAGTTAGGTTAGGCCTACCTTCCTTTTTTGTAGTTTGTTTTTTTCGTACACGAAGGTAAGTAGAAGAGAGTTTTTATTTAGTAGGTAGTTTGATTGGACACTTGTACTAAAATACGAAACCTAAATATATATTTTTGTTTCACCATATTCAATACTATAGTATAGCACCTTGCGGTTTTATCCGCGTAGTTCCTGTTATTTCGAGTGGGATAACATCATACCTGCCGTCTGTGACACGCTTAAAATAAATAAATAACCTCACGCCTTTTATCCCACCGGGGGTAAGCAGACGAATTCTATTTCTGGAAATACCCACGGTTACCCGTATATTCTTGGGACCCTTATCGCTGGACCGGGTCTGTTACACATGCCTCAGAATTAATTCTGGATCCTGCGGGTTTCATCACGATATTTTCCTAGTGCAAGCACAAGCTCAAGCTAGTGATAAAATGACACTGAATCGGAATCCCGCATTTGAGTAGGACGACACAAACGCCGCAACAATGAGGGCAGCATTCAAAGGAGAATGGAAAAATAGAGTAGATTTGTTACTTCTTCTAGAAAAGATAAAAATATTAAAATAGTTCATTTATAATTTAGTATGGCTTTTGATGAACTATCATCTACACTAATATTATAAAGAGGAAAGATTTTTATTTTTGTATGTTTGTTACGAATAAACTCAAAAACTACAGGACCGATTTAAAAAATTCTTTCACCAATGGAAAGTTAGAAGATCTCTGAGTAACATGGGCTATATTTTATTCCGCTTTCCCACGGGAACAAGAACTACGCGAGTGAAACCACGCAGAACCGCTAGTAATTAATAAAAACATAAAAAGTCAAATGAAAATACATACGTGCATACATATAGACAGGCTAATTTTCATCCTGGATAAGGTATGTAGGTATGTATGCCATAATCTAAGTTCACGCGAAGGAAGTCGAAGACAACAGTTAGTAATATACGAGGTAGCATACGTATCCTACTAATATTATAAATGCGAAAGTTAGTAAGGAGATGTATGGATTTATGGATGGATGTTTGTTCCTCTTTCACGCAAAAACTACAGAACCGATTTTAATTAAACTTTACAGTTGTATAGCTTATACATCAGAATAACACATTGGCTATATTTTATCCCCGTATTCCCACGGGAACGGGTACTACTCGGGTGAAACTGCGGGGCGCTGCTAGTGACAACATAACTTCAAATAACTTAACCCTTCTGTTCTGTTCCGTACGTCAAAAAGTCCCGTTATGACGATTTGCAACTACATAATTTAAGTAAATACTACACTTCCGGTTAATTATGGTTGGAAGACAAAAATACTGTCGTAGCACAAACAAGTCGATTATCTTCCGCAGTGTAGATATACTTTATCTTCCACTACATCACATTACAAGGGCTCTAACCCAAACCCTAGCTCGAAACACCATTACCAGACGTACAATCGACGCTCTGATGAATTTCGGTTTATGTTCCACGAGGAGTCTTTGTGGCTCTACTTTCAGCAACACAATAGGGACAAAAGTTATTCAACGACAATGCGAGCACCAAATACCGATCGCCCCCACCCCTTACCAAGGTACCTAACCATTGTTTACTTTAATACTCGACTTTTATGTGTTATCGATGAGAGTGACAATGTAATCGTGAAATTGAGCGAGCCGAGAAAAGTATTGTGTCGTGCGCCCACGCGATCTAGACTATAGTCATCATACATTTAGCCAATCTTCATGGACGAGTTTAGTGTGCCTTGTTATTGACGTTTCAAAATGTATTTTATATACCTGCTGAAATAACTGAATTTTGAATTTGAATTCGAATTTGAATTTCGTCATCCTCAAATTCCTTAGCGCTAGCAATTGTTTAGGTTCCGTATCCAAAGGGCGCCAATTGGACCCTATTACTTAGCATCCTCTGGCTGTGTAGGTAGTATCTCATGAATCGTATATAGTTAGATTAGCGGATGAGCAGCGGCGTTGCCCGTGTTGAAACCGTTTTTAGGGTTCCGCACCCAAAGTTAAAACGGGACCCTATTTCTAAGACTCCGCTTTCCTTCCGACGGTCTGTCACCAGGCTGTATCTCATGAACCGTGATAGTTAGACAGTTGAAATTTCCACAAATGATGTATTTCTGTTGCCGCTACAACAACAAATACTAAAAAACAGAATAAAATAAATATTTAAGGGGGCTCCCATACAACAAAAGTGATTTTTCTTTGCCGTTTTTATAGATAACTAGCGGTTCCGCGCGGTTTCACCCGCTTTGTTTCCGTTCCTGTAGGAATACGGGAAAAAAATGTATTCTATGTTACTCAGGGATATTCTAGCTTTGTGCTCACGACTTTTTCTTGAAGGAGTAGGCCGAGACAAAACTATTATTATACCTATGTATAACATAATCGATATAAGTATTAAATTTTTGTCGTAACCCGTGTTTCCAAGTGGCTATCATGAGAAGTAAGATGACAATTAGGAGATGTTATGTATTTATACATTCAGATAGATAGATTCAGATGTCACCAAATACCATTGCATTTTGTAGGTACCATATTACATATCTAATTGCTGTTTATAAGAATGTCGTTAATTACAACTAAACTCACTTCCCATTAGCGTCTTTCAGCTGTCAAAAATATTTTTGGTAGCCCTGACCCTAACCGAAGCCTTATGCAAGAGATAAAGTAAGTTTTTTTCCTGATATTATTTTGTTTACCTACCTATTTCACAAGTTCAACTTTAGAGTCTTACAAAATAAAAACTTTCTTAGTGAAATGCAATACTTAAAGTATCTGCTCTACTTCGGGGTCGTCCATTAATCCACCCAAATCCAACAAAATGATGTTTTTAGCAACTTTTTGACCCCCCCCCCCCCCCTTGGTAATGTGTGGTGAGGTTTTAGACTATCCCCTATACCGAAATCACGTGTGTTTTTTTGGTAGACAGTATATTGAAATTTTCAATGACGAAATGATAAAATTAAAGTCACTTGCTACTTTTGTTTGGTTTAGAAATCACGCGGTCAATGAAAAATAAATACACGTGATATCTCATTACACCTCCCCCCCCCTCCCTCCTTGTGATATTTCGTGTTTTTTTCCGAACCCCTTTCGAACCTCACGTGATTATTGGACGACCCCTTAATATAATTTTCTTTTCGATCTTAATTCGATAAAAAAATACATTTCTTTAATTCAGACCAAGTCCATAGTTTTAATTATTACAATAGTTCTCACATGGTATCCAATGATTCCTAAAATCTTCTATATTTATTCTATCTTATATATTTATTTATATGTCACCCACGTAAAAATCCGGGCCGTGGGCCAGTTGCCCATATTTTAAAGGTCAAGGGGATAGTGGCCTGCTCTAAAGCCTGGGCGAGTTGTTCTTTGTGTCAATTTATTCCGTATGCCCAAAACTCAGTTGACGCCGAGATTAGCAAGAGAACTCTTAAGTCTTGGGACATTCAAAATTTCCTTAAATTAAACAAAACTCCATCTACAAGATGACATCACGCCGAACAATATTTCGACAGTTACTATTCATGGCGGCGGCATTGTTACAAAAAGCCTGAGCATTTCTACAAAAGCTGCAAAGAATGAACGGGAGTGGGTGGCAGCCGATTCAATAGGAGAAAGGAGGGATGTGTAGTTACGTAAGTGTGTTTTGTGGTAGGTACGTGGTGTCAGGGAGATTTTTTAATTCAAAAATCTTAAAATATATTTCGAAGTAACATATAAGATAAAAACTCGTTTAGAACACTTCAAGACGTAGGTTGCAATGTCTCCTCTTTACTTATCTCCTATTTCTAGTAGATAATACCAGATTTGAATATCGACACTCGTATTACATATTTTTGTTTGAGTATTCCAACCAAACATTCGTCGAAAACACGCTCGAGCAGACCATTCTGTGAGCAATGAGTGCAACAATGCTTTGAATACTACCTTGCAAGTTACGGTTAACACAGTAACACTGCATTACATTTTCAAATAGGCATAACTAATGAGCTCATAACAAGCAAAGAGATTCTTTTTAGTAGTCCCTCCGGGCTAAACAAAAGTAGGTTCTTTAGACTGGCGGTTCCAAGAGGAACTTTAGTGTGACCCCACAAAGCCTGTGGAACGTCATTTAAATGCACACGTTTCATTGGCTCTGAATGCTTCAGGGAAGTAAAAAGAACGGGCCAATTACGACGCTTTTGTGGTGAACTCTTTGGGGTCGGGGTGTACCCGAGAGTTAAGTTTTTATCTGGTTTTTGTGTAACTCGTTGTTTTTAATCTTAATTATCGTGAAAAGACCAGATTTCTCAGTCTATGTTGATCTTTACTCGGAAACGCATTTAAATATTTTTAGGATCCGTAATATTATAGTCGTACAGACAAATTATTTACACTATATATAGTTACCTGCTTTGCACAGTCCTATATATTTATCCATAGTTGTCGCAAGTTATTAATCCATACTTGTCACAAGTCGAATTTTCGTAGATGATCGTCTTTGCTTCTAACCTAGTGACCTTGACTGAAACACACCTATAAGTACCTATACTTAAAAGTTATTTCATACCGTTTTGCACTAGAATTTTTATATTACATCTAAGAAATATATGTAAGTATAGATGCAAATTCTTCAATGGGCGCCCGCCTAAGGCGCGCTAAGCAAGCCTTTGCGGTTGCCAGCGCCTACCACCACCGCCCCACTTTTCCGTTTCTTAGCTCCTTTCGTCTATTTGAATGTGCATTGAGAGCAGCCAGTCAAATGCCCCTGTGGGTGGATTGGTGCTTTGAATATTCTTCACTACATAGTATAAAACAAAGTCGCTTTTTCTGTCCCTATATCCCTATGTCCCTATGTATGCTTAAATCTTTAAAACTACGCAACGGATTTTGATGCGGTTTTTTTAATAGATATAGTGATTCAAGAGGAAGGTTTTAGTATTAGCATTGCACCCGTGCGAAGCCGGGGCGGGTCACTAGTTAGAAATAAAACAAAAAATATATAATACCGATAAATTATTAGGTGCACATATCCAAATATAATATCGTACTTATACATAATTAAAACATCTTTTGCTATCTGACTACAGGAGTAGATGTTTTAATTATGCATATGAGTTAACCTATATTATTCATTAAAATAACTCTAATTACAAAGTATTCCAGTAGGTATTGTTTTCAGATTAGGTAATAGTTACCTATTAGCTCTACCAAGGTACCTAATAGCTCTACCAAAAATAAAATCACAAACAGAGCTTTAACATTAGATGATATTGATAAAATATTAAATACCTATTAATTTCTTTCCAATTCACATGTAATTAATGTGTTACATTACAGTCCACTATATTCTATTCAAAGATAATTATTTGAATACTTACATATTTAAAAAGTACTTGGGTATTTTCAGCCGGGCGCGGCGATTGCGTTGCGTTGCGTTGTGCCCGTGTCGCATCACGCGGCCGATCAAAATGCATTTTGGCGTTTGGTCGTTCGTTAGCGGCCGTCAATACGGCTCTCGGTCCGCCTGCTATAAATTTCGTATTGAGCGGACACACAACAAAGCGCGTTTTGTCTTGCAAATGAAAACGCGCACATTTCGCGGTATTGTGCGCGGCTGTTTCGGTGCCCGCCATTATTAACGGCGAACATGAAAGACAAAAGGTTCGTCTGCAGCACTGAGGCTGGCCTAGATAGCGGATTATTGTACTAACACAATAGGAGCGTTAATTCCGCGGCTCTACCATTATTTTGTTGTTTGCAACTTTATCGCGTCTATCGACGCGCGATCGACTGGTTGGTTAGGTTTTATAGAGATCGTTTTATTGAATGTTGATCGAAAAAGGTGTCTCATTGTAATTTTAATAAAATAAATGTGATTTATTACCTACCTTTATATTTGAAAAAATACATAAGTACTTGTACCTACTTGTGTATCAACTGGTGTATGCGGTTCAAAAATAAATTGGAATATTTAAAATAGGTACAAACGCTCAAATAAGTTGAAATTGGAATCCATATGGCGTCGCACGTCTTGTGCATTCGCCACTACTACTTATAGGTAAACATTGTAGTTTAGGCTGTTATTTAAATAATTCGTTCATTAGCCTTAGACCCACTGGAAAGCTAAAATACTTGAAATAAAATTTCTCACAATTGGTTTCAAATTTGTATAACACGGGATTGAAGGTTCTAAGCAAAGAGTTTAAAATATAATAGGACATAGAGGGGGCATTAGGAATATATTCATACAAAACTTTGAAGCATGTTTGAAGCTCAAGTGTCATGTCAGTTAGTATGAACGCGAGCTGTCATTGGGGCGAAATTGTAGTAGACTTAATCCACTTGGAATAACTTTTGGCTTAAAATTTTCCTCGCTTTGTCCCCTCTATGCCCTTTTATATTTTAATCTCTCTGGTTCTAAGTATTTTATACCTACACACTTATATTCTCATAAAGATAGAAAAAGTTTTGTGCGTGTGTCTGAGCATGTTTAAAGAGTATTTAAGTAGGTACTTTCCTTTATCCTCAGTCCTCTAATACTATAAATGCTAAAGTGATTTTGTTTATTTGTTACGCTTTGACGCCTAAACAATTAAACCGATTTAGATAAGTACTTATTTCTTTAGATCAGATACCTAGTTTGATTTAGATTGAGCTAGTTATTTTATAAATTATATACTTACTTATAATAGCAACGCCCTGCGGTTTCACCCGCATCTGGATCTCGTTCCCGTGGGAATGTGGGGATAAATATAGCGTAGTACCCGTTCCTGTGGGAATACAGGGATAAAATATAGCCTATGTCACTCGCTGATAATGTACCTTCCATTAATAAAATAATAATTTTCAAAATGAAAAACAAGAAAAGGCGTGAAAGCGTAACAATTTAAACAAACTCACTTTACCATTTTTAATATTTTCAGTTGGGATTTTTATGCTTTATTCTATAATGCGAAGAGCTTACCTCATAAACGTATCGCTGGCAGAAAATGATCCAATATTCCAAAAAAGGCGCACAACACAATACGATAGATCACATAAAATTCACATATTCACATTACAGTGCATTACTGCGGCGCAGAAGAATCACCAAACATAGCAATTTAGAAGAAAAAATAAAAAAATCTCTTGGCGGGAAAATTACGAAAAAGTTCGCTTGAACACCGACCGAGCAATGCGTACAGCCGAGCGACCAGCTACGACAAGGCGCACAGACTGCGAGCCGGCCGGTTTGTATCTTTGCCACTAGTTCTTGCGCAGGATCCTCGCGCACCCTTTCAAATAAATACAATAAAATTCTCATGCACTTGTATTGCTACTACTTACTAAATTGCTATAGGTGTATTGAGTGATACTGACGATCTTTAATGTAACACAGATGGTAACAAATATAATACATACTCACTGAAACGTCATTTTAATCACAAAGTGCAAGAATACATATTTAGTAAGTAAGTGCATAGGTACCTACCTACCTATATATTTATACATTTATATGTAAACTTGCGCCTGATTTGTGTTTTCCTCGACACCTTCTAACACATGTTTTAGAACTACTGGTTTTCCAGCTAATAAATCGAAAAAACTATTAAGAAAAAAATATTAAATAATCCTAATACTAGTGTGGAGCGTCATTAGAAAGTGATAGGCATTTCATTGTCTTAACTTGATAAATTGTGCTTCATCATTTAGAATTTCTTATTTACCTATCTTATAAGATTTTGTCTAATGAACATTTATTTAAAAAAATGCCATTTTTAATGCAATACCACAGACCAGCTTGTAATACCTATGGTGCCACTGTTAATTTAAATTTCTCATTAAGTATCTCAGAATTTTGTGTTTCCTAATCCGAACACATTCAGTTTCACTTGTACTAGGTACTGAATAGGTTGAATAGGATTTGTTTAGCAAGCAGACAACATACACCAAATGTGTATCTAAAGAAAGACGACAAATAAGATTCTGTCTCATCAAAGGAGAATCCAGAGACAGCCAGGAGCATGCACAATGTGGAAACGTTGGGCAATACGTCCGTGGACAATGGTGCGAACGAGGCACAAAGCCACAAACCATTGTGTCAACTCGCACAATACACCTTGCATACAACTTATAGAACAAACTTACTTGTGCAGTTTAATAAACGCAAGCCAAACAAATAGGAGCTCTACCTAATTGATTAGATTAAAGTATATTCAGGTTTTGTATGAAAGGTTGTAAAATAGACTCGCGTGTTAAAATAACTGATAATGGCAACTGTAGGTTGTAGGTAGGTACTTTTGAGTAAGAAATATCAGGAATTGAGCATAGGTGAAGACAAATGTACGTTTTAAATTTTTAACTAAGTATACAAGATCCAATTCTCTAACTAACTAAATGAACAATGGCACAAACCTTTACTTTACAAATACTATAAAGAGTGTGTCGTACTTACTATATCTACTATAGGTACTTACCTACTTTTAATATAAAAAATAGTAGAGAAGCTCTCTACTTTAATTTGTTTTACTGATAAATAATCATATATTGTGGGAATTTCCAGAAATGGAACACCTCTGTCTACCCCCTCGGGGATAAAAGGCGTAAGATTTTTTTCTATAAGTTATCAGTAAAACAAATCAAAGTAGAGAGCTTCTGAGACACTAAGGTACCTACTTATTACAGTCTCTCAACTAACTACGAGTAGGTATATTTAGACATTTATACAAAAAAGATAGACCGAGAGAATAAATAAGTGTTGAGAAATAAAATAAGTTTCGCGGTCCACCATTGTGCGGAGGGCCGCCTCCTAGTCCAAACAGTGCTCCATTGTGTCTGCCATTACCTAGCCCTCTTTTCGTCTTTTGTGTTCGCCTCTTCTATTGAAGTGAGACCTTCCCAATGACGCTTTATGGCCGCTTTGAAGTATGCAAGATATGCTTGAATACATAATGAAATATTACATTAAGATATACTTTTATTCATTGGTATTTAACGCAAGAATGTCCATGCTATGGCTGTGGGACATAATATAAAAAACAATATTTTATAACGAAACGATTGAATACTTAAGACCCAAAAAAGTTAGCAATAACTCGGTGACGCTATAGCTAACATACTGACACAAAAACCACGAGTCGAGTTTGAGTTTGCCATCGAGGGAAACAGCGGGAGACGACGATACCACAGAATATGAATGTCGCATTTTACGAATTTGGCATTGTGCGCCGTATCCATCTATAATGTGCTATAATATAAAACCCGATACCTGACCCCTTTGGGGTCTTACCAAGCCGAGTTTACTTCTTCAAGTAGGTAGGTACTTAGTTTTTTAGTTGGAATCGAAAGTATCGAATTTCCCATTGACCGCACACTGTTATGACCACTTGCCACTAAGTTGTTCTACGTAGGTAGTAAGTCAAGACCCGCAAATATAACAGCTAAAATCAAACTTCTAAATGCACGCAATCAAAAGGTACGGGCAAAAGAATCAAAACCTATCCGATAGGTACTTTCGCGTTGACCTAAAATCAAGAAATTTAGGAGCAATGTCATAAAGCACAAGTAAAGAAAAAATACGACATCCGTAAAGTAGTTACATAAAAAAAAATACAGTAAGTGACCGCAACCTAATAGGTATCCGAAAGTTTGTTATTCAATCCATTTATCTGTTTATCTTTTCATGAGCAATGAATCGGAGCTTTCAGTTTATGAATTTTCAGTAATAATACCTAATTATTTTTGAAATTAAATCTATTTGTAGGGAACCCTTGCTGAGTCAGTCCGACTCGCGCTTGGCCTATATACTTATATATAGCTTTATTTTTGAACCCAATTCCAAAATTTTTGATAATGAAGCCCTTAATATGACACCCCATTAGCTTTAGATCCCCCCACCCCCTTTCTTATCTCCCAGCCCAATTAATAATATTTGACAAAACGTAATCAGAAGCTTCTAAATATATTTCTAAGTGACCTTATAATTCAGTTAATGAATTTGGTAAGGTGTAATAAATAAGCTCTTCATAATGCTTGTACCCAGCCGTTAATAGACAGTGCTGCCGTTCTAGCGACTAACGGCGACTTACTTAGTCGGTAGAGGGGATTTCATGACTGTTCAGCGGGACAATTTTTCGTTTTAGCTACTAATAAATATTTAACGACTTTATGCTACTTTTGAACCGTAGGGTAGGTGATTTATTTCGGAGATAAAAATCTTGGGTTGATAATCAACAAAGAGATTTAAATATAATAGGGCATAGAGGGGGCATTGGGAATATTTTCATACCAAACTTTGAAGCCTACGGTACGTTCACACGGAGACACGATTTGCCGAATCTTATTTTCATCGGATCTGGAAAAACCGAATGTTGTATTCACACAGCACATCTTGCTTGGCCGTATCCGACGGCCTCGTATCGGGATCTCGTGTGAACTCACCATCCGGCTTTTATTAGCAAGAGCGCGCACAGTTCCTCACGTTGATTTGGAAGCGATGGACGTGAACAGTCTTGCTATACTATACTGGTATTATCGCCGTCAGCGTCGTAGAAAAAGATTGTGGTTAAACCCAATAGTACAAAGAAGATCAACAGTTGGTGCCTTTACAACTCTAATGCAGCAGTTAAGAAATGATCCACAAAAATTTTTTAACTACTTTAGAATGACTATACCTACATTTGATAATCTTTTGAAAAAAGTGGAAAAAGATTTGAAAAAGCGTGATACAAATATGAGGAAAAGCATTAGACCAGAAGAAAAATTAGCGATATGTATAAGGTAAGATTGAAATACTGTATTTTATTATAATTAAATTATTTATTAAAAATATGATTAAGAAATTATAGAAAATCGCTTGGTAGGTACACAGTTTGAAGTTTCCCAACTACATATTATGAAAGTCTGGTAAATCAGAAGCATTCGATTGAATACTTTGAGACTCTGGTGATGCTTGGTACTGCGATGTAAAATAGCTTTGTGATTGTGCCACATTTGGTTGATAGTTGTATGTTGATGAGTGTGCAGGAGACCATTCATTTCGGTTCTTTATATTTTGCAATAAATTTAAGACGCCTGATTGAAATTCTAATGTTTGATTATCGTTTAGCGTTGCCAATGATGGAAGTAGACTTTTAAAGAAAAACAAATTACGGTCTTCTTTCATTTCTTCTTTCTTATTGCATTCCATTTGATAATCTATAAACTCACTCATTTTCTTATCAAACACGTTTAAATTCTGCCTCGATGGTCTGCTTTTTTTTCTTTTCGAACCACCTACTAAATTTTCATTATTAGTTTCTTGTTGACTTTCATCCGTAGCATCTTGATTATTTGCGACATCTTCACCCGCACTGTCATGGGTAACATCTGATGTAACTGTAGCGGCTGTACTATCGTCTGCTGGGTTTGGTGTAGCAATAGTTGCACTATCATGTGTGTCAGCTGGCGTCACAATTTTTTTTAAGAACAACATTTGACGATGATAAACGTAGGCTCTCGGACATGTCGCAGACGATCCTGATTTTTTTGATTTCTTTTTCTCATTAATACTCCTCATCCAGCTGTCTCTAATATTAGTCCACTTCTTTACAATCGATTTAGCTGAAAAATATAATTAAATTTACTTGCAGATATATGGCTTCTGGGTGTTCATACAAGGATTTACATTACGCCTACCGAGTCGGAGTGTCTACGATCAGTAACATTATTAAGGAAGTAACAAATGCTATTTGGAACAATTTGCATGGGGAGTTTATGACATTACCCAACACAATATCTGACTGGGAATATATCGCCAATGGATTTAATACTAGAGCAAACTTTCCCCATTGCATTGGTGCAGTGGACGGTAAACATATTAGGATAAAAAAGCCAAACAACAGTGGTTCCATGTTTATGAATTACAAAGATTTCTTTTCCATCGTATTATTAGCAGTGGTTGATTCATATTATAAATTTACATATATCTGTGTGGGCTCGTATGGAAAAGAATGCGATTCGACAATATTCAAGGAGTGTACTTTTTGGAAAAAACTAATAGATGGTGATTTGCAATTACCGGCAGCATGTCCACTGACAAACGATTCCGATTTATCGGTTCCGTTTGTAGTAATAGGCGATGAAGGTTTTGGCTTGCATCAACATTTGATGAGACCTTACGGCGGAAACCATTTGGATAGAAACAAAAGAATATATAACTACAGATTAACCAGAGCTCGACGCTATGTTGAGTGCGCCTTTGGGATATTAGCTAACAAGTGGCGAATATTTCATCGTCCACTGGATGTTGATACCAGCACAGCAATATCGATTGTAAAGGCTTGCACTGTACTTCATAATTTTATATTATATATGGAAGGTGTACAGTCGAACATAGAAACAACAAGCAATGTATCATCAGTGGTTAACGTGTTCACAGATGCACCCAATGAACAAAATAGTATACGAGGTGGACGATGTGCTAATGTTATACGATCTGAATTCACAAATTATTTTATTTCTACAGCAGGAGCTGTGCCTTGGCAAGACGAATCAATCTAACGTTAATTTTGTAACACACTGCTAATGTACAAATACTTAACCTGTTTACTTTAAAAAATTACAAACTTACCATAATCCTGCCTGTTTTTCTCCTCCATTTCTTCAAAATCTTCATTCAAAATTATACATATTTCTCGCCAGCCAGCAGTTCTCAAGTTTTTATCCTTGTATATTTCGAGAGTTTTGTCCCATAAAACTGGCCGATTTTGGACAAGAGAAATTAAATTTTCAACGTTTATATTTTTCGTCGTCATAGCGAGCGGTCAGTCAAAGCGATCGAAAAGAACTGGCGACCACAGAACACTATTACTTGCTGGCGACTGGCAAGCGCACGTGCAGTGTGTCCCTCCCGCCCACCCCTCCTTCCCAGCTTGTGCGACGCATTCGGTTTCAAGATCCGACAAAAAACCGAATCTACCCCTGCGTGTATCGTATGAACGCATGTATTGAATGCCCTATACCACTGAATCGGATCTGCATTTTGCAGTATCGCCGGATCGGTTTGTAGTCGCAAAATCGGATGTCAACTTCAGCAAGATTCGGTTTTTTTGTCGTGTCTTGAAACCGAATGCATGTGTGAACTCCTTCATTGAAATACTTATGCCACTAAACCGAATCCTGCAAAAAACCGATTCGGTAGAGAAACACTCGACGCCGTGTGAACGTACCGTAAGCGTCATGTCCTTGTCATGTCAGTTAGTATGAACGCGAGCTGTCATTCGGTCAAAATTGTACTAGACTTATTCCACTTGGAATAACTTTTGACTTCAAATTTTCCTCGCTTTGTCCCCTCTATGCCCTATTATATTTTAATCTCTTTGATAATCAACAAGTAAAATAAGTAAAAGTTTCCATCGGGCTGGTCTGGAGTCAAGAGTAAGCCCATCATTAATAATAAAAAAAAAAAGAAATAAGTATCTTGCTTAATTTCTTTTAAGTAAAATATTTGTAGTAAGTATAAGAATTACTACTTGTTTCATAATTTGTTCAATGATCATGTTTTATTTATTTTGCTTTTTTTATATTCGGATTAGGTAATAATTATTTATTTGTTCTAATGGAACAAAAAGATGTTTAGATCCATCAGACAAGTAAAACATAAGATTAGACTTGAGCGACAGTAATACTACATAATTATCTTCCTAAAATCTAGGGACATCTAGAGGTAAATATTATTTCCTCTTTCCAGCAGAATTTTTCAGATTACATAGGGACTTTTAATTTTATAGAACGGCAATACTACCCCTAGATAACCAACCCAGGGCTTTTTGGCGGCTTTGAGTGTGGTTGTGGTGTTGGTTAATACTCAAAGTTTGGCAGTAATCCGAAGAGGGACGTCATGGTTTTTGTATAGTTTTCATTTTGCTTTGTATTTCGGGTTTTAACTCATATTAGTGATAGTGTAATATGTGGCAAGGGTCCGTGAAAGTGTGCAGTGAATGGGAAATTCGATAAAATGCCAGGCATAAACATTTTTGGAGTGCCTCAAGAAGTCTTCAGTAAAAGTGCTATTATTTTACTGTTGGTAACCGAGGGAGGGATGAGAAGAGTGTTGAAGACACAATATTTTTGTGCATGGTCTCTGAAGCAGAGCCATATAATTAAGATTAATAATAGGAAAGTAATAAGGCTATAAGGACTAGATCCCAAAGGCCGTTAAACAATAAAAAAAAAACCAGGGCTTTTTGGCGGTGTAATTGTTGAAAATAAAAATGTTCAAATCCTTCGATATCAATATATTATTTTTCTCTTTGACATGACATTACCAAAAATACAATTTCAAAAAGTTTCTTATAAAACATCAAAGGAGTCAGTTACAAATTACAATCTCCTCCTCGCTGCGGCACGCCAGCTTTAGTGGTGGAAGCTGACGGTGTGGTGTTTTCGGCTCGCAATAGGGTGACGATCTTCGAAACAGGTCGCCGCAGTGTGCCACCCTTTGTTGCCACGTCGACTATTCGTACACGACCGTCATGTCCTGGCGTGGTAGCGGTGACCTTACCCCGCGGCCAAACGTTGCGAGGGGCGCTGGAATCTGCAATCAAAACAACATCTCCCACACTCACGTTTCGTCCGCTGTCGTCGTTCCATTTCTTCCGCAAGTGAAGATTGGGCAGGTATTCTCGCAACCATCTTGACCAAAAATGATCGGTCAGTCTTTGAGCAATCCGCCACTGCTTTCGCAGACTTAAGTCTTGATCTGAAAAAGTCCCTGGTCGCGGCAGTGGATTAGATGCGCCGAGTAAAAAATGGTTTGGTGTTAGCGCCTCCTCCTCGTTAGGGTCAAGCGAAATATGGGTTAGCGGTCGACTGTTCACAATGTTTTCAGCCTTGGCAATGAGTGTAGAAAGAACCTCTTCCTTTGGAGCTCTAGAATGAAGTATGGCATAAAGGGATGTTTTGATCGATCTAACGAGCCTTTCCCATACTCCTCCCATATGAGGCGCATCAAATCGCCAGTCTATACCGAGTGCAGTTGCTTCATCAGCCAAATGCTCGTCAGTTAGTAATACTTTAGCAGCGTTACGAAGTTCCTTATCTGCTCCTCGAGAATTTGTGCCGTTGTCGGAATATATTTGTTTCGGCAATCCACGTCTTGCGGCCATCCGACGTATAGCAAGTATAGTCGAGTCCGTAGATAGCGAGGCAGCGAGTTCTATCGTTACAGCACCTGTATTGAGGCATGTAAAAAGTACTCCCCAATGTTTCTCGTTGCGTCGTCCGATTGTCACAAGCATTGGTCCAAATAAGTCGATCCAGCAATATGTGAATGGTCTGCAGTGATGTTGAAGCCGTGCCGGTGGTAGACCAGCCATCTTTGGTTGTTTACAGCGGGTCAACAATTCCGTGTTGAGGGATATGCCATTAGTCGTGGCTTTATCATCGAAAACTAAGCGTAGCTTGCCGGGCTTGTTGGGATTTCGTACTCCGAAATGCGGCAAATACCTTTTCCCAGATAACGAGCCAGTTACTTTTTCAGCGTAACCCTTTTGCAACATGTTTATAACCTGCTTTGTATAATCAACTGCAAAGTTAAGATCTGCGTCCATGTTTCGCTCAATAGACTTGAGTCGACTCTCAGCATTTCGTTTATTGTCTGGTAGCTCAATGTCGTCGGATCTCCACAATAGACCTGCTTCCCATCTGTCACCAATATTCTTACTCGTGGTGTCCAGAATATTCAGAGCACGACGTTCTTCAGATGAGTGTCTATGACTATTATCTGGTTTTACGCCAATGCTTTCTAGCCGAAAATGATATTTTACTAACTCGTGTAAGTTATCGTCGCAGTGTTCACGCACATGACAGCCGTAATCTTCTATATTCCTAGTTACGTTAGAAGCAAAACCATGAAGGACCCAGCCCAGTCGAGTTAAAGAGGCAACTGGCTCATTTTTGCGCCCTTCTCTCACCTCTCTACTTACAATCAGGAACCAATAATCTTGGCCTATAATCAAGGTTGGTTTTGCGTTGAAAGTCTGAAGTGGGACATCTTTCAGGTGCGGGAGCGACGCCAAGTCAGAATGATCCAGACTCTGAGTGGGAAGCGTCAATTTATCCACAGTACGAACGCCGTCAAGTCGATGCTTCTCTCCCTCTGGGGTTTTGAGAATTAGGGAGATGCTATGAGTTGGTGCTCGAAGACTATCTCCCATTGCCCCTCGGAGGTTCAGTTTAGTTTCCAGTCTCTCAGCTCCAATCTTATCTGCAACTTGACGTTCAATTAAAGTGACAGTAGAGCCTTCATCCAGAAGAGCATAAGTATCTATATTGCCTTTTGGTCCCTCCAAGACGATTGGCAGAATCTTTAAAAACACTTTCTTGGTTTGCTTGTCCCAAGACATTTGCCGTAGTATCTGATAGAGTTTCATGTTTGTCAGCCTTTTGTGTCTTGTCTCCAGTGTTCGACCAATCATGTCTGTGCAACAGAGAATGGTGTCCTCGCTTGCACGTAGAACATCTCTTCTTAGAACGACATTTATCGCGGCGATGCGTTGAGCTTAGGCATTTGAAACAAAGTTTTTTCTCACACGTCCAGTCCCATCGTTTATTAGTCTCTAGGTCACGAAATGTAGAGCAATTGTCCAAAGAGTGTTCCAAATTTCCGCAGTAAATGCACTTGCCCTTCGTTGATTTGTCGCGGCCTGTCTCAGAAACGATGTTGACAGAGGGTTCTGTATCTTCAGTCTCATCAGTCATCATTAAAACAGGATGCTTCGAACTTAAAGTGTACTTCAGACTCTTTGAGGGAAATTCTACGGTACCCGCCTTGCATACTCGTTCCGCTTCTTGCATTAAATACTGAGCAAGAGCAGATAATCGGGGCTGATGTCCGTCTAATCTTTCCCAGAAATCCATCCAGCTGTACACCAGGGGCTCTGTCAGTTTATTGACGACTTCCGCTGCCAGCTCTGGACTATACATATAGTCGACTTGTCTTGTCGCCTCAATAGCGGCTACACAGTTGGAGACTTTGGTTGCTAAAATTAATAGTTCTGATCGCAATCCAGTGAGCTTCGGAAGGCGCTTGATCTCGCCTATCATTCTATGGAGCACCAAGTCGGGTCTGCCAAACCTCATCTCTAATGTCTTCATTATTTCTTCGGCGGATGTTACTGTTATTAATCTGGCCGCTACTGCTTCCCAGGCTTCTCCATGTAGACACTTCTGAAGGCGTGTTACATTTTCCCGGTCCGAGTACTTTCCGACGGCAGTAGTTGTCTCAAATGCATTCTTGAAACGCAGCCAGTCCAGGGCGTCTCCCGAAAAAGATGGCAGTTCCTTGGCAGATAGATGGCCTATAAGTTTATCATTCACGGGTGCAGATCCGCTACACTGAAGTATAGCGTCGGTGATTGCATGGGTCAAGAGTGCTATATAGTTTTTAGAACGCTCATAATCTTGTGGTGCATTTTCAGCTTGCACATTGTTGTCATTTATCCACCCATGTACTCTGTCCGACCCACCTGATAAGTCGCTTCTGGCATCATTTTCGAGTTCCACCAAATCTTCTTGCAGTCGGGCTTCTATCAAGGCTTTCTCATTTTGTAATCTTTCCTCATCCAAACGCTGCTCTTCTGCGATACGATTCTGCTCCTTTGTGATTCGATCTTGTTCCAGCTCTGCCATTAATTGGGCCGCTCGCGCCTCGAGTAATCTTTTTCTTGAGGCCGTGCTGCTATTCGTGACTGAGTTTCGTGCTGATCGCAAGGAGGTGCTACGCCTGGGCTGGTCACCAGCGCCCGTGGGCCGGGGCATAGCCGTATTTTTAGAGTCGCGGGACATGATCGGCATTTGTTCGTCCTGGATACGTTTTTCGATCATTTTTCCACTACGTAATATTGTGGAATTATCAGTCATATTGCTCACCGTTTTATCCAAAATTATCCGTCCAAAAATCCGGCTCGAAGGACCAATTGTAATTGTTGAAAATAAAAATGTTCAAATCCTTCGATATCAATATATTATTTTTCTCTTTGACATGACATTACCAAAAATACAATTTCAAAAAGTTTCTTATAAAACATCAAAGGAGTCAGTTACAGGCGGGAATCCGAAGAAGGACGTCATTTTTTTTGTATAATTTTCATTTTGCTGTGTATTTCGGGTTTTTTGACTCATATTAGTGATAGTATAATATGTGGCAAGGGTCCGTGAAAGTGTGAAGTGAATGGGAAATTCGATAAAATGCCAGGGATAAAAAAAATTAATTTAATTTTTTTTATCCCTGGCATTTTATCCGGGCCTCAAGAACTCAAGAACTCAGAAGAAAAAACGTACGTAGACAAATACAAACCGGGGTTGGAAAATATGGATGACGTCGGTTAAAATCAGTTAGAAAATCGTTTTGTACCTATTGTTGTACGGAACTTCTTAAGCATGTCGGTATTTAAGTTAAAATGTAACCTGCTGATTTAAATAGAGTTTGATAAATCTCCAAAGTTTTAATACGCATTTAAAGTCATTGTCACAATTTTCTATTTTATTGTTTACCTATTTTAAAGTCTTATCTATTTCTAGCTAGGTACAGTTTTATATATACAAATCGGGCAATCTGGCTATTTTCTGCAAGATGTCTAGCTACAGGGTAAAGGTACCAGTTGGCAACACTGGCCACTAGCCAGCAGACCAGCGTTGTCTTCGGCGTTGCGTTTTCCATTATGGGCCATTTATACGAGGCCATTCCACTAAGACAATCCACTAAGACTGCATACAAAAAAAACGCGAGGACAATCCATTCCATTGTCCTGACATTTTTTTTGTATGCAGTCTTAGTGGCTTGTCTTAGTGGATTGGCCTCGTATAAATGGCCCATTATATTTATCTAAGTATTTATCACATCACCACTGTACCTCAGTATAGACCGTACCTTTTTCGTGACTTTTCTATATTATTGATATATTTCAACTACAAAGGGTAAAAAACAAAGAATAGTCTTCTCCTGTTTCTCTCAATATTCTGAATTTGCGTTTGAAAAACCACATAAGACTTGATTGAATGAACTATATATTATACTTTATTATTATTTATTATTTGCCTTCTTTCTACAGGAGCGATAACAAAACATAGGTATTGTTTATAAACACATCTTTTGGTTTCATCTTAGTTCCATAAACATTATTTTCATAGATTTTTTTGGACAAAAAACTGGTTTTCACTATAGAATAGCATTTTTCACCGTTTTAGGAAAACCGTATCTTGTAATTAAAACCTTTCCTTTTCAAAAAGCCAACCGTCCTTTTTTTGGAAATCATACTGGGAACACTGCAGGCACTCCGCTAGGACCAGTACTTTGTGGCTAGGACTAGGTCCTAGTCCTGGTCATTATGAGTAATAGTGTTTTTTTTTTTTTGAAATTGTTTATTGGCCTTTGGATTCTAGTCCTTACAGCCTAATATTACAGAGTTAAAATACTTATATCTAATTTACAATGTTCCCACGGTATTTACAATGTATTTATAAATAAACTTAAAATATAACGGGTTTCTTAATAGTTCCTGTAAATCGGTAGCCACTTCTGTACAAATATTTTGGAGTTCCGACACTAACAATAAACGTTGGAAATTAAACTTTTGACATTTCATAAACAGATGTTCGAGGTCAGCGACTTCATTACATTGTTCACAGTTTGGGTCCGATAGGATTTTCAATCTTGAAAGGTGAGCTTGAGTTCGACAGTGGCCAAATCTTAAACGGTTAATTGTAGTGATAAAGTTTCTACTATCAGCATCTCTGTGTTTGTTGTACCAAGGTCTTTGCGGCGGGGAATTCTGAATTTTAGCATACCACTTTCCTTTTTCTTGGCTAATAATCTTCCAATAATCATGCCATAGCTTTTTTAACTTTTCAGTTAACATCTGATTGAAATCCGTGAAAGGAACTTGCAATATTGAAGAGTGGTCCTCAGAACACACTCCACGGGCTGCCTCGTCTACTACTTCATTCCCAGAGATGCCACAATGAGATGGAACCCATTTAAAAGTAATACATTTGCCTCTTTGGTCTAGTTCTAATAGTATTTGTTTTACATCATACACAATAAAATTCAAGCTATATCTAAATGGACTACTATTCAAAGACAATAAAGCACTCTTACTATCAGAAACAATTAAAATTTCAGAACTTTTTACATTATTATATACATACACTAATGCCCTGTAAATAGCATAACATTCTGCAGTGAAAATGCTGCTCTGGCTGTCTAATTTAAAACATTGTGTTTGTTTAATTTGAGGATCATAAAAAGCTGATGTTACACTAGTTGATGTCTTAGAGCCATCTGTATATATAGTATAAATATTTGGTAGATTCGACAAATAATCCAGAAATTCAGATTGATTGCTCAATTTTTTAAAATCAGTAGAAACATCAAAAGATAAGCACTTATAATTAACTTTATATAATGGCAAAGGATTAGATAAATGTACATTTTTACATAAGTTTTTAACATTAAGGGATACCTTTAACATTTCTGGCAAATGTCCAGAGACAAGTTCATCAACTGTGATCGCTAAATTATTTGTAAATATTTCTGGGAGATCTTGATTAGGTAAGATCCTGTCTAAAACAAATCGGTTGTTAGTAGCAAATAGCTTAAGACAGAACTTTTCTGAAAGCTGCAGTCTTCTTAATTTTAAAGGTATTATGCCTGATTCCGATTCCATCACATTAATTGGAGTGGAACACATGGCACCAGTAATAATTCGTAATCCTTTGTTTTGATAGACATCTAATTTTCTGAGTAAACTAACATTTGCATTCATGTAAGCTAAGGAGCTATAATCAAAATGACTTCTTATAATGCTCTTGTATAACATAGACAGAATCTTTGGATCAGATCCCCAATGAACACCAGCCAGAGAACGTAAAACATTTAAACCTTTACTAGCATTTTTTATAATGTAATTAATGTGAGTCTCAAATGATAATTTCTTGTCTAAATAAATACCAAGAAATTTCTTTTCATGTAAAAAGTTCAATATATTAGACTCATATGAAACTGAAGGAACAGAATCAAAATCTACTTGTTTTTTACAAAATAGCATTGCTCCACTTTTAGTAACACTAATACTTAAGTTCAAACTATTATAAAAATTACTAATTTGAGATAAACCATTGTTTAAACTTCTAATAGCCTTATTTAAATCTTTATTTACACTACATACAACAATATCATCAGCAAATAACAGGCATTTCACAGAAGGATCTGTCAAATATCTGTTAATTTGCGAAGTGTATAATCCATACAGTAATGGAGAAATTGTAGAACCCTGCTAGTTCCTTTATAAACATGTCTAGGTCCATGTAACACATTATTATATTTTACATACATTAATCTGTCATATAAAAATTTGAAAATCCATTTACAGATTTTACCAGGCACACCAACATCACTGAGAATCTGAGTGAGAATAGATGGATTGACATTATCAAATGCACCGCTCACATCAAGAAATGCACATGCTGTATAAGAATGGCTATGGAAAGAATTTTTAATATCTGTAATCAGGGACATGTAATTTTCGGCTGCACTTTTACCTCTTCGAAAACGAACTGTTGTTCAGGTAAGATGTTATGTTTTTCACAAAAATATTCCAATCTGAACTTGAGCATAGATTCAAATAATTTACCTACACAAGATGACAGTGATATTGGTCTGTAGGAGTTACAGTCATTTTCTGGTTTGTCTGGTTTTAGTATAGGAATAACACACTGTGTTTTCCATGAATCAGGGATAGAGTCTGATGCCCACAACAAGTTATAAATCTTTAAAAGAGTATTTTGAGCATTGGGATGAAGACAACGAATTAATTTATATGAAATATCATCCAGACCTGGTGTAGTGTCCTTTCTAGATTTTAAAGCTACATTAAATTCATACATAGTGAATGGTTCAGTGAGATAGCAACCTTCAATGTTTCCAGCTGAATCAAAAAAATGTTTTAATCTTGTTGTGTGTACGTCTTTTTCAGGTGGTGATGTTGGAGCAAATTTATCAAAAAAGGAAGGAATCCATTCATCATTTTTAGGTGGTTTCCTGCAAGTTACACGTTTAAATCTACGAATGTAATTCCAGATCATGCTAACAGGTGTGTATCTATTAAATGCTTCACACAACACTCTCCAAGCATTCTTCTTTTTCTGACTAATCAGTTTCTTTTTCACTGCATCAACTCTTTTATACTGTATATAATTGTCTATTGTGGGATAAAATCTGTAGGTCCTTAAAGCTAATCGGCTATTGCTTACAGCAGTGGCACATTCATTGTCCCACCAAGGAACTGGTTTTTTAATTTTACATATAGTTTTATTTACTTTTTTTGGAATACATTCTAGTTTAATATTATTCAGAATATCACAGAAGCTATTATATATATCAATTGGATCTTGTAACTTCAGATTTAAATTATCAAATGCTTTTTCACTTTCAGAGAGATACTTGGACCAATCTGCCTGACTATAGATAAATCGCTCAGAGGGAGCACCTATCTCATATTTTTCAATGGATGTTTGTATATCTATTATTGTGGGAAAGTGATAACTACCCATTGGATCATCAAATACTTTCCAGTTACATAAAGGAGCTAAATTAGGACTAACACAAGATATGTCTATTGCAGAAGGATTATGATGAATGGTACCTACAGTTGTTGGAGAACCAGTGTTTAGAATGCAAAGATTGCACTCATCTAATAAGTTATAAATATCGTTACCTCTAGAATTAGAAGACATGCAGCCAAACCCAACATGATGACCATTCAAATCACCTGAGAGCATGAGTGGTTTCGGCAAGTCATCAATAATCTGTTTTAGTCTTCTACATTTGAAACGACCACCTCTTGGAGGACTATATGCACACAACAAAGACAAATCACCTATATCAGTTTTTAGAATAATAGCAGTTGTTTGTAGAAAATCATAATAAGGGGTTTGAACTACTTTATATTTAAATGTATTTTTAATTAAAATCGCAACGCCGCCATGACCATCAGGTCCATTTTGAAGTATTATATTGAAACCAGGTACATTAAAGTTACTTTTCTCTCTCAACCATGTTTCGTTTAACATACAAATATCAATATTATTATCAGATAGAAATTGTATCAATAAGGGCTTTTTGTTGTTTACACTTTGAATATTAAATTGGGCTATTGTTAAATAAGATTTTGTAATGTAAGAATTATTACCAGAAATATTATCCATTAATTTATAGTAAATTTTTTAAGAGAACATCTTTTATACTATTTAATGTAACTGGTTCATTAGTGGGAGAGTTAGCTAGCGATACCCAAGATTTAACTATTGCATTCAAAATTATTTCATTGTTTACAATTTGTTCCATTTCATGTTTTTTATTTGAGGTAGTATCTTTTTGTGCGATTTTTTCTGAGGTCTTTGAAACATTTACAACATTAGCAGTCTTTTTTTGTTTTAATTGAGGAAAGTTGTTGTCGTCTACTTTAGCAACAACTGAGGCAAATGTACGAGATTGGTTTGAAATTAAATTTTTCTTTTCTTCCATCTTTTTCTTTTTTATGGGGCAGTCCCGGGAAATCGCCAGGTGAGCCCCGCCGCAATTGATGCACATCAATATTTCAGAATTGCATTCTTTGTACAAATGGTTCCCCGCACATGAAGAGCACATTTGTGTCCCACGGCAGACTTTAGCAGAATGGTTAAATTTATAGCATTGGACAAGGGGTGGAATATATGTTGATACTTGGTATCTGAACAAATTCAAGTATACAAACTTGGGCAGAAGAGATGATGAAAAAGTAATCGCGACTGTGGTCAATGGCTGCAGTTTCTTGTTCTCATCACGTTTCATAAACCGCTTGACTGAAATTACATCAGCGTCACAGCTTATATTTTTATAAATTTCTTCGTTGGACATATCAGTGGGTACAAATTTGATTATGCCTACTTTCTCCACCAAATGGGCGGGGATGAAGGCGCGCAGTTTGTTCTGCGATAAAAAGCTGTCCAACTTTAAAAAGCTGTTAGCTGTTGCTGCCTTTTGGAATGTGATTCCTATTTTGTAAGCGTTAATTCTAAAGACGCTTGTGATACCTTTAACGTTGTCCGTGAATAAATGAGTCAACTTAATTGGGTTTTTATTGCCCAATTTCTCCCTTTCTTTTGATTCCACGTAGACCGTGTACTCCGTGTTAGAGTTATTTTCAAGAAATAGCCGTGTGTAGTTCGTTTTAAAATAAATTTTGAACTTATCTTCTTCGGAGGTCCCTGCGATCTGCCGATATTTTCTTTTTCTTTCTGAAGGCTCATCCTCGCCGTCGCTCTGTGTCCCCATCTTGAGAGACGGGGTAAATTAACTAATTTTGGTGCAATTTACTTCTTAAATCAGTATAAAATTACAATATAACAATTAGACGAAAAATTATAGCTCCCGCTCAATTTGACTTCCCGCCAAAAAGTCGTAAGGGATCAAAAAAAAGGGATGTAAGATTAATGTAATCGATTAAATAAAAATCGATTTTTCTTTCTTCAAAATTAATCGATTTTTTTAAAAATCGATTAATATTGAAAATAATCGATTATTCTAAAAAATCGATTTTTTCTAATACATATTTAAAAATTTATACATGCTTTTCATATTTTAATAATAAAATCCTAAGAGTTTCATATTAACATTTTAACAGCATAAAAATGAAATAAAATAATATGAATAAAGAAATAACAAAATAAAATTTCAATAATCTTCACAATAAAATAATTAAAAATAATTAGTGTCACAAATGTCCAGCCCTCTTCTACATTTGACTAGTTTTAAAATAAAATACTTAAAACGAGAATCAAAAAAACTAAACGACTACGTTATTGGCTACCGACTGCGCTGCACCGCGCGCCCGCTTCACATGCGCGGCGGGCGGGGTGGCGGGGTCGGGTTCTATGTCAAACAGAGTGTGCGCACCCGCACTGTGAAACACCCCGTGGCGCAAATCGAACAAATGTGGATTTCTACTAAAGTAAACGGGCTCCGACTTATTATAGGTACCGCGTATAGGCCGGAATGGGTTAATGTCGAGTTATTTATTGATGCACTTACGGAGTCTGTCTCTTATTTTTCAAACTATGATTTCACTATACTCTTGGGTGATTTTAATATAAATATGTTGAACAATCTTGACACAAAAACTATAAAATTCAAAGAGTTTCTCCTTTGTTGTGATCTAAAACAAGTAGTTTCGGAGCCAACGCACTTTTCAACAAGTACTGAGACACTAATTGATCTTGTGTGTACTAATGCTCGCGTGCAAAATGTTTCAGTGACTAACGTCACTGGAGCCTTGGGCCACGCCTTGATTAGTGTCAATTTATTTATTAAAAAAAGTAAACCACCCCCGAAATTTGTCTTTATCAGGCCAATAAAAAATATCAACTTGGAAAACTTCAATGTCGATTTGAACACTCTGGATTGGGAAGCCATATCTATTCTGCCAACGGTGAATGAAATGGTTGAGAAATTTAACTCCCTGGTTTTGTATCTTTTTGATAAGCATGCTGCAGTTAGGCGTGTAAGAGTCAACCATAGCCACACACTGCCTTGGATCACAGATACTATTAAATTAATGATGGATTTACGCGATAGGGCCTTGAGCAGGTACAGAAAAACTAAACTGGATAGTCATAAGGAGTACTTTAACGAACTTAAAAACTTAGTAAAAAGCAGTATTTTAAATGAAAAGCGAGTTTATTTCAATCAGTATATAAATAGTAATAGCAAAAATGGCAAAACATTATGGAAGAACTTGAAACGTACCATTTTGACAACCACCAATAAAAATGAACATCTACCTACAATTTTTTGCAATTCAAATGAAATTAATACCCATTTCTTAAACGTACCGGGACCAAAACAAGTCCCAATATCAGAACTTTCCTTTTTTGAGTTTCACAAATTTGGCGATGCAACACTAAAATTAAAACCTATTGATGAGTGTGAAATTGCTAAATATTTATTATCAATTAAATCTAATGCCACTGGAGTGGATGGCATTAGCAGGGACATGGTATTATTAACTTTACCACGTACCCTTCCTACCATTACACAAATAATTAACAAGTCCATCCTTACCGGAATTGTGCCGGATCAATGGAAGGAAGCTTTAGTTACTCCTATTCCTAAAGTGAATAATCCATCCGAATTGCGCGACTTGAGACCAATTAGTGTTTTGCCGTTTTTATCTAAACTCCTAGAAAAAACTATTTACGCGCAACTTAGCACATTTGTTGAAAATAATAATATCCTTCCCGTCTTTCAATCTGGTTTTCGCCGTGGAAGAGGAACCGTTTCTGCTCTACTGGATGTCACCGACAATGTGCTTGCGGATCAGGATACTGGTATGGGTACTCTCTTAACACTGTTGGATTTTTCACGTGCCTTTGACAGCATCAATATTCCATTACTTTTATCTAAATTGTCTTACTATGGATTGAACTGTCACTCTTTGTCGTGGTTTGATAGTTATCTGAGTAACAGGTTTCAGTCGGTAAAATTGACGAAAGAGGATGGCACTTTTGTAGTTTCTCCCGCAAAGCCACTGACTCGTGGTGTGCCACAAGGTTCGATCTTAGGTCCCCTACTTTTCATTATTTATAGTGCTGATTTATCTCGGGTAATTAGGTATTGTAAGTTCCACTGTTATGCGGATGATGTGCAAATCTATATTTCCGAGACGCCTGGTAGAATATTAGAAGCTGCACAGAAAATGAACAGTGATCTGGAGGGGATCGCAGACTGGTCCGAAAGGAATTCTTTGGTTCTTAATCCACTAAAATCAAAGTACATGATACTGGGGACTAAAACTCAAAATAAAAAAATCGCCGATATTAATCCAATCATCAGTATCTCCGGACAGAATATTGAATGCGTTGATATGGCCAAGAACCTGGGGATAATGTTCGATAGCCGCTTGCGCTTTCAAAATCATGTTCTCGACGTAGTAAAAAATTGCTTCTTTCGTTTAAGGGTTTTGTACAAAATTAGAAATTTATTAAGTGTCGACACGCGAGTTATCCTTTGTGAATCTTTGATTCTATCTCGCCTAAATTATGGTGATTTGGTGTATGGGCCACGTTTGCAATGTAAAACACAACGTTTAATTCAGCGGATACAAAACGCATGCTGTCGTTTCTGTTTTCCAATTCCTCCACGACAACATGTTACCCCATATTTAAATAAAGCATCAATGCTCAAAATGGAGTCACGCCGGAAGATACATCTTGCTACCATGATGTTTGGAATTATGAAATATAAAAAACCAGAGTACCTTTACTCAAAACTTAAATTCTCGCCGTTCCATGACAGGTACAATACTAGAGTTGTTAGGCTTCCACTGGCAGTTCATCAGCACAGAACCGCCGGATTCACTGGTGCTTTCCGCCACCAAGCAACTAAATGTTGGAATGATATTCCCCCGCCACTGAGACAGCTGACATCCATTAACTACTTTAAACAATGTTACAAAAAACTGCTTTTGGAAAACCAACATACATAGCTTGGTGGTGGTTCTAATTTTAGATAAGTATTGTATTACCTTGTTTCAAAATCCATTATTTTATTTTGTTCTTATTTTAAGTATGTTTGCACTCTTATACACTATCTTCACGCATTATCTAACTATTTCATTGAATGAAACACTTACTACTAATACACTATTGCACATGTATCCACACATAAACACAATCACCAGTTTTTCACTTTGTCCTGATCGTGTACATTCGATGCTGCTCCCGTTACCTCCGGTCGCAGCTGAAAATCAGTGTTTTGCTCTTTGAGCAAAGCTACACACTGAGCTGTGTCCCTTTGCACCGCCACGCACACACATACATTCCATTATGTTTAGCTGGTAAGTAGGTAGTTTGTATTTATTTGTTGTTCTTTTGTTTATCTTTTTTTAATTTCTTATTTTGATTGTATGTGTGTGTATTGTGTTGCAAATAAAATGGTTATCTATCTATCTATCTATCTATCTCCAAAACTAAAATAAAAAACAAATCTTTCTTTATTTTTTAAGTTTATACAGTCAAAAGACGAAAAATATAAAAAAATAAGAGTACACGTAGTATTAAAATAAAATGAAACGATAAGTAAAAAAGCTTAACGACAACGTTAAGGACCATAGATGGCGCTGTTTATAAAAATCGATTAAAACGCGTAATTTATATAATCGATTAATTAAAAATCGATTATTTTTTTACATCCCTATTCTGTGGCAGTGACTGCAGCAGACGCCATTTTCTTTCACGAGTTGTCGAGTTTCACTTCACGCTTTTGCGGCGTGGTTTGGTTTTTCGGAACTTGTGTAAGGAAAGATAACCGATGAATATATAGTGAAAACCATTTCATAAAAAAGTAGTTTGCAGGTAAATATTAAATTTCTAGATATTTTCGTTTTTGAAAGGGATACCTACTTGAAATAATATTGGTTTCCAAAATGGCGGAACCCGGCTACTCTCACTTTTTCTAAATTCCTTTGAACAAGGCGGATAAATTCACGAATATTTTTTGCTTTTTCCAGTTTATCTGCCATGGAAACAACATTGAATGCGTCCTTAGTGACGCAGTCCATAAATTACCATGGTCAGCAATTACAAAAGACTTGGGAGGCCGAGCGAGGGGAGGAAGATTTGTCGAAGATTGGCGTGGGATCTTTGGACTTTGCCGTATACCAATCACGTCACAAGCACCTCACTTTCCAAGACCGTGGGAAGCGCTTGAAATTGCATCAGTTCATAGCCAAGGAGGCCAATGCTTTGTTTGATACGTCGATACTGGACGAGGCGCCGTCATCATCGAATTTGTCGGCTGATGCGACTACACCGGAAGACAGTAAGTAATTTGATGAAAATAAGCTTGTACAGCCATATTTATGTGGTTAGTGTGCTAAATGTGCTAATTATCAAAAACCATAAAGTTCAACAACATAAAGAAAAAAAATCTGTAATAGAATTTAACAATTTATTCCTGTTGTTACAGAGCTATTTGCGCTCATGCCACCATTTGAAACATTCTTAAATGTGGACAAGTCTGCCCGCCTGAGACACTTCTTTGATGTAAGTATACAATTGGCCAGTTTCCGTCTCGGTCTCCTTTGTTGGCCAGTGTTGGAAGAAAATTAGTATTTTTTTTTATTGTAGAATGTGAAGACTGGTGAACTAATCATTGGAGCCGTCATCAACCGGACTGCATCTGGAATGATGCTGAAGGTGCTGTGCACAGCTGGGCCTACATCCAGATATGTAGCGGATATCAATGTGAAGGTATTGCACAACTTTTGCAAGTGTTGTAAAATTATTTTGAGCAGGTTTAAAATAAAATATATATGCTTACATTTCATCCCTAAGGTGTTTGGCATGAAATACCCACTTTTCACATATTAGGTATTTTGTTTTTGTATTTATTTCGACCTTGATATGCTATGTGGTGGGCCCATCGCTGGACTGGGCATGCATTCTTTAGTACGAATTCTGACTGATAGTATCCTGAAGTTTTCCTTCACCATTGAAGTATTTTACTGTAATAATGTAAATAAACTTCAATAGCTTTTAGTAAAAAAAAATGCAGATTTTTTTAGTATGTACATAATTAGGTATTTAATTTTTTTTAGTAATATTTAAAAGATAAGGAAGTAAATGACTGTGTCACCAAGTAACTAATAATTTTATTTACATTTTATAGTTGCACTGGCTTGATATTGAATAAGAAATACTTAGCTGCATTTTGCAGTGGATCCATTTTTACTGTATAGCCCATATCATCACCATCTTAAAATGAAAAAATAATCCCATTATATTAATTTTCTTACCCATATCCCATCAGATGGGCTTGTTGGCTCAGTTGGTAGTGGCTGCCTTCAGAGTCTGAGGTTGCAGGTTCGATCCCCGCTTGGGGCCAACATTTGTGTGCATTGACATGTCTGTTGGCTTTGTGTGTGGGTGTTTAATATTTATGTGTGTTTATAAGTTGTGCAGTACCCATACTATACCTGTACGGTTCTGCCTAGTTTGAGACTGAATAACGGTGGTTGTGAATTGTGTCGGGTGGACAATTATTTTTTAAACATTTTGGGATGCACTTAGAGTAAATATGCAATGCATAAGACAGGTTCTTATAATTTTTCAAATAGCCTGTGCCCAGCGGCGTTGCCCGAGTGGAACCAGTTTATTCCTGTTCCAGTAGGAATTTCTAAAAATCCCTTCATAGAACGGTTGCGAAGGACATATTATTATAAGACACCTCCATACCATATTTCAAGTTTCTAGGTGTTGTCGATTGGGAGAAGTACGTATTTCTCTTTTTAAACAGTTTTTAGGGTTCCGTACCCAAATGGTACAACGGGATACTATTACTAAGTCTCAGACCGGGGGTCCATCCATCTGTCACCAGGCTGTATCTCATGAACCGTGATAGTTAGTTGAAATTTTCACAGATGATGTATTTCTGTTGCCGCTATAGCAAATACTAAAAAACAGAATAAAATAAATATTTAAGGAGCTCCCATACAACAAACGTTATTTTTTTTTTTTCGTTTTTATGTCGATAGACACAAAAAAACACACTTCTCCATACTACTAACTTCAACCCCTACTTTCACTCCCTTAGGGCATGATTTTCGAATAATCCTTAAACACGTGTCTCATGATTTTTAAGAGTATTTGTGAGAAGTTTGAAGTTAATATACTTAAAAAACAACACAACTCGATACAAACTCCAACCCCCGTTTCATCCCCTTAAGGGGTGATTTTCGAAAAATCCAGAAATACATGTCTTGTTTTGAGGAGTATTTTTACAAAGTTTTGAATTGATACACACAAAAACGAAGGTTTTCCATACAAACTTCAACCCCAACTGTCACCCCCTTGGAGGACGATTTTTGAAAAATGCTAGAACTAAAGGGGCCCCTAGACGGGCTATACTTTTGATGAAATATGTGGCTACACCATTACGGACTATATCCCGGCAATACAAAAAACATTTTAATGCAGCATATGGCCGGACTTTAAATAATGAGCCTATAATATTGCCGGACTGTATAGCTCGGCAATATTTCTGCTGCAGTAAATGGCTCATTATTTTGTCTTTACATGGGCTACAAACATGGCTGGTATGGCTAACTATATAACCTCAAACTTTAAACACAAACCAAAAATAACAAACACGAACAGAGGTAGCTATGCTACTAGAATGAATCGCGGCAAACTTCACGTAGCATGAAAAAGGGACCCACTTATGCCGTATAGCGAGACAATAATAAAAGTTGCTGAGAAATATTGCAGTATATTCGATTGCAAAGCGATTGTTCCGGCAATATAGCTGGGACCCTAAACATTGATCGGCCACACTAAAAATATGTGATAATATATCCCGGCCATACTAATAATATTGCCGAGTGTTGCATAGTCTGGCCGTAAATGCTGGCTGATGCTGCCAGCCACACTATTGCAGCTATACATTTTCGTTAAAATATTGCCCGTCTAGGAGCCTCTTAATATCTCATAGTTTGTTTTTAAGAGCATTAATGCCAAGTTTAAAGTTGATACACCCAGAAATCACACTATCCCATACAAACTTCAACCCCCTCTTTCGCCCCCTTAGGGGTTGAATTTCGTAAAATTCTTTCTTAGCGAGCATCTACACTATAAACGTAACCTACACACAAAATTTCATGTTTCTATGTTCAGCGGTTTGGGCTGGGCCTTGATTTTAGATTTAGCTTCTCCTTTTATATATATAGATTTATATAGATGAGGCGCAGTATGTCTTCTACTACTTCTAATTGCAGATCATAAACAAAGTCACTAGCAAAGGCAACTTTTTAATAATTATTGTTTACAAATATTCAGTAAAATGTTAATTTTGTGTTTTATTGGACAGGCATTTCTACCGGTCACTAATATCATACCTGCGGTGGACAAGAAAAATGTGTCAAGAAACTACCTGATGAATGACACTGTGTGCTGTGAAGTGATTGAAGTGATCCCCGATACAGACAAAATGGTGTGCGGCATGAAGGGAGTGACTCGTGGACCGGATGACCCACCACCAAAGCCTCCACTTGGACTCCTCAGCACTGATGACTTTCCACTTGTATACAAGTATGTACTTTCTATATTATAGCTCTAATTATCAGTGTCCCTACACAGTTTTTACAGGTTTTTAATCTACACATTTCTATTCTATGTATTTGTTTATTATCTGTGAAGATCTTGAGGCTATGAAATCAGTGGTATTTATTTTTGCCGATGACCAAGAAATATGGAAATGAAACGAAGACTTGAACTGAAGCATTGTGCAGGACTTTGGACAGAATTAATTGAATTTGCTGTACAAAATTGAGATAATTCCCTTGGGCAGAAAATACTATACTAAAAGAACATGAGGAATTGAAGAAAATTATAAGGAATGTTTGACTTTACACTGTTTCAAAGTCAAAACTAATACCCCTGCTTTTGTAAATACCAATGAGATCTACAATGTGGTTTGTGTTTGTATCACATCTGCTTAAAAGTATTATGCGCACAAGGGTAGGTATACATGTTTGCAAAACACTGGAGGTGTGGATGTTTTCACTGGTTTCTGATCACTTTTCAGTACAGAATCACACAGTTCACCAAACTTAAGAAAATGACATTGTTAAAACCATATGCAAAATCTTGTACAAATATAGGATTTGACAAGAATGAAATCTATAGTGGTTATTTGGAAGATTATACAGCACAACTAGGAACTTCCAAGGACATGTTATCCAGCTCTTGTAATCTTGAAATCATTTACACATTTTATATTAAAATGGAGAAGGTCAGTACATAACCTTAGGGTCACTACAATCTGATGTCTCTAAAAAGAAACTTTACTTTCTGTATTAAAGCTAATGTTTAACATTCCAGCAAAATATCAAACCATTATCATTGGATTTTTATAATGAGCCTTTATGGATGTTGGAGTTATTTATTTCTAATAAAAGGACTAGCTACCGACAATATGTTGATTTAGCTGATATGAGGATCTGCGAAAAAGCTTGAATGACGCGCGGGGTGAAAGAATAGCGCGGTACTTGTCCCTGCCATTTATGTGGATCTTCACTGGCCGTCGAGAAATACAGCTCATCACTATTTTAGGGTGTTCTTTTCTAGGTGTAGCAACAATCTCCCAAGACTCGTGTGTCACACCTTCTGCATTATGTTGTGACTGTAGCTGAGATAATTTGGTAATATTAATGTCACATTATCGAGACGACATCACCTAATATATGATTCTATTTGTGTGTGAAAGAAATAAAAATATAAATTTTTTGAACAGCTCCATGGAACAGGTGAGGATAATGTATGTGTGACATTAATCAAACTCTTGATTAGGTTTTCAATGCTTGAAACTTTTCAAATAAATAAATTTTTCAAGAACTATCAATTTCTAGTCTAATGACTTCATCTCTTTAAAAGGGCAATTAATACTTTTGTAACCCATCCTATATATGACTAATTTAGGGTTTTTCTATCAGGAAAACTGTGGATATGAAAGGAGATAGTTATGAAGCTATTCTGGAGAAGAGCCCTGGCTTCAATAACCCCAACTGCGTCCAATATCTCTCTGAAATTCTTGGAATCGCCAATATGCACTGCACTAACTTTGCAACTTTGAGGTAAATATGATTAATTAATGTTATTACGTCTTGTGATTATGTATATTCTCTAATACTATATGTATATTCTCCTGAAACATTAATTTTTGGTTTTTCAACAGGGGAGGATTTGTACCATCGGATTATGCAGATGAACTTCGTCAAGCTCAAGCCAGCAAATGGGCATTCCGTTCAGTAGCCGAAGGAATAGAGCATTTCAAAGCAGGCAGACATTCAGAAGCTTTCCAATGCCTAAATAAGGCACTCAGCATCGATCCGCGGAATGTAGAAGGTCTCGTCGCGAGAGGGGCACTGTATGCCAACAGTGGAACATTTAAAAAAGCTATTGAAGACTTTGAAACTTCACTTAAGCTGAATCCAAACCACGCTAATGCTAGGAAGTACTTGGGAGAGACGCTAGTCGCTTTAGGACGCAGTTATGAAGATGAGAACAAGATTACAGAAGCTCAGAAGGCATATGAAGACTGCTTGGCTATTATACCGTTCCATGAAGAAGCTCAGAATTCATTGGACTTCCTCAAGAGCAAGACTTCCACCACCAAACCATTAATTGAACCTGCTGAACTGTTGTTACCTGGCCTCACTGGAGCCAAGTCATTTGAGATGAAAGAGACATTGAAACAACTGCTGAATTTGACTGAGAAGAAAGATAAGAAAAAGAAGAAAAAGCGAGGCAAGGGTAAGAAGAAAAGATCCAGTAGTTCGTCGTCTTCTTCAAGCGATTCGTCCAGCTCCAGTTCTTCTTCTGAATCTTCATCTTCGTCATCTGAAACAAGCGGTAAGGGGTCTATCCTACTATTATAGTCAAAGCACAGAAGAAGGCGAGCGGCCATATATCTCACATGATCAGTAGTACGACTGGGCCAGCCTACACCGCTGGAAGCGCGGTGAAGTGCATTTTGAAGACAACAATTAAATATAAGCCTCAACGACTTAGACATACGGTCAATAATTACATGAAAAGAACGAAGAACGCGCCGCTAGGCGCGCCCGTATTTATTCCTTTCATGCAATTATTGACCGTATGTCTAAGTCGTTAAGGGTTATATTAAATTATCTCCAAATGCGCTTCCAGCGATGCGCGCTGGGCCTTTCAACTTTTGGGATCGTCCTAACGCTTTCTAAATGGAGTATTTCTCGTAGATTCAGAAGGCCCGAGCCGTAAGAAGAAGCGTCGGTCACAGTCGAACAACAAGCGTCAGCGGTCGCTGTCGCCGTTGAGCAAGCGGATGGCGATGCTTGGGGATGCGGATTCTGCGTCGCGGACCCACAACTCGCAGTTCAACCACCCGTACGGGTATCAGCCGCCCCCGCCGCCGCAGGAGGAACCCGCTGCGCCGCCAGTGCGCTCCCAAGCTGACGTCGATTATGAATTGAAGGTATTTATTTGGGATAACAACACTTACTTTACATTAGTGATGTGCATATCATATTTTTACAAAATCCAATTATAGTTATCCACTTTAGTAGCTAGTTACATTGAGAGCCGTACATACATCAAATTACAAGAAAAATAAACTTAATAAGTGGTTAGGTGGAAGGATTTTATCATTTATTGTAACGGTTTTGGTATTGTCTGATAAAAACTCAAATTTGTTTAAGAAGTCAACTAACATGTACTGTAAACCGAAATTATATCAGTACATCATCATCAACCCATAACATCCCACTGCTGAGCTAAGTCTTTCCTTACACTGAGGAAGTATGGGCTGGTCATCCCGTCGCTAGTGTTTTTTCTGACACTGGCAGTAATGATCGCCTGACAAGTGACCGGTTGCCAAGAAAAAAAGTAGGAAACTCAGCAATAAATAAATATATTGCTTTTTCCGTCATAATAGATATATTGTCCTTGTACGCCCGTAATACATTGATACACGACTGCCTACAGTTGATAATGAGCATCAAAGTATCCAGCAAATATTTTTTGACCTTATAACACATGATTCGCCAGGTACGCAAATTCTTGGAAATGACTAAAGAAGACAGTGACTACGAGGACAAAGTGCGCAACTTTCTGGAGGAAACCGCCCAGTACAAGCGCAACCGCAAGATGCAGGAATTAGGCCAGCAGCCGCAGCCCGGAGCCGAACACGAGAAAAAAAAGAAGAAGAAGAAAGACAAGTAAGATTAGTCTTGAAAAACTGTACTTAACGCTTTCTTATCGCCAACAACGGTATCGGTGTAGTTGTGAGGTCACTGTTATTTTCTTGTATTCCTGGAAATACCCATTTTCCACCAGTGTATTTTTCGAACTTTTACACTTGAATTGAATAGGTTCTGGGGCCAACAATTTTTTTCGCGATATTTCCTCGCCGTTGAGCTAGTGATAAATAAGTAGATAAGTTTCATGAGAAACCAGGGCCTCACATTTGAGAGGTGCACTCACTTTCAACAAAGCTATCAATGCTTTTAAAGTTGATGTACCAAGGAAATCTTACACATGGCGTGGCGTTTGCCCTAAATGAGAAATGAGCTGAAAATCATTATATTTATTAATACGCTGATTATGATATTTTCGTATTTTAGTCCCATAGAATACACATGCTGTGTGTGTCCCTGTTAAATGTAAAACTATTTATATTCATACCATGCGTGGTGCTGTCATGAGTGCAATATTCACTTTTGATTGTAAATTCAATACAATAAAACTGTATTTCTGTACAGGAAAAAGAAGAAGGAATCCAAACGCAAGCGCAAAGAACAGGAGAGAGAGGAAAAAAGAAAATCAAAGATGTCTCGTTCATCTGGCAACAATGACTACAACTTGCGTGACTTGGAGAACATTAGCGACAAGAAACTCAGAGATGCTATCAGGTAAAATGGCCTCTCTTAGATGACTGTATATACAAAAAATTTGCTCACTCCTTTTATCCCCAAGGGGTAGGCAAAGGTATTAAATTTCTGGAAATATACATTTTTCATTGGTATATTTTGTGGACCCTAAATGTGACAACCCATCGCCGGAATGTAATTACACATACATAAGAAACAAATCTGGGACCTGAACTGTATAGTTATATTTTGCATTTTGATCTAGGTACATAACATGAAAAACATTTACAAAACATTATGTATGTTACAGGAAAGAATTGAAAGGAAAAAAGAGGGACCTCAGTTCCGATGGCGAGTATGAAAGAAAGCACAGTGATAAGAGGTATTTTAAGTAACATTAAACTTTTAATTGTTCCATCTCATCCATAGCTAATTTTACTATGTTGAAATTACCAAATTGAAATCTAAATATTAAATAAAACTACTGTTGACTAATAATTATGCAAACAAAGTCAATATGTGCTGGTTCTACAAAAAAGCAAACATTGTCCCAAGGTTAAACTGAATATCTATGAGTACATCAATAAATAAAATAACAAGTAAGCCTTATTTTGCAGTTCTGTCTCCGACGTATTAAATGCGAGTGTAACCTAATCAACAATCCCAATCAGCAGGATTATAGACGAGATGCACGGCCTGGAAGAGCTGGAGTCGAAGCTGAGCGCGTACCACGTGATGGTGGAGAAAGAAGTGTTGGGCAAACGCGACGGCCGTGGATCCGTCAGTCCAATCGACCAGGCGCCTCCACCGCCGCTAGAGAAGCCCAAGTGGAAGATGTCCATGAGCGCTGTTAAGGAAACGTAAGTCTACACTTCTAGACTAATATTATAAAGAGGAAAGATTTGTATGTTTGTAATGAATAAACTCAAAAAGTACTGAACAGTAGAAAGCTACAATATTAGGGAGTAACATAGGCTATATTTTAACCCGTATTCCCACGAGAACGGGAACCCCCTCGGCTGAAACCGCACGGAACAGCTAGTAAAGTCACTGAACTAGTGGCCCCAACAGATGTCCTGCCACAGACAACAGCACGACCTATCGGGGTCAATCAAAAGAGATTTAAATATAATAGGGCATAGAGGAGGCATTGGGAATATTTTCATACAAAACTTTGAAGCCTAAGCGTCATGTCCTTGTCATGTCAGTTAGTATGAACGCGAGCTGTCATTCGGTCGAAATTGTACTAGACTTATTCCACTTGGAATAAATTTTGACTTCAAATTTTCCTCGCTTTGTCCCCTCTATGCCCTATTATATTTAAATATCTTTGGGGTCAATGGTGAATCTAAAATCAAGTCAAAAGTCAAAGTCAAAATTCTTTTATTTCAGTAGGTATAAAAAATACACTTTGAAATGTCAATATAAACAAGGCACACTAAACTCGTCCATGAGGATTGGCTAAATGTAAACAGCAGCCCATCTCCACCGACGAGTTGCTGGTTCCAAATGCAGTACCCTGAGAAGAGCCAGCAAGAAACTCAAGGGCAGCTCTTTTTAGTCTCATGTCTTACTAGTAAATAGTAAAGCCTAGTATTAAGATAAAAAACAAATTGATTGAGCCATTTTCGAGTTTTTGTGCGATTAAACGCACCGTAATTGATTCTTATACATATAATACAAGAGTGAGGGAGATTATGGCCGATACTTCCTCTAAAGCTAGCATAATATTAATTTATATTAAAAATTTATTATAGGAGAGTCAAAAAGAAGGATACTCCAGTGCAAAAGGGATACAAGGAGCGCTACGCGTTTGAAGATAGTTCTGATGATTCACAAGACCCTCCAAAGGTAAAATTTGGTTTTGTTTAAAAACTAGATGGTGCCCAGCAACATTGCCGGTGCGAGACCTTTTCCCGTGGCATTTTCTAAAACTCGAAGTGGATACGTTAAAACTTAGCTACATTCTAAATTTACTTCGCTTTTAAGTGTGTTAATAAAAAAGTCAGTTTTTCACATTATTATTATTATGAGATATATGAAATAATATTCTAAATAATAACGTAAATCTTATAGCCATCTCCGGGAGGCGACAAAAACGTATCAGTCCGTCGTGCCATGGCGATGAAAGAGCCCCCCCCATTGCCATCAGCACCTCCGCCGAAGTCGCGTGAACCTGACCCACCGGGAACAGAGCCTCACCCTCAGGTAAGTGGTAAGGTTATTGAGAAGAAATAATGGTACCCTCACCAGTCCACATTGCTCATCTTCACTAAGAAGATTGCCACATCAGGGGCATGAGCCCTGAATCATTGACCGGGGTCGACAGCGGTCGCCTTAGCCGAAACCGGCTGGAACCGATGATCATCAATATGACATAAGAATTTTTTGTTTGTGGCGCCTGATGAAACATTGAAAAATTATCTTCTAAAATAACCGCGTATCACATTGAAGTAACCGATAAACGAGTGCACCTTGTAATGGTCAGAATTTTACTGGTAATCATCATAGGCAAATTATCGAAAACGACAATATTTTTTTTAAACGTCGTCGTCTAAATTCGTAAAATTGTACTAAGTATTTTGTAGAGCCGTGACAGCCTCTCATCTCATATTTTGTTGAAAGTAAACATCGTGAGAAAACTCACAGGCCCCAGAATTCTCATGACAGGAAGTGTAACAGCATCCTGGACCGGTGATGAAAATTGTGTTCGTCCAGAAATTGAATTATCTCAAGATAAGATAAGGCATCAGTGTGATATTTGTGTTTTTCACCACCAGGTGCGCAAAGGCAACATTGTCCTTGACAAATTCGGTTCGTTCCGCTTGGCTCAAGAGGGCGAAACGCCCGTGTCCGTGGGTGACGGTCGGCCCGAACAGTTCGTGACTCGCATCAAGCCGCCAACACCCTCGGGACGCAGACCGAGGTCCCCGCCATCGCCCAGACGGCGTTCATCCAACTCTTCAGAGGACGACAGGCGCTCCCCGAAACGATCTAGGAGCAGGTGTGTAGTTCGTTGTTCTTAGTAGATAAGCAGTTGTAGCCCAGTGGTTAAAGAGTTATGTTAATGTTGACAGGTGACAGATGATTAATATTTTTATATTTTTTTTTTGACAGATGTCAAAGTGACAGATGATAAATTTTTTAACATGAATCAGCCTTAATACCTACTTTTAGATCTCGAGAGTGGTGCAAGGTCTTATATCGATACCGAACTCTCAGGCTCAGTAGTCCGGTCGTATTGCATCACCGAACTACTGAGACGAAAAGTCCGGGACCGAACTAAATAACCGAACTACTGATACCAACCGTTAAAACCAATGCCGGTGTTTAAACCATTTTTCGATTCAAGGATGCTCGTCACAATGCATATGGAAACGGCCGTATGCACTGTGGCAAGCATAATTTTTTTAGCAACCACTCCGCTTCACCAACAACCTTCAACATAACCATTACCAATAACCAGTTCCCTTAATGAGTTTTTGACTGCCATCCTGAGATAATTTAGCTTCTAGTGGCAATGTGACAATAGAATGAATGAAACTTAAGAGATGAAAACTAGTTTTAAAGTAATATTTTCTTGATCCCTTTTTGTATGTTCATGTTCCCCGAATACCTTTTTTGTGTATTATGGACATGGAAAAGTCTTATAAATCGATGAACGCCGGCTGCACGCATGAAAAAGCATGACTCATTGTCACGTTCGGCCTGAGCCGAGCGTGAAAGTCAGGGCGCGGAACAAGCGTCTATCGCTCTTTCTGGCTTGTGACGCATCTATCTCTCTTCCATTCCAGTATGCAATTTTCATTGAATGTTTCTTTATGACGTTATCAAGAAAATTTATCGTCCATAAACCGACTTAACAGATACCTTTTTTTTTATTGAGCATTCCTTTCATGTCCAGGCCGCGCAAGTACCGGTCCCGTTCGGGGTCCCGGTCCCGGTCGGCGTCGAGTGCGTCGGGCTCTCCGGCCTCCCGCCGTCGCCGCTCAGCCTCGCCACGTTCGCGCTCGCGTTCCGACGCCAGCCGATCGTATTACTCTCGGAGCCGGTCGCGATCACGGTCCGGCTCCAGAGAAAGGTGGGTACAATACAACTTATTAGCATGAAAAGAATACTTTTTTTTATTTTTTTATAAAACAATACAAGACTCTTTATTTACACCGAAAACATAACGCAGATGATACAAAAATAATATAATAATAATATAATCTCACGCCTTTCATCCCCGAGGGGGTAGGCAGAGGTATTCCATTACTGGATATACCCACATTTCACGAGATATATTGATATTATTGAGATGATACAAAATCTTTAGATAACCTACCCACTCTTTGAAGTTGGTTAAAAACTGAATTCAGGGTCAGCCTTCATGACATACATTATTTAATGAATTGGTTATGGAAAAATACATAGGCGAAACTATACTGGTTATGGAAAAAATACATAAGCGAAACTAGGTACCTACTATAACTTGACAATTTTAAGAAATTAAAGTAAATTAAATTTAAGACTTATGTAAATTCAATTGATAATGGAAAAAAGTATTTCATATGGTCTGGTCTGTGTAAGAAAGTATGATGAATTCATGATATTATCTTCTAATATATAAAAATCTCGTATCACGGTGTTTGTGGTTGCATTCCTCCAACATGGCTAGACCGATTTTAATGATTTTTTTTAATTCGGTATGTATGAGAGTACTTTTCACCTTCCTACCTCAACCCCCATGGCAGAACGTTTGTCGGGTCAGCTAATAACTTATAATATTTGTCAATAGAATGCACCGCCGATTCAACCGTCGCGGCAACTGGCGCGGGCGCGGTGGATATGAGCGTGGCACGTACTACCGTCCGCGGTTCCAAACGTACAACGGCGGAGGGCGCGGGCGAGGTCGCGGCGGCGGAGACTTCAGGAGGGACGACGGCCGGAGGTTCCAGGGAGAGTGGAGGGACAACAGGTCCAGGGGCGGACGGCCGTTCAGGCCCAGGAGGGGAGGCGGCGGACGTGGCAGGCCGTTTAGGTGATGAAATAACCATAAATATTTTCAGGAAATACCTACATTTGACCAGTATAATCTTTGGATTCTTTGCCCATCATTCATCGCCGGACCGGGTTTGTTACACTCAGAAATGATTCCGGGACCTACGGGTTTTCTCACGATGTTTTCCTTCACCGTCGAGTTAGTGGTGAATATGTAGCTTTTGAAAAACTCCTTGCTTACATGCCAGGATTGGAACCTGAGACCTCGAGCATGAGAGACGGACTCTAACCGTTAGGCTATCACTGCTTTTTTTTGCTCAAAAAGAGTAGTGATAAAATAACCATGTGTTAAGTGTTGATGCTATATTTCTAACATTCTACTCTCGTGTGTCAGTGTTAGAACAGTAGCTGTCAAACAGCATCAGTATCCAATAATTTATCGCATCTTAAAACTTCTTAAAAAGTTACTTTTAGTGGTAAGATTTTACAAATTAAATTTGTATTCCAGGGGCGGTTTCCGTGACTTCCGTGACAGGCGAGGAGGACGCTATTCAAGATCACGCAGCCCAGAAAGGACACGTAGATCCAGATCCTACAGTCCGGAGCGACGCGACAAGGACAGGGACAGGTGTGTTAACAGTTCCTAAGATATTTTTATTGGACATACACAATAAAATATCAAGAATATCGTATACGAGGGTAAAAAAGTAGTTAATATATTTGTGGTTACTTTGGAAATAAATTTAAAAAAATTGTGTTCGAATCTCGATTTTGAATATTCCATAGTCAGCAGAATAAATAGTTTCACAGTAGTCGAATGGAAACCTAGCTGGGGTTCCAAACCTGTGTTTTTTCTTTTGAACAAGAAACACTACATTTCAGCTACTCCCGCTTCTCTGAACGCGGCAGCCATCGAAGTGAAGGCGAATATGAAGAGGAGAGATACGTGGACAGAAAGGAATACGACGGAAAGTGGGCGGATGGCAACGAGCCAGAAAGGAACCACACTGAAGAAAAACCAGCTGCAGAGGAACAACCGCCTAAAGAGTGAAACACAAAACACACGCGTGTGTCTACCACCTATTACACTAGGCTTAATTAGGATAGGTTAGTTAATGTATGGATAATGTTAATTAGTAATGCACTAAATACGCTGGGTGACGGTTCACTAGCCATGTTAGAATGATAACGCCAAAATTTGCTTTCTATAATATTTGGTCGTGCGTGAGGACAGCGGGTCTACAATGTATCGGAATCAGGACTAGTTATCTAACCAAATTTTTAATGTATTTCATTAATACTTTAGATGTAAATATAGTATACTTAAACAGTAGACAAGTTTTTACTGTACTAATCTTTTGTTTCTTATGTATTGGAATTTAAATTTCTTGACTTATACTGATTCATTAATTAATATGCATTATAATTTTATTAGTACAGTATAGCCATTATTGTAGGGATCATTCCAGTAACAGAAATGTAATATTGGCAGTAATTGAGTCACTAATTTTATGGTTCCTGTATTATTTTAGGTGGATAAATAAATAAAGGATTTGGTGCAACTAACATTTTTGTTTTCATTAAAAAAGCTCCAAGATCACTGTTTATTACCGACCCATGGTTACAAATAGTGTAAACATTGAGCCGAAGAGGTTGGAAAAAAATCATTGGAGAAACTTTTTCTTTAAACGTCTTTGCATTGAGCACTCAATAAATATTAGGGGACTTAAAATTTTAAAGTGGTGTATATCCCCGGTGTTTGAAAGAGAAAAACTTAAATAGCGAAATGTATAAATTAGGGATCACAAAAATTCGTTTCGTATTCGGCCGAATTTCAAATCATTAAAATTACAATCTTACTACGAAATCAATTCTGTAGGTGACTGTACTAGCCTTAGAACCGCAAAAAAGTTTAGTGATCGAATATAAGCTAAAAACCAAATTTTTACGCATGTCTATGATCAGGAGAATATACAACACGTAACAGAAAAAGCGCAATTCCTCATACACCCCAACTAGTATATTAATATAAAAAAAATATGATGCAATCGAACTTTAGTTGTGTCTAACCAATTTTCTTAAATATCGAATAATAATAGCACGATTTCCATAGAAAGCACTTAATTCAGCTACGATAATTCATTTTTTTGAAAAAATTAAATAGCTGAAATCCGAATAAGTAGTCGATACTGAAAAACTAATTTCAGGAATTGCGCTTATTCTGTTACATGTTGTATATCTATATCGAAATATGGCGATACTTATACATAAAGGGGCAAAATAAGGCTTCTTCCTCGTGGCCAAACTATTTCGCCTACATTAAGATTTTGAAAAATCTGCTGTTTTTTCAGTCTTTATGCATATTGCCGTGAAGTGGACGGTATTTTATGTAAAAAACAAGTGAATCTAATTTCGTCCCAAAAATCAAGATCTTTTTTTTATTAAAAATATAATACTTGCGGCCATATTAAAATACATGCGGAAATAATAAATAATAATAAATTGTGGGATAAAATGGGTCTTGAAACAATTATATGAGAAGTACAAGTTACAGCGGTCAAAGACGCCGTAGTTTACGAGATATAGCTAAAAATGGTTCAATATATTATGTCTTAACAACTTGACGGTCTCATGTGTAAGACAGGTCGTACAATACATACATACATACGCTCACGCAAAGGGGTAGGCAGAGATAATAGACTGCCACTTGCTACGATCCTGGCACACCTCATACACATCCATCAATCGTTTCATACATGCTCGTCGGTTTCGGGTAGTCTTTATCTTCAAAATCTATAACTGTACAAAGACAAAATGAAAGTCGGCGCTGAATGGCGAATAAGTAGGTATTCGGCCAAGAGCATGACCGGATATTCGGTACTCTGTAAAATGACTATTGGTGGCATCTCTAACATAAATACTAGTTTTTGTCTAAGACTTCGTTAGCGTGAATCTCTAATAATTAAACGATGTTTAACAATCAAGTTTATTTGAAATCGGCTTACATAAATCTTTTTTACATCAAAATTTAGTGCAATGGTCCAAAAACAAAATTGAAGCTTCTGTTACGTGATACCAGCAACGGTCGTAGGCTTACCACCTGTCACGTTTCGCGGTGCATTAATATACTGGTGAAAAGTGGGTATATTTACAGACCCAGTGGCGGATTTCCAGTCTTTGCCGCCCTAGACCCCAGGCCATGTAGTATCAGCCGCCCCTTTTTCAATACCCATCATAAAGGCAATATCTTATTGCCAACTTTTCTTTTATTCTATATAAAATGTAAAAAGTGATTTAGGAAGATTATTGGTATACGATGCAGTGCAGTGCGGACCACCATAATGTGTTCTAGCCTTTAGAATATTTAGGTACCTACTCCTAGTTATTTTTTGTAATGATTACTGACTTTTTTGGTTACGATTGGCCGCTCCTAATATCTGGCCACCCTAGGCCTACTGGGCCTTGGGGCAAATCCGCCACTGCAAACCTGCGGGCGTATTCACGGAGATTCGATATTCGACTCGGAATCGAAAAATCTGTCGAATCCTTATGTAAAATATGACATCTGTTAATAGCATAGCCCATCTCGAAACCTTTCGACAGATTTTCTCTGTAAATACCCCCGCAGAATATCTTACGGGTACATCCAAGAATAGAATAGCTCTGCCGCCCCTCTCGGGAATAAAGGCGTGAGCACACTTTTTTCTTGATTATACCTGTAGTCAGACAAGCATCAGCATCCCACGAGCACCGGCGATCAAGGGCAATAGTTCAGGGGGGTCATCAAATTTAAAAAAACAAATGCTTTACTATTAAAAACTAGCAGTATGTACTTTCATTTGATCAAATACAGTAGAAATTAAATTATTATGTGCGTTTCTTCTTTTTCTTGTTTTTGTTTTTGTTAGTTGTGTCCACATCCCAGTACCAGAATAGCTGTAAGACTAGAGCTCCATTGGCTATAGTCGAGACACAGTATGTCACTATTATAATCATGTCTCCCGTTTCTTGAATTGAAGTGAATATTCTGGCGATGCTGCCTCCAAACAATAACAAACAAGTGACGGCGGATAGCTGGCCGGTGCTGCCATTTTTGTAATTAGTGATGACTTGAATAGACTGAAAGGCAAAAAGAACAAACTCAAATGAGAATGGTCACTGCATTGATTTCAGTGCATTTAATGACCAGTCCATTATGCGCTGAAATCAACTCAATCAATCAACCTATACCTTGAAACATTGACAGTAATCGTGAACATGACTACATTGTACATTTTGTTAATTTCTTAATTTAAATAAATACATATACAATATGTAACAGTGTATGTAGTTTGTTCAGTATTGACTACTTAATTGATTTCAGTCATTTTTAAAAACCTTATTAATTTAGTCTGTCAATGTCACTTCACAATATTGCTGATGAAATAGACTATAGCAACAAAATTCGGGTTAAAAAAAAAATTATACCTTTGCAGCAACAATAATAGGTACATTCACAGCTTGCATAGTCCACAAGACCTCTGTAGGGGTTTGTCCGCTAACTAGAGAAGCTACAAGACCACTATAGACTGCTAAGAATGCTCCTGCTTTGCCAGGAGAGCCCCCATAATGCAATACTAAAGCTGCAATAATTGCAGTTTGGATTGCTATGAAGGTTCCTTCACCCCATGCACTGAAACAAAAATAATTTAGAATTGACAGTTAGTATAAAAACATTATTACTACTTTGTTTAACTTGCAGAGGAAATATAAAAGTTTAGTTTTGGCTGAGGTTAACATTATATTTTAATCCAAATATGTGTATGAAATTAATAATAATCATCATGGAATCCTTTAAAATGATTATCTATGAGTCTTTCATTCATCATTATCCTTATAATAATAAATAGTATTCCCATGGGAATTTCAAAAATCCTTTCTTAGCTGAAACCTACATCTAAAATCAAATTGAAAGATGAGTCAGTCAGTCATGGTTTCCTATCATATTTATTTCTTCATAAATTTCCTTAACCCTCATGGGTTAAGGCTTAATATCTATGTCTTAAGTAATCTAAATAATAATAAATTAAAATTGTCATATTACCATACCTAAAAGGAAAGCTCATGACATAACTATAAGCAAAGTTAGCTGTAACCGCAAATAATTCCAAGTAAACTGCATAGATGTTTATGCCTTCAGCACTTTTGCTTCCAAGAATCTTTAGGATCTGTGGTACTTTGACTAGGATCGATCCGGCTATGATGCCGATGCCCAACCCTTTGCTTAGAGACGATTTGAAACATGGTACTGAAAAGAAATGCAAAATTAAATTTGAAATACCTTCATCAAGTAAAATTTACTTAATCAATACCTTGACAAAATTATTATTTTTACTCCACAATACATATAATTGTGATGAGATGAAGTAATACTCTCCCAGCCAGACAAAATAGGCCAGCCAGAATAAATAATGACAGTTACATATTACATACTTTTCAATTCTATCTCATAAGGCTGAGGTTACTATAAAATAATTACAAATTTATGATAATTGTATATATTGCACTATTTATCTATCACCCAGTAGGCACCATACTAATCTTAACATTATCATCATTATCAATTTATCGACATGTTTGTTAGTACAGTAAATATATAACACTAATTATTCGATAAAAAAAGACAGCGGTAGGTACGCATTCAAGGGTGCAAATAATTACCATCAAGAAAGTTATACTTCTCGAAATACTCGGTGTAGCAATTTTCCGTCAACACAAACAGTAAAAGATCTTTGAAAAAATTTGCCATTGCCACAAAATATTCCACTTACGACTAAATTATGTATGCACTCGATTTTACTTTATGCTACAAATTAGAAAATAAAAAACTAAAATCGATAAACAACCGCAGCTAGCGGCAGATTAAGGAATATAGCAAATGCCAAATGCAATGATGTGTCAGACTGTCAGTTCACTGACAGAAATGTGTTAGTTACCAGCAAATTGTTTGAAAGTCCACCTAAACCCTTAATTTTTTTAGCAGCGTATTCTGCAAAGAACCTTTGTAGTTTTGTCATTTCTGATCCGATTGTTCTAGGAAAGTAGAGGTAGGTTTATTCTCATGTCTACATTGTATAGTGGTTTGTTTTTCATAAAACAAATAGCTTGAAATTTAACCTTGGTTGATTCCAAGCGACCGTATTTAGTGATAAATGTACTGTGTTAGTAACACTGACCCTCATAATGCGATGACGTTGACGTGACGTTTGTTGACTAGCAGTTCAATGACCTTTGTTTAATCGTCCGGAAAACTGAATTCGTTAGGACCATGCAGTTATTCGTTTATAAGTGTACGTTTTTTCAAAAAGGATCTGGGACCACGGCCACGGCCGGCCGGCATGCCAAGTCGAACAAATAAGAGGCATCATATAATCGTCAACAAAGGACTGAATCAGGTTTAGATAGATTCTAATGATGAGTTTCCAAAAAAAGGAAAACTGGTTCATTCCTTATCGATATGGATGTTGCCAGGTGATATTTTGATAAGAAACTGTTGAAAACACCGTCTTTTTTATGCATGGATTCCTTTGATTATTTATAGATGGACTCTTACGAAGAACCGTTGAAAGATAAACTTCACTGAAGACGAGGCATTACGGTCTATGACTTTAGCCTGTCCAAAAAAAAAACATTATTAAATAGGTAGGTATCTAAGGTAGGTATACATAAACTACTTAATATAAGGTAAGGTATCTATGTGTTGTTATCTACACTAATACTTATGAGGAAAGATTTGTTTGTTTGTTTCGAATAAACTACATAAAAACTACTGGACCGATTTAAAAAATTCTGTCACCAATGGAAAGCTGCAGTACCTATCCCTGAGTAACGCTACATTTCATTCGCGTATCCACCGGGAACAGGAACTACGCGGGTGAAACCACGCAAAACCGCTAGTCGACATCTACACTAATACTTAAAAGAAGAGGAAGATTTGTATGTTTGTAACGAATAAACACAAAAACTACTAGACCGATTTAAATAAGTACATTGTTTTGCCAATGGAAAGCTAGAATATCCCAGAGTAACATAGGCTATTTATATTTTGTTCCCGTATTTCCACGAGAACGGGAACTAAGCGGGTGAAACCCACGGAGCACTATTACTCCTAGCGGATCCGTTAGTCAATAGATCAAAGAGTATACCTAATGGGCCATTTATACGAGGCCATTCCAGTATTTCTTCCCCAAATTTAGGGGGTAAACAAGTGCTTTGGAAAAATTTTAGGGTTTTTTTTTTCTATAATGATGGTAATTCATATAATGAAGCTTAATTTAAAAATTACTTCAAAGATAGGTTGTATAAAAAATCTTAAGGGACATTTTATTAGAAAAAATAAAGGAGATATAATGGTGGTATCAGAATCCTCGAATTTTATTACCAGAACGATATACATAGTCTTTTTAAATTATTGTCTATTTCACATTTCTACTACTATCTACTCCTTTCCATGCTGGGTTCGGTGACAGTTCACAATTTTTCGTTTTACGCTTACTACTTTTGACTAATTTAAAATAGGTACTTATTGTATTTTTGCAATGATAAAATAATAATTATTTTTAATCCTAATATTTTGATTCGTCGAAAGTAGTAAGCGTAACACGGAAAAATGTGAACTGTCACCGAACCCATGCTATGTAAAATAGACTATAAGTGCATAAATTTAGGGCTGTGGTATGTACAGTTAAGAGCACGTGGAGCTTGACTCATTGGACTTTTGTAACGTTCTTATTACAATCGCCTTCGAGGTCAGACTCGAACTACAAGTGTAAAGCTTCATGTGCTCTTGACCGTACACGTGTGGGTCGACACTTATGCTAAGGAGTTACTAATAATATAGACATAGTTATTTTCAAATGTTCTTTTATTATGTAGTTGAAAACCTATGATGAAAAACTTTGTGTTTCATTTCATTACACTGAATTAAACCTAGTCTATACTATAATGCTTAAGTATTTATTTCACGATAATTACGTAGTACTTCAGCAAGGAGGATGTTTGAAAGTGTTTTTTTTTAAATATTTTATCAAACTCAAAATTTTCTAAACATCCCAATTTTATTATTTAAAGGTACAAGGGAGTAAGGAAGTCGTGTATGAAATAGTAGCTTAAAAATGCTCATTAACCATTCCACCTTAATGAAACCATCATAAAATCCAACATGCAATCCAAGAAATTACTTTTTTATTAAATTACGTTTTACTCTTATGACATTTATCCCAATATATTATTTCAATGCAGTCGTTTGTTATATAGTACATACATCAACGCTGTATTAAGTACATCGTAGTAATGACGATATGACGCGGGAGAAAATGTGACAGTAGGTAACTACTATACAGTCGCTCAAGATTTTGGTTCATTTGTTTAGTGTGTTAGCTACGATAATAAACATAAAATTATAGCTAACATAGAGGTCTCAGGTACCCAGCTTTTCTTTTACATAGAAGTAGCCCATGCTACAAATGAAAATGTAGTAATCTATAATAATAAACCCATTTATCTGACGACCGTACGTTTATTACTTACTTATATTTTAATAATTTAAAATACATGTACAGAATTAACAGCATGAGATAATGAAATTGAGAAACTAGTGATTTTTTTTCATCTTTAATCTAATTTTTATGAATGCTATTGATTGATGATGCACAATTGCATGCTTGATGAGGAGGGAGAGGGGGAATCTCTAAATCGGAAATCATTCACTTTTTTGAGATATTAGGATCACTTACAAAATAATATGCAGGTGATAATAATTAGCCCAAGACTACGTCACGCCAAAATGGCATTAACATAAAATGTTAAAACAAAAAAATCGTTATGTATCACTATTTTTATCATCATTCAACTCTGAAGAGAAGGGTTTGTTTTATGTGATTTGGTGAGGTAGGTTAGCACTCGTCATTTATTAAAAAAAACTGACCAATCAGCTATTCAATTACAAACATGAGTTACGATTGAGCTGACAGTGACTCTAGAATTTGATCTTCGACTTAATTTTAAAACTTATATACACAAAACCTTATCGGCTACAAGCTATGTATTATCGACGATTCCCACTTCGCTTCTCTAGCTCAATTTACAAGTGTCTTGTTACACTTCTATCGAATTCTACACAATGTAAACATCAAATTGATTATTCAGGTTGCACCTATGTTATAGATAGTAGTCTCAATAAAATATCATCAAATACGAATATTAATCTATTGCATGAATAACGGAAATTGTTCACATGATTAGTAAAATTATTACAAATGCATTGCAAATGTTTGCTCCATGTTATGAAAACATCTATTTATCTGCATGTTATTATTGCTACTTCGCTATTTTATCAGTGGGTTGATATCTAAAATGCCACAACTAGGTGGGACATTCATATTTCTGAAGTAAGATGCTGCGGAATTTTTTTAGTTACAATGCAGTCAATAAAATTATTTGGCAATAGATTTAAAATTCTTGACCGTCCGTACTACGCACTAAAAGTTGTTAAATAAACTTAAACCGGTAATGGGCTCGATTCTGCATTACAGCGACTAAACTTATTTTAGTTTAGTCCCGTCATTTTCTTTCTCCTAGAAAAAAAAAGAGACGAGAGATATTTAGTCCTGTCAAATTAAAATTAGTCCTGTCAACTAAGGCGTGTTTAGCAATTTTAGCGACGATGTAAAAAGTTGATGGATAAAAGTGACAGATAAGCACATTCATAAGGTTCAAATTACAGTTGTTAGTTGGTTTTTACATTTTTGACATTAATCTTCAATCTATGGTTTGTTTCTGTCCTTTTTCTTCCGTAATCTATGGAGAAAGATAGGCTAACTTAAAATTAGGAATTTAGGCTGCTCTGCAGAATCGAGTCCAATGAATTGCTAAAATATAAATTTGTCGTAAATTTAGATAATGGCGTGTCCAAAAAAATTTATATATCTTACACATAATTCTTCCTCTTAATGACTTCATTTCAATGTTTTGAATGCATGACACAATGTGTGGTGTGCACTGAATACATCAAAGCGGTTTTAAGGAGAATGATAACTTAGGTCTTGAGTTGTTTTTGCCTAAGATTTTCTTTTGCTCCTCCTTAATTCTTTTTTCTTGTTCCTTTTTCAACTTCTGTCTCTCTTCATCCATTTTTCTTTGTTCTTCAATCATCGCTAATCTTTCCTCAGCCTGAAATTTTTAATGATTTCGTGAAAATGTATAAATAAATACATTACACAACTCCACCAGAAGAAGATGATCTATAGGTATATTCATATGTGAAGCAAAAACTTTGTACCCCTTTTTACGAAAATAGCGCGCATGGACCCCTCTTATTACAGAGAAAAAGTGCAGAATGCAAATATTTTTTAAAACATATGCATTTAAAAAAAATATAATTAATTACGGTCGAATTTAGACCACTGGACGACCACTAGTATTAAGTAAGTAATAATAAAAATAATAGTAATAATCTCACGCCTTTCATCCCCGAAGGGGTAGGCAGAGGTATTCCATTACTGAATATACCCACATTTCACAAGATACATTGGACCCCTAAAAGTGATAGGTGGTGAGCCCATCGCCGGACTGGGTCTATTTACACATGTCTCAGAATTAATTCTGAGACCTGCGGGTTTCCTCACGATGTTTTCCTTCACCGTTGAGCTAGTGATAAATATGTACGTAAGTTTTTGAAAAACTCATTGGTACAGTCAAGAGCAAGTCAAGCTTGACACTACCAGTTTAAGCTAAGCTCTAATTTGTACTGCGCGCCATAGAATACAGGGCCGGTTCAAAGTCCAAAGTGTCAAGCTTAGCGTGCTCTTGACTGTACATGCCAGGATTCGAACCCGAGCCTCACTGATTTTCGGCCGGCTCTTTAACCGTAAGGGCTATTACTCACTAGTATTAATAAATAAAGAAATGTACTAACCAGCTTGCGCTGAGCCTCCTCAATCTTTTTATTATTTTCTGCCATGATCTCATCCAGCTCTTTCCTTTTACGAGCTTCTTCCTCCTGTTTGATAAAAAGTAAATGTTAATACAGTAATAAGCCTGATTGTTGTAGACACAACAATATAAAAAAATCATCATAAAAACAATTTACATTTTATTATCTCATTAACTTGATAAAGACAAATGAAAAGTTGTCTAAAATGCCTTAATTTTAATCATTCATAAAACAGTAATTTGTGAATGAAGTGTTATGCAGAACCTATATTTGAGGATTTTCACCAACAATGATAATTTATATTGCTAATAAATAAGCAAATCCTTATAGTCTAACATACTATAAAGTGAAGGTCCATTTCAATGTTTATGATAAATTAAGAGTATAATTTTCAACTAACACCCTGGTACAAAAATGTTCATTTCTATATCAAAAAATAGATGCAAAAAATACCTTGTGTTCATGACTGGATCCTCAAGCAGCGTCTCCATAAAATTCTTACAGCTTCTGGCTCTTGATCAGTCTTCTGACCTGACCTTATAGACTACGTGACTGCCAAGGACAGTCAAGTGAACAAATTTAAAATGCTAGCTGGATGCCTTATGGCAGTCTTACTATATAGCAGAGATAATACTGCCTTTTAGGTGCAAATATCATGCAGACAGTTACATAATGGAGTGTCAAATTAATGAAGAGACTGTCAACTTAATGACTGAAAAAAAGAATTTAAGACAAATTCTTGTAAGTACTCGAGATACACCTGACTGCACCTTTAACAGATATGATCGAAATAATACTTTAATTAGTTACTGGTGTACATTTTGTTTGTATTAATTATTGAAATTTGTACGTAGTATGGTAGCTGCGAGAACAAAATACCTTGTTTTCGCAGCATAGATTTTCGTCATGTGTACGAGCAATTTAGAAGCCATTGCCATTACACACGACTGAGAGGTAGAGAGAGCAGTTACCTGTCGAGCCAGTTCCTCACGACGTTGGTGTTCACGCTGTCTCTCCAGTTCTTCCATCATTTCTTTTTCCATCTTCCGTTTGGCCTCTTCAACTCTTTTAGCGACTTCTTGTTCGATTTCATCCTTGCGTTTTTCTAATTCTTCTTCGACTCTCTTCTTCACAAGCAGCTCTATTCTCTTCGCTGCTTCTTCTTCAACCACCTGTATATTGAATACACATGTTGAGGTTTTTTTCTTATGTGATATAATAACTGATGATGATTGATTCACCTATCAATGTGAGCAAATTATTATTATAATATCACAAATCAATAACACAAGCAATTGAAAATCATTAACATGTCTGTGAAAATGATTGTTGTGTGCGAACCTATTACAGGTTATAATCTCTGCTGCTGTAAAGTGTTTATATACAATATTGTTGTACCTTCTGTTCAGCTTCCCGTATACGTCTTTGTCTTTCCATTTCAGCTAGTCTGTCAACTTCATCCATTTTGTTACGGCTTTTAGACTTTTTTCTATTACTTCTGCTCCCATCGTAGGATGCGCCACTAGTACTAGAAGATGAAACGGAATGCGACCTTTTTCTGGAAGCGATTAGTTTTTTCCATTCAGTTATTACCTACGTTACTTACAAAAAGTATATACATAAAACAAATGTTAATGTATTTACCGGGATTTGGAACTACGTTCCCTGGATTTTTCGGCATGTTTGGAGCTCCTGCTGCGTGAGGAAGACCGATCTTTTGATCGACTCTTCTTCCTAGAATGCTTACTGCTTTTGTGGTGACGCCTCGGTGATTTACTACGAGACCTCGATCGACCCATGTTTTGAATTTGTAACACTTTACAGAATCAATTTTTAGACAATGTACAATTTCAACATAGCATTCTCACATCGAACGGTACCAAATCACGATATTCACGATCTTCACGCACAATTCACACTCACAGTTAGGGATGTAAAAAAATAATCGGTTTTTAAAATAATCGATTATTTTTTTGAAATAATCGATTTCTTAAATAAAAATAATCGATTTTTAATTAATCGATTATATAAATTACGCATTTTAATCGATTTTTTATAAACAGCGCCATCTTTGCGGTGGTTGAACCATAACGTTGTCGTTAAGCTTTTTTACTTACCGTTTCATTTTAGTACTCTTATTTTTTTTATATTTTTCGTCTTTTGACTGTTAAAACTTAAAAAATAAAGAAAGATTTGTTTTTTATTTTAGTTTTTGAGATCATAACGTAGTCGTCTAGTTTTTTGATTATCGTTTTAAGTATTTTATTTAAATACTAGTCAAATGAGGAAGGAATGCTCAGGTGGTTTGGACATGTCGAGCGGATGGATGAAAGGCGTCTAACGAGACAAATATATAAGGGGATTGTGAGTGGCCGAGTCGGCAGAGGGTGACCTAGGCGTACTTACATCGATCAGATCGGCGATGTATTGAAAAAAAGCCAGATAAAGAGTACCCGAAACCGACGAGCTTGTATGAACCGATTGATGGATGTGGATGAGGCACGTGAGGTATACCAGGATCGTAGCAGGTGGCGGGCTGTTGTCTCTGCCTACCCCTTCGGGAAAAAGGCGTGAGCATATGTATGTATGTATGTATGTACTAGTCAAATGTAAAAGAGGACTGAACATTTGTGACATTTATTTTAAATTATTTTATTGTTTAAATTTGAATATTATCGAAATTTTATTTTGTTATTTCTTTATTCATATTATTTTATTTTATTTTTAATCTGGTAACATGAATCTCTTAGGATTTTATTATTCAAATATGAAAAGCATAATAATATATAGATTTTTAAATATGTATTAGAAAAAAATCGATTTTTTAGAATAATCGATTATTTTCAATATTAATCGATTAAAAAAAAACGATTAATATTGAAGAAAGAAAAATCGATTATTATTTAATCGATTATTTTCCCTTAATCTTACATCCCTACTCACAGTAGCAGTCAGTGTTGCCAACAGTTTAATTAACTCTCCACCAGATTCAACATCTAAAACCACCTGAAAAACACTAACGAAAAACGTCCTTAATTTCATAGTCCACAACTAAATAACGAAAGAAAACAATAGGTATACTAATATTTTTTAACAGTTACTTATCTATACATATAATAAAACTCTAACGGGGCCGTGTCTGTACATGAAATATTTTTTGAAAATTTTAATTTTAACGAAAATACCGAAACACTAATTTTTGGAATTTTTGTCTGTCTGTCTGTCTGTCTGTCTGTCTGGTTGTGCACGCATCACTCAAAAACTACTGAACGGATTTTGATGAAATTTGGTATGGAGATAACTGATTACCCGGATCAACATCTAGGGTACTTTTTATTCCAGGAAAATATCTCATTCCCACGGGAAAATATAAAAACTGGTTAAAAAGAGAAATACGTACTACTCCGAAACGATAACACTTACAAACTTGAAATATGGTAAGTAGGTGTCTTATAGACGTATACAGGCAACTACTATAAAATGATTTTTGGAAATTCCTCCAGGAACGGGAATAACGGGATCATTGGGAACCTAATAAATTGGGTCTGCTAATTGTTATATCCATACTCTTTTCTGCTTTACTGCTATTTTATTTTTCTTTGACACTGTCTTAGTGACGTTTTTGATATTTGTTCAATGCGAATGTGAATTGAGTTTTGTATTTATTTGTTACAAAATGAAGAAGCTGAGTAAAAATATTACCAGAAGATCATGTTGAAACTGAAATTACAAAGAAAACCTAATAAATACCAATACAGAACAATACAAATGTCATGCAAACAGAAGGAATGCACGTACCAAGGTCAGTCATCCTTTACACATTCTGTTACTCCAATTAAAAACTGGTTAAAAAGAGAAATACCTACTCTACTAGGTACTCCGAAACGAACACATCAACTTGAAAAATGGTATGTAGGTGTCATATGTCGTAGGCAATCGCTATGAAGGGGTTTTTGAAATTCCCACGGGAACGGGAATACACTAGATCCACGTCTGCGACGCCGCTGGGCACTCGCTATCTTAAATAAAGAGCAACAATACTACGGTTTCCATAGGTATCCCTAAATTCAGTTACGCTAATTCATTTTTCGGAAAAAAATCTCACATATATAAAAACTAGCGGTTCTGCGCGGTTTCAGTCGCGTAGTTCCCGTTCTCGACGGAATACATTTATTTATTTATTCGAATTCGGCGTCGAAACCACCAGTTTTACTGGTAAGCCTACTAGGTTGGCAGCACTGGTCGTAGTATTGACCACAGACCACTAATAACCAAAGTAGGTATTGACTGACACTGGTCTGTGTTGACTGACTATGACAGCTGCAGTCAGTGTTGGGTGTTGGTCAAGTTATTTTTTAAGGAGTTTATGGTTTGGCTACTAGGCTTGTAAACCAAGTCTTTTAATCTTAGTTCAATGGCACTGCTTCAGAGTGGGCATGGCCAAAAATTTTGAGTCTGTTACACTTTCTACATCCCTCCCTTGGTTATCAACAGTAAAATGATAGCACTTTTACTGAAGACTTCATAGTGCCTTCGGCATTCCAAAAATGTATTTCTATCTGGCATTTTATAGAATTTCCCGTTCATTACACACTTTCACGGACACTTGCCTTTTTAAAAAAGAAAAACTAGTTCATTCACTAAAGATAGATGGCGATGTCCACATACCAATAACATTGAATGATGACTTTTTTTTTGTTCAAAAGAATGCAAGGGTCATGAAAATATACAGCTATTAATGCCGAGAGTAGTGTTGTTTATATTAGTGATATCTAATTTGTATTGTGGTTGGTGTGTTTTCTCTTGCCTTACACTAGGTTTAAAAGTGGTTTCAGATTCCACCCGACTTTGCGTTAAACATCTATACTGGTAGCTAGAGTCTGGCCACGTTAACTCTGCAGAAGTCAAAATAATGTGGGAATAAAAAAACTGCACATGGTAATACTGGCTATACTACAGAAAACGTATTTGATACTTGTATTTATTATGTACCCATAACATAAATTTGAAATAGAAAAAATATATAGTGTTTAAGTATATGAAGTGGGAATCATCATACGGGAATAAAATACAGCCTATGTTACTCAGGGATATTCTAGCTTTCCATTGGTGAAACAATTTAAAAAATAGCTCTATTCGTTTTTGAGTTGATTAATAACAAAGATACAAAAATACAAATCTTTCCTCTCTTGAGTATTAGCACAGACCAGTTTAGTATTAGTATATATGAATACTTCCTTGTCCGTGACTACTAAAATACTACAACTACTAATAAGAATATCTCTAGAATTACTCAAAGACAGTTTATAAATAATGACGAATTGTTTTAAGACAAATATTAGGTCGTTACTTATGAAATTGGCGTTTTGTAAGGGAGGAACACAAACACGTTTTTTTTTTAAATATAATATATTTATTTAATCAAAGTATGTACCATTGCTATCTATGCACTTTTGCCATCTCATAGGTAGTTCATTGATCCCTTTACTAAGAAAACCATTCGGACGGGAATTAATGAAATCTTTGAAGGCGCTTTGGACTGCCCTGATGTGAACTTCTTAGTTGCACTCTATGATGTGACGAGTCATGACGTTGTCAGAACTGTTACTAATGTCTGTCGAATACTTTTAATATTATCTCGTATTTTAAAGTTGAATAAAGCCTTGTTATCTCTAAGGCTTTGTCTTTTAATGTATCAATTTATTCAACTTTATTTTTCACAAAATGCCTGACACAGAGAAACCTTCGTCAGACTCGAGCCTATCTAAATATCTACGACCGGCTCGGTTCGAAACAGAACCATCATCCGTAAGTGCTAACTTGCAATGGGCTCACTGGAGCACCTCGTTTAACAGCTTCATGAAAATGGAAGCCGCGTTGGCTACCGAAGAGGTAAAACTTCAAATCCTTGTCAATCATGTGGCACCATCTATATTTGATTTGATACGGGACTGTAAAAAGTACAGCGACGCCATGACCATTCTTGACAAAACCTTTGACAAGAAGGCGAACGTAATTCTCTCCCGACACCGACTTATATCAAGAAGACAACAGCCTGGGGAATCTGTTGCAGAATTTTCAAGAGCCCTCACTTCTCTAGCGCATGACTGCGACTTCAAAGAGGTATCAGCGGATGAACATAGAAGTCAAGCAATTCGAGGGGCATTTATTGCTGGGCTTTCAGCTCCCAAGCTCCGTGAGAGGCTGCTCGAGAAATCGGATATAACATTAGAAGATGCCTTAAAACTTGCACTCTCTCTGGAAACAGCCGAAAGTACCTCTCAAGCTCTACAGTCAACTACAGCTCCCGTACCGCTTAATGCACTACCCGAAGCTATATCTGATACTGGCCCCCTAAATCTTGCTGCCTCTTCCTCTGGACAACATAACGCACAACGTCGCCGTTGTTTCTTTTGTGGTGGTAGCGTACATCAAAGGCTCAAGTGTCCAGCTCGAAACGCCGAATGCCAGCTATGTTTAAAAAAGGGTCACTTCGCCAGTGTCTGCCGCAGCTCTGGCCAAAGACCCCGAGATAATCACAACGCCGCCATAAGTGACGACCCTTCCTTCCAAGTTTCCCCGGCGACATCTCTGGCTGCGATCTGCGCGGCAGCGCCTGCGAGTTTAAGTAAGGCCACAATTACTATTACCGTAAATAACCTGAAGGCTGATGCACTAATTGATACAGGAAGTTCTATAACTTTTATAACCAATGAACTCGCTCAAGCATTGAAACTCCGAAGGAGACCGTGTAGCCAAACAGTAACACTAGCCTCATTAATTAACACATCATACGTTAACGGCATGTGTCATGCTACTATACAAATTGGCGCTCACGTCTACAAACACCAGCCACTCCTTATAATTGATAATCTTTGCGCCGATATCATCGTCGGACACGACCTTTTGAAACATCATGCTTCTCTTGAATTGCAGTTCGGCAGGAATAAAGGACCTTTAAAAATCTGTAACGTCATGGAAGCGTCCGTACCACCTGCGTCTGTTTTCACAAATCTGTCGCCTAATATCAAACCAATAGCGATACCATCCAGACGTCACTCAGCCGAAGACGAAGTATTTATTGCCAAGGAAGTAGCAGACCTTCTCAAAGACAATGTCATTGAACCGAGCATATCTCCGTGGAGAGCGCAAGTCCTAATTGCAGGCGGAGGAAATCATAAGAAGCGGATGGTGATCGACTATTCGAGAACGATTAATCGCTTCACCGAATTAGATGCGTATCCCATCCCGAATATTGACGCGGTAGTATCTCGAGTTGCAAAGTACAATTATTTTAGCCAAATTGATCTTAAAAGCGCGTACCACCAGGTTCCAATAATTCCCAAAGAAAAAATGTATACCGCGTTTGAAGCTTGCGGGAATCTGTATCAGTTCACAAGAATACCATTTGGAGTGACAAACGGAGTTGCAGCTTTCCAAAGAACACTGCACCACGTCATAAGAACGGAAAAACTAAGCGGTACCTACGCCTACTTAGATGACGTTACCATTTGTGGCAAAAGTAAGGATGAACATGACGAAAATCTCGATAAATTCAAGAAAGCTGCCAAGAAATATAATCTCACGTTGAACCTCGACAAATCTATCTTCGAAACGGAGTCGATAAACCTCCTCGGCTACTCTATTCATAAAAACTGTATCAAGCCCGACAAGACTCGTTTGGAGCCTCTGATAAACTTACCATTTCCATCCGACAATACTACCTTGAAGAAAACCCTCGGTCTCTTTGCGCACTACTCGAAGTGGATTAACAATTTCTCGGCGAAAATTAGGCCACTTGTCGAATCACCTCTACCTTTATCGCAAGAGGCAAAAGGGTGTTTTAACAAACTTAAATCAGAGATAGCGCAGTCCGCTCTCGCCTCAATCGATGAAAAGGAATTATTTACAGTAGAAACAGATGCATCTGATTACGCAATTGCTGCGACACTTTCTCAAAAAGGACGGCCTGTCGCATTTTTTACGCGAACACTCAACGACTCGGAAAGAAGACAGGCCTCTATTGAAAAAGAAGCCAGCGCAATAGTAGAAGCACTACGGAAATGGCGCCACTATCTAATCGCAAGACATTTCCTACTTATGACCGATCAAAGATCCGTAGCCTTCATGTTCGATCAAACGCACTCGAGCAAAATAAAAAATGAAAAAATAGAAAGATGGCGCTTAGAACTATCGTGTTACAAATTTGACATTTCCTATCGTCCGGGGAAGGACAACGTAGCAGCCGATGCTTTATCCCGCGTATGTGCTATGACGGATGGGACTCCCAGCAGACTTATACAAATTCACGACTCTTTATGCCATCCAGGGATAGCTAGAATGGTTCACTGGGTCCGGTCCAAAAACTTACCGTACTCTGTCGAAGAAATTAAACGTATGATCGCCGCTTGTCCGGTCTGTGCGGAGATAAAGCCCAGATATGTCAAAAACAAAGGACAATTAATAAAGGCAACGGCTCCTTTCGAGAGACTTAATTTGGACTTTAAGGGACCTTTACCCTCAAATTTATCAAACAAATATATACTTACAATAATTGGAGAATACAGTAGATTCCCATTTGCATACGCTTGTAAGGATATGACGTCAGAAACTGTCATAAAATGCCTCAAAGACCTTTTTTCCTTATTTGGCACTCCTGCTTATATTCATTCGGACAGGGGGGCATCCTTTCTCTCAGACGAAATGCGAAAATTCTTGATGAGCTTAGGCATTGCAACCAGCCGCACGACACCATATAACCCTCAAGGCAACGGTTTAGTAGAGCGCCTTAATGGGACGCTCTGAAAAGCTGTTCAGCTCCACCGGCGCTCTAAGAATCTGGACGACGCCCATTGGGAACAAGCCCTGCCAGTAGCACTCCATTCTATAAGATCCCTCCTGTCCACTGGGACTAACGCGACACCGCATGACCGAATGTTCCAACATCCTCGTCGTTCCGGTAATGGTCAGTCGATGCCATCATGGCTGATGGTTCAAGGACCAGTATTTATGAAAAAAAATGTAAAAAATTCGAAATATGACGCTGCCGTAGAAGAAGTCGAACTTTTGCAAAGCAATCCCGAATACTCATACGTGCGATTGCCTGACGGACGAGAGACCACAGTTTCAAACAGGCGTTTGGCTCCACTACCACTAAGGGAGGATGACACTGATGATCTATCGGAAGATGAAGAGCCTCCTCCTAGAATAGAAGAGCTGCCTTCCCAGGAAGCTGAAAGAGAAATACCACCTCCAGAAGCTGAAAGAGATCGGCCATCAGCTCAGTATGTTCACATTCGGAGCTCTACTCGCAGACGAAGGACTCCTGCTTATTTGCAGGATTACCACACTACGTAATAGACATAAACAAGGGGGGGGGGGGGGGGGTGAATGATGTGAACTTCTTAGTTGCACTCTATGATGTGACGAGTCATGACGTTGTCAGAACTGTTACTAATGTCTGTCGAATACTTTTAATATTATCTCGTATTTTAAAGTTGAATAAAGCCTTGTTATCTCTAAGGCTTTGTCTTTTAATGTATCATGCCCCATCGGAGTAGATTTTTTTCCCTTGCAAGAAGTTATCCAAATTTTGAAAAATATGGTAATCGTCTGGCCAGATTTAAGAAAGCTGTAGTGAACGACACCGGCACTAGTCCACCAACGCTAACAAATAGTTTTTTTTTTAGTCAATTTTCGCTTGGGTGAGGATCTGTGGCGAGGATATAGCTGGTTCGCCAGGGTTCAGCCATTGCGATGAGCGTTTTCGATTATCGTACAGGGTCTGGAATAAAAGCAAATAATTGCAAGCAAGCAAGGCAAACACCAATTTTCGACATTTTTGTCTGTCTGTCTGTGGATGTGTGTGTGTCTGATTTTGATGAAATTTGGTGTGGAGGTAACTGAGTAACCGGGTCAACATTTAGGGTACTTTTTATATCGATAAAATGTCTCATTCCCACGGGAAAATTAAAAAACTGGGTTAAAAGAGAAATACGTACCTACTAGTTACTGCGAAACGATAGCACTTAGAAACTTGAAATATTGTATGTAGGTGTCATATACGTCGTAGGCAACCGCTATAAAGGGATTTTTGGAACGCTGCTGCGCACCTGCTATTTTATAATATTATAATTAATATGAAACTTTCAAAGTGACCGAATATCAATTAATCTATCTATCTAACTTGTAAACATTGTCTTTTTAGCTCAGGATCATATTTTGTTCTTCTCTCACGTCATTGAATTTACTTATCATATTATATAATAACTCCCGCATGCCACTTTTTATAGGTTTCACCATTATTTTTCTTGAAATTAAGAAAAAACCACAAATTCGAACTCGATCTGACAACTCAACTACCACGAATTTGACTGACAAAAAAAATTGCCATATGCAAATGTTTTTGGGGCTGCCCTGCCCGGTTATTCCATTGCAGAGTTAGCGTAGCCAGACTTCTATCCACTGTTCTCCTAAGGTCTCATGAGTTGGATATGTATAAACGCCTCCACTTCTATAACGATGGAACATGTTCGCATGTTGAAAATAACAACATAATAATATAGGACTCGATTCTGCAAACCAGCTAAAATTTCTAATTTTAAGTTAGCTTTAATCTTTTCCACCGCTTTGGAAAGAAAAGAAACAGAAATAAGCGCCATATTTATTTACAATGTCACAAATCTCAAAATAACAAAATTGAACCTTATGATTGACCGCATTCACATCTTAATCAAATACACGTTTAGCTATGTAACAAGGTCATGGATAAAAGTCAAAGATATTATAAATAGAAATAAAAGTGAGATATGTGCACGTTCTTAGTTTACATGTTTGACATTACTGTATAATCTATGGTCTTAGAAATTAGACAATAATTTATTAAAAAAAAAATAACACTCGACACACGAAATAATTTTAATAAATATTTACAAAGAAAACCGGCCAAGTGCGAGTCGGACTCGCGCACCGAGGGTTCCGTACAACCTTGCAAATTTATGGTTTTCGTAATTTTTCCTTTATCTATGCTATAAGACGTTGCTTCGTACCAAATTTCAAGATTCTGAGTTCACGGGAAGCACCCTGTAGGTTTTGATTCCCTTGCAAGTGTCGAAAATTTGCGGCATAAACGGCTGTATCTTTTGATTGCGTTGGCTTAGAAGTTTGATTTTTTCACAGCTTCAAGGGACAGTAGACCTGAGTAATTGATATAAATTTCAGCTTCATACCTCCACGCGCTCCTGAGAAAAAGGGTCTTGACAGACGGACGGACGGACGGACAGACGGACAACAAAGTGATCCTATAAGGGTTCCGTTTTTTCCTTTTGAGGTACGGAACCCTAAAAATGACTAAAATAAGATAATAGCTAATTTACAAAAAATTACGATAATAACGCGGTCCTAGATCAATGTTGAGCGCACGCTTCCGGATCCAAAAAGAGCCCGGCACGGTGCTCCTCAGCTTATATAGGCAGAGACTCCTGGTCCGAAGTTTGCAGCTAACACGGCTTCTCCTGACGGAGCAGCGTCCTCGATGCTTGCTGGCATTGACTCTGGATCCGACTGCACTTCAACTTGACTTGGCTCTGCATGTGGTTGAGGGTCGGCTTCAGAGGTAGGATCCTCGAGACCTGGGGAGCAAAACCATTATTAGAGCATGTACCACACCTGTTGGTACAGTCAAGAGCACGCTAAGCTTGACACTTTGGACTTTGACCCGGCCCTGTATTCTATGGCGCGCAGTACAAATCAGAGCTCAGCTTAAACTGGTAGTGTCAAGCTTGACTTGCTCTTGACTGTACATACTTAGTATGCAGCGACCCCATATGGCGCTGTATTTTTTACAAGGAGTGTACTTGTGAATTCCAACAGTCCATAGTTATGAATTATGAATTGAATTTTCTCTACAAAACTGCTAAACTGATTTTCATAAAACGTAGCCAAGACTAGCTTTCAATTTAAAAAGAAACATTGAAATCGATCTATTCGTTTAGGAATTATGAACTTAAACTAGGTCTAGACTATGTTAGTTGACACACAAGGGCTGAACTGTACAATATCTGACGTGGAATTTAGGGGTGGATGGAATGGGGGGGGAGGGGTTGGGGTGGGCGACCCACCCCCCACCACCCCCACCTGCCGGAAACGCATAGTTTTTTTTTATGAATTTTTAAAGTGGACATGGAGCCTAGTGAAAAATCGCGTGACGTGGAATTTCTGCTTCATATTTTTTTTGTAGATAGAGGTATATAAGAGGGTTTATCTACCAAAATTGCAGAGCTCGGAAATCAATAGTTTTCGAGATATAATTTTTTGAAATTGTAATAAATTAACCTCAAAACTGTACAAATAGACGCAAGGTCATAAATCAAACTAGTGGAATGTTTAGGTTCAGGTTATTTTTTTTATGACCACACAAATCCATAGAAATGAAGCGCTCGTAGCCCTGCGGTGCCAGTGTGTTTGTAACGATCACACTGGTTAAGCAAAGTTGGGCGCGGTCAGTCAGTGGATGGGTGACCGCCTAGTGGCATTTATATTACGAGCGCTTCCGTGTTTCGGAAGGCACGTTAAATTGTTGGTCCCGGTTTTCGTTGTGTTTCCGCACAGTGGAAGTCGTTAAGCCATAGGGATATTCGATATACATCGATGCATCGAATTCACTCGATGTTTACAATACGATACATCGAATCAATCCGATGTTTTGAAAAGCTATTGATTTACTCGATGTATCGATGTATTTTCATAAAACATCGAATAAGGGAAATTCGATAAAATGCGTGGAATCAAAGAGATTAAAATATAATAGGGCATAGAGGGGACAAAGCGAGGACAAAGTGGAATAAGTCTAGTACAATTTCGACCGAATGACAGCTCGCGTTCATACTAACTGACATGACGCTTGAGCTTCAAACATGCTTAAACGTTTTGTATGAAAATATTCCCAATGCCCCCTCTATTTCCTATTATATTTTAATCTCTTTGCGTGGAATGGACATTTTTGTATTGCCTCAAGAAGTCACAATCAAGTCTTTGGTAAAAGTTACTATCATTTTACTTTACTGTCGACAACCAAGAAGATAAATAAACAGTGTATTGTATTATATGGGAAGAACTGTACAATATCTGACGTGGAATTTAGGGGTGGTAGGGGGATGGGGGGTAGGGGGTGGAGTGGGGGACCCACCCCCCACCACCCCCGCCTGCCGGAAACGCATAGTTTTTTTTTTTACGAATTTTTCAAAATTGAACATTCTACTAGTTTCTGGGGCGGTTTTGATTTGGGTGGTCATAAAAAAAAATAACCTGAACCTAAACATTCCACTAGTTTCTTGGGCGGGTTTGATTTATGTGGTCATAAAAAAAATAACCTGAACCTAAACATTCCACTAGTTTCTGGGGCGGGTTTGATTTGTGTGGTCATAAAAAAAAATAACCTGAACCTAAACATTCCACTAGTTTCTGGCGCGGGTTGGATTTGTGTGGTCATAAAAAAAATAACCTGAACTTAAACATTCCACTAGTTTGATTTATGACCTTGCGTCTATTTGTACAGTTTTGAGGTTAATTTATTACAATTTCAAAAAATTATATCTCGAAAACTATTGATTTCCGAGCTCTGCAATTTTGGTAAATAAACCCTGTTATATACCTCTATCTACAAAAAAATATGAAGCAGAAATTCCACGTCACGCGATTTTTCACTAGGCTCCATGTCAACTTTAAAAATTCATAAAAAAAAAACTACGCGGTTCCGGCAGGTGGGGGTGGTGAGGGGTGGGTCGCCCACCCCAACCCCTTCCTCCCCCACCCCATCCACCCCTAAATTCCACGTCAGATATTGTACAGTTCAGCCTTAACAACAACTGAATCAACGCGGGTTTGCATGAAAAGTATTTTTTTGTTAGTAACAGGTAAAAATACTCGATGTTGAAAAAACATCGATGTTTCTATCCGATATATCGGAAAACATCGATGTACAGTCTCGATGTATTGCATCGAAAAAAAACATCGATGTATTTTCTAAGTGGACACCCCTATTAAGCCATGTCAGATACCCTTTGGTGGCTTTTTTTTTTTTTTTTTGTTTCACCCCTTACAGGGTAGGCAAAGGCATTACGCCATGCAGCCTCGTCATTAGTTAATGATATCCTTATGTAAATGGCTCTGCTTTAGAGTCCATGCACAAAAATACAGTGTCTTTAACACTTTCTACATCCCTAACGTGCCCTAACTTGGTTATCAGTAAAATGATAGCACTTTTACTGACGACTTTATTGTGACTTTTTGAGGCAATCCAAAAATGTCCATATCTCGCATTTTATCGAATTTCCCATTCACTGCACACTTTCACGGACACTTGCCACATAATAAACTATCACTATTATGAGTCAAAACCCGAAATACACAGCAAAATGAAAATTAAACAAAAAACATGACGTCCCTCTTCGGATTCCCGCCAAAAAGCCCCTTTGGTGGCTTGAAAAATTCTGACTGTTAAGTGGCCACTAGCTTTTAACACCATCTCCCAATCCGCGGTGGGCTCGCGTGGGAGATTATAGCCCATACTTCCTCATGTGCGAGGAAAGACCCTTAGCTCAGCAGTGGGCTGTTACGGGTTGATGATGATGATGATGATGAAATTATTTCTAACATTCAAAGAAGGCTGCACTTATGTCCATTCTCCGCCCCAGGGTAGCATATACCTACTATGCAGCCGCTTGCGTGGTTTTACCGTATGAGCCGGCCAGACCGAGGAATTGCCTAACTTGTTTTACAGTCGTAGGAACCGGGGACCTCACTAATGCATTTATTTTTTGTGCACTTAGCCGCACCTGACCCTTACCGATTGTTCTCCCAAGATAGTCTACTTCGGAGGAAAGGAATCGGGTATTGACGGTAGTTGTCGCCGTAACCACTTAAGAAATATTTGGAGTATTTATTTAACACCGAGGTTAATTGCAATTTTTCCTCTCCGCACAATCAATGGTGTGTTGATTATTTGACTCGATGATCGATCTAAACTATTCCTGTAGTCTATTTCGCATTGACATCAGAACCTTGGAGCCCCGGAGCTACAGAGCTGGCGAGTGGCCTAAATTATTGTAGGGAAAATGTAGTAGTCAAAAACACATCTCTTTGAATTTGTAGTTCTATAGTTCTGGAGTTATTCGACCTGAAAGCTAGAAATCATCAGGTCGGTGTGGCCCCGAGATCTCAGTAATTAGGGCAGTAACGGACGTTTGCTCTTAGATAAAGTTACTGTAATATTTAGGTAGTAGACAGAAAAACAAAGAATATAATTCGTAGTTCGATATTTTGGCAGTAATTCACGTTTGAAGTGCGTGACAATCAGGTCCCTGTAGCCCAGTGTTTTCTCTGAAACGAAGCATCCTAGCATAGTATGTTGTTTGAGTAAGTTTCTGTAGTTCTCGATTTAGGAATTCGTATGGAACTAGTTTTTTATGTAGTTCTACGGTTTAATAGAATTTTGCACTCTTTCTAAAAACAATCAGAACGGTGTAGCCCAGTGTTTTCTCTGCAACGAAGCATCCTAGCATAGTATGTTGTTTGAGAAAATTTTTGTAGTTCTCGATTTAGGAATTCGTATGGAGCCCGTTTTTTATGTAGTTCTACAGTTTACGAATAATTCAGGTCGGAAGCTCCGAAATGACAGCTAACCTCACTCATTACATCTTTGGAACCAAACAAGCTAGCGAAACAGAAACTTACACAACGATTTATTAACCATCGAATAATAAGTGTGCAAAATTTCATAGAGATCCATGCAGTATCTGTAAAGGAATTTAATATAAACACATTCGGTGCCATTATCTGTATAATGGAAGAGGGTGACCATACATTTTATGTTAAAAAGGAAAAATATTCGAGCACTGAAATTTGATGGTGAAAGTAGTATGATATGACATCAAATAGTAGGTATTTATTGAAATTTGCACTCCGGTTGTTTATTCGTAAGTTTAAACATTAAGTAAATAAATAACTAAAAATAGTTAGCATGGTTTTTTATTAAATTATTATACCCATGGTTTTTTTTTCTAGATTGTGGTTTAGCTAATTGCTCGAACTAAACAAAGTCCATATAATATGGTATAAAGTAGTTACCTACTACCCACAGTTTCTTTTGTGCAAAGGAATAAAAAAGAGTTGTTCATCTGATTTTCTATATCTATACATATAATAAAACTCTAACGGGGCCGTGTCTGTACATTAAATATTTTTTGAAAATTTTAACGGTAGTGTATATAGTTATCGATATAGATGCCGAAACATCAATTTTTGGAATTTTTGTCTGTCTGTCTGTCTGTCTGTGGTTGTGCACGCATCACTCAAAAACTACTGGACGGATTTTAATGAAATTTGGTATAGAGATAACTGAGTACCCGGGTCAACATCTAGGGTACTTTTTATTCCAGGAAAATATCTCATTCCCACGGGAAAATATAAAAACTGGTTAAAAAGAGAAATACGTACTACTCCGAAACGATAACCCCTAGAAACTGGAAAAATAGTATGAAGGTGTCGTAGGAAACCGGTATGAAGGGATTTTTGGAATTTCCCACGGGAACGGGAATAAACTGAATCCACGCGGGAAAACGCCACTGGGACCCGCTATATGAAATTTGGTATGTAGGTGTCTTAAACATGTTGTAGGCAACCACTATGAAGGGATTTTCGGAAATTCCCACGGCAACGGGAATAAACGGAATCTGCGAGGGCAACGCCACTGGGCATCCGCTAGTTATAAAAATAAGTGTCGTGTGTAGCAGTCAATAATTATATAAGTATTATTATTACGAAGCAGGTATACAACACCCGAGCTTGGCTCTCCAGTATTTTTTTTAGAGACTCTAAAAATACACGTGATTTTGGGTATGGGTTAGTTTAAACATTACCTCGTATCACGAGGTATTTAAATAGTTGCTAAAACATCACTTAATATATCAATGGCCCACATTTTTCAAATTAGTAGAACCTGCTTGAAGTTTATATTAAACTAGCGGCGCCTAAAAATTTCACTCGCGTCAGTCCCGTTCCAGTGGAAAAATGTTACTCCCAGAAAAGTAATAAGTATTTCCCTTGGTTAAATTTTTTAAGACTCACATGGTCAACTCTTTTTTATTCCTTTGCACAAAAGAAACCGTAGGTAGTAGGTAACTACTTTAAATACCATAATATATGGACTTTGTTTAGTACGAGCAATTAGCTAAACCACAATCTAAAAAAACCACCATGGGTATTTGAATTCAATAAATAACTATGAAAACCATTTTTAGTTATTTATTTACTTAATGTTTAAACTTACGAATAAACAACCGGAGTGCAAATTTCAATAAATACCTACTATTTGATGTCATATCATACTTACTTTCACCATCAAATTTCAGTGCTCGAATATTTTTCCTTTTTAACATAAAATGTATGGTCACCCTCTTCCATTATACAGATAATGGTACCGAATGTGTTTATATTAAATTCCTTTACAGATACTGCATGGATCTCTATGAAATTTTGCACACTTATTATTCGATGGATAATAAATCGTTGTGTAAGTTTCTGTTTCGCTAGCTTGTTTGGTTCCAAAGATGTAATGAGTGAGGTTAGCTGTCATTTTGGAGCTTCCGACCTGAATTATTCGTAAACTGTAGAACTACATAAAAAACGGGCTCCATACGAATTCCTAAATCGAGAACTACAAAAATTTTCTCAAACAACATACTATGCTAGGATGCTTCGTTGCAGAGAAAACACTGGGCTACACCGTTCTGATTGTTTTTAGAAAGAGTGCAAAATTCTATTAAACCGTAGAACTACATAAAAAACTAGCTCCATACGAATTCCTAAATCGAGAACTACAGAAACTTACTCAAACAACATACTATGCTAGGATGCTTCGTTTCAGAGAAAACACTGGGCTACAGGGACCTGATTGTCACGCACTTCAAACGTGAATTACTGCCAAAATATCGAACTACGAATTATATTCTTTGTTTTTCTGTCTACTACCTAAATATTACAGTAACTTTGTCTAAGAGCCAACGTCCGTTACTGCCCTAATTACTGAGATCTCGGGGCCACACCGACTTGATGATTTCTAGCTTTCAGGTCGAATAACTCCAGAACTATAGAACTACAAATTCAAAGAGATGTGTTTTTGACTACTACATTTTCACTACAATAATTTAGGCCACTCGCCAGCTCTGTAGCTCCGGGGCTCCAAGGTTCTGATGTCAATTATTTCGCACCAAGTGAGTTCGGTGACAGTTCACTGTTGACAAATTTGACAATTGAAGTGATGTGCCCCAATGAAATCCAATCGATTTTTCTAAAGTTTCGAGTAAGTTTGTAAAAGAAATGGAATCGATTTTATACTTTATTGATAGAATGATTTTTCAAGATTACTTTTTATTAAATATGTTTAAATTTCATAGGTTATATAAGGGAAAAACATTGTAAAATAAAAAAAAAATGTCATCGACTTTTTGATGCAATACGAAAATATCATACATTATCGAATCTACAAATCACTGCACACTTTCACAGACCCCTGCCACATAATACACTATTACTATTTTAAACCCAAAAGATACAACAAAATGAAAATTTTACAAAAACATTGCATCTTTTTTCGGATTCCCGTAAAAAGGTTTGATTCATCGAATGGAGTGTCAATCCCTATGAGTATAAGTTCCGTTCCACGCAATACGTACTTTTAGGTTAGGATATCTTTTTAATGTATTGTTTTTTATACTTTTCTTGATTTATAGTCTGAGATTTTAATTTAGAATTTTAGAAGCGACAGTTATTGTATTTTAGCAATTACATAATAATAAATTATTCATTATTTTTGGAACCATATATTTTTCTTACTAGAAAGTTGTATGCGTAAAAAGGAAAAATGTGCACCGACACACTTGGTGCGACATAGACTATAATTATACGCTGGCAGTCACCCGTTCGTATATACGCAAAATTTGGCTTTTTGGCGGGAATCTGAAGAAGGACGTCATGTTTTTTGTAAAATTTTCATTTTGCCGTATATTTTGGGCTTTAGTTCATAATAATGATAGTTTATTATGTGGTAAATGTCCGTGATAGTGTGCAGTGAATCGGAAATTCGATAAAATGCGTGCGATAGACTTTTTCGGATTACCTCAAGAAGCCTCTTTATAATCTTCAGTAAAAGTGCACTATCGTTTTACTGTTGATAACCAAGTGACATTTCGATAAGTTTCGAAGAAACTTAATTATTTTTGTGCATTACTCTAAAGCAGAGCTAAAAACCTTGAATTTCGTTTCGTATTTAGTGCTGATGGCTAAATGCCAATGCCTTAAAATAAGAAAAAAAAAATATACGCAATGCCCTCTCTGTTTAGTACATCGGTACCAATGAGCACGGGCGTCGGGCGGGGGTAGTCAGGTAATCGCGGGGCACAACATAGAAAGCTACCTAAAGCGTGACGTCACTAAATTCGATCGGTAGTTTGACAAAATAATCTGATCGCATTTCTATTCAACCCAAAGCCGCGTAATATGTATACCCGCATTCATGCGGCACGAAAAGTTTTTGACTAGGTCGTTGGAAATTAGAGAAATGCTTGAGCCGCTGTCAATTAGCACATCTGTGGGTACCCCACAAATAACCGCTGTCGTTACATCCCGCTTAGTGCGGTCACAAATCGTTACGCGACAAAAATTCACATTTGCTTTGTTTCGTGATTCAGAACACTCCTTTGCGAAACAAACGTTTTCGCCGTGTCCCGGTTTTTTTACAAAAAGTGCATATAACTTTCGTAGTAGTATTATTAGGTTTGGGAGTAGGCACAGATCTGCTTGTATCGTGACTGCTAACATCGACCTTAGATCGCTTCGGACAGAACCATGGTATAATAATATACTCCGCCTGGTACTCTCTTCCGAGACTCGCAAACCACGTGACTGACACAAGCCTACGTCATCATGCTGTTCACAGGCAATATTATTGTGACGTAGGCTTGTGTCACTCTGGGAAGAGAAGACCATGTTTTATTAGACTATGGACAGAACCTACTTTTGTGGCCGGATTGGTTGCAGTTAAAACATCGAAATGTGACATCAGTATTTGTGGATCTTTTATGCCGCGGATAATTATGGCACATAATAGTTCGTCACTTAATCCTTTCACAATGCGTAATTTTAGTAAAGATTTACGTGCGTTGTCTCGCTAAAGTGGAGTACTTATCCGATTCGGTACACTTATCATCAAAAATTATATTCGCGACGTCTCAACACGGCGTGGACAGAGAGCCTTGAGTTCTAATTTAAAGCTTGACCATGGTGGGGTGGGAGTGGGAGTGGGAGTGGGAGTGGGAGTGGGAGTGGGAGTGGGAGTGGGAGTGGGAGTGGGAGTGGGCGTGGGAGTGGGCGTGGGAGTGGGGTCGGGGGTGGGGGTGGGAGTGGGAGTGGGAGTTAAAGTATATTTTAAGACATGTTTTCTCTGCTGTTCAATCATGACATCTTGCTGACCAAGTAGTTATTTTGCGGACCAAGTAACTATTTTGCGGACTGAATGTTTACCTATTAAGCAAACTCATGTTATTGTAAGCTGCTGATTTAATTTTTGACCATTATCAAAATTATTTGCCGAACAAGGATTGCTGCCTGTTTTTTTTATTTGCGAACAAAATCTTTGTATGCCGACCAAATGATTTAAATGCTGATTTTTTGTGGCTAACCAAATTTTATAATTGCTGCCCATTTAATTAATTCTCTAATATAATATACTTTCACTCAAAAAGGTTGGAAGAAAATCATTCTCACTTTTTTCTTTAAACCTTTGCTTTCATTAATATGAGTCAAAATCCAAAAAATATACAGCAAAATGAAAAACAAAAAACAAGACGTCCCTCTTCGGATTCCCGCCAAAAAGCCTGCTCTGGTTATTAGTCTGTGTTCCTAGCATAATGGGCCATTTACACGAGGGCAATCCACTAATGGCTTCGTGTAAATGGAGAGTCCACTGCAATGGATTGTCCTCAAGTTTTTTTTTGTATGGGCTTAGTGGATTGTCTTACTGGATTGCCCTCGTGTAAATAAATGGCCCATAAGTAAGTATCCATCAAAGAGGTCCGAAGAAAATCATTCTCTTTTCTAGGAAAACTAGGTACCTAAGTTTAATATAAAACATTTACGGCCACGGTTCTTTGTATGTACAGTCAAGAGCACGCTAAGCTTGACACTTTGGACTTGGACCCGGGCCGGTATTCTATGGCGCGCAGAATAAATCAGAGCTCAGCTTAAACTGGTAGTATCAAGCTTGACTTGCTCTTGACTGTACTACCCTTGTACTGCCGCAGTTTTTAAGGAATAAACCAGGTGGAATGCGTAAATGTTGATTCAGGCGAAGAAAGGACCTAGTGATAGTAACTATTTTAATATCATTGTTAGGACCAAAGAGATTAAAATATAATAAGGCATAGAGGGGACAAAGCGAGGAAAATTTGAAGTCAAAACTTATTCCAAGTGGAATAAGTCTAGAACAATTTCAACCGAATGACAGCTCGCGTTCAATACTAACTGACATGACAAGGACATGACGCTTAGGCTTCAAAGTTTTGTATGAAAATATTCAATGCCCCCTCTATGCCCTATTATATTTAAATCTCTTTGGTTAGGACCGATGACTCTGATGTGTCCAGAGAGATTAGTATTTAAATCTCTCTGGATGTGTCAGTCTCAAACTTCATCAAAAACTAGCCAAGTGCCAATGATGTAATATTTATATTTATCATCATTGCCATGCAAATTGGAATCTTGCTCCGTAGGCTCCGTGTTATCATGGAGTGAAGGAAGCGTAAAAACTACGTCATGTAGAGCGAAATAATAAAATGTACGCAACTTCACTAAAGAAATAAAGGGATAAGATCATTATGATCATGCATCGCTTTCATTCGTGAGACCGATTTTTGTGTTTGTTACCACCCGTGGTCACCATGTTAGAAAAGTATCATATCAATATCATAGTAGAGGTGCCAGTGTTTTGTAATATCACAGACCAGTTTAAATAAAAACTGGTCTGTGGTAATAATGTACTGAGTGAAATTTTTACGATACGGTTCTTATGATATCATATCGAGGTACGCTTACGTGCCTTCTTTCTATCATGTTTATCTTCAAACGGTTGTGTATTTTTGACTTTGGTGGACTTGGGGCAGTTTCCTTAGGCTGATAGTTAAACAGCCAACGCCTCTTTAACATTCTCCCCGGGAGTTTATATTATTATCATGATTTTTAGTAAAATTCGTTTGGTAGCCTCTATACAACACATATTAAAAATAGCTGAAATCGTAGGTATAAGTAGTCGATACTGAACAAACTAATTTCAGGAATTACGCTTATTCTGTTACATGTTGTAGAAGGTAGGTAGATTTCTTAAATTTCTTCCGTTTTCTTTTGGATGTGTGGAGGCTTTTTCCTCATGGCCTATTTCACATGGTGTGTGGTCTCCACTCCACCCAGGAAACTTTTTGGCCCCAAGGTAGGTATCTAAGTACCTACTATCTACCCTTTAACTAGCAGTTCCAAAGAATTAAGTTGAGCAACACTGAATATAAAGAATAAGTAGGTACCGTATACTTAAATAAAAAATGAAACTATGTAATTTGCTTTTCATTTGTATGTAAGTCCTTTTTTAAATATTTTTTTTATTTTGTCGAGTCCACCTCCATTTTGAGGAACATAGGTTAGTACCTAACAAATGCATGCCTATATGGCCTATATACCCTACTCTTACAACAATGTAACTACTTTTATTGTTTGTATTCCTTTTCTTTTGCATGTAAAAAGGAGATTATTTTCTTTGTTTCCTGTTCAATGATATCTGCAGACTTTTTTGTAGTTTTCTTGAGAAATGCTGATGATTTTGATGAAATTTTATGGTATTTCATAACATTTGTAGAAGATAAAGTATCTAAAACAATTTTGTTTAAATTGTTATGCGCGGTTTCCAAATCTTTTAACATTTTTTTGTCTAATAAACTAAAAGTGCTCAAGCTACATCTACCCTGTGAGCCGTCATCGAGCTTGCTGAATCTGAATAATCGCCCTTCTGTAGATGCGAAACTGAGAATGCTACATGACTTTCTTAACAAAGTGCTAAAGTTTGCAAAGCTTCTGACTCCCTGGATTAAATTTTTTTCAGAAGATTGTTTTGAACATGTAGACAGTGATATTTTCTGATGGTGAGAGGATTTGAAACTGGCGCTTGGCTCGGACGTTATTCTTTCCAGCAGTTCGTCCAATTGTTCTGTTATTACTGTAGCAGCAACATCTAATTCTTCGTCTGACGATTTGCGACTACAAACTCCTTCTTTATTGCTTTTGTAATAGTCCATTTCATCTTCGGGTACTTTCATTACGTCCATATCATAGAGCTGTTTTAATTTGTATAACATAGAATTTATGTCTTTTGGTTTTTCAATGTTAGCACCCTTAAACATTTCATCTTCGATTACAATGGTTCCTTTATAGAAATATTCATATGGTAGAGCATAACCTCTGATCGCTAAATCTGTAACCGTACCGTACCGTGGTAGGCTCATGGGCTGTCGATAAATACACTCAAATTTTCCAGTTGAAGCTCTAGGATTGTTAGCCCGATCTATGACCACTGGAAAAGACGATAGTTTCCTGTTATTTATAAAAACAAATGTGTAGGTAGGTACATACTTAAATCAGTGATTAGGTTAGGTATATGGTTCAACAATAAAGTTCAACAAAATTACCTTTAATTATATCAGACACAACAGCTGGACAAATTTTTGCAGTTACTTGAGTAGTGGCGTTAAGATCTGGACAAGAATTAATTTCAATCAGCCAGGGCTTATATTCTTTATCAAGAATAAAATCGCAACCATATAATTCGAAACGATTTTTGCTGACAGACAAGGAGTCTTGGCATGCAAGCATTATAGCAACTATGGATTTTCTCATACCAGGATAAATAATGTTATCCCAAACATTCTCTCTTCCGATCCTGTCCAAATATTGTTTATACATATCGGAATCCCACATATTTTGTTGCGGCAGATCTTCATGACGTCCCTTACAATTCCTATATTTCTTTTGAACTGCATTGTTGGTCAAATGTATAGATTCGTGATAATTTTTGAGATTATACTTTTGTGAACTAAACTTTAAATAGCAGTCTCGATACATCCATATTACCAAAGGATAAGTACTGGTTACTAAATAGTATTGTCTTATATCGAACTTTGTATCGTGAATTAGTAATGGTTCTTCTGTAAATAAAGAAATACAATGAGAATTGAGAATGCCTTCAAATGCAAACAAAAACCTAGTGTGAAGAAAAACCTAGATGGGGAATTTAATTTGTTGTTTATCTTACCAATATATTTTTGCACAACATACTTGTTTTTTGCTTTAGTCAACAAATTTGTTATAACTCCTAATTTAGAAGCCATTCTAATGCCTCTGCCTCTAGAGCAATGTCCAGGTTTTATTATCCATATGCTGTGACATCCTTCACAACTTAATTGAGGTCGGTACCTGTAAATCTCTTTAAGTAAAAACTTTGCATAACCCAAATAAAGAAGAAGCTTCGGTTCTCTGTCAGTTTGAAAATAATCTTGTTTATCTATAATGCGGTAGTATTTTTTTAGAAAAGCATTCCACTGTCCATTACTTGCCGTAGTTATTCCATTTTTGTCAATGTCTTTATTTTGTTTTCGAAATAAATATTCTTTACACCGGTTCAATGCGAACACGATTACATTCATTGAAATGTTCCCCGACTCAACAAATATTGGTCTATCATTAGCTACCATCGAGAGGATCCATTTTAGAAGACTAGTACATGCGGTTAATTTATAGTCCATCATGAAGTCTTCCACTTCACCAGCATCGAAGCTACTATATGTGCGCGGTGTGTTCACTTCAGCTACATTATCAATGTAGAACCAATAGTTTTCCTTCATGGTACTGCACAGACCTTGTTTTGTCGTCCACATAGCATCTATTCTCAATTTATTGACGATTGAGTTGTATTGTTTTGACATGTCTATAGAATAGTCATGTATTTCATCTTTAGTACGCCAAACGAAATTTGGTTCGTGTTTTTCTACTAAATTCGATAATAGCAAACGCTCCAATTCAGTCTGCATTGCTGATGTTGAGGTTAACTTGCCACCGCGTATTTTCGATAAGTTCATCCGCATTGGCGGTATTTTTTCTACCCAACCTCTTTCTACTAAAGCCTTCCTTACGGCATTGTTATGACCGTAAATTGAAAATATTTTATGCTCTTTAATGGCTTGTGATGCTAGGCTTTTTAGAAACAAATATCGCGAAGCTCTTGCTTGACAACTGGTTATTATATAGCATTTCTCTTTAGGCGATAGCCCAGACTTAGACATTATCGGTTTCGATCGTGAAGTACCTGCTGAGGTAGATGTTAGTTTATTAAAAGGAGAAAATATCCTTTTAACTCCACTTTTATCGCAATCGTTTGAATGACGTATCTGTAATTAATAAAGAAAAAAAGTTTTTGTTTTAAGCCTTGCTTAAGTTAAATAAATTCATGAGAGATTGTATTTGAGACGTATTCAGACCTATTCAATAAAATACATACTTTGTAAGGCGGGTTTGAGATTGGATGAGTTAATCTTTTCATAGCTATGTCATGCTGATCCGTCTTGAAAATTATTGAGTTGGAATTTGTTTTTTTCTGCAATAGGCGAAATTAACGGAATATTAATAGTTCTCGTTTTTCTATATATTTTATAGGTACAATTACATATTATATAATAATATTTTAAATTATTTATAAATTAATATGTCATAATTATTATATATTAATATTTTACCTTTTTTTTCTTCATATAATCTTTTTGGTTTTCTGATATAAGTCATTTCTATTTGTTAATCATACATTTTCATGATTAGGTATATCACGCTTTTCGTGCTAGGTAGGAAGCATTGAAAAAAAATAGTAGAAAATTATGGAGTGCTAAAATATGTCAATATCTATGCTAGACTGAGCAGAGTACGGGGGGTCGTGTTAGGGACTACCTAGGACGTTTCACGGTTTAGCGTGTACGTAGGTAGGTAGGTACCTACTCATCAGGATGGATTCTTTATAAAATACTAGCAGTTCTGCGCGGTTTCATCTAGTTCCCGTTCCTGTGGGAATACGGGAATAAAATATAGCCTATGTTTCTCATAGATATTCTAGCTTTCAATTCCATTGGTGAAAGAATTTTTAAAATCGGTCTAGTAGTTTTTGAGTGAGTTTATTGGTAACAAACATACAAATCTTACCTCTTTATTTGTATAGAAGTATAGATAGACTAGCTGATCCGCGCGATTTCACGCCTCTCGTTCCCGTGAGAAAATTATAGCCCATGTTACTCCAACAGAAGTAAGATTTCCACTCGTAAAAGAATTTTTAAAAATCGATCCAGTAGTTTTTGAGTTTATTCTTTACAAACACACAAAAATACAAAACTTTCCTCTGTATAATATTAGTGTAGATATTCTTAGAGGCACTACCCTGCTTCAGATACAAAATTTCGAGGCCGTGACTCGTCCGTGCCTTGATCTAAAAACGGTTCGGACTAGTCTATCATTTCTTTATTAATAATCATCGTTCTTTCATCATCCGTCATCACTATCTTCTATACCTACTATTTACCTAAGAGAGATTCAGCTGTGTATTGTATATACCTATACACTATGTTCACATAATCAATTTAGTATGCCATGTACTACATTGTACATACTTACCAGTCCAGTTACCATTTGTATTATAAAGAAGCAATTTAAAAATTACTTAACCATAAGTATGTATGGTAGGTAGGTATGATGGTATACCTTATGCATACCTACCATTAAATTATGTGCTCAAAAGTATGAGGTACTTAACCTATAGGTATCATGTAAGTACGTACTCAAAAAGCAACATTTATATTGATTGCTACACGATTACTAGATTTGGTATGCAATGCATTAGAGGTAATATGGAGTGTTATTAAAACTTTCTTGTAACTGTCTCTAATAATAAAACAAAACTCTCACCTTAAGTATTATGGATTTCATTTTTATTGTAATAATTTTATGCTATTTTATATTTTTTTACTATAATTTAGATATGAATGCATAGTTTCATGATGCAGTTATTATGACATTTAATGTCATGCTACTGACAACATGAAATGTTCTGTCAAATCATTAAACGAATTATAAAAAACATACCAGTGTTTTTGTTACTTGTAATTTGTTATAATCAAAGAGATTTTACGTATATAGGTACGTTGCAGTAGGTACCTACTCCATTGGGTAGACGTATGGACGATGGATACTAGAGGATTGGGATTTCCGGATATGAAAAATCTGAAATGAAAAGTAAAAATTAAAACGAAGGTTCAGAAACATCGGTATAACACGATTTATTTATATTTTTTATTTTTATAGAATTTGAAGATGCCAACAATTAGAAGCAAAAATATTAACTTTCAGAAATTCTTACGCAATTATCTATTTTGTAAAATTATATTATTATGTGGGTATTGATTTCGTTCTCAGAAGACGTTACCTACTAATGATTATACTTTGCAATATTTTCCAGTAAGTATTGTGTAAATTATGGTACTTAATAAAACATTTGAACATGTCATATTTTGGGACAATAATGTGTTTCTTTCAAGTACTTATTCTCTTTAACAACGAACTTTGTTTTTGCGGCTCATCATTCAACGGAGTTACCACGACTCGGTATGGCGTGTATATAGACGTGCAACTTTTGGAAAACGTTATACCCTTTTTGGCTCTGTTTTCATCTTGCAATTTGCAAATATTTCTACCAATCGCGCTTAACTTGTTGATAGAATCGTCATCGCTAATGCCATTCCGCGAACTCCGAACAGGATCAGACGGAAACTTATTAGAGCTTACAATGCCCGACTTCGTTTGACGCAAAGGGACAATAGTTTCAGACCTATTGAAGATTTTGTTCTGAACGGAAATCGTGGAACGGAGTATACTGGCTGTTTCTCGTTCCCACTCGATGGGGTCTATGTAGCAACGTTTGTTACCGACTGATCTGTCGACCTTGGGCTTTTCCGCTTTGCTGGCAGATTCAGTCCGGTATTTACCGGTGTGAGTGGCAGTTTGGGTCTCCTCCGGTCGACAGCATGAATGTGGAACAACACGGCGCTTACACTCTGTGTTTCTTTCTCGCTTTCCTCGATGTTTCCTAGAAGAGAGCGCGGATGTTTTACGTTTTTTTGAGCCGTTCTTAAGGATTAGAGATGTTTTTGAGACAGTCATGGCTTGTCGTACCGTTAGAGAATCCTTGGGCCCTAGTAAGATACCATCTTTATTTGTTGGCAAAGCATCATAAGGATTCAGCCAACTGAGGAAATCTGTGATGATAGGTCCTCTGTATTCGGCTGGAACGGCTTGCTCTTGTTCTTGGAGGGTGTCGCCAGAGGGCACACGGGGCGCCAGGGGAGTGACATTTCGTGGCTCATGCTTTCTTTCTTTAGATTTTTTAAACATCTTTTTTCCATTAATACATAAGGACAGGCCGAGGTATGCGGGGGCTTTGGGTATTATTTGTCTGTAAGCTAATTCGAAGGTACCAGTATCAGCGTCAGGGCTCGATCGTCGATCAAGGACAACTGTAAAGAAAAATATATTTATAGAACATACGTGACGTAAATTACATGTTATGGCTAATATTTATTACTAACTTGTGGTGATTCGACAGTGGAGTGGACGTACCTAGCCTTCGAAATTGTTTATAATAATATTGTATTTTTAGGACTGACACAAAGTGTGTTCGTGACGCTATATAATAAAAAACCCTAACAACATAATATATTATAGATCTTACATTAGGCCCTCACGAAAATATTGTGCGTCGAGCAAGTTTACAAAACATCGGTCGCACGCGTACCTACTATTTATTAATATCTACGGTTTTACCTTTGACAACATCTTCCAAGCATTGTGGACAGAGCCGTGCAGTGACCGAAGTAGTTGGCGCTAGATCTGGACTCGAGTTGATTTCAATTAGCCACGGTGTGAAATCTTCAGTCAGCATGAAGTCGGCTCCGTACAACTCGAAGCTATTCTGCCTCTTATCCATAGAGTCTTGGCAAGCCAGCATCGCTCCAATCAAACACTGTTTTATCCCGGGGTAAATTTTTGAATCCCACATTTCATATTTTCCAATCTGTCTTCAAAAAAGTTATTGATGTTATGAAATGTACGCTGTAAGCTTAAAAATTAATAATTTACTTACTTGAGATAAGCCTTAAAAGTGTGACAGTCCCACATGTTTTCATCTGGTAAAGCTTTGTCGCGGTTGCCGTTGTTCTTGTATTTCGTTTGCACTGCGTTATTTGTAAGGTGTACTGATTCGTGGTAGTTCGATAAGCTAAATATTTGCGAGCTGAATCGCAAGTAGCTGTCTCTGAAAAGAAAAGCCAATAATCTCATTTGTAAATCCTATAGAAACTGCAGCTTTAGCAACATTATGTTATGCTTACTTGTAAACCCATATTGTGAGAGGTTGACAATTTGTGATTAGAAACCACTGCCGTATGTCGAATTTCGTGTTGTAAATTACTAATGGATTTTCTGGAATAAATTACTTGATCAGAATTTGACAATACAATTAGAATAGCACACATTTCACTCGTTTAATATTACCTATATATTTTTGAACAACGTATCTAGTTTTCTGAGCAGGGATATTGATAAGACCGATTATATCTTTTATATTATTCATAAGCTGTATTCCTCTGCCACGGCATTTGTTGCCAGGCTTCACAATCCATATGTTGAGGACTCCATCTATGTCTATTTGAGGCCAGTACTTGGTCATCGTGGCTAATATTTTAGCTGCTTTCCTCTCTAGTTGCCTACAAGACACGAAAATATTCTTATTGCAATAATCGATGGATTTTTTTTAGACGATATAGGTATACAATAGTCCGTGATATATTTACGCTTTTTTGATAAGTTGAAGTATTTAATAATACTACCAATGAAGCATAGCAATGAGGCGATCACTATAACTACCAGAACAAAAGCCGATAGGTACCTGAAATTATGTTAATGAATACCTATGTTACGTGTTACCATTGAAAGCAATTTAACCGACGTAATTTTATCGTTTTTATAATTACGAAACATTAGGTATGATAGGCAGAAATGACGGAACGCTAAAAATTGTTTTTTGGGTGTACACCTTACCTTAAGTTAATGTTCTTGTCTTCTGCAAATTTTGCCTTTTCGTGTACCAGGAGATAATGATGTGTAAGAAACTGGTCCCATTCATGTTCCCACACATGTTCAACGGTCTCGTCGGTATCATCAATATCCTTATGGGTGAAGAAGGATATGTATTCATTAAGTCTGTTTATGGCGAATTCTATAGCTGTAAATGGAACCTTTCCTTGTCCTTTAATGAGGCTCTGTTCGCCGTTTTTTATCAACGTACTGGACAGCCATTTTAGAATGCTGATGCAAGCAGTGACTCTAAAATCGTCAATGAACTCCTCGAGGCTATCTGAGTTATGGATGTTGTAGCAACGGGGAAACTTTGTAACTGCCAATCCCGGTTCGGTGTACCAGTGCATCTGAGTTAAGGAAGCCGTCAGACCTTCTTTCGTCGTGAACACTGACCTGCAAAATCTTTTGACAACAAAAACTAATTATAATTTAAATAAGTACCCTACGTACCTACTTAAAGACCAGTCGTGAACACTGACCTGCAAAATCTTTTGACAACAAAAACTAATTACTACGTACCTACTTAAAGACCAATTTTGAGTTGGTATTATTGTTATATACTATACTAGAATTACACAAGCTAAGGACCGACAACATTAGGATCGGCCAAACTACACGGAAAAAACAGATTTCTTAGAATAATTAAGTTATTTTTCACGCAAAGCAAATTTATTTAATCCAAGAAAATGGTCCTCTCCCTATAGACGTAAAGAAATATTTTCTTGATAACAGCTAAACATTATCTTAAATAAATTTATTTAAAACAAGACAGAATCATACAACTGGACAAAAATTATATTTGATCTAAGAAAGGCATAATCTTGGATATCAAAAAAAATTTTTTTTCTAACAAATGATTGTCAGCTCTTAGTTTAAGAAATGTATTTCTTGATTCAAGTATTGCAATACTTTTTGTTTAAAAATATTTAATCTTGAAAATAAAAACGCGTAGTCAACTGAAGTGAATCAGTTTCTTTATTCAAATATTTTAATAATAACCTAAAGATTGTGTTTTTTTAGATCAACATTACTATAGCATTGGACCAAGTAAATTTAATGTATTCGATGAAATTAATGTTTGTTTGGTTTAAAATTACCAGATTCTTTGATCAAGAAATATTGAAGTAATTGTAAGTAATAATATTTTTCGTTTTAGTATTTTATGTACTTTTATATATTTCTTTTTTAATTCAATAGTATTTTATTTATTTTCAAGAATATATTATGTTCCGTCTATATAGGTTGTTAATTGAATCAAGATTATGTTTATTTGGTTCAAATTACCCGATTTCTTTGTTCAAGAAATACTTTACTAATTGGTATGGAGGAACGGAGGTGGAATGCTCCTCCATCGTGAAAAGAGAAGATCTTCCGCCAGGGGAGGTGATCGTGCCTGGGGACCGCGGTCCAACGGTTGATGTCGAACAGTTGTATTTATACAAACTCATTAGAAAACTCCGATAGCGCGGCTTAGAACTCGGCCGTCTTTTGGCGCGTTCTATGTAGTGTCGCTACATCACTACCCCTCCAAGACCGGAGGTCGATTTCTTGTGCAGCGTCGATGCTTCGTAGATAGCTTGTAAGTGCCAGTGCTGCTCCAAGTTTACGGTGAGTCGAGACTGAGCGGGTTGCTGCGAGTATTGAAGTGCCCGTAGTTCAGTGTTTAGAGAGTGCCACGCCGGCGAGGGTGACCAGCCGCTGAAGATCCGGACGTGGGCTGCGGTGAACTGTGCGTGGGCCGAGTGCTGTCGCTGTGAGTGGTGAGCCTGCAGGACCAGCAGCACGGTGCGGCGGCTGCGTATGGACCTGATTGGGCAGATTCTGGCTTGCTGTGCGACTGCTGCTGCTGACCTTGAGTGAAGGTTGTTGTGGGAGTGATGAGTGATGGCGATGCGATGCTGCTTCTGAAGTCCAGGTGTTCCAGAAGGTTGCGCTGATGTCCAGGTGTCGAGGGTCACCAGTATGGAGGAACGGAGGTGTAATGCTCCTTCATCGTGGAAAGAGAAGATCTTCCGCCAGGCGAGGTGATCGTGCCTGGGGACCGCGGTCCAACGGTTGATGTCGGACAGTTGTATTTATACAAACTCATTAGAAAACTCCGATAGCGCGGTTTAGAACTCGGCCGTCTATTGGCGCGTTCTATGTAGTGTCGCTACATTAAGTAATAATGTTTTCGTTTCAGTACAATAAATACTTCAAATTATGTATTTTTTTCTTAATTTAATAGAGTTTGATTTTATTTCATGAAAATATTGTACTAAGCCATGTGCAGCATGTTTATTGATCCAAGATTATGTTTCTTTAGTTTAAACTACCCGATTTCTATGATTAAGAAATTACTTAATTTGATAATATGGCAAGTTATTGATGCAAGACGGATTGATCCTCTTAGAGGAATTCCTAAATATTTTAAGCTGAGAGTATTGAAACATAAATTTAAGTCAAATGTGTTCTCTTGAAATAAGTAGTAAATATCTTAACCGAAGAATTATATTTCTAGGTACATTATTTCGAATAAAATATTTTTTCTTGAACTGAAAAAACATTACTTGATTTGATAAGATTGTAAGTTATTGATGCAAGATGGATTGATCCTCTTAGAGAAATTCCTAAATATTTTAAGCTGAGAGTATTGACACTTAAAATTAAGTCAAATGTGTTCCCTTGAAATAGTAAATATCTTAACCGAAGAATTATATTTGCTAGGTACATTATTTCGAATGAAATTTTGTTTTTTTGAACTGAGAAAACATTACTTGATTTGATAATATTGTAAGTTATTGATGCAAGACGGATTGATCCTCTTAGAGGAATTCCTAAATATTTGAAGCTAAGAGTATTCAAACTTAAATTTAAGTCAAATGTGTTCTTTTGAAATAAGTAGTAAGTATCTTAACCGAAGAATTATATTTCTAGGTACATTATTTCGAAAAAAATATTTTTTCTTGAACTGAGAAAACATTACTTGATTTGATAATATTGCAAGTTATTCATGCAAGAAGCATTGATCCTCTTAGAGGAATTTTAAAATATTTTAAGCTAAGAGTATTGAAACTTAAGTTTAAGGCCAATGTATTCTCTTGAAATAAGTAGTAAATATCTTAACCGAAGAATTATATTTCTAGGTACATTATTTAAAAAAAATATTTTTTCTTGAACTGAGAAAACATTACTTGATTTGATAATATTGCAAGTTATTCATGCAAGACGCATTGATCCTCTTAGAGGAATTTTAAAATATTTTAAGCTAAGAGTATTGAAACTTAAATTTAAGGCAAATGTGTGCTCTTGAAATAAGTACTAAATATCTTAACCGAAGAATTATATTTCTAGGTACATTATTTGGAATGAAATATTTTTTCTTGAAACAAGAAAACATTACTTTATTTAATAATATTACAAATTATTGATGCAAGACACATTGATACTCTTAGAAGAATTTAAAATATTTTAAGCTAATATTACTATTCTTGACTGAATAACATATTTTGAGAAAAAAAATGTTTCAAGGTAAGATCAACAGAATTTTTAACTCGAAACAATATTTTTGAATCTAGATGATATATTTTAAGTCTAAAAAAATATTCCAAGATATTTGTTTTACTAAAATGAAGAAATCCTTTTTTTCTGTGTAAGCTGGGTTGAAAGGGATTGATATCAAAAACTCTACACCGTTTATGGAATGTTTTGTTACATCCTAACGAAATATTTATCGTACCTGCTTATAACAACCTCTTTATTACTCAGCAACCAGTCATATCTATCCCTCTTGGTGGTCCACAGAAAGTCAACGGAGTGATGCTCCATAAACTTGTACAAAATCATCCTCTCGACCCTGGATAGCTCCTTGCCAGTCGCTTTTTTTGGATCTAAATTGACAGGAGGGTGTCGGGCCTAGAAATAAAGAAGATTGAAAAAAAAAAGAAGTTAAATATAAGTACGTACAAAATGTCTAGTGTCGTGTAAATACGTAAAGTCTGATGCTTGACTGTTTTTTGCTTTACTGCGCCAGAAGGAGAGTAATGTTTTTTAAGTGTATGTCCGTAAGTAGGTATATGAGCATACTTCGTTGGCGCAGCCGGTATCCAATGAGGTTGTATGTTGTGTGAGGTCAAATACATACATGCGAGATAGTATTTTGTAATTTGTATTTTCACTATCACTACATAGTATAAAACAAAGTCGCTTTCTCTGTCCCTATATCCCTATGTACAGATGTATGCTTAAATCTCTAAAACTATGCAACGGATTTTGATGCGGTTTTTTTAATAGATAGAGTGATTCAAGAGGAAGGTTTTAGTGTTAGCATTGCACCCGTGCGAAGCCGGGGCGGGTCGCTAGTAATTAATAAAGCAAACAATGTATTTTGCCCAGCCCTGCTGAAATGGACAGAAACACATACTTACTTTATGGGACTCATATTTCTCGATCCAACCCCTCTCGAGAAGCGCGCGGCGGATGGCGGGAAACCCTCCACCCTTGATCATGAAAACTTTACGATCTTTCATAGCGGCCTCTGCTATCTTCTTCAACTCATTCCACCGCTCGTTGCTCACCCAGGTCTTGTACTGCTTCAGCTGATCAGTTGACGACGTCGTCTCTGGAAATTATAAACGAAACTCGGAAATTTTTGTAGATAAGTAATTTAAATTTTACAGAATTAGATGCAAATTATTATGTTAACTAACTGTTCGCGGTTTCACTCGCGTAGTTCCCGTTACCGTGGAAATACAGGAATAGGATATAGGTAGCCTATGTTACTCAGTGATCGGTCTAGTAGTTTTTGAGTTTATTAGTTACAAACATACAAAAATAGAAATGCTTGCTCTTTATAATATTGGTGTAGGTAGATTAAAATGTAGGTAAGTAGAAGAATAGAATTCAAATTTTAATCACGAGTCAACATGTGAGACATCGTTAAATAAGTATTAAATAGGTAGGTAGGTACCTACTCAGTTAAAAAGTTCTTGAATCTACAGTTTATGAGATAGATAACTTCCTAAGTTGGTGGTGGTGATGGTTACGCACCTGGCCCATGTTCAGACTTTGAGAGCGAGACAGCACTTGCAGGCCGCAACTCCTTTTTAGTTGAGCTATCCTTCTGCAGTTTAGAGTCTGACGCGCTCTCCTCGAGCTCCATTGTTACAGCCATGAGCGTTGAATGCTACACTTCGGGATCCTGCAACAAACCGACCTATTAGATCCCAACAACATTTTTGACTTCTACATTGGGACGTCTGCTCAGTTCACAAGTCAGTACTGGACTGCCCAACTAAATATATACCTGACCCCGTAGTGCAATAACCTACTTTAATTTAACCTACATCGGAGGTCCCTGGCTATCAGCGAGGAATCCGCGCGCGTCCCCGCCTGGCACCTGTACGAGTGACGTCACACAATCTAGTACGTACGTTCCGCGAAGTCGTGCAGAATGTACGCGGAAATTAATAAACCCAAATTACTCTTACCTTCTGTAACGAGGTCGCTCGCTTCTCAGAAAACTAGGTTAAAATAAACGCTATCGCGTTCATAAAAAATATGGATGTGTTATGAACTGTTAAATTTATTCTAACATGTTTGATTTCGAAGACAATTTATGATCAAGGACGAGTTTATGATTATGACGTTATAGCAAATAAGTTTAAAATCATTCATAAATTTAAATTCTTATACAATCTCATTTTATTTTCAGTAGGTACATATAGGTACTAACAGGTAGGTAGGTAGGTACCTGCGTACCTACATAGTTCATATTTTTATTATAATTTGGAAAATATCACATATTTTTGTATAATGGGCAGAATTCCTGCAAAGTTCGCGTCGTCGTACTTCATAATTTAAAATTGGCGGGTATCTGCTATGGTTATTGCCTGGGTAGTTCAGTCGAATTCAAAATAAATTAACTGGCAGATTTCCTCATTTAATTTTCATTTTTAACAGAACTGTGGAAGGGTCATTCTAGATTCTCTAAATTTGACAGATTGTATAAATATCCGAACTCAACTGACTGTCATCTTTGTTCACCGCGTTTTATTACTGCTCATAAGTTTCAACTCAAAACCTATACTTTTATCAGAGCGTTAGCGTTTAGTTCACTACATTCTATTTTCGTCATGTTGTCCAACATGTACACGAATGACGTTCGAATTTTATATCTGAATGTTGGTATCTCTGAATATGACATGAAAGCAAGATGGCGAGTTCATCTCCGTTTGATAGTTCTTTCCGTGTTATCTCACACATATAAAGTATTTTTCGAACTTCTGTTTCGTAATGTTGTAACAAATAAAACAATTGTGAATAAATCTTTATGTAGTGTTGTGTTAAGCACTAAAAAGTGTACCGTATGTGCATCTAACCCACCTGAGGAATGTTGGTTGGTTCTTTCAGTGATTTGTGATTCGGTCAGGTGTTTTCGTTTTAGACAAAATTAAAATTTTGATCTTGCGCAGTGAATGAAGTTACGGAGTTCAGATGTATTTGTGCCGTGGGAATGTTAGATGTCGGGACTGTCTTCAATGTTGGGAAACAAAAGCGTGAACTATTTGTTTTGATAGATCGTGATAAGTAAATCGAGAAGGTTGGACTGAGAAACAGCCCCGCGGGAGTGATGGCCTTCAGTGAGGTGAGTGCCTTTCAGATATTCATATCAATTTTTTTTTCATTTACTGTTGCAGGCTTGCAGTCACTTACTTAATCTGCTTAAAATTCTCCATCAAAAATGTTCATTTTACAATTTAGACTACTTACAATACACCAGTTTATTGAATACACTCTAAATTGTCCTTTTTTCAATTTCAATCTTGTTCCAAACTTTGATGAAATAAATTATTTATAGATTACATTTGATATTTCAATACCCGCTATAACTGATAAATGTAAAACAAGATTATTATTCATGCATTCAGGATTAAGATTATTGTCTGTTAATTTTACCTAATAATTGAGATAGACAAAATAATTTTAAATGATAAAACTCTTTTTGGTGCACTGAACACTGATATACTGCATATTTAATTTTCATATTGCTTTGAATTTTTCAGAGATATATATTTATTTGTGTATGCCAAGGGCTCTATACAAATAATGATCTAAATATTTATAAATAGTCATAAAATACAATACATTTTTACATACATTTTTAACTAAATTTTATAGCAACTGTGTTATGGGCGACGACAGTAGTCACTTACCATCAGCTGAACCATCTCCTTGTTTGCCCCCTATTTTATATAAATAAAAAAAATCTTTGTGTTTCATTTTCTTAGGTGTTTTTTTGAAGGAAGAGAAAAAGTAGGATATATTTTCAAAATTATTATTATATTTCTGATACTGAACATATTTAAAAGCCTAATTAATACAAAGAATACATTGGTCCATCAGATCAAAAAGAAATGGTATCTGAGAAAACATACTGCATTATAATAAAATTATTATCAACATACCTACCAAGTTAAATTATAAAATAAATGTCAATTTTTAGATAAGCAATTTTTTTTACTTTTAATTTAGTGGGTGTAAAAGAATAACAAATCCAGTTAATTGGTTAAAGATAATAAATTCACATCATAACTTTCGTTGAAATATGTACCATTTCAACAGTTTTGTCACATTATTTACAGAATGTTGGTTCAGTTGTTCTGACACTCCAAATTCTTCGTTGTTACATCCTTTCTTTGATTAGTTAACTCAACATGTTACGAGGTAGCATGTGCATAGGGAGTCTATCTATTCATTGCCATTTGTATTTGAGTTTTACTTAACTTTGAATGATACACTTTTCATTTGTTTCTTTGGTTTTTTATTAGTACAATCCATTAAAGTGCTTTATACCAACTTGAATAGATAGCTCAGATGTAAGAATTCCTTCAGTGATCCATCGTCTTTGTTGCCAAACAATGTAGACTGTAGTTAAAAGAATATGAAAAAAACTCACTTTTATGGAAAAGAAATGTGTATTGCTTAACAGCATACACTTACAACTGAAAAACCAAAAAAAACTAAGGAATATGTCAATGTACAATTAAATCCTTCATATAAAACCTTGGCATGGCTACCAGACCAGCCAGTCGCCAACAGTTTTTGTAAATTGTACAAGAAGCTGATTGTATCCGGCATGCATTACATGTCACTGTAAGGCATTTTGAACTCAATCCCTGCTACCACCTACAGAACAACCCAAGAAATTTTTCGATTATCCTGTTACATCATCATTACAAGCTTTTATTTTACTTTCAATGTTTGTACAGAAATTAGTTGACCATTTCACAATTTTGCAAAGCATTTTTCCACCAATTGACAAAGCTATTGTACTCCATTGCTGCAATTTTTAAGTATTTTGTTATTTTTAAGTTTGCTTTAATTGTAAAATGGAAATCCCAATACATTTCTAGATGTGTTTTGAAGTAATCTTCTTAATGAATACTCACATTTTTATCTTGATGCCCTCAACCATCCTATTGCTTTTGTTAGAAAACTGCATGAATTTCTCAACTGTTGTAATGTAAAGAGACTATTTAATGGGTTTCATATAGAATTACGGGCCATTTACACGAGGGCAATCCACTAAGACAATCCACTAAGACTGCATAAAAAAAACTTGAGGACAATCAAAGAGATTTAAATAGGGCATAGAGGGGGCATTGGGAATATTTTCATACAAAACTTTGAAGCCTAAGCGTCAGTGCTGGTATCTAGATTTCAATAGCTGAAACAAGTATTCAAACAATTAGAAGTTGTTTCAGCTATCGACCGGTAGAGGTCACGCTGATTAAAAGGGATGTTACTATTTCATACCAAGGTATCGATAATATCAGTTTATTGACAAAGTATAGGTATATACAACAAAATAAATTTCAATTATACCTACTACACTCCCGGACACATCTATCGGGCCACCTAGTGTTTTTTAAGTTTTGATGGTCCCTAGCTAAAAACGTTGTCACACGAGATCGCGGTCTTCCTTGACAACAAACGAAGCCGCCAGTGTCTAAGTACCTTTAATAAACTCTTCGGACAGTAGTACGGCTTAAATTTAGTTGTGCACTCACATTTCTTTGGCTATGCCCGGCCTGCAGAAGTGCCACAGCTTTGGCGGCAATTTCAGGCCGAGTATCCATATTTTTTGGTCAAAACTTTCTCAAAGTTTGCAGTAGCCATATTATTAAACCAATAATCAGAAACATAAATAAAAAAATCCAACTTTCGCAAAATTAAAAAAGTTTTATCCTCCCTTGCATCATTGAAAACAATGAACAGACTCGAATTTTCTGTATTCGAAATAAAAAAAAAACATACCAAAAGGTTGACCAATAAATCAGCTTCATTAATTACTGCAGGAAATCTATAACATTTTTGAACCAAAAAATATATATTCCTATATTGATATTAAATTATTTATTAAACTGTTTGTATTCTTAAAAACAGTATGCCTATATTTTCTACTTAATAAATAAATATCGATAACAAAAGTCGATAAACAGCACCACATTACTAATTAGTAGTGAAGTAGTGGTATAAGCTACTCAACAGCAGAGGGCGTTAATTTACAAGATCAGCAGAATGTTCTAGAACGAATATAAGAAAATTATTAATTTTGTTCTTTTTTCTGAGTAAATATGGAAAATACTTACGAAAATAAACTAAAATCCCTTCCAGGCGTTTTGCCGTAGCGTGATTTGCAACCTAGCAAGGCGCATCTCGGCATATTTATTTATTTTGGCGAGATACGAACGAGAGTTGTTATTCGGACGAGTTATTCCACTGTGGAATAAGTTTTGACTTCAATTTTTTCGGGCTTTGTCCCCTCTATGCCCTAGTATTTAAATCTCTCTGAGGACAATCCATTCCATTGTCCTCACGTTTTTTTTGTATGCAGTCTTAGTGGATTGTCTTAGTGGATTGCCCTCGTGTAAATGGCCCGTTAAGCTGGTAGTTGTAGCTGAAGTAGATTTAAAGTAATTTTCAACTAATTTCAAAAAAGAGGACATTCCCAAATGAACCGATTTTGATAATAATTTTTTTGTTTGGTATATCATACTTTAGAGGTGGTCCTATTTAAATTTTATAGAAATCAGTCAAGTGGTTTTTAAAAATACCACAAAACTAAATGGCTATTTGTTGAAGTCAGTATGTTACCCTTTAGAGTTGTTTGTTATGTTACTTAATTAGTCAAATACTAAGTTATTTTGACTAACCACAATTGATTATGGATGTCACAATTGAATCAACACCAGATTTTTAGCTACAATATGATTTATATATTTCGTAGATCTAGGACAATGCCTACTTCTAATGTACACCATTTGCAATATTTTAATATCCTGCATGTATGCTATTGTAATACCTTCATTGTCTTTGAATAGGTCGAATCTTGTTTGTCCCCAAAAGATATATACTCAAAACTTACACAATAACTTGCATTTACTTTGAGAATGTGTACAGCTTAAAATGTCAGCACCCAGCGCAATTGGTTACTGCGATGGTGTGATGCAACAACCGTTAACTATTCACACGCCTAGTTTGATATTCAGGGGCTACTACTTAGTGAAGTTATTTAGCTTTAGAGGTGAAACATCCTGTTGGAATGGCGGTGTAGGCGTTTCATAATTGAGGCGTTTAACGGAAGGTTCCCACGGTTCGATTGTTATTCTGTGCTCGAAGAGAGCGTTCGTCGTGCGTGGCCGGAGACGCAGCGTGAAACTGCACTGTTACGTTTTCGGAAATGGAACAGTTTGATCTAGCTGCGACCGACTGTTATGGGAGTTGCGGCTTTTTGTGATGATGCGATTGCTAGCAAGCGGATAATCACGACGAGTACAAAGTTTCCAATGCGGTGTTGTAGTTAATCTTTAAATTTCGAAGGAAAGTCTTAATTGACGATTATTAACCATTATTTAGGGCTAGGTTAAGCATACAATCAATATTATTTTGATATATTATCATGATCTAATCATAAGCAGTTATTCAATCAAGATTAATAAGCCCCATAATGTTAGTTTTTAAGGTATTATTAATTGAAATAAACAGTTTTTTTTTAAATCATGAATTACAGGTACATAGTTTCAAAGTTTAATTTTGCTAAAGCAGGACTTTTGCTATATGCTAACTTTTGTAAACTGTCGTACGATTAGATGCATACCTGAAGAAAGATGCATCAAGGAGTGGTTGTTATATTTAAATTTATCAAAACGCGCTATACGCTTTTGTTGTTAGTATAGTGTAGGGTAAACATAGCTATGTTTGCGTTATGTGGCGAGTCTTATCTTTATGGGCCGTGGTTTCCTACTAGGGCCCCCGAATGCACCCGTCCTCCATCACATTACAAACTGGAGGAATAGATATCTATACTACCTACTATCGCCAGGCCTGCGTATTCCTCCTCACCTTACTATCGCCAGTTAGATCAACTAAAGATCATCACTATCACTACATAGTATAAAACAAAGTCGCTTTCTCTGTCCCTATATCCCTATGTCCTTATATCCCTATGTCCCTTTGTATGCTTAAATCTTTAAAACTACGCAACGGATTTTGATGCGCTTTTTTTAATGGATAGAGTGATTCAAGAGGAAGGTGCGAAGCCGGGGCGGGTCGCTAGTTATCTATAAAATGTGAACTGTGCTGAACTGTAATAAAGTTAATTATTTTATCGTATTTAATGATGGCCACAAATTGGATTATTCTACGGAAATTTCTAAACTCGAAATTTTGCTTTGTACCTAAATGCGGGCGCCAACACCCGCCTTAGTTGTTTGCATTGCAGCATCTAAAGTTTAATGAAATGCTGAGTATTTAACTCCGTATTTGAGAATTTGCCAGAGGCATTCACCCCTGTATAACATAAACGTAGAAACGTGTTAAAATTGGGTTAAAGTACCTGCTAAGCATATTGTTCAACATTATTGGTATCAAATTTCTTTTGTGGGTTCTGTGTAACTTGTTTTGTATAAGTGTTATAACAAAAGTCGCAGTTCACCGCTTAAAATTCACGAGGTCAGCTGACCGCACATAACCACATTTACGTACTTACAACTCTTACAAGCATTAAAAATGCGCCACTCGTTGTTATTGTCGGGTAAATAACGTTTTCAATCAATCGATTATTTCAAAATTTTGGGCAACACCCTTTGATCTACCATGAAAAGCCTATTCAATATTCTCGCCATCTCTGTCGATTCGAGCAAATCTCTGTTAGTCAGTCGTGCGCGCAGGGTCATCGACCCGGACTTATCAACAATCAAATTTGTAGGGCCCTGTGGCCCGCCATTTAACTCAGTGTATTTGCATAGGAGCTACTCGTACCTCCGAAACTGAAAAACGAACAAGTGAATTCCATTTCAAGCAGAATCCATCGTCTGCCTGAGTCTTTAAATGTTAGAAAAACAATGCTACGCTCCGGCGATGTAACGTCAACGTGTGGAACTTGGAAAATTTCCAAAGCTGCGGTTGCTTCTTCTGTTTGTCGTACATTGTAAACCTTTGATTCCGGTTAAAATTCTTCATTCAACGTTTTTGGAAGCAGAATTTGTTTTGGCATTAGACCTTATTTCGGTAATATTTTACTTGTGTTGACTTTTTTCCCTTAATTAAAAAAAAAATGTGTTATCATTAAAACAGATTTTGGTTCACAGAACCAATCGTAATGACTTTCTTTGTTTCTTTCTTTTCTTTCATGTGTTTCGGAGGTTCTCATTTATTTGGAAAAAAACATATCACGTATTCGTAATATTAATTTTTTATTTATTTATTTACCAACTTACACTTACAGTAGATATACCACACATGCAAGTTAATAATAATTGAATTGACCCTAAGCAAATCGGTGAAATTTGATTCACGTTTTTCATTAAATCATGTACCAGCTGTTACGGGTAATATTACTCGAGCGAAACAAGTTTGATACGTTAGTAATAACCTCACCTTTGACCTAGCCTGGTTCAAACGAACTATTGGACTTGCTGGGTGAAAGGAGTACAGTATGTATGGTTTCGTTAATTCTGTCTCTGTGTGTCTGAGTGATGAGATGTAGCAATATCCTACATAGTACGCTTCTATTCGATATTCAGTAACCTATATAGGTAATAGGTATAGCAAATAAATTAAAGCTAACAAGTTGACCGCGTCGTAAAGAAGTTCCAATAATGATACCTGTATCGATTACAGGTGACGAAGTGTTAAAAAATATTGACGAAAGTGTTTATAAGCGTGTTAAGCAAACATAGAAATAAATTGCGAAATCGCATTCCACTTTGGTCTCATGTAAGTGGATTATTACAACTAAAACAATGGAATCAATGTGTGCAATTTTTTTTTATCTAAGAATCGGATATTTTGATAGGCTCTGAAAGTAGTTGGATGGATAGCTCTATAGTTTAGTAAATAAACAAGGCGTGAAGGAATGTGGGGCGAAATTCGAAAGCAACGTGTTATTGTTACTCCTACGTACGTTCGACCGTTCGTAATATTTAACAACGTTATAGCCAGCCATTTTTATTTTTAGCAGTAATATTTCCCTTGGGGTGAACGGTTTTTGAAAATCTTACGTAGGTACATATTAATATTAATAATTGTCACCAGCCCGAACGGTGAAGCAACACATTATGAGAGAGCCTGCAGATATCAGAATTGACTGAGGCATGTGTATCAGCACCACGGTCTGACGATGGGCTGCTCACCAGCTGTCACGTTTAGGGGTTCCAAAAATATATACAATGCGTAACAGAATAAGTAATTCCTCATACACCCCAATTACTATATGAATATAAAAAAATATGATGCCTTCTACTTTAATTGTGTCTAACCAATTTTCTTAAATAAAGAGCAATAATCGGTCGTTTCCATAGGTAGCACTAAATTCAGCTATGCTAATTCATTTTTCTAAAAAAAAAATAGCTGAAATCGATTAGGTAGTCGATACTGAACAAACTAATTTCAGGAATTGCGCTCATTCTGTTACATATTGTATAGGTGAAAATTGGGTATTTCCAGGAATAAAATACCTGTCCATCTCCTCAGGATGTGGCGTGACACGCTTCGCATTACTAAGCCTTCACATATGAGGACGTGAAATGAGCCGGTTTCCAATACTGTTGAGAAAAGTAATAATAATCGTATATTCTAAGAGAGATTAGTATTTAATTCCGTTAGAATTCCACAAAAAACAAGTTGAGCATCGGATCTAGGTAGATATCGTTTCTCCCGAGTAGAGAAGCTGCGTGTCTTCTGAATGCCAGTCACCGAGCCGAGGCATAATATCGACGGGGACTTAAAATATTCATACTCAGCAGCCGAGGCTGGTCCATCAATATTAATAACCTGCCACGTCGGTGATAGAAAAGCGTTTCACAAAACTGTTACATAATTATTATTTTATTTATAACTGCTAAGTGCCTAGTAACTAGTTTATTGATGTCGACGCGATAAAAAGTTTTCCGCAGTGGGTCGTTAACAAGTTTTATATAATATTTTAACTAATTGCTAATTAATCAGCTGAGGGTCGTACATATTTAGTTTAAAAGTAGTACAGTCAAGAGCACGTAGAGCTTGACACGTTGGACTTTGTAACGTTTTTATTAGGTCAGACTGAGAGGACAGACTGCTGGTCTGTCTGGTTGTTACTTATTTTAGGGCTAAGCGAAGACGAAGATATTTTGAGGAAAGACATGTTATCCTATATTTAATAGTGAAATGCGGCCAGCATCGCGAGAAATAAGTCGTGAAGCAGAATATCAGGCATCTGAATAGAAACTCGTTGTAGCATATTAATGGGCATTGATTATAATGTACATACGCGCACTGTTGTTGTTTTGATTGGTGCTAAAGAATTCGAAGAATAGCATTTATTAACATAGTATACGTAATTATATATTATTCCACTAAGATTGCAGTTTTTAATGAGTTATAGTTAAACTCCAATTATGAGGACAGGTTTCCATTTATACTCAATAAACTGTTTAGTTTGTAAAATTAATTTTAATTGAATGAGGCAATTCCTTTATAATATATTAATAATCCTAAATAAAGCAATCTTCGTTTAGGTGGGATTATTTATTATCACGTTTATGTAACTAGTTAATATTTTATGAATTAATCCTGGAGATTAACGAGTACTTAAAGGTAAACTAGTTTATGGCTATTTTTACTGGTTTATTCTACTTAGAGATACAGAATGTAAACGCTTAATTACGTAAAAACGAAGCCAATGACAGTTATGATTTATTGTTTATAATACAATGACAATTATGGTTTATATTATGTATACATTAAAACATGAAATCGTAGATATTTTAATTTATTGACAATTATCTATTCTATTCTATTCTCATAATCGCGTCAGCTTGTAGGTCGGTGGCCGTAGCGGCCAGTATACGACAGTTTATTATACGTGTTACAGACTTTCAGATACTCTGGCAAACATTTAAAACAGTTATATGCGCCACAGCCAGCTCCTTCAGCCGTAGCCCTACTAGAGTTCGTTTGAATGGCTATCGGCTAATAAATACCAAAAAAAATTGCCGAAAAGAAGTTTTTCGCCTTATTTCATAGACCGTTTTCACATTATCCGGTCCGATATTGTTATTTTATTAGACGCAGATCCGATATCAGGACAAGTAAAATGTGTCAAATCCGATATCGAAACCATAACCGTTAATGTCATAAAACTGAAGGTGAAGAGCGGACGGATTTTGGTCCGATGTTCGTGTATATTTATACATATTTATTTATTAATATATTTATATAGCTTAGTTTCATTCACATAACTCGTGTTTATTTCATGTTTTTAGGGTCTCTTACCAAAATGGTTAATAAAAATCAACTTCGTCTGTCTATGTCTATCAAAACCTAATGAACATAGGTATGCGGTCGCTAACAAACAAAAGTTTATAGGATATTTATAATTCACCTCTTGATATTTCTTTCGGATACTGTACCGAACACTCGTTGAGCATGTCCGACTTGCATTTGACCTGTTTTAGTAGATTGTAAATAAATTTGGTATAAGGATAGAGAATAGACCATGGAGACCGAAGTGGTTTTAAATACCTAGATTTGTTTTCGTACTTATTTTGTTTGTTTGACAAACTTGGCAAATGATTGCGGTCGAAACTTGTGTTGATGTTATGTTTGCTAAAAAAAAATTAATGAAACAAAAACAATGATCTTGCTTACAAATATAGAAAAGTTATTCGGTTTTGACAGTACAAAGTTAAGATTTTTTTTTATTGTTTATTGGCCTTTGGTTAAGAAGGTTCTAAGCGGAGTGTTGTCACACTTCCATACTATTCCGCTTTGAGACCCGTTAGAAGTCAGGTTTCGACGGAGCCTCAACGGCAAGTGGCACAGAATGTTCCATGCAAGCTTTATTCGGCTAGCGTTGAACTTTGTCTGTCTATAATTGAACGCATCGAGGACGTATGCACTATCGTTTAAATATAGATTGCTGAGACTTAGCAAATGTAATTTTTGTTTTAATTCCGCATGCTGTTTGAATTTAATAAGTAGTTTATCGTGTGGTTTTCGTTTTAACTTTACTACAGTTTCAAATTGTTGAGTTTATAATACAAAAAAATTACATGTACAATCTTATGGTGTAGATAAGCTTAGAAATAAATAGTCAGGAAATTTAATTCAAAAAATAACAACTAAATTTTGTACATACATATGATCACGCATTTTTCCCGAATGGGTAGGCAGAGACAATAGACCGCCACCTGCTACGATTCTGGCACACCTCTCGCGCCTCATCCACATCAATCGGTTTATAAATGCTCGTCGGTTTCGGGTACTCTATAATTGGCTATTATACAAAATTTTGTGTTTGTTTAAATTAAATTTAAATGTTTATTTTAGAGCATGCAAAAATACTTCCGAGTTTTAGAATAAACACGTAAACATTCGTCAATTGCAAATATATTGCAATACGGAAGCCACGATCGCATTGAGAAACATATCCCTAAAGAAATATGTAAATCTTATATACAAAGAGAAACTGAAGACACCAGAGACTGTTCTCCATACATAGTTAACATAATTGAATTCCAGACGCTTGCCGCAACGACCAAGGTTTAATTGGATTTGCGTGTAGGTACATGCGTCCTTGGCCTTAGAGATGGTCGCTTAAGTCGCATGCGACATGGTGTCTAGTTTGATTATACTCCACTAGAATAAACGATGACGATGTTAAAATGTCTCTTAGACTCTTATAACAGTGTTTTGTTCTGTGTTATCAACTCGTTATCTCGACCGAGATTGCTCTTTGCTCAAAGAAGATAACAACGCTTGGTTAATATCTTGGATTTCATGATGAAATTTGGGGTAGGCATTATAACCACGAGTATTATTTAGTTAGTTTGCTCAATTACTTAGGCTTGTAGTTGCTTAGCCTAGATAGTTTTTAGTTTGTTTTGCATTACGAAGGTAAATCCTGAATGGGGAAAAATGTAGTGTAATAGCATCTATATATGTATATAAAATTATAAACTGACTGACTGATTGGTTATGTATCAACGCACAGCCTAAACCACTGGGACTAGAGACTTGAAATTTTGCACATAGATAGCTTATACAGTGTAGGTATCCACTAAGAAAAATTCAACCCCCTAAGGGGGTGAAATAAACGTGGGCAAGCGAAGCCGCGGGTAAAAGCTAGTTAGTGATATTTCAATCCTTAATATGCCTGTTTCAGTCTGTAGGGATTCTAATGCTACCTGTTTTGTTTGCTTTGTATAGACATAAGTGCTTATTTCTGATCTGTAAATATTGGAGTGTTTAAGTTCATATATATGTTATGTACATATAAAAAATCGAATTTACCAATATTTGCAGATAAACTAAATATACAATTACCACAATTTTTGGCTTAACTGTATGCGTTAATGTAATGTCGATGTTTAAGAAATCTGCGTATTGAAGTAATTTCACGCTAAATGATAATATACAATACTCAATCCTTAGATAAAACACTAGCATGATAACGTAAACTAAAAAAGAGTCTACAATCCTATTTAACCTTACAACATTGCTCGAAACGTGTTTATGGCTAGCTTGTCATAATTTATTCTAGTACGAGTACCACTGCCGTTATTCCGCCTTCCGTTGCATTCTATTCAAAATAATATCGATGTGTCGCCTAGCTGGCTGTTATTCGGAACATAAAATTTTATAAAGAAAGTTCGTGTTCGTGAGCTCCAAATATTTTTGGGTTTATGTTTAAAAACATTACGTTAAGCAATACAGAAAATGAAGCTACTTTTAATAACTCTATGTGGGAGAACGAATCCTGCTTTATGTAAGCGGTTGCTAAATCTAAAGTTTACGATGCGTTGCAATTTGCTTCAAAGATAATTCATGTTCAAGTGTGGTAAGTATTTCATCACAGTGTGCGGCGTGGGCGTCTACTTGGTAGGCAGATTATGTATTACTTATTCACAATACTATTCATGCTAATTACACTCAGTGAGTAGACAGCGTCATGGTGACATTGGAAAATTATACCATGCTTGCTTCTGGATTGTCGTGAAAAACATGTTTACACAGTTTTATAGGATTGTGGCAGACTAGTTTATTTAGTGATGATATTATAGTAGGTACTGAAAGTACATTTCGATTGTTGATGAATTGATTTTGTTTTAGTGTCATAATTAATATCTATCGTGTGACTTGTCGAAACAAACAACTGTCAGAATATTAGACAACTAGCGGTTCTGCGCGGTTTCACTTGCTTAGTTCCCGTTCCCGTTGGAATACGGGAATAAAATATAGCCTATGTTACTCAGGGATCTTCTAGCTTTCCATTGGCGACAGAATTTTTAAAATCGGTCCAATAGTATTTGAGTTTATTCGTGACAAAAAAACACAAAAATACAAATCTTTCCTCTTTATAATATTAGTATAGATAAAGTTTTATTTTGCAAAGAGAAACCGATTTTGTTGAAAAGTACTATAGTTATCATTAATTTGGATTGCGCTCATTCTAATCGACTAGTCAGATGTTGCGTGACTACTCCAGTTAGCCGCAGGCACTTTCCAAAATTACGTTCATTCATATACACGCCTATACCACATTTGGTCACAAGGTGCTAGGCGTGACGTATTACTTTAAATTTATCTTCTCTTATTCATCGACCGCAAGTTGCTTTGACAGACCGATTAAAACAATTTATTGAATACCTCATAACTCGTTTCTGTCATCGAAATAAGCGTACCGACGCGTTCCGTAACTTGCTGTAGTTTAAAGTAGAATTAATTGGAGAAACTGTCTAGTCTAGATAGATAGTCGATAAACCTAGATGTAGTAGATGTCATCGGGGCGTTGCTATTGATACCCGCATCGGCGAGTAACGGGCCTGTTTTGCATAATGACGCGTCTACTTCGTCGTACCGTAATTAACTGATTAGTGTATCATTTTCAAGTGCAAGGTGCATTTTATGGTCATACTGGTAGCCATTTATTATCACCGTACTCGTTTAAGCGAAAGTTGTGCGATTAACATGTTTAATGCAGTTTATAATTTTTGTCGTACTTTGTAACAATTAACAAGTACATTAATTTATTAAAAAGTAAGACACTGAAATTGTTTTAACATTAACCTCCTAGTGGAAAAGTCTAGTAAAAATGTATCCTGAGACTCTGAAGACATAGAAGAGTGTAACGATACATCGCACTTTAAAATCCATCAAACTGTTCAGGATCCAAGGTGCGTCAACGAAATATGCTTAAATATGTAAACACATACAACCGAATAACATTACCCTCATTCTGGTGCAGCCCGAGTACAAAGATACTAAATGCTCAGTAGCAATTTATTCCTATTTGTCTTTTCCATAAGGTCTGAACCAAATGCTTTGTACTTGGTGGAGAATAAATAGGTTTGTGATCATTCCCCAGCCACAATGCTTTATGTACATCTAGTGCCACTGCCGCTTTCTAGTTGTAATAAGATACTGAGTGAACTTTCATCTTGGGCTTAGCTGAGCGCTGTGTAGTACAGTTGTAATCTACAGGGTCACGATCACGCGACTCGACTGTAAGACGTCATATTTTTGTTTACAATGATAATTTTATCTTTTGCGCGTTGAAAGTCGCGCCACCGACCATACGGAGAATGAGTGCGAACACATAACGGGACATTCATTATAAGCGCCGTCCGCTGCGACAACACAATAAACATTACAATACGCATTATGGGACCCTATATACACATAAATATGCGTACGCGCACGCTTAGGACTGGCTCGAGTTTCATAGCGTGTTGATAGCAAACGCACAATGTTTTTACTATGAAAACGTGATGTTGTCGCACTGCCACTCAGTGGAAATGATCCGTTTTGTTTGTACATTGTAATAGTTCTACTTAGGTATAACGTCTTAACATAGCGCTAGTTTTGTGTCTTGACCGGAAACAATCTCATTTTTTATGAGTATGTATATGTATGAAACTATTATAAACATTAGTTAAGGCCATATTATCAAGTCGCAAAAAAATAATAAATAATAACAACAAATTTCTATTTTTTTACATTGTTATTGTTCCTGTACTTATACATTTAAAAGCTTTTTGTAATATTATTACATTATAGTAAGAAAAATGTATACAGATTATATAGGTTCCAATTTTTCTACATGAGATATTTAATTTAACCTCTCAGACCATGAATCACAGACACAATAGATTTTTAATTGTGTCTCGGTTCCAATTGGACCCGGGAGTTCTTAACTAATTAAAGAAATGATATATATTCCTACTATTAAATAATGTACGCAAAGAGTACTTTAACCTGAAAACAATTGACACGTTTCTCGTGTAACTTCTTTGAATTTGTTCAAAATGTTACAGTCGACATATTTATAAAGGTATATATATTATGGTCGCTTGTGCCACACGCGGTCTTAGTAGGAATCAAAACAAAACGCCTGCTCCCACGTATGCACACCATGTATGTACCACAGGTACAGTACAGGGCGTGGATACGTGTATTGTGCCTCATACCACTATAATATTATAAAATAGAAAATTATGGTGTTTTTACTAGACTGCAACTGGGAAGGCAATGTTTTTCCAATTCAATTCAAAACATTTATTTCTGTACGTAAAAAACATGCACTTAGAAACGTCAACAACAAGGCTTGTGCCTCTAAAACTTGTACATGGAGATAAACTCATAGATTTAGCATACAGTGTGAGGTATTTTTCATCATGGACCGTGAACGGAGTCGTGGAGAAAAGTATTATCAACCGACTTCAAAAAAGGAGGAGGTTATCAAACTGACTGTACGTTTTTTTTTGTTACCTCACAACTTTTGACTGGGTGAACCGATTTTGATGATTATTTTTTTATTTGTGAGCTGGTGCTTTCCGCATGGTTCCATTTTAATTTGGAAAGAAAACCATATAAGTTGAAGTCAGATTTGTAGTCTTTAGAGTTCTATTTATTTAACATAAAGTTGTCGTTCAGTAAGTACGCTATTCGGTCTGTCAAATAGTGTGTTAGCTATCGGTAACTACTAGCACGTTGCTCGGAAGCGTCGATTTTCTCGCTTTTCACCAGTTTGAAAAGAGTGGAAATAGCTATTTCGGTCCGGGGTATGCGATCGATGGTACACATTGAATAATCTAGCAGGTTTACAGTTCAAAGAATTCGTTGGTATGATATTATTTCGGAAAGTTATACAATCACTTCTAGTTATATAATGCTTAAGTACCTACTTTGTAGCATTTCTGGGTTTTTCATTTTAGTAACGAAAAATAAAAACATAGGTTTTGTGCATAGACATATTAATGGTTACGTATCTAAATGTCGAAAATTAAAAAACCTAACGTTAAATAACCTAAGTTCAAAATACCTAAAATCAAAATACCTAATGGTTGTTTGACATAAAGTTAAAATACCGAAAGTTTAAAATGTCAAATGGATATAATACTGAAGTTCAAAAGGATAAAACTTGAAATACCTATGTACAAAGTCCCTGAAATTGATTTACCTCACGTTAATTGACCGAAGTGACAAATACCGACGTAATGTATTAATATAAATATAAATAGATATATATATTATCTGGCGGCTATCTCTGTCAAAGGATCAGCCTAGCTATCCAGAGAGGGAATACGGCCAGTCTTCTGGGCACTGTCCCACATGGTTCCTATTTGGAGGACATTTTTTATCTGTAATTATTGTAAATGAACATATATTTTCCTGACACAAAATATATTAAAAATAGAAAACGATGAACTTTATCAATCTACCCACTTTTACGCTTGCGGAAGGTGATCCACTATTTCAAACAAATATCGCGCAAGTGGTGCATTACTTTAGGTATTTTGACCATTTGTTATTAAAAATTTTGGTATATCAAAATTAGGTGATATAACTATAAACATTTTAAATTTTAGGTATTTAGTCCAATCGGTATTGTAAACTTAGGTATTTCGTGGGTATGTATTATTTTATTAGGTATATTAAAACATAAGGTATTTTGATTTTAGGTATTTTGAACTTAGGTTATTTAACGTTAGGTTTTTTAATTTTCGACATTTAGATACGTAACCCATATTAATATGTCTATGGTTTTGTGAGAACCAGTCAAGAAATCTGTGTTCTATTGTTTGAGTTAATACGAGTATCAAGCTTGTTGAATGTTTATAAGTTTTATAGTTCTCACACGACTGCTATAGGAGGGTAATGTTATACGGGTGTATGTATGTATGTAATTATATTCCTTTGGTCCAGTCCACTAGACTTTTCTGCAGATTTTGAAAACCGAGATGTCTCTAGAATCATGTTTCGTAGGGTAGGGTGTCATTGGCTACGTTTTTAAATCATATCAGTATTGTAGCTTTACACCCACTCCATTTTTTTTTTAATATTACAGTGTAGTATTTATTTCAGATATATTTTCCCTGCTGTCGCCAAATACATATTTTAGTGAAGCATCTGCAAAACCTTTTACAATATTCAAATTATGCTTTGGAAGTGGATAATTTACTCTTCATTTGCATACTTATTAAAATCTTCAAGTATTCGTCTTTAATATTCTTTGAAGACTAGTCGCCAGAAGAATAGACGCTGCCATTTGATGTTTTAATTAACACTGCTTTTCAATCCACCTGTCCAATAACGACGTCTTTTGTTTAAGTACTCAATTTTAAAATGGACAGACATTTAGAACAATCACATAAATCCTCTACTATTGTGTGCTACGCATGGAGTCGTTACTGAGCTGTCGATGTCGTGTCGGTCGGATATTGTGCTCTTATGTGTCGTAGTCAGGTGGCTTAATGCTTTTCCGATGTGACGTAAATGGGATTGTTTTGCTCGGGTACTTTGCCTTCTCTTCACCTAGCAGGTGCGAACTATCGCCCAACTAGGACAGTTTACAGTTCCTAAACTAAACCATTAGGGATGCGTGTCACTTTTGTTTTGTTTTTGTGAAAGTTTCGCATTCCGTTTTTACCTAACTGCGCTAGAGGGAGAGTAATAATTTTGTTATGACCTTTTTCAGCTTAAACTGTTTGACGGATATTGAATTGGATAGTTTCACAATCTAAATTTTTTCATGACTGCAGAGTAATTTTCAACATGCCTTTTACAGTATAAATAATGGAGAGTCACTATAAAGTCTAAAAATTACTTCAATTTGCCCAAAGTTGAATGAAAAATTAATTGTCATCGTAAACGATTTATGAATACTTGGTCATATATTACGTTTGTAGCTTTGAGTAGTGCACATTGCATCTGAATGGAATAGTCGGTTAAAGCTTGTGAACAGTGAAATCTGAGTCATAAATTTTAGTGCCAAAGCGTTTTGGACGATTTATGTTCGGAATGTTTCCAAACTTTAGCTCAGCCAGAGCGTTGCGGCATTAACTAGACTATCGTGCGCTAGGTTTCAGTTAGAAACGGAACGAATAGGTATTCGAGGAAGCTGGCCTCACTGCGAATAAAATCGACGAGAACGAGAAATTCCATAACAAGCGAAGAAAGAAATAATGTAATTTTCATCTATCGTCTTGTTAGTACTGCTTTAAAAACCAGTTTAACCTTGTTACGTTCCCTTCACATTCTAGTTAATATTTTATAAAGATCACCTTCTATCGCTACCGTAGATAGATAGCGCGAGTATGTGGTAAGTACTAGAGATAACATTCTTAACGTCCCTTTATATTGTTATATATAACAGAACACACCAAAATACGTGTATTGTATGCGTCATGCGTTTGCTGCTAGATTCAGTGTTTCATATTTTATTTACATTAGCCCTTGTCTCTATTATAAAGTGGTTTTGTATTGAGCCATATCCGCTGCGGGTCTGTTTTGTTAAAATCCAATCATTGTTCCTAATATGTTGTGCTGTGCTGGCCCCGTTCTTCGCACACATTGTCAGCCTTCGGTCGTCGTCGATTTTAGTCACGCGTAGGCATCGCCGTCTGTCGGTTGGATGCCTTTGTTTTTTACTGCTATTCGATCCTTACTATAAAATATATTTTGCCCAATAAATAGTGATTGTGTCGGTTCTTAGTGAAGTTACAGGTGTGTGTCATAAAACTCAACTCAAGTGATCTTGATGCCTCAGGGCAGGCATTATCTTACAGTAACAACTTACTGCTTTACTAGTATTCGTGATTTAATTAGAAATTATAATTAAACCAGTTCGTTTATATCCAAGTACCTACAGATAGACTCAAGGTGTTTATCAGTAAGTGTCACAAAGAATGCGGAACAAATACTGAGCGTACCTATCTGATAAAGCCAGTGAGCCCACGCAGTCTTGCACACCTGTTGCGCACCTTCAGGCATCTGAATGCTGTTAACCTTCTCTGAAACGTTATTTTTAATAAAAAGATACATATCTCTCCTAATTTAGGGAAAATCAGCCGTTACCGAAATAATTTAAATGTAGTGTGGGTCCTCGTATAGCGGGTCGTAAACCAAATAACATAATGTAGGCCGCGTTGCCGAATGTCGCACGGTTATGGCGATGCGTACCGCAGCAAAAGGTATGGAATGCGTGCAGTCCAGAGGGCTGGTATTCATCGCACGGCTGCGAGGGCGGTGACTCCTCGGGACAGTCCACCCGCTGCCGTGCTGCTGCGCTCGGAATACTAATAGCTTCCATTGTGCGTTCCAACTTAAACGCTCGGCCGTCGCGGCCCAACGAAAGTTTTGTAACGCCTTTGTCTTTCAGACTTTCGCGTTTGCTAACTGGAACGCTCTTTTGATGAATTGGTTATAGCGCAGCGAATGAGTTTTTTGTGCTGACAGTTATTGATACCTAAATTTTGTTGAGAGCAAAAAGGTTTATTACCAATGGGCGGGGTAGCCTATTCTGTAGTCGTGTGATAGGTACCTTCGCTCAAATGTTGTAAGCTGCCATCATTCCTTTCGCTATATAACGGCACCGTTTACTACTGTCGCTGAAATAGAATTGTAGCCATTTATGTGGAGCGATGGCGCTGCAGCTTCCGCCCTCATTTGCATAATAATATGTAGATCGCCAACGTTACTCGGTAGCACCGCGAGCAAAGCAGGTATGAGTAGCGCGCAATAAAATTATGCACCGGCGGTATGGTCGAGTTGGACGCGTGAGTTTCGCTGCGTTGCGCCGCGAGCCAAAGCGGCTGCTGCACGCTCCGCTGGCGCCGCCGCCGCCCGCGCACCGGCCTCGCCCCCGCGCTCCCTTTGCAAAAAAATCATAATGCAATCGTCAGGGCGGTCGGTGTGGAACGCTCAACTACCACTCGCAGCACGCAACCAGTCTACATTCAAATGCGTTGGAACTTACACGCAGTCCATCACGATGGATTTGTCGTGTCGGGCAACCGATTTCTCTTGAATTGGCCTACGAGAGTGCAAAGTGTATGCGAAGTAACCATAGGTACTATCTTTACGGTATTATTAGCCAGAGTTGCCATTGAATGTTGATATTCAGTGATGTGAACTCTGGAATGTTTTACTTGTCTCCGACTCTTTCCTATGAATCACAAAATTGTGACATCAAAACATACAGGTGCAATGTCGTGCAACATGTGATCGCCTGCTATTACTATGATGTTTACATATGTATGACGTTCTATGAACCCAGTATGTGATTCAAACCGTAATTGAGCTTCCTTTTAGTGCTTGGTTGACCGAGATTCTACTTAAAAGTAAACTGTTATAGGTGCTCAAGTTACCTGTGGCACTTTGGCGACCTTTTTTGTTGAAACAATTGTCCATCAAACACAAATTAATTCTTTACGCGTCTCGACTGCGTCCGGCGACGGCTGCTTTCGAGGCGTTCATGTTTCCAAGCTGTCTTTCTATCGCGAACAGTGGCCTGGATCACTCGCCGCCGCCCGCGGCTGGTAGGAGATTAGAAGTGCGCTTTATCTTTGAATAATTGTATCGTAAACGATCGGGTAATTATCACAAGATAAGGTAGTTGGTGAAACTAAAAGAATGTCGAATAATGTCAGTGCGCAATTATTGTCGGTGTGATGAGGTGAACTGTGTTACGTGCGGTGCCCGTGAGTGATCAGTAGTGTTGATACTATGTGGGGTGCCGCGGTGTCTAATCCGCCGCATTACCACTACATTCAGGGGCCTAGTGGTCCAGTTCCACAGGCTGGACCCAGTGGTCCGGTGTTGAACGGGCCGAATGCCCGCCATCTCAGACCACAGTCGTCCTACTCTTTGCCACACGGCAGTAACGGGCCTGGGAGGTGGGGTTGGTCTGGCAACAATGTCTCCTCGTTTGACCGGAGGCAGATGAAGGTGCCGCCACAGCCAGTGCGGCCAGCGCCAAATCGCCCTTCCCACAGCAGAAACGTCGGCACCAATGTAAGTGAGCAAAACGACCTTGGTCTCATTTCGGATAATAGTGAAAACGGTAGTTACTTTTATTGCCCACTTACTATTGCGAATATTCTAGTTGTAGCACACTGGGTTCATGTACTGGTATGATATGCGTGAGCCAGCCCCTCGGCTGTTTCGTATCGCTGCAACATATTTCCTCGTCTCTCGCAATGCGTGTCGGATGTCGGCGCGCACGCGTCACTTGACACGAGCGCGTTTCTAATACTCAAGGCATGCGGCTTCTATGATAGTATAATGTTTATTTGCTTTCAACAAATTATGCTCTTAGCTCGTTATACTCCATAATGAATAAAAATACGTTACTTGGATTGGCAACTAATCAATAACTGATTTCCTGCATTGCAGCTAGTAAACGCTTTGCAATTTCTCAGGAGTCGTGCCCACGATATACAATATTTATTTACAAGACCCGTTTACGTAACTCACGAACGTTCATAAAAAATGCCGTATTCGTTACGCGCATTCCGAATCCCTTTTACAGTGAGCCCGAAGACAGCTTCCTATATAGGGTAGTGTCTAATGAATAGCAAATGTAGTCGTAACCGAGGTTGTTCTCTTTACTGTTGGGGAACACTGCCGCAGAGGCGACTGAGCCTAATACTGTTATGGGGCAAACAAACATCGCTTGAGTAGGTACTTTCAAGTAGTGTCAAGGCTAGAAAACTCCAGGTAAGTACCTACAGGGAACTAAGATAAGAACTAAGATGTGCGATAAACATGTCCTTGTTTTAATAAACAATCGCTCTAAAACAGTGTTAAGTTCTAGTATATACTCGTATACCTTTTAGTTATTTACTTATGATCGTGTTCAGGCACTATGAATATAAAATATTTCCTTTTCACGTCACTCCCTACCTAATCTATTAAAAATAAACATTTATCTTCATTTTATTACTCTTGTGAATGACTGCTGTGTGTTTTATGCTAGGTATATAAAATAATCAGATAAATATATGTATATTCCTGGATATACAAACTATATCACTTTGCAATTAACATTTCGTGATTTGATAGCTTTACGTTAATGCAGGTGGGTTATCTGACAAAAATGCGTATGGAATTATCGTGAATTCCTTCATAATCTTCATGATCTCGTACGAAAGTGAAATCAAATTTAAAAAATATAAGTAAGATCTTAGATGGCTCTTGTAGCCTTGCGGTACCAGAGCGTTTGTAACGATCACACTCTTTAAGCAAAGTTGGACGCGGTCAGTGAGTGAATGGGTGACCACCTAGTGGCACGAGCGCCTCCGTGTTTCGGAAGGCAAGTTTACGCACAATGGAAGCTCTTTAAGCCATGTCAGGTAGGTACCCTTGGGTGGCTTGAAAAAATCTGACAGCTGGCCACAAGCGTAACACTATCTCCCAATCCGCGGTGGGCTCGAGTGGGAGATTATAGCCCATACTTCCTCGTGTGTGACCCGCTCAGCTGTGGGCTGTACGGGGTGCTGATGATGAATTTAGATCTGGATTTAATAAGAAATGTAAATTTCCTGCTTGGTGTGATTATGATATAATTAGTAAGAACCATCAAGTGATCAGTTATATTTACTGGTTGGCAAGACGACAATGTGCACCTATTTATGGTCAGTAACTGTCAACCGTCAATTAATGGTCAAACGAATGAATCACGATTTATTTACTCGTATACTGCATCGATTATAGTGCGAGGTTGACTGCCGGTTTAAAATATTTAAAGAACTCAGTATGTAGTTATCGTGATTTAAATTGGCTAAAACTTTGTTTCAGAAAAGAGGACTTTCCGTAAGAAGTTTTCGCGTAAATCTAATCTCTTAAACGGTTTTCCTTCGGCGTTAATAGAAAAGTTTTGATGAGCTTGCGGTTTCGTTTATTAATTAAGATAATTCGCGGAGATTAAAAGGTCGAGAGTTGAGGGGACACTCTGGTGCGCTTTTGGTATGTCAATTAACGTCCGGCTCTCGTTGAGGCCAATTTACTTAATGTCCACGTAAAATTTAGGTACCTTTTTAATATTCTTTGACTAAGGTCATGTTGTCAGATTGATTTACTCTGAAATAGAGTACCTGTTTTGTTTCAACACCGCATTTAGGTCAGACAAAGCGAACCTGTCCTTTATTTTTGTAACTACTGCGGCAACATTTGTTTTTAATTAAAACCGGAACGGCTCGTCTAACAACAAAGGCACGTCGGCTTTTTCGCTCATGCTGAAATTGACTTTGTATAAAATTGGTCCTAACTTTTTGGGGTCCATGTAAAATTGGTCTAACAAACTCAATAAGCCTTTTTGTTCGTGCTCGCGATGAGCCCTTCTCCTTATCACCCCCTTACCTTTTACGAGCCCCATTTACTCCCAAGATAAAATTATCATGTTACATAGTTCCTCCCACAGTTATGTTGCGACTTTGGAAACTGTTTTAATCATAGTTACTCCGCACATTGTGACCAGAAGAAATCAGGCAGGTAATTGAGTCAGAGTCACATGTAAATTACACAAACAAATGTGTTTAATCGTAGAAGAGATTGAAACATTAAGCTTTACGTGTACGATTGCTTTTAGTGCGAGACTTCATTGTCAGTCTGGTCACGTCCCATACTATTCCTAGAGCCGCCCGTCTCTACCTGGATAAATCGATTCACGTGCAAGTTGGCGCTAAGAAAGCTGATAGCTTTTCCTAAAATCTAATCTAAATTTACTTTGCCCGTTTCTAAGAGCTGATACAAGTTAAAATGAGTTATGGGCTTTGCTTTTATGTAGCGAACTCGAGAATACCTGTTTTTCTCACCCAAAATATGCTTTTGCCTCTGTGTACTTCAAAGGTATTAGAGGTATTTACGTGTTAAAGCTTTGTTTGAAGTCAAATAACATCAAATACCGTTTTATGTATCTCAATATTCTCAATAAAGTCAGATTTACGCCTTTGTTAGAAATACATTCTTGCGTGTTATAACTGAAAACTTTCCAAGTGATGTTCATTTACTCTCGGTTAAATCAACGTTAGCTAGCTAGCAACGTTAGCTAACTCATTAATTTGTGTTATCGCTTCGATCGGATCGGCTCGACACACGGACCTTAGTTGATGTTTCGATAGATAAAGGTAATTTTAAATTTTATCCGTTTCTGAGAATCATATTTTTTTTGTGAAATAAGTAGTTTTAAGAGGGACTGTTACGAAGTCAAACGTGTAGTAGCAATATTTCTCGTCTCAGTGTTTAAGTAAAGTGGTCACGTAGTGGAATGTTCGATGCACCTCACAGCGTGGAGCCTTGACTCTCGACCCACTGTCAGCCAAATGCCAAAAGGTCCGTCCTGCTGGCGCGGATGGCACAAGACAAATATTTGTGATGTGACCGGACTTTTTATTTCGTTTGAAATTAGAATAGAAAGTCGATATTATTTCTATTAACCGTTTGACCGACGTAAACATTTGTTAATATTATAAAGTTCGTAAATAATGTGGCTGTCCCATATTTTTGTAGCCGTTGAATTTGACATTAGGCATGTTTTACGATTATCATGTCAAGATAACATTCACATTATTTACGTACTTTTTCGTGAGCCGGATTTACTTTACATTACAGAGTTTACAATAACGTCAAAATAGTATAGTAATTACTACAAGAAAAGTGGATTTAAAGCGTCAATCGTCTGGTACCTACTCCCTTTCCTATTTATTGATGTCATTGATGTCATTGACTCTGTAATGGTATCCTCATTTCAATAAAAAAACATGCCTTTGTTTATCGGGATAATCTTATCCGATCCATTGAAGTTGTTTATTTATTTTTGTAATTTCATGAAATGACAAGTATTGAGTATCGTCAAGAAATATAATGATTAATTACTTTGATGTTTTTTTTTGTACCACATAGTTGATAACTATTCTGTATCTGGGATTATCGTATCACCATTGTTTTTCTAATGTTTTTCCTTGGACATTAATCCGATAAGAACTAATTCGCATTCTTTTATGATTACAGTACACGACTAAATTCTGATAGGTAAATTATATTATAACAGATTATGATAAAGCAAGTATCTGAGCTGCTAAATAATAAACTAGGCGATAAATAGGTGACAATCATTTCCGACCTTGATAAAGTATAGATAAATTTATTTTTTATTCACGGACATGACTGAAATATACGTACTAGCACAGAATAAGTAATAGTACTAGCCACCGACTTGCGTTGAACTGAGATAAATGTCATTACCTTAACGGATTATGGAACAGATTAGAGAAGTGAAATCTATCTGTTTACAAATAACCAACGTTTCTATACTTTAATTTGAATCTATGCCAATCTCGCAGATAAACATCTCTGTTATACGAAAGTATAGTAGCTAATGACCTCGTTTCATGGACCAAACCAGTAATTTAAGCATTTCCAATACATATTCAATATTTTATACTATATCTAATTTTGGAGGTATTCGATATTTAGTATCGTATTGTGAATAAACAAAAATAAAGCTTACTGATTTTTTACGTTTAATCTTTAACAAAATAATTTATTTGCTTACAGAAGGTCGACCCCGAGCTGATCTTCACGAAACAAGAGAAGATCGGCAAGGGCTCCTTCGGCGAGGTGTTCAAGGGCGTCGACAACAGGACGCAGCAGGTGGTCGCCATCAAGATCATCGACTTAGAAGAGGCCGAAGATGAAATCGAAGACATTCAACAGGAAATCATGGTGCTATCACAGTGCGATAGCCCGTACGTCACCAAATATTATGGATCATACTTGAAGGTAAGGTTTTCATTTTCTCTACAACAAAGTTATTCCTTAATTCACCTCGAATATGAAAATGAAATAAAAAAATCTTTATTTTTCTCCACACAGTCCTTTTGCATAATTAAAGGAGTTACAATATGGTCAGGTTTATCAACAAGTATCATTGAGTTCAACATAATTTATACTAGGTTTTATCGCATCAGTCTCGTTCTTGGCGTGCGGCATCAATCATTGTCTGCGATGCCCTGTATATCTGCTGGCGAACCTTTGTGACAAGGATCACGCGTAATGGACCCCATTATGAGGCATATTCACGGAGATATTCCAAAACGAGCCGTCTCTCAACAAGACATTAGCAAATGACACTACATTTTCAGCGCTGCAGCGCTCGCAATTTCCATTGGAATCTCGCATTATATCCCAACGTGCCACACCGATCTGCGTTGCTTTTTCGCACTATTGTCACAGTTTTATAGGATTATGAGAAAGCAGACGATGTAAAGTACTGCATGGTTATTACCGACAATTTTGTGGAATTGCCGTCTTTTTTGTAATTGTATGCCCGTGGTATCATTTCCAGGTCTGGTAATAAGACGTTGGCGAAGTCGTGACTGTGTGAAATAATATTTTCTTGTGACAGGCAAGCAATTTATTTGCACGTTATTGAAACCGAAGTTAGTTCTATTCAGATTATTAGATTTCGGATTACGCAATGGTCTAGTTTAATGTCATGACGATAAATTGTAACAACTTAAGAACGTTCACCCGCTTCAACCGATCGCGTATTTCGCTTGCGTGCCGTACTGTACGTACTATATTGTAGCAGAAACGATATTCGTCACGAAGCCTTTGGGGTCAGAACACGAATAAATACTAAACCGGTTTCTCAACGTTACATTCAAAATACTTCCCATTATGAATATATTTGTAGCATGTACATATACTCGTATACTCGTATATATGTATATCTGACAATACATACGTTCAGTTCCGACCGATAGTCATTCGTCACAAGACCTAGGCTCATAATCGACACATGCTCAGGAAGTATTTTCATTTCTAAAACACTGTATGTAAGACAAATAATATCGGTGTTACGCGCTTGGCTTCCAATGTACATTTGAAAGAGTTTCGTTCTCTTTTATATTCCAACATTTGTCGGCAGTATTATTTTGTGCCGCAGTCATTATGATTTACTAGCGTTCGCTCACTCGATATGGAAAGTAGTTATACGAAGAATTAGGCACTCATTATGGTGTAATGAATGGAAGTTTAATCGTAGCAAGTGACGCAGCTGGACTGTTATGAGGCCTGGTAACGATTCTGATGAGTTGTTAATTTGCAATGATTAATACAATTACAATATAAAACAGTTTATGTAAAATCTTTTAAATCCTTTTAGTGAGGATTATATTCTATTACTAGCTGCTCCGTAGTTCCTGTTCCCGTAGGAATACGGGAATAAAATAAAATCTTATACTATTTTACTCCCTGATATTGTAGCTTTCCATTTATTTAGGCGTGAAAGCGTAAAAAACAAACAAACAAAACAAACCTTGGCGTTTTTTTATACCTACATATTTAGGATAATACTTGCTTTAAGTAAGGAAGTTACACATTACATACTTAGTTAAAAATAGCCTATGTGTTATTCTGATGTCTAAGCTACATCACTGTAAAGTTTCAATAAAGTCTGTTCTATAGTTTTTTCGTGAAAGAGTAACAAACATCCATCTACAAACTTTCGCGTTTATAATATTGTAGTAGGATTTTGCGTGACCTATTAACCCCATCAGTCATGATTGGTTAGAATCCCCTAAAAGTACGCCAACAGTAAATTAGATTGACAAGACGTAGGCCATTAATCACAGTCGTATTCGAGCCTTGCACGATGAGTAAGATCGTGGGTGTATGGATTTTGAAACAATACCTCGCAGATTTTGTTCTATAAATAGATGATTGTGCTGATTTCGTAAACAAATACGTCATTGAAAATTTGGAATTGTTTCACAAAATCCTTTGTAGGTTACACAAAACGTTTATTTTTTTCACAGGATAATTATCGTCTGCAGTAGGGTTGTGAAGTCGTAAAAACGAAAATAATCCCAAAACGGACGTTTTAAACGAATCCTGTATTGTGATTATCCCCTTCAAAAACGCGAATAGAATGGGTGGCATCCCACCAGGACGGACAATAATGTCTGCCCGGTTATGATCGATATTTACATTTTTATTGTTCCACAGACCGTACAATTTTATTAATGTGGACCTTGTTTATGACTGTCCATAACGTGACAAAACGATGGAACGAGGTGACCATCACCGGCAACACCTATTATGGTAATGGTTAACCATGACGTTTAATCCTTAACATAACATAAAATCGTGAGTTTCTTGAAAGTTTGAAATATGTACAGTTTTACCCGTCTACACAAGGAGTGTAACGTTTTCAGGTTGTATATGAATGTAACTGTGTGACTCGAGTCTTGCTCTGGTGCAGCATGTATTCGGTGTCGTGAGTTGTCGCTAGATTTGACTGCATAACCGGAGTGTACAATTTTATGTGCCCAATTGCACCAATACGAAGGGTGATTTTATGTACTTTTTTAAAATTTATTTAAAATTACCCATATAGTCAAACATGGTTATATTTAAACAAAAAAGAGCAGTAGTAGCCTTACGGTTAAAGAGCCTGCTTCACATGATAAAAATCAGTGAGGCTCCGGGTTCGAATCCCGGCATGTACCAATGAGTTTTTCAAAAACTTACGTACATAGATATTTAATAATATTAAGGAAAATAAAGAAAACATCGTAAGGAAACCTGCAGGTCCCAGAATTAATTGTGAGACATGTGTAAACAGACCCGGTCCGGCGATGGGCTCACCACCTATCGCATTTAGGGGTCCAAAGAATATCTGGTGAAAAGTGGGTATATCCAGAAATGGAATACCTCTGCCTACTCTCTCGGGGATATAAGATGTGATTATTACTATTTTTATTTTTTTAAACAAAAGTCATAATCATAATTATCAAAGTTTCATTCAGTAATCGTAAAAATATTCAAAAATGTCTCCATGAAGTAAAAAATTACAAGTTCCACTAATGCGAAAGACATACTTAGCGTAATGGTTTTGATGTATTGCATTTCCCTTACTTTGTGCATCGCTCCGAGTGCATGCTGCTATTGCAATCTTGACACACTTTCGAATATTGTTGTTATGCGTGCCTTGCAAAATACGATGAAACGCGAGTAGGTGCTATCTGCTGCAATATTAATATTTTAAAATACGTACATACACTCATCGCACTTATTATGACGATAGAGCTTGTTCAGATGTAGGCTGTTATAGGGTAATGATTTCACTATGTACAATTGATATTCGTAGATGTGTATTACAGTCTCCAATTAATTAGAAGTGAACCTTTAGTGTTGTCTTTGGTCATAACCTCATAATTGTATTCATTTTTATGGTCCTAATAAACTGTTGGGACCCTATTACAAAGCATGTCTGTCCGTCTGTCTGTAATAATTCTTACCTTTAAAGTGCTGTGTTAACCTAATAAATAACAAAAAACAACCAATGTGAACCGGCCAAGTGCGAGTTGGGCTATAAATCCCGATAAGCGAATGAAAAAAAACACTATTTTCTTGGTAAATTACATAACAAAAATATATAAACTCGGGCGGTTTTATCACTTTTGAACCCTTCCTTTTCATTTTACAAAACATACTGACTGAGTGCTGTGTGACAAAACCCATCGGCCTGAATTTGCGTCAACATCTAACACTCGCGTGTATGAAAGATGTTGATACTAGTACTCGCTCCACGTGAAAAGAGCGGCATTCAATTAGTAAATTAACTTGAAGTTACGTGACTGAGCCGTTTTGTGGAATAAGTTACCCTTTCGTCCTTTGATATATGAGGTCTTATCGTTTTATGAGAGAGCATGATAATACTGGGCTCGGCTGTAACACCCGCCGTTTTTACGACTCATCAAATGAACAAGACTATAAAAGAAAGGTCAGCGTCCAAATGAAAATCCCAATTCTGCGAAGATTCAAATTCATGTGGAGGTGTAATATAATTCAGGGCAATGCGAACACACAGTGGCGTGTTACTGACGCACGGACACACGCGAGGACCTACGACAGTACAGCGCTCGTTTAACGCTATTGACCATGAAATTCGCTATGGTGCTAAAGTGTTACGACGCGCCCTTGAGGTATTTTGGTCCATAGTGGTGCTTGGCTTTGATTGTGTCATTCATTATTGATTTAGTATGTGCTAACTGATGTTTTATGTGAATGAAACGTTCCTGATGTGTGAAAGTGGCTATAAGCACTATGATGCGTTTGTGATGTTCGCGATGATGTTCGCGATTTGTTCTAGAGAGAAAGTGTGGTAATGCTGTGGCTATGTCGCAATCTCGCAATCGAAATGATTTGTGTTATTTGCTTGCGGCATAGTTGTTTCTTTTGTTTTCTTCTATATTTTAACTTGTTGTTAACATGTATTGAAAATTGTTTGCTGTTTTGAGTTTCTACTTTTCTCTACCATGATTGAACTAGACAATGTATTTTATAACTGGAATCCGTACAAATATGAATTCCAAAAACAATATATCGTCGGCTTATTGCAAGAACTCATTAATTGACTTTTCACTATTCGGAGAAAAACGACTTTTAAGTTCGTTTAGGTAAGGGTTGTATTGATTTGCCTATAACATCGCTAAAATAGTGCCTGAAATGAAATCACCGCTATTGCATCATTGTTCAGTACATCTATTATTTGAAACAAGTCAGATTTGCTAGGCCTACTAAACATATTTTTTTTTAAAAGCCCAAATTAAAAGTTAATTATTTCTTGCAACTGTAAGTCTGTTTGGGGAGTCAATTAATTATTTCTAAAAGTGAAGTAAAGCAACAACTGTACTGACATGTTTATTTAAAATACGCAAAATCAAAATAACATAAGGCGTAGCTAGGGGGGCAAGGGCCCTGGTGCATAGGGAGAGAATCGGGCCTTCCTCCCCTCTTTCCGCGTAGTTTGAACTTATTGATACGAGGGCAGAGTGATAAGTCTGGTAAAAATTAAACAAGGAGTTCATTTTATTTAATTATTATTATTTATTATTCAACGTAGTTTCCTTGTAACTCAATTCGTTTCTCTAGCTTTTCGATCCCTTCCATAAAGTACGAGTTAGGCAACCCTTCGAAATAGGCATTGGTTCATGCATGATCTCTTCGTCGGAGCAAAATCTTTTCCCATTAGGCCATTTTTTTTAAATTCGGAATCAGAAAATAGACGCAAGGGACGAAATCTGGCGAATACGGTGGGTGAGAAAGCAACTCATAGCTCAACTCATGAAATTTGGCCATGGCTATCGCGCAGGTGTGCACTCGACGTTGTCTTGGTGGAAAAGGATTTTCTTCTTAGCCAAATGCGGTCGTTTTTCACGTAAAATTTTATTTAATAGGTCCAACTGACCTCGAGAAGCTACAAAGACTTGCCTGCGTAGCAATTACCGGGAGCATGAGAACATCACCTACGGCTGCCCTACAGGTGATGCTGGGGTTGCCACCCCTACATCTTGTAGTGAGGGAGGAAGCAACCCTAGCGACACTAAGGTTGGAACTGTCGGGCACCCTAAGCAAGGACTCCAGAATCAAACACACACGCATAAAAGAGGATGCCCTCTCGCGACACCCGATGATGGCATCACCGAGCGATAGAACCCAGAAAACACACTGTTTTATAAAACACTACAACGTGGAGCTCACAGCGGAGTTGTATGATCACCCAGGTCCAAAAGAGCTAAGGATCTACACTGATAGATCAAAAACCGACACTGGAACTGGAGTCGGAGTCTACTCAGATGATCTCAACATCAGAATATCCAGACCACTAGGAATGCTCAACACCGTCTACCAAGCAGAATGTGTGGGCATCATCCAGGCAGCACACGCCATAGAGGCCAGAGAAGTCACGGATACTCATATCCGTATACTCTCTGATAGTGCCTCAGTCCTTCAATCCTTTTAAAGAAAAACCAGATCACCTCGAGACTCATATTGGAGTGCCATAATGCACTAGAACGCGTTACGGTACTAAACTGCAACACAGTGACACTACAATGGATTAAAGGGCACAGTGGCTGACGTGGAAACGACGCAGCGGATGAACTCGCCAGGAGGGGTTCTGACACTAAGCCCATCGGACCTGAACCCATTGTACCCATCCCGTTTAACCAGCTCAGGAACTGGTTAAGGGAACACACTCAAACTCAAGCTGAGACTTGGTGGGCTTCGACGCCAGGATGTAGGCAACCCAAGGAGGCTATGTCATCCTTGAACAAGGAACTAACCAAGCGCCTTCTGCGCCTAGACAGGGACAGCCTGAGAATGGTGTCGGGGACCATCACCGGACACTGCTCACTGAACAAACACTTACACACCTTAGGTATCACAGACAGCCCCCTATGCAGAGCGCGCCCGGCCGCCTGCGCAATGACCTTCATCGCCCCCCGCGCGGATCACCCCTCCCCGTGTGCTAACTTCGCTCAGAGCGCCGCATTTTACCTACTTTTGAATAAATCACTAAACTACAATCGAATATACCACGAAGTTTGCAAGAAGTTGCTATCTTCTTTTAATAGAGATTCAATCATTTAAATTGTTCGAATGAAGTAGTTGAATACTCACTAATTACACATAATGATTTTAGGCAAAACTGAACCCATTGATAAAATATAAATATATATTTATGTAAAAGTCATTAAGATTACTTACTGTGAGAACGTGATTAACTTGGTATTGCATAAAGTAACTAAATGCCATAAATTAATATTATCGAAACTTAAATAAGTCCTTTATGCTACACATGTTTCGATAATATTCATTATAAGGTGAAAATGAATTCTTTCATTTTTATTTAGCCGTTTTAGAAAAAAACTACAATTACAAAAAATAACTTATGTGGCTTAGTGATTCTAAGCGATTTCGTGTATTGTGGAACTGCAGTTATCGACTTTATGTCCTAGGCCGTAACAGCTAAAGTTGATTAGATAGAAATAAATGAGTTTTTGCATTTTGTAGAGGATGTCAAAATACACACACCGGCACAATTAGCGGAACAGAAAAAAAAGGGAGTATTTACGCATTTTTGCGTGTTACTGGCCGGCTAAACAAGCTTTTTTTAAATTTGGGTTTTAATTTAAAAATGGAATACTAAGCGACTGCCCTTTTTTTCATTCTTTTGTTTTAATTTTCATTGATTCATTTTTTCCACCGCTTTTCCTTTTTATAGAAGGTTCGTGAATTCCATTTGAAAAGCTTTGAATTGCAGTTTTTGAGGCTTTTGAGTTTTTTCGCATATTGATAATTTACGAGCATCTAATTATGCCTGATTTAACGCCATCAGAAATCATTAGGGCAGATCAAATGAGGAGAAATGGTCAAACCTACAGATCGATTGCCAGAAGCCTTCGTCGATCGTTATCAACGATTTATCGTAGCATCCAACGATACAGATTGACGAATGCTCTAGTGAGAAGGAGAGGACAAGGCCGGAAAAGGTGTACTTCAAGGAGGGATGACCGTTTTCTCCAACTTCAAGTCCGACGGAACACGAGACTAACGGCGGTGCAGGCTCGAAATTTACTGGAAGAGGTACGAGCAGTAAGGATGAGTGAGCGGACAGTTCGTAGAAGATTCGAAGAAGTGGGTATAGGCTCGTATGTGCCCGCCAAAGCCCCAAAACTTGAGAGACATCATCGCACAAACCGTCTACACTTTGGTCGTGAACATCGTGATTGGGACTTCGACGACTGGGGACAGGTTCTTTTTACTGATGAATGCAGAGTTATGTTAAATCAAATTGATGGAAGGCAGCGAGTATGGAGACGCAAAGGAGAACGGTATATCCAGTCTAATTTTGAAAATACAGTTGCATATGGCGGCGGTTCAATTATGGTCTGGGGAGGAATATGTTTAGGAGCTCGTACGGAGTTAGTAGTGGTCGATGGCGGGAATCTGAATGCTGATCGGTATATCAGGGAGATTTTAGAAGAACATGTTGTGCCATTTGCCCCCTTTATTGGTAACAACTTCATTCTAATGCAGGATAATGCTCGGGCTCACAGTGCTCGCACAGTACAGACATACCTAAACCATGTTGGTATAACGGTGATGGAGTGGCCAGCACGGTCCCCCGATATGAACCCTATAGAACACGTCTGGGACTTGCTAAAGAGGAGTGTAAAGTCAAGAATGCCCCCTCCCAATAATCTCAACGAGTTGCGAAACGCATTACTTGAAGAATGGCAGAGGTTGCCCCAAGAAACCATTGATAACATCATCCGCAGCATGCCCAGACGGATGGAAACCCTCATCAGAGCACGAGGAGGAAACACTCGATATTGAACAGTCATTGAAATTGTTGTTAAACTTTGGAAAATCTTGAATTTTCTGCTGTTTCTCTATAATTAAAAATCGAAGAAAAATGCATTTTGTTTAATTTAATTTTTATTTTTATAAAATTTTAAGTATGGTGTTACAAATGAATGTCAAAACATGTTAATTTAATTGTTGTTTCATTTTAAATAATATATTGTTTAAAAATTACATTCATTGTTCTAAATTCCCTCTTTTTTCTCCTTTTTTTTTCTGTTCCGCTAATTGTGCCGGTGTGTGTATGTCCATACCATTAAAAAAAGCAGTTAGTGATTTTTAACAGTTAATGAGTTCTTGCAATAAGCCGACGATATTATCTTTTGTCAAATCTATATCCTACTAATATTATAAACACGAAAGTTTGTGAAGATGGATGGCTTGTTACTCGTTCACGCAAAAACTAAGTTAACGGATTTTGATCAAACTATAGAGCAATGTAGATTATATGTCAGAATAATAGATAGGCTACTCTTTATCCCAGAAACGTGGACGAAATCGCAGGTAAAAGATAGTATACAATAAAAATAAAATGCTGTACAGTACTTGAAAACATCTTAAACTGCTTTTTTAATGCGAGTAATAGTATTAATTAGGTTTTTAGAAAAGTAAAAGTGAATAAGTTGCCCGGAAAATAAAGCATTTCGGAAAAAAACCGAATGTGCATTTTTCAACGTATGTGGGTTTTAGCTGCTGGTAAATAAGTAGTAATAATGAGTTAAAATTATTTTATTAATCGCAATATTATTATGCATTTTAATTAGCATACAACTTGCATATTTTCCCCAAAGGCGTTCATTGGTCAGCTTCTAAAATGACGTCACCAGCATGAATGAATTCAAATATGACGCGAATAGGCTTGGAGAGAGAAGATGCAAGGTAAAATTCCGAATGCGGATGTCGGAATGGCCGAACAGAGGTGAAGGACGGTGGTGACTCACCAAACGCTTGCCCGCTACGAAAAAATGTCAAGACTCTTGACCGCTGGTATTTTTCAATAAAGAATCTATCTATCTATGTAAATGAAATGCTGTTTGTTGGTAAGAGCATCACTTGATACGTAACAGACTGATTTGGGGTTTTAGTTTGTAAAACAATTACATTATTCCCAATTTGGTTTTTAGAGAAACAAAAATTGGAAAATTACGGATTTTTTTTGACGTGACAACGTCTTATAATTCGATGGAGCCGGCTGCATGCACGAAAAAGTGTGACGTATGCGTCGTTCCAGTGCAAGCGAGAGCGCGCAACGAGCTACAAAGAGGCACAATCCATTCCATCAGTATTTTCTTATGACGTTGTCACGTACAACTATCGTCAGTAAACCGACTTTACAGACAACCGATTTTTTTTGTTCTATAATGTTTGGATAGGACAAAGTCGGGTCAGTATCATTGGTCACAATTGTGTATCATGTTTCTGCTTTTCGGTTGTATCATAATGATGCGGATTTCCTAGTAGGTACGTCTATTGTTTTTTATGCGACTGACGTACTGATGCTTTGAAACACGCTTGAAGAAAATCTTGAGTTATCCAGTATGAAATATTCGAATAATGTTTGTTTGCTGTAGAATCCCTGGATTAAACAACTACTGTCTTGCATCAGAACTAAACTGATTTATTACATGAGTTGTGGTCTACACAACCTCCTCGTTCACTTCACAGTCACGTACGATTCTGTTCTTGTAGTCCTTAATACACTACGAAGTTCTTGTAAAGTTGAGCGAAAACAAAAACATTTATTATACGATCCATTTTAGCTAATTGCTCCGTGTATATTTCCACCATAAATTTCCTTCCAGTTTTGCTATGGGTATTGAATCTTATTGCTTTAATCGAGCAATTCTTGCATGTATGTATGCAAGTATTTATTTATGTATGTATTTATATGTCGGGTGTCTCGGAAACGGCTCTAATGATTTTGATATATTTATAATATTATCTTTTTATACAGATACAGTTTTGCATTTTAAGTTAAACTGCATAGTTTGATTTTCTGTAAAATAGCAATTTTACACAAATTTTTTTTTTAATAATACCTAAATTAGAAATTAATATAAATACCCTAAATTGGAAATTAATATATAGTAACCTATGTCCTTTCTCAAGGTCTCTGCTAAATTTTATAGATAAAGTAACAGACACATGGAATTACTTTCTATTACTAGAGATTTTCACGTTTATAACTTATTTAAAAAAAAATATAAGCTGGATTACAACCGTAACAATAAAAGCGGTATCAATGCGAAATTTCATATTTACGCTTCTTTTACTTCGCTTTTACTTACGGGGATTTAAGAAAACGCTCATCCTGAGTCGTACGATGACTATAAAGTGCGCAAGGTTGTAAGCTGTAAACGCATTAGGGCCACCTTGACCTCTGAATGCCGACTAGAGTCAAGGCTTTACCAGCCTTATTGATGCTTTTCACAGCGATCCCATTACAATGGTGCCCCCTGAGCCCCTGACACGAAATAGCCAATTGTCTCGCCATTTGCTATTTGGCTCTGGGGTATTTAGTAAAACAAACAAATTAGTTTCACTTAGCAATCAACCAAGTGAAATATGTCAAGTTGGAATTTCATTTGGTGCGCGGATTGACGATTTGTACAAACCGTCTATTTGCAAGTCAAAATCTAACACGCAATTTATAAAAATACGATTCTGGTGATACGGCAACCCCTTTCATTTTTTACTTTTTATTAATTGTTGTTATAGTGGCCATAGTAATACACACTGAAAATTTCAAGGGGCTATCTGTTACGTTCAAAACAGAACAGTGACAGACGAAGGGACCGACAGCGAAACCTTAGTAATAGGGTCTTTTTGGCACCCCTTGGTTACAGAACTCTAAAAATGAAGTTAAAGCTAAATCTATAAATACAAGTAAGATCAAAGGATTTATAAAGAGCGCTTGCTGGATATGGGTCTGGTAATCTCCGTCTTATTTTGAGCCGTCCTTCAGCTTGCCTGCAATGCGGGCAGGGAGAGTCTGGAGTGGGGGAGGGGAGCAGCCCGCTTCTGAACTTGGAAGGTCAAGTTCTGAAAGTTTGCATTATGCCTTATTGGGTGTCTGCATTCGACGGCTCGATTTGAACTCAATTATGATGGTAAGGCTTGGGAGTTGTTCTGATTAGTACACGACCGATTCGTCGATCAGGTCGTTAAAATTTAAACTTCTTTTTTGTTTTATTTTTTACTTCTAAAAGCTTGTTGGAATAACTGAGAAACCTTTTTTCAACTTTATCAACATTTTATATTTCACTTGTTTTTTTCTTTTATATTTCAATTATTCTTGATGGTTCGGGTTCTATTTGATTATCAGCGTTTACTGAATTCTGAATCTCATCATGTTTCAGTTTGAGATAGTTATATTTTCAGTTCACTGAACAAAGTAACCGCGATTCTGTGAGATAGCGTCTTAAAATGAAAATATCGGTTGCGGTTAAATTTAATCGAATGAGAATCGAGGTAGCTCCCTTTTGGTATATCTAGGATATTTCTTTTGACAAGTTTGATTGATGTTCTATTTCACTGTGCATCGACCCAAGATTTCTGTCTGAAACCGATTAATCGGCTATCGCTACAGTTTTCAGGAGAAGCTGAAAGATTAAGTTCACGGGTGGGTAATAAAATAATAAAAGTTTATGTTGGCTGTAGAGACAATTTCAATTAAAATAACTTTGAATCATGGCAAAAATAACAACTCTTTGAAATATTGTTAGAAACCTGCGACTTCGACTAAAACCTCGGCTCATTTTGGCCGAAGCGGAAGGTCTGGCCGTATATGGTTTTTAGACCAAAGGTGGCCGAAGTGGAAGGTTCTTTCTGACTCTATTTATTTGCTTAAATGGCTCTAATATATGGAGTGGGTTGCAAAAATAATGGTATAGCTCTTATTTAAAACAAAAGTAGTTGGTTTTAGTCTTCAGCCCAGGATCGTTTTAAACAGACTCTTAACACTGAAAAGAGGATTAAGGTTATTATGAGAGATCCCCGAGGAAGCGATTAATGCCTTTGTATTTACATTTTAAACAGGATTTTTATTAACAATGCTAATCTAAAGGAATTTTGTATTTTCGTTAAGCGTCGTCATTGTATGTTTCGGCAGTTTTATATCTCATCAAATAGACAGTGAACAAAAGATAATATTTGAAACGATTAAGCATGGTGAACTTCTCATTTTTATTAGGGTTCCGTACCTCAAAAGGAAAAAACGGAACCCTTATAGGATCACTTTGTTGTCCGTCTGTCCGTCCGTCTGTCAAGACCCTTTTTCTCAGGAACGCGTGGAGGTATGAAGCTGAAATTTATATCAATTACTCAGGTCTACTGTCCCTTGAAGCTGTGAAAAAATCAAACTTCTAAGCCAACGCAATCAAAAGATACAGCCGTTTATGCCGCAAATTTTCGACACTTGCAAGGGAATCAAAACCTACAGGGTGCTTCCCGTGAACTCAGAATCTTGAAATTTGGTACGAAGCAACGTCTTATAGCATAGATAAAGGAAAAATTACGAAAACCATAAAGGTTGTACGGAACCCTCGGTGCGCGAGTCCGACTCGCACTTGGCCGGTTTTATATTATTTAAACTAATATAACTACTCGTAACATCTTTTAAGCAGTAAAATCTGTATAACGTGTCATAACTTTCAAATCCGCCATCAAATGTGAGCATATGTTTATGCCATCACAGACAGTCATCTAAATTTGAAAATGCTTACGAGATTGTCCGGCTTTTATTAACGATTAGCATCTGACTGCTAAAGCGAAAACGTTATCACTAAATCATTTCACAACAGTAAAGTTAGCGACAGTGATCTTAAATTTATTAAATTTTATTACCGTAGCCATTACCATCGACAGACTTTCCCGGAATTGTAGCTGTCGTCTGTTCTACGCTTTTTACCAAATTACATTTTGATTTCTTACCCCTCGTGACGAGTGGTTTCTATAAGTAATGGCTTCTTTAACTTTAGAGGATCGAAATGAATTAGATTATTTATGAAGCCTTGGGCATAGCGGAAACTTTTGTGTTGTTATTGTGCGCATTTTCTTAAAGTGTTTTATAAAAATATCGTTTTTGGAAAATAAACAACCTTTCTCGCTTTACCGTGTCATAATACCTAAAGCTGGAGTTTCCTCCAGAAGAGAAATATTATGGCAGCTGTTGTTTCATAAATGACTGATGGTTCCAGTGCGTCTTATCCAATTTAAAATGTCATCTCATTTATTTTGAAGATTAACATTAATCTTTTCATTTTAATAACTTTAATTAATCCAAAGTATTCAAAAATATTTTTTCGTCCATACACTTGGGTATCTATAATCGATAAAATATCGGCCTATAAACCCTTACGTAATCCTGCAGTAAATCCTGCAAGCCGGTTGAGTCTGACGAATGCTAACGACCTGAAGCCTTGTCGGACTCGTTTACTTGTTACATGTAACATGGACAGCCTGTATCAGCAGTGTGGAGTAATCCTGTGAATCCTGTGATACGAGACCTATATATGGAACATTATTTACGGCAGAACATTTTAAAAAGATTTGTATTTTGCAGCCGTTCTATACGGGGTATCTAATTTGACGCCGCTATATAGAGCAATGATAGACAATCACAAAACAAAAATTACTATTGATACGCGGATGGCGCCATTTGGGTCCCAATTGAAATCGAAATCGTTAGATTGAACGTTAAATGCTTATGCCATTTGACGTTGTCCGACATGCAAAGATTGTCTAAAGCTGGGGTCCCACGGTCCGCTATTCTACGGATCAGCTACACTCAGCCGACGAGCACGGACGGCGACGCACCACAGGCAGGGCCGGTCCCACGGTGCGTCGTGCGAGCTGGTCTGCGTGCATCCGCGATTTTACGGACCGTGGGACCCAAGCTTAAGATAGTAGCCTCCTGTTGCCGAACATTGCCGATGATAGCATCAATGAGAGTTCATATTACATCATGGAGACCAGATTAAACATTTCAATAAAAGAGAGCGAGTCGGACTGTCATCTAAACAAAGTGCCGAGACAATGGCATCTGCACGGCTGCAGAGCTTAGACGATAATGTCTATGAAGTCGTAACTGCTATCTGAACAATGGTCAGAGATTCCGGTCTTAATTCAAAGTTGTATCGGCAGACATTGAAGTTGATTACTCTTATTTTATTTTGAAAGGTAACACATACACGTCGGTTATACTTAGGTAATATATGGATTGCGATTTGATCACTTCTTGTTTAGTAAACAGTTATCTTTAGCAATATCCTATAAATCTTCACCAAGTCTGTTGAATAACCAAAAAGGTCGCTGTTATAGAAACAATAGAGTTCAATAGCCTGGTAGCCGTGACTCTAACAATGACAGTCTCAATTAAAAAGAACGAAGCAGTTACTTTGTAGTAGGTCAGTAATTGCGTCTTAAAAATCTTGAGAAACTAAACCTTATAACCACAGTTGAAGAAGCGCTTAGCAAGCATGTAACGACGTTTGCGGCGATAAGATTGCTGCGTAAATAGGCGTACCATTCCCAATAGTTGTGATTAGGAAAATATAATTACTTTTTAGCTTTTGATATTCATGAATTATATGCTTCACGATCAAAATATGTATTAGGAACTCGGGAGGATAATGATTGACACTTTTATATGATTGTTATTCGATGAAATAACTTATCTTTTTGACATGTGAAATTTCACAGTTAATGAAAAATGGATGAAAATAGTTGCTTCTGGAATTGAAATATGAAAATCGCAATCAATGAGAGTAGCAGGCGTGACTTATGAACATTATTTCATAAGATTTTTACATACCACACATGAAATAACCCATCTCTATTAGGAGCTCTCTGAAACCAATCACGTACTATTAGGAACTTTGGTTGATTGGCTTGGTCAACAACTTACGTGAATAGAGCAACAGTGGTACACCGTACAAGTTCGACGTAAGGCGGCCTTATCGGGCCGACGCCGGTTAATCTTATTAAGGCCGTGGCGTCGAGGCTTCCATAATAACTTACACCACCGGCGGTCTGTTATTCTGGGGTAAAGACGAGTTGCTAAGCAGAAATTCCCAACCCAATTATAACGAAATTAAGGTCATCTTCTTCACTCAATGTACATCCACTGATTTGATAAGGTATATGGTGCAGGTGATTTGGTAAAGCCTCTTTCAATTGTAAGAAGGGAATGTTGGGATGTTATCATAACTAGTATTTTTCCCCTGATATATCATTACTTTGCACAAATGCTACGTAGACATGTTTTTGTACATTTCCCATAGAGTATATCCCTAAGGTAGTACTATAAAAGTGGATGGAAGTGATGCCATTAGCGAACATTAGCGCTAACTCGATAACGAGCAGGCGAGTATACGACTCACCGGATTTAAACCTGTAAACATTAGAGGGTCATGCACATGCGCTGACCACTGAACAGGCTGGCTGAAACGAGTTATGATCAGACGAATCAGTTCCAACTGAACATTATTTCTATTGTGATTTGTCTGAAAAAAAAAAAACCATTTTAAGCGACCTCTTAAAGAATTAGTTCTGATGAGCTCGTTAATTTTTCCTTCACTTTTTGTTCCCCTTCTGACCTGTGGAAATGAACTAACATTCACTCGTAGCGATTCAATTAATCCGACGTTAGATTGCATGAGGCTACTTTTGTTACCTACGTAGTACGTACCTGTTCAGAGAACTTTTTACGGTGGACTCGGATCGAATTCAATTTACGATCGAGGCCACCATACTCGCTCTTGTCTGCTGTCATGGCGATTAATTGGATAAATTCTAAACGCTCACGTGTAGCATATAAAAGTTAATGAACACTTAAAGTAATCTCAGTCGTCAGGTGTCACGTACGAGGAAGTATATTAAACGGCGCGTGGAAAATAATTACACTTGTTTTGTAACATACTGCTGTGGGTCGGGTTCGTTATCCTTTGCCGACCTTGCAGCTGCTATAAATTCAGTAAATTGGCCGCAGGAGGCGCGCGTGCGTCATCAGACCAGACCGATGCGCTCGGTTTCGCAATGTAAGCACACATTAATACATAAACCAACCCAACAACGCGTTTGATACAAGAAAAGAACCGGATCAGCGCTCGCGCATGCAATGGCACAAGTCCTCCATGCAATGAATGCCACCTGTTAACGGATACAAGTTTTTACAGCTATTGCGTAGGTTTGAAAATGGAAAGGGCTAGACAGAAGTGCTGTCACACATCTACCTGTAGAAGATCTAACAAGACGCTGAAATTATTTTCAGAGGCTGAATGGTCTTGTGAATCTGAACATCTTTACTGATGGCAGCACCATCGAAATGCTGAAAAAAATAATCAATAGTTCAGTACAAAATGTTGACTACTAAGTATGTTTAATTTTGATGCTATAATTTTTTTTTGCAAGATTTCCACTTCGCTTCCAATGTGAAGTTTTCAAAAACTTCGATTCAGATTCGTATGCAAATGTACCCCATTAAATACTTAGCTAGCTTTTCTTTTTGTTCTTTATTTTTATAGAACGGCACCATAGCTGTTTGATACCCGCTTTCGCATATAAAATGCAACGTCGAAATTGTCGGGATTTCCTATATCGTTTTACTCGGACAGTCGAGGCAGGTGATTGAAAAGCGACGGGCGCCCATCGCAGTCTTGAGATAAATTTCCGGATTACCCGGGCGCAGCTGACTGTCCGCTCAGAAAATTGAAATTGGCGCCTTCGTCCTCTCGGTTAGTTCACTCAACTTGAGAAGTTGATTACATTCACCGCGTGTCTTTGCAGCGATGAAATTTATGATCACAGACCTCTGGTTGGGTCGTTTACCGCTACGGAAAATCCCAGGGGAACTTTAGTGAATCATTCGCTTAACCTGCTACGCGTTTTTAGTATTTTTATGACTTCAAACCTCAAAAGGGAAAAAATTATGTCGTCGTTTTATATTACTCACACAATAGGTTCTGTAATTTCATTTATTTTATGACTAACCTGATACATTTGAATGTTCAAGAAAAGTTTACCTCATAATCCTTTGTAAGTACTGAAAACACTAGTAATTTCGATGAGCTCATGGGGTATCTTTTGAAAGGCTTTATTTATGCTTAATTAGCCGACTTAAAAATGCTTATTTATTGATCTTGTTATGCATTAACTGTATAATGTATTGTTTATTATCTTACTTATTTCTACATACATCGATTGCATTTGCAATGTGATGCTTTGACCTACAAAATACCTATCTAGCCCCGTGGTAAAGTCGTTATATAGGACGGAAGGCAATTAGGCCAAGCCAATAAAACATTAACGAACTCGGGTCGTTCCTCTGTGGTCGGTGCAACAGCTAGGTCAAAAGCTTCATAATATTCCGAAGTTATAAATTATATAGGCTTTGGTATCTCGCCTATTTTTCATTTAGACAATTCTAAATCACGTATTGTCCAGGGATTCTCAATAGTGCTTGTGTCTCGGACAGGGTTGTTGTCACCTATGTCAGAGTTAAGTGACGCCGCTCTCAACGTATCCATACAAAGGCCGCTCTCTCCGCTTTGTTCCGCCTCTTTGTTTGACTTGGCAGAGGCTCAGTAAAAAACTCCTAACACGACCGACGTCGACGGTCTCTGAATCTAGCTGAGAAAACGTAGAGCTTTTATTGGATCTCGGTGAACTGGCTCTGAATACTTGACTGGATTTGTTTATGTTTAGGAACTTCCTTAGCGGACTAAATGAAAAGAAAATGAGAAAAGTACTCGTATTGAAACGAGGCCGTGCAATTTAGTTTGGTCATGTTTAAAAACTTGTCCTCGGTATCGTAGTATACGGTATGAGGCGTCGGCACTTGCGGAAACAACTCATTGGGTTGGTGCCCCTGAGGCTCGGATCCGCATGGGGTCCGCCGTTATTAGCGTTGGTGATGTGTTGATGAAGCGCTCTTTATGAGGGGCCTCAACTTGCTCCCAAGGTCCAGGATATAGCCACTTGAAAAAAACACCTACGCAGTAAATCGCCAGTGAACTTGTTTAATAAAGAAATGGAGAGAAGAAGACTTGCTTAGTAGTTACAGAGATGAAAAGTTTTCAAGTTAAAATAAAAGCGTTTCAGCAGCGTGTCTTGTGAAGTTCACAGACATCCGACAATAAAAAAGCTAAATGAACGTTGAAATGTCAATAAAAACAGAACAGGTGCCGCGACCATTGCAACTCATTACCCTTTCTAAGAGCAGCTGTTTGTTCCCGCCAATAGCGTTTTATTTTTAATTGATGCCACTCTGAGTAGAAGATGCATTGTTTCATGTCTATTTGTACACTTGTAGTTGTCTTAAATAAACATCTACGTTTGCTATCGACTTACATTTTAAACTTATCTTATCACGAGTATTATCAATGCCTATAATATCAATGTCCCCTCGATTCATAATTTTTGACTGGCTGCTATATTATCTATATCCTGATAAAGTTAGGGAATGTTTGAAAATTTAGTTATCGTTTGAGAAATCCTATAACTAGTGAATAGCTTCTCCAGAATCGCATAATGTTCTATGCCCAAAAAAATAACCATTTTAATTTTTTATTGTAGACTAGCAGAGTCTCTAAATTAGAAATTTATGTCTAACTAGCGGATGCCCAGCGGCGTTGCCCGCGCGGATTCCGTTTATCCCCGTTCCCGTGGGAATTTCCGAAAATCTCTTCATAGTGGTTGCCTACGACATATTTAAGACACCTACATACCATATTTCAAATAGCGGGTGACCAGCGGCGTTCTCACGCTTGGATTTAGTTTATTCCCTTTCCCGTGGGAAATTCCGAAAATCCCTTCATAGTGGTTGCCTACGACATACTTAAGACACCTACATACCATATTTCAAATAGCGGGTGCCCAGCGGCGTTTTCCCGCTTGGATTTAGTTTATTCCCGTTCCCGTTGGAATTTCCAAAAATCCCTTCGTACCAATTTCCTATGACATATCAGACACCTTCGTACTATTTTTCAAGTTTCTAGGTGTTATCGTTTCGGAGTAGTACGTATTTCTCTTTTCAACCAGTTATGTTATTTTCCCGTGGGAATGAGATATTTTCCTGGAATAAAAAGTACCCTAGATGTTGACCCGGGTACTCAGTTATCTCCATACCAAATTTCATCAAAATCCGTCCAGTAGTTTTTGAGTGATGCGTGCACAACCAGACAGACAGACAGACAGACAAAAATTCCAAAAATTGGTGTTTCGGTATCTATATCGATAATTATATACACTACCGTTAAAATTTTCAAAAAATATTTAATGTACAGACACGGCCCCGTTAGAGTTTTATTATATGTATAGATTTAGAGAGTCGACGTCTGTGTAGACTGTTTCTTGTTATAAAATAATGCTACTTGAAATTTAATGAAAGTATAAAGTTTCGTGGCACTTTGTCATGCAATGTTTTATATTAAAATATAAGTTGGCGAAGTAAACCGCGCTTTGCGAAAAGCACCCCTGAAAATATTCTTAAAACTTTGTCCTGTGTTTCAACTGTTCTCCTAAGTAGATAAATGTCTTCTCGCCATGGCGTTAATATTTGATGATACGCGCTGTTGCTCACAAGTCTTTAATAAATTTTGGGTTCGGTGGTGTTTTAATCGTTCAGCGTACTCGTAGAATTCTTGGGCAGACACTGTGGATGAAACTGCAAACGCTAATACGAGTAGTATCTGAGTACTTAGGGTGGGGCAGCCCATCGTCGTCGTTATCTCATCATGACGTGACAGCGAAGTACACGCCTTATTGACTCGTGTGTGGTATTTCAAGTGCCTGCCTCACTTGCTCACTTTATTTTTATCTGTACGAGTATAATCACAGCTCTGACAGATACGAAATAGAATGATAAACTCTTTTGTCAAGTTTCGTTAGCCCCAAATATTTAGCTAAATAAACATTTATTTGCATCAGTCCGAGTCAACGACCTTTTGACTGTACGGTTGACCGATGCCGTCGCGATCTGATTGTCGCATCAATAAGCGATTTGCATGCGTCAGTTCCGAATGCTGGTGTTGCGTTTGCGCACCCATGCTCTAGGTAATTGGTGCTATCAAGTTGACCAACCATGTTTGTGACATTTGTCCTCAGTCACTAGCCCGTACGAAATTCGTTGAATAAAAGAGGATAAAATTGAAACGATTGTCGGAATTGTAGGAAATAGAGTAACTTTCTAGGTAGGTACTTCAAATATGAAATAAAATAAAATAAAGTTTTCCATTAAAACTTTGACTATCCTTAAACGTCATTACACAATTTAATATGTAATAAAAGCTTGTCGCGAGATTTAAGTACTCATATTTATACACAATTTAATATGTAATAAAAGCTTGTCGCGAGATTTAAGTACTCATATTTAAGTAAAAGAATTTTCTTTTCAGACTAAGTAAATATAAGTTTAAGAAAAAAATTTATTCAATCAGTTATAGTTATTAATATATTTACTATATGAGTAGATATATCTCGCGACAAGCTTTTATTACATAGTAAATTGTGTAATGACGTTTAAGGATAGTCAAAGTTTTAATGGAAAACTTTATTTTATTCTTTTTAGCGCATTAAAATAAAAGATTGTTTTAAAAAATATTTTTTACTCTTAATTTATTTTTTACTTTTTAGTTGGATTTAGAATGACGTCACATGGCTAACCATGCATATATACAAAAGTACTCGTCAAGACAAATCATACGAGCCCAAAATCGATGTGGTTGTGTCGTTTAATTACCTAGTTCCCATAGCCATCTTCCAGCTCCATCATCAGACCCTGGTTACCATCTAATGCCAAAGTACTCGTCAAGACGAATCATACGAGCCCAAACTCGATGGGATTATGTCGTTTAATTACTGAGTTCCTATGGCCATCTTCCAGCTCCATCATCAGACCCTGGTTACCATCTAGTATCAAAGTACTCGTAAAGACAAATCATACGAGCCCAAATTCGATGGGGTTGTGTCGTTTAATTACCTAGTTCCCATAACCATCTTCCAGCTCCATCATCAGACCCTGCTTACCATCTAGTATTAAAGTACTCGTCAAGACGAATCATACGAGCCCAAACTCGAGGGGTTTACGAGTAGTCATTGAGGAGTTGCCACATCCACCTCCTGGCTCCATCATCAGATCAGCTCGGTGGTGCCATAATATTGCATTGTCACCGAACTTACATAAGTATACCAAATTTCAGCTCAATCGGTTGAAGATATCTGCTTCAAAATTGAGTTGCAAGATTCCACCCGAACATACATAGTTACATACATACATTGCAAGTTAAATAAAAGCTTTTAAAATTGAAACGATTGTCGGAATTGTAGGAAATAGAGTAACTTTCTAGGTAGGTACTTCAAATATGAAATCCATTATCAATTCCATTCACAATGCTCGTGGACCGAACTGGCAACTTAACGGATTGGACGTGTATGGGATTCAATTTCCTCTTTCGGATATTCTCCTTCCTTTTCCACTAAGGAAGGGGGCGCTGCATATTCCTAGTAAAAAGTCTGGAAGCTTCTTGTTGAGCTAAATGTTTAAGCGTTCTTTTATTACAATGCCGCCGTTATTTTAGACATTGTCAGTGTTGATTCACGCTGCGGATAGTTCTACTCGATTTTCACTAAAAGCTTTGGTCTGCAACACAGCACCACGGTTGCAGTAGAGATCTGTTTCTTTTATTAACTGTTTCTCTTAAACGACTGTCGCATGGCAACAGTACTAAATTTTTCAAATTTTTTAACTTCAGTTCTAAACATAAATATTGTTAACTACATTTCTTTATCTTTTTTGCAACATTTAAAATTGTACAAATATAGTTCGTATTGCATAATTACGTAGTAATGTTGTTGCATCTGTATACACATGTAAGGACTATGATTAGGTCCTAAACGCCTTGTTATTGACTCTCTCTAATAATCCTTGATAATTTAATCCTGGTCATTCTGCGCCTAAATGCTTCATTAGATTCCATAGTCTACTTATTGTTTTTGCATAATGTTTAGTTTTGGAATACCTACTAATTTCCCTAATTCAGTTAGCTGTGAAACTGTGAAATTGCTAACGTCAATGACATTGTTTGGCCCGAGCAAACTGAACGTTGTGACCGAATTGTTTGTAATTACCAATTGTTTCCATTCTTAATTAATTCGTTCATTCCTGTGATTGGAGTAGCATAATGAGATAATAACAATAAAGCGTTAATATATACCTTTAGTTGTTATAAATCTCTATACTTATATTACTGGGAAATAAACAACATTACACAATTCTATTCAGAAAAACTACACAATAACACCCCTACACAATTAGTGTACCATATCTTCGTTACGTTAGGTTTGCTTTTGGTTCAGCTATGACTTTATGCGACTAATAGCCTGCGCAGACGACGGACTTTGTCCCCGGAGGACCAAGTCCCCCGAATCGTAAAAAAATATGTCTCTTTTTGTCCTGTATCGCCCCTCGGTGTCCGCGATTATTCGGGGGACTTTTTGTACGCCATACTTTAAATCCCTCGTGTGCGTTACTCGATACAGTTGTAAGCGTTCTATTTTGCCTGACAAAAAAATACGGGGACAAAAGTGTGTCGTCTGCGCAGGCTATAATAGATTCCCAGCGGTTTTCCCGTTTCTCTGAGGGTTTCGAAAAATCATAAACGAATGCCCATATCGTCCAGTCAACGTGTAGCTTGGACTTTGTAACGTTCTTATAACAATCGCGTTAGAGGTCAGACTCGCACTATAAGTGTAAAGCTTCATGTAAAGGAACATTCCTGCCAAATTCCATTTTTCTAGGTGGTAAGGAGATGTCAAGATTACTGTTTGTGTGTATAGCCAATACGTGGATTCAATAAAATTTAAACAATTGCCAATCGTTGTAATTGCCAAATCGCAGTCAGGCTCTGAATGTGCAAGCTCTTTATTTTTGTATGCCGGCCTCGCCGAAGTTTTTTTGTGAGTGCACTAATTGTTGCTGGGCCAATTACGTACTGATTTTCGAGTGCGATCGAAATTGTTACCAAACAGGATGCCACTAACGTAATAGGTATGTACCGCGTAGGCACAGGATGATGTGAAGTAATAAACAATGTTTTATTATTGTATACAAAGCATATGCTTTATGTTCCGGATGAATCAGAGCATTGTTTACTGCCAGAATGTCTTTTGATGACATTATACATTATGAGGCGTGGCTCCATTGGAAATGTTAGAATTTATTACCAAGTGTGCAATATGTTATCACTGTTTGCTTTATCTGTGTTTATCATTTGAACGTATGCATTCAAAACATATTCATCTACATTCTAGTGATATTATTGTAGTAAACAATACTATTGAAACAAAAACGAAATACGTGGAAACAACCCGCATCTCATTTTGAGTTTAGTACACAAATAAATAGGCCTTGAAACTAATGGAGGGCAACGAATTAGCGATATTGGATCCCTCGACAGTGATCGATCTTCCACATCGATATGTGAACCAATAGAGTACCCAAGTCAATTTGATAATGTGCTGAGGAGCTCCTTGCCGCGTTGTGAACCTATTCCTTGAGCGCAGCGTGTAGTCGTAACAGTTTGCCGGATTTTGAAGTGGTCGGGACTGGATTCGTCTTCATCTTCAGAGTGTAGGTACATTTTTGAAATCGCTTCTATGACTGTGACTTACACGAAGTTGTTTTTGTTTGTTTTATAATTAATGTACTGGTTGTGCACGCAGGCAATGTATCCATTAGAGATCAATTCCCTTCCTCTATCGATGCTCATCGAGCACTATCTGGTGGGCCCGCATCGATTGACACCAATGCGTGTCGAGTGTTTAGTTGCGACATTGCTAGTGTGTATAACCCAAATTTTGCGGCCCGGTACAACGCGGGCGGGCGAGTGACTCACACCACACACCACGGTCTAAACTACAGACTACGGCATTTGCTTGCATCCGACACGATCACCTTTGCCGGTAGGAGCAGCAAGTCGTCTTGCAGTTCAAGCAGCTTATGTATGTAAGTTCGCGTAAGTAGCACCTAAACTAAAGTACTAACCAGATTTTGATGATGTGTCAATCGATTCGTTATTATGATCCTAGGCTTAGAGATTTTTCCGTAGTCGGGTTTTAGTTTCTCCGATTTACTTAGTTGTAATTACAATATCGGACAAAATGAATGGAATTATTTAAATTTTGCAAGTCTGGGTGTCTTCTACAAATTATAACAGTTAGATTGCCGTAGCTTATCTGCCAATCTGCGGAGGGTCGCGTGGGTGTAGTCTAAACTTCTCCACTATTCTAACAAAGTACCAGAGCTCAGTAGTGGGCTGTTAAAGGTTGATGATTACCTATATAAATAACAACAAATAATTTTAAGGGGAGTCACCCTCACCAGAGCTTAGGGGATTAAAGGTTTGACCTTCTAAATGACTCTTATTTTATTGTTAACTTCAACACAATCTGTGGCTGTAATTATTGTAAACGAATGTACTTATATTTTCTTTGTAAATAAATACTTCAACACAATGTTATTCACAACTGAAAAAATATTTTAATCAAATTACGAATATCGTTTAGGTTAAAAAGTTGCGTCGGACTTGACCTTCACTCGATAATCAGTATGTCCGCCGCATTCTGTCCGCTAAATATTCCGCTTGCATAATAATATTGCCTGTATTTACACAACCCATTGCAGTGCGATTGCGAGCAGTTATAGTTGCCTCCCTTGAGACGGCGCGCGGCGTCCTTCTTATAGTCTTTTGTTTAGGCTCGAACAATGCCAGCTTTCTATTTGATAAATCGCGCATACCTGATGAAGTCATTCCCTGCAGATCGATGGCGTGACGCATGAAGCCCGCATTCCATATCGGCACTCAATTCCGTAATGTTAATGATATCGGGCTTTATCGTTATCACAACCGCTCTCACGTTGATATAGTGCTTTATGGATTTATATTGTCGTACATATTATTTAAATACCCCGTCGGGAAAAAGGCGTGAGCGCACATGATGTATGTAGGTACTAGCTTTTGCCCGTTACTTTGTCCGTATCCTGAGATAAAACGTAGCTTTGTGTTATTCTGATGTAAAATTATACTAAACTATATAACTGTAAAGTTTCATCAATATCTGTAATCGTAGTTTTTGCTTGAAATAGAAAAAAAACATTCACCCATCCTTACAAACTTACGCGTTTATAATATTAGTAGGATAAGAAGTAATTTATCAAATTCTCTTTATTTTAATTAGAATGACTTCAAAGCCAATACAGGTGGTATATTTTGGTTTTGAATTTAGAATTTGATATACTTTGACATCAAACTCATTAAATCATTAAAAGCAATCTTTATTACTATTTTATTTTTTCGGAGAAAAAACAGTACATAGTGTATGCAAATTCTTATAGAGTATGTAGGTATGTATTTCACTTACATAAGTAACACTATGCCCATGGACATTTCTCGCTTAGATGTAACAAAGAAAAACTTAAGGTAATCCAGTTAGAATTTGAAAAGATAGAAGTGCCAAGTTCGCGCGAACATACAACCAACCTATAATCATAGAAGTTTATGGTGTTTAATATAATATGGGAGTTATTGTAATAATACATCAGAAAAGTGGTACTAGACGAATCTGTGTGAATTATACTCGTATATACATACTACCAACAATAAATTGCGAATATTTACCTATCGGTCATTATTTCAATCTCAAAAAGAAAACCGCGATAGTTATCTAGGATCTAAATATAACACGTGTCCGCTTATGCTCATACTGGTTCTATAATTAGCGGCGCGTGTGCATGAATTTATGTCGGAGGGATGAGATGGTGGCTCCTGGCACGGCGACCTCCCGACCTACATCGGTAGGCCACGGCGATTTAGGGAAATCATTCATATCGCCAAATGACTAGATAAGACAGTCGTAAAGTAGACAAATATTGATTACAGCGAAGTGATGTGAATGCTCTATTTGCTAAAATTTGCGTAATATAACAACTTGGAATGATACGGATCACGAACATTTTGTTATTGTTACCCGATTGCATCAGAATGTGTGTGACTCTCTTAGTCTCAATAGCCTAAATGATTGACGGATTATGAAGTGAGGTGTTTTTTAGATTCGTGTTCATCTCCGGAGAGACATAGGCTACATTTTTACTCGACTGGTTCACATATTTTAATTCTTTTCAGTGCTTTTTACGTGCACTCCTTGTTTTTGTGTTTTATTAATAAACTAGCAGCGCCCCGCGGTTTCACCCGCGTATTTCCCGTTCCCGTGGGAATATGGGTATAAAATATAGCCTATGTGTTATTCTGATGTATAAGCTATAAAACTGTAAAGTTTCATCAAAATCCGTTCGGTAGTTTTTGCGTGAAAGAGGAACAAACATCCAGACATCCAGACATCCAGACATCCATACAAACTTTCGCGTTTATAATATTAGTAGGATGTACTTGTTCAAAAAGAGCACATATAAATTGAAGTTTTAGTCATTAGCTGAATTTGATTGCATCTGTATTAGTATGTTCTCTATTTTCATTGTAATTCTGGCGAAGACTTTTCCAGTGTGTCTCATTTCTATTATATTGGCTTGGCCTCGGGCAGTACAGATCTCAATACGATAAATTGTGATTTATGGCTGCAGACATTTCAGTATTAGCTTTATACCAATGAGTGGTATGGAGACAAGACAGGTATATTTATACAATACAATACAATAACTCTTTATTGTACACCAAAAACAACACAATATGGATACCAACATTAACTAAAGTACAATGGGCGGTCTTATCGCTTTTAGCGATCTCTTCCAGACAACCTTAGGATGGATGAAACTGAGAGATTAGAACTAGGGTAGACGGTGCACTATATATTATTGAACATACTCTTACATACTATTACATACATAAATAAATAAATATATAAATAATATATATATTAAATAAATTAAACAAGAATAGAAAATACTTTCACACATACTTGAGGATAATAGTAGATAATAATTATAACATAAATAAAGCAGAAAATTAATTTACCTCAATGCTTGCAAGATAGTGAGCCTTCAGTCGAGTTTTAAAAATGTGAATCGATTCAGCACTTCTGACACACAGGGGTAATGCGTTCCACAAGCGAACAGCCTGAACAGTAAATGAGTTACTGTAAAATTCTGTTGTATTACGAGGAAATTGTAAAAGATAATTTCGAGACTCTCGCAAAGACCGATCGGTGGAAGCGCCCTGTCGTTTAAAAAGAACTTTTAAGTAGGGGGGGGTAGAAGGAATAAACAGCACAGAGTAAAGCAGGGAGAGAATGTGAACATTCCGGCGAAGACGAATTGGAAGCCACTTGAGCTGAGATCGAAAATGAGAAACATGGTCATACTTGCGTAGCCCATATACAAAACGAATGCAGAAATTTTGGAGACGCTCAAGTTTATCTAGCTGGGATTCGGACAGATCAAGATAGCTGGCATCGGCATAGTCTAAAATTGGCAGAAGGAGTGATTGAGCAAGTGCAATTTTAGTGGCAGTGGGTAGTGGCATTTATAGAACTATATTATAAATAGTTCACATTGAATCGATTATTTAGAATGCAATAATACAAATGTACATTTATTTGAGGTGCAAAAACAACAACATCAATCAACTACAAACGTCACAAATGGGTTTCTCGTTTTCTCGGAGCACGCTGCCACGGAATAGTGTCATTAGTTCCTTTAATTCCTCCGTCTCAGATAGCTGTTTATTACCCCTACCCACAAGACACATGTCTTAGTAGTTAAAGTTTGCTACAAAGAGTCTATAATTAGTTTTCAGTTGCTCGACTAGTGGCTTCACGCAATGTAATTTTGAACGAAAATTGCAACTTTACCCTGAGTTCGTGTGGTCAGATATCAATGTCGGATGTCTATTAATCATTATAGCAGCAACCTGTCACGTGGTGCGGGCCGATAATTATAGGCAACAAGTCTGCCTCCGAACATCTCCATTGCGGACCTAATAGATTCTCTTCTGACATTGATGGATTATTACTGCCAACTTATTTAGCCAAAACCGTAGTGCCAAATGCTAGAGAACGACGGAAAAAGATCAAATCAATTTTCCGCATTAGTTGTTCGGCTTGCGTGTAGTTTTTGCGTGTGCCACGTGCCAAGCCTCTGGCAATCCAGGCAAATCCTAGCCATTGTGCTCGGTGACAATAGTTCCGGTGCTAATTCAAGGACGGCCCGCCATTGTCCGATTGATGTGCGACGAGGCACTCCCGTGCGGTGCAAACTACGTGGGTTTATTTCTATGCTTATGTATACTTATCTAGTTTTTACTGATAATTAATAATTATAGCGTTAATTACTTCTGACTGCAAGTTGCAACACTGATTGTTTTACTTTGGTTTTGCAACTATTCGTGGGCATATGAGATTAAAGTATAATATCATTGAGGCATCGATACAATGTAACTAGCGGAGCTAAAGAAATATTAAATTTTGGGTTACCTAGTATAATTCTCATATCGCGTTGTTTGTATACGTTCTAAATTGAAAATGCCTTGGTATATAATATTTAATCCAGAAACACATCGAAATTCTCTGCGATTTCCATCGGACCGCATATGATGAATTGATAAACCGACCCATACCCAACCCTTGCTTGGGACGTGACAATTTCAGGCGCGTCTTTGCAAACCGCTATTTGATTTACGACCGCGATAATAATTTCCGTATTGAGGTAGGGCTCGTCTCGGCCCGGTATTATCATAATGGCCAGCTATTTACAGTGGTGACATTTGCGGGCCCGCTGCCGATGTTGGGTCACGACGACGGCGGATAATGTCAGTTGCGTGAAGCTAGAACACAAGCCCGCGTGGTGTATCGTCGCGTTATTTATTTCATACATTGACTAGGGGTAGACTAAGAAAGACACACTTTCGCCCCGGCACACTACGCGGGTCAACGGTAGTTCTTACACTACTAAGGTCCGTATATTACGGAATGATTATCAAGCAACGAAACTCCGCTTAATAGTGTCAGAAAGAAATGCTATATGAGTCAAATAAAGATGTCCTTTTCTAATTGCGCTTAATCGGAGTTTTATGCTTAAGGACCGTTCTGTAATACGGTCCTTAATGTATGAAAACCGATATAGTTCCTGGCGTGGCACGCACAACACAGCGCGCCGGTCCAATGTAGCTCTAACTTTACTTGCATTACACCACTACACGACAGAGGCCAATGGTTTCAATCGATATCCCTACAAGATTATGAATCTAAGAATTGTAGAACTATTGTCTGCTTTTAATTGAACGAGGACCAACTTCACAGCAAGTTGGATAATGGCAAAAGTTATCGGATTCCACTCGTATCATTCGGCTGTAATTGAAGTACGAGCAGCTCCAAAGACAGCTACCAACTTGTAATTTACCGCAAATTGGGCTAATATGTTTGCCGCTTAATTTATTTCATTGGAATTTATTTTTGCAAAAAATCTCGAATAACCTGATGGTAATGGACACGACCTCATTATTCCCCAGGCAATTAGTTTTATTGTGAGACCATTAATGGTCGTCTAAAGAGTCGTTAAGAATTCTCGTTCGAATTTACCAATAATTGCTCCGAATCGTTTGCTACACACAACAGCGATTGGCTGGATTACTCGTCTGCGCGTTTCTCGAATCGACATTTCACCTGAGAACTGGCATTGTTATTTTGAAATAGGGAATGAAAAAGGATATTGTTAGCGGGAATTTATTGTAGAAGAGAAAGACGAAAAATTATTTATCACATTTACATTATATCGGAAAGTATTCGTGAATATCGTATTAAAATACAACAAATATTAAAATATTTGCGCCATCATTATGCATTTCGATCACGATCTCTTGGACCCGTATTAGGTACAAAATGGTCCTTCTCTCTTAGCCCAGCAGTATATCTTCTGTAAGGCATTAGTCTATGTGTTTTTGTTAGAGTTTTGTATACGGCTATTTTCGAAATATTCTGGTGTGGTATTTTAAGCAGCGTCAGTAAGTAGTAAGCCTCATTCGTGTAATACACTCCAGGTAATGCGAGGGATGCGTGTCGTGGGTAAGCACATTTAACGTGCCCGAGTTTGCTTCCTAATGGGGAAAGTTGCGCGTCTCCGAAACATCCTGGCAATGAGCACGAGCCACTGTGTTATGTCGGTCTAATTAATTCGTGAGATTTGGAACCGCAAAATGATATTACTCTAATGACTTGCAGAGTTTATAACTGTGTTAAGGTTTTTATTTAATCGAAATAACTTTATCTTATAAATTGTACTATAAATTTTAATAGCAATTTATCTCTGTTTCAGGTAATTAAACTAACATCGTTGCTACATCAAACAATGAGAAATTTTCAAGGTTGGTTATGTTCATTTAATTGAATTCGGTCACTTGAACAAATTTAAATATTTATTTTACTACGCTGCGAAGTTGCTTCTGATATAAAGAATCATTTTGTCATAAGGAATTAGGCTAACGAGGCGAACAATCCCATTCATTTTGCTAGCTTCTGAAACAGAAACCCTCTGAAATATCGCATAAAATATGACTGACCAATTATTTGCCCATTTTAACGACGGATGCCATTAAAAAAACATTAATAACACCGAATGAACAATAAAAAAATCTATTATCCAAGTTTCATTGGGCCGTGAGGATTCAATTTGGTTTTCAAGATTTCTTTCGAATAGCAAATTCCTTAGCGAATGTCCAATATTAGTTATTTCACGGTGCAAATCATTATGCTACACTCGAATTGCTTTATTTACGTCATTCTGCCGTTTGCTTTTAAGGAAAGGATCTCATTAAGGCGAAGTATTAGCAAATGTAGCAGCAAAAGCGTCCAATTTAAAGAGTCAAGTGTCGGGAGGTTGGTGAAGGGAAATCTTCAGTTTATAGTGTTTTCCCGGGTAGTGCCGCCGCGTTTATTCGGTTCGTTGCCTCCGCTGAAGTGCAGCGGGCACTCTTAAATTGTTTACGTCTCCCTGGCTCGCTTCTCCCTCGATGGTGCCTGTCCCCGCAGAAATATGTCTTACTTTGTAGCGCATTTCGCTTGCAGTTCCATTGAACAAGAAATGTTTAGTTACCAAAGTGCTTTTAGTTTGAATTTAAAATGCGCTATTTCGCATCCTGTTCAGTAAACGACAACTAAGATTAGACTTCGACTGAAAATGGTTGCTATGAGTCAAGAGGGAACATGCCGCGAGCGTTGGCAACTTTGTAAAATATGATTGATAGTCGCTTAAACACGGCCCTTGGTTGCCCTCTAGCGACCAGTCCATTACGTAGATCGTGATTCGACAAGGCAAAGCATGGCGTAGACTATTTATACTCACATAATAATGGCTTATAAGGTACTAAAGCTGGGACTGAGTAGCTTTATTTTTATGGATACTCTGTCAAGGACCTTAGGACCTTACATACCTATGAAAGCAGTTTGTTTTGCCAAAAGGCTATGTATAAATTTACCATTAGAGCGAAATCGTTGTCCAAATTATTTTTCTTATACATTTTCTTAGTTTTCTTACGACTCAGTCAAAATGCCTGTTTTGCCCTTCGAAATGTTAAAATAATGTCCAAGTACAAGTATATAATAGAACAATATTGCGATAAGAAAAACACTTTATTGTATACCATAAATAATACAATAATAAATTTTAAAAGTATACATAAATTGTATCGCCTGGAATATGGTCAATGGTCATCTAATGCTGACTCATGGATTGTAAAACACAGCAAGTCAGCAATGATTATCCAACTAACTTTACAACCTTTATGAATCGTATTATGGTAGATACTAAAATGGTGTCTTGTTTAAATTACTGTCATAAAGCACAATAACATCCATTTATGACCATTTCATGTCGATGAAAGCAATGGATTTTAAAAAAACGGTGTTACTGGTATTTGAACGTTGAAAGCTAATTAGGGGCGGGATAGTAAAATCTTGACCGTTGAAGCAATATTTTTTCAAAATGTATCAGGCTTAACGTTTTTTGTCGATAGTACATTTGATTGTTTATCTCAGATATGAGATTCAGGTCTGTGTTGTTTACAATACTGCTCGGTAAATCTGCTAACAGTGACAGAATAAAGGAAACCCATATGCCCCATATTGTTCCCTCGCAGCGTGTGTTCGAGCGGCGCATAAAAGAACACTGATGCAATATGGATGAGTGAGGGTTATGTATGAGTCACAGGAAAATGAAAGGTGTGATTGCTACGTTTTTCTCCCGTGTCTTCGAGTTTTATACTTTTTTTTTTATCTCATTTCAAAAATATCCTTAGTTTTGTATTTGCTTTTTTATCTCATTTAAAAAAATAATCCCCACTTATATCTACTGTCTCTGGTTGTAGGTTACCCTTTCACTGCTGAACCGTTGCTCCGATCTTGATGGGAAGATAGTTTACATGTTGAAAAGGGACATTCAGGCATTCAATTCATTTATTCATAAAAAAATACATCTCATGTTATAATAATATCTAATAAATGTCAGACTGTATAATGAGTAGGTATATAAAATTAACATTATGTCAAGTAGTCAATAGTATGTCAAGGTAGTTTTTTACACAAGTCATCCATATTATCATTTATGTCATAGGAATATATTTTTTTTACTTTCATGCCGGAAAAACTTATACTTACGTAGTAGTAAGATATTGTTTCGCAATCCTGGGATTACATACTCACTTTAAAATAATGTATTTTTGAGCCCAAAACGTGTGAGCTCATAGCCCGACCGTAGTGCTGCTTGCTACACATTCCTCAGAACCAATTCTGTCTATTGATAAATATGTACTGATGTTTTAGAAAAACTTATTTTGGATTTGAACTCGGATCTCATGAATGATGAGCGAGTTCTCTTCAAACATGGCTATCAAAAGTCTTTGTTCCTGCAATAAATAAGAAACAAAAACATTGTTATCTTTGCGAAAGATCAGTCGATAACGAACAGAAATAATGAATCGGGCAAAAGCTGTCGCAAGTAAGCAACGCGATGACAAAATATTATCTTGTTATGATTTCATTTCTCCGACATACGTTCAACGATAATTTTATTTTTACCCCAAAAATAATAACCGGTAATCTTGGTGTTTTCGTCGTCCTCCTTCATCCCTTTCCTTCGTGTTGTGTTGGTTCAGATATTTTATTTCCCCGCGAAAAGGCTGCGGTATCGCGTTGGCGTCAACTGATGAAAATCTTGCAGGATTTAGATAGAATTGTCTTCAATTTTCCGCTCAAATAAAAATGTTAACGTTGCGTAATTGAATAGTATGAGATGAAATTGAGATGTTCTTATAAAAGTTTGACAGTTTCCAGGCCTAAAATGTAGTCAAAGTAGGATTTAAATTTAATATTTTGCGATTATTAAGACTAGTTGACAAAACTACAGTTTTAAACCAGGTAACTAGTTAGTTAGTTAGTAGGTAGTTTAAAAAACTCGCTCCGTTAGGTGGCCTAATAAAATAATAGCATTTCTTAAAACTGTTCTCTTCTCTCTCTATCTCTCTTAACACTTTAAGTAAGGAAACACCTGTAGCTTAGGTGTGAGCTGGTAGTGATGGGCCGATACTGTGATGAAGTACCCATTATCAGATTCAATATTTACACCGGCAAAATTATGACAAGCTCTATAAAATATTTTGATACCGGGATGTTTTCCTGATAATTTTCTGTGTAATACCGAGTATTATTCCCACTTTATATTGTTCGCTCTTTACCTCAATCCCACACAGCAACAGTAAATTTTCTTCGAAATTTAGCTGCCTCTAGCATGACAAAGAAACGAAAGAAACATTTATTCGAAGAAATTATCACATAATTGTGTTACAAATGCACAAAGCGCTACTACGACCCGTTAAGTCTCACTGGCAACACGCGATACCCGCGCGAAATGCCAACGGGTTCTTCCGACAACCGCACCTGTGAAAAAGTATAGGAACCACCATTAGTAGGTCATGTAAGTAAGTACCAACTCTTTATTGTAAATCAATAAAAATGGCGTTACGAAAAGATAATTATATGCAATTGGACTACTTGTTAATATCTCACAGTTTCCCTCACAGCATTGCATTATCCGTGCGAAGCCGGGGCGGGTCGCTAGTATAATATAATTCGAAAGTTTGTGAGGATGAATGAGAGGATGTATGGATGGATGATTGTTTGTTACTCTTTCACTCAAAAAATCTGAACATAATCATCATCAGAATAAAAAGGAATAAAACGTAGGCTACTTTTAATCACGGAAAGCGGACAAAGGCGCAGATAAAACCTATTACTATTTATATACATATGCCAAATAAATGATTTTAACGTACCTACCTAATATATAACAGCACCATCCCAACCAATTAAATTATTTAGTTAAATCCGTCATATTTATTTAACTACACGGAAGGCTAAATCAGAATCGCGGGAACATCATTGGAGGGCCGAACGTGCCGGCTACCAGATATCCCATCATTTTCTATGCACACATGAATATCTTATTAACCTCCTCGCCCTCGTGGGAAAGGGAAACAACAAGTTATGTGACACGGGTAGAGACGAACGTTTACTCGTTATTAAATAAACTGGGCTTTTAACGGACACGTTCAATTGTATTACGGAATGCCCATTCGCGGTATGAATTAACAAATATTTCTAGTGTGTTGCTATGGCGATGTAAAAATTTCGTTGCGCGGCTTATAAGGAAAACATCCATCAAAATTGAGGTTTTTTGTAGCTCCAAACTTTGAAAACTGTTATGACTTGTTCAAAAAGTATTTTTTAAATGTTTTTTTTTTACTTAATGGACATCCATTCTGCTTATAGAGTTTCTTAAGAACGGTTTATAATGTATTTTTATTTTTATTTTAGAACTGTCATCATTTACGAATCTGATTTCTTAACAGATTCTTATCCGAACATAATATTATGAAAGATCGGGTCGATATGGTATAGTTCTGAGTTCTAACACGGTAATCGTTTTCCAGTTTATTAGATAAACTGGTATAACCAGGAATGTTGTTAAGCTCGCCACCACGTTTGAAGTTTGCGTAACTTGTTCCACTAACTTACTTCATCTTTAATAGCGGTGTGGCTCTATGAAATTCCTCGTTATCCCAATCTACATTTTGATCACTTTGAATAAAGGTATGCTTAGGGTCGGTTAGACTACCGTAATGTAATGTAGGGCTTGTCTCAAGGTCATACCGTAAAAACCAATAGTATTTTTGCGATGTTATCTCGAAATAACCTTACTGTAAGACAAAGACGTGAGCGTATGATATGATGTGTACGTATGTATCAGTCTTATTGAAGTCATTCATTGTTTTTACAACCCGAACTTTATCGTATAAGTAGGTACATTCTACACTGAACAAAGGCAATGTAACTACCAAAGAGTTACAACGTAAATGAAATTACAACATTTGCGGCAACCATTAGAAAGTAAGATGTTTCGCCACGAGCCATTCAAAGCGATAATGAGTCGTAAGGCGACATCGTACTGTGCAGGTATCAAACTGGTAATACGCATAATAAGTGGGTACGTGGGAGAACCATTGTGCTGCGTATGTATTTTGGTGCATGATGAGAGTTGGATGACTGCAAGATGTTAAACGGTGACTTAAATTATCACTGAAATCCCATTACGTTAATTTTGTAGATGTAATGTAATCACAATAATCACAAATAGATATCTATATATATAAAATATATAAACTGACAGACTGATTGGGTCGAGAGATTTGAAATTTTGCACATAGATAGCTTATACAGTGTAGGCATCCACTAAGAAAGGATTTTGCAAAATTCAACCCCTAAGGCGCGGGACAAATACAAGAAGCGTCGGGCGGAGGTGCAGAGGCGCTGGCGCGGAGCTACTTCTTTGATATTTCATACAAAATGTATAGAAGAGGTTACCCATTAAGTTTCTGGAACACAATAGAATTGTCTATGTCTTCTAGCCCGTGCGCCATTGATGCTCGACTGAACAGTCTATCATTGACATAATATTATAGCTACCTTTATACCAAAAAATATTGTTACTAAAAGTCTAGAGATCCCGTGTTTGAACTACTCTTTGTGTTATTTATTATAGTTACACACGTGACCATTAAACGAACGAACCTATGAAAAGTCTTTCTAGTCTCGTACGGAGTGTCGACAGTATTATAGACACGACAAATTAATTAAGTTTGCAACCCCGCACTCATAAGTACAGGGGTGCAAATCGAATTATTTTGTATAACTTACCACAACTCTTGATTAAAAATAATAGTATTACAATTTGTAAATAAATTACGTATAATCGATAACGTGAATCAAAATGAACGGTTCTGTTCGGCTTTGGGTCAAGGCCCATTGCTTTTGTAGTGTTGCCCAATGCGCGTTCCCACTGTGCGAGTACCGATTATGATTACTAATCAATCATTGTTAGTAAACCTCCATTCTGTCGATGCAGATTCGTGTTATGGTCTGTGATGTATGAGCTCGCAGATTCATGAGAACTTTTCCATGTTATAACCATCAGTCAACATCTGTCGGCTACATGTAGATTAGGTAATATTTGTTTGTTGTTCGATCTTTTATATTTCCTTTATACGAAAGTTGTGTTGATCTACTTTTATACAATATTAGCGACCCGCCCGGCTTCGCACGGGTGCAACGCTAACACTAAAACCTTCCTCTTGATTCACTCTATCTATTAAAAAAAACCGCATCAAAATCCGTTGCGTAGTTTTAAAGATTTAAGCATACAAATGGTCATAGGGACATAGGGATATAGGGACAGAGAAAGCGACTTTGTTTTATACTATGTAGTGATGTAACTGAATATTAAGCGCAATGGCCAATGAGTTGGTTTAGTGTCGAATACTAGTTCAGCTATTTTTAATAGGTGTTAAATTTTTCAGGAAAATTAATTAGCATTACTGAATTTAGGACTACCTATGGAAACCGTACTAGTATTGCTTTTATTTAAGAAATTTGGTTAGAAAAAACTAAAGTACGAATGCATCATATTTTTTAAATATTATTATACTAATTGGGGTGTAAGAGGATTATGACGTCTTGTAGAAGCGAATATATGTAATTTGCTTTCGAGTTATATAAATATTAAGAAAATACGCACTTCGCAACAATGTATAAAGGCTATACACTTACATCAAGTGGAAACGCGTTCAGTTGCACGTGGCCTACAAATATGAGTATACAAATGTGACTCAGCCCACTCCTTTCCAACCGAAAGGCGAATGTGATTACCAACATTTGCATTCTGTCAATATCCGGGACGGGGGCGTGCCTACTCTCCCGTTACGTTGCGATTAGCATTACGCGGCTCTGGAGGGAATAGAGGGAACGGTTCCATGGGGTTTATAAGTTAGCTCATCTCAAGTTCCGGAGACGTCGAATCATAAAGTTTCCACATCGCATCTTCCGTATAAATATTTACTAGGAATAGGAGAATTGAGAAATCGTATTTTTAGTGCGGACGTAAACGTGAATGAAACTTGATGTGTGGTGTGGTCTGTAGCTATTTCAGGAGCGTTTTTGAAATGTGATATGCAGAAAACTTTTTAAAACGTTTACGTGTGACGAACAAATTAGCAGATGAATAGTTAAGAGTGACGTGTACCCCCATTCAGTTGACTTTCGCGAGGCGCAAGCGTTACCAGCCGTTTTTGCAATGACTCAATAAATTCTGTATTGTTATTACTGTAGCGATAAACCGAGAGTTATTGCCGAGGGTGAGAGAAGACACCCTGTCGATAAAAAGTATATTTGCAAAGTAATTTTTGCCTTAACTTAATGGGTTGTTTTACGCTAGGGGTTGGAACCACTCTGAATTAGATTTAAGTTAATGGCGTTGCTTAAAGGCCGAATATTAAGTATCTCTGCAGTACAATGGTAACAAGCTCATTTGCTTTGAAAAGGATTAATTTTAGTTCTATGGAATTCATGATTTCCGGCCTGAACAAAATTTTAAACCCTGTTCATATATAACTAAATAATAATCATAATGTACCCTTTGGGGTTTAGTATATTCGAAATTATAACAAGCAAATAATATACTAATATTATGTCCTAGTAAAGGAATGTACCATGACTTTATGAAAAATAAACATATATATTTCTCACTAGCTCGACGGTGCAATATAACTGTGAGGACCCAAAACCCACAAGGTCCAAAATGGGTTCTGAGGCACGAGTCCGGCGATAGGCTCACCTGTCACGTTTAGAAGAAAAAACACTAATGGAGATTGCGTACTTTCCTGAATGGAGTGTCTATGCTAACCCCCTCGGGGATAAGGCCTGAGGATATATTTATTTGCTGTATTCGTTCACATTTTCACATTTGAAACCTAAGTTTTAATCACTTGACATTTAAGCGGCATTGTTACGTGCTAGTTTAATATGAGTAGGTTGAACAGACAATTAATTACAATAGGTAAAGCGAGGCTCTCGTATAATCATTGTTATGATGTGACATTTCGTGACACGCCAAGTGTAATTTATGCGTGTTCACACTCTTGCTGATATTGTGTCATGCATTTATTATAGTTATGAATGATACATAGCGCTCCTGATCTTATGTGATGCTTGATGCGCACGTGTGATGCGAAAATAGAAAGTTTACGAGTTTTCTGTTCCGGGACATATCGATACCTCTGGGCTCAAAGGTCGTAAAGGACATTTGGTCGTAAAGGCACTTTTGACATATTCTTACTCAGTTTTTAATTCTCTATCGATCTGTATATTTCGTTTTGCGATATTCGCCAAAAAATGTTGTTTACTACCCACATTTTTTGGAGCGCTAAGCAACATTTTTAGAAAAATAACGACGTAAATAACAAAATGCCTTCAAAATATAATCAACATGGTAGTAAAGCAAATCATTGACAATAGGCTGTGGCTGTAAAATCATATTTTTTTACAGTTGTCCTTTACGACCTAAATACGATCGAAATAATATATGATTGTCCTTTTACTACCATGGATGTAAAAGTTATATTTTTATCAATTGTCCTAAACTACCTTTAAAATAATGAATTTACAATGCTATTCTATTATTCTATATATTATTATGCTATTCTAGTCTTTGACAACCGTGTTAAATGTGAAGTTAGTTTTATTATAACAATAATAATAAATTGTGGGACACAATTCTCACACGGTTATTTAGTCTTAAACTAGTAATTGTTATGCATTGAAAACTCTGAAATGAACCCCTTAAAATAAAAGTAAAATATATTTTTGTTCTAACAGCTGATAATACATGTTGTAAAACAGTTTCTTACCCACTAAAAAGTTTATTTATCTACAAACCCCTAAGGAAACCTAGCTAGTTCTATATAGCTAATTTTCGTGAATCTCCGCAGCAGCAGCGTTCAAGCCTATTTTGTAAAGTAACCAAAACTCCTAGCACACTCGTTCTTACCCGATTTGAAACTCATCATCCCGGTTTGGATGTCACATCATCTATTACATCCCTCAAGCAACCCGCAGCCTCAACGTCTACGGAGGCTTCATCAAAAAAGTTCAAATGCTAAATCTATACAAGGGCTATATAAAATCTATACATGTTCTAGTGCTAAAGTAAATAAATCTGAAAATTTGGACAATCAGGTAGATGCTACAACTGTATCTGACATATTATGAGGCAACAGACACACAACAATAAATATCGACCATGTGTTTATTCAATATTCTATGGAAGAAGACGCAAAGACATATGATGATATAGGTAGTACTGTTTGAAAAAACATCAAGGAAAAGAAAGGATACAGGAAAAGGAAAGGGACAGTTCAAAGGAAAGAAAAGTAAGCCTAGCAGTGAGATAGTGCAAGAAGTAAATGTAAATACTGTAAATGAGGTAGACTACCAATAGCTAAATACACAAATCTGTTTATCTAATAGCAGCAGCAGCAGCTGTGATAGCCTTACGGTTAAAGAGCCTGTTTCTCATGATGATAATCAGTGAAGCTTGGGTTCAAATCCTGGCATGTACCAATGAGTTTTTCAAAATTTACGTACATTTTCATCACTAGCTCGACGGTGGAGGAAAATATCTTGAGGAAACCCAGTCCCAGAATTAATTCTGAGGCATGTGTAACAAATCCAGTCCGGCGATGGGTTCACCACCTATCACGTCACGTGCAGGGGTCGAATATTCTCGTGAAAAGTGGGTATTTCCAGAAATGGAATGCCTACCCCCTCTGGGAAAAAAGGCATGAGATTATTTTTTAAATTTCTTTATCTCATAAAGATTTTAATTTAATTTTCATGTTTTATTTGTTTAAGTAAGTCTTTTGTAGTTCTTAATGACTTCATATAAAAAATTACATTAAATCACTACATAGTATAAAACAAAGTCGCTTTCTCTGTCCCTATATCCCTATGTCCCTTTGTATGCTTAAATCTTTAAAACTACGCAACGGATTTTGATGCGGTTTTTTTTAATGGATAGAGTGATTCAAGAGGAAGGTTTTAGTGTTAGCATTGCACCCGTGCGAAGCCGGGGCGATTCGCTAGTAAAATATAATCATTAATGACTTTGATACAAATTTACTCCTAATCCCCGATTAATTGCCTTAGTGAGATGTCCTTTACTACCTAAAAAATATTTATCATGTCCTTAATTCCCTAAGATACTTACATAAAGCAAAAAAATCATGGCTTAAAGGCACTTTTTTTGTAATTTTTTGGTCGTAAAGGAAAACTATTTCAGAAAGTACAGCATTTACATAGCTTATTTATTTATATTTAAAAAGAAGATACAATTTTAAGTATTTTCTTTCTAGGTTTCATTAAAATAGCTCCAGAAACAAAAAAACTACATTCAAATTTAAATATATTTTTTTGTTTTTTCCTCCTCCTGAAAACTTACGTTTTGTCCTTTACGACAATTGAGCCCAGAGGTATCGATATGGCACTTGGTGAAACAAGTTGCCGAAGTGGAATCGGAAGCAATTAAGAAAGTGGCGGCCTTAAAATTAGTATCTTTGATGATACATTATCATCCCGCAGCAAAAATGCGAAGTTGGACTATTATCGCATAACCTGACTGTAGGCTGCTGAATAAGAGATAGTGTAAACAATTGTGTCTTAAACGTACCTCCCGAAAGAGGACTTAAGAGGCCCAAGCTAATATCTATTTTGAAGTATTTGTCTATTTATTCCTATACATGGTTATTGTCAAAATAGGCCATAAGACACAAGGAGACGTAAACGTAAAACTCTACAAAATATATTATTACATTATTGAAACTTTGTCGAATAACCCTTAAATTCATACTACTTATCTAAAATATTTGACTGTGACTACAGATTACTAATATAATAACTCGAATGTGCTAGAGATAAAGCTTCTTGCATGACAGAGATCGGATTTACAATTAACAATATTTTATTAGTTTTGAGTAAAATTAAAACCCGGCTACGGAAAAATGTAGTATAATATGTCACCCGCTACATAATAACGAATCGATTAACAGGTCATACATCAAGATTGCTTGAGTAATTTAGGACGGTATAACATACGTCAATACTGACTATATAGACTGCTAAAACATTATTATGCCTTTTGGCTTTGCCGTAGTCGGGTAAAAAGAAAATGTGAAATGTTTATCGCACTGTGACTAAGAGTGGTAGTTGTTTTAAATTATTAACCAGTATCTCGCAGTATGTTTAAATCGAGTTTTGTGTTATTTTTATATTGCATCATCTCATTAGGTCATAACTTTGTCATGAGCAAACAATTCATATAACGATTAACGTTTCTATGTGACATCATGATATTACGAGTTATTGTCTTAGTTTTAACTGTCCGGAGTGTCCGGGTATGATGGAATAAAACCTGCATCTTTCGTCTTGCTTTTGCTGAAGTACTCAAGTTTTATAGAAAAAGTTCTGCGTTAAAGCTTTATTTGATTATTTATTGTTACGTCCTTAAAGTCCCCAGACGCATTAATTTTCTCTTTTAATGGAGCTGCCCGTTGCTATCTCGCTTGTACTAATGTATTCGCTGTTAAAAGTCTTCTAGCTCATAAAACTGTAACGCTATTTCTTTCGTAGTGCCCCTTATTATGGAGAGAACTTTCTAGAGTCAGCATTTATTTACCAAAACCTTTAAGCCCAGCTTTTATGGCCAATATCGTACGGGGTTTCGCATAAAACTAAACATTTTCTGGCAAGCGTACAGAGCACTGCTTTATTCATATACGAAAAAGTATTCGCTCGGTTTGTGCAAACGTTTGGCAGCGATTTTATGCCTAGCTTTAACACATTGGTGACATTTACACTTACTACCTTACGAAGCGACACGGTCGAGAGTCCTCGCGGGGATTTTATGGCATGGTGGTGCCTCCGACGGCTTTATGGCCGGTAGGCTCGAATAAGGGCTCTTGAAATGTTACAGCAAAATTTCCATTCCAAACACCCAGGCACTTCTTTCATAACCAGATTGTTTTCCTTATGAGAATATGAAATGCGATACGGTCCCTCAGAACTACTCAACAAAAACAAGATGAAGGATTCTTCGTACCTATTCCTCGTATCATCAAATCTTTCGACACGAGCTGATACGAGCCGACGTTATTTGAATAATTTATTTAGTTATTATCGCAGCTCTTTGTTCCTCTATTCTTTTATTACGAGGAGAAAAAGAAGTTAGTATTTCAATAGCGCTTTTGGTACAGTCGGAGACTATTGGGCTTCCATCTCTCGACAAAATGTTTGTTAGCAAAAGACGTCACTATCCCCACAATAGTCTTATCTCTGGAAAGAAACTCATACAAAGCCTACTGAGTACCTAATAATTTCATAACTTGGCCGGGCATTGCGATGGAACATATATTTTATTTATGCCCGCGCCCGAGAGACAGAAGTTTGTGAGTGCGTTACTGTATCATCTTGGAAGTTTGCTACGGAACACTCAGTCCGTAGGGATAATTCCCTGTAATGGTGGGATTACTCTTCGTCGGGGGACACTGCAGGCTCCTAATGACAAATGAGACGTCCGAAATTCCAGATGCGTAACTTGTTCCGACAAAAAACAACAAACAAACTTGTTCAGCCCCGTCAAAAGAGATGGAGAACTTGGTAAATTGTGTAATTCTTTTTCAACTTTGTGAGTATAGACTTGTTTAAAATTTTACCTGCTATTTTTTTTTAAATACTCAAAAAAAATGGAGTAAAGAAAATCCTGTCAATATGCCCTGTAATGTAACTCGGTGTTCTTTATCGCAACAAATAAAATAGCAGAATGTGATTTCTACTAATTCCGGCTTTCCCTTCTCCCCTTCAGCCCATATTCCCGGCTCTGGCCTTATCTCTACAATTCGGGAGATCCCCCGCGAGTACCCGAGCTTCACTTCAAATAAAATTGATTCCACAGCGAGATTCGTGTAAATTGAAGTGCATTGAATTAATTCTGTCACCGATTGAAAAGTTGAGTCTCGGAATTCGAAGTGCGAGTATCGGGCGCAATAAAAAGCTTAGTTTTAATGTATTTATCTACATACTTGTTTTTGTATTATAATTTCTTCCATTGTCATCATACTTCATTGAGACAAGAGGACGCAACTTAATTACTGTAGAACAACATCCTGTTCATCCCATTTCTCTGACTGCCAGCAAATTAGCGGAGTTCATAACAAAACTTACTGGCAAGTACTTCCGAGTGCAAACTTGTAGGAAACTTAAATTGGCCGCATAGCCGTTGTTTACAGCCAACTAGTGGCATCCGATGGTCCGGGAAATTATTAAGGCGGAGGAGGCTGGGCGGCGCCCTCCACGCGTCGCCATGGCAACGCGAGTCGTGAATTAGTTAAACGAATGATGAACTCGCGTACTAGCTCGATGGCATCGGAGCCTTTGTCTATTCAGTTTGTAATTATAGGTTTCACACAATTTTTTATTTTAATATAAATTAAATTTAAGCAAATTCCCTAAGAATGGCTGCATCGATTTTGCACCGAATATTGAGAATAAGGGTTTTAGGGAAATAATTTTGTTTAATAGTTGCCCATAAATAGATTGAAAAACTGTTTATCAATTAGTGTTTATAGTTTATTTATCAAATAAAAGTGAAATGAATTCATTGTAAGAATGTTACGCAAAGGTACAGCTACATATCCCACATTTATAATATTAAAATAAATAACTCTAGGTCCCAATTGCCATAATTTTATACACATATATTTTAGCGGTTCTGGCACCGGCTAAAATTGCCCACGATACAGCATCTCTTTGTGTCGTGCACAGTCGAGTGGAATGGATACGCCGCGTGCACCGCAGCGCCCGCCCGGCGACAACCTTTTGGCTAGACAAACTAGAATCCAGATTTATCCCCAAATCTGTCTGTTGGTCGTGTAAATAGAGGCTCGGTACCATCGGTCTGAGAGATAGCATTTGGAAAAGTGTTACTAACTACATAATATTATGAATGCGAAAGTGAGTTTGTATGTTTGTTACCATTTCACGGCTAAACCGGTTTACCGATCTGGATGAAATTTGTTAGGGTGATCGTTTATACCTTGAGGATAGACAGGCTACTTTTCATCCCGGAGAAACACAAGTTGAGGACAGAGTCGCGGGAAGCAGCTAGTATTAGTAAAATTCACTAGTATACGTTCACAAACATTGTTTTTGCTTAGTACTCATTGTTCAGTCTCAGCCTAATTTAGGACTATATAGCTGTGAGAGATTTGTGTCCCAAAATAAAAACTTAAACTTTTTCACGACATACCTACTCGTACTTACGACCTGTAAGCGCACAGCGTAATACATTAATAACATATAATTTAATTAAAAAACAAAATAAACTGCGCGGGTTTCGGTAAATTATGCGGTCAGAAAAATTTATAAAGGTCGTCACAGGTTTCGTCACAATTACAAACTTTGTCATAAGAAAATAATTAAACGCTTCCACGCCCTCTCAACTCCGTTTAATTAAATCCCCATCATTATGAATGAAGCTATAATGGATTAACAAGTTTAGGCAGCCTGCCTAATTTAACGAGTTGCCTTGCTCGTCTGCCTTTTCATTTCATCCAGTCATCTTGAACGTCGGCGTAGTTTGTTTTAGCTGTACCATTATTTAAGTTTTCCAGGATTAATAGTGCAACTTTCTTGCTGTACGCTGCTGGTTGTCGCGCGAGGAGGTCTTTGACCGACGCGTTCGGGTTACCATAGCAACGGATACATGAAAGCACGGAAATTCTTTTGCGGGGAGAATGAAAAGTGTACTATGAATAGCTCCTATAAACCCTTCTTGTTGCTTTATTAAAATCGGCCTTCTATGAAAAACTGTATGTTGCCAGATCTATATAACATTTAAGGTTAGTTCAGCGTGTGCCAATTCCTTATTTTTGTTGCACATAGTATGAGGTCAGCGGTATTTACGGTAACAATACACGGAATATAATTATGTATCTTGTCATTTCCAAAGTTCTGGTATTCGTATTTGTCGAGTCGTGGCTGTATTACCTCATGTTTATTGTTATAGCTTCCGAATAGATGTGGCGAATTTCGTTAGGGCTGTCGGAATGTCAAAACTTTATAAAAAAGGGTCCGTATACGTGTCAGCCTTTATTTATTATGTAAATGCAAGATTGTGTTACGGAAAAGAACAGCGTGTAGTATGGAAACGTACATATGGTTTTGGGCGTCTTTACTTAGAAAAGATGGGTCCTCCATTTTACTTTTGCGTCCCTTTTTTGGTCAACTATCTTTTACGGTCACTGAGTTGATATGTAGGGTAACCGCTTAAAAAGATCTTCCGGAGGCAGGTGTATTCATTCAAGCATACTTTAATACGTTTTATTACCTTTTTCGAAACAGAAAATACTCTTTGTTGTTCATAACAGCCGTTTTATCTTCGAATATAGTCAGATTCAATTCTCTAAAACCTTATGAAAGCGTAATCTTTCCGCAATATTGAATAATTTTGTTTGTTCCTCGTTGGTCCCAATCTTTCGTCCCACATTCCAAAAAATTCTTGTTTCGTCTCACATTGATGTTGGATTTATGTCGCTTATATACTTTGACGTAGATAAGTCTATGTTTTTTCTAACTCCGATCTTGGTTGATCAGTTCCGATCGAATCAGTATATTTAAAGAAGTTGAAGTATATAATTATTTTCTGAAGAGAGTTGACCCTGGATGAGATGTGTAATCGACGTATATGTAACTGTACGTAACGTTAGCTGATGGAGCGTGAATGGGTCGCACCGGATCCCTGCTCCGCTACACCCATTGTCGTCTTCCGCGTTGCACTGATGTACTCTGCACATGTGGAGTGTTTCCGTGCATCAGGGTAGCTACGATGGTATTGTTTAGAGCAAAGGAGCGTATATAGTACAATAATGAAATATGTATTGTATTGTCTTCAGTGGCGTAGCTAGGGGGGCAAGGGCCCTGGTGCATAGGGAGAGAATCGGGCCCTCCTCCCCTCTTTCCGCGTAGTTTGAACTTAATGATATAAAAATTTTCCCTCCAAAATTTGGCTCTTTGGGAATTTTCTATATTTTAAATTTCTAGGTATATTGACCGGACTAATTGATAAAATAGATTACCTTATGTCGGTATTTAAAAATCTAATTCATTTTCTTACAGTATACATAATTTAATTTTGTATAATAAGTCCATGTGTGCGTTACTCGATGCAGTTGTAAGCGATCTATTTTGGCGGACAAAAAAATACGGGGACAAAAGTGTTTCGTCTGCGCAGGCTATAATTGATGTGAAATGTAATGAACGAATGAAACATTGACCGGTATAATCCGACCAGTTCCAAGAAAACAGATTTTTCATTACAGTGCATTCTTTAGTGAGTATTTTTAAATTTAGCGTTTTATTTGACAATTTTATACCGAATTTTATTGATTTTAGCCAAAAAAAATCACTAAAATAAAACAAAATTGTACTTATTGGTGAAAAGAAACATTAGGTGTTCGATTGCTGTAGTTTTTGCAGAACAATACACCGCATTTAGTCATTTTAACAAGCTGTTGTTATTACGGACGCTCAAATCATACTGAGTACACTGACGTTACAATTTCATCTGCCAAGGTAAAAAGTTCCTGGTTCGTGAAAAAGTACTGTAGGCGAGAACGACGACGTTTCGTGTCCCGTGTGTTAATAGGTCTATGGTCCCGCCGTGCTATCATAGATTATACGGTTAGCGTTGTTCTGCAAGTTGCAGCACAACGCTAACCGTATACCTACTACTGCTGCTGCTACGGGCGTAATCATCCAAACTACTATACCTATAACTGAAATAACGATAACAAACAAACAGCACATGCTTATCGAGGAGGCTTGGCGCATGTGTTGAAAATGTTAAATAAGGAGTTTTATCATTGGTGATGTTGATTTAAATAAAAAAAATAGATTTAGAAAAAAAAAATCTTGTGAGCCCGAGCCTGCTCACAAGAAAAATTTTTTTTAATTTTTTTTTCAAAGCTGAGGCTAGAGGGCCCCCTGAGCTCGAGGGCCCCGGTGCACTGCACCACCTTGCCCTATGATAGCTACGCCACTGATTGTCTTAATTATTCCAGAATCTCAAATAACGTAGGCATTATGGTTGGCTAGGGTCGAGATTTCTAGCAATCAAATTCTGTTCGTGGCGCTAGACGCCGTATGCTCCGATCCTCGAATGGTGGTGGGATAAAAATTCCAACACCTTTTGCAGTATGATGAATATATTGCGGTGATCCCAAATAATGGGAAAAGTATAAAATTCGAAATCGAATAAATAAGAACCAATATTTTGAATATTATTTAAATCCCTTAATTACTAATATCTTTGTTCAAATATTATGTATGTCGAAGGTTATCCAGACAAATCAAAGTAAAGCTTATAAAAATATCGTTAGATCATAAAACGGTTCGGCTAAAAAACATTGCAGATAGACTTCCGCTCTACTGAGGATGCATCTGGAACAAAAATATGAGCGATCGATTCATTCACGGACAGATTTAGATATGAGTAGCGCTGCCAGTGCCGCTGAATGTAACGTTGTGGATCGGGTAAAGTTTCTGATTTTCTGGATTTATTGGACGAAGTTAAAGAGTTGAGGTAAATAGAGTTTTAAATAATTTCTAAGGCATTGAAAACGTGCCTGAAATCTATAAATATCATAGAATGGTAATTTTTATTGGGATTTCCTAACTAAGAGAAGTGATAGCCCGAACGGTTAAAGAGCCAGCCGAAAATCAGTGAGGCTCGGGTTCGAATCCTGGCATGTACCAATGAGTTTTTCAAAATATTACGTATTTATCACTAGCTCAACGGTGGAGGAAAAAAAATCGTGAGGAAACCCGCAGGTCTCAGAATTAATTCTGAGACATGTGTAAACAGACCCGGTCCGGCGATGGGCTCACCACCTATCACGATTAGGGGTCCAATATATATCGTGAAATGTGGGTATATCCAGTAATGGAATACCTCTCCCTACCCCCTCGGGGATAAAAAAGGCGTGAGATTATATTTATTTTATATTATATATTTATTTCCTAACTATACACTGTGCCTAAAATAATGTTTTTTTTTTATAAAATCATACAATTGTAACTGGCAAATGTTTGTACTTATTTAGATTATTTAAGAAAAGTTAATATGTCTCTGTATGTTTGTACGCGCATCACGCAAAACTTCTGAACCAAATAGGATGCAGTTTTCACATAGCTGTATTGTTGCCGTTTAACTTAAAAACTGGTACAAGTTTCATCTTGATAGGCCGCCTAGAAGTCTAGTTATCTATGCATATAGAGTGGTTTTTAAAGTAGGTCAGTCGAGGACGAATTCGCGGGCAAAAGCTAGTTGATACATATAGCTAAAAATTTCTCCCGTTCATTGCCCCGAGATCTCTTAAAATCACAGTTCCAATAAAATCATTGATGAACTTTATATTAACAACAAAACGACGAAGGGTCGAAAATTTAATTTTACCTCTCAGTCAATAAAAGTAAAAACTCAAATGCTTTATAAATATTGGGGCGAGGGAAAGAGATGAATTGTAAAAGTTGATGGTAAATTAGATTTTGCCTTCGGGTATTTCAACTCTTGAGTTTTGTAATAAGTATTGCTGTTTGCTTTCGTGTTTAGCCTTCAAGATTTCTGCTGCTCGCCGAACTAACGAGTTACGAATTTACAAACAAAACAGAACAGTGTATTTTACTTACACCTGTTAAATTCAAGCTGTAATTAAATTGTAGACTGTAGTTTATGTATACTGAAACGTACGATGTATTCAGTAAGCAGAAGTTCACGTAGACACGTACACATACCTACTGACAGGTGAATCTAGTTTGGACTTACGAGACCCGCTCTAAACTGATTACGAGCACAAATAGACGGTTTGAGACCCTATGCACGCCAGTCGAGACTGTTTAAACTGACTATATTATATCCCCTAACTTTATAAACCCAAAATGTTGTGAAGATAGATGGATGGATGTTTGTTACTTATTTACGCAAAACTACTAAATGGATTTTGATGAAACTACAGTATTATAGTTTATGCATCAGAATAACAGATACACTACATTTTTTCCCAGAACGCGGTTAAAGTAGTGGGCAGAAGTTAGTATGAAATATAAATACTAATAAAATTTAACATGTAATTTCCTTAAACTATGCAGGCATCCGCTAAAAAAATTATTTCGGAAATTTTCGCAGAAACTCAGTAGTTTTAATACTAAAGCCATTTGTTTCCATATAGCATTATAATAAAATTATTTTAATATAGTTGTTAGTAAAGTTATTCTTTGGAAATATGGACCCTACTTTGGGTGAATAATTCCTTAAGTTTCTGTTCTCGGGGTCATGCTTGTTTTGATTTGTTGTTACTTGGTCGATAAACCTTTAGTTAAAAATTTTGTTTTCAAACAGTTTTGACTGTTAAATACGTATCTTTTATGATACAAACTCCAAACCGAGTGTCGGAAGTACACATCGCGGTAACTAATTAGGATTGTTTATTGTAATTAGAGAATTTCACAAAGACGTTACATTTCCAAGGATGCCTAAGTAAACATTTAATTTGACCTCATTTACGTGTGTGTAGCACCTTCGTAAACAACCTCCGTAAACATTAAACAGAAGGCACCCATCTTGTTACGACTCGCTCCTCCAAACGACAATGGTCGGACGGAGATGATTTTCCCTGACTGCAATCTTACATAGATTTAGCATAGGATCAATCCGTGATACGGGATACCCCACTGCTGAGATACGGGTCTCTCCTCACATACGAGGAAGTATCGGCTTTGATCTCCACGCCAACACACCGCGTTTTGGAAAATGGTGCTAGACTAGTGGCCACCTAACTTTTACAAATTTTCAAGGGTATCTGACGACTTCCATTGTGTTTCCTTCCACAACGAAAACCTGGACCAACGGTTTAACGTGTCTTAGAAACACAGAAGAGCTCGAGACAATGCAAGGCTAGGCCGTCGCCCATTCATTGGCTGACCGCGCCAAACATTGATAAGAAATGATAATAATAATTTCCCGATAGGCTAAAGGGTAATTAATAACTAATCTATAATTTATCGGTAAAACAACACGGTCCAAAAAAATTACTATATCGAACTACGTTTATCTATTTTCAGGGAACAAAACTATGGATAATAATGGAATATCTTGGCGGTGGCTCCGCACTGGACCTGATGAAGGCTGGGAGCTTCGAGGAGATGCACATAGCGGTTATTCTCCGGGAGGTGCTCCGGGGCCTGGACTACTTGCACTCGGAGCGGAAGCTACACAGGGACATCAAGGCTGCCAACGTGCTGCTGAGCGAGATGGGAGACGTCAAGCTGGCGGATTTTGGTGAGTGCGAAATACATCAATGGATTTTGTTAGGAAACTTTACGGGCTATTCTTTGGATTGGTTGGGCTTGAAGGTTTCTGTAGGCACCAGTATAGAACATACCTTGGACGTCCAAGGTATAAAACAGGTTTTCTTAGGGCCTGAGCAGACACGATGCTCGATGACCGGCGCTTTTGCGACTGTATTGATATTGCATCCCGTTTGGGAAAATACGCTGAATCCGCGCGAATATAAAACGCGTCCATTGGTACACGGTGTACCAATGGACGCGTATGGTAATAGAGATGCGTATGGTGTACCGTACACCATACGCATCTCTATGATATATGAGGAACCGTAGATTAAGTTAGATATTCATCATCATTATAAGGTTATCTGTCATGCACAGTCGTAATTATTATGCTGCCCGAGGACATCTGGTAGCATGGTTGATTTGACTAATGACGATTTAATAAAATTGAGTTTGACTATAGGTATAAGATGATTACATGTTACATCTTATTTGCAAAACATCTATGAACCCTAAATGTAGGCAACTTAGCACATCATAGTGGCTTCAAAACTGACATGGCGCATAAAAACACTGATAAAGTTGATAATGAAATCAAAGTTTTAAAATTTCATTAAAGTTTCTGTTCTCGTATACTATTGTAATATTAGAAATGCGAAAATATTTTTGTTAGTTTGTTCTTCTCTCACGAAGCAACTGAACGACTGATCGCAGATTTTTTTATAGAGATAATTGGGCGGAAGAGGCAGAGGATAGGAATAAGGAGCGAGGGAGGAGAAGACTTTGTTCAAAAAATTTTAAAAACAGTTGAATGGTGTTGAACTGTTATGGATATAGGCTACTCTTTATTTAAGTCTCAGTCAAGATCTATAACAAAATTCGATCCAGATCAGCAAAGATGAATCGGTTGAAAGCAGTTCGCTTATTTTATTACATGTTATTACGGGTCCAAATTGCATCCAACAAAACCCACACTTTTCTCAGAACGCGAACCTCGCCTTGGGGTTTCATGGGCTTTTGTCCTACAGTCCTTGAAGCCTCTCGAGAACTCCATTGAAGATGGATTGGGGTCGAGTATGTCTTTTGTTACGCTGACGGTTCACACACCGGCGGTATGTACCGCCTCGGTTGTTTGCTTTAGCGTCTACCTGGGCAATGTTAAGATCAATCAATTGCCTTATTCACACGTTGCCTTTAATTTGATTAGGTACCTAATGCGACATTTTTGCCGAGTCGGTAAATCCGTGTTTTGTAAAAACATGATATCGTTATTTTTAGACAGGTGAGGCGTGAAGATGGACGGTTGGGAGGCGTTTTTTATGTAAAGCCGACAATAACTTAATTGTGTTCATGCATATATTGGTCCCGGTCAGGAATCGAACTCGCGGAGTCTGATTTAGGTGGCAGGGTTACTGTCAACTGAGTCAACAGGCCTGTATATAAATGAAGATATTATCATACCGGCATGCGGCACTGATACCAACCGGAAAATAAGCGTTTTCCTTTGCGCAAAATTGCCTCCGTTTCGCGTCGCAGCGCTACTCCCTCTTTGCGTGTTACTCTGACTGAGGCTGAAAGCTAAGGCTATTTAGGGCATTTAGGCATTTAGCATAGTAGTTAAAAAGGTATCGTGACTCCCATATACGGGTCATTAAATTAGATAGGAGAAAAAAAATTATATGTATCGTGGGATAATAGTAATTATATCTATCAAAGTACATAAACAACACAGATATTTTGCATATTATCTGATATTTTACAACATAAATGTGTATGATTTGGCTGTAAGTCAAATGATGTAAACCGGTTTGACTATGACCGTTTCTAATTGTTAATTATGGAGTGTAACGTATGGGCAAATGCTGCTTTTGCGGGTCCAGAACAAGCACGTAGATTGAAGAGACTGAGCACGAAATCATTTTTAAAATTAATTATTACTGTTTCAAACGCGTAGTTCCCGATCCCGTGGGAATACGGGCATAAAATACAGCCTATGTGTTATTCTGATGTATAAGCTATATAAGTGTTAAGTGTCATCAAAATCCGTTCAGTAGTTTTTGCGTGAAAGAGCAACAAACATCCATACATCCATACTCATAAACTTTTGCGTTTATAATATTAGTAGAATAGGATAGTGTCTTTACAGCTCCCGGCTCAAGATCGCGAAATCATTACAAGTGATGCCTAATACTGAAAATATTTTTTTTTAACCAATAAACTGACTCGTGTACTTATAAACTAGTCGATCGATGGACCTATAAGTGGCAACAACAACACCTATACGGGTTTCCAACCAGCAGATTAGCAAACCAATATTGCAAACTAGATTTTCTAGTGTAGCATCAGGACTATAAACTTTCAAAGTTTCATTATAGTCCATTCAATAGTGCTGACGTGATTGAGTATCAATCATCCAAACTTCGACATTCCTGTTATAAGTTTTTGCCTGTGGTTTTGCAGCAACCTTAGTAAGATAAAGATTTTTCCCGAGGGAGTTATGCCCGTTTTCACCATTGAGCCCTTAAAAGGGACCCCTTAGCAATATTTAAGGAATAACTAAATAGGAATTCATTTTCACCAACGTTTAAGTGTCACCTCCATCCTGTGATAGTTTAAGTAAGTATTCGTTTTAGAGGAACCCTTAATCTAAGAAACACTTACTTAGAATAGCTTTAGGGGCTTCTTGGTGAAAATGGGCATTAGATGTTTTTCCCTGTCTAAAAGTAGTCTACTACATCACTTCATAAAATAATAGAGCTCCGTTTCGACGTGAACAATAGATAAACAATCATACTTTCGCATTTAAAATATTAGTTGGGATTAGGATACTGGGAAATGGGAGAATATAAACAATATGATACCATGCAATAACATGTTATGATAACCGTTGTGTATTTGACGTTTTCTGTGTCATGTAGTCAACATGTAACTCTATCGTAGAAGGAGTGGCTTTCTATTGCGCTACAAAACACAATGATGAATGTATACATTGTCATAAGCAGTAGAAAAGTCTTCGATAGTTGCTAGGATACCATTAAAGTAGTACGACCAAGTAAAATTGACACAGGACCCCGAAGTATTGTCACAGACACGGTTTTTAATAATAAAGCGTCTGTAAAAGAGGTCTAGAAAAATTTTGTTTGCTCTTTGTCTAGTAGGCCAGAACACAAAAATAATTATGTATTAAAGAGGTAAAATTGTGTGTTTCTTTATTATGGGTTACCGCTACAACTATTAAACCGATATAAAAAATATTTCTCTAATAGAACGCTTCATTATTCGTTGAAGCGAAGCAAGTGCAGGTCGCTAGTCGTATATATATGTCCATAAGAGATACGAGTATGTATTATTCACTACTAAATTAAACAACGAGAGTTGAGCTGTTGTTGTAACATTACGTCTACACAAAGGCGTCAAGGCGACCGTTCACCATCTCGGCACTGATCAAAGACTTGTAAATGCGAGTTAACCCCCAGATATTGCCTCGGGGCACTTTGGCATACATCCAATGTGAGAACCGTTCGTTGTGTACCCGCGGGCGGACAAGTAACGATGTAGTGCATTTGGAACAACTATCAAAAGTACCCTACTAAAATACTATGTAAAACCGGCTGGTTACCCGACTGCACCTGAAAAAGGTTGTTGTTTTTCGGGTGTGTGTTTCATTTTTGTAAACGTTTAGTTAGACGGATGTTGAAGTATGAGGTGTCGTTCATCTGTATCTCCGAGTTATATAGGCTATATTTTAATTGTAATGCACCTAAAGTTGCGTACGTACACGTTACCCCCACGTTTTTAGTGTCCAGTTAGGGTTTTCGGGTTTTAAAGATAATATTATTAGTTATATTTCTAAACAACACTACAATGTTATTTGAGTTAGGTACGGTTGCAACTGCTGATTGCAATTGACAGCTAAAAATTTTGTTATTAATTTACTGCGCAAGTAGACTGGAAACAAAAATTGTGGCTCAAGCCAAAAGTTACATTGGAACTTTTATTAAGAGATTTTTATGTATGCTTGTTTGTAATGAATAGGCTTCGAAACTTATGGACCGAATTTTGGAAATTCTTTCACAAAAGCTTAGTTTACTTGTATGGGCTATAATTTTTCGACGAGAAACGGATTGCGGGTGAAATCTCGGGGAACAGCTATACCGAATAAACTTTGAAATTAAAAACCTTTCACCCATTTCCAGGCGTTGCGGGCCAACTAACGAACACGACGAGTAAAAGGAACACTTTCGTCGGCACGCCGTTTTGGATGGCGCCCGAGGTCATAAAGCAGTCCTGCTACGACAGCAAGGCAGATATCTGGTCGCTCGGCATTACTGCTATAGAGCTCGCCAAAGGGGAGCCTCCCAATTCGGAACTACATCCGATGAGGGTGCTCTTCCTCATACCCAAGAATAACCCTCCACAACTCACCGGTAGCTACTCGAAGCCGTTCAAGGAGTTCGTCGAGGCGTGCCTCAACAAGGACCCGGAAAATGTAAGTGACTCATACTCTAGCATTTTAACAAGCCAGAATAACCATTTTTGGCGTTTCTCGCGTGTGCTGTCTAGCTCTTAATATGGGCTTTCTAAAGGCAATGTTGTAAAATGTTAATAGTTGTTCTTAATAGAAGGGTATTAAGATTTGGAAAGTAGCGGTGTTCCCTCGGGCGCAAGATAACAATTCATAAGCTATTATCGCGCAGAAATGTTACCTACTTAATAATTTTTAAATACTGTAATTAAACTTTAGAGGATTACATACATATGCTCACTCCTTTATCCCTACGAGCTTGGTAGAGGTCTTAAATTCCAAATATCCACTCTTCATCAGTTTATTCTTTGTATTTATTTATATTTTTTAGAGGAATACCTTTGTAATTTCAGGTGAAAGTAGCTTCAAATAACGTTAAACATTTGTGAACATTCTATAATAATTCATTCCATATCCAGTCCATTTTATGTGAATAGACGAGACAAGTTTAAAGTTGATAGTCACGAATGGCATTGTAGTTGGCAGAATGAAAGGTTTGTGTCGATTATGCAGATATTCGTTCGATCGGTTCGAGTGTAATAGCGTCATAATTTTGTTTATGGGCGCTTTCAACGAGTATTACTTAAGTATTGACATAGTTTTTAAGTTCCGGAAAGTCGCATAGCTTGGTAGAATGTTTATAAGTACGATTTTTTATAAACTGTCAAATTCTAAGCTATTCAAGATGTAAGCCATTAGCTCAACGGTGAAGGAAAACATCGTTAGGAAACCCGTAGGTTCCAGAATTGATTCTGAGACATATTATTATGTAAAAGCCCCCGGTCCCGTGGGCTGGTGAGCCCACCTGTCAAGTTGAGGTTCAAAAATATAAGGTACAAGTTAGGTGATAGGATATCCAGAAATGTAATATTCTGTGCCTTTCAGGTATAAAGTCATGAGGATTTTTTATATTAATTATGTTTGGTGAATGTTATTGATTCGATGATATATTGTTTTCAGAGACCAACTGCGAAGGAGCTACTAAAGTTTCAATTCATCAGAAAGGCAAAGAAGAATTCGTATCTAATGGACCTTATAGATAGGTATAAGAAATGGAAGGCGCAGCGGAGCGAGGAAAGTGAGACCGAGTCGGAGAATTCTGATTCGTGAGTATCAGTGAATTGTATTTTTTTTAAACTAACAGGTTATTAGAGGATGTCGAAGAAATCCTGTACATTTTTAGCTTTAGAGTTTCGACTACAAAGACAGTAGTATTGTATATTGTAGGGATGGGTTGCTACTTTTAAATATTTTTTATATGATGAAATGATTACTTATTTTTTCTTCGAATATTTCACCTGTGACATGACACTTGCTGAAAATGGCTGCATAGTATCCTCAAAGTGGATATGTTTGATTAACTTCTGCTTAAAACAGAACTTACTAATTAATTTAAGACAACTGCTAAATGCAATATTGAGTCTATTCTATTTTATGTTATTTCTGTATTTTTGTTTATATGGACTTGTGACTGAAACAAAAAATCTAGACACGCGGTAGCGTGTCAAGCCGAGTTCAAGCAGGAGAACGGCGAGCAGCACCGTGTGTAATTTTACACGAACCATTTGGAGCCACTTTTGACAACCTCATAACTGAAAAACTATTTCACATAAACGTGTCAAATTGAGCTCATATTATTGAGACTTGCAAGATACATACGTGCTCTATATTTCATAAACATATCTCAAACGGTTATTTAGATATTAACGTCCAAAAATCTAAATTTTTATCACTGACTGACCTATAGACCAAAACTCTAACCCAGTTCCAGGTGACCTAGAAAGTTCAAATTTGGCATGCAGATAGGTAATTAGGTGAATACAAAGGAATAAATCAGAAACTGGTAAATTTGTATAATTTTATTATCAAAATCAAAAAGTAATGATATCCCATCAAAAACATAAATGTGAAATGAGAGCCAAGTTCAATATTATGCCTTGGTTGTTGACTTCAACGACAAAAGAAGTGAGATCTAAATGGGTGCCAAGTTCAACGGTCAGTCCTGAAATTTATTTATAACAACATAAAATACCATTTCTTCTTATAACTTAGGATAATGTATTGTAGCCTAAGGTCTGACTTGGCTAGTTTTCATATACGAATTATTGCTTATTGCTGGTAGAAACTAGCCATTGAACATAATACTTATTATAGCCTTCGCAGGTTTTAAACCTGTTACTTGTCGTGTCTTATTTTATTATTCCGAAAATTTGGCTTGCTGGTAGAAACTAACCATCGAATATAATAATTCGTATGTGAAAACTAGCCAAGTCAGACCTTAGGCTACAGTATATTATCCTAAGTTATAAGAAGAAATGATATTTTATGTTGTTATAAATAAATTTCAGGACTGACCGTTGAACTTGGCACCCATTTAGATCTCACTTCTTTTGTCGTTGAAGTCAACAACCAAGGCATAATATTGAACTTGGCTCTCATTTCACATTTATGTTTTTGATGGGATATTATTTTCATATCTCCGGGTGGAAAGCGGCAAATTTCGGCCCACTGCGGTAACGAAGTTGCCGCTTTCCGCCTCCGGTCGATAAGAAAAAAGTATACATACCTCGGGAAGTAAAAAAGAAAGCCTCAGATCACATGTTTGTAGACAATTACGTGTGATCTGAGACATTTCTTATTTTACTTCCCCAGGTGTGTAATCACTACATAGCATAAAACAAAGTCGCTTTCTCTGTCCCTATATCCCTATGTATGCTTACATCATTAAAACTACACAACGGATTTTGATGCGGTTTTTTTAAATAGATAGAGTGATTCAAGAGGAAGGTTTTAGCGTTAGCATTGCACCCGTGCGAAGCCGGGGCGGGTCGCTAGTATACTATATACACTGATGTGAAACTCGGCTGGTATTGTAGGGAGGAAGGCAGCCGTGGGGACGGCGAGGCGGACGAGCCGTGGATCATGACGGTCCGCGGAGGCGCGGCGGCGCGGGCGCTTCAGTCCGCCGCCGCGGCCACAGACAACAAGCGCAGCAACCGTGCCGACCGGACCGAACGGTCCGACCGCTCCGACGACCCCGGTAACTACATACAACTACATATTACATTATCTCACGCCTGTTTTATATTTATTTACTATCGGTTCTGCGCGGTTTCGCCCGCGTAGGTCCCGTTCCCGTGGGAATACGGGAATAAGATATAGCCTCTGGTACTCAGGGTTCTTCTAGGTTACCATTGGAGAAATATTTTTTTTTAAATCGGTCTAGTACTTTTTGAGTTTATTCGTAACAAACATACACAAAAATACAAAACTTTCCTCTTTTATAATATTAGTATAGAAGTAGATTTGTTACGCGGTCAGTGCTTGATCTACTTACACTGGCTGTAATTACAATTATAAATAGACAATAAGGCCCCAGCATCTGTATACAAAATTTTATCAAATTGTTAGAGCAGTTTCCGAGACAACACATACAAGAATTGCTTGTTTAAAATAATAGAATTAGGCTAGTTTTGGCCGCGATTTTGTCCTGACCCAGTAAAAAAAGCAATTTTCTAAATCGGTTTAGGCGTCTTCGAGTAATTGGTTAACACACTTAAAAAAACCGATGATTTGAGAATTTAAAAAACCTGTGATTTCCAAAATGGACTCTGAAACAAAAAGCATAGTAGTGACATAAGCTTGTTTGCAGTGATACCGTCCCCGACGTCCCCCACGGCGCCGAAGCAGAACGGGGCGCTGAGCGCGAGGCCCGAGGACCCGCCCGCGGCCGACAACCACGCCAAGCCCGCGGCCCTCAACAACAACACCCCCGACAAGCTGCCTGTGAGTATTATCCATCATCAACCCGTAACAGCCCACTGCTGAGCTAAGGGTTTCCTCTATCATGAGGAAGTATGACCATCTGTAGGTTTTTATATTTTCGCCTAGCAACACTGAAAGTTAAGGCCGATTTAATGTTTAGGGTAGACCTTAAAATAAGACCTGAATCGATCTCCCAGATGCGAGTACGGCAGAGAGACGTGTTTGGTGTCATTGTATAGGGCATATCCTGTAATTTACCAGAAAAGTCTGAAAAACTGAAAAAACAAAATGGCCGCCCTGTTATTTTCGATGTTATGAAAAAAATCAATTTTATTAATTTTTATCGGCATTTTACAGCCAATGGCAACATTGGAATATTGGCTTGTATGAATCGATTGTGGGTCTAATAAAACAGTGTTGCCATGTAAAGTAATTTTTAACAACATTCTATTATTTTTTTACGTAGGGTAAAAAATGACAACATTCACATAGGTTAATTAATACCCTGTAGTTTACCAGAAAAATATCAAAAATGTCTCACAAGATGGCCGCCCAAAAATAAGACTATAGCTTTGTCACAATCGAACCGCAAAGAGACACGCGGGACCGCTTGCATCTAGTCTAAATATATGGTCAATTTATTCTAGCCACGACAATCACCGATCGTGCCGACGCCGGTGGAACAAAGGAGCGTCAAAGAAAGAGAAAGAGACAGGGGCGAAAGAGAAGAACGGAAAGAGAGACAAGAGCACCAGCCGTCTAACCGCGATAGTGTAGTTTATAACAATAAAGCGGTAAGTACCTTAATACTTGAGTAGTTTTAAACGATAGTAGATAACAGTATGTTCCACTTGCACTTGATTTGCAGATGATCCTGTTGGTAGGTGTTAATGTTATTAATATCGATTTAATTGCCCCCACTTTTATTAACCAGTTCTGCAGCTACTAGTGATAATAAATATATAAAAAAAGTTTATTAATGTAGATAACTTATTAAGGAAAATCGCGTGTCGCAGGAGACCTTGAGCCGTTTACAATTTCTCTTATATACAAAGATCAAGAGAGCAGTATGCTTAACAAGTTTCCGTTATCAGTGTTGTCTTATCAAATGTTTTTTCTTCTTAGTAATAAACATATAACTTAATCATCACAATTCGTCTCTGTATGTGGGTATGTAGGTGTGGATAGTGAGATTTGTAAAAAAAACTTAAGATTTTTCAATAATAGTTAAAAATAAAGAGATACCTAGTTTTATTATGCATTTTTTATCTAGTAGTCTTTAATTATCTTTTTATTATTTTAGGCGTCACCGCTGGATCATAGAGGAACAAACAGTGAGGAAAATAAAGTGAGGAGGCATCCGTATCTGCAGCAACTTATTTATCCACTTCTAAATGAGGTAAGTGTCATGTATATTGTCTTTTAAGATGTGTCAAATATTAAGCTTTAATATGCATGTACTGTAATGAGTTTAAAATTACATACTACATATTTGTCATCAGCTTGACAGTACACGAAAACTTCGTGACGAAACAAGCAGCCCCTACAATTATTTTTAGGCATATTTAACAGTACTCCGGTCCGACGATTGGCTCACCGTACACTGAAAAGCATCACTTAAAATTTTCGTAAACTACCATCAATCAGTCAATTGCGATAGATAATAGGGTACTGGGCTTCAATAGGGTAGTGTCCTGCCTAGTCAAATGAATTACTTTATATGATAATCCAAAACGAAAATTTACTGTGGAAAATGTACTGAAATAGCAAGCTGTGACGTCATCATTTTCAGTAGGTACTCAATTGCTTAATTTTTTTATTGTTTTTTTTTTAATTAGCTATATTTTGTAAAGTGAAATCGAAATATATGTTTAGCGGTGTTTCGGGATAATCTTTGTAATGAAAGACTATCTGTCAACTGGGTAGAAAATAGTTGAAAAATTCTTCTTCGACTACTCCGGACCGTATTTTCAGGGGTTCGGATCGGATTCAGATCGGACGTAGTGCGAAACCGCTCTTAGCCCCTTTTCATACGTACCGGTTTCAGCCGGGCCGGCGGGCGGCGAAGCATATGGCCATGTACGTTCGCTTTCATACGTACCGGTGGGCAACCGGGTGATCGGCCATACGCCATAAGCCATTTCGCTGCCGGACCGGACCGCCGGACCGGCGGAAACTGGTACGTGTGAAAAGGGGCTAAAGCTAATCTTAGAGTAAGCAGATTATAAAACATAATGTCTGTTGCAGTTGTCCCGGAAGCACGGAGCAGGCAGCGCGGCCGCCATCGAGGACTTGCGACGCGCCTTCGAACACGCGGAGCGCAGTGCGCCGCACCTCACACGGGCATTCGTTCAACAGGTACAACTGCTTGATATATGCATAAAACAAATGACCTCTACACTAATATTATAAAGAGGAAATATTTGTATTTTTGGGAGTTTGCAACAAATAAACTCAAAAAGTACTGGACCGATTTTAAAAAATCTTTCACCAATGAAGACTAACATAGGCTATATTTTATTCATGTATTCCCACGGGAACGGGAACGGAAACTACGTGGGAAGGAGAACTTTCTTTGTTGTGAAGAAGTGTCCGTCACACTGCGTACAATTATGGTGCAACAGGGTAATACAATATTTCGGACTACATAAATAATAGTAAACAGTTTAGGTTTTATAAACTGGACTGTCAGTAACTACTGTAGTCACCAAAAATATAAAAGGCACGCTTCAATCCGTCAACTGCTACATTCATACCCTTTGCCTATACTAGCGCCATTGTGGTAAATTTTTGATTTTTTTTATTTAAATTTAATTCCCTCATGCTTTTAAATGAAAGGTATCATTTCTTTTTAATCACAGGTGGTACAGAGGGTGGCCACACAGTCGCACCAGCCGTCGACTCCGTCACACAACACCTCCCAGCAGTGGATGAGGTAGGTACGGTCAACCAAATTTTAGATATTTTTTTGGTCTAACAATATAATATCCTTTCTTCTTATGTTTGTGCGCATTTAAGTGTTGAATTCCGACCACAGAATTGGTTCTGACTCATTTGTAACAGAAACCTTATTCCATCGTGTTACCAACTGTCAAGGGTTAGAAAAATAACGTGTGAAAAGTGGGTATGTTTCAGAAATGGAAACCTTCTGACATTCTTCTCGGGGATAAGGCGTTTGTGTATATAAATAATAAAATAAATAATCTCCCTTTCATCCCTGAGGGGGTAGGCAGAGGTATTCCATTACTGGATATACCCACATTTCACGAGATACATTGGACGAAGCCAACATACATGTTCTCGCGCACATATGTTGGCCACGAGCGGGAATCGAATTCGCGACCACCGGCTTTAAAGGCAGGCTCACTAGTTCACTACCAACTGAGGCAACAGGCCCGTCAAATATATTTAGTAAATGTACAATATTACAATAATTTATCTAAACAGGAAGCTTTGACGAAATTATTAATTTATGCATCAAAACATATGAGTCATTGGATTAACCACATAGTCACGTAATGGATAAACAGAGTGGGTCGAACAGGAATCCGGATAGCTGTTTCCTTTTGCCGATGGAAATACCTACTTTGCAATAATATATTTTTGATCCCCTAAACGTGACAGGTAGTGATCCGGTGGTGAGTTTCTCATGAAAGCTAGAACATCCCTGAGTAACATAGGCTATATTTTATCCTAGTATTCCCGCGGGAACATGTGCTAGTAATATAAAGTGGTAGGAAAAAAATAAGTATTTTTGTATGTTTGTAACGAATAATCTCAAAACTACTATACCGATTTTAAAAATTCTTACATTTAGAAAGCTTACATTTTATGAGTAACATGGGGTATAATTTTCCCCCGGGAACAGGACTTACAGTAGACTAACAGCTAGTAATATCGTAGAAGTAAAATAATTTGTTGCTTGTATATAATTATGAATATGTTTGTCGCAGGGACCTATAATGTCGAGGGCGTGTGGCCGCTGGCCCCGTCCTTCCGCCAGGTGGCGCTCACTGTGCTCTCGTCCCCCCGCGGCTACACCACGCAACCTCTGCCCGGACTCACCTCGCCGACCCGTAGCCCAACGGTGGGCTACGGGTGTTGCTACACAAGTAATCTTAATCGTGGATATTTCAAAAGTAAAACTTAAGTGGTGTCCTTGCTCGAAGGACCAATGTGGTAATCTTGATACTGTATTTTGAAAGGGCGGGGGGCCAATTCTACTAAATGTCAATGGTTACAGTTGGATGACAATGACATGGTCAGTCGATGATGTTATTTGCTCTGAAAAGTGTCAATATAACACCATTGACATCTCATTGTCATCCAACTATGACCGTTGACATTTAGTGGAATTGGCCCCCTTGTCAGAGATTCACAAAAACGTTGGGACTTTGTTTTTGCACACTTTCATGCCACGCAATGACACCACTTAGTATTTACTTTTTAAATGTCTATGATTAAGATTACCTGTGTTGCCAGCAACAACGGGTACCCTTCACTTAGGAAGTTCACTCCTACCCGTCTCTTTTGCAACTGTCGCCTATAAACCGATATTCCAATATGTTCACTGACGGCTAAACTGAAAAATGATCGAGCAGTTTTCCAATATGAATGACATATTGACTTTATTTAAATACTAATAGAGTTGTAAATAGAATGAAATACACAGCAGCAGATAGCAGCGACTCGAGATATACAAAGTATTTGCATTAGATAAAGACGAAATTTTATTACTATAGGAAAACTGCTCCAGCATTTTGCAGTTCGGTCTGCGCTTACCCTAAGGTATGTAAATAGAGCTTTAACTGACTATGGAATTCAAACTGCTGCCGGCTGATGATAAACGAAAATAATTAATTTTCTGCCCTTGGGATGGTACGTGACACCCAAAAGTTTGTTAGTGCTCTAATTACGCACAAGAAATTGTAATACTATAACGGGAATATCAACCTGTCAAAGTATCTTTGTTGGTTGATTGATCTTTGACGCTTGTGAGGTATCCATTACCAAGCAGTGCCTTCTGTTTGTGTATTCGCTTGAATGTCCTCAAATTATTAAAGCACCATTTCTAGCATGCACTGTCTGTGTGAAATGTCAAATTGACGATTTCAAAATTAGAATCAATTTATTCCCGCTTTACATGATACAAGGTTCTTTATCCTATGACACGGATAATACGCTTTCTTCTGCCTTATATAAGTATAATCCTTACATAAATGATGCTAAAATTTGAATGATGGATGTAGGCTAGAGTGGGGTTTACTCTTCCGTTATATTTTATTTCCATACTATAGCCGCTCCTTTGAATATGTGTTAAATAAACCGTTTCCGTTGAACGTGGATGCGTGTAGCTGCAATCGAGTCACAAAGTTGCAATGCCATAGTGTAATAAATAAAATAACGTAATGATTACTTAAGATCAATATGTCTAATATTTTATGTTATGTGCATTATTATTTATGTAAATAAATATCATCTTAGTTCCGGACATGCGTTGATTATGTTGCGCGAAATATTTTGTTAACCTGGAATAGTCAATGGCTTTTTATGTCTAGTTTTTCATGTTTAGGGTTCGACTAATAAAGAATACTTTGCAATGAAGTCGGAAAGAGTTGCGAAGGTTGTCACACACATCAACTCGGAAACGGGTCAGTACTACCTCAACTCGATCCGTTTATTCTTCTTATGGAATTCCATACTACAACGCACACTAATCTACATCTTCACGACATCGTGTCGCCATTGGACAAGCTCGAGCGAGATAGTAGAGGCGGTAAATGCGTTTCCGAGATGTTATGTGTGATAAATTTATAATAAACAACCTTTATTCTACGGCGGTCGAATTCGACTTTTAAGAGTAATAAAATCACAGTCTTTCTCCTATTATTGATGTATTCGTCACGCTGTGTTTCACCCAATGGTTTGTTTAGTTTCGCTGAGAGTTGTTGGTGTACTTTGGTAAGTGTAAATTCATTGAATGATTGTGTTTGTTTGCAACGGTATTGGATCTATTATTACTTATAAATATTCGTGGAGAGCTGATTCGCTACACTGCGCCAATATTTTGCCATATGTAATTGTTTTTCTAAAATATTTTTTTTTACTAACTCGAGTTTTTGTAAAGGGAGGTCCGATTGTGGTTGTTCAGTCGTCTAACATTATTTATATGCTTTAGAAATCGATGTTTCGAAACATGGTGTAAAAAGTGTTTTATGTGTTTCTCTAGTGTCATTCCAGACAAAAGACAATATTGTCAGCATTTATAGATTATTATTTGAACTTAGTTCTGATATCATTGTGGCGTTTATCACCTTGAGCTGTCCGTTAATTGAAATTGTTATAAATTCTGGTAGTTTAGTTTCAAACTTAGATTTTAGTTGTTGTGGTTACTTATCGATTTGGATTAAATAAATAAATAGTGACTAATATTGAGTTCTAAAACAGTAACGTCAAATCACTATAGAAGAGTTTTTATTAGAAGGTACGGCGTTTTGAGAAGGGTAAAAGTATTTTGTGAATAAAAAGTATTCTGGCACCAATGACCATGCGGTGTCTATATAAATAAAAAAAAATGCTTAATATGCGACAATATTTAGCAATTGGGAGTATAATTATAGAGTATATTATTATGAAGACTACAAAACAATTATTATTGCTGTGTAAAAATGTAAACCTATTATAAATGTGTAAATTGTGTAGTATAATATAAAAGCTGTTTTATGAAGTGTTCTTATAAGCATATGGAGAGTAGTTATTGTCTTTCCAATTTACTATCTTGGCGCAGCCGGGAGTGGGACCCATTTAGTTTATATAACGACTAGTTTTAGTACCCAAGTCTCCCCGCGTCCCTAAGGTGGCGGGGTCTTCATTGCCTCTGACGCGTAGTTCTTAAGTGCCGTGGGTTTCTCTCCCGCGCTGCGCCGTGTTTTGCCTTGTATTTTGTTTTGCCATGCGACACAAGCATGGAGATGTTACGTTGATTTCGATGGAAGATCAAAAATTATTTTTCCACTTGATCGTATAATAGATGGTAATAAAGGCATGTAGTGTTAGAGGTGGGCGATAATTGTTGATTATTGATTAAAATTAGGTGTTTGTGGCATTGGATCGTAGTTGAGACGCGTTGGAGACAATCGCGAGCTGGGTGGCGAGGTGTTACGCGACCAGGGCCAATGAGCCGCGCTGACATCGCGCTGCCATGTCGGGCAGGGTCTCCTGCAAACGGCCGCGTAGCTCGGTAGTCGGGTATAGCTGTTGATATCTTCAGGGGTTATATGTTCAGGATCGCGTCGTTTGGTTCATGGGTATTTGTGATCATTATTGCATAGTTGATAAAATTAAATCTACATTATTATGGTAATATAAAATCTGTAATACAACCGGTAGTAGTTTACTGTGTAGTTTTGTGTGGTTTTGGGCGTCACTTTTGAGAAATTCCTCCATTGGCACATGCATGATTTAATTTTACGTAGTGATGAATGAAAGACGGCTCGTCGAGCTATAAATACGCGAACCATATTGGAGGCTAATTAAAGCTGTAAGACGTGCGATGTTCGCATATGCTAGCTATGCACATGTGCAGCGAATTCTTCGGAACGTGACGCGCGAAGTAACACTGGTAATGAATAAAATAATTCACCGACCCTCCACTCGTGCACCAGAGGTTAACGGCTAACGGCGCGTACCATTAGTGTAATGGTCAATTAATGTTACAGCGTCTGTCATTCTAACACGTTTATGTAGGAAACAAATTTGACTCTGAAATAAAAGAAGTTATTTAATTTTGGATGTGGTTGTTTTATTTTTCTTCGACCCTGTTCGCAGTTTTTGGGTTTCCTATGTTTTCTGTTCAAATCGCAGCCATGGATTTTAAAGATGAGTAATCTCATCCTCGAGTGATACCAAATATTTACTTACTTTTAGTATTCTTAAATTAATTTGATACAACCCATTACCAATACGTCAGTCAAGCACCGTGCGGTTCCAATACGCGATAGAACAATTAAACATCGATTGTGTCTCATTTTTTTGGCTTAAGCGGTTTAACGTATCTTTTTTACACCTGTACAGGTAGAAATACAGGCAGAAATTGAAATTAAAGAAATGATCCTGCGTAGGTATTCACGGAGACTCGATACAGTTTCCGTTCGATTCAGATCGAGTGAAAAATTTTCCGATGTCGAATTTATCGAATTCGGAAACATTATTCTAGGCGTTTCTGACAGACACGGAAAATTTTCCGAATCCTTATGTCACATATGACATTAGTTTTCGATACCAACATCAGCCCATCTCGAAAGTATTCGACAGATTTTCCGATATCGAATATCGAAGCTACCTGAATACGCCTGCTGGACTGTTCTATCTTTTCTTTGAGAGTAAATTATCAAAGTATCTTTTATATTCTCACACAGAACTGTATTTGGGTTCAATAAAAGTCTTGACTCCATTTTCATGTTTTATTGACTAGCTTTAAAATTAAATCACAAAATTTACAAAAATACAAAAAGGCACGAGATTATCAAATGCTGCGTAAAGTCAACTGTAAACAAGAAAATGAAAAGAGAGTCTTATCTAATGTGATGTTATCATTATACAAACATAGTATATTAATTAACGGAGATTCCTATACACAGGCAGTTAGTATACCTATAAACATTAAGTTATCTATCTTATAGCTGATACAATAATCATAGCACATTAAAATATGACGCAGTAGTTGACGCAATATTGTTTTTCAACAACTGTCTCTAGGATCATGATCAAACACATTATGATCAAGTAACAAACCTATTATATTTACATTATAATTGTGAAGTACAAAGCTCGTATCTTAGCCTAATGTTAATATAATCCAACGTTGCTATTTTAAGATTTGAATTGAAAAGAAAACTCGCAAGATTCTTACATAAAACAATGGATAAGGAGGTACTGGCGATAAAACTGATTTATATACCTACCATAAGTATACCAATAATAAGTATCAAATAAAACATTTATTTCAATAAATTAATAATACCAATATCATTTCGAAATATTTAGGAACATTCTTACTACAAGTAAGATCGAATGGCAATTAAAATACTTAGCCAAGTTTTACTAACTTTTTAGGTACCTACTTACTACATTAGGCCGACATTTAGTAAGCTATATTAACCACAACATCCGTACAAACAACTCAATAATGGGTGATAATGATATTTTAAACGATGATCTATTGAATTTGTATGTCAGTCTGTGTCAGAGTTCGTGTAAAACCCGTTAGTCACCGATGCACGATGTGCGCTGGCGGGCTACAGCAACAGCGCGGGCGTCACAAACCTACACATTCATAAAATGTACTATATTACCCCACTTTCTCAATGCTTTCACATCTGATTCATTCTTTAAGATCAATATCGCTGCTAATAGTCGTTGTAAGTATGTATCTAAGAGTTTTTGATAAGAAATAATACTTATAGTACCTACCTGTAGATATCTACAAAAAGCTGTGAACAAGAATCAAAATTGAAGAGCCTCTTGTTATTATTAGAATTTAGAGAAGGTGTTTGATTACAGCATGAGTTATAATAACACCCACGTTTATAATAGCTTGTATTTGTATACGTAGCAGTACGTAGCACACGCCGATACATAATCACGTGTACCTACTGTAGATTACGAATCAAACATTGTATGATGAGTCACTCTACCTCTTACTTAATAATCTTAAATATCACAGTTATTACATAAATAATGTTGTAAATGTTATCCTAGAGTTGCGATGGTAACACCGGATGAATGCAATTTCTTCATATCGCCGTGTTCATCGCGGGGAGCGTTGGAATGGGTTATCGTCTACACTGTAAAGAATATGACACTGCGCCACTAGAGTAGGTAATGTTTCAGTTACATTTCGTGTCCTAAGCCAAATCAAGACTTATGTTACGCGAGTTACGTCCTATTATGCAACTTAGCACTTTTCATGGAGAAGACACTTCTAGCAGCGCAGAACAGCGCAGTTTTCTGTGGCAGTGAATACTTCGATACTCGAATTTCAGTTTCGTTTTTTATGACGCATCATAAAAACGTAACAGTATTCGATCTTCGCTTGTCAAATCCGGTCTCGTTAGCCCCATGGCCGGGTCCGATGAATCAGCCGGCAGGTAACACCTATGGCAAAGAAAAAAACATAAATTTAAGGTACATACAGGAGAAGAAACGCGTGCCTCTAACTTTGTGAGTCAGCTTTTTGTGACGCGAGTGACTCAATCGCGTTTGCGTTAGCGGTCACATACACTCGTATTGAATATCGACTACTGTTTGTAGATGCCTTTAGTGGGATGACGAATTTATTAACATATCTCTTTATGGGATATCGGACGATAAGAATGTGCAATTACGTAAGTATCTAAGTCGAATTAAACTTACACACATAAGTACATACGGAATTCGCATTTAGCAATAAGCTGATAAGGGTGTCGAAAGAAGTGATATTTTTAGGTTCCATTGTGTATAATATGGTAGTAGTACCTAGGTAATGTTTACCATGTAAATACGCCGCCGAATCTAAGCCTTTATTCACGTTGTTTCGATATTGACGCATTGTACGAACGTTAGTCATTTCACTTATTTTCGTAAAATGGGTGTAAGGGTATGTAGGTTTGATCGATAATTCTAATCAATGCAATGAGAATAGTTTTGATAAATTGTAAATAATGTAACTAACTACGAATTTCTTTTTTAATTTTCGTTCGCACCAATAACTAAGCTTTAGATTAAAATATCAATACATCTTATATACAATACAAGTTAGTGGTAGTAATACGTAACTACCTACTTCTATTTCTTGTAACTACACTACAAGGCGCCATTGCGTACATAACTGATTTGTTTAAAGCAACCTTATAAGTAGTTTTGTATTCAACACTATCATTATCACACTCCCTTAACTTATAAGGCATATAATTGAGTATTAAATACCCTGCTAATAAACTTAATAAGTATTGAAAACACGATTTTATAGTCTAACTGCCATTGATTGGGTATCCATAACAAATTTATTCAAGACATTATTAAAATAAGCTATTTATAAGCATGGAATCTATCATTTTAGGTCAGCATGGTGATTTTATACTTCTCTATCAATGTACTTGAATATCGTGGCTACTAGAACCACGGTGAATCGATTAATACATCGTTAACGAAAACTAGTCTATAGGTAGATAAGTACCTATGTTGACTGCTGAGTAGTTCGATCGATTCTCATTTCGTTGAAAGACATACAGTACCCGACATCATGATGCTGTTAATACTCTACAATTAGATGCACGTGTAACATTAAACTATAAAAATTTAAAGTTACTATATTAGAGGTCATATCCATAAAGTTCTGACATCCTCCATACTTTCTTCGAAATGGAATCGTGTGGCGGGCATCGGACAAACACGTCCTTTATATGAGATACCCAGCAGTCAGGGTCTTGACCTGTTATCTGAGTTCGTAGTGTACAAGTGGTCAGTACACGCATAAATTCTTCATACTCAGGCTACCTAAGTGGCATACGTCTTGCCATCGGTGGCATTGCTTCTAAAACGGTATCTTGATTAAAACGCAGTTGCTTATTGGTTGTTGTATAAACCACTTTGATTACAAAGATATCAATAATTTTTATTGCAAAACGTAGGTAGGTACCTACCTACTATGAGTATATAGTGATAAATATATTTTTAGTGTTTGTCTACAAAATCTCCTAGCTAGAACTATTGTTGCTACAGCCTGCCTCCTTTGTTATCCTTGCCTGTGCAAGGACCTCTAAATAGCTGTATGAACCTTAATCAGCTGTTTATTCTGTTAAGCTAGCTGATGGTCTTCCTTTACTATAATATTATAAATGCTAAAGTAATTCTGTCTGCCCAATAACCTTTTCACGGCTTAACCGCTGAACCGATCTTGAAGGAATTCGGCAGAAAGATGACTTGCATCTTGAGGAATGACATAGGCTTCTTTTCATTTCAGAACTCAGACAATGTCGAGAGCAGTTGCTATATTAAATAAATAATGTCGCTACGCAATACCTCGGGAAATTTTTCTTAACTTTTTACACCTACGAGTACTTATGTTTATTGTGCTAAAGGTTATTCAATCAATTCAATTTAATAAACATAAATAATTGGAAGAACATTGTTGTATCATAAAAGTCAATCATGTATGGTTATAAAAGTTAATGCAATTGAAGTCATAAAACTTCTTTATATTAGTAATGTTTCCTAACTAACTGGAATACGGTTTCCAATGTAGTCTTATTACGGTAGTGGGGGCAATTTGATTAAAATGTTATTGCTAGGACAAATGTCAACAAACTTGCATCCAATAATTACCCAATGAGGTCAGCTGACCAACTGAGTTTAATGTTAATAATGATTGACGTCAGTAGAGCTTCTTTGAAATTACTGAAGTGCCTAGATTCTGTTTTCTGCATAGACATGTGTTTAATAGGTCTATGGTTTTCTGCCACCGTGTTTGTATCTGCGTAGGTAGACATATATTTTATTGAATCTACTAAATTATTATTTCGATATTGTTTTAGATCAAGTTATGTTTGTATCTTTAATTAGTATAAAACACAGTCGCTATCGCATCTGTCTGTTACTCCGCCTACTTACTTCTTCTAAACCACGCAACCGATTTTGATACTGTTTTTACTTATAGAAGTAACTATATTATATAAACTAAAGCAAAGCGAGGGCAGGTCGCTAATCCATTATAAATAGTGAATGAAATACTTAGATAGATGCTTAATGTTACGAAATAGTTATTTCATTATTTAGCCTATCATCGCATTAAAATGGCTTAATACTAGCTGTTCCGGTTTCACCAGCGTAGTTGTCGTTCCCGTGGGAATATGGGGATAAAATATAGCCTATGTTACTCAGGGATATTGTAGCATTCTAATGGTGAAAGAAATTTTGTAATCGGTCCAGTAGTTCTTGAGATTATCCGTTGCAAACATACAAAAATACAAATCTTTCCTCGTTATAATATGGTAGTAGTGTAGATGTACTTAGATGTATCATATTGGCGTTCCGATATCAGCTAAAACTAAACCAACTTCTTAATTGCTAAGTAGGTATTTCAATTAGTCTGAAAATGTGTGAGGGGCTAGGCAGAGGTATTCTATTACTGGATATACCCACATTTCACGAGATATATTGCTCTGCCTACCCCCTCGGGGATAAAAAAAGGCGTGAGATTATATATATATATATAATCTCACGCCTTTACTTATTATTCTCACGCATTATATATATTATGTGTGTAATGTAGGTACTAGGTATCTACCTAGGTGCTTTGTCTATATTAGTGTGTCTTCATGAGTACCTAATACCTACATACTTGTATAAGAAGATATAAGTGGGTAGGTAAGTAGGTACCTACCTATCTTACTTATATGGAATCTAAGTTTAAGTCACGTCTCATAAATATACCCGTATGTACATAATAAGGAAGGTATGTGCAATCAATGGCTATGATTCAGTCTTTAATAATTATAATCATTTGCGCCATTATATTTCCCTATTCCAGGTTCAGTCACAATTATGTTTTCCTTAAAAATATGTGAATCATTACCTAATTTACTGACCGACCCGTGAAAGGGAAGTAAACAGGAAAATACTCATAAGTTTATAATTATTGTTTCAATACAACTGGCAACTCGCCTTCGCTTCGGTTTAGCAGAATAATAAAAAGAAAATTTAAGTTAAAATTCCTATTTTAATCCAAATTTCATTGATATCCGTTTCGAGCCTACTCGAGACAAGCATTCAGACAAACAAAATTGCCAGAAACGGTCATTTATGATTAGGCTTCTTATAAATAGCAGTTTTTACTTATATTTTATTATTGGCATAGATGTTATGTATATTTTATAACTTAACTTTTTCATTTGCGTTCATGATATTATAATGTATCTATAGGTAAATCTGAAGTTAAAATGGCCGTAGCTCTACATTATGTTGATCATAAACTATAAAAAAATATTATATCATACTAGCAGGCGACTTTAGTTGCTTTTTTTTCTTCAGGAAGTCGCAAAACTCTTTCTTGGTGGCTAGGTTCTTTCTAAAAGATAGATCCGGAAGTAATTCTCAAGCTTCTAAGCGTTGCGTCAAGTCATCCAGGACGTTTACTTTTACAGGTAACCTACCTTTCTTTTGTCTTACGCTCGCATTAATTTAATTGTACCAAATTCAATGTCTTAATTTCTTGGAAGACACAGTTAGGTTTCAAAGAAACTGGTTTGACTGCATTTGCTGTTAACTGGCTGTCCTGCGGTCTCAGTCGCACACAGGTACACGTATAAAACGCAGTCACGTACGCCAGTGACGTACGAGTACATTTGTTATTTCCTAAATGCGTTACTAAGGTACATTGCTGTTATTCAAAAACAGGTTGCGGTTTTGTATACAGATAATGGTTGCAATTACGTCCGAATATTGGGAGAGTAACACTGATGAGCTAATTAAATTAAATCTACTATATAAAAATAAGTCGTGTTTTCCTTCCTGACGATTTAACTCGAGAACGGCCGGAACGATTTTGATGAAACTTTTTGTGTGGGTTCGAGTGGGTCCAGGGATAGTTTATAGCAAATAAAATTCAGCATTGCAGCCGTGCGAAGCCGGGGCGGGTCGCTAGTGACTTATAAATTTGACATCTGGCGTTTGTTATGTTTAGTTTAGAAGCACCGCTATCTGATGTACCAGATACTTGGTTTAATAATTATCATGAAATTGCATGTTTAATTGAAATATTTGAAGTACGACGAATACGAAGCACTAGTCATCGTTCCTAAAGTAAAAAAAATGCAATCTTTACGCCAATAATGTAGAGTTGTATTAAAATAATTCTAAAAGTTTAAATTATGGAACGAAATATACCTAAATAATATTGCATAAAAACATTCAATCTTTGCAGTACATACCTATATTAAGTTTGCGATTCAATAGCTCCGCGAACATGTTTTGACATGGCTACGAGAGTATTACGCAAAATATTTTATTAATGATTTATTGCAGTGCGTTAAGTGGATTATAGTAAATTATTGTCTTTGTACCGTATCCAATTATTTTGACAAAACTGTTGATTGTTAAACTATCCGTTGGAGTTCAGCTATTTAATGGTAGTTGGCTATGGCATATAAATAACAAGTATGACATAACAAAATAATGAGATGGTGCTACACTCGTCATTAAATAAACAATAAATTATTTTTAATGCCTCTTACGCCGTTAACACGGATATTTTCAGGTTTGGGGTCAACTTACGGTGCAATATCTGAGATTTCTGAGAATAATGAGATGGTTTTCAATTAAATTCTCCTTCAAGGGTATGATTATCTTATAAATATTCCAGAGGACTCGAAACTTAATGTTGACGTAACGTGTAGAAATACAGATGGTTTATTCCGACCAAATTATAAATGAGAACTGTCAATCCTATGATTCATACTTGAGTACTATAATTATAAATCAGGGGTGTGTTGTTCTGAAACATTAAATTTGCCAGCTACTATTGTGAAATCTAAATGAGGGCACCCACCATAGACGATACGGTAATTTCTTTAATGATTGTGACCTCGACTTTGCAATTTGTAGAAAACTAGCTTTAAACTCTTGCTATTCAAATGAGAATAATTCGAATAGCTTCATACTAAAAAAGTCGTCAGTGCTCTTAACCACAGCAGTAGTGCTAGGTTATGATAACTTACTTACAAAATCACACATCACACAGTGTCCCACACATACTGTCCACTTTAACTTATACTTATGGCAATATAACTACTTAAACAAAAATGTACTCAAATCTTCAATTGAGTGTATATTTTCCGACCATTTTGAGGTGTAAATTTTTTATATTAGCGATTGTTGGGTGTATTAGATAAACCTTGTTTCTAAGGACTAATAGACCCGGCTCTCTGCCCTATCCTCACAGAATTAGAACTATTTATTACGAAATACATTACAGACGTTGTTTTATAAAATCGAGATGTCCAGTAGCATCAAAGAGATTGTTAGCTTTCTAATTTTTTTGCTTGTTGCTTTTAGAGCAGAGTATACTTATTACCGTTAGGTATCTATATCAGAACTAAAAGTTATCGTATTTCTCAACATAGAAAAGAAATACCATACCTAAATGAATTAGAAAGTTAGTTTTCGTTTTCTCATTAATTTTATTTGAACTGAATTCTGTGATCACGATTGTCATTTATTATGTCTAGTGTAAGTTATGTAGCTGTCAAATGAAGTGATGTTAAGTGGTTTGACTACATAAGTTAAAAAATCGGAGTATCGCACGTGTGGCGTAGTAGACAAAAATAATGACCGGTTTCAGATGCTACGTTGCATAAATAATGGCATACTCGTAGTAGTAAGTAGGTAAATAGCCTGGTTGAATGCTTAGGTCCGTGTTCACCACGAATGTTAAAATAATAATCACGTGCCCAGAACCGGACCACTGCTCATCACTATAAGTGTTAACTGAATTTATTCAGCAGTAATATCATTTTAAATATCAGATTATTCGAATTTGATACTGGTGTTGACAAGCAGTGATAAGGTTTCGGGCTCCTGATTATTATGTTTAACGGTTGTTTAATATTTCTCCAAACGATAAAAACGCATCAGAATAAGCGTTCTCGTAGCCTTTGAAACTGGCCTTATGAAATTAGCATATCAAGAAAAATGATTCGAGATCTTGATGGTTTGGTCTTATATACTACTAGCGGTTCTGCGCGGTTGCACCGTAGTTCCCGTTCCCGTGGGAATACTTTTATAAAATATATGCCTATATTACTCAGGGATATACTGATAAAATATTTTTTAAAACGGTCCAGTAATTTTTAAGTTTATTCGTAACAAAGATACAAAAATACAAATCTTTCCTCTATATAATATTACATAGTATAGAAGTATAGATAATCTCTCAAGCTCGTATGTTTATACTTGACTCTTCATTGTCTCTGGTTCAAGAAGACAAGTTTTGTAGACACAACACTATGCTACCTGATTGTATAGTACAAAACATTCAATAAAAGTGGATGTAACTTTATGCAAGTACATACACAAAGCAAAAGAGAGAGTTAGATGGTAAAAAAAAACAACAACAATTTTATTTTACTCAGTCATGCATGAATCATGGTATTTGCGTAGGTAGTTGTTTGTAAAGTTTTAGGGTTCAGAGATACAAAAATAAACATTAGTAATGTAATGCTATTCATTCATGATTCTCACAGAAAAAGACATTATAACTTACTAACTATTTTGTTGACTGTACCTACCAACTAGTGACAAAGTGGAAATCCATGTTGTACGATAATAAATCCACTCTACTGAAACGTCTAAAAGTTTAAAAGTGCGTTGCACTGCACAAAATGCTGGTATTGTGCCAACAAGTTAAACGGACAAATAATTCAGTATGCTTACGAACAATGTTAAACTTACGATTAACGTCGGATTAAATATATTAAATGGCCTTCTGGGTTCCGAGAGCAATGATCGGGGACTAAAAAACACTCGCATTTATTTATGCACTTACCTTTACAGCGTGTACGTAATCTACACTATCTCTACTCTTTTTTCGGTTTCCGATTAAAAATATAAATCTATACCATTTTTAATGAGGATTGTTTTACGAGTTCAGAATAAATAATATGTGGGACAGAAATTCAAACATGGTTATTTAGTCCCAAACTAAGCAAAACCTATACCTACTATGGTTACTAAATCACTGCTAAACATACATACTTACATATTAAGTACATGTAAACATCCAGACACAAAAGAAACAAACATGTAGATGCACACAAATGTTGGGAATCGAACAGACGACCTCCGATTTGGAAGGCAGGGTCACTACCGATTGAGTCAACAAGTCCTTTGACAATATTTCAAGACACTCTGTATATAGGTAGGTACCGGTTATCTTTGTTCTCAGTTAGCAGGTAGAGTGGCGAGAATTGTCAACACTCTTGACTTTAGCCATCAATCATTAACTTAAAGCGTTCAAAAACTGAAGGACTGACTTTAACGACTACGAATTGAAAAGAAGTAATTTGAAAATTTAATTATTCCTCCTTTGGAATTTAACGTATTTTGAAACGTATGGTTTTAATAATAGGTGTTTTGTTAGTGGTTAAAATTAGGTACTAGTTTGGTTGGTGAGACATTATTGTAGAGTGTGAAATAGTATAAAACCGAATAGGTAAGAGTACTTAGCCACGACGCATCAGTACCTTTCTACGTTTAAATTTTAGTCTAAGAAAGAAATAGAAACACATAACCTGCTGATAAACGTTTTCTTTTTAAATAATATGCAATTTGATTTTCAATTACTCCTCGTTAAAAAAGTCGGGAGCTCTGAATGCCGACGCAGTCTCTTTAACAAAAGTTGGAATAAAACGCACTCTATACTAAGATCTTAGCTCAAAACTCACGAGTGCATTATTTACTCATATTAGCTACATACCTTAATAATAAGCTGTTAGTGCATAAATACATATGGGGAAAAATCTTTTTAAATCCCATTGAAATATACCATCCAACCGAATACTGACTTACACATTAATGAAATTTTATTTACTATGCAGAGATCATGGGAAATGCATGACTATGTTATTATCAATTCCGATGAATGAACATTAGACTAAAGGGAAAAGTAGAGTACATTGTATCAAAGGCGAAAGTAGAACAAATAATACTATTGTTGTAAGAGTAAAAACTACATTAATCATACTGTTCCATATTGGTTTATGACATTCAAACGGCTACCGATTAGGTACATTTAATATAACGACATTAATAACACAAATATGTTATATATTTTAATTAATAGGTACTTTTATTATATTATATCCTACCCTACCTTAGATATTAGTACCTACGTCAGTATCAGAGGATATTGTTAGCAATATTTCATAGTTACGAGGTGTTGATGATAATATAAGTTTATTCGAATTTCTCTGAAGACTAACTTCCCAATAATACACATTGAAATAACGAGATTGTTTTAACAGTAACAGTGAATGGTAATAATTTCATTACAGCAAATATAGCGAGCATAATTTTATCAAGGCTATTATTAGTACGCTGTGAATTGGGACCTTGTTAGCAAGTCTTACGATACGGTCAGATAAACTTTTATAGTGCTAGGTCATAAACTTAGTTCTTTCGTGCAAAATGTTTTTTTTTAGTTATTAAATTGGTATGTCTCATTCATGAAGTTGAAATGGCGTTCAAAAAGTGGACTAGTAAGTTCCTACTTTGAATTAAACATTTTGACTTTGACTTTGACATGCATTCATTGGTTAGATAAATACACTATTTTTGATATCCAAAGGAATGGTTTTGTTTGTCTAAAAACAAAGACAGTTGACTCAAACATTAGCAGAAATAAAAATACTAAATACCGGAATTCTGAGACGACTTATACAATAAACCGTAACCTATCTACCGTAAGTACGTACCGTAGCAACAAAGTACGGTTTTCATGTGGTTTATTGAATCATGCCCTCGGATTAAATTTACCAGGTGACCTGCTGCTAACACTTTCACCCAAAGAAAAAGCCTTATTGCAAATGACACCAGACGATACCCACAACGCTTTGAGTAAGTACTTATAAATCAACAAGTATTCTCTAAAGAAGACTTAGTAAATGTCAAGAATCTTACCATTACTACCACTTCCCATACGTAGGATTCTTGAACGAAGACGTGGGGGGCTTATACAGGGGGTTCTCGCCAGTGCAGTCCTCCGCGTCGATGTTCTGGTACTCTGGGTCGGAGAGGGGCAGCGCCGGTGTGCGATTCCGCCACACCATGACGCCGGCGACGGCTGTCGCAACTGCCACCATCGCTAGCACGCCCAGGATAGCGGGGACGGTCACTGAAAGGACGGAAGGTGATACAGGCTATCCATTGTAGGATGAGATGATCGAATCATCATCGACATAAATGCGTAATACGAGTGACACTTACAGTAATATAGGTTATACGTTTGAATGACACATAGGCTACTCTTTATCCTGGAACGCGGACGGCGGGCAAGAACTATAGTGGGCTAAAATCTAATACGCGCTCGAGAACAGGAGTCGATTAATTGTATTGAAACACTGTTACAGAATTTCACGAGGTTTAATTATGGGTCAACACATGGTGTGGTAGAGATGGAAGATTAAAAGTCTGTGATGTATGATAAAAAAAATATCAAAATGCAAAGGCTTAGATTAATGTTTTTTTTCTATTTGAGAACGACCTTTTGTTGTATCAACTGCAATTAAAAACAAAATAAGTAAAGTACCTAAGTAAGTATATTGTAGACAATAAACTTTAAACTGTAAACACTTAATTTTGTTTGATGTATGATTTCATTCGAGGCCAGTAATAGCAAATAAAAGTATTCAAACATGATTACAGACCCAGCAACAAGTGATACTCACAGAGTCTATCGGACCAATGAACTGATAAATAACCTAGATATTTAGTAGGATTAACTACATATTAACGTCCCATTACAGGGCGCAGGCCTTCACCTCAATTATGAGGAGTGGAGCGTCTACCAGTTACTTTCTGGTTTAGGTAGATGTTGAACATATCTCAGAACCATTGCTAGAGTGTGCAGATTTCTTCTTGATATTCTCCTTTATTTATTTTCATGCCACGTGGTGATGACGATAAAGTTATTATGATTTACAAGTTGGATTCATTGTTTAAAAGAATAATGTGTTGAGGAGATTCTTGCCCAGCTTCTTCTCCTTAACCATACAATATGATAAAGCGGTGGAGTTGATATGACTTTCAAGAAGTGGACTTATAAGTCCCCTATTCAAAGGGGGGACTTATAAGTTAAAGTCGGAAAACATTTGACTTTTAATTTATTAATAAATGAATATGAAAAGCCTAGACCTAACGGATTAGAAGCCGACACTTTTCCAACACTTATTCTTAAACGAGTGTGTTGGCATTCGGATACTTTAAAAGTGAGAGACAAACAAGATGATATACAACAACTGGCCACTATTTATGAAGAGACAGCGACCCAACTGTTTAAACGGACAATATTGATGTATAACGAATTTTTATTATGATAAAATCCAGTGTTTTGTATCATTCCGTGAAAAAGATTCGTTTACTGAGAATTGAGATGTTGATATAACAATACTTTGAATTAACTCCATCTCAAATATAGCGAGCAAGTACGGGTGCTAAACTTTTGGAACATATTGGAATTTTTCTTCTAAATTAGGAGAGTTTCTTGATTCAATGAAATAATTGGTCAATTTTTTTTTGTAATTCTTATGCAGACCGCTGAATTGTGAAATAACATCGTGATAAAATTCACACGTGAATTGTTAATTAGAATACTCGTGCGATGTTCATCAACCTCTACTTATATTACAACGTTATTTCGGTCAAACTTTTATAGATTTTTTCTATAAAAATAGCTTTTAGGACGTAGACTAACACCCACTGAAAAAACAGATTATTGAAATCCCGTAAATAGATAATGCCCTACTAATTACTACAATAATGGGAAAGTTGATGGACACTTACCCTGCATTGGCATGTAAGGCGCAACATAACCAGGACAATTATCTAGGATCATTATATGTGTTACTCCAGACTTGTCCCTCATAGCGGCGTAATGAATATCCTCGTCTTCCGATTTCTCCGTGCATTGTATCCATACTGTCTTATTGTTGGCATCTTTTTCCTCCAAAAGGGTTGCGTTGCAGTTCTCAATGTCCAAGGGGAAGATCGGGCAGTCTTCGCAGCGGCCAAGGGTTTCGTTTTTGAGGCAGGCGTCGCAGTAACTCGACGTAGTGCATATGTCGGTGCAGTATTCATCGAAGTACTGCGAGCCTTCTTTATCGTTGAAACACTTGCATTCTCCACAGAGGCACAGTCCGTTGTTTGAGCACTTTAACTACGGACAAACAATTAGGGTGTTATTTTTGTATTTGTTGACGTTGAAACATTGTTTCAAGTTCGTGTTAAGTTCTAATAAAAGTTGTTTCTGACTAAACTTTATACAAAATTAAAGGGACTTTCATTTGGTTCTCGAGTGCAAAAATCATGAAATTTATTTAATTGGCTTTCTTAATATAAAAACAAAACAGGATAGCAGTAAAATTAGCAGATGTAAAAACTCACGTTTGTGTGTGGATGCACGCAACCAGAAATGTCTCCTCGATCGCAGTCATCTGGATTTACTGGGTTATGAGTTGCCTCTTCGCAAGCATCGCCTTTCCTGAGAAAACAACCATCACATGACTTCGGCGTTTTTCGTGTTCGCACTTCATAGTATGAAAGTCACAAGAAGAGCATGGTGTCAAAATATCTACAGACAAACAAATGTCAATGAAGAGATAATTCAAATTTTATGCTCAAAGCCTGTGAGATCTAAAGCACTCATTTATCACATATGCGGCTGCATAACACACAATAGGTGCTTGACTAAGCAACTGCTCACTATATTAAAATCAATTCCTATGATGATTGGTTTATACGCCAGTTATTAATAAAGATTTGTGTTGAACCATCAGTACTATTAATATCTTTCTTCCTACTTAAATTTTCATTACTTTACGTAATACATTAAGTACAAGGTCCGCGTAGGTATTCAGGGAGCTTCGATATTCGATATCGGAAAATCTGTGTCAAAAATGACATCTGTGTATAGCCCATCTCCTATACACAGATGTCATATTTGACATAAGGATTCGACAGATTTTCCGATATCGAATATCGAAGCTCCCTGAATACCTACGCTGAACAACTTTCATAATGAAAACAACTTCAAAACCGGCAAAAAACAAAACATGTTGAATTATCGCATTGCTGTTTATTAGTGATTTTGAAGTCGATGCAGTGACGAATGTTGTTAATTTTCGTAGGAGCTTTCAATCCATAGAAACCTACTGTAATTTAACTATTTGTATGGATTCAATGATTCTATCTAATTATACCTGTTCGTTATTAATATTTAATATGCGTATTAGGTATTATTAGTTGCTCTGAAATTAATCATTGAAAAAAAATTTAGCTATGGGTTTTGACGAGTACGGTTGCAACATCCGCTACAACTGATAGTAGTAACGGCGTAGTTTCCGTAGCCAATTATAGATTTGATGACAATTTCGGCAACGATTAGCGTATACTCGTTCCTCTATGGGACACAAGTCACGTATTCCCGAATGATCGTCTATCAGATAAATACATTGTATGGAACTAAAGTTGAATTAATTAAAATATTAAATCAGGTTACTTCTATGGTTATGCGTATAGGTAGGTACCTACTATCCACATCCATTCATCTATCTATATACCTATGCTAATGTTGAAATTAGAAAAAAAAAGTTCGTACAAGGTAATCTTTGAAAGTGATATATTTTTTATAGTTTCATAGTCTTTTATAATTAACACGTTGTAGTAGATTGTACGTTATTTCTTCATTTTCAGGTAGGTACCTACTCACGATACCTTAATTTTACTGATTTAGAGTAATTAGCAACAGTATTCCTTGTACTATGAGGTTAGTAAAGTATTTTTAATAACCCGGCTATGCCCCTTATGCTGTATGTGTAATTAACTTCGCAGACACAGCCACAGTTTTGTTGTGGACAAACTGTCTTACAACATTACTATTCAATTATGAAATCATCTGACAACTTTGAAACTTGATATCCAACTCGGTGCCTTGATCGAACTGTTTTTAAGGTTAGTTTTCGATCGACAAAAAACAATTTCAAGCTAAATATGTCAACGAAGTTAGCAGAATTGTCTTTTTAAATAATTTCTTTAATTTGTTTTTCTAATTCTACTCAATTTTCTTTTATAAATTTAGCGACAGAGGTATGCCAGATTCCTAGCAGGTGGCGGTATATGGTCTCTGCGTATCATGTAGACAAAAAACCGAGAGCATATTATGTACGTATGTTTCTTTTATTTATGACCCGATTGCAATATGGTATCTAGTGTTTTAGGAAAAAAAAAATATGTACCTTTTAGGATTTCGTAAATAAAGCAAAATTTATTTGATTTGTTTTAAATCTTTTCATTGCCATTTATACGAAGTCGGTTATTTTGGTGTTTTAATAATTAATGTTGTTTTTTGAGGCTTATAATTGGATTGTAGAGGTAATGGCATTTTTAAAAATACTTTTTTATTATAAAAAAAATGCTATATATATCACAAACCTGATCAACATAATATTATGGTTAATATATATCAAGTTCAATAATTACGTAATGTTCGCAGGTAACGATCTTGTTTTTCGTGTCAAATGATGAAACCATAACTTTAATTATTTTGGTTCAACAAACACAATTCACGGTCAATATACATAGTACGTATGTAGAACAGTCCCGTAGAAAAACAATGTTGCTACTATAATAATAAATCATCTAATAAACATATTGCTTCTGCTTTGCCATTCGGGGTCAAAATTGATAAAAGATATTTCAAAATTGAAAGGAACTTCGGCTACGTTGGGATAAAATAATAATAGCTACCTACTATGTAAAATGTAAGCAAATAAAGAATATTCTAAAAATATCAATGATTTGGTAATTAATACACCTTTACAGGCGTCAAAAAGTACAAGACTAAGTATAAGTACTCTAGCATATTTTCAGAATTTTTTTATTAATGTTCAACCTGCACCATTTTGAAATATCTCCTTTTGCATTTTTTTATATCTTAATAGGTAAAAGTGTATTCCGAGTATATACGAAATGCACATCCAAAAATATTAATAAGCCTCACCATCCAGCATGACAGGAACAACTGCCGCAGGAGTAGTCACCTCGCTTGTTGCAGTTTTCGGAAAACTTCACAATGCTATCGCTGCATGCGCACGCGCAGGGAACGGTATATTTCACTGTGCCCACTTCCGAGATTCCGTCAACGCTGACGCTTATAGTAATGGACTGATTACTCCTAGCTGCTGGGCAGAAGTCGGTCGTGGGTATGGCGGAGATGGTCGTTTTGCATCCATCTTGATCGCAATCGCTGGAGAGTGACGGCCAGTTGAGGTATTCGAGCGACGCTCCCTGGAAACTGCTGTTGAGGTGGCTGATTGTGACCTGCAAATAAAGAGGCATGTTGGCTCAGTTGGTACAGTGCACTGCAGCTTATGGTTGATATGGGGTAGAGTTAGGTGATTTCATGAAATTGCTTTTGAAATTTCCCATCGCAGGCGAAATACAGTAAAAAAAAGACATTTCATCAAAACTAGCAATCATACCTGGGGTAGGTATGGGACCACAAGGGGCCATGCACGGGACCTTACCTATTGATAGCAAATCAGTGATCATTTTGTTATAAGCACTTGTTTAAACAAGTATTGTGTTTACTATACTTTCACCGCCGCTTTAGGTCAAGATACAATCCAGGGGCAGTAGTGACCTTGACCTTTGGGAGTCATAAGTCGCGATTTCGGTTTCCGCCCGTTCTCAATAGTTGTGTTCAGATTAACATGATTGTTGGTATCGTGTCCGGATGTCAATATGTTAACACAATAGAATTATCTTTACTTGTTTGCATCTAATGCTTGACTGGTGTATGTAGATGAGTAGTTTAATACCCATAATTCTGTACTTGGTATTAACCAACCGTGTGTGAAAAGTTAAAATACTTAGAGAGGGTTGGTTATGTTATATTTTTCACCTGGTAAAAGTGAGCCCATAAATTCTTAAAAGGAATTCTGGGGCCTGCAAAGCAGACATTGTTTTCGCTGCTTAACCGAATGTCAGAGCAATTAAAATATCATTACGGCATACTTTAGGAGTATAATTATGTTCTGCGCGTGTGTCATTAAAATTGCAGTTATTATTTTTGTTTATAATTAACCATTTTACTAAAAAGTATGTAACTACCTAAGACTGATTTAAAGCGGTTGATTAGGTCAGAAATTCTTTTGCTTAAAAAAAACAATCAGATGTAGATATTTGTAAGAGCTAAGTCGTAAGGTATAAATAATATGGGCCTCTGTTAACGTTATTTAAGATCTATTAATGTAAATATTGCCTGAAATAAAGATTTATTATTATTATAAATCCGGCTTTATTGAAAATCGCCGAGATCACTGACACGAGGCCTGATGGTATGACTGTCGGGCCATGGAGACATGGCAGGTCGCTGGTATGGGATGCCACATGTGCCGACACATTGGCCCCATCCCACATCGATGCCACCTCTGTGGGCGCTGGCGCGGCGGCTGCGGCCGCTGAACGTCTGAAGCGGCGCAAATATGCCGACCTCAATGAGGGCTACATATTTGTGCCGTTTGGGGTGGAGACCATAGGACCGTGGGGTCCGGGGGCGCGGCAGCTCCTCAAAGAGCTGTCAGTGCGTTTGGTCGAGGCTTCAGGTGACCAGAGGGCTGGCAGCTATCTCTGTCAAAGGATCAGCCTAGCTATCCAGAGAGAGAATGGTGCCAGTCTTTTGGGTACTGTCCCACATGGTTCCTCTTTGGAGGACATTTTTTATCTGTAATTATTGTAAATCACTGACAATTGTATCTGGTGATTGAGGTAAAGAGGAAATGTATGTTTGTTTGTAATGAATCTAGACCGATTTCAAAAACACTTTCACCTTTGAAAATCTTCTTTTTGGAAGTAACATGAACTATAATAAAAACAAAATAATCTCACGCCTTTCATCCGCGAAAGGGTAGGCAGAGGTATTCTATTACTGGATATACCCACATTTCACGAGATACATTGGACCCCTAAACGTGATACGTGGTGAGCCCATCGCCGGAGCGGGTCTATTGACACATGTCTCAGAAATAATTCTGAGACCTGCGGGTTTCTTCACGATGTTTTCCTTCACCGTCGAGCTAGTGATAAATATGTACGTAAGTTTTTGAAAAAAATCATTGGTACCTACATGCCAGGACTCACTGATTTTCGGCCGGCTCTTTAACCGTAAAGGCTATCACTGCTATAGTATTTTCATGGAAACAAGATTTATGGGCCATTTACACGAGGGCAATCCAGTAAGACAATCCACTAAGACTGCAATACAAAAAAAACTTGAGGAGTGGAATGGATTGTCCTCAAGTTTTTTTTTGTATGCAGTCTTAGTGGATTGTCTTACTGGATTGCCCTCGTGTAAATGGCCCATAATGGTGGTGAAATCGCAGGGAACAGCTACCTGAAATGTTTTGTGACTTACCTTTGGTTTACCCAACAGTGATGGGTACGAGATGGCCACGTCGTCTGGATCGCCGACATAGACGTACCGCTCTATGTGCTGAGGATGCAACATGTGCCCCTCAACGGCAGGGATTTCCCGGCGTGGTTTTTGTTCCTGGTTTCTTGTACACCAAGTATCATCTGGGCTTAGGGAACACCGGATTTTCTGGAACAAAAGAAAAGTTTATGTTATTTTTGTTTTTCTTCATCAACTCGTAACAACTCACTGCTGAGCTAAGGGTTTTTCCATACACTGAGGAAGTATGGTTAGTGTGTTTTTTTGGTGGTCGGAGTGAAAATGAGTGTCTAGTAGCGCGGCATTGAACTGTAATTTTAATCTATCTGTATATTTACATGTAGATATCTCTTTAAAATTATTGTTTTAATATTTAAAATCTTTCTCATATATTTATGCTTTAAATTCTGATTACTTATTCTGTGTCATTAGCGCTAAAATTTTTATTTTGCATTGAATGTCAAGGAATCGGATTTATTAATAAAACAAATTTCTCGCCATTGTACCTAATATCCAAATTATAATTCGTCGGTTCGTCGTCGTTTGGATATTTCATTTACGTATAAAAATGGTATGAAAACACCTTATAACTTCTTTGTCTTAGTAGCGATAGAATAATAAGACCCGGCGAGGGAGGGAATAGGCTAAATAAGATACTTTTAAGGGTTCCCTTCCGTACACAAAGGGTGACACGGAACTCTAATACTTAGGCTTAATGGTTGACAAAATGTCTTGTGCAAAGAAAAACTGAATTTGTATTGTTATACGTATCTCATATCGTTGCAAAAATAATTACTTATAATGACTTATTTATAGTTCTATAGGTAATTATTTTTCATTCATGTAGTGAACGCGTCGCCTTCCTGTAGACGCATACGCACAACTACTTTAATAAATGACACGATAGAGATAATTCTATGCTTATAAATGGAGCACTTTACTCTTAGTATGTGCAGAGAAATCGTGTCACTCTTTGTACTGTATTGAACGAGTACTATCATTAATACGAATATGTTGTGTCATTATGTTATGATTAACAAAATACTATTCTCTTAAATGTTTTATTTCATAATGAGAGTACTACGTATGTTGTCTATTATTCACATACTTTTGTGGTATCGATTTCATGTGCAAATTTTATGTTCATTTAACATACATCATCAACAAAAATACCACAAACAAGAATATTAGAAATACGTATAGAGAAATGGCGTTTTATACTACTCTACCTAATTTATGTAGACAGAATTTACAAGACAATCTTTATTTCTTTTTGTTAAAATATTATGTTCATAGTAACGACTGCAATTATATTCACATCAATGTAAGTTTGTTTGTTCTATGAAAACTGAATAAGTACTTAAAATTTAAATTATGATCTCAAATGTTAACCAACTAGAAGTGGCAAGGGCGTAAAATTGTGATAACGAAGCGTGTCTCGTCAGACAGCGATATTCTTTTACACTCTCCTTGACACCTATTTTACTTAAAGGTACCACATAATGTGCGTTAAAAGTTACTCACGTTAAAGTATTAATCTTATTATAAAGGGCTTTAAGTTTTGTTACATTGGCTGCATTCGTATATTTTTTAACGATAAGGTTTTGTAGCCTTAGCCTTTGTAGCTTTATCCTTAGATTTTAAAATAAAAATATCATTGCTATGTAAGTCTAAAAAAACCTACTGTTTAAAACCGTTTTAGTGTAAGAGCTTGCAGTAACTTTAATTACTTATACATCAGTGTTGACGTATTCCATATGAAGTACAATAAGTTTGTCTCTGCCATCAAGGACGTTACGACATAACAATTTGATTTGATTTTATATACTCTCTACATTGTCATACATTTAATTTTATATTACTCAAACGGTGTTTAGTAATAGTTGGTTGTGAAAACTTTATTGACTTTTGTACTTCTTCTCTGTAAGTTATCAGTGTTATCATAATATCACTCTGCATTCTTCGATGCTGTTTTCGATTCCAGAAATAAATAAAATAAAATCCTTAATTCTAATAACATATTATCTACTATATAAAAATAAGTCGGGTTTTCCTTCCTGACGAGACTCGAGAACGGCCGGACCGATTTTCATGAAACTTTTTGTGTGGGTTCAAGTGGGTCCAGGGATGGTTTATAGCAAAGAAAATTCAGCATTGCACCCGTGCGAAGCCGGGGCGGGTCGCTAGTCCCATATAAATTGTGCCTTCGGTCTCAAAGGTAGATTCACCTCCTATCTACATTTTATTGAACACTTGTATCTGTGTTTGTAAAAATCAGTTTAACGGTAGTTGGTATGATTTTAATTCCAATCATACCAACTACACAAAGGAAGTTGGTATGATTTTAATTCCAATCATACCAACTACACAAAGGTAGTTGGTATAATTCTAATTCCGTGTCCCCGGCGCCAATGTGCTGGGAGGTAATGACCACAGTTGGTAACTTGCTTAATGCGGACACGGCTGCCATAACTTGCGTAGCTGGACTGCGATTGCGGTAGGGTGACCAAGATTTAGGGAATTAACGGGACAGTCTATACTTCGCAAATTGTCGTTTAAAATAATGTTTCGATTCTTCGGATTGTGCCTTTCACTTTAGGTAAGTTGTATTATTTCTGGTACTTTTTAGTAAGTAGTGCCACTTAGTCAGTCCTCTTATCATTTAACATCACATCAATCTGTTTCCCACAACTTCGTCCGCGTGAACTTTAGATATCGCGTCTCCTAGGAACTATGTGTTTTAATGGGATAAAATGTACTCAGATCTGCCGTTCTGATAAATTTCATCAAGATCGGTCCACCGGTTTAGCCATTAAAAGGTTACAGACAAATAGAGTTCGAAAGAATAAAAATAATAGGTACTATAACAGGCTTTTGCTAGAGCCTTCGTTTGCGTTCTAGGTTGAAAAGGTTATGTAAGATACAAGTTAACGTCCTACTAAATTTCTTTAAGATCGAATCAACAAACAGACAGACAGAGTTAGGTTCTTTGGCGTTAATAATATCAAGAATGTTTTAGGGATTCCTCGGTCACAAATAAAACAGACTAGATTTATTGCAGTGCTCGTATACTCAGTAGAAAATACTGCAGTATCAGTATACTGTATGCCCACCATACTGCAGCGAAGGAATTCACTGTCAACATTACACTTGTATAATTTATAGGCGCAACTTGTCGCTCATTACTGCTCATTGTATAGTGAATAGTGATGGTATTCGAAAGACGCATGCGCATGAATGAGTAAACAGAACAAAACTGCTCTACTTTTTAATATTATTAAATCGACTGACTTCAGAAAAATACTGGCCATTAGAGAATCGGGATGTAAAGAGACTGCATGCAGCTGAGACGAATGTGTGGAGTGAATAAAATTGATAAAAATTAGAAATAAAACAATAAAAAGGAAGTTTAAGTTGCACCAGTGACGGAGAAGTTGAGAGGTAATTGTTTGTCAGGGATGATATAAAATAATGCGGAGGGATGAGAGTAATGTTGTAGAAAGTATTTAATGTGAATGTGGAAGATTACAGGAAGAGAAAAGTTAATATAGATATAATAACTGTTACTAGGGCATGGAAAGAGATAGTTACATTATTGCGCAGACATAATGACAAAAGAGGCAGGGATACAAGCGCCTCTTAGTTGAATTAAAAACTTCAACATTGAACTTTAAAAAAATTAAAATATGCATTTCGCGCGTTTTAATTGTGGCTCCGTGTGGGTAGAGTCAAGAGGGGAGGCGTAGCTGTAGGCACGTCAGTTCGAGCATGCAGTCCAACTTGTTTACACACAAGAGCGACGCCGAGGCATGTTTATTCATCTTTGTTATGTTAATTATACAAGTGACTGTTAGTATTATACGATTAAGCGTGTATCTGTTGGGTTCTTAACAGCATTTTTTTGAGATGTCACGGTAAATTCAACATACATTCATTTAATTCTTTTGGTCTTGCGTGCGGACTTTTTTGGATGATAAATTATATGTACTTGTATATGCTATAACCAAATTTTTTAATGAGAAACGCAGGTAATTCCAGGGAATAAAATCTATCTTGATATTACAATAGACGAAAGTAGGTATTCGGGGACTTGTTATCCCGCAATAAAACTATTTATTTCCTACAGTATGACGTAAACAATCGCTTTATAATGTGATTGGGCGTGAAACCATTAAATCTTAACAGTTAAAGGGCAATAAACCCTTTCAACTATCTCTGTGCATAATTCCGTATGTGGGTGTAGCAATAATAGCTGAGATGTCGATGATTATTTTCTCTTTCGCCCTTATTCTGATAAGGCGTCCTTATGGTAGTGGATACGACTTATATCCTACTCTACTTGAATGATGTATTGATAGAGTTGCTTCTTGTAAATAAAAAAGTAAGGTCAAACCCTAATAGACAGTAGAGTAACCTACATTAATTTTTAAAACCAAAATTAATAATTATATTAACACATTTCCTTATGATCAAAACCGTTTGGATATGGAAAGCTAGTACCTACTTATTTATGATTAGGATACTTACCTACTGTAATATTATTGACAGAATCACAATTTAATAATTAATTAATTTATTAGCTGTAGGTACACATTAATATTAATCTAGGTTATAAGTATTTCGCCTGCAAACCAGATTGTAATCTTAAATTCTATAATTGTAATCTTAAATTGTAATCAATTGCAGGTTAAATATATTTCCAATATTCGGATTTAAATGGCGATTCTCTGGGTGGATTGGAATAAATTTTTTCCATCTACAATTTATTTTATACTTCGTCGTAATGAGATTCAAATTCTGATTCACCTGTCTGCGGTAATCGATGTCAAAATTGTGACTCATTTCAAATGTCTCATAACTGTTTCCGACGAGGGTAATACTACAAGATCAGAATAGGGCCGCCCAGTGTGGGTGGTTAGTACATTATCTACAGAAATGTCTGCCGGTTACGACAGCCTCTAGTTAGAGAGCAGAGTAACCAGTTTTAAGATAACTAATAAAACCAAAAGAATTTAATAGATGTGTTAAATTTTAAACAGAGCTGTCCCGTGTTGCGTCTCTTTATAAATAAACTAGCGGGTGCCCAGCGGCGTTGCCGCGCGGATCCCGTTTATTCCCGTTCCCGTGGGAATTTTCAAAAATCCCTTCATACCGGTTTCCTATGACATATTATAAGACACCTACATACCGTATTTCAAGTTTCTAGGTGTTATCGTTTCGGAGTAGTACGTATTTCTCTTATTGACCAGTTTTTCTATTTTCCCGTGGGAATGAGATATTTTCCTGGAATAAAAAGTACTCAGTTATATCCATACCAAATTTCATCAAAATCCGTCTAGTAGTTTTTGCGTGATGCGTGCACAACCAGACAGACAGACAGACAGACAGACAGACGGACAGACAGACAGACAGACAAAAATTTCAAAAATTGCTGTTTTGGTATCTACATCGATAACTATGTACACTACCGTTAAAATTTTCAATAAATATTTCATGTACAGACACGGCCCCGTTAGAGTTTTATTATATGTATAGACTAGCTGTTTCGTGCGATTTTACCCGCGTAAGTACTATTCCAGTAGGAAAATTATAGCCTGTCACTCCCAGAAAAGTAACTTATCCATTGAAGAAAGAGTTTTTAAAATCGGTCCAGTAGTTTCGGAGCCTACAACCAAACAAAAACAAATCTTTTCTCTATACTTTTTCATTTTATTGAAATATAATATAATACACTGAAAAATAGGTCAAACACATATTATAAGGATATTTCCTTTAGTAATCAACCTAATTAGGTGTAATAATAATTAATATGTCTTATTAAACTCTTATCAATGTTAGATACGTTTACGCAAATGTTAAAATGGTTATAAATTTTTTTGTATTTGTAGAGCAGACGATGGCTTTGTTTCTCTCATGCCTGTAAATGTGACTGCCTCAAGCTAAGAGGACATACAGTACAGTATATATATTTTTTGAAGTATAAATAAAAAGTGTAATGTTTTAGTTTAGGTAATATTTAATACAGCTAGAATAAAGTTCAAACTTTTCGGATGATTCAGAACTTTGTTTTGTACTATCGAAAAAAGTTCTGCCTGATACACCTTAATGTCATTTTAGCGCGCAGCTATCTTTTCCCACCCCGTGTCGACAAAGCCCTCACTTATAGTAACAATGACAATTACAAAAAAGTGTTTCTTTCATGTTTATGACCATTTAGTGTCGATGAATGGATCGCAATAGAAAAGAAAGACGGTGTTACTGGCTTCTCATTGTGTAACTCTAATTAGGGTCGGGTAATAAAATTTGAGCTTGCAAGCGACAATTCTTCCAAATGTATCAGGCTTAGCGTTTGCTGATAGTACATGATTCGATGTGGTTTGGGCGCCGGTTCACAAATTCTCGGAATGTAAAATATTTCGCCTTTATCCTGTCTATTGTTATAGTTATAAAATATCCAATTACAGGTACAGTGATATACATAATATGTCATGATTGACATCCCAGTAAAATCTGAGTACTAATTACATATTCGCTTGATTTGTTCTTTTACATTTCTAGACTAATATAATAAAGAGGCAAGGTTGTTTATATGTTTGCAGGGGCAATCTCTGGAACTACTAACCCGATCCTACATACATTACTTCTGATTAACATAGGATACGTTGTATTGACTGTATTGATTGTATTGTGGGGACTGCGGAGCAAATGTAGCTTTTATTTTGACCCGACTACCATCGTCAACCCGTAATAACCCACTTGTGAGCTAAGGGTATTTCCTCAAACATGAGAAAGTTTGTGCCTTGAACTCCCACGCGAGCCCACCTTGGATTGGGAGATGGCGTTAAGCTAGTGGCGGTATCTGACTTAACCTGACATGACTTAACGACTTCCATTGTGCGTCAACACAACGAAAACCGGGACCAACTATTTATATTTACGTGTAACACGTAAGCGCTCGTGATATAAATGCCACTAAGAGGTTCCCCATTCACTGACTGATCGCGGCCAATTTTGCTTAACTAGTGTAATCGTTACAAACACTGCCACCAAGCGCTTATACCAGACCCGACTATAGCGTAGCCAAAAAGAAAGGGTTATGTTTTTAGCAAGCTACGTTCCCCCATTCCACTGCAAAAGAATCTCTTTACCGTCGTCAAAGAGATATTTTTAAAACAGAAACCTCCTCCAGTACAATGATAAAATAAGATTGTGAGACGAATGTTTCTCCCGCAATAATGTTTATGAAATTGGCGACGCTTTGATCTTATTATCTACTTATTCGGGCGTCGACCGTACAACTCAAAGTAAAAAATCCCACGCAAGTTTTTGAATCTTATTACGATCCGGCCTTGCCCTTAGTGGAGTCAATCAACTTCCGTTACAATTCTTTCCGGTATAGTTTGGTTATATAACAACATTTATTATATATGTGATATTGGTAAGTTTTTTCAAACGAGATACACATAAAAACTATAAAGACATTTCATAGCTGGAAACTACAGTAACCTTTTTAAGACCGTACTGATTTAAAAAATATACCTTTTACAGGTTATTGCAAAATGTCTCTTACAAACACTACCAATGAAGTTTATAATGTTTATGCTCCAATTGATTCGGTCAGGTATTCGTAATAGTTTACATTAAGGTATTACATCATCATTTATATTTAGATAAATTCGTTGAAAGGTGACAATGCTTGCCGCAAGTATTATAGTAAGGGAGAAATAGACAAAATACTATAAAAAATATATAAAACATCTTTGTTTTCGCGGAATAATGACTTCATTATTAGTGGCTTAGCCCGCATTTGATGTACTATTACTCGGTAACTTACACCGGTTGCTTTATATAAAGATGTTCTTTTAACGTTAAGATCAGTAAGTCAACACGTCAATAGGGGTTATAATTAGGTACAAATTATGGATTGTTCAGCTCTTCCACCGAATGGTTGAAAAGGAAAAGAGACCACGGAATCCACTGTAGAACTGATCCTCTTATAGGTATCATCAATATACCAAGCATGATAATGATTTTAAGAAATCATATGATAAAACATAATTCCTCCAAATCTTGGAACTCAAGAGTACAAACCTAAAATCGCATCAAAATATATTCATTAGATTTAATTTGAGCTACATGACAAAAATACATAATTTAAGAAGCCACTTTAAAAAAGTAATGCTATTCACAAAGACGGTTGGATAAAAATAACTGCTCTACATTCGTTCTAAATAACTCTCAAGACTACTATTTAAAAAAACATAATGCCAACGGCTTCTTACTATTACACTGAGTTCATTGCACTGCTTTGAGAAAACGCGAAAATGTCGCCAACAGACTATAACATACGGAAAAATCGATATTGTCGAGACTGCTGGCCGTTCTCCAAACGGCAATGAAATGCAATCCACTTGCAGTTTCCAAGTTTTATGCTCGTTAGATATCGTAAACTGGCGTGGAAAGGGAAACGTGATCGCAAGACGCGTGGGCAGATTGCTTTTGGTACAAGATAGTGGAATTTGACGAATCTGAGTTTATTTTATAAGAAAATAAAAGGCGTGAATTAGACACTAATCCCAACTAACATTATAAATGCGAAAGTTACCTTCTCCGTCTGTTTGTCTGTTACTTTTTACGGTATCAGCGGACCCATCTTGATCAAATTTGGCATGACGCAAGTAAACACTTTTGAATAAAGACGTGGGCTACTCGTAATTTCAGGAAAACACGTAGCTTAAGAACTATGTTTTGGTAATTTGATCAAGATGGGTCCTCTGGTATTGTCGCAAAAAATTACAGACAAACAGACGGAGTTACTTTCGCATTTATAACGTTAGTTGGAATTAGTCCAGGCTATTTGAATGTTAAATTTAAGTTAATCAGTTAAGAACCGCCGGTTCCAAGTGGAACCGAGACACAATTAAAAATCTATTGTGTCTGTGATTCATGGTCTGAGAGGTTAAATAGTAATGTTATAGGTAACATTACTATTTAACCTCTAAGCCACAAATTCTTCGCTTCCTCTCGAAAACGACGCCAAACTCCTCCATTGCGGATAGGCCGACGATTGCGAGATTGAGTCAAGTATTCAAGACTCAAGCCAACCCACCGGGCGAGTCGCAATAAAACAACGCGCCCTTTGTACAGTAACATTTTTAAAACTTGCGCAACCACGTAAACTTTATCTGAGATGCATTTTACACAGCGTTAAATGTGTTAATAGGTAAGTGGAGCGGTCGAAGGAGATAATTGCATTGATTGATATGCATCTGAATCTCGCATACATCGCGCCTTTTACGGTAAGAACTCATTTTGGGTATTATCTTATCTTCGGCAATTAGTATTCGGAAGGTCGTAGGTCGAGTAAATTAAAGTGTAATTATTTAACGTAAGTGTAAATATATTTGTAAATTAATTTTGGGTGAATAAATTCGACTTTTATACTCTTGTATTTTTATTTTGTACTGTGGTTAATTAAGAAATTAATTTCTGTTGTCAGAGTTTCGCTCTAAATTTGACATTTGGTGCATTTAAAACTGCCCTCAGAGATAAGTTACAGTATTTTAAAACTTAACAAAAGTTAATTTGAGGTTATAATCGATTAATCTCATTAGTTTTCGGTACCGTGGACAAACGTCGCAACATAATCCTTGTGTAGCAGATACAGAAGCCATATTATGATAACCGGGATTCAGATTACCTTAATACTATTCGGGTGGCGAACAGATTTTGTGGCTTCCAGTTCGCTTGCAGTCAATAAGGACAAAATGACGCAGCTGTACACATAAACGGGACAATTAACTTCAGGAATATGCGGGCCGGTTGTTTTTTCAACTGCTCATGAATACAGTCATCACAGTAACTTTGTAAATAAACGGAATATCAGAAATAACACAGTACCAACATGTTTGTTTAAATAAGTAGGTTAATACTCTGTATCTTTGACCGTAGCCCTTTGGATACATGATTAAGAATCATCTCACTATAGTTATACGCAATAATCAAGTAGGTTGCGATTGTCAATTGCTTCATTAATTTAAAAAAATAAAGAGAGTTTACCGGATCGAACGAAATGTCAAGGGACGAACCGTAAAGCGTAAAGTTCAGACAAATATAAGAAAATGATAATTTAAAATTCCACTGCAAAAAGATAATTGAGTGGAGACACAGTGCTGATATGAACGAACGTTGCTTAACCTTTGATCGATTGCAGTGCACGCGTGGCCCCATCAAGTATACGCTATAGCGATCATAACCCGTGATTACACTTGCTGACACGAAAATTGTGTAAAATTTTAATGTCCAAAACACGACCTGATATAGGTCAACGGGGTGTATATTTATAATTTCTGGGAAAGGTTTGATTGCGCGGATGTTTGTTGGTCCGCATGCACTTTACCGCACGCGGTGTGAGCTACCGCTAACTATGGAAGTGAATATAAGATTGATTACATTGTAAACGGTTCCATAATGGTATCCAGTAGTAGATGTGGGTGTATCAACAGAGTTTTATAGCAAGTTTACGGTATTGGATGGTGTTTACAGTGCCCGGTTTTGTTTGGAAAGGCTCAGGATTGATACACGCTTTCTACGGAAACTGTAACTTGGATTTATGTACTCGTATAGTTTCTTTGTTTATAAAATATATGGGCGCCAGTTGTATTGTTTTATTGCTTTCTTATCATGGTTTTTGTTTTTTTTTCTTCTAAATACAGGATACAGAGGAAAACTCCAAAAGTTGTTCACAGTTACGTGTAACAGCAACCTGGTCCAGCGATGGGCTTACGTCCTGTCGCGTTTAGGGGTCCAAAAATACAACGGTGAAATTTTGGTATTTTCATAAATGGAATACCTCTGCCGTCCCCCTCTGGGATATGACGTGACCGTTTTTTATAGCCAGTCAACCAGCATGGTCCCATGGGTGGACGATGATAATAGATAATTCTATAGAATAGAGAATTCTATAGAGTAGAAAATTCTATAGAATAGAAAATTCTATAGAATTATCGATTATTATTATATTATGTCTAAGACCGCCCATTGTACTTTAGTTAATGTTGGTATCCATATTGTGTTGTTTTTGGTGTACAATAAAGAGTTATTGTATTGTATTGTATGTCTGCAAAAGGTTGCCTGATTGGATATACATAATACATTTTCCAACAACTTGTTTTTTTTGTTGTCTTTTTCAACTCAGCAAAAGTTCATAGGACAAGTATTTATAAGATTTTCAGGATCTGAGGAGGTGTATGGCGTCAGGTATAGCCAACAAATTTTCCACATATGAAATTACTCAAAAACAACAATAATATCACATAAGGAATGTACAGTCAAGAGCAAGTCAAGCTTGACACTACCAGTGTAAGCTGAGCTCTGATTTGTACTGCGCGCCATAGAATACAGGGCCGGGTCAAAATCCAAAGTGTCAAGCTTAGTGTGCTCTTGACTGTACATAAGACACATGAGTCACGGAGGCGGCATTTTTGTGATTCACGGTCCTTTGGTTAGACAAAGGATTTTCCTGATGGCTATAGTTTTATGCGAAGGCTTGTTTAAGAGCGGATATTGGAAAATGGGGTTACGCAGGAAATGCGACGATCGATCCTATGGGCCCACTCCACGGGATTGTGTGGAGTCATCAGTATAAGCGCGTTGAGGACTATAATTTATCATCATAGAGGGTTTGTCTTCAGTCATAAACTAATTTTCTATAGGTATTCTTATACTATAGTATAAGAATGGCAGAGGGCACATTTATGGTTTACTTTCCCTTGATAGACGAAAGCGATTAAATAGTTTTGTGTGTTTACTTTTATTTAACATGTAGGTACCTAAGTTTTGCTAGAAATATTACATTCCCTGTTTTGTTAGAAATATTATAGACCCAATTTTCATGATTATATTTTTTGGACCCCTAAACGTGACTGGTGGTGTCACGATCGCGCATCGCCGGACCGCGGTGATACGGCAGGGTCGCTACCAACTGAGCCAATAGGACGTCCAACATCCCTTTCAAGTACCTACAAATTATTGGCACATCTTGCAAAAAATAACTAACATAACCTGCCTTGCTTAATTGAAGTCGTTGAGCGCAGTAAAGTAGCAAATTCATTAATTAAAAGTTCTGTTTATGGGTACAGTTCCACAACTGACCTGAGATTCGCCTGCGTCATAGTAAACGGGATTTTTTGTATAGTGAAAGTTGCTAGACTGAATTACGTGGGGTTTTTTTTTTTTTACAATTTTATGCACGCCAATATCCTCTTCCTTTTATTTAATTGTCACTACATAAAGCAGACCAAAATAGTGTTATATCAGATAGCTACGAATTAGTTCGTCAGATTGGAGATTCATTAGATATTCATCATCAGATTCAGAGCCCATTATGATGTAGATTGGTTAGTCTTTAGACCTGTATTAATTAATCATACGATTTGGTCTAGAAGGCAGGACTCACTTGAACTGCTTGATGCCTATTTCATACGCAAGTGACACCTTTTTTCTGCTGCATAGTATTATGCAACAATTAGCGGATATTAGCCACAATTGCCGCCGCCCGGTGAGGTTCATTCATACAGTGCCTAGCCTACTCTATGGACTCGCGAATCAGATGTCAAGGCCCAGGCTTTTTTAGACTAATTTGTAGCGACATGACATGGTGACACAATTGGAGTTTAATTCTAAAAACGTAAAGGTAGATGGGGTAATGCTCGCATTTTCTACGACTCACAGTGCTTTTGATAGTGAGATTGGTTCGAACTAATAGTAAATAGATGGCATTTGAAGAACCTATATAATATTCTATAATAACATCCTGTCAATTTCAATACCATTAAGATTTTTATAACAATTTCACTAAACAGTACCTACCTATTCTCTGTCTTTTTGATTGAATACTCTATTAAAGATATGGTTATAATGTTTTTATTAATTATTTATAAATTTTAACATATAATAAAGTTCGATCATCGATAACGAAACCTTTAAAATTACTAAAATAATTACTCTACTCAAGCGTCTTTTACGGAGGAGTTTCCGATTGTGATTAGAGGCGGTAAACTTCGACAACGGTACCACTTTGAATACCCATTATTTTAGTAATTAAACGAAGGTCGATGGATTTAGAGCAAAACGGCGTCAATTGCTAATTACTGGTCAATTTGATGACAACGGTACTTCAAAATAGATCGCACTCGACGCACGGTGGCCGCTCACATCATGCTCATTGACTCAATTGTTTCCTTCCGCTCGCCGTGTTAGCCGACGTCTTCGTTTTTCTTTTATGATGAATTGATAAAATTATAACTGTCATAATTCATCGAATGTCCAACGTTCTATTCTTAAATTAACTACCCACGTGATCCTCCCGTTAGAGGCCGGTTGTAGAGTCAAAAATCATGGTAACTTTTGCAAACATTTCAGTTGCAGAATAAAGAATAGTATCTACTAACTTACATTTGTCTTAAAACTATATGTCGGTAAAAGTCTACACCCGAAATCATCCTGAAGTATTTGGTCTACCGTCATTATTTTTATAAAAATCTAACTGGACCTTAAATTGATTAAATAACAAGTGCAAGTCTTACTTCGTTTACTAAACACCAAGTACCGCCGCATCTCATGCACTCGTCACAATTTTTAATATTATCCAAATTGGAGCAGTCCCTAGCGAACACTTGCTGAAGGGAAATAACCACTAATACACAAAACCACACATTAGCCATTGCTGTGTTTTTTTAAACTGACACAATCTTATAAATTTGAAAAAGAAAAATATAAAGTTTTAAATTAAATCACTGCAATGTCATTATTTAATTTTAAAAAGAATTCGAGTTCGGCTCGTATTCGAAATTCGAATGGTGCGCGCGCTGCGCTCTCCGCGTCTCGGTTCAGACTGTGGGGCGACCTTACTTACAATCAGACATTTCACGACGAGGATGATTCATCGGGCTATAGGAAATTCGCGGAAACTGTTGAGATGCTGCAGCGACATTCGAAACATTTTAAATGACGTCAAATAGATAATTTTCAAGCGTCATCGAACGATACGATGGCCGCTGCTCGGTGCAATTTGGACGTACGGTATTAATTATTACTAAATGATTAATTGTATTGTAAGTAGGTATGCATGTGGTATGCACCTAAGTATATATTGTAGGCACGTTCACATGTATTTCAGTATTCTACAATAGATACTTACTCCACTGAAACAAATGTAGGTAGGTACTTGCATAAAATACCATATTTACCTTGTGATTGTCAATGAAACTATGAGAATAAATAAAATATTATATTTGCAGTAAGTTTTCCAAAAAAGTAAGTAAATAAATTAGAAGGGTTACTGTAGAGAGGGTTGTATTGGCGACTGAAAGTATCCATAGAATTTTAGGTAGATATATCAGACATCTTCTTGAGAACATGACCGGAGGAGAGACAAACTCACTGACTCATCTTTTGAAATCTCCGAAACCATAACATCAAGACTTATGAAATAATAAGGATATTTTACATAAATACGTAGGTATTAAGTAAGAAAAGGTTTAGAAATTACCTACTACAGAAACTTGAGGAAACGGGATCGAAGAAGGGGCCTACGCCGCGGCTTAATATATATATAATCTCACGCCTTTTTTTTATCCCCGAGGTAGAGGTATTACTGGATATACCCACATTTCACGAGATATATTGGACCCCTAAACGTGATAGGTGGTGAGCCCATCGCCGGACCGGGTCTGTTTACACATGTCTTAGAATAAATTCTCAGACCTGCGGGTTTCCTCACGATGTTTTCCTTCACCGTCGAGCTAGTGATAAATATATGTACGTAAGTTTTTGAAAAACTCATTGGTACATGAGAGGATTCGAACCCGAGCCTCACTGATTTTGTGCCGGCTCTTTAACCGTTCGGGCTATCACTGCTCTCACGCCGCGGCTTCTATTTTTTATATTGTTTCACCTCCCAAAATAATCACGGAGAATGAAAATAGTTGTACTCGCACATGAGGAAGTATAAAAAAACATCTTTTATCCCTGAAGGGGTTGGCAGAGATATTCCATTTCTTGAAATTAGTGGAAATACCTACGTAACCACCAGTATATTCTTTGGATCCCTGCCCATTGCCTCAGAATCAATATTCTCTTTGCTCAGAATTAATTCTGGGACCTACGGGTTTCCTCACGATGTTTTTCTTGACCGTGTAGCGATAAATATGAAGTATAGGTACTAAGGTTTTGAAAAAGTCATTGGTACATGTCAGGATTCGAATCCGAGCCACAAGGATGAGAACCAGCTCTTTAACCACTGGGGTATCACTGCTCGTACATATATAACACCTACCACTACGAATATAGACCTACCACTAGTTGAAATGAAAGAGCAGGCTATAAAAGACAAAAACAAAACACACAATTTTAATATTATATACCTACGAGTATGAGAAAGACTTATGTATGTTATCCATATTCTTCTGTTTCCATATTCTAGAACAAAATATTTCTGACACTATTGTAGAATATTATGTGATGATGTACCAACATAAGTTTTGTAAGATGTAGGTAGGTACGTGATTCGATATGACATTATACCTATAGGTCACCCGATAAACGGGTCAAAAATGTGGAAACCGGTTTACGCGATAAAGTAAACGTGTAATATCATGACCTCTTCCTATGATTTGTTGGTTTGACCTGACCTCTTCCTATGATTCTGACTCAAAGGGGCGCGGGTTCGAGTCCCAAAAGTGTTCAGTTCTTTAGTTAGTCCCCATAAAGAAGCTCTGCTTAATTTGGGACTAAGTAAATGGCGTGTGTTACTGGTTTAAACAATTTATTATCTACTTAGTCATTGGGACTAAGAAACAATTAAGGGACATGATTAAATATTTACGAAGAATATAATCTGTTTTAAATTTTATCGTTATAGGAAAACTTTTGCTCCATTCTAAGATTCAGGCGCTGTGTTTGGGTTATGATGGGTTTAGTAATAACTCTAAAAGTACGCCAATATAGCCCTACGAAGCCGGACTAAAGCGACCACTTTAGTCCCTAGGGAGTAAAAAGTAATCTGTTTTTTAATTTCCATAATGAGATTTAGACAAACTCAAACAGCCAGTAAATATCTGTGGAGTGCGGAATGAAGGTGATTACGAAAATGTTGAGAGTTTTAGTTCCATTCCATGGTGTTTCCGCGTAGAAGGTGGCGCCATTTGTTTTAAAAGAGATTTCAATCTCTTTGTTAATCTGTGACAGGTTAAGAAGAAAAAACTGCCCGCGAAAATTTCAGAATTTTTGTTAAGTGTATTTGTTCGGTTTTAAATAAATTTGTACTAAATTGTCAATTTTTCTCACAGTCAAAGTGAAAAGTACAGTTTGCACCTCGAGACTAAACGCCAACTTAATATACCCTCGGTTTCATTGACCAAACCACCTCTGGTATATGTAATGGCTTCGTTTAGTGCCTCGATACAAAATATACTATATTACCTACTAGCTGTTCCTAGCGGTCCAGTAGTTTTTGAGTTTATTCTTTACATACATACAAAAATACAAATGTTTCCTTTTTATAATATTACTAGCGACCCACCCTCGCTTCGCTTCGGTTCATATCATATTAGCGGTTCTGAGCGGTTTCGGAAAACGGGAATAAAATATAGCCTATGTTACTCAGCCTATATAGCCTATGTATTTATCACTAGCTCGACGGTGAAGGAAAACATCGTGAGGAAACCCGCAGGTCTTAGAATTAATTCTGAGACATGTGTAAACAGACCCGGTCCGGCGATGGGCTCACCACCTATCACGTTTAGGGGTCCAATATATCTCGTGAAATGTGGGTATATCCAGTAATGGAATACCTCTGCCTACCCCCTCGGGGATAAAAAAGGCGTGAGATTATATTATTATTTATTTATATGTTACTCAGGGATCTTCTAGTTTTCCACTGGTGAAATATTTTTTTAAATCGGTAAATCGGTTAAGTTTTTGGGTTTATTCGTAACAAACATACAATAATACAAATATTTCCTCTTTATAATATTAGTATAAAGTATATAATATGGTATAAATATTAGTATAAGAATATAAGTATAAATATATACTCGTATTAGTGTAGATGATATAACCCATTAGGTAACCAGTAGATTAGATAGCTAATAGACTAAACGAGTACCGTAAATGCATACAACATGAGACAGGTTTGTTGTATGTAAATGCATACAAAAAACCTGTCTCATGTTGTATGCATTTACCGGTATTCAAAAATAAGACTTGTTTCTTTTGCTTTGTTGTCCGTCAGTCCCTGTATCGTTGTAACCGCAACAGGTAGACCCTTGAAATTTTGATACAATTTATTTTATTAATTTATACGAGTATTACCTACTATGGCCTCTATAACAAAAATAAAAGGTAAAAAATAAAAAAGGAACCTTTCTTGTGCAACTAAAATAAAAAGAGAGTCAAATTTTCTACTACAGTGGGGTTGAGGATGTACCTCTTGATTCAAATGAACCTTGTTTGTGTATAACCGTTCTGAATGTTGCATGAAAATTCACGATCAATCGATAGTGGCACGTTGGGCCAGAATTCGCGCGCATTGGGCACTGTTGGGCCATTGGCGGCATTGAGAGTGGGTGAGTACAGAGCAATTTACTCTGTGGACTCGAGCCCCATTGTGACGACACGGCGTCCGAGTATTTCCACCATAGCTCATTCAGGCATATGGCTTCAAATTGAGGGGTGCACTTAGGGTAGCTACACCCCCCGTAGTACTACTTCACTGAGTAGAAACGGACTCCCCACATTGATAGCTTTCATTTTGTATTTATACAACGTGTAGCAAAAACTTCGATAGCGCGTTGTAGAACTTTCGTTAATATCTCGCTTAATTGATGTTTTTAATCACTTTTATTTATGTAATTCAATGCGTAAATACTTACAGAGTGTATTATAATAATTTATGAAAGATAAATGCTTCTAATAAGAGAGTTATGCAAGTATTTCTGTCGCAAAATAGATTATGCTACTAAATTGAGTCGTACTTATTTAAATCAGCAATCAAGGATTTTATAATACAATACGAAGTTTTTCATGTTACTTTTCATTAATCAATTTACTTAATATAAAGGGTCACACAGCAACATAAAAACTTATTCTAATTAGTGAGGTGTGGTGAGAGATAGTCACAAACATATTGATCAAACGAAAGGTTTAACCTACCTAACCTATTAATAATTACAATGCAATATTATTACTCGATTCGTGTTATAAGCAATGAGTTGAGTAGTAGGTAGATAAATAACTATAAAAAATCTTTACAGTTTATTTTTGTTACTAAATTACTTATTACAAGGACGTTTAATTAAACGTCCTTGATGTTTTAGTATTCATTTCTCATCTGAAAAGGACACAAAAATGTAAAGAAAGGATAAACAATTACTGGTCATGTACTGATTAAAATTATTTAAATTATAAACCACGTCTCAAAAAAAACTCACGTCCCTTATCCCAGAAGCGGGAGCAGAGGGATGGCGGGAGTAGGAGGAGATTCCATTTCTAGAAATATACTAAACGTGATAGGTGGTGAACCTATCGCTGGACTGGGGTGCTGTAACACATGCCTTAGAATCAATTCTCGGTTTCCTCTCGTTGTTTACCTTCACCGAGCTAATGATAAATATGTAAAAATACCTACGTTTTTGAAAAAAAAACTAATTGGTTAGGGCATCTTACCAGGATTCGAACACAAGACTCACACATGAGAGGCGAGCTTACTAATCACAAGGCTATCACTTTTTTGTAGGGATTTAGTATTATAAATTAATACTAATAGTGTCAACGTTGTACGAATCCTGGAGTTTAGAATAGAGGTTTTCCTTATTTAAAATTGTATTATTAAGGAAGGAAAAACACTTAGGCGGATTAACACATAATGATTATTGTGTTATGCATACCTACCAGTTTGTGCGCGTTAGGTGTTGACGTAGGTACCAAAGGGCCAAGCCGAGTGGATTTGTAAAACTTAATACTAGTTGAATAGAATGATAAATGTATTGGATTGACGATAAATCGACTTGTCATGCGCGCGACTTATAATATGTACCTACCTAAAATTTATGCAACTCTCTAAAGAAGTATATCTAGCCAATAACACTATGCTACAATGTGCATGAAAAATCGAACGTCAATCCCAATCTTATGTCAATCCCATATACCTATTTGTCATTCTATTTTACTACCGCCTACGTTTTACCCATTACTTATTCTGTGGTTTTACGTTTCAAGCGTCTATTTTTGAAGAAATGAATTTATTCGTTTAACGCACACGTCAGCTCAATTGTTAATGACTCTTCTTTCCGATTCTTTACAGGTTCGGTTCCTGTCCGGGACTAATATTTACGTGAATAGGATCGTTGGCATGAACGAATGTTTGATAGTTTATACTAGTAAAGTATAGGTTGTACTATGGGTACTAACCCATAGTACAGGCTCTGTCAAATGCGAGTAATGGGATCAAATTCTGTTTCATGGTGATTCGATTTAGTATAAAAAATAGGAGGGTTTAACACCTTTGGACGCCTGCTCATTATTAAAAGCAACGAATGGTTTTGAACATATTTGCTAAGCTTAACTTTACAGGCGTCGTGCATTTAACCATTTTAGAATTTTTAGATGGTGGAGTGGATTGGAAATGTACTAGCTTTCGCCGGCCTTCGTTCGTAATCCTGAATAAGAGTTAATATTTTGTGCAATTTCACTATCACTATCACTACATAGTATAAAACAAAGTCGCTTTCTCTGTTTGATGCGGTTTTTTTAATAGATAGAGTCATTCAAGAGCATTGCACCCGTGCGAAGCCGGGGCGGGTTGCTATAATGTTATAAATCCAAGATGGCAGTAAGAGAAGCCATATTTAAATGATTTGTGTACCAAGAAATTTTTGAATTATACAGATTTGTATTTAGGAAAACCCTGAATTATATGACTTTTTCCAGATTTTTTTGAGTTACTGTACCTGGCTGAAATGCAGCATAACTTTTGTAGTTCACTTATTATTCTATTATTATAACATAGTGTCCATTTTCGCATTTCCGAAAATAAACTTAGATGTGCTTTGACTGGTATGTGATCGGTTTAAGTTACCAAATTAAAAAATATATATATATATTATATATTTTAAATTGAAGTAAATGGAATATATTACATAATAAATTTGCTTTCTGCACTCCTTCTCAATACAAACTTTAACAATGCGAAATCTATGGCGGTCAATATATTATTCTTGACAAGGAATAAAAAAATCTCTTCATTTATTTACTATTTTATTATAACCAGAACATTAAAATGTGTAGACGAATATATCTACTATATAAAAATAAGTCTGGTTTTCCTTCCTGACGATTTAACTCGAGAACGGCCGGACCGATTTTGATGAAACTTTTTGTGTGGGTTCGAGTGGGTCCAGGGATGGTTTATAGCAAAGAAAATTCAGCATTGCAACCGTGCGAAGCCGGGGCGGGTCGCTAGTTTTATTATAAATGAATGTCGACAGATCTCTTCTTGAAAGTAGGGTTGTGGTACGTTGCTTTTGGAGGCTCGTATATGGGGTTGGCGCCTACGTCCGTGGCGTCAGGATGCTGCGCGATGAATCTCTCGTACTCGCGGCGGTCACGTGCGTCCGTCAGCACTTTCCAGCCCACCAGGGTACCTAGTCCAATCAGGAGCAGCGACGCCAGGAATACACCGCCAAAAACTGAAATGTTGTTATCTGTCACTGGCAAATTAGAAGCGCTCGTAGACCTGTTACCAGTTTAAACCGACTTCAAAAAATCAATTCGACTGTTATCTTTTTATGTTTGTTACCTCACAACTTTTAACTGAGTGAACCGATTTCGATGATTTTCTTGGTCCCATTTTAATTTTATCCAGTTCTGAGAATGGCATCCATGAGAAAACCCTTTAAATCTGAAATTTGCATTAAGTGTGTGCGACCAACTCAATATCACGGCAACCCAAATTTGCTGTGCCTCTACGGGGCGTCATAATATAGTGTTATATGTTAACAAGTAAGCCTATATTATGTACTGTGCAATAATTAGAAATAAATAAATAAATAAACCGATGTCGATGATTCGACTGTAATTTTTCAGTATTATTCGTTGAAGTCGGTTTTTTTACTCTTTAGAGTTCTATGTTATTAATGATCAAGTTGGTTAAGGAAAGTTGGGCATTAGACCACGAGTGCCTCCGTGTTTCGGAAGACGTGTTATAATGCCACAATTTGAATCTATAATCATTTAGTTACAAGCTTACCATAAAAACTTTCAACACAATCCTTGGCTGTTTCTACAAAAATTTCGACTCCGGAACCCTCTGTGTAGCGATACTTGAACCGAGTGTAACACCCTATATCCACCCTCACATTCTCACAGGTGAACACATCTGGCTCATTATCAAGAGGAAGTGTCTTCGCCACATGGACTTGTATATTTCTGTCACAGCTTTCCGTGCAATCAGATGATCCACGGTTGTTGCAAACGGCGCAATCTTTCAGTTTGTCACATTGATTCCTATGACAGTCTGGACATGGCAGCATGACGCAGTCTGCATCGTGGGAGAGGCGCGCGTCCCAAGCGGGCTTGGACTCACAAGCGCAAGAGCCGCACTCACAGTGGCCCCAACCGTTGCAGGTCTGGAAAAATATGTACTCACTAAGATAACGGAGTGTTGGCGAGGCCATTATCAATAGTGTCAACGGCATAGAAGCAGTAATATATTATTGATAAGACTCAATAGTGTCGACCTTCAATATATTATAAGTAGGTATATTGGAAAAGATGACCGTTGGGGTAGACATGTTCTTGAGTGGAGGCCGCGAATCGGTAAGCGTAAGGTAGGACACCTTCAGACTAGGTGGAGCAACGATCCTCGCAGGGCGGTAGTTGGATCAGAGTTGGGGAGAATCAAGCTGAATGGCGTGCAATTGGAGAGGCCTATGTCTAGCAGTGAACTACTCTATAGTAGTCCACTGGACATAGGCTTATGCCGATTGCCGATGATAATGATAGTGATTAACAACATTCAATAATATCGATTGCATAAACTCTATTGAAGGTCGACCGACAGTATCGATACTATTTTGTGTCTTTAATTTATTGATATTCTAAATGATTTTGCAACTATCCATGGTCCATTTCATTTTCTATTTGCACCAGATGTTGCATAGCAATGATATTCAGATTATCCAGTGGAATGCCTTTTGACTGCTACAAGTAGTTTAACCCTTACCAAACCGTTTATCTGCGCACACGGCGCCGTGGAGCATTCGCAGGCATTCCCAGTCCATCCCTCCTCGCAGTTTATGCACTTGCCACACATGCACTCGCCACGACCGTTGCACTTGCTAGGGCAGCTGTTCTTATTGCACTGGCAGTACCGACCGTGGAAACTGCAAGGAAAAATTAGGTGGATAGGTTTTTTTTATAGCTAACCGGAAAAAAATGGGAACGACGCAATGAACAGAATGAAATATCACGGAATACAGTTTTTGAATACTATATACTTAGTATTTTTAACGTTCTGCAATCAACCTATCGAAGCAACTTAAAAAATACTAGTAATCTTTGTTTGTTCAAACATTTTATGAGGATTGAGGAAGTAGTGAGTAGTAATATTACCTAAACCGATAACACTATAATATGAACAAGATAAAAGTTATAGAATGTGCCCTGACAAGATTATTAAGAAAAAGACGGTACCGATTTCTCGGTGGGAATCTGAAGAAACTTAATGTTTTTGTAAAATGTATATCCTAGAAGATGAAACTTTTTAGTTTTATTATTTTTACATTTATCCTAGATACATTTTAGATTTGGTTTCATAATAGAGAACTGTTCGTTAATGAGAAATTTCATAATAGGTATACGTGGGATGGACATTTTCGGATTACCTCAAGAAGTCACAATGCAGGCTTCAGCAAAAGGATGGCAAAAGGTCATACTAAAAGTACAGGTACTATATTTTTACTATCGATGACCGAAAGGGGGATATAGAAAGTCTTGTGTTGAAGACACTGTAGTTTTGTTCATGGACTCTGATCTAAGAATATAATAAAATAAAAATTTGTTTAAAGGCTTAGTAGCCAAACTCCAAACTCCTACAAAAACTAAGTTACCCTTTCTGGCAGATACACGAGTCGCAAAAGCAGCTGCCACGGCCACTGCACATCTCGCCGCCCTTCTCGAAGAAGCAGCCTGTCTCGTTGCCGCCCCCTGCTGTGGTGTTGGTCGCTGTGCACGAGCATTTGTCCCCATATCTGTTAAACCACAATAGTTACCACTTTATATGGCCAGCCGATTGATTTTACGAATGCTGGATATTTGGTAAAGAAAATTTTGGGTACGGAAACTTAAAAAGCCTACTACTTAGCCTGCAGACCGTCTCTATTATTAACTTATCCAAAAACATTCAGTTTTATTCTTTGGATTCGTACCTAATGTAAATTATTTTTTATTACCAATCCAAACCAAATCAAAGCATTTTTTTTAAATGAATACTTTAAACTTGTTTATGTTTATTGCGAATTATTTTAGCATAGTATACACGACTATGGCTAGGAGTCCCTTCATTCTGGAACAAGTTATTTCATCGTAGTTAGTAAATGGATAGGAACCCTTGTTCTTCGTACATAACTGAGTTACATTACTAGCTATGTATAAAGAAAAAATATTCTTCGTACAAAACCGGGTTATGTACCAAGAAATCCTTGTTCTTCGTACATAACTGACAAACAAACAGTAGGTACAGCTATTTGTGACAACTTTAAAAAAAGGAGGCCGTTCTAAGTGTGTCTGTATGTATTTTTTTATAGTCAGTAAGGTAACGTTTACGCGAGAAAATAGGATTATACTATCCTACCCTTGTCTTCGTCCGCCCGTGGTACCTTGCTGCTTCGCCGTAATTACATCTGGTATTATGGATAATAACCGTTTATATTATACTAGCTTTTACCCCCGGCTTCGCTCGCGCACATTTATTTCACCCCCTAGTAAATGGATAGGAACCCTTGTTCTTCGTACATAACTGAGTTACATTACTAGCTATGTATAAAGAAAAAATATTCTTCGTACAAAACCGGGTTATGTACCAAGAAATCCTTGTTCTTCGTACATAACTGACAAACAAACAGTAGGTACAGCTATTTGTGACAACTTTAAAAAAAGGAGGCCGTTCTAAGTGTGTCTGTATGTATTTTTTTATAGTCAGTAAGGTAACGTTTACGCGAGAAAATAGGATTATACTATCCTACCCTTGTCTTCGTCCGCCCGTGGTACCTTGCTGCTTCGCCGTAATTACATCTGGTATTATGGATAATAACCGTTTATATTATACTAGCTTTTACCCCCGGCTTCGCTCGCGCACATTTATTTCACCCCCTTAGGGGTTGGTTTTTGCAAAATCCTTTCTTAGTGGATGCCTACACTGTATAAGCTATCTATGTGCAAAATTTCAAGTCTCTAGACCCAGCGGTTCAGTCTGTACGTTGATACATCACCAATCAGTCAGCCAGCTAATAACTTTATATATACAGATTTACTTTACCTGCCAGATTTACAGTCACAAATTCCACATTTCTTATCACCATTGCTGCTACAGTATTCTGCATCGGATATTATTTTACTGTTATTTACTTCACAGTCACAGTCTTTAATTATTTCAATGTTTAATGTCAATCTCTCATTAATGCCTGCCACCGCTACATCAATACGTGTTCTCGGTTTTCCGTAGTATTGTGACAATTTTATTGTGCCTGTGAATTGTTTTTCCTGCTCGCTAGCAACTTTGCACTCCACCTTGTTTTCCTCGTTGCTACCTTTTTTACAATCTGGATTAAATGATACTTCTATATGATTTCGATCTTCTGGAGTCATATAAACCTTCAGCTCAACGTTCTTAGATATTTCCTGAAAACGAAATAAAATTTTGTCTAAGTACCTATTCAATAAAACGACGTGATGTGGCTCGCAAGACAAGTCTACAGTAATTTAACCTCAAGTCAAATGTCTTGCGTAAGAAAAGAAACCTTCCTCATAAAATGTTATGGATGCTTTTACTTACTTTGTAAATGTTTGATAAGACAGTCTCCAATTCAGATTTATTGAATTCACTTTTGTTATCACTCGTTGTAGTAAAACCAACGTATTTTGATCCTCGAATATACTGACACTGATATCTGTAATCGTCTAGATAATTCATATCAATTACGAATATAATTGTCACCTCGTTGTCTGAGGCTAGTTTATTAAGAATACTTATTGAGGGGTAGTCCAATTCTCGTTCTTTCAAATAAACTCCGTCCTTCGTGTAGCATTGTCCATCGTATGGCTGAGTTATGCCAGCCCATTTTCCGTCCCCAGCCGTGTGGGAAAGCATGTTTGTGATGAACAACACTATCTTCCTCGACTGAGCCCTCCAGCCGATTTCTTCATTGCAAGTTATGACTTGAGCGAGAGCATCGAATCCGCCTTCAGCACTATCAAAATTCCCACCAAGACCAGTATTCCTCACAATATTGCTGAAGTTCTGATAATCATCTTTTAGTTTAAATTGGTTACGGAAGGAGTACGTGTAGTTTTCATTGTTTAATTTACTGAAAAAGAAAGCTTAAGATCATGTCAACTCATGACTGTAATAGGACGAGTAACCACGGATTCAATTTTGCACCATTCTGAAGTATCTCAATTGCATCAAGTATGTATCCTAACTTTTAAAGCTATCCGAAGCAGGTTTTTGCCGGATTATCTAAGGGGATATTGAAAATATATTCGCTCGTAGACTGGAGTCGTCTGAAGTAGCTTCTAGTATAATTCTCATTATACACGGTTAGTACCACTGCCACATAGTAGAGATACAGTAGGCCAAATCCTGATGTACAATCTGCAGTTGTCTTGTAAATGAGTATTTTTTTGATACAGTAGCAGTTTTTCATATGATTTTTATAATCTGCCAAGTTTAAATTTGTTTATATTTTAGTTTATAATACATACCTATTTGCTTACTAGTTTTTCAAACAGATAGAAGTTCTTTAACCGTACACACTACACAATGGCGTGCAAATATCTGGTAACTTATTTGTTATTCTCTAAATCTATAATAAATTCGTATAAAAGTTCAATTCAAAGGCTAAAAATTATAAGTCATCATACTCGTACTATGATGACAGCATGGCAATTTTATACGAAGACTTGCTAGTATTTCAACGATAAGCAACCAAGCAAATATAACTTACAGAACAAACGGTAATGCATTTTTGTCAACAAAGGTACCCATTCCAAGAAAAACATTTTTTGTATTCTTCTTCATTTCTGAATAAATTTTTTCACTTGCTTCCGCCGTGGCGTCTTTTATACGTTTCATCGAACTGGAAGCATCGATAAGGAAATACAGATCGGCTGGGTAGTCTGTCGCTCCCATAAAAGAGAACTGAAAAACTTTAGATTCTCCTACACGCAGCTTTATGTTTACTTCTTGAGGTCGAATTTGTATTACGTTATTTCCACCAGAGTGGAAATCTAGATTTTTTATTACTTTGTTTTCGGTTATTGGATTTTCAATAAACGAACTTTCACATTCTATAAACGAATCGTTCATTCGTATACATCGACTGCCCTTGTAGTCATCCTGCAAGATAGGTATAACATTTATTTATTTTATCGAGTGTTTAAGTGAACAGTGATAGAGCAGTGATAGCTTAGTGGTTAAAGAGCCCGCTTCTAATTCGTGAAGCTCGGGTTCGAATCCTGGCAAGTATCAACGAGTTTTTAAAAAAAAGATTACGTAGGAGGTACATATCTATCACTAGCTCGATGGTGAAGGAAAACATCATGAGGAAACCCGCAAGTCGCGGAATTAATTCTGAGACATGTGTAACAACACCCCAGTCCGGCGGAGGGCTCACCATTTATCACATTTAGGGGTCTAAAGAATATAGGTACTGGTGAAACGTAGGTATTTCCATAAATGAAATACGATTGCCTACCCCCTCGGGTATAAAAGACATGAGATTTTTTATTTTATTTTTGTTTTAGTGAACCAATTAATAGCTTTCTTTATCGTAATAAGTTAGTCACACAGAAACAATACAAACAAGTAGGTAGGTACAAAATAGTTACTAAATATCTCATAATCTCATTTAGTTCGTATCGTTCTTTCAATACTACAATTCCATACGATAATTAAGTACTCAGACGAATTATTCGCCAAAGGATAAGTTTAATGCCATTTCACTATTTTCTGTATTAAATCTGCGAAACAGGTGTATAATACTGATATAATATACTAGCTTTAACCCGCGGCTTCGGTAGCGCACGTTTATTTCACCCCCTTGGGGGTTGAATTTTGAAAAATCCTTTCTTAGTGGATGCCTACACTGTATAAATAAGCTATCTATGTGCAAAATTTCAAGTCTCTAGACCCAGCGGCTTAGGCTGTGCGTTGATACATCACCATCAGCCAGTCAGTTTATCACTTTATATATATAGATAGGTACGAGATATAAACGAGAATAGGGCACCGGTTTTGACATGGTTTTTATTACTCACTATAGCTTAGTGCCCAGTTAAAATTCTGACTGATTGGTGATATATCAAAGTACAGCCTAAACTGCTGGGTGTAGAGACTTGAAATTTTGAACATAGGTAGCTTATACAGTAGTGTAGGCATCCACTAAGAAAGGATTTTGAAAAATTCAATTCCTAAGGGGGTGAAATAAACGTGCGCGAGCGAAGCTGCGGGTAAAAGCTAGTATTTACTAAAGATCTGACTTACTACTGAACACCACTTGCACAGGTGAGGGTCTCTGATACACTCGCCGCATGTTGCTTTCAGTTCACAAGGATCTAATAGAACGACACCTCGCAGTAGCAGACAAATGGTTGTGTAAATTATTAAATTGACCACCATTGTGTGGACTGTGGAGTGCTGTAACTGCTGTATTCTACTAAGTAGGTATCTAAAAATAATGTCATCGAGGACGCGGAAAATAACGGTGATTAAGGGTGAGACATAACACAATGATGTGCAAACAACACAAATTTTTTGGTCACCCCATGCATTAATTTGTTTCAGTACCTATCAGTAAAGTTCTCGGAGTTTATACACGCAAATTCAAAACTTCAATGTACATGCAAGTAAAAGCAAAGATACCTACAAACAGATTTACTTGACAGATACAGTTTTAAATTTTGTTACTGAGTGTGATTGTGGTATACCTACCATAGTCTGTTTAGCTATCCCTTAATAACATTGCATCACTGTTATTTAAAATAATATTTTATGACAAATTTATGAATTTTCCTCTTGTGTGGTTTATCGAGTCGTATTAGTTATTACTAAGAGATTGTAGTTATAGTTGGTTCGCCTAATAAATCAGTGATCATTATAAATGTTACCTTAAAATGAAGATTTTAGTCCTGTTACTTGTTACTTTAAGTGTGACCTTAATTAAATCAGAGACATGTAATTCATTCAAGACCTGTGGCCAATGCATAGGCAATAGTTTCAACTGTGCTTGGTGCTCATCTGTAAGGGTTTTTATTATAATTCTTGCTTTCATGAGTACCTATCTAATTATTTTGGTATGGTTATATAACTTCCTACAGAACCTACATGTATGTAACGTAAACACCCTTGTAATTAGTGGGTACAAGATTCTTATCAAACTAGTTCCTTAATCCATTAAAAGTAGTGACGTTATTGTAAATTCCGCGTAATCATGTAGGTAGGTAGGTACAGTAAGTTACAATCTGCTACGTGTCTTGGGGCTGTCAAACAATGCACAAAATTAATAATTTGTTCTTTAAGTCTCAAAATAAACTAGTCTGATATATACGAGTAAATTACCATCACCATCATTTCGCATTAGTAGCACTGCGCTGTGTTAAGTTGGCTCCCTGGATTACGGAATTATCCTACTAATGTTTCAGATAAATCACAATGGACCCAGATGTCACCCGAGTAGAGAACCAGATAAATGGTGTGATATCAACCCTTATAGTCCACAAAAGGAGTTCAAGATTACCAAGGACGATCCTCTCAGGAGTGTTAAGCCAGGGGAAGGCCCCGATGAGCCTGTACAGCTGAAGCCGCAAAATATGTTCTTCAAGGCTCGACCTGGAGTCAAGGAGCATCTGCATATATCCTACAAACCTGCCGAAGACTACCCCTTAGATGTTTACTATCTCATGGACAACTCCTTTACGATGGTAAATCATAAAGAAAAGCTAGAGAAACAAGCTCAGAAAATATACGATGCACTTACTAAGTTGACTAACAATGTCCAGTTAGGAGCTGGCAGTTTTATAGAAAAGTTTTCTTTACCTTATGCCAGGTTAGTCAATGTTGATGTTTTCTTTTACTGTTTGTTTTTATTGAATTCCTAATGACAACACTTGCGTGAACTTAAAAATGCGCCGTATTAGAACTAAAATGCGTTTCATCAAATAGTTCCTATGCTGTCATGTTGGCTTCCCTGTCTCTCAACAGCATTAAGGCTGATGCCAAAGACGTTTAAAGAAAAAGTAAATGATTTTCTTCCAACCTCTTGGGCTGATGCATCTTACAACGGGCCGTGCCCTGTCCGGGGTGAATCATCCTAACAATACCTCTCGACATGTCGACGCCGTGCCCCGTCCGGGCCAGCACTTCATACCAAAAGTATACTATAGATGTGTGACCGTGCCCCGGACGGGGCCCGGCCCTGATCCGCCCCGGTGTAACATGAATCAGCCTTTAAACCTTTGCGTAAACACGCTAAGAATACACACATGTAACACTTAAGCCTGGTCCCCACTAGGAACATTTGTCGAGCGACATGTGTCCCCGGATACATCATGCGATGTCGGGCGACATTGTTGAAACTGTTCCTTATCACTACTCTTCATCGACTGTGCGATATTTTAAGGAACAGTTTCAACAATGTCGCGGCGATGTCGTCCGACGTCGGCCGACATCTCCGGTTACACATGTCGCTCGACAAATGTTCCTAGTGGGGACGAGGCTTTATTTGCATTATTACCAACATAACGACATAGGAACTATTTGATGAAAAGCATTCTACACAATAACGTAATCTCTGTGTGTTAATCCGAACATTGACCTTTCTATCCAACTTTAAAAAAAACTGTTTAGCTGCTTTGGCTTAATTGGTTAACAAACAAAATATTCATACATTGCTTATATTATAAATTCATTGCATTTTATTTACAGTTATTTCATGAACTTTTGAATAAGGATTGAAGACCAATTAGGAAAAAAATAATTAATACATGATCATTCCTCCTAAAACCACTAAGATGACATTCTTATAACCAAATAAACTATAGGTAAAGTGTTTAAACCTCATAAACATTTCTATTTCAGTCCTACAAAGCATAATGCATATTCTTTTAAGAATCATCTTTCGTTAACAAAGAATATGCACGAATTCAACAAGCTAGTTGCGAGTGTGACGGAATCTGGAAACTACGACGATCCCGAGGCTGGTCTCGACGCTCTGGTGCAAGTCATGGTGTGCAAAGAAACTATTGGTTGGAGGAAAGAAGCACGGCGAATGATCGTATTTTGTACCGATAATACTTACCATAGCGCTGGAGACGGCAAAATTGTAGGAGCTGTTAAACCCAACGACTTGAAATGTCACACAGACAATAATACAGGTCAACACGATAAAATTGCTTCGCTGACATTTGACTATCCATCTGTTAATCAAATTAATAAAATAGCCAGTGAAAAGAAAATCAATATTATTTACGCTGTTTTAAAAGACGCCGAAAAAGAATACACACTTTTATCAAACAATATAGAAGGATCTAAATACGTTGAATTATCAGACAAGTCGGATATTGTTCAAATGATTACGACTGAATACTTGGTAAGCTAGAATTTAATTTTAAAATATTTTGTTATAATTTTTTTTTGTGTGTTTGCGCTGCTCCTACAGCATTCTTAATGATTGCTGATCTGTCCTGTTAACAAGTATCATCAATATAGAGACACAAAAGAATTATCTACTGTCTTTGTCCGCCCGTAAGCATCTGGTACTTGACTGGATTTTAAAATTCTTACAATAAGATAAACATAAATATGGATGTAGTATTAAATTCACCATTATTTATGCCTTGGCGGTAACCAACGTTTTTACATTTTCAGAATTCGGTTCAATCTCTGGTTTTAAGCCGATTGAATGTGCCATCTTATGTTGACCTATCCCTTGAACCATCTTGTACCGAAACAAGCAAGTGTCCGGTAAGACACGGTGAATCAGTCGAAATCAAAGCGACTCTGCAGATCACAGGTTGTCCAAAAGATCACTCTGTTGAAGTTATGGAAATTGGGCCAGTAGGGTTGTACGAAAAATTAAAGATCGACATTGAGGCACAGTGTCAATGCGAATGTGAAAAGGAAGGAAACGGTGAAGCTAATTCGCTGACGTGCAACAGCAATGGCACATACCAATGCGGCGTTTGCAAATGTAACCCAAATAGGTGTGTAGATTTTATTTTATAATTTGTTGATTATGCCTCAATAGATTATCGTATCAGACCACAGATTATTAATAATGGTCTGTGTGTCAGACATCGTATTATGGAGTAAGCTAACTTAAATGGAATTGACAGGGTGAAAAACTGTTAAGGGAGGATTTATTTACGACGAACTGGAGGTTGGTAGTTCTTAAATTTCAGGTAAAGGAAAACATGTTTTTTGAACCATTGAGATTCACAATAATATTTGTACGATTACTATTTACTAGGGAAATATAGATTTGAAACAGCTTCTTTTGTAAACAGGTATGGAGAAATGTGCCAATGTGATGGGAGTTCCACGGAAGAAGATGACCTTAAGAAATGTAGAATGAACAGCAATGAAGCTGAGTGTAGCGGAAAAGGAGTTTGCAGGTAAATTAGCAACGACTTTTACCAAGAGTTTGTAATGTCACTCGGGAATATTGGAATTGTCGCACGTTTCACGTGTTTCATCATAAAATTACAAGAGGTTACCCAATGGCGTTTATTGTACTGTTTATTCCCGTTAACGTGGGAACTTTCAAAAATCGCTTTTTAGTGCTCACATACGTCATAAAACCTTTGTGCAAAGGCCCAACGGTTTCTTTGGCTGTGCGTTGATCGATCAGCCAGCCCGTCAGTTTTTTTCTTTTAATTAAGTTAAAAATAATTTTAAAGAAATAGTTATTCTTCAAAAGTTTTTGTTACAGACTGCCATTTTGCATTGTCATAGTTGTGAATTTTAGCAACCGAACTCTACTCATGGGTCGACGAAGGAGTACCATTTGACACTTCCGTTTACGGCCTTGTGCCCTAGCCCCCGAATGGTGGGGGGCTAAACACCCCAATAACATTCCCATGAAGGGTTTGCGTCAGGCAGGTGGCCAACATCACAACATTTGCCAAAAGCTTTCGCAACATTCGGAGTGATACCACGGCCTCACAGAAAACCAGCGTAAAGCAATGCTTGCATTGCGTTTCGTTGAGTGAGTGAGGTAACCGGAGGCCCCAATCCCCCCTCCCCTCCCCTCCCACTATTCCCACCTCCTAAGGCCGGCAACGCAGTTGTGACTCTCGAGTTGCAGGTGTCCATGGGTTTCTTATAAAAGAAAAAACATGGACTCTATACTTAGATAATTTTCAGCGCCGACCCAAAATAATCATTTTAAACATAATTTCTATAATTTTTATTAGTTGTGGACAATGTGACTGCAGTGGAGACTATTATGGCCCTTTCTGTCAGTTTGGACGGTTCAGCTGTCCAGCCCCTGGCGGAAACCTCTGCAACGGCAAAGGGTCTTGCTTAAATGACACTTGCGTGTGTACGGATGGATGGACTGGAGATGAGTGTACTTGTCCCACTGACATAGAGGCTTGTATTGGACCAAATTCTAAGGTTAGATATATGTACCCATTTTTAATTAAGGCTTACTATTGATCTCAATATAGCCCAAAAGATACAGATGACGTAAGATGAGCTCACCCAGAAGAAGCCTAACCAGTAGTAAGTTGAATAGTTACGGGTTATATTGACACGGTAACATACGAAGGAATTCCACTCCTTGGCCTTGGCATTATACAAGATATTCCTGTTATTACTTTAACTACCTATATTCACAAACATACGTTAAATAAAAAAATATATATGGGTCGGCCGATGTATTCAACTCCTGTAAATACCCATAGACCTAAACGTGACAGGTAGTGTTTGAGCGTATTTACATATGCCTGATCAATTTTGAAAATCTCAATGCCTCATGAGACGGGGGCTCACTACCAGCAGGGATATCACTGCTGTTACTGCTTCACATACTGCTGCATTAGGTACTGTTAGTTTTCAGAGAAAATTACAGTACATAAAAACGAAAATATGTTTGATAATCACATTATTTCCCAAAAGCCTGTCGCACAATATTAACAATACCTACTACTCAATAAAATATTTTATTTTCATTAGGAATGTTCAGGAAACGGCAAATGTAAATGTGGAGTGTGCGAGTGTACGGAATTGGATTCGAAAAAAGAAATCAATGAGGAATTTTGCACTTACCCTGAGGATCGCTGCAAAGAGCTCGAAGACTATGTGGAATGCATTTACAACCAAGGACAAGAGACCTGCGACGACCAATTCTCCTACACCTCAAATCGCACGGTTTTATTGTTAAATAGTACAGAAATTAAGGCTCCGGAGTGGAAAGCGGGGAATTGGAAAATGTGCCGAAAGGTTCTCGCTGATGGCATTCTGGTTTTTAAGTTCCTTGATGACAGAAACGCAACTTTGATACTAATACAGAAGGAGAAAGAGATTCCACCCGTAGCTAATGTTTGGAGTAAGTAACTAATGATATTTCCCTTTGTTACCCTTCTTACAACCCATCTTACTACCAGTAGTAACACGGGAGTTTTTTTTTGCCCGTGTTACCACTAATTGCTCTAGTAGTAAGACGGTATCACTCATAGTATCAGTTAGTTTCCTGACACTTAGCCTTGTTTTCACGGTACTAACGTTCGCATTATGTACACAATCCCTTCTTAACCGTGGTACATTGGTGTTTTCACCAAGCGCACTATGGAATAGTATATTACATACCTAGGTAAGCAAAATAAGAAACAGACCGGGGCCGACCGAGGTGAAGCCTAGGTCTACAAACATGTGATCTGAGGCTTTCTTATTTACTTCCCGAGGTGTGTATACTTTTTTTCTGCTCGACTGAGGCGGAAAGCGGAAACTTAGTTTAGCGCAGCGGGAAGTTGAAAAATTATTTTCACTATTGTTCGGTGAACATACTGGTTGGCCGATTGTACATCTGAAAACTATACCTTGGGCCGGACTTTTTTCTCAGCTCGCATTATTTCAAGAATAGAGCTTCGTAAACTTAGTTAAACTTTAAACACCTGGGTGTATTAAAGTTTAAAATTACCAGTTACATTGTTCTAATGAGACTATCGTCTAATTCCAGTTCCAGTTTGTGCTGCTATAGGAACGATCATCCTAATCGGGCTTTTGACGGTAATCGGATGGAAGATTGCGGTAGATATCCACGACAAGAAGGAATACGAAAAGTTTGAACAGGAGGCCGCAAATTCTGGAATGGGGTGCTGCGTGAACGTCGTCTATAAACCCCCAACGCAGCTCACTGTTAACCCTATGAGGGGTAATTCCTGGGGACACTAGGCTGGGTCAGGGTAAAAAATACAAATCATCAAAAATATTTTTATTAATACTTTTAATTTTTTTAAAGCATATTCCAATCGATTGAAAAAATAAATATGTATAAATTATAAAAATACAATATATAAACAATTCAAAAAGCATTAACAAATTTGGATACAAAACATTTACAGCAGCACACCGACACCGTTTAAAAATGGTTAATTTGCTTATCGGAAGAGATTCTGTGTTATATTATTTTAGAATAAATTATTATTATTATTCCAGTCATTTTAGAATCCCTTCCAAAAATAATTTTAAGAATATTTTAAGAGAATGTCAAATCCATAAATTAGAATTTTACATTCGATACTATAATAGTATTTAGCGATTTCGAATGTCACAATGTTTGGTAAAAGCTAAGCTAGGCGCACACTACGGCAAGGCGTAACTTTATTAACTAACGTTATTTATAGGATAAAATATAGTTGCTTTATAATATATGGAACTGTATCCAATATATACTTATAATTGCGATGGCATACGACTCGAAATAGTGCGCCCTAGCCTTAAAAGTCCTGTAGTACGTCACTTCTTGTAATGTCGCCCTGTGTGGCGATCGTGCGGCCGATGACGCAGGCGAGTCGGTGGATCATCCAAGCCTGTCAGCCTCCTCTCCCTTCGTTCCTCCACATCCAAGTTAGCCAAAACAGCCTGGAATAAAAATATAGTATACCAACGGCATCGCCTAGCCGAACAAGGAAGCTGTTTATGTAAGTAACACACTTTAGCCTCCATGCAGAGAAGCAATTTGATAATCATTACCTTTGTTGGGCTTAGTGGCCTGCCCCGGTTGCCAGCCTGCAATATCATAAATTCGAGACTGAAGGAAATCTATAGGTACCAATATTTTGTATATTTTGCTTTGTATGTTTGTAGGTTATATCTGGAACTACTGAATCGATTTTGAAATTTCTTTCACCTAGAAAGTTAGACGATTCCTAAATGAGTATGTTAACTGTTATTGATGTATGTGAAACTGCGGCACGCAATTAAATTTATTATTAACTTACTCGTTAATCAGTATTCTGTGAATCTAAGATATAAACAACAAAGGAAAGCATAGCCAAACATTTGTTTGAATTTGCACGGGTATGAAAAAGAAATATGATCTATAATACATTTGAGAAATGTTTCGTGAGTATAAATTAGGTACTTACTCTATTGCTCTCGGTCTTGAAGCGCCGTGGTGGTATGCCACACACAGAGAAATCTTGCATCAGCAGGTCGCCAGCAGATCGCCTCTCACTGACGTCTAGGCTGATTGCCGTTCCGCTTTTGCAGTTGCAACTATAAAGTGCACAAATATAGTAATTACTAATCATCCTTTCCTTGAGTACTTAGACGTAGGTAGCCTCAATGATGCTGAATATAACTTTACTTACGAAAAGTCCTTCTCTGCTAGAGTAGGCGGAGGGGCAGGCGGCGACGACGGAGGACCTACCACGGTGCTAGCGGTGCAAGAGTCGTTCGGTGAACTCCGGCATACGGCCTCACGAACTTCGTGTAAGCGACGCCTTTCTTCTGACACTTTACGATCCAGATCAGCAACTGTGTTTCGAAGAATTTAGAAGAATTCTAGCTACCATTTTTGGTAGATATAAGAATTCATCAACAGTTAGTCCAAATAATTATATTGTAAGATTTTTTTTTATCTTGATGTCTTATCAATAGTGAATACTTACTATGCTGTTGTGCATGTCGTTGCTTATATAGCAATTCGGTTTCTAAAGTATTTATCTTCTTTTGAAGCACTTCCTCTTTGCTAAGTGTGTGTTTCCAAGTGCGACAAACTTTCAGGTGCAGAAACGATAATTCTTGAGCGTCTAAGACCTGTGAAAAATAGCTCGATTAATACATACATACAGCTCACGCCTTCTTCCCACAGGGGTAGGCAGAGACGATGGATCGCCACTTTGCCCAATCCTTGCACACTTCCCTCGCTTCCTTCACATTCATAAGCCTTTACATGCACGCTCTTTTATTCTTTGCACTCTTGACCCCAGCTTTTTGAAGGACGTCACTAATTTGATCCGTGAACGTCCTTCTGGGGCGTCCTCTTGCCTTGTATCCTTCAACATTTGCACCATAAATCTCTTTCGTTACTCTTTTTTCATCCATTCGTTCTAAATGACCAAACCAGCTTAACATACCCTTTTCTATCCTTGTCACTATATCTTCTTACAAACCACACTTCTCTCGTATATCCGTATTCCTCACTCTGTCACACAATTTTACTCCACACATTTTCCTCAAAGATCTCATTTCCACTGCGTTCATCTTGCTTTCATGCTTCTTCTGCCACACCCAACATTCACTCGCATACATCAGCGTCGGGACCAGAACAGCGTTATGCATAGTCATCCTTGCCTTCTTAGACATGAACTGGCTACTCACAAGGCTATTCAGGGCCCCATTCACTCCATTTCCTTTCAATACTCTTCTTTCAATATCTTTCTCAAACTTGCCATCCCTTGTAAATACCTAAATACACTCTCTCTCTCTCTCTCTACGAACTCTTTCACTTGCTCAACTTTCTCACCATCAATCTTTATATCACACTCTGTCATACACTCTTCTCTTTCAAAAATCATCGCTTTCGTTTTTGCAACATTCACTTTCATGCCCTTCTTTTCAAATGCTGCATTCATTATATCCACCATCTTTTGCAACTCGGACGCCGACGATGCAAGGATGAATTGGTCGTCGGCGTACAAGATTTATTAACACAAGCGTACAAGCTCGATTAACATGAAACAATTTTTAACTAATATTTTTTTTAAATATAATGACTTTTTTTTCTGGTACAAAACAAAAATTTACACTAATTGACTTGCAACCCATAACATATAAATCGCACATACCTACGTTTCACATTCGCAGAGACGATCTACATACTCGTAGATAGGAAACATTAATGCTATACTTACATCGACACCGCCGGTGATCATTTTGTTAGCAATATATTTTAGATAGGCATGTTCAGCCATTTTTCGCTGCTCGACATCAACTTGCTCGAAAATAGTACGGATCGTGTCGGATACATTGACGTCTAGAGAGCATGTGCAAGGACCATGTGATCGAAGTTTTGGCTTCACATTAAACGCTTCCACATTTGTTTTGGTAAGCATTTTCGTGTCACCACGACATTTACACTTGCGCTTTTTTACTTCAGTTGAAATAATTTTTGTTGGAGCCTATTAAGTTGTATGTATTATGTTATTATTAGATAAACTAGGTAGCATTTCTAAATGTTGATGATTTAATTTGAAGTACTTACCTCATCGAAGCCACTAGAGTCTTGAAATTTAACTTTTAGCAATCTGTTTTCTTTTTCGAGTTTTTCTGCCTTTCGCATTGCTTCTATACTCATTGTTCTTAGATTTTCTACTTCATTTTCATGATTTTTTAAAATATCTTGCAATGTTTCTTCATGAAGAGACTGGATGTTTTTTACACCCTGATTATGTTCATTTAAAATATTTTTAATATTATTATCATATTGAATTTTTATAGCATCAATTTTCTTTTTATAGTCTTTTTCTATATTTTGCAATGTATCGGTAAGGTGTCGTATTTTCTCCTCATAGTAACCTTTACCGTCCGTGTTAACCATCACACTTTGTTCTATTACAGATTTATGTTGGCTTCTTTCACTTGACGGACTTGCACTACCTGGAAAGATCTTAAATTGACTTGAATCAATTGTTGCTGAATCTTTTAAATTGTTGATTATATCAGCACTATGACTCCGTTTTAAGCCTGCATGACGGTCGCTATACTCAAGATTTATTTCACGTACTGTGTTTTGTGTATAATTTGGATCGCAGTTTTTCGCATTGGTTTCATTATTAGGAACTCTTTGGTAATTTACCAATTTAAGTTTTTGTTTTGACAAAGACTTGTCTATCAAAGGTTGTGATTTTTCTTGAGTTATTTTATTATTTGACTTATTTATATCCATATTAATAACATCTGGTTTTTGAGAGGCAAATAATGTAACAGTGTATGGTTCTAAAGTATTTTTCCCCCCATCAGATATCGAAATATTAGACTGAGTATCTATTTGAACTCTTGGCATTTCAATGTCAATTTTTTGCTTAGTACCATCATTTGATATATTATGATATTCTTTGAGTTTTTCATCATTAATATTTAGTTTTGGTGCTCGGTTTTGTTGTTTAGTCGGCATATCTTTTTTTATTAGTTTTTGTTGAGGTGGATGGATCGTCATTCTTTCTACCAATATCTCAGGTTTTGCGTTTGTATTCCATATTTCCTTATTTTCATATTGGTTATCTGAGTGACTTCCTTCACTTTCTTTGTATATAAGAAATACGTCTTTCTCAGTAGAAACCTCTGTAGAAGTTCCAAAGTATTCTCTGTTATGACTTTTCTTGTTGTTAATATGATCCTCTGAATCAAAAATATAATTTCCAAACTCTGTAAAGCCACTTGATTTTGTAGCACTTTGGGGATCTTTAACAGTGATAGTTCCTGTTTCTCCATCAATTAAATTATCACATTTTGATGACTCTGTGTTCGCTGACAGTTTATTATAAATGTCTATAAAATGTGGAGCCTGAGACACTTCATCTGCAGAATGGCTATACGTGTTAACTTTTAATGGAGACTCCCTTCCGTTCGAATCAGTATTATCGATAATACCCGAAACAGAGTATTGTTCTAGTTTTCCTTTTTGTAGTCGTGGCATTTTATAGTCCAAGTAACTATGCCTTACAAAATCAAATGTTGGTTCTACATTTGCAGTTATAATCTGCACTTCATTTAGTAACTGTGGCTTTTGCGTATGGTGTATTGTAACTTCAGCTATTTTATTATTTTCTAGGTTGTCGTTAACTATATTATTTTCAAAACTGAGCTTATCTGTCTGTATTTTTACATTTTTCTTATCAGTAGATAAAGTGACTTGAACTCCAATATTTTTGCTAGATTTCTCTTTACACTCTCGAAGTTTTTTGAGTAAATCTGCAATGTCTTTTGATTTTTGTTCTAACTCTAAGTTAATTTTTTCTATAATATTTATATTTTTGCTGTTTTCTTCCGATAGTTTTTGCAGTTTCTCCTGTAACTCACTTACTTTTATTATTGAATTTTGGTATAAATTTTGTAATGATTGCATATCCTCTTCAAGTTTAGAAATATAGTTTTGTCTTGAGTTATTTATTTTATTAATTATTAGTTTTTGATTTAGTATTTCACCTTCCAGATCTTTTATCAGAGTTTTATCAGCAGTTGTTTGATTTTCCAACTCTCTTTTTAATTGTGAGAGTTGTTTTTCCATATTGAGTTTGTCAGCTATAGCTTCTTCTTTTTCTTTGTATATCTTTTGTTTTTCCTTTTCTACTAGTTTCTTTGCTTCATCCGCCTTGCTCAAAAGTAGTTGAGAAGAATTTTGTACCTTAAGCAAAGTATGTTCTAAATTCGAACTCTTTGATTGTTTTGCTTCCAAAGATTTCCTGACTCTATCTAAGGAATGAAGAATATCTTCTGTTTTACATTTATCAGGCATTAAAGCACTGTCACCTATACTAGAAATTTCTAGCTGTTTAATATCAGTTACAATAATTTCTCTTTCATTTTGAAGCTGTTTTATTTGTGAAACGTATTTGTGTTTGTCTCTTAATGACTCATCGCTTTCAAGTTTGGTTAAAGACAGCTGTTCTTCTAGTTTTGAATTATCGTTTTGCAGTTTAGCTAGTTCCAGTTTCATATTATGGCTTGCTTTTGAATCTGTAAAAAGAAAACCACGTTATAGTAAGTACTTATTAGAATGCAAAAATAAGTAATACAAAAACTGTAATGATCGATAGGTCGTATAATTACGGTGCGCCTCTATTTTATTTAGTGACTGATCAATTTTTTTGTAGCTTAGTTCCTTAATTTGTTCACTTGTGTCCACCAGTTCAGCCAAGTTTCTGTGTAAGCTTCGTACTTCATCTTCTAATGAGTTAATGTGATTCTCTAAAATTGAAATTTTATCATCACGGGCCATAACTTCTTCACTGAGATTTGATATGATATTTTCCTAAAAAAATTGCGGGTTATATATTTTTTAGTTTACTTTCTTATTATTTTACTTACAAACTATGTACCAACCGATTCATCCAATTTATTTAAGAGATCCCTTATCTTTTTGGTATTTACTAGTTTTTCTTTCTTCATGTTCTCTGTTTCTTTCAAAACATCAAAATACGTTGCTTGATCAGGCGATGACGCAATTATCTAAAATTATACGAAGGATTGAAATTTTACAAAAAACCGGAAAAGTGATAGTCGGACTCTCCCATTGAGGTTTCCGTACAAATTTTTATGTACATATTATAAGAAATTGAGTCGCGCAGTATGATTGATTTTTTTTTATGATTTCATTACCAATGTATAACTTGACTTTCCCCTGTAGGTACCTACTTGAAGTATAAGACGATAATATTTGCCAAATTTAATGGTTCTAGGTCAACGGAAAGTACCCTATAAATTTTGATTCCCTTGAGAGTATCGAAAAACGTCTTTGCGGCATAAACGGCCGTTTTTTTTTACTTTAGCTTAAAAGTTCAATTTTTTTCACAGCTAGCAACTGTAGACCTGAGTTTGATTTGGTTTTAACTTCCTACGCGATCCCGAGATAAAGGGTCTTTACAGACAGACAATAAGTTTTCATGTAATGGTTCCGGTTTTCTTTTCGAGGTACGGAACCCTAAAAATACCGACAGATTTTTTTTACCGTCTGGAAAAAAATATGGTGCGATAGGTAAGTGTAATTCATTTGGCATTAAAAAATAAAAAAAAAATCTATAAGCAAATACCTATCTACGGCAAATATACATTATTCAATTGTAGTCAATGTTACACTATGAAATGCTTGAAATAGTATTTTAAAAAGAAACGGGCTCGTAGCTTCCATTCATGCTCAATCTACCTACAACCGCCAGCTGCTACATATAGTAGTGTGCGTAGTTTTCTAGATTTTGGAAATTGCATTAAACATGACTATATTTAACAATTAATATCGTGTATAACTTCGGCTCTTAACCTTAAACGTCTTATTTTTTTCCAGACGGTAAAAAATATCATCCAGAAATAATACTATATACTATACTGTTTTTCATTGATAATTTACAATCACCTCGTTTCTTGCATTTATTAAAGCTTTTTCCAAATCTTCGTTGTGTGCCATTAAATTTTGACCTAAGCTGTTTATTTCACGATTTTCTTGTTCAATTTTCTGTAATTCCAGGAATTGTTTTTCCAATTTTCCCTGAAGTCTCTCTTTTTCTAATTTAATTTGTTCGTGTGCTTGTTTTAGTTTGTCTAATTCGTCTACTAAATTGTCATACTGCTTGATCTTATCAGTTAGTTCTTTGCTGTCGCTTTTTAGGGAGTCCAAAGTTTTTTGTGAAGATATATTCTCATCTAGTAAAATGCTCATATTACTTTTAGCTTCCATTTGTTGATTATATAAAGACTTTACTTGATTAGCTAATTCGTGGTTTTCTTCGATTTTACTTTCTAGAGTATTGCGTAGGTGATTAATTTCTTCTGTTTTATTATCAAAATCTCTTTGAAGTGTGTTTTTTTCCGTTGCTAAATCGTCATAAGCTTTTTTTACTTTAATTAATTCTTTTTCTAAATCACCGACTTGTTTAGATTTTTGTAAAAGTTGTTCATTTTCTGTTCGAAGATAACTTAAAGAAGAAAAAATATCTTCCAAGTCTTTGTTTTTGTCTTCTAAGGATTTCTGTAAAAGTTGCTTATCATTTAACAATACTTTGTAACGATCACTTAATTTCATGAAGTCTTCATTTAAATTTTCCGAATTTTGCAACTTTTCTATTAAATCTTCACTTTCTTTTCTTGTTATTTCAATAGAATGGAATGCCTGATTAAGATCATTGACTTTATATTGTAGTTCAGTTTCAAGTTTAGCTTTGTCCCGAAGTAGCTTTTCCTGTGATTCCTTTAGTTCATTTAGTTGACCTCGTATGTTTGAAAACTGGTTTAATCTTTCTTTGAGAATTTCACTTTCTTTTTTCGTAAGGTCCAAAGACATTTTATACTGATTATTTTCATCTTTTAAATCATTCATGCCATCGACAGCGTAACTGTTCACTTCCCGCAGTCGTTGAATTTCTTGGAGTAAAATAGAGTTGTTATTTTCACGACTAGCTAAATCCGTTTGAAGCCTTTTATTTTCTTCTATGGTATTCAATAAAACGTTTCTAATTTCATTATAGTCTTGTGCTTGTTCTTCCAATGATTTAGACATATCAAAAGTTTTGTGAACCATCTCATCGTAATCTTTAACCTTTTCAAGAAGTTCATGGCTTTCTTGTCTAGCTAATTGTATCGATTGAAATGCTTCTTTCTTTTCATTTTCTAATAATAATAGGCTTTCATCATACTTCTCTCTAAGGTCATGAAGTTGTTTAAGTAAATTATTATTTTCTAGGCTTTTTCGTTCTATTTCATTAATGAGATTGTTTACTTCTAGTGATTTATTGTGCACTATATTTATTAAATTACCCACAGCAGTTGATTTGTCTTCCACTTCTTGTGAAAGGAGCTTATTTTCCTCAATTAATTTCTGTACTTCATCACGGAAACTTTCAGTGTATTTTTCTAAATAATCATTACGTTGAAGTGTTTTCTCGTATGTACCTAGAATAGGTTAAAGTGGTTAAGAACTTAAGCAAATTATGTTATGATTAACGAATAATTATTTTTGATTACTCTTCCAATCTTCAATTTCCATCTTTAAGTCATTGATTAATTTGAGATTATCTTGGAATTGTTCTTGTAATTGTTGTTTTTCTTCTTCACTACAGCAGAGGGCTTCCTTAAGTATCTTCATCTCATCTCTTAAAGACTCCATTTCATCTATTAATATGACTGAGTTTGGTATAATGTGTTCTTTGTCTTGATTCTAAAAAAGTATGAATTATTTAAGGGGTGAGGCAAATCAATTGGAAAATTAGAGCATTATAGATACTAACTTTATCCTGGTCTTGCTCAAGAATTCTATCAATTTGAACAGAGAGACTTTTAATTTGTTGGTCTTGACACATTACTGTGCACTCCGTTTCCTTCAATTTGCATTGCAAAAAATTCTTCTCTTTCTCGAAAGCAATTGTCAAATCATTTATTTTCTTCTCAAGTGCTATATTCTCATGTCTCAATTCCTCAATCGTGTTGGCTTTTATATAATTTATTTCTGTCTCTGCTTTTAGTTGTGTCTCTAGACTAACTGTTTCATCTGACAATACTAAATATTTTTCTTTCAAAGAGTCCATATCTTCGGAGCGTTTACGATAATGTTCCCTTTCTTTCCATAATAGATTGTACTCCCTGAGTTGATTTTTCAGAATCTCGAGTTCCTTTTCTGCTTCTTCGCACTTTTGAGACCTAATTTTAAGACAATCTCTTTCATGCTTTAAAGTTTCATAGCAGTTTAACAGTTCATCATAGTTCACTTGCAAGTTTTTTAAGCGATTTAGATTTTCTGTATCTAGACTGTAGTTTTCGATCAAAATATCATCTATAGTAGTATTAGTAGTGTCTTCACCAAACTTACTGTAACTGTTGTCTTTACTGAGAATCTCTTTCATTTCTTCGTTTTCCATAATATCTGCAACGAGTTGCGCTCGTTTATTATCTTGAGATGGTTTCTTAGACTCTGCTGAAGTAAGTGCAAAGGCTGTTTCTACGCGCATAACTTCAGCACAGAAGCATGGATTTTCATTGGCATTGGCCAATTCTTGTGAACAAGGCGATATTAATGCAAGACAGAATTTTTCAAGAACCTTTAATTTGAATAATATTTTTCCTTTGATATCTATGCAACGAGTGTCTTTGCCGGAAGTCTATAAATATAAATGCACATTTTTATTCATCCACAGAATATGAAAGAAAATATTATTATACAAGTAATTTAACTGACCAGTAAAGTCAAATACACTTTGTATCTGTCGTTTTGGCATAAAGTACCAAATATTTTCTCTAATGCTGTATAAATGTGAGCATAGATGCAGTATGGCTCGCACACGTCATTTTCCATTACCTGAAAATTGTTTTAAAACTTTAGGTTCAGCACATACTTTCAGAATGGCGGGCGCTGTGACTTATTTATAAACAACAATTGTAAATTCAACTTAGTTCGCTGTAAACATACGACTGTCGACCGCGACACAGTAAATATACCTATTATTAATACCTCGATTCGTAGCTTTTTCAGCATCCCAGTGTGATTGTATTTCGCTATACAAATTACAGTCGTATGCAAACGCAAATTAAGTTGAATTCAAATGGTTTCCAAATTAGTGGCTTGACCGCCGCTCTATTCGTCCGCGCTGATGACAGATCTCGAATCAAATACTGAACGTGGTAAGCAGACTAACCGCTATAGTATTCTGCATAGCGCTCATCCTGGCATCTTTGTCGATCAAGGCATCCTGCATCTCTTGAATCCTTTTGTCATGACAAGCTGCAAGTTGAATTAAGTAGAATTTAGTGTCCGACCGAAAGTTCGGTTTCGGTTTCGGCTTCGGCCAAAATTGCCCGAAACTGTTGTGCCGAAACCGAAACTGATTTAGGAAGTTGTCGTGCACGATCGCCTTACTTCATTTCTCGCGGCAAAGCTTATGCGAACGCTGGCGGCCCTTTTTGGGAATTGTCGTGCGTTAATATTTTTTTTATATATTTTTTATATCAAATGAATATAAGTACTGTGTTTCCATTTCATGTCCTAATGAATGCAGAATAATGGGTAAAATGCACCAAATTACAATATTTTAAGGAATTTTATACTTAACCACGGGAGTTTGGTTTCGGCCGAAACTGAAGCCACTGACGAATATTCGGTTTCGGTTTCGGCGGGCGTTTAGAAGAATTGACTACAAGGTTTGTGTACAAAAAGTTAAAATAAGTTAAAGAAATTCTTACATGTACTGACGTCGCAGACACATTGGAGTTCCACCTGGGCACTCTTACACGCCGTCACCTATGGTTAGTTTTAGTATTTTTCAATAAATACTAAAGTAGTACCTAAAGCTGCATGTCCAACTATGTTTAAATACAAATATAGCTTTCCACAAATTTGCTCGATAACACATGCGCTAACAACATCAGCCTTAAGGTAGGTACCAAAGAGGTTGGAAGAAAATCATTTGGAGAGAAACTTTTTCTTAAACGTGTTTGGTAGGTAGGTACCTACATCTGAAGTCTGAACGTTCAAAGCCATCATGAACATTATTGTCGTCGTCAAAATAACATTAAAGTGTATGTCTGTGATTTGAAAATAAATAGTAAGATTTAAGTTAAAAGTGCTATTTATAAGATGCCTAACGATAAATGACCGTATTTAAAAAAAGACTGTCTGTCTGAAAGATTGTCTCGGATAGACTCTGGATTGCAATGAAAATTTCAGAGAAATGAATTTTTACTTAAATCTACTATATAAAAATAAGTCGGGTTTTCCTTCCTGACGATTTAACTCCAGAACTGACGAACCGATTTCCATGGTTTTGCATTCGTTGGAAAGGTCTCGGGTTCCGCAAAGTTTATAGCAAAGAAAATTCAGCATTGCAACCGTGCGAAGCCGGGGCGGGTCGCTAGTAGTCTACTATATAAAAATAAGTCGGGTTTTCCTTCCTGACGATTTAACTCCAGAACTGACGAACCGATTTCCATGGTTTTGCATTCGTTGGAAAGGTCTAAGGCTCCGCAAGGTTTATAGCAAAGAAAATTCAGCATTGCACCCGTGCAAAGCCGGGGCGGGTCGCTAGTCTACTATATAAAAATAAGTCGGGTTTTCCTTCCTGACGCTATAACTCCAGAACGCACGAACCGATTTCCACGGTTTTGCATTCGTTGGAAAGGTCTCGGGCTCCGTGAGGTTTATAGCAAAGAAAATCACGAAAAAATTCAACAGAAAATTGGGAAAATCTTATAAGCATTGCACCCGTGCGAAGCCGGGGCGGGTCGCTAGTTTTCGTATATAGGTACTTATACTCCTAATACTTATACATATTCTATTTCGCTAAATAAAACCCAAGCAAAGCGAGGGCGGGTCGTTAGTAAAATGAAACTTTGTGTGATCAATAGCCTAGTTATTGAATGTCGTACTCGTATTGCTACAATCGCTCACGTCTCTAGAGTTCGAGTACCGTGTATTTTATAAAACTTAGTGGAAATGCAGCATATAAATTTAAAAAAATGTTTCAGTTCCTTCTTTATACATACTCTTTTCTGCATCTGCAAAAGATATAATATTAAATTAACTAAGTAGTCATTTTATTAATAGGGTAAGTCAATAAGATAAAGTTGTGTAAAACTTACGTCGTCATTTTGCCTTGCTAACTGAAAACAAACAGGATAAATGTGTATTAGTCATATAGGTATATAATATTTTTGTATTAAATATTTTCAAGTGTATTCTTACCTCATCACCCCTGGATTTTCCAGTCTAGAAAGTAAACAGCAAATGTTTTAATTACTTACTTATTTATATTACTTATAATATAACCGTTTAAGGTAACCGACATGAAACTAAGAATTGCCACACTGGAGTGGCAGTGGGTGCGGCATATTGCTAGTAGAACGAATGGCCGATGGGGCCTAAAAGTTCTTGAGTGGCGACCGTATACCGAAAGTCACAGCGTGGGTAGGCCTCCCACAAGGTAGACCGATGACCTGGTAAAAGTCGCGGGTACACGCTGGATGCGAGATGCACAAGACCGGCCATTCTGGCGATGCTTGGGGGAAGCTTCTGTGCAGCAGTGTTTCGGCTGATATGATAATGATTATAATGCACAGTACACAACTTTAAAACTTACCTCAAATCCTTCGGAATCTATTCCCTGAAATAAAACAGAATGTGTAAGAGTTTTCATTCAAAGTATTTATTAATATTTAAGTAGGTAACCATATCTTTATCTTACCTCGGTAAAACCAGATAAATCTAAGTCCAAGGACTGAAACCAATATCACAACGATTACAAACAGTTTAATAAATGTACAATTATATTAATTAGGCACATCGATATGTTTCTTACCAGATCCTCTAATTCTCTGTATGCCGTTTTAATGGATGCGTGCTGCAATAATTCACACAATAAAATAGCTAAATCGCCTTAATAATCATAAAGCTATACGAAATTGAGCTACGAGTAATAATAATTCTTTCTCAGTGATGGAACCTCGTAGAGATGTATATCTGCATGTCTTTTCTCCTCTATCTAGTCTTCTTCTATCTATCTTCTAAATAATATAAAACAAAGTTGTTACTGCAGTCTTGTCAATTTGTGCGCTTAGTTCTGGTGAATTATGCAACTGATTTTGATACGATTTTCACCATCATTCAGAATATTTTTACTGGAAGGGTTATATATACCTACACACGTTGATGACGTGGCGGCTCGCTAGTTAGATACTAAAATTCACTGTGAAATGCACGTAATGTATTCCTAAAACACTTACAGCATTTGCAATTTCGCACTTCTGATCGCACGTGAGATCGAGCTGGTCGTACGCTGACACTAAGCGTTCGAACTCCTCAATCTTGCGCTTTAGCCGTGCGATCTCTTTATTTTTCGTCAGCATCAGAGTGTCCACTATCACGTCTGTTGGCAAGTACTTGACGCGACAGGTCTCGTTGTTCTTCTTTATTACCTCCATCAAGTGTTCCGTCTTGTCTGAGCCAAAGTGCGACCACGCCCGCGCGTCTGTGCAGGACGCGTACGCCTTGAGCTTCCCTTCGTTCCTCGACGGCAGATCGAACAGCTCATAATCGTCAAACACACGCTCACGTTTCGTTATAAAGGACATCGCCAAATTATACTACTATTACGAAAATCATAAATAATTCTAAACGTATTCATGTATAAATCTTATTTTTCGCATACATCCATTTTAAGCATATTGATAAGATTTATAGTAAAATGTAAATAATGAAAATATCAAATAGTTTGAATTGAACTGTCATCAGAAATCAAGGTGGAATTGAGTCCTAGTTTAAATAGAATGTAATTATTTTAAATGTATTTTTCTTTATTTATAGCGCTATAAGAAGCGCTGTCCGGTATAACCAAAAAGATTGAAATATACTATAGTATATATTAAAATCTCTTTGGGTAAAACATTTAAAATGTTTTGTTTGTCTACAGAAATGAAACTTTTTAGTCTGATAAGATTACAACCTTTTTTTCTGTTTCTGACACCTTAATGACATCTGTATCCCAAAGACCAATCAAAGATATAAGTTTTAGGTTTCAAAATTAATGACGTGATGGACGAAGGATAACAATATAGGACGTTATAAATTCAATGAGTTCTCTTGAAGAGTATAGACTCAAACTTCTAGCTCGCAACGAGGGGAAGATAAAGTCTCATGAATCTTGCTTCGACATCAGGGCATGGAGCCATGACGTTGGCACACGCGATCGATACCTAAGGGAATGGATAAAGTGCGATATGCCCTTTTGTCTTATGCCCCTGAGCACTTTAGCGAGCGTCCTCCGAAACATGACTTGCAAAAATCGTGGAAGGGTAAGATGGCTTGGCCATTTTTTGTATTCTATTTAAAGAACAGGTGGCCAGGTTTCCTCACTATGTTTTTCTTCACCGTCGAGCCAGTGATAAATATGTACTTACGTAAGTTTTTAAAAACACTTTGGTTAGTGCCTTCACCAGTATTAAATACCAACCTTACACATGATAGGCAGAATCACTAACCACAGGGATATCACGACTATGTGTTTAGATTGTCAGTGTATCTTGGGAATATCATGTTTTCAGGCTACACCTCGATGTCACCGAGATTGCAAGTCCAAGGCAATACTTGATAGTATATGCGCTTCATGTCATGCAATGAGAGACTGTTTAAAAAGTGACGAAAATTTTGAAAAGTATTTTATTGAAGTAAGTTGAAGAGGTTGAAATGTGTGGTACCATGACTAGTGGCTTATTTTTCATTAAAGAAATTGTTTTTGTAGGAGGAGTTAGAGACTAGTCACTGGCCTTGTGAGCGTTGCTTGGAAGCTTTGAAAAGCATAAAAATGTTTTGGAATGTAATAGTTGAAAAAATATTTAATTTAAATGTTCCGAAAAATGAAGCTAAAATACATATTGGATGTTGCCGTACAAATAGTATTCGGGATATGGCTAAAATGTGGGAGAGAGACATGGTGCAGCAAGCTATGTTTATTAAAACGGCCACTACTCCACGACTTAGTAGTTGTCCTAGCAGTTGTACCGTTAAAACTCTGTCCAGAAAGGGTACATGCTGTCGTATCACTAAACGCTGCAGTGAAGGAGACCGCGGCTCAACGATTTCTCAAAAAAACAGTAGAATCACAATACCATCTAAAAAAATATGTCCAAATAGCAAATGTCCAAAACATAGAGTTACAACTGCAGACCGTGAATCAAATTGTAATGTACAACCCTTTGATAAAACGCAAAAGATCTGTAGATGTACATCTGTTAGAGTGAAAGCTTTCGATGTTGGTTGTAATACCAGTGGGAAGCGTGAATGGGACGATGTTAAAGCTTATAAAACAAATTTAGAATATCTCCAAAATAAATACAATGAACAAAAAGAAGAGATGGATAAATTAAAAAGAGAGAATACTTCCTTGAAAATCGAACTTCAAAATTTGTACAAGAATGGCAAATGGAATTCACCGTTCTTCTGTCCCGCTGTTAGACCTGACAACAGCAGTGTTGCGCTGGTGCCCAAACCGTTTGAGTGTTGTATAGAGGAGAACAAGACCTCAGGGTCAGCTAAGGATGCAGATTCAGAGATGATAATCACCATGAAAAATTGCAGGAATGAGGTATGTTTAGGAGTAGATTTTGGATATACCTACGCTTAATGGAATGATAAATTTACCAAAAATTATTCGCAGTGTTTCCTTGCAGAGTTTCAGACATGTATCATTATTACAAGTGCTACATAAAACTAACGATCCACTTGTAAAAGAGATAAACTTAGGTGGACCTTGTTACAAAAAACAGAATCCTATAGATCTGTTGACAAAAGGTATTTATGATCTTGTTATTTAAGTTCATTTAAACCAATTACATAACTAAATAAACAATTGTGTAACACGGTTCCTATTTGGAGGATATCTTTTGATTTGCTAGGCTACCTACTAAATAATTGAAATATTTTTCTTTTATACAATTTTATCTTTCCACTTGCTTTAGTGCAAAACACACTGGGTGAAATGGTAAAAAGAGAGATGTCAATGGCATCGCGGAGACAGTGCGGTCAGACTTCAGACATCGAAGCCACATACCATAGAATCAACCCTTGTAAATCTGAGCCCTCGTGTTCTACGGTACCGTCTCGCTGCGCGTTGGGCTAGATTCAATATAAATTTTTTCAAGTGTCTCCACATTATTGACACTCGTGTAGAAAGTAAAAAAGAATTGTGAGGTGCTGTTTTTTAATGTTTTTATGTTACAAATAAAAATCTGAATTTTTAAATTTATTTATTCAGTTAAACCGTGCCATTATTTTCATAAGACGATCATATATGAGCTTTTTTGCATCGTTGGCGAAAACAAAATCTAAGTGATTAAATTTTGCTAGTGGAACTCGATATTTGCCGACAGCAGTTGGTAACTCTTTAGAAAGTCTATTTACATCTTCTGGGGTCGACAGCCAGTCGTTGTCAGCGTAATGAAGAAAGATAGGGGTGTTTATAGCGCTAAGATTGTAAGCCGGGGGTTTGATCGTACCATAGTTTCGTAAGTTGGTGAACCAGCCTTCATCGAAGTTCACGAACTTGCCAGATTTGTATAACTGACCGAAGTGGACCAGTTGTCTCGCAGAAGCTCCAGCTGGTGTATGACCTAGAATTACTGGTAACATTGTCTGAAACAATAAGAACACATTGATATCTCCTACAATATCATTTGCTTTCTTCTAAGAGCATTAATTGTTTATTGTGAGTCATTTATTTATTGTCAGAGGAGTCATCAGAGTATACCTATTATGTATCTTGGATAAGTATGGATAGGCAGATTATAAGCCGATGAGTGTCTTTTTTGGTTCTATAATCGTCAGATTATTGAAAATTAATCTGGTGCGTTATTTTTATTTAAACTCAAAAACCGTTCAAATGTAATGAGAGAATAATTATTGATAAGTAGGTAAACCGCGAATGTTTGTTACCGGATAAACTACTTGTCTATCTAACAAAGGACAGGAAAAGGATTTGGTGGTTTTAATGGTAAATCGAACCTTGTCTGGCCACGACGAAACAGTATTTTCGATTATGATTTCCTCATCCGTGTTTAAAATATTAAAGACTAGGCCAATAACACTATTATAAAAGACGAAATAGTTTATGTATTTTTTTCTTCCAATCTCTCACTATTATTATCTATCTTATTAACATTGACTTCAAAAGGAGATTTCCTATTCGACTTGAGGAGATTTTTTACGACTCTAGTCAAAAATGTACTTTACAGCATTCAACTGTTCCTCGTTGAATCCACATAGTAGGAACAAGAGATTCGTACACAGAACTTGTGTTATGGCCTCCTCTAGGCACAGCGACTGTCCTGCTAGCTCGTTTATTTTTCCATTTGGTAGTATTTCGTTAGTTCCCAGCAGTTTAAAAACTCTCTGAAATTTGAATACTCCATTATAGCCATCTGAATTTTAATGAAGATATACATTAGTAGGTATACAAGATGGTAAAATACTTTATAACTATTTCAGAAGTGTGCTACATACAACCTATATGCATGTTATCAATGGCATGACTATCCTTGATGAAAGAAAACGGTTCTATAGACTCAAATTAATCACCACTTTAGCTTCTAAAAGGCTTACCTCTAATGAATTTGTAAAGGGTGCTAAGGCCTTTATTAGGGGGCTCTTAATACTTCCAATATATGCGATTGGTGCAAGAGCCTGCATGGCCAGAATTTTGTCGTTATATTCTGGCCTACTTGACGTCATTACCCAAAACGCAGTCGTTCCTTGCGAGAATCCAACGTAGTGGATTTTCTGGACCCCAGTGTCTTTTATGACGTAATCGATCATTGCAGGTAAGTCGTAGTATCCGATTTCATGAAAACTGAACTTCCAGAAAGCATTTGAAGATGTTGATAAGGAGACATGGTTGCGGGAATAAGTGTTGCCTCGAGCGTTGCCCATCCATACGTCATAGCCGGCATCCGCTAAGATGTAAGCTAAAAAGGAATTCGTTAATCCACAGACGACAAATTTGGGAATAGGGCAGAATCGAAGGTTTCCGGTAAAACTACATGGTAAACAGAATGAATTCATAGTCAATGACAGTCATGTAAATTTTCGAGTCCACGCGACATTGATCAAATTCTCATATTTCTCATAGATGCTGTAGCTCCATCGTCATCATCGTCGTTTTTCAATTATTTGGGGTCGACGCAGTACATCTTCTTCCATTTATCCTTATTATAACAATCATATGACAGGCCAGTTGGCTCAGTTGGTAGTGACCCTGCCTTCTGAGTCTGAGGTCGCGGGTTCGATCCCCGCTCGGGGCCAACATTTGTGTGCATGAACATGTCTGTTGGTTTCGTGTCTGGGTGTTTCATATTTATATAAGTATGTTTATCTGTTGTTTAGTACCCATAGTACAGGCTCTGCCTAGTTTGGGACTGAATAACCGTGTGTGAATTGTGACCCACAATTTATTATTATTATATCTACCTCCATGCACATCCCATCCTTTACACAATCAATTTTTTTCGATCCAAACATTCGTTCCCACTACTGTCATCCCTCCGCATTTTATTATTATGTCCATACCACGATAAAACTCCTTTTTAACTACTGTGCTAGTGCAAACTTCCTCTTACAGTACTCATTCCTAATTTTATCTATCTTAACGTCATGCACGATATTGTGTTTGATAGATGACAATAACTTACCTAGACCTCTCCCAGGGGTCATTACCACCCACTCCGCAGAGGAAGACAATAAGCCGTGCTGGAGGAAGACGACTGGCCGGGGACCATCTGTGGCCCCACCTTTACCATGTGGCACTCTGTGCATTTCTAACACATACTTGTCCTCAGTGTAGACGCGATGTATTTCACTCGGATACCCGTACTTTCTTATTAAGGAGAACTGGTGGTAAGAAATTTTAGAGAAATGTAAAAAAAGTTTTACAGAAAGGAGGAGATTAGGAATTTTGAACAGTGCAGCCTAAGTGCTTATCTATGTAATATTAGAATCTTCAAAGTTTTGCTTCAGGCCACTGGTAAAGTAAATAAAGAACAACTCAATAGTTTTCAACAATAGGTAATACTTACCTAACTACTATCTGTAGTAATGAGTGTTACACAAAAACTGTGTTGGTAAGCAGTCGGTTGGTGATAGATATTAATTACAACATGGCCCTTACGTTTTTGTTAATACCTACAAAGTCATTTGGCTAGGCTCTTAGCTCAGCACGAAATGGAAAAATAAAGATATTTGGCAAATGATTAATTATTATTATTACAGTTCCTATCAAATACACAAAATTTATTCTGTAGTTCTTATAATTACACATAGGTACCTACAGGATTCGAGTTAAAAATTGAGGAGTTTCTTGCCCCGCTTCTTCTCCTCAACAATACGTACCGAAGCGGTAGAGTCGCAATGACTTTCAATAAGAGGACTTATAAGCATCTACATTGAATAAAAACATTTGATTTTATTTGAAATACTTACTGTATCCAGACTTGCATCTTCCACTATATTATACTCTGTTTTAGTATCAAATACATCTGTTGTCTCCTGCGAAGAGCATCTACAAATGAGTATGCTGACAGATATTAAAATGTAAATGTAATACATAATGGTTTTTTCTTTCGAAATATGTTTAGTTTCGTCGACGCAATTTGGAGCCAACCCTACCCCACTGCGTTTTGTCGTTGACTAAAGAGCAAATCAATACAGTTAAGTATTTTCGTAAGACAGATTATTGGATTAGGTACTTGATAGTGAGACTAAGAGATAACATTCTTAAGGGCAATGATCTACTATAAAATGTATGTTACTTATTCTGTTCAAGTTCATTTGGCACAGAACATAGGTATTATTTTGAATTAAATTATCAATGGAATGCTAACAGCCAGCTTAGTTTGTTAGTTTTTTAGAATATTTAGCTAAGTATCAACAGATCTGATTGAAAATTATGATAAATTGTGGAATAACATACTTACACGAAAGTGCTCTTCAAAAAAATATTTTTTTACACGAATAGGCTATCATGTAGGTAATATTTTATAATTTCTACTAAACTTTATCCAAGAAGTTAAATTCCAGGATTGCAATTTAAACGAGTAATTAAAGCAAATAACTTTAATGCTCCAATAGTATCTAGGTACCCATTTAGTTACTATTAGGTGCTATTAGGTAGGTAAGGTATGGTTTAGTTTAGATATTCCCCGCAAGCATGGCCGGCCCGTGAGTTTAGGGGGCAGGGCCCCGAAAAGGGCTACAGAAAAAAAGGATTTCTTCATTTTAGTAAAACAAATATCTTGAAATATTTTTTTAGACTTAAAATATATCATCTAGATTCAAAAATATTGTGTCGAGTTAAAAATTCTGTTGATCTTACCTTGAAACATTTTTTTTCTCAAAATATGTTATTCAGTCAAGAATAGTAATATTAGCTTAAAATATTTTAAATTCTTCTAAGAGTATCAATGTGTCTTGCATCAATAATTTGTAATATTATTAAATAAAGTAATGTATTCTTGTTTCAAGAAAAAATATTTCATTCCAAATAATGTACCTAGAAATATAATTCTTCGGTTAAGATATTTAGTACTTATTTCAAGAGCACACATTTGCCTTAAATTTAAGTTTCAATACTCTTAGCTTAAAATATTTTAAAATTCCTCTAAGAGGATCAATGCGTCTTGCATAAATAACTTGCAATATTATCAAATCAAGTAATGTTTTCTCAGTTCAAGCAAAAATATTTCTTTCGAAATAATGTACCCAGAAATTTAATTCTTCGGTTAAGATACTTACTACTTATTTCAAAAGAACACATTTGACTTAAATTTAAGTTTCAATACTCGTAGCTTCAAATAGGAATAGGAATAGCTTTAGGAATTCCTCTAAGAGGATCAATCCGTCTTGCATCAATAACTTACAATATTATCAAATCAAGTAATGTTTTCTCAGTTCAAGAAAAAATATTTCATTCGAAATAATGTACCTAGAAATATAATTCTTCGGTTAAGATATTTACTATTTATTTCAAGGGAACACATTTGACTTAAATTTAAGTGTCAATACTCTCAGCTTAAAATATTTAGGAATTTCTCTAAGAGGATCAATCCGTCTTGCATCAATAACTTACAATCTTATGAAATCAAGTAATGTTTTTTCAGATCAAGAAAAAATATTTCATTCGAAATAATGTACCTAGAAATATAATTCTTCGGTTAAGATATTTACCTACTAGTTATTTCAAGAGAACACATTTGACTTAAATTTAAGTTTCAATACTCTCAGCTTAAAATATTTAGGAATTCCTCTAAGAGGATCAATCCGTCTTGCATCAATAACTTGCCATATTATCAAATTAAGTAATTTCTTAATCATAGAAATCGGGTAGTTTAAACTAAAGAAACATAATCTTGTATCAATAAACATGCTGCACATGGCTTAGTACAATATTTTCTAGAAATAAAATCAAACTCTATTAAATTAAGAAAAAAATACATAATTTGAAGTATTTATTGTACTGAAACGAAAAACATTATTACTTAATGTAGCGACACTACATAGAACGCGCCAATAGACGGCCGAGTTCTAAACCGCGCTATCGGAGTTTTCTAATGAGTTTGTATAAATACAACTGTCCGACATCAAACGTTGGACCGTGGTCCTCAGGCACGATCACCTCGCCTGGCGGAAGATCTTCTCTTTCCACGATGAAGGAGCATTCCACCTCCGTTCCTCCATACTGGTGACCGACACCTGGACATCAGCGCAACCTTCTGGAACACCTGGACTTCAGAAGCAGCATCGCATCGCCATCACTCATCACTCCCACAACAACCTTCACTCAAGGTCAGCAGCAGCAGTCGCACAGCAAGCCAGAATCCGCCCAATCAGGTCCATACGCAGCCGACGCACCGTGCTACCTGGTCCTGCAGGCTCACCACTCACAGCGACAGCACTCGGCCCACGCACAGTTCACCGCAGCCCACGTCCGGATCTTCAGCGGCTGGTCACCCTCGCCGGCGTGGCAGTCTCTGCACACTGCTACGGGCACTTCAATAGTCGCAGCAACCCGCTCAGTCTCGACTCACCGTAGACTTGGAGCAGCACTGGCACTTGAAAGCTACCTACGAAGCATTGACGCTGCACAAGAAATCGACCTCCGGTCTTGGAGGGGGAGTGATGTAGCGACACTACAAAGAACGCGCCAATAGGCGGCCGAGTTCTAAACCGCGCTATCGGAGTTTTCTAATGAGTTTGTATAAATACAACTGTCCGACATCAACCGTTGGACCGCGGTCCCCAGGCACGATCACCTCCCCTGGCGGAAGATCTTCTCTTTTTACAATGGAGGAGCATTCCACCTCCGTTCCTCCATACCAATTAGTAAAGTATTTCTTGAACAAAGAAATCGGGTAATTTGAACCAAATAAACATAATCTTGAATCTGCAGGGGAAACAGGAACGCCATCTATTATGATAACTAGAACTAATGAGTCGTGTCGCAGCAACGCGGTCTAGTCTATGAAGATTGGATCTAATTGTTGTCAGTGTTACTATGTTAATTAATTGGATCGATTAGAAGAAATGGCAACCCAGAAGTAGTTTTGAATTTGAACGGCTGTCAATCATCGGACAAATGAATGGAGATTATGACCGTTGCATTGTTACGGTATTGTCGGTATTCCTAAATAATACTGAGTCTGCGTCGAGGAGTCTGAATAAAGGATTACGTAAGTGAACATAAGCCAAGTGAGAGGAGTCACAAGGTAAACGTGACAGAGCTGGAACCTATGCACCAGCAGTGCCGTGGAAGGCGAGATGGGTCATTGCTGCATCAGTAATGTTTGTACAATGAATAGACAATAGCGAGGTAAGGGGACAGTTGACTTGTAGGGAATCAAGACATGCGCGAAGTAAGCAGTAAAGAGGGATTACTGAGCGCAGCCCGCGTTTAGGTCAGTGCCATAGAACGGCGAGACCATGGGATGGTGGTGGGTCTGTCCCCAGGAGGGTGGGTGGGCCGCCTGGTCCCATCCCACAATCTAGCTTGAGTACCTACCCGCTCATGTATTTGGAATACCTATAGCAGACTATTATTCTTTTGGTGTGATTATCGTATTGTCTCTTGATCTACTTGGTGACCTTACTTAATAAAGTGACTATGTACCTTGTTGTGTAACCAGTTTAATTATTACTTACTACCCTGCCCAGAGTAGATACGCCCACATAGATATCGTATCGGCTAATCCTGAATACTTCTGATGCGCGGGAGACCTCTGAGTATCATGAGTGATGTAGTGTAGCGAGCAGGGGCCCCTCCGCCGTCAAATCAATTAACATCCTATATAGACGGAACATAATATATTCTTGAAAATAAATAAAATACTATTGAATTAAAAAAGAAATAGGTATATAAAAGTACCTACATAAAATACTAAAACGAAAAATATTATTACTTACAATTACTTCAGTATTTCTTGATCAAAGAATCTGGTAATTTTAAACCAAAGAAATATTAATTTCATCGAATACATTAAATTTACTTGGTCCAATGCTATAGTAATGTTGATGTAAAAAAACACAATCCTTAGGTTATTATTAAAATATTTGAATAAAGAAACTGATTCACTTCAGTTGACTACGCGTTTTTATTTTCAAGATTAAATATTTTTAAACAAAAAGTATTGCAATACTTGAATCAAGAAATACATTTCTTAAACTAAGAGCTGACAATCATTTGTTAGAAAAAAATTTTTTTTTGATATCCAAGATTATGCCTTTCTTAGATCAAATATAATTTTTGTCCAGTTGTATGATTCTGTCTTGTTTTAAATAAATTTATTTAAGATAATGTTTAGCTGTTATCAAGAAAATATTTCTTTACGTCTATAGGGAGAGGACCATTTTCTTGGATTAAATAAATTTGCTTTGCGTGAAAAATAACTAAATTTTTCTAAGAAATCAGTTTTTTCCGTGTGGGCTTATACTACTTAGGGGCCCACCTAATTACTCAGTTCAGTTTGACGTACCAACACAACGTAGACTTGAATTAAATTAATTGAATGGGTTCGATTAATCGCAGGATTCGCAGGGCTGCAAACCTGACGATCAGTTAAATTTAATAATATAGATTTTTTTCGCATTATCGTCTATTTTTGACTTTGACTTGACTTAGCTGGGGGCCCCTGGAATCCACGGGGCCCCAGCACAAAGCCCAAAAAGCCCATATTATAGATCCGGCCCTGCCCGCAAGTGTCGGCCGACCAGCAGGCGTATTCAGGGAGCTTCGATATTCGATATCGGAAAATCTGTCGAACACTTTCGAGATGGGCTGATGTTGGTATCGAAAACTTTCGAGATGGGCTGATGTTGGTATCGAAAACTAATGTCATATGTGACTTAAGGATTCGGAAAATTTTCCTTGGCTGTCAGAAACGCCTAGAATAAAGTTTCCGAAGTCGATAGATTCGACTTCGGAAAATTTTTTCACTCGATCTGAATCGAACGGAAACAATATCGAGTCTCCTTGAATACGCCTGCTGACCTAACCTAGAGGTCGATAACTCTATTGTGCTTTAACTCCTACAATATGACATTAGCTCATAAGTACTTATTCTACCTTATTTATATCCACCTGTATTAGGTAGGTAAGTACATTATTTAAGTGTATCTACCAGTTGTTTGGTACCCATAGTACAGGCTCTGCCTATTTTGGGACTAAATAACCCTGTGTAAATACCGAGTGTCCCAAGATTTATAGGACACCTACTTACATTATACCTAGGTACACTAGCTTTTGCCCGCATCTTGATTCGCGTTCCGGGATAAAAAGTAGCCTATGTATCCATTATTCATATGTAGGTAAAGTACCTACATGCCTACCTAAGCCCTAATACTGTAAAGTTTCATAAAAATCAGTTCAGTAAAGTAAAACGTTTATATTATACTAGTAGGATTATATTTTTGTATGTGTCCACAGTAGGTATTTACATTAATTATTATAAATACTTATCTATAGATATGTAAGTACTAGGGTTTTCGCCCCGGGTACCCGGGAACGGGAATTCCCGGGAATATGAACTTTTTCGTACCCGGGAATGATTTGGATGATTCCCGGTCGTCCCGGGAATAAGATAATTTTATGTAACACCTACTAAAAAAAGTTGTTGCTGCTTGCTGTTTTTCTGCTGTTGTTCCTTCTTAGGAATCGCTGTCGCAAGAGCGACAGCGATTTGTTGTTCCTATTTAGTTATGTGCCTTGTAGTTTTATGGAATTTATATCAGTTAGGGCCGATTTTTCAATAGCTAGATAAACAGACAGATAGGGTTTATTCGACAGATAGCTAGATATTGAATTTTTCAATAGGCGGATAGGACTTATTTTTCGAATAACTCCACTACCTGAGGAATAAATAGCTATGAAAAAATCGGCCCATTAAATATTTTATTTGTTTGTGCCTATTAAGGTTTAATAGCTAGATTAGCTTGATAATTAGATAGGATAAAGAAGAAAAGTTTTGTTTTATATATTTTAGCAGTAAATAATAATAATTAGAGACTGCCAAACATGCAAATTAAGAGTCTATAAAAGATTGTTAATTGATTGTTAATTATAAAAATAATCGATTTTGTCACCTAATAAGTTATTTTGCTGCACCACCAAAACTTTTTTCAGTTAACACTATCTCTGTTCCCGGGTACCCGGGAATGAAAAATAAATATTCCCGATTCCCGGGAACCGAAAAAGGCCGGGAACGCGAAAACCCTAGTAAGTAGGTACGTAGAGGAGATCACAGCTCTGCGGACAGCTCATCTTTTTAACTTTAGCCTGTTTATTTTATGGCGTGTCCTTCGATAATAACCATGGATACCTATGTAGTTGGATGCCCTCAAAGTACCTACCTAGGTTATGTATACCTACTCGTTAATTTTATTTAAGTTTTTCCCATAAGCAGTTTTCAATTATTAATATGGTTTGGAATTTAATAGCAAGGTCATTCAGACCTTGTGCCTTCAATTTAAAGTAGGTACAGTCAACAAAGTTGTTAGGGTTACATGGCCAGTAACTAAGAATTCATTTTTCCGGGGAAGTCATAAATAAATCTTATTGATTAATGTTTATTTCGAAAGGTATCTTTGATCCCTATAATTTACGAAAAAAATACTATAAATACATTTAAGGCTTTAATACCTAGGTACTTTAATGGACTTGCCTATTGTCGAATTGTAGACAGACTAATCTATTATCTATATAGGTACCTACTTACCTATCTACTTATTTTATACCTTGTAAAAATTGTGTCAATAACAACGTAAATCTGAATAAGTATTAAGTAGGTACCTACGTACCTACATATTTCGTAAGACAATAAGTCAAATAAGTAGCAAGAAAATAATCACCGATTAACCATTTGCTCATATTTGTAGGTAGATAGGTATAAGTACCTATAATACTTAGTTACTGTAGAAGATATCAACACAATACGGCAACACATATGTATGTAGGTACCAGCAGCACGTACCTACCAGAATGATATAATAAATAACGATTTGGTTTTAATTGAAAAGCTAAGTACCTACCTAAATGATTGGTAAGTTTCGGTAGTTAGAACATAATTTACCTACTTACTAACTTCCTCACTTTAATGATAGACACTTCGTTAATTAGTGCTTAAGGTGTATTTATTAATTAATTATGTGCCGCAAGAAGTTTGAAGCTAGAGCCTGCTTCACATGATGAAAATCAGTGAGGCTCGGGTTCGAACCCTGGCGTGTAGCACCAAAGTACCAATGAGTTTTGCAAAACTTACGTAGGTGGGTACGAGTTTGGCCATCAGGATATGTTTTGACATGAGTTCGGCCATGAGGATATTATGTTAGTCCTCGTAGCCAAATCAGTTAGGCGAAATAGTTTGGTCACGAGGAAGAACCCACATATAGGTACTTAGTTTACTTACATATTTGTCACGACTGAAGAAAATATCTAGGTACCTATATCTATTTACGACTAGGTGGCCGTAATGTAGGTATCCAATAGGTACTGTTTACTTTGCCAATACATAATTTCACTTATTTATCTTGAGTATCATCTACTTACCTACATAATATGTTTTTGATCTTAATTCCTTATTTGGGGTAACTTTCCACAAACGTTACCATACAGCCTATAAGCATACAACACGTACCTCACTCCTACAGTACGGCCGTTTTAACTTGGCTTCTCTGAACATAGGCTTCGCCTGCGCAAACCCCTTTGTACCGCGAAATGGTCGCTAAAATACGCTCAGGCGCCAAAGGTCTACTTCTCAAGGTCGTTTAATATTTATTTATATATTTATTTAGTACAGGCCCTTCCTAGTTTGGGACTAAATGACCGTGTGTGAATTGTATTTCACAATTCATTATTATATAATATTGCAGCTATTTACGCAACTTCAGAGGTGCCAAGTGAAAACGGCCGTGTTGTAACTAGGTACTTAGTTATTTTTAATGAATACCCATTAATTACTCTTTGTTTATACATATAACACGGTGAACGGCTATAACATAACAATCAATAGATCAATGGAACTATAAAATCTTGCCGAGAATCTAGAGCCGTTAAATTAATGAAAAAAGTTATGTCTAGTGTTGGCAGCGTACCTAGTTTTACAAATAAGTGTGGTGTATTATTTTCTGGTGGCCGTAACGGGCTTGGGGCAATGCAATGGGGAATATCTACCCCCCTAGTTAATAATTTTATTTTAATAATTATGTCACATTTATTTATTTAAATATTCAAGACACAGTACCTAAATAAAGAGTGTACAGTACTTACCTACTTATCTATTCCTCCTTTGGTTTCATAAATACACCTAGTAATATTTATTTTTATTTGGATGCATTTGAAAAATTCTTTTTTTTTTAGAAAATATTTCTCTAGGCATGAAAGAACCACAGAAGCTTGCAAAATTTCACAATTGTTGGCAGCACTGACATGACAAAAAAAAAAAAGAAATTCAGTCAGTGTCAGTCAGATTCTGTGGTCAGTGTTGCCAACTTAGCTACTTTCTAGCTAGATCTAGCTATTTTTGGGTGTCAGGCAGCTACAAATTACAAAATCTTGAAGCTAAATTTTTTAGCTACTTTTTCTAGCTACTTTTACGCTTTTACAAGATGTGAGTACTTTGAGACTTTATAGTAGGTTATCAGCCCTTAAATTGTACCTAAACGTGGCTGGCTTAACTATTTTATGACTAATACTTGGATGAATGAAGGGGATAAACAGATTTCTTCGTTTAAAACTTATTCTGGGTACTGTTTTGTATTATTTTATAAATTTAAAATTATTGCTCGCTGTTTTAATAAGCTGAAAATTGATTTATCTATGAAAAAATATTTTAAAGTTTTAGCTACTTTTTTGTGTCAACAAATCGGGCAATCTGGCTACTTTTCGCAAGATGTCTAGCTACAAACAAGGTTAGCAAACAAGGGTAGCAGTTGGCAACACTGTCTGTGGTCAGATTGCTTTGCTTGCATTTTTGTAATTTTATTTTGTTTGTTCAATATTTTTGTTTTACCTAGTTTTCTTCTGTGCAATTATTCTCGATGTGGTCGTAAAAGATAAAATGGCAAATCAAGAGATCAGTTTGAAGTGGAATGGTTATCAGAGTAATATATTATCAAACGTAAAAGAGCTGTTCAAAGACGAAGGCTTGTCAGATGTTACACTTGTTTCGGAAGGGCAAAGTTTTAGGGCTCATAAAGTAATCTTATCGGCGAACAGTTCAGTTTTTAGGACCATATTTCAGGTATGCCTTAAAATTATATTCATATAGAGTGGTTGCGTATTTGTGTTGGTGGTTTGATTCACGCCTACGCATTTTTTGCAGCAAAACCCCCACAAAGATCCAATTATAGTGCTGCATGACATCAACACGGCCTCCCTGCGGACCTTATTGACGTTTATGTACAATGGAGAAGTTAATGTGACTGAGGAATTCCTACCAATACTGCTGAAAACGGCTGAGGCTCTGAGGATCTGTGGTCTGTCCACTGGGAGTGATGCTACGAAGGAGGATGAGGTATGATATAATTTTCGTGCTTCAGATCAGCAATGGTTACGTTATGCTAGAGGCCTCTGGAAATGTCCTCTTAGGACCTATCTGCCAAACTTAAGCACTTTCATGAAATAAATACTCCCATAAAAGATTATAATAATAATAAATTATGGGACACAATTCACATGGTTATTCAGTCCCAAACTAGGCAGAGCCTGTGCTATGGGTACTAAAGAACTGATAAACATACTAAAATAAATATTTAACACCTAGACACAAAGCCAACAGACGTGTTCATGCACTTAAATATCGCCCCGAGCTGTGATTGAACCCGCAACCTCCAACTCTACAGGCAGTATCATTACCAACTAAGTCAACAGGCCTGTCATTATTCTAATACAGTAGCAGAAAATCCTTATATGATGAATTAATGAAATGGTGATAAAAAAAGACTCGAAACTTGAAAAAATAATTTTTTTGCAGTCACACAAAGGGGTAGTCTTTGAGCGTATTTTGCTGCGGCATACAATACATAAATAATGTTGCCCTGGTGACCCCTACATATACTATAGTTGGTATGATTAGATATGAGATCATGTTAAACCGTTGGTCCCGAAAGTTGTTAAGCCATGTCAGATACCTTCAGGTGGATTTAAAAATTCTGATAGGTGCCACTAGCCTAACCTCACATGGGAGATTATGGTCTATACTTCCTCATGTGCTAGAAAACACCCTTAGCTTAGCAGTGGGCTGTTATGGGTTGATAATGATAATATATGATAAGACTCAAAATATTAATTTTGCAATTTCAGAAAACAACAACCACACACCCTAAGAAGCGCAAGAAAAGTGAACATGAGGACAATAACAATAAAATTAAGAAACCTACACCTTCAACGCCTAAGCCGGACGCTGCTCTTAACGTCAACACCAGTTCTGATTGCCTAAAGAATTCTGTAAGCATTTTCGGCTGAAAGATTGTGCCTCGTTTTTGCTTGTTTATCAGTATTCTCTTTGAAATTACACAAAGTGTGCACTTCTCAATATGAGCACTTTGTAAAATATGCACTTCTTTTTGTTAAATTATCTTAAATGTTGGGAGCAGAATATGCACTTCATGAAAATAATGAAATGTGCACATTTTGGAAAGTAAAATTCAGTCTGAAACCTGTTAGACTATGGTCAAAGATTATATTATCTTATAGCAACTGTGTAAGCGGCTAAGTGTATACAATATAGCACTTTTTTTAATTAACTAATTTTAAATCTGATTCTAAGTTATAAAAGTCCTGAATTGTATTCAGGAAGATTATTATTGTTTTTGGATGACAAGTGTTGCTGTTTAGTGCAACAACTGCAACAACTACAACAATTAATCAGGGTGTGTGTATATTTTATGTAATTGTTGGTTGAACAAGCAGAGAGTGCTCTCCAGAAATACAAGTAGTGTTAATTGTCATCACATCAATAACTGCTATGGGTCCGATTTTCCTTCTTTTTAAGAATTTGTAAGAATTTTATTTATTTCTTAAATAACATTATAAAAATGACAAATTTCAGATAATAGTGCCGAAAGTGGAACCCATAGACTCACCATTAACAGATTACTCGGGTGAAAATACAAATGACACAGACATTGCTTTACTAGAAGAGGCACTTGAAACAAAGTATTCCGTAAGTCCAGAGATTTCTTCAGGAAAATCTGTATGCACTACTGCCGCCAGTGACCATAGTGTTAAAAAATGGATAAGTGAAGTAAGCAGTACACAACCATGTCTTAATATTGGAAATGAAAAACTCAGTGGAATCGATTCAGTTGATGAGGAAAAAGAGAGCAATGAAATAGACAAGGAAGTTGAAACAGTGCTGCAGAGTGGAACAATAGTGGAATCTTTAAGCATAACCACAGAAAACTTAAATTCTGTGTCCAGGGAAGCCCAGAATTGTAAAGGTATGTTTTGTTTTTTTAAATAAGAGCAACAGTACAAGTGGACTAGCCGCAAGTGGTGATTGTTTTAAGATTTGGTAAGAAATTCATGCAAGAGATTAATGACTCAATGCTAAGGCAGACTATTAATCATAATTATTAGTAAATTCTAAAGTACTTGTAAGACATGACACTAAAAGAGCCTTTGATTTGTTGCTGGTTCTTCTCTGGGTACTGAGGAAGTGTTTATTAGACTATTGATGTTTCAAAGTGTAATTTTTTTACCCAGAGAAAAAAATTAATTTTGATTCGATTCGAAATTAAATGTATCTGCTGGCCTATTGTATACAACCTTCACCATTGTCTTCATTTTGTTGTATGTTGCTTCTTCCGTACATCTGTCATTACTGCCAGTACAAGTAGAGCAAGCACTGATCGCAAATAACAAATCTACAGCTACACTTCTGCACTACATACAAAATTATAATGACGAAAGATTTGTATTTACGAAGAAACTCAAAAACTACAGGACTAATTTAAAAAAATTCTTTCGCCAATGGAAAGCTTCATTATCATTATAAAGGTGTAGATTATTGATTGTCAAATTCTTATAAGATCTGCGTTAACATAATGAAGGTTATACCATTTTATTATTGTTTCAGATAAAAATACTTGCTATGCAAACCCTTCCTTTCCGTGTCCATTTTGTCCAAGAGTCTATAACAGTTGGGGATACAGGAGGAGGCATGTTAAATCCAGACACATGACAAATAGGTAAACAAAATAAGTATTTTTTAACATAATTATCTAAAACTTTATAGCTAGCGAAGGATAATGAATGATAGGCATGTTATATACATTGTATGGCTTATTTTAAGGGTTCCATATTATATAAAAGGTACCAAAGGGATCCTATTACTAAGGGACTCCACTGTCTGTTCCTCCATCTGTCCTGTCACAGAGCTGTACCTTTTGAACAGTAATAGTTTTTTATAGTTTGTATTACTTAGGCTGCCTTACCAACAAATAATAAAATTTAAATTAAGATTTTGTTAAATTATTAAATTTGTAAAATTATTACTGAACTCAAATCGATTTTAATTATATAAACAGACTTTATATGCCTGATGGTGGATCACAGACCACTCCACTATTTTTAAAACCTACATGTATCCAATATCCTGTAAGTCACAATAAAGACATTAAAATAAAAGAGAAAAAAGTGGTAAACCCTTCGCTTGCGAGTCTGTCTCGCACTTGACCGTTTATCTTAATAAGACCATGCATAATATTAATTATCAGTATTATTATTATTACAAAATATGATTTTCAGGTTATCATGCAAATGGTGCGTCTCCATTCTGTCTTCAACTGGAGCTTGGTACTGCCACGCGACCAGGGCCCACGGGGTACCACACGAAGAGGCTCGCAATTCACTAGTGGTCATGGTCGAGGCACATGCAGTCCTCACCTTGAACGAACCAAGCGTGGCCCAATTACTGGGACAGGTTGGTATGGCTGAGGGAAATGATAGCAGTGTGACAGAAAAAAGCAATTGAGGTATGGTTTAGTCAATTAGTAAGAGTTTTAACACTTACAGTGCTTTAACATGCGCAGTGTCTTGCTTTTTAACATGCGCAGTGTCTTGCTTTCAAGCAAATTGAGTGAAATAAAAAAAAGTGCGATATTTATTGGATGAATTTTTGGGTGTCGTTTGGATTTGGAAGTAGCTTTAAACATTCTTTTAAATCTCAACTTTTTCTCAATTTGATTAATTTATGAATAAGGTGAAATGTAATATTTTATAGTAAACTTATTTTATGATAAGTTATGGTTAGTAACCATATGGTCAGTAATGGCATTTTTTTATAACACGGTCAGTAGTACACACTTGTTTTATATTTGCACGTAACTTTATTTCTATACATTTTAATGTTCTATGTACCTATCCATAAATAACCAGACAAAAACATTTATGAGTAAGGAAATAGTTTTTAATTTTGATATTTATTTTGTACATACCTACTTACAGAGAAGTGCTATGATCTCATCACAAAGTCAAAATCTGGTTATTCACATAAGGTTCATAATAAAGGTCAATAATTATTTTAGCATTTAGTTTTATTGCAACTAACATAGCGACACTACTTATAATGCTGAAAATGGCAATAAAAAATAGGAACATTTGTATTTTTTTTACAAGTACAAAATTAAAAGAGTAATGATCTTGCATAAATTATTATCTGCAATATTATTCTGGCTTCTTCTTCATCGAGAAGTCGAGGTCATCACATTGAGAACAAAAATTTTATTTTTTCATAATAATAAAGACTTACTTATATCATATTATACTTTTTAAATGAAAAATATTTCTGCTTTATTCTTGAAACAAGTCTAAGTTTGTCGCTAGTTTTGCAATTGAAAGAGTTCTTTAAATTAAAGGGTTTTGTGATTTTTACATTACCTTATTGACATAATTGACTGAGATAGAGCTTAAGATTTATATGCATATTATTGTATCTGTAGATAAAAACTAATATTTTTATACTGAACATGCTTTTAAAATATTTTTATAGAAAGTATGAGTAGATGTAAGTCAATTATAAAGAGTGATATTCTCTAATAATATTAAGATTGTCATTTGAAAGAGAATAAATATTTTAAATTAGTATTTGGACAGTGAACGGGGCCTAAAATATTAAATATTAAGAAGATTAAATTGAGATTAGAATTAAAGGCAAATAAATTAAATACATTATATTTTTGAAAATTTATTAAGATACAAGTTAGCTACGTCTCCCTGCGTTTAACACTAAAATTTCGGTTTAATCGGTGATTTATGCTCATATCAAGTTGAGAACAGGCTCTGGGCACTGACTTCTTGTCAAAATTTATCAGTATTAATATAAAACTACCCTAAGCCCTAGAATTCAGGCGAGTCAGTGACAGCCAAAAAAATTAAAAGTAAAAAAATATATTTTTAAACAAGCTTTTGGTTTAGAGTGACGTCACTTTATTGTTCGAGTTATTCTCAGCAAGCCCTTTCATTTGATACCCATATTGTAGGATTACATTAAAAATAACTAGGCCGCCATCTTGGGTGTTCCGCCATTTTGGATTTAGAGTGACGTCACACAGCTAATCATCTTTGTCATCTAAACTAAACGTGTATACGAAATCTGAGATCAATTGGTTGAAGATATCTGCTTCAAAATTGAGTTGCAAGATTCCCCCCCAACAAACATACATTGCAAGTTAAATAAAAGCTTGTAAAAATAGTACCGATTTTAAATGAAAAAAAAAAGTGTCTAAGAAAGGGGGATCATCACACTCTGAACTTCAGAACACGCCGCTTCGCTATATGTTTTTCCGCTCATTTGTAAAATGGAATAAGCTCCCACCCCGATGTTTTTTCTTTGCGCTATGAGTTGAGGCTCTTCAAAAGCCGTGTTAACTAGTTTGTCAAAACTGGGCTACTTTGTTTTAATTGATATTTTAAAAATATTTTTTTAGTTAAACGCAGGTGGATTTTAGCTACATAACTATTATTCTCACAGAAAATGTATGTTGTAAGGCAGTTGCAACTTTGTGATCTTAAAACTAAGGTATTATTTAGAATGCTCACATTTTAGACACATAATCCTAATGACATTAGAGATCTAATCTTCGAAAATTAAATATAACACGAACATATCAAGTGGTACAAAATATTCGAAAGAGCTTCAAGTATTACAATAATAAATAATTTATAAACTACTTGAAAGTAAAATACACAGTTAAGGTCACAGCACACTTATCAACTCGGAAAGGGATCGTCACCGTATCGCCTCGTGCCGTTCAGTATTGTTTGTATGAATCTCCCTACTGCAACGCACACTAATCGGAAACGTAACGTAATCGCCTCGCCTCGGAACAGGCTCCGAACCGCGATGCGGTGAGTGGTCAACTTGCAGTTCCCGCGCTTACGGCTCGCTGTCCCCCCGCTTACGTCTCTCCGTACGCGAGCTCACGGCTCTTCGTCCACCCTTGACCGTGTTCCCTCCCGCGACTTGCCTGCCGACCGTGCCGCCGCCCGCCATTCGCAAGGCAACTTCCTTTCGTGTTGCGCGTAAGTTTTATTGATTTTTTTATTGAACACTCAACGTTTGGATTCAAACTGATTTGGTGCCAACCCGGTCAGCCAGCGGTCGGCGAGGCGTAAGCGCGGTGACGCCTAGCCGTAGCCGAGTTGACGTACAGGAGCCGCTGCTACGCTTTGGTTACATGCATACGTTAGGTTGACGCCTGGTTGACGGCGAGGCGAAAGGCGATACGGTGCCGATCCCTTTCCGAGTTGATATGTGTGCTGTGACCCTTATATGAAAGCAACTCACAAGTCTTTTTCTAGTGATAACAAATCATCCGGTATTGGATATTGTATCAACGAAATCAATACTTATGTATGAAACCATTTTTCGTTTATTTCACAAAACATTGAAGCACATTAAAATAATAATTAAACTGATCATTTTTGTAAACACGCTTGCCATTGATGATGTAAAAAGCAAATCATAACTCAACTGTAACAAATAAAGAAATATGACATTATATCGACCACTAAATTTAGGTATATGATTAAATAAATAAGTTACCAAAGCAATTCGATTAGTATATAAGTCTTATAGTGTAAGTGGATTGATATATTTTTATAACGTGATGAACCCTAAGATGTTATATTATTAAGTAAAGTAATTGAATATTTTTTTAAATCGCCATGAGTGGAACTAAGTTTAATTTTGTATTTAATATACTTAACTCTATTGAAATTCAAAGTATATTTCACTTGATGATCTAAAAATAATAACAATGAAATCTTATGATTATATTAACCTATGGCTTTAAAAACTTAATCGTCAAAAATATTATTAATGTTATGCCATCATAATATAAGGAAAATGTATGCGGACTTCCAGTACAATGGAGATTAAATATATTTTTTACAAGACAAAACAATTTGTTTGTATTTTACAAATCAGTTACGGTCCCCTCTATTATTATTCCGGGAGCTAGCTCAATTTTTTCATTCTCTTTTTTGTTATCTTGCACTGGACACGCTAACTCGGTTTGGGAATCTCTCTTCTTCAGTGCCGACATGATCAATTCGCGTGAATCTTTTCTTATAAATTCCCTGCTATGGGAACGGGGCGGATGCGGCGCGGGCGACTTTTTTCCTGACGAGACTACACGTGTGGGAGTTTCGTCCGCATGTTCTGGAGTAGGTACGGGGGATTTTTTTCCTGACGAAACCACACGTTTGGGAGTTTCGACCACATTCTCTAGAGTCGGTGCGGGGGATTTTTTTCCCGATTGTTTCCTTGACGAGACAGCGCCTCTGGGGGTTTCACACACTTTCTCCAACACACCGTTATCAGTTTCACCGTACCTCTTCATAGATGCTCTGTTTTTCGGCGTTTTCTTCAGCATCGCTTGGAAATTGAATGGAGGGTCGTCGTCATTCACATCGTTGCTGGACTTTGCCAAAGCTTGCAGCTCCCTGATCGGATCTTTCATATCTGGCCCATCGATTCCGTAAAGACTCCGACTGATGTTGGTTTTGCGGAGAATCGGAGCACTATTCTCGAGGATGTTTGTGTCATCTCGTGGGCTCCACGGGGCGGGGGGCTGGTAGTATCCATGGGAGGAATTAGTCTTTTTCTTGTAGACTGCGGGCCGGTTTGTGGGTGGTTCCTTTATGGAGACTGTTTTAATGTCTGTGGGCTCCGGGGGTAGTTTTGGGACGGGCTGGGTGGGGTCTCTGCAGAACGGGACGGTCATGAGAGTTTGTGTGCCTGCCGTCGCCATGATAGGTTCGATTTGTGCTGCGCTGCTAGTGAACCGACGCTTCAACGGCTCGTCCCATTGCTCGTGGTCGGAGTCGTACTGGCTAGCAAACGTGTCGCTGTAAAGAGAAAAATAATCTAATGAACACAAGTTGACTCTAGGTATAGTGAAATATAATCTAAAACGCAAGCCTACCGCGGTTTGGGAGATGATTTTTGTTAGGCTAGTGGCCACTGTGGGAATTTTTCAAACCTCCCAAGGGTATCTAAATTGTGATCGTTACAGATACACCTTCATCGCAGGGCTACGAGCGCCTCCATTTTCCAATACCTAACACCATTTATTTTGAAGCTGTGTTCCTCCTATCAATGGAGCAGAACATGTAAGTCTCTGACCAGTCCCTCTCTTCTCGTTCTTTCGATTGGATACACAGTCTATAACTCTATAACCTGTCTCGCAGATTTATCATAGAAAAAAGTGAAATGGCACTACAGATCTCGTATGGAAATGCCGTGTCGTAAGAACGTGAACCGGGAGCTGATGTCTTATGTCTATTTACAAAATGCAATCGGAACCGCCTTTATTTGATGTTCATTTCGCGACCAGGACAGAATGACAGATGTATGTCAGGAGCAATGTGTGTCAAAATGAAATCCATTGCGATTAAGACTGTAATACAATAAACCCCCCTAAATCGTTTCATAATATTATCTTAAAGAAATTTGGAGTGAAACTGAAACACAAGCAGCAACTTACTTGCTCTTCGCCGAAGGGTCACACATGTACGAGGTATCGTAGTACTGAAGCTGGTCGATCCTGAAGGGCAGTTTCCACACCGTGGGCCGACCAGAGCCGAGGAAGTCTGCCCCCTTCGTTTGAGGGTCCACACGATCGATCAGCACCGAGGTGCTAGTGTTGAGAAGAGCTTCCAAAACAGCTTGGTTGTAGATGTGGACCTGCAACAAGGACATTGATTAAACAAGAAAAAACATGAAAAGTTATAATAATATTAGTAAATATTTCTGGTACAGTTAGGTAAAAATTTAGCCTACGAACTTTACGATACTTTGGACTTTACAATCTGTCATTTATAATATACTTTAGAATAAACCTATGCTCACTCACATACTCAGATGTCTGAGAAAGTTAGGAAAGTCTACGAATAAGGAATGAGAAAGTCGTGTAGTCTAGGCGTTACCTGTTGTGAGAAGTGCACCAAGTCCTGGTACCGAACCGCTCTGTATTGGAGAAGAACTTGAAAGATTGAACGACTCTTCCATTTCATAGCGAATCTCTTCAGGAACAAAGCGGTTTCTTCATCGATTTGACCAGTGGATTTGTTTATTAGTGGCCCGTATGCTTTACGGACTATGTAGCCTCGGTATGCTGGAAACACAAATTAAATGTACACGAGTACATTAATTAGAAAACACTAAAATCCGACTGCGTGTAGAAAACATTGAAAATACTCTTCATTTAGCGCAGTCGGTAAGAAATAAAGATCATTTTAGATTTCAAAATAAAAAAAAAATCTAATATTATTTTTTTGTGATGTCGCCAGCCCACTATCACTTCCATACCTAAAAAAAATCTGACGACACATAGGTCCACTTTCGGCAAGAATGGCACATAATACGAGTATCATAATTTTGTTAAATTCTTAACTTAATAAATTTCCTGTTCTTAAGTTACTTGTTAAAAAAATATCGTAAAAGTTATCTTATAAGTTAGATACCTTTTTGAATCAAAAGTGCAGCTTCATCCTCCGATACGTTAACGGATTGTTGTTTCTTTAGTTCTTTCACTGTAATGAAATTATCTCATTTTGAATTTGAATTTATATATTGAAATATGATCTTGCTTGACTAGGTAACAAATAAAAAGAACAACTTACTGTGCATAATTTTCGACTTGCTTTTAATGGCTTTTCTTCTTGCCAAGAAGGCTCGCATCATACATTGTACTTTTATTATTTTCTTTACTTGCGTTTCGTATAATCTAAAAATATATATTATCACAATATGTATTAGTTGTTACTAAATTCTATGTAAGTATACTTAATATCTACGTACCTCGACAAAAATTCTTCATTGTAATATTTTAGAAAAACTTTAGATTTCCCCAGTTCCCAACCTTCCATTTTCAATCGAATCAACAATAATCGACAATTATCTTTTGTCACATCCACGTTTTCATCGAAATCAAAGGCAAGGAAACGATATCTGAAAATATATTTTTCATTAAAGATTGTGGCTCCGTTTATCTGTTAAACCTAAACTCTTGAGAAGATTAATAACAGATCCTGACTTGGATAACTACGCAGTACCTTTACACTTAAGACACATATTTCTTACCTTCTAATAAACTCTGCAAAAGGTATTCGACTTGAAAATCCATTTTGACGGGCTTTAGCTGTGTCTAAAATAGCGAGGGCCCGGAGCTGTTGCCTCACAACTTCTGTTTGGAAACCCTTAGCGTTGTCATTCAAATCCGCTCTGATGCACCGCACATAATGAGTGCCTCCGCTGCCAGGACCTATTGAAAGCTGCTTGAGAATCTCTAAACTGGTCGCCCTGTAGGTCGCAGCAGCGGTCCTCATTCTGTGCACTTGTGAGAACTGACCTTTGGATACTGTGTTGAATTTCTGAAAAAGACATTGCTGCTGTATTTCATTGTATTGTTATTTCGAGAGCTTACTACTTACTTCTTGTTTACATAATTATACTTACTCTAGCCTTTACATTTTCAATTTCTTTTTCGGATTTAGACCTCGTAACAGTTGGTTTATTCGGCTGAGAAGGAGATACCGTCAGATTTCCAGTTTTAGTCAATTTGTTCCTAAAAAGTTGTTGAACTGTTGTGTTTATCGAAGCTCTCATAGTCTCAATCATTTCGGGGGGAAGAAAATCTTTATTTTTGTCAGCCATTTCTCTTGCGTCATAGTTTACTTTTCCCGTATAGTGAGCTACACTGAATTCGTGACTTCCGGATAGTTTGACATAAGGGCCTTTACACGTCGTCCTTATTGTACCTAAAACACCAAGGTGAGTCATCATATTTGTTAGATAGTGTAAAAACAATGACGTTTAAAATTCTCCTCACTCATTATGAATTCTTGCCCACTTCCAGTTCTGCTGGCTTCATCTAAAATGTAGAAAAGACCAAGAGGTCTGCCCATTAGCTGGTCGACTGATTTTTTATTGTCATAGAAATGTAAAGACATCACTGGGATATCTTCCTCTGCTGCTTCTTGCATCTCCCATGCGAACATGCGTTGATTATAAAGAAACTGTATTTGTTCATTCATTGTGTTCACAATTAGCTGCTCCAATCGATTTCGATGGAAACATTCGAATCCAAACATATCCAATAAACTTACAGAAAACTTATCACCACTGAAACAAAAATTGTAATAAATGAAATGGGCATGGATATTGTTTTGTAAAAAGTGTTCATGTGTATACTTACAAAACCGATCTCATAAATGACAATTTTGAATTAATTAAGTTGATCATCCAATCAATAAGTCTCTTGTACAGAGCGCTGGCCAATGTATCTCTTGCATCTCTTGCTTCGTCAGTAGAATGTTTTCTTTTCACAGCTGTACCGTTCTCTATCAAACAGTAGTTTAATAAAGCCCATAAAAACTTGACTTCTTCGAGTGACAGTAATTTGGCCAACTTCTTTGCTTCGTCTGGATTTTCTATTTCAGCAGAACCGCTTTTATTATCTTTGAATCGCACATTTCCAAGAACAAGTATAGCGCCTAATATTGTTTCTAAAATCGTTATATCCTCTTCTTCCCAATCCAATGTTTTTAAATTGTCTATAAACTCTTTGTATTTTTGAACATTTTCTTCGGGATTTTCTCTCACTCCTTTTGGACCCTTTCCTGAATCTTCTAATATTCGTAGATATCGATGTTTTCTGTTCTTCTCCAAATGAAACAATTCTAATCGATTTTCTGCTTCCATAGCATCGTAAAAATAATACAGCAGATTGAAATTCGCATGACTCCTGTGGAAAAAAAATACTTAGTAGTTGTTTACAATAACATTACAAAGGTACGTAAATTTAAAATTATATCTTACATGTCGGTAGATGATACCCGCCACTTTTCTAATTGATACATCCAGAATATAGCACCACTTAACTTGCCAGAACTTCCGTAAGTAACTTGGACTTGAAAAATTGCTCTCGTTGAATGAGCATTTAGCGGCGTTGCAGCAGTTATCGCAGCTTGAATAACTTGTGTAGCTTTTTGGATTCTTTCAGCTGTATTATTCTTCATTGCACCTAAATGAGTTAAGTGAGATAGTGCATGTATCATATTGGTCGTTTTTCCCGATTTACTTTCTCCAGAAAACACAATATGTTGTGGCTCATTATGATGCAAGGCATCTTGGTATGCACTATCAGCGACAGCAAAGATATGGGGTTCATTGTCAGATCTTGATTTATATTCATATTTCTTATGATACTGAAAAAATATAATGGTGTTATCTTCTGTATTAACTAAAATTGTATGTACCTATGTGATGGCTTTTAATTTAGGACCACTTACAGTTTCATTATAAATGTCTTCATTCGTGTTTGGATTCAGTATAAGTAGGATATCTCCAACAAATGAGGTAGAAGACCCTTTTACAAGTTTAGTTTGTAGTTCTGAAAGTATATTATCTTCTGTTAACGTTTCTAAAGCAGCCAGGTCTTCTACTTGCATGGTCTCTGGATCCGATATATCTTGAGTTATTAGAAGGCCATTTTTAATTATACGTTCTGGCGTTTTACTCAGTTCGTCCGCGTTTTTTATATCGTCTACTAACTTTTTAAGTTCTGTTGACATCTGAAAGTCAATAAAATAGTTAACAGTTTGATGTTTTGAACATTCACTTCACTGGAATTTATTGTTATTCTTAAACTCACATGAAAATCTTTGTCAGGGACTGATTGTATAAAAGGATGTTCTTCCAATTCCATTATAAAAGGTCTGTGATCAGGATTCTTTTCAAGGCATCTGAAATATAGGTCAGTTTATTGATATACAATACAATAAATCTACATAGGTATATTGTACATCAAAACCATGATATGGATACAAACATTAACCAAAGCACAATGGGCGGTCTTATCTTATATACTGTACTCTGATAGGACAAAATTATTTAAGTAATTTTCTAATAAATAACTTACTCAGTGATAAAATCAATAATATCATTAGACCACATAGCAGGTTTCGCTAATCCCGGTGGAGGATTCCTGATAATTTGAAACAGGGCTCGGGTTGGATGCATTTCTTGAAATGGTGCTGCACCGTCAACCATTTCAATAGTCGTTATCCCTAGAGCCCATACATCAACTCTATTACCATATCCTTCGGTACATGTTACTGCTTCGGGTGCCATCCAACTCGGCGATCCAATACTTGTTTTGCATGTCCCATGTTCATCTTCCAGCTGACATGATAACCCAAAATCCGACAGCTTCACTTCCCCGTCTTTTGTTATCAAAATGTTGCTGCACCGTATATTCCGATGAATAACATTGTTCTCGTGCAAGTAAATGAGTGCCTAGAAACCAAAGCACATGAGAAAGGATTGATCGGACCAATCGGAGGAGTCAACACGTGCGTTTGACATGGAGTGATGGAACGCCCGCCCCTAACGAATGGTCTGTCTTGTCGGCGATACTAACGTCACTGTCAGTCAAGTGGCCCACGCCCCAGAGATTCATTGGAGGCTATTTGCATGCGCCGGAGTCCCGAGCTGTCGCAGCCGGCCTGTCCGCGCTCTCTACTGTCTGATATATCAGTGTGTTTAATGCGTTCATTACGATCGTTTAAACTTTAGTGCTGTGAATGTTAGTTTAGTATCGACAGTAAACTTAAATAAAATAATTTTTGAATTACAATTTATGTTTATTTTTACAACTAAAGCCTGTTATTTACACTGAAGTAATATTTTCATGGTATATTTCCTATTATTTTGATAATATAGACAAGAATTTACTACGTAAACTTCTGTTTGGCAATGGCGATACGCCGCCACATATCCATAACCTATTAAATGTAGTGGTCTCACCAGTTCCTGGGCTAGTCCGACACTTGATGCAGCCGACTGACACACGATCACAATGTATTGGAGTAACTCAGGTTAGGGACATTAGAAATATTAAAGGGAATAGATTAATATAGGGAGTGTAAATAATAGATAAGAGAATAAAGATAGAACACAATATGTAACACAAAAATTATAACGTAAAAACTTCTGGTTCCTTGACAACCTTTTTATAGACCTACTTAGATTGTGATATTTCCAAACTGTAATATTATTCTGTTTATCTTATTTAATACTTATAAATAGGTACTGTAGGACATATTTTGTATCATCTATCGATACATTTTCCTTTAGTCATGATTTCATCGTCTCACGAGATGCTACATCGAAAGATTTGCGTGGAAGATCTGCCGAACGAAAAGGACGGAGCACCGGTATTGTGAACCAAGTGGCTTGCATAAAGATAATACGCATTTAACAGTTGACGATTCCTTCAGAGCTTAAAACACGGTGGACTGTTGGGGATTTCAGTCTTTACTGTTGCCTGTGTAAGGACGATTATCTGTCGATGAGTTGAAGCTGCAGGGATCATTGGCTACCGCAGCCGAAGTTCGTATATCTTGTGTGCGCGAGCATTATTTACGATAATTGAGCGATGCGCCGCGATGGGGGGCCATCACCGTGTTGTCGGGCGCGCACCGACATTCGCATCGACAAGTTCGACTGTTCCGTCGCGAATCCCATCAAATAAAGCGGCGTGCATTTTAAGTAATGACCCTAGATAGTATTTCAACGTACGTGGACGTTTGCGGACCAATATTTTATTCGACGTCACGCGGGCAGGCATCTCTTGGACGCCGACCGGAGAACAATTGAGTTTGCATTCAAAGTACCCACCAATTGATTCAGCGGTTGAAAGCTGGACTGGCAGGCCCTTTGTTTTATAAACAGCGATCTCGAGTCGAATGTGACGAGCGACATGTTTATAGTCATTCGAATATGGGCTTACCTTGATCGTATATTTGAGGATGTAGGCTATGTGTTCCTCGGACATTTTTCTGTCGGCAGCATGCAGTTTTCTGACAATATCGATGACAGATCCGTATTCGCACAACTGGAAAACGGATGATTCATTATTAAATCTGATTCATACAGTATAAATGACAGTCTTAAGTTATGACTACTTTGTGTATCCAAAATATTGTAGGTATTCAACCTTAAGCTTAGGACTAAAGAAATGGACATCGTTGTCATATTTTACCTCCAGGACAAACCATATTTTCTTTACTCCTTCACTCTTTTCGCAGAAGACTCCATAGAAATCAACAAGGTTCGGGTGCTTTGTGAAATCTCTAAGGATCTTATATTCTTCTTGAATGTGGTTTTCGTTATCGTCGGTAAACGTTTGTACTTTGATGGCCACTGCCTTGCCGGCCGCCTGAGTATCAGATGCTTTGAACACTTCACCGAAAATTCCAGAACCGAGTTTCTTGTCAAGGCTGTACCTCTCTGTTGGGCTTGGTAAGGACGATATATTTAAACCGTCCTTCATCTTGCCTAAAATAAAAGATAATAAGTATGAGTAGTTTTTGCATATATCAAGTAAAAAGTGCAGTACAAAACCTTTGAGTTCACGAAAGTACTTAGTTGACTTAAAATGACCTTCACTCGACTTGTAACAAAGTTGCAATATTGAATTAAAGCCTTTTAATATATGGGGATTTTTTAATCGATTATTCTTTACGATATAAAAAATATTAGTAACTTTTGATCAAAATATTGAAAAGAAAGAACTCGCATGCTAGCTGGGGAAAGTAAATTTTTTTTTACCTCTGCAAAAGTGCTGGAGGACACACACAGATTCTTAAATTCTACGATGAGCCTCGAGGAATAAGTTGTGCACATATTGTGTTCCTTATTGGTATACCGATGACCACAGAGAAAAGCTTTTTGTAAACCTAGATATCCTCTAAGGAAGTTAAATAGGGTACATTTTTTATGGATGTTCGTCATTCTTCCAAATCCCATCAAGTAGGTACCTATTTTACTATTAATCTACTATATAAAAATAAGTCGGGTTTTCCTTCCTGACGATATAACTCCAGAACGCACGAACCGATTTCCACGGTTTTGCATTCGTTGGAAAGGTCTCGGGCTCCACAAGGTTTATAGCAAAGAAAATTTAGCATTGCACCCGTGCGAAGCCGGGGCGGGTCGCTAGTTAAATATAAATATTTTGTGATTATTGATACCACTTACCCCGCCAGCGCGATGCGACTAGGGCCCGCGGCAGACTGTGCAGTGGCTTGTCGAGCGAACTCTTAGAAGTGCCGGGGCTTCAGGTATTAGGGCCGGGCAGCCCGCACTAATCTTTCTTAACACTATTAAGTAATGCCCTGCGACCTTGGCGCGTTAGTTGCCAATCAACTCTACCGCTTCAATTGGAAATATTTTGCGATGAGATTGACGCGGGGCTTCCCTTTAATTTGTGGATTACTGAGGGGAGTTAGTTAAAAACTAGTCGGGTGTCAAAGAACGAACGATCTGAGGAGTAGCGTCCGCAATTAGAAAGATTCTTAATATGGTATTTCAATTAGCTGACTGCCAAGTCAAATGAGTTACGTTTTGTGATCTGTCGAAACAAGATTTACTATGAAATGTACTTACTGAGATGAGAACCAGTGACGTCACCATGTATAGTAGGTACCTACTAAACTGCCTCACTTTTTTGATTCTTTCAATATTTTAAAATTACCTAATAAAATTGTAAAATGAGAATCGTAACACATTTTTAGATGTCTTTCGGGATAATATTTGTTTTTATCATTTACTCGCAATTTATTTTCGATTCAGTCAACTTTCCTATTCTCTAGCTACTTACTCCGAGGTATTGGTCGTGGTACACCTAGTCAGTTCACCTAGGCGTACCACGAACAATAAATTGTGTTTGTGGATCACCTAGGTGGACAAAGGTGGCCCACGAACAAAAAAAATTGTTCGTGGTTCACTTTACTATATGTGACCTCTTTCTTTAATTAATTGCATTACTCCATTGACTATGTTTTTTTAAAATTATTTATCTCCTTTTACTTCTATCATCTAGTGTCCTGCCTTAAATTGTTACAATCAAAACTTTGGACAGTTCTGTAGGTAACTGATATTAAGTATACTTACTTAAAAAAGATTAAATTTCAGTCAAGTTGCACCTGTATCGGTCGGACGTCTTACAATTTTCATGCACGGCCAAACAAATCCCGTGTTTTTATTTATATTAACAAGTATCAATATCTGTACGTCTGTAAGTACGGGTATAATAGCAACAGCGCGTCGGACCCTCACAAAAGGGCTCTTGAGAGGCCAAATTAACCGGAAATAACTGGATAATTGCGACGGAACCCATTGAGATGTCGCGTCTGTTTAAGTGCCTACTTGGGAGATCTTTGATATTGGGTTTTTGTATCTTCTGATTTTTATAAGTACCTAAGTAATTGTTTGTTGGTATAATAGTTTTCGCTTGAAAAATGTTTACAACTTCTGATTTTAGCGCCAGAAGGACGGTAAGGTTTTTGGGTGTATGTAAGTATGTACAATCAAGAGCACGTGGAGCTTGACACATTGGTCTTTGTAATGTCCTTCGAGTTCAGATTTCACTACAAGTGTAAAGCTTCATGTGCTCTTGACTGCACGATAAGGAGAATTAATGATTTTAAAGGGATGATTGCTAATTTTCAATCATTTTCATTTAATGAAATTACTTACTTTTTCTCATGATTTAGGTACTTTTTGTTATGATTTCACCTGTGAAATTTCACAGGCTATGATTTTTAAAAACGATGAAAAAATCACACCTACTGGATATGAAATGTAAAACGTAAATTCTGAAAAGTGAAATGTGAAATAATGTCTACAGGTGCAACCATTAGCACGAAAAGTGCAATTTCATAAGTAGCAAGCTAGGTGAAAGAGAGTAGGTTTTGCGACGTATGACATTCTTTTAATATTATTTTAATGTATTTTTCACATGCTACAAATGAAACCACCCTCTAGTTTTTAATATTATAAGTATGTTCAGTGCCTTTTACACGCAGTTGGCTTTCTCGGTTTTCGATGTTTATGTGTCTAAATAAATTTTCCCCCAATTTCGGGACAACGGATAAAAGGGAACATAAAAATGACAAAATAATAGACCAAATAGTTTACTATCATGTATATACTTAAAAAAACTTGCGGTACAAAGGTGACCTTAAAGCTACAATAAATAGTACAATCTATAAATATCACGGCACTGGGAATGTAAAGGGTAAAAGTTAATATTTACAAGTGGCGGAATGCTAAATTCACTACCAGTTAATAATACTTGTGTAATAAAGTTAATACTGATTAAAGTTTGGACTATGATTTAACAAATTTCATATTTATTGATACCAGAATTTAATGTTTTATTAAAATCAGCTCTACATTTGATTTTTATATCTAAAATATTTTTTCTTTCTGCAACAAAAGATACGGTTTCTAAGTTTAAACACCAAATGTAAATAATGTTGGTTCAGATTTGTTATTGTAATGATTTACTTCACTATGAAACGTTGAAATATTTGTGCATTTATTTCTTAAATATCTTGTTGAATTTTTCTACTAGTTTTCAATTCATTGTCATTATTGCTTTTCTCTAAATTACACAACATCTGAAACAGCAACTTTAAGTTCATCAATATCGATAGTACCATCGTGCTTTTCCGTTGTTACAAATAACAATTCAGTCACCATTAAAACGCACCCATTCTGATCCTTTTTTCAATTACCACCTCAACCATTTTTTCTTGACCCGACCATTATTTCTTAGGAATTACTTGCAAATCGCAACCCATTTGTCGTCCCTGCACTTCTGGCAGTCAACCCTGCAGCACCAATGGAACGTGCAGTTGCAGGGCTTGATACTGGACTTCCTGATGAGGGCATGGCCACGGCCGCAGCACAGCAGGTCGCAGGAACCCGATCGGGAGGTGCGCCCGATCCGGCAAACGCGGCCCCTGGTGCCAGCAGAGTCGGTGCGAGGGTCAATATCACAGAATGATGGTGACCTAGAGAAAGGTTTACATTACAATCTCTATACTCACCCCAACACAAACTTAATTGCTGACTATTCTGCATTTGTAAAAAAAAACTTTTTTCTAAAATGCGCAGATATGAAAGAGCTCTTCTGCACAGGTGTTCTCACACTTAAAAGGAGGTCCCGATCACAGGTAAGATACTGCACTGTAAGTTGAAGAAATGAATAATCTAATTTGTTACGTAATTGTAACATATGAAGTTGTTCAAGAGTCAGTTCAGATTTAATTATGTTGTCAATGTTGTCATGATTTCTTTTGTAACGTTCAGGAACTTCTTGAGTCAATACTTTATACTAAATCATCAAAAATAAATAATAATTCAATTATGGAAATATTAATTGTCTCGTATTTCACCTTTGTGATCACCATTTACGTTCTATTTTTGAGGGTACGTATTTCGATTTTTCACTATGGTCTTCCTTCCCTCCAATGCCCTTTCATACTTCTAACCATACTTTGGAAAAGCAAACCTAATTATATTCTAGAACATACCTCTCAAAGAACAACAAGCTGGTCTTAGGCGCGGGTCGGGCCCTGCTCCGCCTCCTGCCCCGCGGCCTACCTCGCAGCACTGATGGTCCGTCGTTGAGCTCCTCTTGGGCTACTATCAGAGCCTGAACGAGGATTTAGGTAATGGTTAATAATTTTAAAAATTGTGGTCGAACTGGTATTTCACAGTTAAAATCAAAATGTTTTTATATAATGGGGCTGATAAGTCAGCTTATTGAAAGTCATTGCGACACCACCGCTTCGGTATGTATAGTTGAGGAGAAGAAGCGGGGCAAGACGCAAGTTGATATTGAGCATGAGCAGTGATAGCCCAGTGGTTAAAGAGCCCGCTTCTCATAATGATGATCAATGAGGGGCATTTACGAATGAGTTTTTAAAAATGCTTACGTAAATATTTAAAAAAAAAATTCACTGCCTTGACGGTGAAGGAAAATATCGTGAGGAAACCCGCAGGTCCCAGAATTAATCCTGAAACATGTGTAACAGGCCCAGTCCGGCGATAGAATCACCACCTATCACGTTTAGGGTTCTAATGATATTTCCAGAAATGGGATTCGTCTGCCTACCCCCTCGGGAATAAAAGGCGTGTTTTTTTTAAACGGCATTGATTTGTTGGCTGCAGCGAATCTATGATTAAACTATAGATCTTGCATGTCAAATGCAATAACCATTTACGACCGTAATTAGTCCCTTGAGCACCTCTGTTTGAACTTAGAATTCACCAGCAAATGAAACAAAATTGAGAATATAAACGTAGCTTCTATACGTAGATATTTGATGGATGCGAATACACTGAAATAAGACATGATGAAAATCAGTGAGGCTCGGATTCAAAATCTACGTACATATTTATCATGAAGAAACTCTTAGGTGTAACAGACCCGGTCCGGCGATGAGCTCACCACCTATCACGTTTAGGGGTCCAAAGAATATCTCGTAAAAAGTGGGTATATCCAGAAATGGAATACCTCTGCCTACCCCCTTGGGGATAAAAAGGCGTGAGATTGTTTTTTTTATTTATTTTTTATTAAAGAATATAACCTTCCTATACTGGCGCTTGATCGTGGAAGCGACAATCCTGAAGTCAGGCGTGGCACGCCAGCACGTTCGCAGTTGACAGCTCCCTGACAGCCCATGGCACTTGCATCTCACCTCCATGTGCGAAGACAGGATCTGAAAAGAAACTTGTCTCTTTATCATCAAGGAAGACTTTTTTTTAAATGCTAGTTATTGTAGATAACAGGAAAAGGGAATAGGAGTATTCAGTGGTATTGAGACCTTGACAGGTGATATACCAAAAAAATAAATTCACCCTGTATATGTACGTATATGTTACGTAGTATTAACACCTTAGCTGATAAACTACGAGTATACTCGTAGTAGGTACTTATTTTTATGTTTATTATTATATTTTAGTTGGCAGCGAACGTGTGGCTACTCGGTGAATGTCAAAAACATCACCTGTATTTTTACAGATATCTTATTCTTCCTTTTAGCTGAATATCTTAGATTTGACATATAAAATTTTTACATACATACATACATAATACATACATAAATACATAATCTCACGCCTATTTCCCATTGGGGTAGGCAGAGACAACAGACTGCCACTTGCTACGAACCTGGCAGATCTCACGCGCTTCCTCCACATCCATCAAACGACTCATGCATGCTCGTCGGTTTCGGGTACTCTTTATCTGGCATTTCTTCAACACATCGCCGATCTGGTCGATGTAGGTACGCCTAGGTCGTCCTCTACCGACTCGCCCATTCACAACACCCTTGTATATTTGTCTCGTTAGACGACTTTCATTAATCCGCTCAATGTGACCAAACCACCTGAGCATTCTTCTTTCAATCCTAGTCACTATATCATCTTTCAAGCCGCAACGCTCTCGGATCACACTATTTTTCAATCTATCTATCAATCTTACTCCACTAATGCTTCTTAATGAACGCATTTCGACTGCATTTATTCTGCTTTCGTGCTTCTTCTGCCATACCCAACACTCACTGCCATACATCAACGTAGGTACTAACACACCATCATGTACAGCCAGACGTGCTTTATTTGTCACATTCTGGCTCTTCGTAAAGGAGTGCAAAGCTCCGTTAATCATGTTCCCTGCATTCACCCTCTTTTCAATATCACTGTCACACTTTCCGTCTCTTGTAAACTTACTTCCCAAATAAACAAACTCTGACACTTGTTCTACTACTTTTTCAATCATAATATCACATTCAGACATGTCCCTATCTTTCTCCAGAACCATTACCTTCGTCTTGCTTACATTCACTTTCATGCCTTTCTTCTTAAAAGCCTCATTCACAAGAGTTACAGTGTCCTGCAACTTACACGCCGATGAAAATGAAAATGAAAAATGAAAAAATGTTTATTAAACTATAAATTTGCTTAAAGTATACATTTTTAAGGCATCCTTTTAAGTATTATAATACTTGTGTCAGGATACCTTACTCTTCCATAGCACTACAATACTATTATATAAGCCAATAATGTTGTTAACTACTAACATTTTGTTTTATATATTTATATTACTTAAGAAACACAAACTGATACAGAAATAATTTTGTAACTGGCATTTGCAAATTCTGTGTATTACATACATTCCTGCCCTACGAAAGTATTTTCTTGGGATCAGTATAGAGAACCACAGGATTGTATGTAAGGGTGTGTGGGTGTGGGGTATGTAAGGGTGTGTATGGGGGTGTGTGGGTGAGAGGTATGTAGGTGTTTGTGAGGGAGGGCGAGTGTGTGTGTGTGTGTGTGTGTTTTGAATCGTTAACTACTGTATTCCAACAACTTTTCTGTGTCAATATAATTAAGCTTCTTCAGCCACTCAGTTAGTTTCTTTTTGCAATCAATGGATAATAAAGGATATATTTCCAGCCTCTTGTTGACAATGTTATATAAATGTGTAGATTGATGAGTAAATTGATATTTAGCAAAATAAGTGTTCGCACTAAGTGTTTTTGCCACATCCTTCCTCCTTTTGGTAAGTATATTTGGATCAAACGTAAGTGATTTATGTTTTTTTAAAATAGTATGTAGTATATATAGCTGCCGAATAGTCAAGAGACCAGAAGTAGTATAAAGTATTACTTGATCATCGGCGTATAACAGGCATTTGACACGTACCTCTCCCATTCGTATTCTACAATCTCGCTCTTTCAAATCTGTCAAACAGCTATCCATGAAAAGGTTGAAAAGCCATGGCGATGCTACACAACCCTGTCTAACACCCACAGAGATGTCAAACCAGTCCGTGTAGGCGCCATTAATTCTGACACAGGCTCTAGAATCCCTACAGAGGGATTTCAGACCCTGTACCAAAATAGGATTCAACCCATGCATGGCCAGTGTTGACCATAGCTTATTCCTTCTCACTCTATCTCTATAAAGGTCTATAAAGGCGCAGAATATTTTTTGGTCTTTTGCCAAAAATTTCTCAGTGACGCACCGTAAGGAAAAGACTTGATCCATGCATCCCATCCCCCTTCTAAAGCCTGCCTGAACATCCCATATCCTCTCATTCGTTTCACTCACGACCCTATCAATCAATATCTTCGCATATAATTTTCCGACCACACTTAAGAGACTAATGCCACGATAGTTCTTACAGTCCTGTTGCGACCCCTTTCCTTTATATAGTGGTACAATTACCGCCTTAGTCCAGTCATCTGGTACTCGGCCATGTTCCAAACACAGGTTAAAGAGTCTTTGCAGCAGGCCTGTTACCAACGTGTCACCAGCCCTTAACATTTCGACCGTCACGCTATCATATCCTGCAGCTTTACCTAGTTTCATACTTTTTAGCGCTTCCACAATCTCTTTCATACTTATTTCGAAATCTTCCGGTGGAACTGATATCTCACAAATTTCATTCTCATGCTCATCCTCTTGCTTTTCAAACAGACTTTCAAAGTATCTTTTCCACCGCTCTAGTACATGCCGTTCTTCAAACATAGGTTCACCACTTTCGTCCCGTATTCCACTCAGAGAAGATTTTGTGGATTGCCCCTGCGCTTTCCTTACAAGTTTCCAAAATAACTTTATGTTATTTCGAAAATTAGAGCAGAATTTTTGATCCAACTTATTATTCTTCTCTTCTTTCTTTCTCGCCACGCACTCTTTAACTTTCCTTTTAAACTCTGCATACCGCTCTTTTGTTCTTTTTACATTCTCCCTATTTTGTTCACAATCATACACTCTGCAGTCGGCTTTCACCGCCAACAAGTCCAGCCATGCTTTCTTCTTATCATCTACTACACTTTTCGTCTCCCAATCCCACCAGTCAGCCATCATGTTCTTTGCATTCCTCCTTTTACTTACACCACACACCTCCTTCACACATACATAATCTCACGCTTATTTCCCATTAGGGTCGGCAGAGACAATACACTGCCACTTACTACGAACCTAGCAGATCTCTCGTGGTTCCTCTACATCCATCAAACGACTCATGCATGCTCGTCGGTTTCGGGTAGGTACTCTTTATCTGGCTTTTCTTGACCACATCGCCGATCTGGTCGGGTCGCCTAGGTCGTCCTATACCGACTCGCCCATTCACAAATGTGAATGGGTGTATTTGTAAAAAAAATTTTACAAATACAGTGTGAGTCTTCATAAAGTGCACATATGAAAATGGGTGAAACTAGACACATTTTTATCGACGGAAAAAATGTTAAAAAAATCTGAAATTTTTTCTTTATTTTTTATAAATATTTTTTCTTTTGAATACGTACTGTTGACTTTATGTAAATAAAACGTTATAACTTTTTAACTAAGAAGTATATTGTGATAAAATAAAAAAAGTTATGATGTAAAATAACAGAAGATACTAATAAAATAAAAAAATACCCAAAAAACGGTACCAAAAAATAATAATGATTCAAAATAATAATTCATATGTGCACTTTATGGAGACTCACACTTAGGGTTTGTTCCCGGGAGTTCTCGTCCCGGGAATTCCCGGGAAATTGGTTGGTTCTTTTCCCGGGAAATTCAGGTCGAGAAAAGTCGAGACATCGAGAATTCGAATTTTAACTTACGAAGCGTTTTATTTTATTTTATGACATTTAAAGGATCATTAGCAATTTATTACGTTATGTTAGAATTTGTTGATGCTTTCTTTATAGATTTGCGTCGTAAAAACAGTGCATTATCTAGTGCTGAACGCTTATAGTTGGCAGAGTATTTACAGAGTTAATTCTTGTTTAAAAAATATTGACTGTGAAAGAAATGACTATCTACTTTGGTTGCAATTTGCAATGTAATAAACTACATCAACTTGGAAGATGGACATAGCCCACCTTGCTGATGCGCTAGCTACTTTTTACTAAATACGTACCAATTCTTATTATTTATTTAGGATTGCTAACAAAACTGCATAAGAACATCACATCTAATCAGATTTCTGCCAGCAGCGCTTACCACAGTCTTCTTGAATTAAAAGGCCTTGTCCGAGAACACATCAACCGTCTATTCCTGATTTCTTAAAAATATTGGTGTATTCCCGAACAAATCTGTTCGTTGGGGAATAAAAACCAAGATTAGTCCGTGACAGTGCCGTGCAAAATTGGGCGTATCTAGAGGCTCTGGGAAACCTTACGGCTGCATAGATACGCAACCTGGAGACAAGTTCAGTGGGCGTATTCACGGAGATTCAATACTCCATATCGGAAAATCTGTCGAATCCTTATGTCAAATATGACATCTGTGTATAGCTCATCTCGAAACATTTCGACAGATTTTCCGATTTCGAGTCGAATATCGAGTATCGAATCTTCGTGAATACGCCCGCAGGACAGTCCAGGAGGTTATTAATTAGCTTGTATAAGAATAGGCTCTTCAGCTGCTTGTTAGAGTAGTTGTGATGATAGACATTATTTTTGTTTTAAGTTAGAATGTTTGAGTTGATCGTTAATTGAACTTAATTGATATTGTTTTGTGTTAAAAAAAATTGATTTTTAATTATTCTAATAAACACATTGTCATCAACCATTCACTTTTGTATTTAAACAAAAAGTATGTACGTAAATTTAAATTTCTCGATATCCCGAGAAATCGGTCTCGAGAGTTCTCGAGACCCGAGAACTGGAAAACCTCGAGAAATCGCAAACCCTACTCACACTATATAGTTACAATTTTTTTACATTCACATCGGCTAAACACGTCATCATCTAAATGTAATATTGATATTATAAATTACGTTAGAATTTGAACCAATGTTTAAAAGGACCTTTAATACAAAATATTTATAATCTAGCAAATATTGTTTCTAAAAAAGTTTAAAAGATCCCTAAGTTTCCAAAATACTTGGAGCTTACAGAAAATCACGGATGTAAATTACCAAGAGATAAATAAGTTATTAATCTATGTTTATCAAGAGCACCGTGTGCGATCTACGGATTACGCTTAATTGATAAAACAAAAAGAGCTCGAGGAGTGTAATAGTACCTGATTTAAATGAAATTAGAACGCCCAGGGCGCGAGATTGCTCGCGAGCCTCGGCCGCATTTTTCAAAGCGGCTACAAAGGCATAAATCTGAATTGTCCTCATACGTGACCGCATCTTTGCCACAATTACGCGATTACGCCACCCACCGCAGCTAGCTCATAACATTTACATAATTAAACGCCTCAGCGCAATCACGCTGACGTCTTAATTTCGCCAACGCCGCCAGCGCACAACAATTTCCCAAATTGAGTTGGAGCAAAAATTCAAATAAATCGGAGTTTCGGCCCGCCTCCCGAGTCCGGTTGGCCTTAATAACGTGGTATTAAGAGCGTTCGCGATAGAATTCGCCACCCAAGACGTTTGTAATACGTCGTAATGAAGCTGGAATATTAAAAATGGCTCCGAACCGCTTATTATGTTCTCACCTCGGCGGGCGGCTCGTGAAATACGGCGGGCTAATATGGGCCCTGGAGCGCGTCCCGCCGTCTATAGATCGACCCCGCGCGGCGCCATCTGCAACACCTTTGTTCCATTTCTAACATTTGATTGCTATTCACATTTATTTGACGGGCCTGTTGGCTCAGTTGGTAGTGACCCTGCCTTCTGAGTCGGAGGTCGCGGGTTCGATCTCCGCTCGGGGCGCCAACATTTGCGTGCATGAACTTGAACATGTCTGTTGGCTTCGTGTCTGGGTGTTTATTATTTATTTAAGTATGTTTATCAGTTGTTTAGTACCTACCCATACATAGTACAGGCTCTGTCTAGTTTGGTACTGAATAACCGTGTGTGAATTGTGCCCTGTTATTTATTATTATTTATTATTTAACCGACTAAAGGAACGCTGAAAGGAAGTACCTATTGATCTTACAGACTATGATAGTTTGTTACCTCCTAGAGTCTCTGTTGAACCGATTTCGCGAATAAGTACTCGAGTCATGGGATTTTTAGACTAATGACGTCACAGAAAATATAGCAATTTTTCAGTTTGCGTTACAGTAATCTGTAATATGAGCTTGAGTTTTATGGCTCTCGTTTTTTTCTAATGCATACGTAAATGTAGTATACTCAATTATAGATGAAAGTTTTGTTTATATACATATTTATTTATTATAGCACAACCACATCATATTTATTAACACATTTCTAAAATAATAGTATATTAATCATGATATTATTTCAAATTGATCATAAGAGTTTTTGAGTCCCAGTTTAATTAATGTAAAAGTATTTTAGACTGGATTTGTTAAACGAAGAGTAATTACTCGAGTATTACACGGCGATTAAATTGCAAAAAAAAACCTTTGAGACAAGGCTCACTATAAAGTTAGATGAATCCGACTTAAGTGTCATTGAGTATACACTTCGATTATAACAACTTATCAAGTGTTTACTTTTAGGTATATAAAGACGGACCCTATTAAAGCTCCAGACTAAACATGTTGTCATTATGAGACCATTAAACGTCGCAGCGGTAGCCAAAACTAGACATAATAACACACTCGTGGTGAACATATAATTATCTAAAATAGCTCCAATTAAAACCGCTGTAATATGTTATTTTATGTGACGTGTGCTATGGTTATAAATAACAGCGTAGGTGACTTTGTCTGGTGGTAATTCATTATAATAAATTCGCTATTAAACTGATAACTATTAATTATACGAAGATCCTAGTTTGGGCGAGAACAATGAATAGGTGCGTTTAGCAGGTAAAAAGTATGACCGCTATTATTATACTTTGTCTGACATTTAAAAATTGATCTTGAAACGTCTTTGCAATTTTTGCACCAATTTGAAAACAAGTCTTTAAAAAAACAAGAACACATTTTCATCTTCGAACACTTGGGAGGAAAATATGTTTATTTATAATGTCTGTAGCCATTTATTTAATGACAATAAGGAGATATATTATTATGTATCACAAATTGCGAGCGTGTAAATCCTATTGACCTGATTCAAGATTAAGTACTTATAACTTTTACAGCTTTTTGGAAGCCGTAGCCACAAGCCACTACGACAAGAATAAATAACCAAAATATAACCCAATTTTGTATTACGAATTCAGTATGGGAAAAATAGCTGTACCATAATGTGGTAGCCAGTGTTGTTGTAGAGTTTGTAGCACAGCTACATCTCAACTAGAACAATACGAAGCGGTTATAGAAAGTTATTATAGTGAATTTTAAATTCTTACTAGTATATTAAATTAACATATTTGTTTTTTTTTGCTGACACGGCTCAAGTGAATGGACATTTGCAATTATTAGGCTACAGAGATTAATAATGACGACAATCGTAGCTCTACTCATAGTGGTTTTTAACTAGTTTTTGTAATTTTACGCGTGCTGCGTATTGCGCAGACAGTTTTAAGAAATTTTGTGAATCCCAACATAATATTGCGGGCTATTAACGGCCAGTGACTAACACTAATAGGTTTAAGATGGCCGTGGCTAATCCGACAGACGTATTAACATTAGTTGAACCTCACACGGCGTAGTCGCAGCTGGCAACTTTACGGCTACGAAGGAATTTAGATCGGAATTGCTACAGTTTAATATATTAATTTTTGATTGATTTAATATTCCTGATATCTTTTGGTGTAATTGAGTATAATTTGTAATGTTCTTAAATAGTTTAATAAGTTTCTGTGTTAATTTGTGTGTGATATCTCAAGAAGCAGCTCAAAATTATTGAAGGAAGTTTATAATAATAAGAAATCGTATAAATGTCTGTGTATAATGAGTTAATAACACAAGCAGACTAATAAAAAATGATAGAGTGAGAATTAGTTCACTCACTCGCATAAAAAATATTATTGTATCCGCAATCTGACGTGATTCAAACAAAAAATAATAGCGACTATTATTCAAATCGATATCGAACAGTCATCGAGATATAACAAAATATTAACTCATCGAATCGATTTTTTTGTAATGTAATTATCACCTGGGCTCTCTAATGTGGTACCTAATTTCTTGTGTGGGTTGAGATGCGAGATCTTTTATAGTTCTCGGGCACGGTATCACACCGAATGACTAGTCTGTCGTATTATGACTATTCTCCTGTTTGTATGTTTAACAACAGTAGGTATTATTCTCAAAATACATGGTAATAGAGTTGTTGTTAAGTATTTAAATATAGAAGTATTGTCTATTTGTGAAATTTTGTGTGTGTTTTCCTTATTTTTTGTTATTCTTATGTGTTTCTTTTATTGTAACTGTGTGTAATTCTATTTTATATACTCATATATGTATTTTCTGTTGCCTTGTATATGTATAAAATATTGCAAAACTTAATAAATAATAATAAAATAAAATAGACTACAGTACATTTTGAAACAATGAATAATGGTACGTACATTGTCTATCTAAACCGAAAATGGCGTAAAATGTAAACGTAAACATTAATTTTGATTAGACGACGATATTTTTTTACTCTCAGTACTATAAAAGGTGTGCTTTATGGTTTCTTCCTCTGTCCTTAAATCGGATCTTCTCTAATAATTTAGTTATTTTAACATTCCGCATAGCCAAATAATGAAGTTCCTCGCTAGTCGCTTATTAATTTTATTAACATATAATTCCAGTTACATACCACCACAGCCCAAAAGAGATTCTAAATAGTTTTTCTGAGAAAACCTTTGTGTTACGCAACGGTGTGAGAAAGAGACCAGCCGACTTTATTTTGACATTAATAAAAATATCATCGCGGGGGTTATTATAAGCGAGCGTGTCTAACAGAGATCTCACTGGGAGGCTGTTAATTATGTACCCACAAAACAAAATGGTGGACGCCGACGGAACAATGGTCAAGTGTGGGGTCCAGACCACCCTGTTCGCAGCAATTCCATATCACGCGGTGATACGTCGTTGTACTAATTGTATATTAAATATTTGATAACAATGTGCGACTTTTATTGAACATCCTTTTGAATACTGTCGATAGCCTTTGGAAAAAAGATTGAGTTATCTAGGGGAAGTGCTCTTGGATCCAAGAAAATTTTCGTTCATTCATTTTTCTTTAATATATCTGAACTTTGGTAAAATGCGGATGTAGGTAAGATGTTTTATAGATTTATGAGAAACCTTTGTGAATAATGCATGGTATGACTGTGTATGACTGTGATTTTTAGCATTCAGTGACTCATTTTACATTCATTCATAAAAAAAATAGTTTTACCGTAGACATTAATTAAAATGTTTTGAATCTTTATATAACATAAGTTAGTAATTGTTTTTATTCTGAATTGGTGTAAAAACACATTGCCATTAAATTTAAAATAAGAACTTTTACGACTCGAAATGTCTTGCAATAAAAAAATCTCCTACTAATCCTTCCACTTAAATTTCTATTAAAATTTCCATCCTCTAGGGAATATAAAAATGTCATATTTTAGCGATTATACAATGTAGTAAACTCGTATAAAAACATTGTAGCCTAATCATTAGTTTTAAGTTGGGTTTTATTGCCATTGAGATCACGGGCGTCTGGTCATAAACTGTCATGTTAAACCGCGAGTTAATAGTAAATTATATGCCAAAATAGGAATTTACATACTATTTGGCATATTTCACCATAGCTACTGCTTTACTTTGCCTTTTATGAAGTGTTATAATTTGGCGTTCATTATGAATTCTAAGCACATTCTTATTAAATATCGGTGTGGTCTATAAGTGGGTATTTTATGGTCGTTTTTTGTAGTTTATTTGTAGTTACATTTAAGTAAGATTTAAAATATATTATAGATATACCTAGAAAATTATAGGTAGGTACATAACTATAAGTATATCTTATAAGATTTATTGAAATAATATATTTTATTTTCTTAAAAAGAAAACATGTCACAAAGTTCAAAGAGTGAACAACAGCGTAAAACACTTAATTGTATACCTATAAATGTCACTCGCTACCTGTGGGTCTAAAGATATAAATTAGACACCCGTCTCCAGTCATAATTAACCTCCACAAACGAATCACAAATTAAATAATTTGTACCTGCGCGTCATGTTTGTATTACAAAAAGTGTACAAACGTAAATTGTATTAATCGTAAATCCTTTAATAAGTAACCACGAGACGTGGCATGCCGCTTTAATGTCAGATTGGGTACAGATCCTAATATAATATCGTTAGAAATTTATTTTGCGCTTACAAAAATCATTGTCAGATGTCTATGGAAAGGGTTTAGGGATTAATTTCGTTCGGTTTGAGGTGTTGACGTTTGATAATGTAAGTTTGTGCTTCGCTTCAGTCTGACATGTTTATTATGAGTCGGAAGAGGCCTATTAAATTATTAGAAGTAATCCCTTACAGTAGGTCCGGTATTTTGGCTTAGCTGTCGGTTACCAAGTAGTGTCGGCGTAGATTGTAGTTACTGGACAACAAGTCGTGGTTCCAGACATGTTTATATGTCGGGATAAATTGTATGTGCTACTTGGAAATTGTACATTCGTAGGTAAATCACATTTCAAGAGTTGGGGTTTCTGTTACCTATAACTCTAACATGTTTTGAAGAATCCTTTAAGGATAAACCCATTATATTATGTATACCTGAGTCGTGAAATTTTCTACGTGTTCCACCTTTCAACTATTTTTAGAAAAGAACAGAGTGAAGTGAAAGTTATTTCTGTAGGTACCTAAAGGTAAAACTATTAGCATTTTTATGTGTTTTTTTCTCAAATGATATTTTTAAAAGCCTGCAATTTATTCCGAATAACTACACAGCAGTTACCGTATCAATTAAAGTTTAGTGCCATATTAGGTAGTTAAGCTACATAAAGCGGGGTGCGATCGGAAGGGGCCATTGCAATATAAACCATATTTTATAGTCATGTATCGCCATAACGGTGTTCGGACCACCCACACGAGTGATTACACCGGGCTCCGCCCCCGGCCGCTCTCCAATTTGAACTAAATAAGTGTTGCATCTCGTTCTTGACGCCTCACTGGGCCATTTTGGGCACCTACATAATTTTACCCTGAAACCGACAAACATAAATTGGTCTCCCTGCTTCGTTGTCGAAAACACTAATGAACCGAATTCCAAAGGCCTCCGTGAATTGGAAATTTATACCACCATCATAGTTTGTGGTCGTTAAGTCAAAATAGAAAAATAGGTTACGTCGTGTGTCACATTGTTTTGTGATTGGGGATAACAACGGGTTAGGTACCTATAATTTTGAGTTGATGATTGAGTCATTAGGATTTTTTCGTCTTCCAACACCCTATTGTCAATGTGACGGCTTATCAAAGGAATTCTGCCCGAATTGTGGCCTTTATGCGGTCAATGAGTTACGTTATAGACAATAGCATGCAATTGATATGCAATTGATGTGACAATGTTTTCAGTTGATTTCAATAAGCGTAAATTATGATTTTCGTAAATTGCCTTTTATAACCTAACTAGCAGCGCCCCGCGGTTTCACCCGTGTAGTTCCCGTTCCCGTTTGAATTTCGGGAAAAAATGTAGCCTATGTGTTATTCTGATGTATAAGCTATATAACTGTAAAGTTTCATCAAAATCTGTTCAGTAGTATTTGCGTGAAAGAGGAACAAACATCCATTCAGACATCCATACATCCAGACATCCATCCAAACAAACTTTCGCATTTATAATATTAGTAGGATATTAGTAGGATTTGCAATTGAAAAGTGCTTTAAATGTAAACAAACATCAATTACGTAGGATCGAAAATAGCAATTTAAATCTTTTCAGGATTAATTAGAATGGTTTGTGTTCTCGTAATTTCGAGTTTAAATTTTCATCGTGTTGGAATTAAAAATTCACCCTTATTGTCATGATCAAACTGTTGTTATGCAAGCGTGTTTCCAATGAAGTAAATTGAAGAGTCCTCAAGTGCTGGAGGTGTCTTTTGAATTCCACTGTTCCCTAGCACTTGAAATACATCAAAAGAATTTCGGAATACATAATTTTAGACAATTTATCATTGTAGTCAACATAGCAAATGTTAAGGACCTCGTTCAGCGTTGTCTGGTAATATTTGAGTAAAAATAAATCAGTGTTTTTGACTTTATTTTTTAAAATTTATGAGGTAGGTTAGTTTTTATAATGAATGTTATGTATCTCAACTAGATTTATTTAACCACGACTAGATTTGGATTAAGGTCATATAAACGTTTTTTTACTGTTTTTGCACTTTATTGCATCTCTCTTGTTTCAACCAGAAAAAATTGCTGAAGATTCTGTAAGTACCACCAAAAGCGTTTCCGATTTTAAAATCTACCTACTTATTACGGTTTAAAAACACCAGTTGTGTGTGTCTTTTAGGATTATAGAGCGTCAAGCACGCTACTTCACTTGTGCACAGTTAAATGCACAGTTCTCTTTCTGACTGCCCTCAAGCGGCATTCCGTAAATAAGTACCTACTTCCCTTTAAGCCTACAAAACACTCACCGATCTCCCAGCATCGTTGTTATGCGTATTGATCTTCGACTGCAGATCGTCCACTTGTTCCCGTACATCCAGGAACTTTCTAGAAAACTCGATCCCGTACGCCAGGTTGTGGGAGCATCCGCTCCATTCCCACTTGTTTGCGCGCGCCCTTCCTCTGGGGTCATGCGACGCGCGGTACCCGAGAGGGTCGCAGCCACAGGAGAGGAGGCGCCCTTGTGCGCATGCGCGGGCGATAGCATGCGCCACTCCTGCTGCTGTCAGCGCGTACAGGAATGATGCCTCGCGAAAGCCTGGAGGAAATAGCTAGTGTTAGTTTATAAATAAAACGTAGTTTAGTATAGACTATAGTACAGTCAACAAAGTTGTTAGGGTTACATGGCCAGTAACTAAGAATTCATTTTTCTGGGGAAGTCATAAATAAATCTTATTGATTAATGTTTATTTCGAAAGGTATCTTTGATCCCTATAATTTACCAAAAAAATACTATAAATACATTTAAGGCTTTAAGAGAAAAGTTAATCTTAATTTTTGGCCATGTAACACTAACAACTTTGTTGACTGTACCTATAGCTGGAAAATTGAATATTTTTATCGAATTATTTAGTTAGAGACAAGTAGGTACTAAAGAAGATATTAACACATTTTTGTGACCGATCAAATGAGTAACCAGCTAGAATTAGGATCGTGTTAAAAGATCCTAATTCTTAATTACACAAAAAAAAAAACACAAAACCCGACTGCGTGTAAAACGCACTGAAAACATAACTTTCTGGTGCAGTCAAATAATAAATGTAGCTTATAAAACTCTATTCTTACAACACTTAATCTTAATCTTACAACATCTCGCAGGTTAAATACCGTCAAACCGTTTAGGCTAGATACAAATAGCGCCAACGAAGTAGATCACGTACTTACGTAGATATATAAACCCGAAAAACATCAAGTACCCTCATTCTATAATATTTCTTATGTAGGTAATAGGACATGAGGTTTCTTCTTTAATATACAAGCACTTTTTCAGCAATAGCATAAAAGTGTAAGTAGGTAAATATAGTTTCCTTCTCCACACATACAAACAGATAAAAAGGAGTAAGTCAACCACGTCAGTGTAGCAATGAAAATACTAAATGATGGCCGCCGAGGTATAGCGAGTAGTTTCCTTTCGCATAAAAATTATACATCTGCAGCTGCAAACAAATAAAAACGGGTCCAGGATACCGCAAAAACTGGAAGAGCTAAGCGGGCGTGGTTATGTTTTGTGAGACAACTATTGCACATCTCGTTTGAGGACTGAAAATTCAACAGGAAATTCTAAACAAAAACAGCATTCGCGAGTAGAGATTTTTGCCGAGTTTTTAACAATACTTGTTGGGATCATGAGACGTTATACTCTCAATCCTAATTTTTTTTACATTACCTACTTATCAGTATTGTTTCAGGTGTTATTTTATTGTATTTATGAATACAGTTAGTCAGTTATAAATTAACTTATTTTGGAGTAACTTGTATTTGAAAGAAGGTGTAGGCTACCTACTTTTAACGTCAGAACGCTCAAAAAGTTGCGGGCTAAATGTGTAAATAAGTATATAAAGTATACTATAGTTGCATTTTAAAGTGTCATATTCAAATGGCATATTCGGCAGTCTGGGGTAGATTGCCGAATACCTATGCTACCTTCTACGAATACTAGATATACTATTAGGAAATGTGGTAGTGTGCGCATCAACATAGAGCACTGTCAGACGAAAGGGTTTAGAGTTTCCAAGTCACATCCAGTGACTTTATACACAAGTAGCAGTTATATCTGGCTCTTTATTTCCCATATTCGGTGTGGTCGGCGTCTCACACGGAAGGTTGAGTTAGGTACATTCCTTCACACGCCAGACGTGATCACAAGCAAGAAGATTGTATAGCAGTGCGGTTCTGAAACTTGCTTAGTTTAACTCTAAGACAATTCGATTCATAAATATCATGAAATTGTTGAAACACAATAATTCTTTAATTTTGGAGACAACGGAGAGAAATTGATATGAATTTATGAAATTAGAAAAATAAATGTAATTAGAACATGTTTAACTTTGGCTAAATATCTGTATTTGAAGGAGTACAATCTTGCCTCCCTAACCAAGTGGTAATACTTATAAAAAAAAAATACTGACTATTTAGAAAGCTACGTGTCAGTGACTATACTTCTTCTAGAGTGTTGTGTCAAATTAACTTGGACGTGCTTTAAAGCCACGCGCATTAGGTACAAGAGCACTAATGTGAATCCCATTACATTTGTCATTTTATTCGAGTAATCTTTACGTTTTACAAAGCCTCTTAACTAGGCACTCTGAGCTGCCCAATGAGAAAATTCCTTTTCTTATTACCTGAAATGGTAGATAATATCATTAAATATATGGAAAACGGATGTGAAATAAAAAACTAGCAATTTCTTCATGATTAGAGAGTTATTACGGATTTATTAAAGCATTCGAGGAATCGTGTATCAATTGAAACCAGTCTTCAACCACTGGTCCTACTAAGTTGCAAAATCGACATAATTATCTTGAAAATACTTCCCAACCCTATCTCGCAGCACCATCCATTACCATTTCAGTGAGTGGTTTTTAAAATTACGTAATTCTAAAGCAGCAAGAGAAGATGTGGCATTCCGATCGTATCGAGATACAGTATCTGTCATACATAAACTAGTGAGGGCATTCAAGTCCACTGAATCGATTTATAGGAACGCGGAACGCTGGCGACCACCATTTATCTATTTTATTGCAATAAATTAAATACTGAGTCCATTCCCGAGATGCGAAGATAAGCTATTGGCCTCGCACAATGTAATCTTTTTACCATAAATAGTATGATGGGCGATTTGCATTTGAGTTAGGTCGGGTATAGTCGGTAGCTTAGTTAATTGTGTTCGCTTGTAAATCTCGGAGGGTTAATAATGTGCTATCCTGGCTATTTCATTGTGTTAACGTGAATAGGCCCGAGTTGGCATTATAGCGATTTTAAAGCCATCTCCCTTTAATGGGCAATTAAGCTACTGGTTAACCACCTGCCCCGTGATTCGTGTATCCTGTTTTTATGTGGCCACCATTAATCTATAAGTGTCAGGCGCTAGACTCATTCAGTACTAGGCACAGCTTGTAACTTTTTCCATGTAATTGATTACTTGCTTACGTACCTACGTACTAAGCACATTGTAAAGTAAAGTGTGCAATGCGCCAACAAACTGTTATTTACAGTTTGACGCAAATATTGTAATGTAAAATCCATAAAAAAGTTGTCAATAAACGTAAATATAAAATGTATAGCTGCAGCAGCTAATCCACTTTTATTAGAGTTGAAAAGATGAAATACAAATAAAAATGCAACTAAACTACATAGGTACGGTGAGCGTATTACATTTATCGTTACGTGCCTTAACAATTTTTTATCATTCGTATCTCATTTTTGCAATTCAGAGTAGTTTAATTTGATTTAGACATTCAGTCAAATAAATAGCTTTCTAACTGTGGTGAGCGGGAGTCGGAGTGTATATTATATGTCAATATATCTACTTACACTTAATTTGATGATATCACAAAAATGAAACTAATATCAGCAAACTTTTGTATTTAAGTACTTACTACAATTTTATCTTGGACTAACATTTCCTTCTGATTCTCTGTCAGGAACGCAGAGACCTAAATAGATAACACCTTCCTAATGCCACAGCGAAGTGTACCTTTCTCATGAACTCGTCACATCAAAAACGTCGACAATTGTATATCGATTAAAGTAAGCCCAACACACGCGGTGAAAAGAAACGAAACTCATCAAATCTTGTATGAAACTGGAGTCGAAACAGTGGAAGTAGTAGCAACGCGTTTATTAGTCGCTGTACCAGTCACGCACCAAACCTATGAAACTCAAAGTAGAGAGAAGAAAGGCTAGAAAGTCACCGTGAAAGTTCTTGTAGAATTTATTTGTTCCCTGCGATTCCATTTGCATGAACTTTAGATTGTTGCATCCTCTAGAAGCTATGTGCTTTTCGGAAGGAAAAGTATAGCCTATGTCGTACTATCATCCTATCGTTCATAAAGACATGTCTAGCGGTGTAGCCGTAAAACGGTAACATAGACAGTTAGATATACTTTTTCTCGTTTATAATAATATTCGGGCGGTTATATCTCATACCTACCGATGACAGTAGAACGTGTGAAAATGTCAATTATCTCCGGTACTAAAAATTAATTGCTTGACACACTTTGACACTAAGCTACTCGTACCTATTTCGTTCATTCTGTTTTGCGACAAAACTTGAAACTTGGCGTAACTCTAGCTGTATTATGCTGTGTTTCAATTTGCCCCGTGTGTGTTGACGCATATAATTACATAGAACTCTAAAGAGTAAAAATAACATATTCAACTTATATTGTTTTCTAATAGACTTGTAAATTACCACACGGAAAGCACCAGCTTTTAAATAAAAAAAGAATCATAGTCAAAATCGGTTCACCCAGTCGAAAGTTCTGAGGTAACAAAAAAAAAACCAGTCGAATAATTAACCTCCACCTTTTTTGCAGTCGGTTGAAAATAACATTGGCTACAAGCGGATTACCAACTATCCCCTGTAGTCAAGTGACAAACGAAAGTTTCAATCACTCAGTACCTGTCAGTTAGTATAACTACTTCTTTGTAGTTTTGTGTAAATTTTATTTGCATAACAAATCGAGAGCTAATATCAATCCTATACATTAGTCATTCTATTCGACCAATAACAAAGCTACTTGGCATTCTGTTTCAGTTGCGTTCCCCCGTGTGTGTTGGCTTTAATTCGATTGTGGCACGTGATTAATACGAGGATGAGTGTTATCTCGGTAGATTAGCCTCGCGGGTCAGTTTAATTGACAACAAAGATATGGTTTATTAAAATAATGGCGTTTTTATTTCGTAGCTCGTAGAAGTGGGTCGGAGGAAGCTTTCCAGACGGTGGAGAGTATAGACCGTGGGAAAGGTGGGTGTTTGGAATTTAATCAACGTATTGAAGAGTGCATTTTATATGAGCTATGTAATACCAATTTTACATTCTCAACATTTTTGACAGATTCAACCTATAACGTAAACTCGACTGTACATACTGATTTTGACTGAATTTACCAACGAAACTGAATAATAAAGTTATTATGGAAGATATACATATCGCAAACCCCATTAAACATGTACAAAAAAATTTACAATAAAATATCAGATAGATCTTAAAATTTTCTCATTTACTTTATTGTCTAGTAATCGAGTTCGACTAAGTTATTACGATATCATTCACTTAGTAAGCAATACTTATACTAACATTTGTAAATGCAGAGCTAAATTTTGCATTGTCACTGTTACTGCTCTAGGTCATCAAACTCTGCGCAAAAACTGCGCGGCGCATGGCACGATTTAGGATAAATTACGTTTAATAAAACGATAATCATTATAAATCAAACATTATCTTGGGCAAGTGATCTTTCTCTGATATAAATTAATACTGTTTTATGTATAGGAGAGGCATTTAGATCTTCCGACATTCTTTGTATGTTTTAAACATTTCTTATCAATTTATATGAAGAGCAAACGAAGGACAATTACAAAAAGATTCGCAATAATACAAAGTGATATTGATATCTTAAAAAAATATTACTTATATTTGTTAGTGCAATACACTTAGTTTAAGTCATTTTGGTTGTCTTCGTCGAATGTGTCAGGTCGTCGACAATAATTAAATACTTGGTTCTAAAAACTCTATCTTTGTTTGTGCACTGTTTTAGGTCAGCTCTACAAAAGCATTTAATCTGTTTACTACTACACTGGATAGGTACACACACATATAATGACTGTCTAGTGTCTCGGGGTAGGGAAATTAATATATATAGGTATATGTGTGTCCCAAATGACTAACATAGATCTTAAGTTTTTTTTGTAACTAATAGCTATTGATTGGATAAACTTGTCCGTAATAATTTATTATTATTATTATTATCTACTACTGTGGCAAGCAGAGTTTTCGTAGGTATACATACTTATTTGATGCACTTACTTTATTGAGGTTCCTTACCCAAAGGGTAAAACGGGACTATATTACTAAGACTCCGCTTTCCGTTCGTCTGTCAGTCTGTCCATCTGTCACCAGGCTGTATCTCAGAAAACGTGATAGTTATACATTTGAAATTTTCACAGATGATGTATTTTTGTAGCGGCTATAACAACATGTACAAAAAACAGAATAAAATAAATATTAAAGGGGGTTCCCATACAACAAACGTGTTTTTTTGCCGTTTTTTTAGATAACTATAGCAGTTCTGCGCGGTTTCACCCGCGTAGTTCCTGTGGGAATACGGGAATAAAATATAGCCTGTGTTACTCAGGGATATTTTAGATTTCCATTGGCCAAATTTTTTTAAAATTGATTCAAACATAGAAACATCCAAACATACAAAAATACAAATCTTTCCTCTTTATAATATTAGTATAGTAGTTAGTAGATCTAATCATCTCTGACCTTGCCAAAGGTTTGATTTTAAAATGCCAGTTTCATTTGATCTGACACCTTACAAACGACCCGACTTTTCCGGTCGTGATCGCGCATTATAAAAAGGTCTCCGTCCTACGGTTATCATTCGAGATCGAATACGGTCTCCTGATGAATGTTACGGTGTACTAACCAAACAGGGCGATGTTATTGTTTATTTATAAACTGTCCGCGGCCACGACGAGCTTTTTCCGAGTGGCCAGTGACAAATTTATATTTGTCGATCGAACGAGACGCGATAGAATCGATACGTCGCAATTTATAGTACGCTCAGTTGATCGATTTTGATGATTCCAAGTTATGGGTGACCGGGGTCTACTTTGTTCGCGGTTATGGTGGAATTATTCCATGGCAAAGCTTTGTTTGCTTATGAAATGACAGGTGGAACTTGCCATTATTATAACCTAGCTTTTGAGTCTGCTTTCATTTACGTTACCTGTCCAGTTTCATCTACATTTCAGCGGTAGAGCAGAGAAAATATATCAAATAGACAGACATAATTATTATTTTCACAATCAAAGTATAACTAGGAATTGGCATTTACAACAAGATACCTAAAGCTGTTGTAGATTTGCCAGAAAAATTTTTCAGAACTCGCGTTAAAATGGTTTTATGTAAAATGGCATATTATAAGTTAGATGAATATTTGAATGACAATGATGTTTGGTGTAAATTTTCTCCAGCTCAGCAAAGCACTAAAACCATGTAACTTGTACTTTGTATTGTATTGATTGTTTAAAAGAATAATGTGTTGAGGAGTTTCTTGCCCCGCTTCTTCTCCCCAACTATACATACCGAAGCGGTGGAGTCGCAATGACTTTCGTTATGAGGACTTATAAGTCCCTACATTGAATAAAAACTTTTGACTTTGACTTTGGCATATTGGCGGAGGAGAATACTCGAAACAGATGTGAATGCTTGAGTCGTTCGATGGATGTTGACGAAGAGCGAGGGATCTGCCAGTTTAGGAGCAACCGATCTGTTGTCTCTGTCTACCCCAATGGGAAAGAGGCGTGAGGTTATTTGTGTATGTATTCTATGTTGCTTTATTTTATTTTCTTTAATTAAACTATTTGTTTATAGCTTCCCTAGTACATACAAGTTAAATAATATACACAAAACGATAGGACATTTTATTAAAAAGTACCTTTTTATAAAAGTGTTTATTCGATTCGTATTTACTAGTACTTTACATTAATTTGCAGCAATTAGCCGACTATAAAAGAGTTTCTTCCGAACTCAACTCGTGCTGAATTATTAAAACGACTTTAATGAACACCGTTTATTCGCTTTCGACTTTTTCGTCCAGAATGCTCTGAATTTCGATCAAGTGACAGATTTTAAATTCTTCCCTTACACTTGTCCACTTATTTTTTTGCGTGTTTGTTTCAATAATGCATGACATGTAATTATTTTTGTTACGAGTAGTCAGCGGGAAAAATAACATAGATTTCTGTATACATAGGTACCTACTCTGTGTACGAATGAAGAAAATGTCACCTGAAGGTCATCGGAATCTCACACCAATGGTTCCGTACGTTTTATTTTTTTTATTCTTTTTTGTTATACCGTCTATAAATAAACACATTAGGTATGTAAAATTTTCAAATATATGCCTATAAAGATTCATTAGATATAGGCCACTGATAGACAGAGGGACTGACGGAGAGAGGATATAGTGTCCCGTTGCGCGTTGGCAAGTTTTGGGTACAAAACCCCTTATAAAATACACAATAATTCCCAATAAGTAAAAGCAACATAACAAGCTACGAAATAAACTACAAAAATAATTCATACTTAAATGTTAAATTGAAAACAATTTTAATTCGCTTTACCACAATTGCGTAGATTGCTGCACCAAAGCAAAAACAACACTGCTGGACCTAATTACTTATACCTGTCCATCACTAGGACAGCTGGACATACGACAGCTCACGTCGCCTGCGCGGGCGCAGCGCCACCTCGATTCCTCGAACGGATTAAATTGGCAAATCTACATTCGAGCCATATACGGCAACCCGGCGCCGTCCGGCAAAAAAATTCACAGCCGCTCCTAAGTAAATACAAATTTCAATTATCATTAAAGGTTTTATTTCATCTCTCATTCTTTATTTAAAAATGCATGTCCGCGACATTTATTTAATCGAATGCGCATATATACTGATAGCTTTTCCGTGGCCCGGCGCAGCGGTGGTCGGCTTTTTCCGCGTTGTGTAACATTGTTCCCGATGCGCGCGCGCCGCTGCGCATGCTCGCGCGCACATCGTCGCGTGATTTACGATTGCGCACTTTGTGATTTTAAAACTGTTTTTCGCGACGGTTCTCGCTTCCAGGCCGATAGCCTATAAATCTGGCGCCAAAATGAATGAGCCACCGTCAAGTTTTTCTGCAGTCAATCAGTGGAAATTCTCCGTATAATATTCAGATATTATCGGTAATGTTTTCTAAAGGGAATTCATTGAAGATTCAGTTGAATGTTTAACGGTACTGCACGGGCGCTTTCTTAATTTCTTTTTCTTATGTTTGACAAAGTTTTTATTCCTCAAGATCATTACAATTAGCCAGTCAAGCATCGTCTTACGGGCGCTCAAGGACAACAGATAGTCCTATTGTGTCTGCATTCTGTTAAATGTGTTTCGTAACTTGGTGAAGATAATCTTTATGACTAAGAACGATTTAATTAAGTAATATTTTATTGGCTCAACAGATTTTCGGACTATATTTAAATTGTGCTGCACTTACGTACCTTCCTACTGCCATGACATGAAATATGAATCAAACACTATCAATTACGACCTTGGCAGTGGCTGGAAGGGTTTTATACCAATTAGGGCTCGTCTGGAGCGTGTGTTGCGAATTGCTAATTACCGAAACAGCACGTTAAGGGGATCGTGACGTCACCAGCTACAAGTTTTGACCGGTTTTGTAATGGGTTTGGATTTAAGTGTTAAATTTAGTTTGAAATTTAGTTTAGTTAGATCAGTGATGGACGGTTAAAGAGCTCGCTTCTCATTCGTGCTCGGGTTCAAATCCTGGTATGTAAGTATAGTGAAGCTTAGCAATTGCAGTGCTAGTCTGACCTCTAAGGCGTTTACGAAAGTTACAAAGTCCAATGTGTCAAGCTCCACGTGCTCTTGACTGTACCAATGAGGTTTCAAAAACTTAGGTAGGTAGGTTAGGTACATATTTATCACTAGGTGAAGGTAAATACCGAGAGGAAACCCCTAAGTTCCATAATTGGTTCTGATTCACCACCTAGAACGTTAAGGGGACCAAAAACATACAGGTGAATACCTCTGCCTACCCCCTCGGGTATAAAAGGCGTGGTCATATATTTTTTTAAATTAATTTTTATGTTTCTTTTGTGTCTATTCAAACGATAATTAAAGTAAAGTGAGTGACAATTTCAATTTGAATGGCAGGCCATCAGAGAGCTTTCATTTAGTAGAATCACCGCTCCATTAAGACTATTTTGTTAAATTCCGCAAAATCACCACCAGTTCTCGACTTAATTAACCCTTAAAAGCCGCCATATAATCCGACAGGGAACAAAAAGGTGATACAAAAAACCACTCGATGTCACGTCTAAAACTGGGAACTTTGGACAAATTCGGATTTTTATGGGATCTTTTGTCTTTTTTCTCACAGTTTAGAGGCATCTGAAGGAGCACGATTCGGTAACGCACCGAGTGAGATCTTATCGGTGACCATTAGAGGGTTGAGCACACCGGCGCATTCAGACATTTCGACACGTTCCGTTTTTGTTTAAACTCCCTTCAAAGACTGTTATTTTAGGTCAGTATAGACGGCTTTATCTGCAGTTGTTAATATTTACCCAAACCTGTCACAAGCCTCGCTTAACATTTCGTACTCAAAATTGTAACAGAATCGTGAGAAGGCAATAAAAATTCGTACATGTTACTTAAAAATAAAGACGTTCCATCATCCGCAGTGAATTCCCACGACACTTCGGCAGATAAGAGGCCACAACACTACGGATCATGTTTTTGCAGATCATAACCACACTTCGTTGACGGCGCTCCGTCACCTGCGGACACGTTGTTGATATAAAACGCCAATAAATGTCACTTTTTTATGACACATTCGCTCGTGAATTCACGTCACGTGCGCCCGCGCCGTCAGATTCGTATCGACGCATGTTCACCACCCTGCTGCCCCGCGCCATTACCTCACGCGGTGCGCCGCCGCCGCTCGCATCCCGCGGTAATCTCCCCCACCATCGCCACTATTAACACCCGAGGCGAAAGTTTCCTAGACAATGGCCTCATTAGCCTCACAAAAGTCATTAAGACGTTGACAATGTTACGTGAGTATTGTACCACCGTCACGTCCACAAGAGCGCTAACTACGTGTGGTGGATCTTGGGGAAGCGGAACGAATCTCCGTGATCTATCCAGAATGCCAGCCGTCCACAGCATTCTTTCGTCAATGTAACCTACAGGCTGCGGCAAAAAAACCAACGGTCCCGAATCATTATTATCTTTCTTCTTCGATCATCGATCGCTATTATCCTATTTAAAAGCCTCTCTCGATTTGTTCTTAGGATTTTTTTGGTTTCATTCTCCCGTCAGCGTTTCAATTCGGGACCCCAACAATGGGCAAGTTAAGAAAGATGTTTAAATGTTTAGTAACGCTGTTTTTTCACAATCTTTCAATTTAAACAGAATCGTGCACTGAAGGGCCGGAAGGTGTCGTTACGGAGATTACCAATACTAATAAATGTCTGATGCCCCGGTACAATGGGACGTCCGCGTTTAAGTTTAATCCGGGCCTTCATAACCTTACGAATTCAGGGGGCCAATTCTACTAAATTTCAACGGTTACAGTTGGATGACAATGACAATGACATGGTCAGTCGATGGTGTGATTTGCTCTGAAAAGTGTCAAAATAACACCATTGTCTGACCATTGATATGTCATAGTCATCCAATTAAGACCGTTGACATTTAGTAGAATTGGCCCCCAGTTTAAAAACCATAATTACATTTTACCTTACGTGATCTGCAGTACAATATTAGTAGGTACATCTTTAAACGACTTTTAACTCCATAAGACTTAATAGAGAGTTTCAAAATGCTATTAAAATGCGTGCAGCTATAAAAGGGCGTGGAGAAAATGGAGTAACTCCGAGGGAACTAAGGTCCAGGCGATTCCAGTTAAGATATTAATTGGTAGAGGGGGTCGCGGGGCGCGGGGCGGCGGCTGGACCCACACGTAGCGTGAAATCGCGGGGCGCGGAGCACCTGGCCACCACCGAGGGCCGTCTTATTATTTGTTGTCTCCCATCCTCCATGCTCGTAAATTTCCACGTCAACGTGTGCGATGATTATTGAAAAAATAGGCGACAAAGCCTTTTCACACCAAGCTGTCCACATAAAGGCGGCGTCAAGACGACCTCTGTAAATACGAATATTAAGAGCATAATGCATTCGATCGTCTCTGGTGGTTCTTAATACGCGTGAATAATTTTTCGTCGTAATAAATTCGGATTGTAATGGCTGATCGCGATTGGCCTGGTGTTTAGTTGCGTTTATTTTAATAAAGTTTTCGTATGAAGACATAGCAGGGGACTGGTTTTGGCATTATGTCGGGGCTGATTGCTACCACCTACGAGGCTTAAGATAAAGCCTGTGGTGTTATTGGCTCTCCATTAACGACAAACTTTTGTGTTTAAATAAGTATCTTTACAGCCGTTTTGAAGGTTTTATTTCGAAGACAAAATAAGGGGCAGATGGTTCTGTTGTTTAGAACTGACATCCTCATTAAATTCATGTCTAGCTGTTGATTTTACTGGTGAACTTCGTTAGTAAATCATCTATTTGTCCTTGTAATATATTGCAACGACAATCATGTAAGGCTTTTGACACTGTGATATATTAACATAGTTGTCTTGGTGAGTTTACGAAACACATAATAATTGTGAGTCAGGTATTTGTGTTTGGGCCATGGCCAACTTTTGTATGCATGAACATGTCTGTTGGTTTCTTGTCTTAGTGTTTATCAATTGTTTAGCGGTCATAGTACAGGCTCTGCCTAATTTGGAACTAAAGAACTTAAGCAATAAATTGAGTAGGCAAAGACAAGAGTTTTTCGAAATTCCAATGATATATGCGCAGGCAACTCCGCTGAGGGCAGCGGTTTTTAACCGACTTCAAAAAGGAGGACGTTATCAATTCGTCTGTATTTTTTTTAATGTTTGTTACCTCAGAACTTCCGACTGGGTGAACCGATTTGGATGATTCTTTTTTTATTTAAAAGCTGGTGCTTCCAGATTGGTCTAATTTTAAGTTCTGACAACGGCATCCATGAGAAAACCATATAAGTTGAAGATTGAAGTCGGTTTTTTTACTCTTTAGAGTAGTTATTCTACAAGGTGACTTTTTTTACCGTCTGGAAAAAAATGTGGTGTGATAGGAAAGTGTAATAGATCCATTCGGAAATGTTGCTTAAAAAAAAATTTTGAGAAAAAAAAATTTTTTCTTGCTTAGACTAATATACATTACTCAATTGTAGTCAATAATACACACTGAGATATTTGAAATAGTATTTTAAAAAGAAACAGGCTCGTAGCTTCCATTCATGCGCAGTCTACCTACAACCGCCAGCTGCGCGTAGTACTGTGCGTAGTTTTCTAGATTTTGTAAATTGCACTAAACATGACTATATTTAACAATTAATCTCATGTATAACTTCGGCTCTAGATACCTTATACGTCATATTTTTTTCCGGCATGATCACCTCGCCTGGTGGAAGATCTGCCCTTTCCAGGCTAGAGTAGTTCTTTCATAAGACTCTTTGCAGTTGAAGTCGGTCACATCGTGTACGCTGGCACAATCTGAGTCATATCAATAAAATCCAATCAACATAAAAACACTCACCTCTTTTCATGATAGCACTCGCGTGGGGGTTAGCACTCTTCGTCGTCAGACTGGAGCAGTTCCACCTGTGCCATCTGAACTGATGCTGGCACTCTCTGACGGCTAGCTGGAGACCCTCGAACGCTATCGCAGCAGTGTCATGAGCCTCGAGGCAGACCGACTTCTGTTCTTTGGTGAGGCCCCCCACCAAGCGGCATGTCAGCGCCGAGTTCAGTTTCAATCGGTTCGGCGAAGGGAGCATGTTGTCTCTTGAGCTGTCAAAAGATTATTAACTAATTAGGATTTAGACTTATTTGCACGGAAAAAAAAATATGGTTACCGTAACGATATTTCGGTTGTTCCCACTATTTTTCTGGTACTATATGTGACAACTCTACAGATAGTTAACTCTACTATACACTTCTTGTAAAAAACATAATAGTATAGACAACTATGTGTATAGTATTTACAACAATGTGTATAGTACGCATAACAATTCAAATTGTAAACTGCCTTTTGTATACGTCGTACGTCCCATACGTCTACGATACTGTCTTGTAACGTCTACTATATGACCTTGTTGTACCTACATTACTTTGTGGTATTTATTTACTATACTAATTTGTAGCAACATACCATCCCTAATCCAGGTATTGCAAAGATTTCCAAAAGAGTCGGGGAACCGTCTACTAGTGGTGTAAATCTTACGATCAAAACTGAATACAAAGCAAAAGTCGTCCGACCTTATGGCTAAACGCCGGGAATCAAACGATAGCGCGTTCTAATTCGCACCCCACGCCATCTATGAACGACGTATTCTAACTGCGTCACGCGTTACGCCCCGCTGTCTATCACACACATTGTAGCCGCTATCATCTCATTCGTTGAGAGAACGATGCATATTGTAAATACAACGATATTATTGCAACTATTACTTGCCTAATTGTTGGTTTAAACATTTAGATAGTAACCCTTACAATGTTGCAAGTTACTAGAAATGAATATTTCCCGTTACAAACAAATTGTCACTGTTACACAAAAAATACTTGGTGATGCGAAAAAATTCGTAAGGCCAACAGAAAAATTGTTAGGAGAACTAATTTCCATTTACTACACATTCTGGTAGTATTGTAAAAATATTTTTTTTCCGTGTGTGTATATTGGTTGCTAGTGAATCAAATACTATCTCAATGGTGAAGGAGAACCTCGTGAGTAACCCCGTAGATTCCAGAATGGATTCTGAGGCATGTGTAACAGCAAGCCCGTCCGGCTATGTCAGTTTTAGGGGTCCAAAAAGTACACAATAGTAGGTATATCCAGGAATGGCATACCTCTGTCTTATCCGGCTACAACAAGATAGATATATGTTTAAAATTATACCTTATTACAATCTTACTATCTGACAAGGAATATTGAATGTCGCATTATTTCTATAGACTTATCTAAATCAATTAAGTAAATCACATCACTTAACCACACCTGACCAATAAACAAGAGCTTAACAAATGTTAAATATTACGTCAATAATGTTCACATTTTGTAATAATATTGTCACTAATTGGGATCTTTTTGATAATTAATGTAGTTATAATTAATTTATTCCAGGCAGATGGTATCGGTAGCTCGACATAGTTTATAGACGAAACAATTTGTTTTTCTGCTCCTGGTTTCGATGTTGGTATTTGCCGATGGAACTAATAACCTTTGAGATATTTTAATTAATAACTTTGGAGGGAAAAGTTTAGTTTTATGTTCAAAAAATTATGGTATACCTACTTTGTTAAGGCAACTCAAGTAGATTTATGCTTGGTGTATACTTTTTAAAGATTAACATGGACAAATCGATGGTCATAGTAAATGTTGTGTGCCATTATTCGGTCAACAAATAAGTGACAGTACCCTATCTTCCTCACTTCTGTTACCAAACTGTTTGAAATCGAGCTGTATTTAATAAAAAAGGAACCCGTGCCTTTTAAACTTGGAATACTTTGTTAGGGAATCTTGGTGATTACTAGGGATTAATATTGATAAATTGATGGTGACAAAAACTCGATCATAACTAGATGACTATGATATTATGTGCCACTCAATTAGACAGTGCCTACTGCCTACCCTATCTTTATCACTTCTGTTCTGTCAAAAGCTGCTTTAAATCGAGACAACTTAGATAAAGACATAACAATAATAATAAATAAAAAAATAATTACACGACTTTTATCCCCGAGGGGGTAGGCAGAGGTATTCCATTTCTGAATTCTGGATATACCCACTTTTTACGAGATATTTATTCTACCCTTAAACGTGATAGGTGGTGAGTCCATCGCCGGACCGGGTCCTTTTACACATATCTCAGAATTAATTCTGGGACCTGCGGGTTTCCTCACGATGTTTTCCTTCTCCGTCGAGCTAGTGATGAATATGTACGTAATTGAAAAAACTCATTGGTACGACGAGCCTCACTGATTATCATCATGAGAAGCAGACTATTTAACCGTAAGACTATCACTGCTCTTGCGCAGCGTTAAAATTTGTGAAGCGGTTAATTTGGTAGTATTTATCAAAAATCTAAATGAGAGACTCATGTCACCAGTGTAATTCAAAAATAAACGACAGCCACACACAAAGGTGTGATGTCCACGACTCTAGAGGACGGGCTGTGTTTTGGGAGCGTGCTACGTCACGTCGCATCTGAACTGCCATCATGCCAGATCTGATCTACGAGACTTCCTCACTGATGGAAGATTGTTTCAAATCTTGTTTGTTACACTCAAGTATTAGTGCAGGGTCAAACTTACAGGAGCAATTCTTGACAACGATAACAGAGGAAAATTTTATAGATTTTTTTTATTGATTACCGATTGATTTTGTTTATATAATTTTATCATTATTTTAAAAACGCTGCGTTTTGACGCTTTACCCCTGCCAATAAAATATTACCTACTTTACTAAGAATTGTAACTACAGTAGGTATAAGAAATTATTTCACTGATAGAAAGCTGTAAGTTCTACTGTAGGTACAGTCAACAAAGTTGTTAGTGTTACATGACCAGAAACAAAGATTCAGTTTTCTCTAAAGGCCTTAAATGTGTTTATAGTTTTTTTTTGTAAATTATAGGGATCAAAGATACCTTTTGAAATAAACAATAATGAATAAGATTTAGTTATGACTTCCCCAGAAAAATGAGTTCTTAGTTCCTACTGGCCATGTAACCCTAACAACTTTGTTGACTGTACCAGGGACTTATTTTATTCGCGATGATACAATACTAAATAGACTTTATACCTATTTAAAGGAGTATTTTAAAATGAGGCCTCTGATCTAACCAAGAAAATGAAGATGAATTGTTGATAAGAATGAAAATTCAGCGAGTAAAGCAATGAAACGTGACTAGTGTCAAAGCACGTGCGAGTTAAAAATAGTTTATGTAAATGTGTTTTAGTCGAGGTCCACATTCACATATTTAAACTTGTCGAAACAAATACGTCTCTTATCAGTGAAACGTAGAAACATTAGAACTCGGTAAGAACCATCGGTAAAAGTAGGCAGTGGTGTTCTGTATATAAGTATTTTTCACCACCAATCAACAAAACATTTTTTTTATTTCAATAAAAAAATATGTTCTCGGCTTTTATCGTTTTTAGTTCCAGAGATTACCTCCTACAAATAAATTTAATTACAAAGAAGTTTTTTTTTATAAAATATTGCAGTTAATGTCCTCCAAAGGTGTCGAGATGTCGTGTAGAGATTTAATATAAAATATAACTGCATTATTGCAGTTCCGTACGGATCCCTAAAACAATCGTAACAAAAGTTAAAACACTGTTTTCCGTCTTGACATAACTGTTATCTTGTTCCTCTTCCCACGGTCGGAGGAATGCCGACGTATCATTAAAGGGTGGGCTGAAAGACGGATTATAACCGACGTTTAATGATTTTAATGAAACCCGCCCGCAATAATTATCATTACCACTGCTTTATCATTATTCGGTGTGTAATGGATTTTGTAGGGTAGCTGTATTTTGTGTAGCGAGTGTTTATGACGTCTAGAGGTGACTTAGATACCTTCTGACGCCATTAAATGTATAAAATATTAAAAGAAAATCTCTGCTCAAAGTCCAAGGAAACTATGTAGCTGGTTATCATTTCTGGGCGCCGGGGATTTTGGGACTGTTAATATTGTATGCGAAACTCGAATTTCTTCCTTTGTGACTATTTAATTTGTCTTAAATATAACATTATGAGTTTACAATAAAGTCAATAATAACATAGGTTAAAATACACCTAAAATGTTTCATACACAAATAACCACTTTTACACAATACGCTGTAGTGAAATACAAATAAATGACTGCAACAAGTAACAGTTTTTTCCACCGTGTCGTTAAACCGAGTGATCCAATTAAAACTCAGCGCAAATCTTAACATAATTGCTCTGAAAATTCCTTTTGACGAGATAAAAACAATAATTTTGTGCTTTAAGGCCTCTGCGGCAAAAAATAATAAATCCAATGTCGGGGCCGGCCTGATGAAATGCTACGATACCCATTCAAAGGTTATTTCAATACAAATTACAGCTACTTGCATTGCTTCTCTCTGCATGCCGACAATTCTGCAAATATTTTCCTTTCTCTCTAACACTCGCGCATACAACGCCACAAATACAAACCGTTTAATTTAAAATCATTCTTATAACCAATGGTACGTAGCACTATAATCACGTAAACAAAGTTTGTAGTTCAGACTTTTTCGAAAGCACAAATAACAGTCTGATTGAAATTCCGTGTACCAACAATGTGTATCTGTACTTGATACCTATTTGTTCTGCTTATAATCTACTATGAGAAACCCAGAGATACACCATCTGATTTGTGGGACGATGTTGCCTTTAAAAATGTTACCCACGATGCCAATTAGTCCCTCGATAAGTGTAAGTCGCACATAAATTGAGTACATGCCTTTATCTTTACTTTGTAGGTGTATTTTCCATTACGCAGATTGCAAAAATCAAAACGTCTTATCGGTCTACTAATAGTCTGTTTATTTTAAGGATGCAGGTTCTGAATATTTATGACCCTTTGTGTTCACTGAAATTAGACGCATTTTTAAGTGAATAAAATGCTAAGATATTTAAGAGCTCATATTGAATGTTTAAGTACATATATTATAACTTATAACTTACGAGTAAACGTTTTAAAATATGTTAATTAACAAATTAATATTGTTCTCTCTGGGTAAATCTCAAAATCCCATTAAAAATAAAAAAATATATAATCAAAGTTATACTAGGTACCTACTTATTTAACGAAATATATTTTTAGTTTAGGGGTCGACTATTCTTGTGAAAAGAGAGTATTATCAGAAATGGAATACCTCTGCTTACCCCCTCGGGGATAAAATAAGCGATTTTTTAATTTTTAATTTATGAATACGGCATTAAAAAGTAATGGCGAGTTACAACACAACTAGTGTTACGACACACAGCCTATGAGCTTCCTATTACATGACAATGTGTGATGTCTCTAAATGTTGTCATGTCAAATCGTTTCGTGAGAAATAGAAAACTTTCAAACAGGTAAGTTAAATATTTAGTCCTCTAGAATAAGATTTTCTAAACATGATTTCAGATCGTTTTGTAAGAAATATAAAACTTTCAAATTAATTAATATAACATTTTTAGTCAGGGGTTCTACTCGTATAAGCTTAAATTAAAAATAAATTTGTTCGTCATCTATGTGTTCCTTTACCTTTTATTTAGCGTATATGCGCGTTCAACCCCGCTGGCGGGCCTACTAGTCCAACTAATATTATAAACGCAATGATGGATGGATGAAACAAAAACTATTGAACTGATTTTAATTAAGCATTACAGTAATATAGCATATACGATTACCTCAGAAACCCACATATCCTACTTAGTTTCCAAACCGAAAAGCGAACTAAGTCGCGGAAAAAAGCTAGTTGTTCATAAACTAAACTGTAATAGTCAAAACGCAAGCGGTCAATAGAAACCAATGTATAAAGTAACTAGTGGCAAGATTTATTGGACGTATTAATTAATTGGAAGCTATCGCAAACTTGCTGCATAAAATAACATTTAATCATTAAAATAGAGATACATTACACGAGGTATGTCTACTAGAAGAGCAAATGTTATTAGTACCTAGTATTTATTAACCGTCATAAATGTACACAGGTACGACGTAAGAGTACAAACTACGGAAGCGCCATGTTTTTTGTTTTCCTTATTCTTCGATGAATCTTGTCTCACGTAATTTTCTTAAAGTCTATTTTACGTAGTATGGGTTCGGTGACAGTTCACATTTTCCCGTTCCACGCCTACTACTTTCAACTAATAAAAATATTTGATTAAAAAGTAATTAATATTTTATTATTTTATCATTGCAAAAACTACATTTTTTTTTGTCGAAACTAACATGAGTAAAGGGGGAAAATGTGAACTGTCACCGAATCCATGCATCGTGAAATAGACTATAGTTTAAATAATAACTAGTTAAAGAATATTTCTGATTAATTTAAAAAAACAGGGGTTACTTATCCCGGAGGGGCCGGGAGAGACATTCCCATACTAGAAATTTGGCATTTCGCCATTCTATTACTTCGGACTCCTAAACATAATATGTATGATATGATGTGGTGGTGATTGCATCGCCCAGACTGGTTGTCTCACTATGTTTCCAACCGCCGAACTTGTCGTAAGTAATTGAAGTCATTTTAAACCAACAATTGACAAGATAATAAGAACCTAGAAATAGAAACGTCTTCACATAATAAACAGATTCTGCACATAAATGTGACTAATATAACAACAAGGAAAGTTAATAAGAAAGCAATTGATTTCTAATGTGAGTTTTACAAGGCTGTTCCAGCGCAATGCAATTTCCAACTGAATATCAATCAGAAGGCAAAGCGCCGACGATTATGCAGCCACGTGCAGTGGCATATCGAACATTAGCATACTCCGTAAATCTCTCGCTATTGGGTGGTCGACAAAATGATTGTCACCTTTTAAATTTGCATCCATTACCATTCATTACCGTTACCCCTATCATTATTCATTACCGTATCGTTATCATTATTCATTAGTCGGCGCGTTGTCTACTTAGGCGCGTTTTGCATGATTAGTGTTGTGATGTTTTGATTTGGTATTCATTGTGATACCCCTATTTGCTTGACGGTATGTATGGGCTTGTACTTATTGTCATTCGTATATCTGTGAATTTGAAATAAGAGCGGACAATAAGTTAAACATTAACCGTTTTAAGAAGGTATATTCTCGTATACAAAACTCTTATTTATTTTAAACGCATTCAACATAAATTTATTTCAACACTAAGTCTGTAGGTACCTAGTATTAGTCTCAGTTTTCCCTCAAATTAAAATAAGGAAATAGTAATAATAGATTTCTGCAATAAATATGTCGAAATAGGTATAATAAACACTTGTATGACTCACCTGGCCATTTTGAATAAGAACAGCAAGAAAACTATGGCCACCGAAAATATCCTGCGCATTCTGTGATTTTCCCAAATAGTCCGTATTTTTTTCATGTTGGCAACACTATTTCTTTTCGCCGCAGTATCATCGTTTCTGTTTCGCACAAAAAAAATAACACGAAAACTTTTCCGGCTCCTTCACTTTCAATCAAAACATTTCAAACAACGTCCGTGGATTATCGCGGAAAAACAAACGTCAATTAAATGCGGCGATAACCCGTTCGATTTTCAAATAAAAACTCGTTGACGGTTCGACGAACGAGGTGGAAAACTCTATGCTGTCACTTTTCAAAATTGGAATGGTTCACTTTTTCGCATTATAGTTGTTTCCATTATTTCGGCGGTCCGTCGGCGCGGTGCCGTCGGCTTGTCTATACAGCGTGTTTGGCGGAGCATGTCAGTGCGAGCGCGTGGGATGCGAGGCGTGTTCTCGCACCGCCCAGACGTCGAAAAAAAAACCGCTCGAGGGGCGTGCAGTCTTACGTCCGCCCCACCTACTTGTTCATTACCATTACTATCATTGCCCTTGTTTACGCGATTATTTTACAATAATTCGGCACAGTCGGCATAGGCGGCCGCACACAAAGAGGTCTCGTTTGACAGTGGCACACTGGACGCAATCCCTGACTATATAAAACGCCGCCCCACGCGTTTTATTCCCGGTCCATGGGAACCGATATCCCGTGCCATTCAGTTCAAATTTGGAGTGGTTGAGATTATTTGTTATTACAAATAGCAAAAAAGTTAATTCTCTGATCTAAAAGTTGTTTGACTGAATGATTAATTAAAACCATGAGGCACCTTATTCTAACTAACTGCCATATTTTTCTGTCATATCGGGTAAATTAATATTAATTAATTTATATATAATTTCAGTTCCAATATATCACGTGAAATGTGTGTATATCCAGTAATGGAATACCTCTGCCTACCCCCTCGGGGATAAAAGGCGTGAGATTATATTATTATTATTAATTTCAGTTAGGTACAAAGAACATAAATGTTTGACATTACATGACAAATAACGTGTACTATCGTCGTGTTATTTTTAAATTATAATTTACACTGTTTATAGTGTACTTATATCAAATTTCCATGATATAAATTACAATGACAAATTGTCTGGTTATGGTGACTAACCATCATACTAACCATCCAAATAACAACAACCCTTAAGGTAAGGGTAACAACCCTTCATTATTAGGGTTGGTTTGGCCGTGTGCGCAATGACAATTGTCAATACTTTTATTGACAATGCCAAAGCACTTAAAATGGTGCTTTTGAATAGAATATGTCGAGTTCAAATTCGTTCAATGTTTTAGTGAGTATTAAAAAAGCACCAGAGTTGTTTTTAGTTTAATGAGTTTTTTTGCATGTCATTGATGAAGCTTTACACTTGTAGTGCGAGTCTGACCTCTAAGGTGATTGTATTATAACGTTACAAAGTCTAATGTATCAAGCTCCACGTGCTTTTGACCGTACACTTTTGGGTGGAAAGTATAAATATTTTACATTTTTTATATTATTATTTTACAGATCAGGGGCCTTATTGGGTTCGATTCTGCATTATAGCGCCTAAACTTATTTTAGTTTAGTCCTATCATTTTCTTTCTCATAGAGAAGAAAAGAGACGAGTGATATTTAGTCCTGTCAAATTAAAATTAGTCCTGTCAACTAAGGCATTTCATAACGTGTTTAGTGCATAAGTAAATAAGTCACGACTAAAATACAGCCTCTGACAGGACTAAATTCGGTAGGTTATCTTCTATCCCTTTTCTTTTTTTGAGGTAAAATAAAGATAGGAATAAACTAAAATAAGTTTAGTCGCTGTAATGCAGAATCGAACCCATTGTCTATCTATAATTGTAAACGCAATCGTCTTAATTTGACATTGGTTACGCTGTCAGTGCATGCTGTAGGTACTTACACTGGTGGTAATGACAGATGTACCTACGGAAGAAGCAACGTTTACGTCAAAATGAAGACGATTGCGATTATGGTTGTAAATAGTAATAGGCCAGCAGGATATCCTGTTGTGATGTCATTTAGAGGTAAAGTATTAATATAAGACGGGATTTTCTTTCTTATTCTGTTAAAATGATCTGTAAATTTAAAAACAAAACTTTGAATGGAATAACTTAAAAATATGGTTTTGGAATTGGATCACAATTTTTTATCTAGCTACATTATACCGAAATTTCATATGAACATACATCTTTGTCAATGCTTGCTTCGTAAAAAAGGGTGAGGTATTTCAATCCTGTAAATACGAGTAGTATCCTCGTTTCGTTGTAGAACTCTAAACTTGATTGCTTATGCCATCGCCACACTGGATTGCTGTGACACATGCCTTAAAATCAAATCTGGGGCAATTCTGTGTGTTTCCTTTTAAGTTTTTTTCACTGTCAAGCTCGTGATAAATATGTAAGTAAGTATTAAGTACCTATAGTACAGTGAATAGAGACCAAATAAGGGGGGTTACCTTACAAACGGTCCGGTAGTTCTAAATTTTTTACATGTTGTCTAGGATGGTTGTTAATTGTTTAAAATGCAAAATGCACAATTCCCCCCCCCCTCCGCGCCCGCCGCCATCTTGCAAAAACCGAAAAAAATCGGCACTTTTTTTAGATTTTCACTTATATCTTTGTTTCGGTGCATTTTAGCTACAAAACAGTTCTATTCAATGTTGTAGAGAATAAAATTCCCTATAATATACGTGTTAAATTTTGTTTGTAGGGCAGATAGTTCACGAGATATGATATTTTTAAAAATATAAAAAAATACGCATTTTCCGGAAATTTTTCAAACTTATCAAATAAACAATATGCCGTTGTTTTCATTTTAATGCTTACTGCCCCCTCCGTAAGGTTGGTTAAAAAAGTATACATCCATTTTGTAGGTAATTAAATTCCCTACAATTTTTATTCTTAATACTTGTTTTTCTCAAATAGGCCAAAATTGAATTACAGCGTTCTAAAGTTAGAAGTTTGAAAAATTTGAAAAAAAGTTTGAAAAAATGCGTATTTTTTTATATATATATATATATATAATCTCACGCCTTTCATCCCCGAGGGGGTAGGCAGAGGTATTCCATTACTGGATATACCCACATTTCACGAGATACATTGGACCCCTAAACGTGATAGGTGGTGAGCCCATCGCCGGACCGGGTCTATTTACACATGTCTCAGAATTAATTCTGAGACCTGCGGGTTTCCTCACGATGTTTTCCTTCACCGTCGAGCTAGTGATAAATATGTACGTAAGTTTTTTGAAAAACTCATTGGTACATGCCAGGATTCGAACCCGAGCCTCACTGATTTTCGACCGGCTCTTTAACCGACCCGGCTACCACTGCTCTATATATAATATAATGCGTATTTTTTTATCTTTTTTAAAATATCATATCTCGTGAACTATCTGCCCTACAAACAAAATTTAACACGTATATTATAGGGAATTTCATTCTCTACAACATTGAAAAGAACTGTTTTGTAGCTAAAATGCACCGAAACAAAGATATAAGTGAAAATCTAAAAAAAGTGCCGATTTTTTTTCGGTTTTTTCAAGATGGCGGAGGGCGCGGAGGGGGGGGAATTGTGCATTTTGCATTTTAAACACTTAACAACCATCCTAGACAACATGTAAAAAATTTAGAACTACCGGACCGTTTGTAAGGTATAAGCTCTCTATTCACTGGGTTACTACGTAAGTTTTTTTTTAAACTCTTTGTACCTGCTAAATGCTATCATCGAAGAGCCTTATCCTGAGATGACGTCATTATAAAAAACTTAGTATTTATCCAACCTTCAAGCGTCACTCTTTGTTGGTCGAATCCGGCTACCTAAATCACGTACCCAACGGGAATACGCCAACAATATATGCGTGTTTTATATATGCTATTGAATTTATGATAGGTATGATTCAGATAATCGATACCTCTTAGTCAGTTTGCGAGAGTAATAAAATTCAAAATTAACGTTGAAACGTATTTCGTTATGCGCGGTCAGGATTTTGTTATGGAAATAGCGTCCTTTGATCTACTGGCACGCGTCTGCTCTCAGCTTGAGAGCCGTCAGGAATGGATACGATTTGATTTAGACATAGACTGAACAAGCTCATCCCTCAATAAATGATACTGGCTGAATTATGATCACAAACTGAGGCATTTTTTTTTTGTCCACAATACTGGATACAGTTCCAGAGTGGTACGTTAATAAAGAGTTGTGATGTAGGTAAGTGTGCAATGAATGTGCCCTTCTAGATGGAAACACACAAATTATCAAGATATGTATAGATACATACGTACCTACATATGATATGTACTTTATATGTACTTTAATTTAGTTTACATTTAGCCAATCTTCATGAAGTTCAAAGTGCTTTATTATTAGACGATTGACTTTTCTAAGTGTAATTAGCAATTACCTACCTACGGAAATAAATACATTTTCATTTTCACTTGAAAAAATGTCACGATTAAAAAAAAGTTTAAAAATATTTTTACTACTTTTCCTTTATCGCAACACATTTTATACTAACGAATTAACACGTTTTAATTCAAAATGTTCCATACTTGAGCTATCCAAAACCAATATCGTGTAGCAATATGAATCTGTTGAATTTATATATTTATGCTAATTGAAAATGTTGCCATAAACCGAAATTAAATGGCGCTTGTATACAACTTGTTCTTTCGGAATATTCATGTTGATACCAAAACGCCATAAAACTGTGGTGGTCATGAATAGTTTTATGATTTTAAAAGCAAACTTGGTTTGTAATCAAATCATACTAACATTTTATGTCTAAAGCTTTGAGGCTGCTTTAAGGCGACATGATACCGATGCAGCAACCAATAGATGCACAATGCACAGCTGTCGATAACTAGACATGTAAAGGTTGATATTACGTATTAACGCCATCTGTTTTTGATTTACAGTAGCGTACTAACAAAGTTGCAAAAGGAGCAGACATGTCGTGGCTGGTGTCATCCAGTCAAAATATCTATATTATATCAAAAGTCATGCGTCATACCCTAGGTCATACCACATACGTCGAACAATTATGAATCACCTTAAATTAAGTTCGCAGAACCGATTGGCTACTTTGGTCCAGAAGGTACTTCAATGTATCTAACTTCAGAAATCCCGAATTGCCACACTTTTTCTGCATTATTATTAATGTTTGATAAAGTGCGCGCGTAGGAAAATACAATGTTGCGGCTTCAGCGATCTGACCAGCTGGCTTATTGACTATTTTTACAACGTTAATCAAAACAGCTACAGTTTGACGTACATTGCTCATAACTTGCGTCTGTCATTAAGGCCAGTGTGTATAGAGCCAGCGATGGCCGCGTGGTAAATGTCAAATTAAGGCGATTTCGATTCCAATTATTATAAATAAGCAGTAAGGCCTCTGGGCGCTGCTGAATTGTTCTACAGAAAAAGAACTTCTCTTCTAAATTATATTATTAATACAGAAGAAGTAGGTATGGACAATGCGATAATCTTGTAATTTGGATTCTAGAATGGAAAACATAATGAAGTTAATATCTTTCATATTCTATTCATGACTTTTAGTAAACCATTTATCGAAATATAGCTGTAGGTACAGACAACAAAGTTGTTAGTGTTACATGACCACAAACTAAGATTCAGTTTTCTCTTAAAGCTGTAAATGTATTTATAGTTTTTTTTTCTGAAATTATAGGGATCAAAGATACCTTTCGAAATAAACATTAATCCATAAGATTTATTTATGACTACCCCAGAAAAATGAGTTCTTAGTTATCTACTGGCCATGTAACCCTAACAACAGCTGTAGGTACTAATCCCAAAATGTAGCTTGTTCTCTTTTTTGTCTATTTAATTTTAGTAAGTGACGTCTCTCTACAGCTAACCTTCTCCTTAACATAATGTAGAGACAAAGTATGTGAATGAATGCTAATAAACATAAACATGTATGTCAGTAACCGTGACTTTCTATCGACTCTATAAAGTGTTGTTTTATTGCATTGGTAGTTAGACCTCTTAGTTTGTTTACGTTCTTAACTGAGGCTTTTTATTATTTAATTTGTAATTAGGTAGGTATTTTGAGTTTTCACCTTGAAGTTCCATCACTGTGACCATCCCCGTCTATGTGTCTCTCTGTCTCTACTGAGCTATGAGTTTTACCTTGAATGTATTTGTGGTAGGTACGTTCGTTTGTACAGTTCTTAGTGGTTTTTTATCTCGTATAACTTTGTATACCTAATATGTTTCACTTCGTGACATTGTAGCTATCATTATCACCGATCAATGATATTATCTAATCCTACTATACCTAATAGTTTAATTTATGAATGCGAATGTGTGTTGGTTGGTTTGTGATTTCTTGGAGCTTCAGATCGATGTAATTTTTTTGCAAAAACAGGTAGTGTATTTAAAAGTGAAGCATGCGTAGATTAATTATCCCGAAACTGACAAAAATTTCATAGACTGCTTTACTCGATCCTCTTGTGGAAAAGGTAGATACTAAATAACTGATGTACCTAAAGGTTAGTACACAAATTGTAATTTTTTTTTATATTTTAGCCCTATATTTGTTCTATAGTTACCTAGCTAGCCTACAAGTAAGTACTGATAAATAAACTGTTATTTCCACACATTTAATAACCTCCATACGAGGTGCCGGCGGCTCGATTGTCGGCAAATGAGTAGTTATTGCGAGTCATTAGCTGTAAACACTGGTGTTTAAATAAATATCCTGACAACATTACGTGGCGGATAGGTTACCACAATTTATTGTAGTGTTGCTAGTGGCAAACATCTAGTTTACTCATGTATAAGTATTTAGAATTACATGTTGTTGGCCGTATGTAGTAATTTTGTACACTTGCTAAGATTGCATACTATTATTATGGTGTGTGGTTAATTAAGTGTTTAAGTAAGAAACTAGCATATTGCTTCCAATTGGCATAGGTCCCACCCATATAAGATCAACTTCTAGAGATAGACAATGAAATCAGACAATGAAATCAACCTTAACGTCAATGTTATTTATAAAATGGAACTGGATAGTACCATATTGAAAATGAAAAATATTTTCCCCATTTCTGGGTAAAAGTAAATATTGGCAACACTCACAGACCGCGATACGCGACTGTGTATTACCTACACAACACATCGCTCGCAGCTACTGTCACGCATCATTTTCTGTCATTATCAATTACCTCGCGAACGGATCGCGGCCCGCATTATTGGCTGGGAAACATTTGCGGCGTGTATTGGGGTTGCCCCTCATATTGCAAAATTACCTACTACATGGCTAAAATCTGTTGTTTTGTTTTAAGATTCTTCACGCTTTCTCTCTTGAGATGTTTTAGGGGACTATTTAGCGTCATTTTGGTTTAGAAAAATATACTTTCATGTTTAAGGTATAATGGCATAGTAAGAATATTTTGTTGTAATTGTCATTATTTTTTTATTTTAGATTATAACTTCATTTATTATACAGCTTACTCTAGTAACTATAACTATAATAGTGTAATAAATGAAATTACTACAAAATAACAAGGCTGTTTTATTTATATATTATTTTTGAATAGATTTTGTCATTTAATTTATTTGTTACTCTTAAACCGAAGCAACAAATTACAGCCATAAATTAAACTAAGTACAGCAGAAGATATTGATACATAATTTGCCAGTTCTCACGCATTATAAGAACTGATCAACGTAGTATTCTCGTACGTACTAATTATGGTAAAGACGCGCGGGCTCTGCGCATAGGCACAATTAGAAAACTTTAGGGGCCATATAAAAGGGTTATAAATCAAACGAGGGGCGAAAGCAATAGTTTAGGGTGACCATTGACGACCCTACAGTAGGCCATGTGACAAAATTTTGGAAATAATATTATTATTAGATTCGCAAACGTTGTTCTGCCTTATAAAAGGAAGGGGGAGGTAGGAAGGTGAAAAATACTATACGACCTATTTTCTTACCTACCTAATATATAAAAAAATACGGTCAAGCCGTTTCGGAGGAGTTCACGAGAGATTCAGGAGGTCTGTGAGTTCAACCATAAACACCGTGACACCGTGTTTAAGCCCCATAAGTGGTTTTTAAAAGTGGTTATTGAATAATATGGCATCACATTGGCCTTATGACATCACTGTTAGTAAATAAATATTCAGACTGATTTTAATCACATTATGAAACTCACAAAATATGGATATTTTCAAGGTTTGTTGGATAATTTATCCTTTAATAATTTGTCTGATTAATGACGACAAAAATTTCACTTTATTTTTGAAACTATCAAATAGCCTATCTACAGGAAGCAAAATTATGATTACTTTTTCACTCATTGTCACTTTTAAATCTTCAAATTATTTTATGAAGAGCATTCCCACACCTATCTGCGATTTTCTTTAAACTAAATCTTGCACCCCCCTTGTCGACCGTCTGATTTCAGCCTAATTCATCAGATATCCGTCAGGGTCTATCCGTTGTGGGGCGGTGTACGGCCAGCTTAGCTGCGCGCACGGATGCTCGAGGCGGGATCTCGTTAGCATGTGTATGCGACATTTCACATCGGCTAATTGCGAGCATTTAGCCATCTTGATAAACTGCCCTCGCAGCCCTAAACGCATCGCTCTGATAAAGATAAAGAAATATATGTCTTTAAGTGCAGACGCGGCAGTTTGGTTAAAACAAACTAAATGGACTAATAATATAGATATTATACGCTAGAAGACATTCTGCAAACTGTCTTAAGTACTTAGCTGATACAATCTCAGGTGACTAATAAGTAGTAGGTACCTATCTGTATACATAGTCACAAAGAAGTAACTTAATTTTAAATGGATTTCGTCATCTGATTGGTAATAGAATTATTTAGTAGATACCAAATTGTTTATAATTGTCACATAGATATACTACCAATGAAATAAACAAAATAAATATGTTTAAAAGTTCGAAAATAAAATATTTTTAAGAAGACTATGTCTGTCTCTGTCGTGCCTCTGAGAGACATCGTTTAAACAGGATGTTAGAGAAAAGCTTTTGAAGTCAAAGAGCAAGTTGAAACCGTTTTGCCTCGTTTGGGACTAAATAACTGTGTGAATTGTGTCCCAGAGTATCATTATAATATTTTCATAGATTTTTTTAATTTAGAAAAATTAAACTATCGTTTTATTTCAGTACGAAGAATTTTTTTAAGAAATAATAATATAAAAATTATGTGGTTTTTATGGAATTGTTTCAAGTATCACTAGCATAACCACCTGTCATTATTTTCGGAAACGTTTCCATAACATCCTGTATTTATACTTTTCAACCTAATACCGCTTCTGATCTCTCCAGATATCTGTTCACGTATAACGTCCATTGATTTTCCATTAGCGTTCTACACTCTGCTTGGAGCTGAACGATAATTGAAACAGCTATAAACTTCCTATTCACAAACTATTCACAAAGTAGGTATATTGCCTTTTCTGTTAGATTGATTATTTCATATTAGATTCAAAGACCACTTAACACATTTTACGTTTTGTTCTATGGGTTATTTGCAGTGATAGCCCGGACGGTTAAACAGCCGGCCGAAAATCAGTGAGGCTCGGGTTCGAATCCTGGCATGTACCAATGAGTTTTTCAAAAAACTTACGTACATATTTATCACTAGCTCGACGGTGAAGGAAAAACATCGTGAGGAAACCCGCAGGTCTCAGAATTAATTCTGAGACATGTGTAAACAGACCCGGTCCGGCGATGGGCTCACCACCTATCACGTTTAGGGGTCCAATATATCTCGTGAAATTTGGGTATATCTAGTAATGGAATACCTCTGCCTACCCCCTCGGGGATGAAAGGCGTGAGATTTTTTTATTTTTTTTTATTTTTAGAGAAACGCTTTTGAAGTCAAAGAGCAAGTTGAAACCGTTTTGCCTCGTTTGGGACTAAATAACTGTGTGAATTGTGTCCCAGAGTATCATTATAATATTTTCATAGATTTTTTTAATGTAGAAAAATTAAACTATCGTTTTATTTCAGTACAAAGAATTTTTTTAGAAATAATAATATAAAAATTATATGTTTTTTTTATGGAATTGTTTCAAGAATCACTAGCATAACCACCTGTCTTTATTGTCGGAAACGTTTCCCTAACATCCCGTATTTATACTTTTTAACCTAATACCGCTTCTGATCTCTCCAGATATCTGTTCACGTATAACATCCATTGATTTTCCATTAGCGTTCTACACTCTGCTTGGAGCTGAACGATAATTGAAACAGCTATAAACTTCCTATTCACAAACTATTCACAAAGTATATTGCCTTTTCTGTTAGATTGATTATTTCATATTAGATTCAAAGACCACTTAACACATTTTACGTTTTGTTCTATTATTTTATGAATACAAATTATTGAAAAGAAGAAATATGCAGTGAGGTGTATTTCTTCGTACTCGCTTTGGGATTCTCCGGCTATTGAAGCTTGGTTTCTAAAACGTGGAAAATACTAGAAAAAAAATCCTTTTTTTTTTCTAGTTTTTGACACAGTTTTGTGAATACGAAGTTGTTTTAGCAATAAGTGTGCAACACACTGCACAATAATATTTATTTCGTCAATATCCTTATGAGTGTTACCCATTTTTTTAAGGAATAACACTTGAATGTGTACTATTTCCTTGTCACATTATCAACGTAAATAAATAATCAAAACTATCAATTATAGAAAGTGAACTCAATTAAACCAGTTTCTTTAAAAATATTCAATAGCAAATGTTTTAATAAATTCAAAGTACACAATTCTTCAATTAATACTACTGATGGCGTAGTTCCAGTCAATTAGCCGAGTTATTCTGGACGTCAGCGCCAGGATGCCAGCGAGTGATTTATGGACAAGGCCCGCATACCACGCGGGCCTCGGAGCTGATACTCTATATAGCTATTTAATTAGATACAATCGGATGTACAAATCTGTGTGGTGCGCTGTATTTTACTGAGTGATTCTAGTGGTTGGCAGGTAAGGAATGAAGGAATTAGTATTGTTGTTGATTACTTTATTGCTAGCTTGTTATTAAGCACTGTAAAATAATCTATGAAGTGTTTTTTTTTTGCATTTCTCAATAAATAACTTTGGATAGAACACGAAAGAACATACTATGTTGGCAGCTGTTTCCACTGTAATTAGGTACTTATCAGGTAATAAGTTTTCATCAGTGTTATTTTAAGTGATAGAAGTTGCTGAATCTGGTTGCTATTCAAACATTAGTTGCCCACGTGTGCACAAGAAGTTGAGATAGGTTTGTTATGCCTCGTTTTGCCATTCTTGGCAGGAAAAGAAAAAGTTTGATTTTTTTTATGTTATGTGAGTTCCAGAAAGTTCTGCTCTACTTAAATCACCATACGTTCTCAAACAACTCTACAACGATGAAGCGTGCGTAGACGGGACAGAGCGTAATTTGTCAGTGATATCGATGGTATCGCCCGATCGATTCTACGATCGATAAATTTATCATGTTAATCGATCTAATTTCGTCAGTTCGCTCGGTGGGCGATGGACGTCGTTGTGGGAACGCCACCGCGGGTGCGCAGTCATTCCATAGAGTATAAATGACCGCATAGGCGAAGGCCAGACGTGAATCACCGTGCACATCATATTCTTATGATCTTGAATCAAGACTAATGACCAAATTCTCGAACGTCTGTCAAATGTGGGTCTTAAGAGTCATTCTTCTGTAAATAGGTAGGTTACCTATAATGACGAAGCATGTTGCGGACATAAATCTGCTTTCTTAGTTGAACGAAGCCTCTGTGTGGATACTGGAATTGTAAGTAGGTACCTACCTATTATTTCAATAAGTTACTTGACAGTATTTGTACGTATTTATTTTAAAAATTCCAATAGTAGGTATCAAACGTGACCACGTTATAAAACGCAATAGAAAGCAAATCAATGTTTAATAGGGGTGACTATGAAAGTTTGTAAATATTTTGTGTGATTTAATTTTTCAATTTCATATGATTAAAGTAAAATTAATAAAGAATAAAAATGTTAATTTAAATAAATTTGAAATTTCATTTCACAGTTCGTAAACACTCGTACCTACATAATTTAAAGAAAATTATGAACACATGAAGTTCAAGTATTTTTTGGGATATTTGCAATTATGTAGGTATTTTCATTTAAAGTTTCACCTTATAAAATAGTATGGTTACTATTCTATTGTTAAGCGAAGATTAAATCTCTCAGAAGTTCTACGGAATTAGGTATAATAGCAATGACTATTGAACGTAATAATCTTTGTCAATATTTTTATTATTGCGACCACCGGCGGGAGATCCGGCTAGACATGAGAATATTTGGGTTGTAGAATAATTACCTCCCATTGTGGTCAGCAAGTCGATGAAATCGTATTTAAAATGTACCAATATTTTTATGAGCTAATATTATAATGTCACTGATAATTTACCATAGATAATTTTAAACAAAATTCTGTAGTTTTAAAACTATTTGCAACGTAAGGGCGAGTTGAGCGTGCCAGAAATAAAGATGAAATATGTCTAACTTAAAATTTGTTATAAGGTATCATTACATTTGTTTACATAATCATGGATAAAGGAAAGTAATGACTTAATAATATACTTACTAATTATTATTTAGTAATTTGACTGTAAAAATATGTAGGTAGGTAGAAAAGAGTACATTATAAGTTGTATATAAAGAGTACAATATAGAGGCAGAAAAGCATAAAACAAAGAAGTATGTACCTCAAATATAATAAATTTTATTCCAAGTTGGCTGAATAGAAACATTCCTTTTGTTTGGCTGCGAGTTTGGACGAGAGTGGAATTGTTTTGCGTCGAGAAATTTCAAATTTAGAACTTTGGAATTCGGAATTTGAAATTGAAAAAGCGGGAAATTTGGCAGGCGGCAGCGTGCCGGGGGGCTGCGGGGGCGGTGGGCGTGGCGGGGCGGGGCTCGGCCCTAGAGCGCTCACCACGTAGCCAGACAATACCTACTATCAGTATCGGAGCTGTTACTATATTTGAGGAGACAATAATGTTCTAGGCTTAGATACTCTGTATAAAAAATACACTAGTCCCTAATGCATTTTTTACGACATGTGACGCAACGACTTTAGAACTTACGAACATGTATGAAATACTCACGAGGGGCACACACGTAAGATGAGTTGTGCATATGTTAACTTGCCTCATAATGTGCGTTTCGCCTTTAGGTAATATTTGGAGTAAAATTTTTAAAATATAAAAAAATGAAAATGTCTGAATAACCCACCGAATTTTTATTTTTTATAAGTAACTTATAGTTTTTACTTATATTATTTGTGATGTATTTATTTTATTTACACACATATCCAGCAGCGACCTTTATAATGGACGGTAAACACACTGTTTAATTAAGTTGGTCAGTAGGTAGATGAAAATTGTTTCTACAAACGGCTATAAGAATACCCAACTTCATAGTTTGCAATTATGCAACTTAAGCTAAAAATGTGTAAACCAGCCATTAATCAAACTACTTAGTACTTGTAATACCTACTCAACGCACAGGGGGCCAATTCTACTAAATGACAGCGATGATAGTTGTATGACAATTACATGATTGTGGTCACTCAATGGTGATATTATGTCAAAATTTGACACTCAATGGTGATATCATGTCAAAATTTGACACTCAATGGTGATATTATGTCAAAATTTGACATAATATCACCATTGAGAGACCACAATCATGTAATTGTCATACAACTATCACCGCTGTCATTTAGTGGAATTGGCCCCCAGGCCTTTATCACTTAGCTAGAAAACTGAAATTTGGAAAGAGGTCACCTAAGAAGGAAATATAGGTGCCCCTTAAAGAAAGTGTTTTCTAAAATTCCCATCGGTTAAAGCTGTTCGTGATAGGTTAGTCAGTCAGGACATTTTCTAGGATAGATAGTAATATTTTCTCCGCATAACATCAAGGTTTGAAACTGCCAGGTTTTGACACCTATAACCGCTATCGCGACATACTGGAACGATTTTATCCAATGTATATAGTGACCATACCACTAACGACTTATTAAGCCGAGGTCCGTGTTACGTCCCTTACCCCCTTAGGACAAGCATTTCTCTTGTACCTAGTTATGAAATAGTTTGTAAGCCACCCGTGAGTAGTGTGCCTTACGCACTTACTCGCTAATCCGGTGCATGCTGTCCAGCCATACCTACACCACACTTTTATTAAAAAACATAAAGATTTTTCTGAAAGATGAGGAGAATCGATTCTAAGGGTTTATATAATAGTTAACAAAAAAACTAGAATTAAAAGTAATTAAAAAAAAACACGCTTTTTTTCCCCGAGGGGGTAGGCAGAGGTATTCCATTACTGGATATAACCACTTTTCACGAGATATATTGGACCCCTAAATGTGATGGGTGGTGAGCCCATCGTCGGACCGGGTCTATTTACACATGTCTCAAAATTAATTCTGGGACCCGCGAGTTTCCTCACGATGTTTTCCTTCACCGTCGAGCTAGTGATAAAAATGTAGTACCTACTTACGTAAGTTTTTGTAAAACTCATTGATACCAGGATTCGAAAAATAAACTTTATTGTATTTCCATAATTTTAGGATTCCTATCGTATAATTTGTAAATGTATCAGTGTTGTATTACATCGTATGTTTTTTTTTAATTTTATATGTTTTTATTTATTTTTATAAAGTATACATGAACTAATAATTCTCGTGTGTATTATAGTACAAAATGTTATACAGCATACTGAACCCTAAAACCTATATACGGACAATGATACGCAAATAACGACGATATGACGCGTCAAAATCACTTTGTCTCAAACGTCAGTGCCTGAGACGAAGAAGATATCTCATGAAACGTTCCTCGATAAACATCTATCTCGCACAAACTAAACTTGAGCTCCTCTTAAACCTTATTAAATACCCAACAAGGTTGATTTCCTGGTATTCCGACTGTAAACTTAAGTTTGCAAGGTACATTAACGTGTCAATCGCTCCTCCTACTCGAGTTAGTTATTAATAATCATGTCAATCCACTCTCGTGAGAAATATTTTAAAGTGACTCGGTAACTATTAATTTAGGTAAGATTATTACGATTATTGGGTAATTGTGAGTGTCGGTTTGTGCTTGTGTAATTAATTTAATTTAATTTTTATATTAGGGTGGGAGTGTGTTGAGTCACGGTGTTTTAACTTTTTTCTTGTTTCCAGTTGATGGCTTGTCTTACCAATAATGATGACTCATTTAATAATAATAATAATAAATCTTTATTTCAGGCATTATTTACATTAATAGATCTTAAATAACGTAAACAGAGTACAGAAACGATTTTAAGCCAGACCATTTCTTTGAGAGTGAAAGAATTTTCGCGTTGAATGAGTCATGTCTGAAACTTCCTGAAATGAGTAATCATAATAATGATCATGACGATTGATGATGACTAATTTAAATTGATTTTACACTTATGATGCAACACCACTAAAATGCTGCTCTGAAGAATGTTTGACGGTTTGATCGATGTGCATTTTATAGTTTACTATAGATAATAATAATAATAAATAGTAGGACACAATTCACACACGGTTTTTAGTCCCAAACTGGGCAGAGCCAGTACTATGGGTTCTACACAACTGATAAACATACTTAAATTAATATTAAACGACCAGATACGAAACCAACAGACATGTTCATGCACACGTTGGCTCCGAGCGGGGATCGAACCCGCGACCTCGGACTATATGTTCCGCGTGGTTTCACCCGCGTAGTTCCCGTTACCGTGGGAATCACGGAATAAAATATAGCCTACAAGCGACCCGCCCCGGCTTCGCACGGGTGCAATGCTAAAACTGAAACCTCCCTCTTGAATTACTCTATCTATTAAAAAAAACCTCATCAAAATCAGATGCGTAGTTTTAAAGATTTAAGCATACATAGGGATATAGGGACAGAGAAAGCTACTTTGTTTTATACTATGTAGTGATGTACTCAGTTACAAGCTTTTCATTAGTGAAAGAATTTTTAAAATCGGTCCAGTAGTTTTTGAGTTCATTCGGTACAAATATACAAATCGTTCCTCTTTATAATATTCGTGTAGATGTAACACAAGAGCAGTGGTTAGTGTTCCCGCCTCTGATGCCTGAGGCTCGGGTTCGAACTCTAGAGGCATGTATCAATGTTTTTCAAGTTTATGATATTATTTTCATATTGTGAGCATATTAATTTAATTTATTATTGTTTATACTTTATGTAAACATACACATCTACATCCATTAATCGGTTTATAGTTCATACGTATGCGAACCTAACTAGAAATTCTACCAACGCACTCTCTAAGAAAAACAAGTTTATATTATGTACAGTCAAGAGCACGTGAAGCCTGACACATTGGACTTTGTAACGTTCCTATTACAATCGCCATAGAGGTCAAACTCGCACTACAAGTGTAAAGATTCATGTGCTCTAATTAATTTCAAATGAGATTTTTTTCTGTGTAGTAGGTATTTATTTTAAAATTATTTATTCATCACCTCATGCATGCCTGGCTGCAATGTCTTAGCCGTCCAAGTGCACAAAGGCTAATAGCTCTCCATTAAGTCGAAATTGTATCGATTTTTGCGAGCGAATTCCGATGAAATTGGTAATCAGATAAAGATCTGGGGATCATTACAGAACCCCAGCACAGGGAGAAAAGAGAGGGAAGAGTGGATGTGGTACTATATAAAATTAAGAAAGTGTTCAATAAAATTTTAGGACATAATTTCATTTTATTTGATTTCCCCTTGGATCATCATTTTATAATTTTTTTAAAAGTATTTTTTTATTTAAAACACTGTGTAGGCTTTACTCGAAATTCTAAAACCTATTCTTATGGTTCACTTGTTTTTATTAAAATTTAAAAAATACACTGATTCTATTATCCCCTTGGGGGTTGGCAGAGGTATTCCATTTAAGGATATGTGGGTACCCACTTTTCACCAGTTTGTTTTGGACCCCTAAACGTAAGGTAGTACCCATACCAGCCCATCGCCGCACTGTCATGCCTCAGAATCAATTGTGGGACCCACATTTAAACATTTTTTTTTTAACATTATCATTCATCAAACATTCTTCGAACGGATTTCCTATGTGAATTCAGAAGTTACTTTTTAACATTGGGAACGATGTGCCACTTGAGCTGCTGATTCACATGTAGGTACGGTAACGCAATTACTTAATTAAAATTAGTAATAATAATAATAATGTATTACAAAAAACATTGCAACACCATAGAGACACGCACAATTTACAATAATAAAAAAAATACAAACAAAAATTCAATCACTATGAAATTTAGAATGTCAAATATCGATAATCATCATAATAAAGTCATTAAAATAGTTTGTTGTAGTAGGCATTAAACCTCGATAAATATTCAATGGCATATCCATCGTATTTCTTTGTAAAAAATGATTGGCAAAGGCAAGGTCGATCGAAGGCGGGAAAACCGCAGCGGCTCGCTCGATTACAGGGTGCAGATGTGTTTTGAGTCAAAATTAATTTATTTAACACTAACCTCCGAAACAGCTTCATCCGGCAGCAATGGGACCGAAAAAGAAAAACATTGTATTGCAGGCTACTTTTATTTTAGATTACTGGATTGTTTTTGTTTTTATAAAAAATATTATAATTAATCGCTCTTTTAATATAAATGTTTACTAACGTTGTAAATCATTATGAACTTAGCAAATAAAGGGTATATATAACAGTGATAGCCTTACGGTTCAAGAGCCTGCTTCACATGATGATAAACAGTGAGGCTCGGGTTCGAATCTTGTTATATACCAATGAGTTTTTCAAAACTTACGCCCCTGGCGTAGGTGACGATGAAGGAAAACATCGTGAGGAAACCCGGTCCGGGGCGATGGGGTCACCACCTATCATGTTTAGGGGTCCAAAGAATATCTCGTGAAAAGTGGGTACCTATATCCAGAAAGGGAATACCTCTGCCTACCCCCTCGGGGATAGAAGTCGTGATATTTTTATATTATTTATTTTATTATAATACAAAATATTTGGAATTATACACGACTTCTTAATTTCTAATTACGATTAGGTACCTACACTTTCTGTTTTTTGTTGATAAAGATAAGTGATAAGTGGAAAATACGTGAGAGTTGTGACACGTTCGTTTACAACAAAACTTAACAACCGTCGTAGCCGCGATGGGATCTAGCTCCATTTATTAATTTTATCACTTGACACCTCATTCACCTGCCACTTATCGACACTAAACCTACACAATTTACTTTCAGAATCACATTAATGTCAGCCAGAGTTCGGGACTTCTGCTTTGTGTAAAGTGCATTGATAATAATCTCAGCCATTCTCAGGTGAGCGAGGGGAATGAACATAATAATAATGGGTGGGAAAGAGTGGGACGGGAGATGTTGAATAGAAACATCAAAATTTTACAGCGTTTTTATTGCGCGCGCGCTGATGTGAGTGTTTACATGTCGGCGTCCGGTCCGTTTTCTGGTACGTGGTGTGTTACGGAATTGAGGTAAGAAGACTTGTTAGGTACCTACTCAATAGCCTAATTAGAAAAAAAAGGTGGTCTTATAATTACATTCTAAAAACTACTCTCTCACCTTATTACTTCCCATCCCCCTGAGGATTTTGAAAAGCTTTTACTTTACATTTTAAGTAGGTAAGTAAAAAATATGAGTAGTTTAATTTATATTTAAACTAGTGACCTGCCCCGGCTTTGCACGGGTGCAATGCTAATACTAAAACCTTCCTCTTGAATCACTTTATCTATTAAAAAAAACTGCATCAAAATCCGTTGCGTAGTTTTAAAGATTTAAGCACACATAGGGATATAGGGACAGAAAAAGCGACTTTGTTTTATACTATGTGGTGATAGTGATGATTATAAAAAGCTGATATCTAGACACACTGCAGTGTCAGATATCAGCTTTTTTTAATCATCATGCTATCTTCGTTTAGTAGATGGGAGACCCCAATCAGGAACAGCTCTTACTTAAGAAAAAAAATATACTTACCTATGCAAGGACGTGCATCGGAGGGGTATTACCATTGATTACCATTAAACAATTTTGCGGACTCCTCTTCCGGCCCGATTATTTCCAAAAAATCCCAAATGAGTGTGCTTAGGTCTTAAAAAGCAAGTAGGCACATTACTTTAAAATTTCTGTCGTAAGGGATGGACGTTGGTTAGTCAATAAGAATAAATATTATAATATTAGGTACCAATGTATATTTTAGATGCTCAAAGAATGATTTCATATACAAGTGATATAAAAAATCAATTTTTATCCCACATTCTAAATTCACGACCAAAAACGGAACGATAAAAACGTCAAAAACAAGTAAAACGCATAAAGAAATAAATTTATCACTAACCTGTCCCCTAATCTCATAACCATAACCCTGTAGGGACGCACAAATTAAAATGTTAATACGAATAAATAAAATATTTGGGCAAATAACGCGGGGTGCTGCTCGGGGCGGGACGAATTCGGCATCTCGATGACTGTGAGAATGAGAAACGATGAATGAATGTAGGGATTTAAAAATATATTTTGTATTTATTCTAACTTCGATTAATTGATGATTTACGATACAAATAATAGTTTAGTGTTGTATAGAACATAGAACCTTTGGTCAAAGAAAATTAGGATCAGAAATAATTACACTAAAACTAATATGAATCATAAAACAGTATTAAAAATGCTCATTGCCTTATTGGGTTGCAGAATTTGTGGAATAGCCGTAGGTATTGATTGGGCGCGCTCAACCGTAGTCTGCGCGAGAATGAACGCTTACATTGATAAGAGGCAAAATTTCGACGTGCATTAGCGAGCACTGCTGGTGTAGTGGTATCATGCAAGATTCCCATTCTTGCGACCCGGGTTCGATTCCCGGGCAGTGCAGACCTTTTTTCATGTTTTTATGGTATTATTTTGTTTTATTTTCTTGTTTGTATTTTTTTGTAATTATAAGGATACATTCTACTATATAAAAATAAGTGGGGTTTTCCTTCCTGACGCTATAACTCCAGAACGCGCGAACCGATTTCCACGGTTTTGCATTCGTTGGAAAGGTCTCGGGCTCCGTGAGGTTTATAGCAAAGAAAATTCAGGAAAAAATTCATCAGAAAAGCGGGAAAATCTTATAAGCATTGCACCCGTGCGAAGCCGGGGCGGGTCGCTAGTAAATAGGTAAATAATTCTGGCGATGGTAAGGAGTAATTGGGCATCAACAGTCGGAATAAGGTTTTTAGGGAAAGAAAAATCAGAAAAGTTACCGGGAAAATTCTGGAATGTCTAAGAATTTTTTTCTATGGGATTTGCAAAGGACGTCTTTTGGGTCACCAAGTCTGTGTTGCTTTTCTTGCACTTTGATTACATCTCTTGTAAATACTCTGTTCGTAATTTTTCAAAGGCTCAGCAGTTTTTGATTATATAGTTAAGATTCTAAAGATGAATACAGGCTTCTTTTAATCATGGAATGCAAATGAACGCTGGTCTACAATCTACATCTGCAATAATATTATAAAGACGAAAGATTTGTATTTTTGTATGTTTGTAACGAATAAACTAAAAACTATTAAAAATTCTTTCACCAATCAACCAATCCTATGACACGTAGGATATATTTTACGTCCGTATTCCCACGGGAACGGGAACGACGGAGGTGAAACCACGCAGAACCGCTAGTAATTTCATAAGGAGGTCAAGTGCCTTATATAAGTATTTGTAAACTCTGAAACTATAGATCCAATTCTAAAAATTATTACACTGACAGAAAGCGACACCAAGGTATATTTTTTACTGGCGCAAGTATATCCACGGGGTGCAGTTAGTAATATACAAAGGGTTCTCACGAGAAGCAGACTGCTTATATTTTGCGTCAAACAAAATACCGGCCATTCCTAACCCGTGTGAATGTGGTAGGTTGACAGTGGAATGACCTACCAGTTCTGATCAGCGCCAAAATTCCCATGGAAGTATTCCGCGAGCCCATGGGAATGAGACAAATTAAGTGAATTTGCGTTGATATTTCCAAGACATCTGGGATGAGTCACTAATGACTAAAAGATATACCTTATTGAGACAATGGCCTTAGCATTGCCAAGTTAATTACAATATGATATACATACATCTCATAAGTAATAATATCATGAAATTATAACACCTACTTTTAACCCATTTCTTTGTGCTCTTAACGTTATTTGTTCGTCTGTATGTATTTATTAAGAACATGTTCAAGATTATATTTATACTTATACTTATAGTTCAAGAATTTGTTCAACATAATTATATGAGTCTATGATGACGGGGTAATTGTTTTCGTAGCCAAATCTATTACTTATTTTATTTGAATTACCGTCAAAACATTCAGTTATTAGGGAAAAGTACTAGGTATGACGTTATAATTTTTAGAAATCATTTGCGTCACTATTTTACTGTTTTATTATTTAAAAATTTAGTAAAAATCATTAAATTACAATGAAATAATTTATAGGTATTTGAGAATATAACCTATTAGCTTTATTAGCCACTTAAAAATACGGTCAACTACCCCATTCTTAGAATACCTCTGGGTTTTCCACCTCCTGTGGCCCTATAGCCAGAGGAATGATTCATTTCAGTAAAAGCCAATTATTCGTTTCTGAATCATGTTTAACAGCTTAGGCTTGAATTGGCATCACTGACGTAAATCCGGTTCCTAGAATCTTAAATCTGGGTTTAGCAAAGTTTTGATGGAAAGGTTGATTCATAGATGTTTATAAAATTATAGGGATCTGTAAAACTTGAACAAACGTAATCTTACGTTGTGACGAATTCATTAAAATAAAATAAGATGTTTAAATATTAACAAAAAAGTGCCTAAACTAGGTTCTTATTGATACCAAAAATGTAAATACTATTTATGTAAAACATAAGAATTGCAATAATCCATTTGATTTGATTTGATTTGAAAAAAAATAGAACTGTGCCCAGCAGTTGTTGTCGTGTCTTATAACAGTCATAAAGAGCGTCTCAGCATTTTAACTGTATTCATATTAGTGCATAGGCAGGAGGCTCTATTTTTACTACTTTTGATTATCCCCGATGGGTTTTGTTAATATACGAACTTCTATAAAAACTCTCATCCCCAGTTAGGTTAAAGAAGGTCCATGAAATGAGAGCGAATAGAGAATTAAAATCCTTTCCGGCAGGCGTATTCATGGAGCTTCGATATTCGATATTCGACTCGATCTGTCGAACACTTTCGAGATGGGCTGATGTTGGTGTCGAAAACTAATGTTATATGTGACATAAGGATTCGGAAAATTTTTCACTCGATCTGAATCGAACGGAAACGGTATCGAGCCTCCGTGAATACGCCTGCAGGTGAGCACTAACAATAGCTTTACTATCTGTAGATATTATTATAAAGTTTTTAAGCTATTGCATAGCTTCTATCGCGGGCCTTGAGCGCGGGGACCGAATCCAGAAATTCCGTAACGAAAAAACCTCACGCTCCCCACTCCGACGGGCACGGAGGCGTGGCTTGTTTATTGGGCATAATCCAAACCCAAGTAATGATAGTAGATGGATGGACGGACGGACGGACGGACGGACCGACCGACCGACCGACCGACCGACAGACCGACGGACAGACGGACGGACGGACGGACGGACCGACCGACCGACTGACGGACGGACGGACGGACTGACGGACGGACGGACGCACGGACGACCGACCGACCCACCGACCGACGGACCGTCCCTCCGTCCGCCCGTCGGTCGGTGGGTCGGTCGGTCGGTCGGTCGGTCGGTCGGTCCGTCGGTCCGTCGGTCGGTCGGTCGGTCGGTCGGTCGGTCAGTCGGTCGGTCGGTCGGTCCGTCGGTCCGTCGGTCGGTCGGTCGGTCGGTCGGTCGGTCGGTCGGTCGGTTGGTCGGTTGGTCGGTTGGTCGGTCCGTCCGTCCGTCCGTCCGTCGGTCCGTCGGACGGTCGGTCGGTCGGACGGACGGACGGATGGATGGATGGACATTGCATAGCTTCTATCGAGGGCGTGCATTGTCTAACGTCATTTGTTTTCGGCAGTCTTGTTGATAAAAAATCCTATGCAATAGCTTTACCGCGGCAGTCCCCGAGTGCCACACGTCTTTTTTTTATTTGTAGCAGAGATTACATAAAAAACTGTATTCCTGATATTATTATTGTTTTAATTAAAGCTTTGACATTCCAACTACAGTATGTTTCAGAAATTCCAAGTAGTATCTTGAGGTGAGTAAAGTATGTAACTTTATTCACCAATTTGGTGCATTCACGATCAAATTTCGAGTTCCAGTTTTCAATATTTCCAATCGCGTTCGTATAATTTAACTGCTTCTCGCTGTATAACCGCCACAATACTCCGTACATCAACACCATTGTTTAAATACAACTAATTAACTAACTCATTACACCGGGAACTGGGGCTAATAAAATATTATGTTACGTTATTGAAGAATTATTGTTAACGTTTGTTATACCGCTCTTATAACGCTTTTGTGGCTTTCGCTAGTGAAAGAATATAGTGGATACGTATTTAAACAAGAAATATAAAAAGGTTTTTGTGTTAAAAATAAAAAGTGCTCACCGTTTGATTCATTTGATTGTATGTTTAATCGGTGTAGCCTTGTGATCCGAATATACAATACAATAACTCTTTAGTGCACACCAAAAACAACACAATATGGATACCAACATTATCTAAAGTACAATGAGCGGTCTTATCGCTTTATGCTAATTAAAGCATTTTTCGAACATAATGGTAATTACGCTCCTCGCAATTATTGAAAGCTCCGAAGTGAAAACCGACTTCAAATCAATTGTTGGTGTGGTTTGTTTGAGCGGTCGTGGAAATAATTAGTGCCTTGAAAAATTCTCATTTACAACGCGTGATAAACATTTACGAGTTATTGTTCCTTGATGGAGAGCGACTTGTGGATTTAAAATTATATTAAATACATGTGACAGCAATGATGTTCTATATAAACTGAGGTAGTTACGGTACCTGTGCTCAAACTATGGCATTATAAAAGTGTAATTGCCCGTTAGGGTGTCATTGATTCATAGTATGAAAAGTATCGTACTTGACTGAATCGTAGATAGAGTAGTGCCCGATAGATAAAATATTCTTTAGGTCGATATGTAATGGTCCAGTTAGGTGTACACGATCTGCGTAAAATGGCAGAAGCCAGTTCTAAGCGCAAGACTGACAATCGAAGTAAATGGTGGATTTTAGACGAGGCCTATGGGGTGTTTCTAAATTATTATTTTAATATTAATTGTATTATGTTATGTATATATGTATATATTTATACTTATATATTTATTCATGTTTTAGTATGTAAGAGTGTGTTCAATAATAACCTTCTACCCTAGTTCTAATCTCTCAGTTTCATCCATTCTAAGGTTGTCTGGAAGAGATCGCTGAAAGCGATAAGACCGCTCATTGTACTTTAGATAATGTTGGTATCCATATTGTGTTGTTTTTGGTGTGCACTAAAGAGTTATTGTATTGTATATTCGGATCACAAGGCTACACCGATTAAACATACAATCAAATGAATCAAACGGTGAGCATTTTTTATTTTTAACACAAAAACCTTTTTATATTTCTTGTTTAAATACGTATCCACTATATTCTTTCACTAGCGAAAGCCACAAAAGCGTTATAAGAGCGGTATAACAAACGTTAACAATAATTCTTCAATAACGTAACATAATATTTTATTAGCCCCAGTTCCCGGTGTAATGAGTTAGTTAATTAGTTGTATTTAAACAATGGTGTTGATGTACGGAGTATTGTGGCGGTTATACAGCGAGAAGCAGTTAAATTATACGAACGCGATTGGAAATATTGAAAACTGGAACTCGAAATTTGATCGTGAATGCACCAAATTGGTGAATAAAGTTACATACTTTACTCACCTCAAGATACTACTTGGAATTTCTGAAACATACTGTAGTTGGAATGTCAAAGCTTTAATTAAAACAATAATAATATCAGGAATACAGTTTTTTATGTAATCTCTGCTACAAATAAAAAAAAGACGTGTGGCACTCGGGGACTGCCGCGGTAAAGCTATTGCATAGGATTTTTTATCAACAAGACTGCCGAAAACAAATGACGTTAGACAATGCACGCCCTCGATAGAAGCTATGCAATGTCCATCCATCCATCCGTCCGTCCGTCCGACCGACCGACCGTCCGACGGACCGACGGACGGACGGACGGACGGACCGACCAACCGACCAACCGACCAACCGACCGACCGACCGACCGACCGACCGACCGACCGACCGACGGACCGACGGACCGACCGACCGACCGACTGACCGACGGACCGTCCCTCCGTCCGCCCGTCGGTCGGTGGGTCGGTCGGTCGGTCGGTCGGTCGGTCAGTCCGTCGGTCCGTCGCTCGGTCGGTCGGTCGGTCGGTCGGTCAGTCGGTCGGTCGGTCGGTCCGTCGGTCCGTCGGTCCGTCCGTCCGTCCGTCCGTCGGTCCGTCGGACGGTCGGTCGGTCGGACGGACGGACGGATGGATGGATGGACATTGCATAGCTTCTATCGAGGGCGTGCATTGTCTAACGTCATTTGTTTTCGGCAGTCTTGTTGATAAAAAATCCTATGCAATAGCTTTACCGCGGCAGTCCCCGAGTGCCACACGTCTTTTTTTTATTTGTAGCAGAGATTACATAAAAAACTGTATTCCTGATATTATTATTGTTTTAATTTAAAACACAATATGGATACCAACATTATCTAAAGTACAATGAGCGGTCTTATCGCTTTCAGCGATCTCTTCCAGACAACCTTAGAATGGATGAAACTGAGAGATTAGAACTAGGGTAGAAGGTTATTATTGAACACACTCTTACATACTAAAACATGAATAAATATATAAGTATAAATATATACATATATACATAACATAATACAATTAATATTAAAATAATAATTTAGAAACACCCCATAGGCCTCGTCTAAAATCCACCATTTACTTCGATTGTCAGTCTTGCGCTTAGAACTGGCTTCTGCCATTTTACGCAGATCGTGTACACCTAACTGGACCATTACATATCGACCTAAAGAATATTTTATCTATCGGGCACTACTCTATCTACGATTCAGTCAAGTACGATACTTTTCATACTATGAATCAATGACACCCTAACGGGCAATTACACTTTTATAATGCCATAGTTTGAGCACAGGTACCGTAACTACCTCAGTTTATATAGAACATCATTGCTGTCACATGTATTTAATATAATTTTAAATCCACAAGTCGCTCTCCATCAAGGAACAATAACTCGTAAATGTTTATCACGCGTTGTAAATGAGAATTTTTCAAGGCACTAATTATTTCCACGACCGCTCAAACAAACCACACCAACAATTGATTTGAAGTCGGTTTTCACTTCGGAGCTTTCAATAATTGCGAGGAGCGTAATTACCATTATGTTCGAAAAATGCTTTAATTAGCATAAAGCTTTTATAAAAGTAGCATTGCTGACTGTAAATGGCTATATAGTAGGGTCAACGAAGACTGAAATGGCGCTTGTATTTTCACGAATTTTGTTCAAACATTACGACTATTATACATCATGTTTAGGATAGATATAATTTAGTCGTAAGTGACCCCGGATCCGGATTCGATACTCAATCAAGTAATTCAAAAGTTTTCTAAAACTTATACATGTTTTTACTGAAATGGTAGTACATATAAACTAGCGACCTAAATAAAAATAAATAATCTCACGTCTTTTAACTTCTAGAGCGTAAGCAGGCTGATAAGTGCTCTTTATTATCAATCAATAAAAAATAGTAACAGTCTATTAAATATTAATTAAAAAAATTAGGTAATCTCTTGTAGTACGCTATACAACCAATATGATAAAATGGCCTTTGCATCGAATTGCCTGCTCCCCATCAATATCCTTTCTACGTGCGTCATTACAAGTCACAATTCATTAGGCTTTTCGTCAATCTCACGACTCAATAGGGTTGTCGAGTGCCTGCTATTGCACGACATATCGACATATCGATCTGAGATCGCTATCGACATTCATTCCTGCACAGTCACTTGACTGGGGTGGCATCACGTCTCTTTGTGTTACAACCTATCTAGTAGGTACCATATTAAGCGTCTAATGTATGGAATTCAATTTCTAAAATGCACTTCGAACCGTAAGGTTAGGTTGTTTAGAGGTTGTAATGGCGGTTAAGACGTTTGGTTCAGGTAAATAGATTATGACATTGCTCGTAAGTTGAAAGCTAATCAAAATGTTTTAATCGCTGACGCGATAACATCAGTGCTGTGCTGTTTGTATAAGACAGGATATCGATATCGATATTACCTATAACTATTTAAATTTGTACAGAAATATTAATTTTTATATAATAGTGGTGAAAGTAAATAAAAAAAAGGAATAAATTTTTGGGCTGAAGTGGGTTTGTTTATAAAAACTTAACGCCAGTTTCCGAAAGAAAAATGTAACTAAAATTAGCTGGCAGACTGTTGAATCTCATGTCAGCTGTTCTAATTGCTTGAATAAAATCATAACGCTTTTCAACAGCCAACTAGAACAGTTAACATGAGATTTAACAGCGTGTCATCTAATTTTAAATTGGTTTGCCTTTCTGAAACTGGGGGTAATTATATCAGTCCTTGTTTCTTTATCAATTGAATTTAAAATACTTTTACAAATGCAGTCTGAAGATTTAATTCCTTCCAAAATATTAAGACCAAAATATTAACAATAAGTCAGAGTCTTTATAGATCTTTATAAATTAGTGTACATAGAATCCTATCGATTTCGATAGATAAAAATATGTGTTCCCATCTATAAAGGTGAATGAATTCTTTGCATTACTTTAATTGATTTGTTAGATATTTTTTGTTGAGTGAGCGATCTTTAATTGAGGATCTAAAACATAATTTCATTTCTATTGGTCTCGCGAGAACCATTGAACTGCTATTTAGCTATAATTGTAAATGATTCATTTTCAATGTAGATCTTAAGACAACGATTTTGAATACAACACAAGTTTATAGACAAGTGTCCAGTATTATTTCTTACGTTCTTCAAAAGATAATAACCTAAAATTTATGTCATACACGGTTATTTACTCGTCTCGGGTTGCGTAATATTAAAACAGACTTAAAATAGGTATCATTAGAATTCATCATTTCTGTTTCCTATGTCCAGCTTTCGAAGATTTGCATTGATATACTCGTATGAGTCAGTCCGTTTTTTTATGGTTTAGAATTTACATATTTTTCGGGGTACCGGACCCAAAAGGTGTCAACGGGACCCTATCACTCTGCTGTCTTTCCGTCGAAGAGGCAAAAACTGAACGCTCTGCTTCGGACATCGGAATCGTTTTAACTCGAGGGCTCTTCTTCGCTTTGTTTGCACTCGAGTGTTATTCCTTTGCATTCTAGAGCTGCGCCGGAGTGGGCTATTTAGTTTGCCGTGACAAGTGCGACCGGTGTGTCAAGATAGTTGATGCTTTTTTGTTTTATACTGTTTAGAGAATCCTTTCTCCTTCTAATACTATAAACGCAAAAGTTTGTGAAGTTGGATGGATATTTGTGGCTCTTTCGCGCGATAACTATTGAACGGATTTTGATGAAACTTTACCCAGAGCGGCGTTGCCCACGGGGATCAGTTTTATCTCGTTTCCATGGAAATTTCCATAAATCCTATCTTGGTGCTTAATTACGTCATTTATGGAACGTTTGTGCAGAATTTTATTTTTCTAGACCCAACGATTCGTTAATCGATCGGTCAGTCAGTCAGTTTCTTGTTTTATGTAATACAGATTGTAGGAATATATGTACGGGCCTGTTAGTTCAGTTGGTAGCGATCCTGACGTCTACTGATTCGGAGGTCGTGGGTTTCATCCCCGGGGACAAGATTTGTGTTCATGAACTTGTTTCTTGGCTTCGTGTCTGGGTGTTTAATACTTATGTATAACAGTTGCTTAGTACCAATGGTACAGGTTTTTGCCAAGTTTGGGACAAAATAACCGAGGTTTTTTTCAGTATATGGGGCAAACGAGCAGACGTACCTGAAATGATTATGAATATGATTATGACTATGAATTGTCTCCCACAGTTTATTAATTAATTTATATGAATTATATTTTTATAAGAACAATCAAAAGCTGTAACGAGTTACGACCTACGTAGAAAACAACTTTGTGCGCAATCACCAAAAATATACAATTTATTCGATCACTTTATTACAGATAACCAATTAATTAGTTGGGTAATGGTTACGTAAAGGACCATATTTTATAGATATTGGTCTACGTAGGTGGCCATAAGTTTGCCATTATGAACTGTCAATGAAGTCTCAGAGACCATTATTATGTCTGCAGGGATACTCCGAGAACCCGACAGAATCTCGCTCTAAATTCATGTATTATGTTAAATCAGAAACTTGCTCTCCATTGTACTTAGGTACCTATAAAAGATTACTTATTTGGATGGATATAGTAAATTTTTAAATAAAGTGTATCAAAATAACATAAGCATACACGTTTGAAAGCATACTGAGTTAGTAGGTATTTGATTATAAAGAGCAAGCCAAAGACGTTTAAAGAAAAAAATTCTTTCTCCTAGGAAAGAGAATGATTTTCTTCCAACCTCTTTGGAGCAAGCTATCTTCCTGCCAAATTTCATGATGATCGGATTAGCGGTTTAGCCGTGAAAACGTAAAACACAAGCAAATCGACATTTAAGAATGAGAGGGAAAGTATTCTTTTTTAATACAACTTACTTTTCACTCAAACCTATAGTTATTTTTCTTTCTTACCAATGAATATACCAATGGTAGGCACGCAGCTCTTAGCAGCTTTTACACTTGTTTTAATTGACGTAAAATTATCGGAACGAGTTTATAAGCGGGTGCGAGACGAGTTCTCGTAGTAGGCAGCTTGAAGAGAGTAGTGATCGCAACGGGGGGCTCCAGTGATGATATAAAATTTGTATCGATTAAGTGCTTTAAAATCATCAACATATCAATTATGTTTGTAAAACTCTGGTTCGACTTGGCAAATTGGAAGTAAATATTGATTTTTTAACATATTTTTCCTATACTTAGTTAATATAAGTTGAGGTAATTAATTGATATAAGAAAAATAAATAATCGTAACTTTTTATGTTCAATCAACCAATGACAATATATTTGTACTTATCTATTTGGTACTGACAGGTATATGTTTTATTATCTAAATATGATAGGTCAATATTTTTAAAGTGTATATATACTTATACAATATACATTCTCTTTTAGAAACAAGAAATGTTTTATTTCGTTTAGTAAAAATTAGCTGGTATCCCTTTTTGGAATAAGGATCATGTTTTTTTTTTATATATTTATATTGCACCAACACCACAGCAGTCAAACGCTTAGTGGCAAACAACTTTTTTGAAAAGCCATAGCAGATTTAAACTGGCACGAGGTATTTTCTAACTGCATTATTAAATGGTTAAGTTAGATAATTATGTAGGTACTTATGTAAATAATTGTGTTTTGTTCAAATTCTAAATTTTTGAAGTCGAAAGTAATTTGTTACCTATAGGTGGAGATTAGTAATTGGCATATTGTTATTTAACTTATATTACTCAATTTGTTATTAAAGCTGTTAATCTTCCAAACAGTAAATAAATAAATAAATAAATAAATAAATAATTAAGTGGGGCAGTTGCAAGGAACAAGGTTAGCAATAGTAAACTTAATATAATTTTTACGGCAGCTGCGTATCATCAGCGAACAGTCTTAAACAAATGAACATCGATATCAAAGCCACAATAACTAGGGAACAAAAATATAGGCAATATTTTACGCAGAAGCGCAAATAACCTTTGTCGAATACATGTCAAACAAGACGGGTCTTTGTACCAAGTTATTCTTTGATGTTCGCTTTGTAGAATATTCTTTTGAAAGATTCAAATGAATTTGAAATGTAAACACTAAACGTAATTTTATTTCGTAATTTCCGCACAACGCGGACAAGTATCGACCATACACTGATTGTAAGATGGTTAAACAATATTACTTTCTCTCTCTCATAATTGATTTGTTATGCTTAATCAATACAATAAACAATCTAAGTAGGTATACAAAAAGGTTTCGATATAAGAAGACGAAGCAGAAACCGAGTGAAAAAGAGAGTAGCTACCTTGCGTACCCATAGAAGAACCAATAAAAAAAGTGTAATTCCTGAACGAAAATAAGTGAAAGAATAAAATGGCGTGGTCCTTATTACTTATAAATTCATTTTCACAAATAATGTGAATTGTTTTAAAGATATAATATAATCGAAGTAAAACTCTTTTATAATTCTCAAAACATATTTGATTAAGGCGAAGTATCGATTTAAAAAGCTAGCGAGAGCAAAGCGGTCGGCGCCATAAATTTAGATTTGTTTATAATTAAGAACCTTTTGACTCTAATAGCGCAATAAAAGGTGCCAATTACACCATACGAGTGTTTTGGTGTGTAATCTAAAAGATCTTCCCAGTTTTATCTTCCCTTTAGGTTGTAAAACAAGGGGAATTTATGATGTCCGAATGTTTATTGAAATATGCTTCCTTGGACCATCCATGTCGTTTATAAGTCGTGGACTTGATCACTTTATGAGTAGCCGAAACATTTCGTGAAATTGCTGTAAGTACATTTACCATTTCATGAAAAGTCTAATCTAACCTAACCAACCACATCATATTATAGTGATCAATTCTAAGCTAACCACATCATGAAGTGTTGAATTCTAGGATATATACAACATATATACCCACTTCTACTTGTCTGGTAGAGATCGCTGAAAGCGATAAGACCGCTCATTGTACTTTAGTTAATGTTGGTATATTGTGTTGCTTTTGGTGTACAATAAAGATTTCTTGTATTGTATTGTACTACTTAGCTACAATTTGTGCTGGGAAAATTATAGCCCTTAGCATTATATAGTTTTTATAAATGTTACTTTAAGAAAAGTAAGCTTTCTATTGGAGAAATAACGTAAAAAATCGACCCAGTAGTGTCGGAGCCTCTTTCACCATACCAACGATTATATAAACATACAATAAACATGTGCAGATAAATATTTTGGTTGCATAACGATATTAAGATGTTAGAAAATTTTAAGTTGAGAAGGAAATTCATGTCCTTTAAAATTTACTAAAAGATAACTATCTTTATACGATCTAAATACCGTTGTGTCTGACTGTCTTCTGAACGTGTGTGGGAGCTAATAAACAGGAAGGTGCAAATGTGAGAGCAAGGGAGCGTGGGATGCCAAAATGTAGCAAGAAAGGTAAGACTAAACAATTTACAAAACAATTTTAAAGTTTACAAATTGTCATCACGACGAGGCGTTCTAACGCCAGGTGGTAGTTACACGCGATTGTTTGTTTAACACAATTAGCGTTTCGCACGTGTACTCTAATAATAGATGTGTACAGAGCGCTCCTCACTGTCTATCACTCGCCCCGAAATCAGACGTCTGCTTCGTTTAACTGAGTCCCTATTTTCAAACAGCTGAGCACTCTGCAACACAAAAATATGCACTTCCTCTTCCCACTAATAGATATTTCCATAAATAAACAAGATACAAATACAAGGGCTATTAAAAGATTGTTGACTTGCATTTAATTATTCACAACTGGATTAACCAATTCATAAATTGAGCGAAAGCGATAATTTATCAAATCGCCCACACGCGTCGTTCACAAATTGTATCCCCACCTTCAAATTTCTAATCACGCGAAGCCTAATCCGCTAAATATTAGCCAAAATAGCGCGAAAATTGTTTTGCTGTGCGCGTGCGGCGGGGTGGGCGCACAGGTGAGCGTCAGTCCGCGCCGCGATCTCCCGCCGACAGGGATCCACGCACGCGACAAGCGCCGGAAATTCGGAACACTTTTTGAAAATCGACCGCTTTTCAAATAACACGAAAAACCGTTTCCCCGTATTTTGAAACTAACAAAATACGATTTCTCTATATTTCCGAGAGTCTTTGTTCTAAATTCAAAATTTTGAAAATGAAGCTTCGGGCTTCGTAGGCGGGGGTTTTCGGGTGTTTTCTTTTGGTGTCAGGGATGGTTAGGGACCGAGTGTGGGGGCAGTGATGTCCGTCGAGAGATGCGGCCGGTTGTCATCGCCTCATGCTTGCTGCTCCTCGCGCCCATCACCGACTCTTGGTGGTGAGTTTTGTGACGTCACTCGTGATTAAAAACAAGTGGAGGAAAGATTAAATGGTATGAAAATAAGCATTGCTTTTATTTAATTACAATGTATTTTTACAAATACATACTATAAGCATTTAGCAGTTGCTTGAAACATTCAAGTGAATCGGTACCTAACCTAAAAAGCTTTACTTCGTAACTACGCAGCCACGTAAATAATTCTTTGTATCATTCTTGTAAGTACCTAGATAATGCTATTAAACATTCTGATAATATTGATTTATATGATTTTTATTTTAGATACTAGATAAGAATTACAATAAATAAAATAGGTGCTCATTTTATTATAACTTGTGATTTCAGAATTTGCAAACAACTACCAATAAATTGCTACAAGATACCTAATACTTTTTGGGGTGTATATAACTTAAATAGTACACACATAGGTACGTTTTCATAATCGTACCGTAATTTAATTCTGGAAATATACTTTAAGTATTTATTCTGCGGCGTGTAAACGTCGTTGTACAAGTCGCGGTCCGCATTTTAATGAAGTCGGTGACTTCAAACCTCATCTGAGGATCTTTCAATTGCCCATCAAACATCAGTATTATAGTATTCCCTTCAAATGGTAAAGTATTGTATGCACAGCTTATTTTGAAGAGTTTGACTATGCTACTTTTATTTTCTAAATATTGGTTGGTTCAAACCTGTCTCTTAATTAAGAGTAGAGGCCAGATGTGTTCCTTTGAAACTTGATTTGTTGTGTTACATTTTTTTTAATCAACGACAGAAGGTTGTCTTATGGACTGTTTGTTAATGATTGCTAATTAAAATAAGTTTTATGCAAGTTTGTTATTAAGTTCTAAAATATTTTTTCGGAACGTGGTTTGAGTATGTCTATATAGTGCCCAATGGTATCACCTGTGTACCCAGTTTATGTATTCGCCCCATAGGGATTTGGATATCTTTTCTTAGCTTCCCAGTAGCGCGTTGATAGTCACTTTTCCTTTTCAAATACTACCTCTAAAAATGCAGTTCAGGTGGTTGAATATGTACTGTTAAGGTTACCAAGCTCACCAACAGATTTACTAGTAGGGAGTGTGGCAAATTGTCCTCAGCAACAAAGTAATGATAGAAATACCATAACTAATATCTCCGTACAGATTTATAACTAGGAAGTGCTGCAGCCGATTTTCCACGGGCTCGTGTGTGTTCACCTTTATAACGAGTCGAATGTGGGACAATGACTTCCATCGCGTGAAGATTTGATTTAGTGTTATTAGACGTATGATTGGTTGATATTATTTTAGTTTTGATATCAAAAGTCGTACGTAAACATTAACATCATTCATAATTGAAAGGAAACCTGACTGCGCGTAAAAGGCACTGAAAGATTTTAAAACTTCACCCTTTTTCTGATGGAGTTGGGTAAAAATGTAGTGTAACGGACTACTTTGGAGATGGAGACCAATCTAACGATACTTCATAATCATCATCATTAACCCGTAACAGCCCACTGCTGAGCTAAGGGTCTTTCCTAGCACACGAGGAAGTATGGGCTATAATCTCCCACGCGAGCCCACCGTGGATTGGGAGATGGTGTTAAGCTAGTGGCCACTTAACAGTCAGAATTTTTCAAGCCACCCAAGGGTATCTGACATGGCTTATCGACTTCCATTGTACGTAAACACAACGAAAACCGGGACCAACAATTTAACGTGCCTTCCGAAACACGGAAGCTACCGCTAGCTAACAATACTAATGAAGGTCTCAACAAAATATGTTTACATCCTATCCGACTAATAGTAACTTAAATATTATAAATGCGAAAGTGAGTTTGTTACGCGGTTACGCCTGAACTAATAAACCGATCTTAAACATTCTTTCACCAATGAAAAGCTACATTATATTTTATCCCCGTATTGGCATGGAAGAACTACGCGGGTGAAACTGCGGGGCGCTAGTACTTACATACATGCACCCGAAAAACGCTACGGGTGCAGTCTGGTAAGTATCCCTCGCGACTCGTTCGTGAGGTTAATCAATTCCTGGATGTATCTACTCGTACTATTCACCAACCTGTCGGATCGGAGTGCTAGTATTACTTTAGCTATTATTTAGGTGTGTCATCTCGTTTTAGATTTAAGTAATAGTTAAAATTTGTGATAATTACCAAATAAAGGTCGTCTCATAGGCCCCGATTTTGCTCTTGGGGTAGTCTGGGGTCAAGAGTAAGCCCATCGTTAACAAAAAAAAAACTTCCTTTCTTTCTTTATTTTGGTGCCAAAAGTATCTAAGTATCTATCATCTCGTGTCTACTCACATCGTTTTCAAGTTCAGGAATCCTTCAATACTCTGATGTCAAAAAAGGAATATAGTGAAGAAGACTAAAACACCATCCACAAGAATACCGTACAAATACAAAGTCCTGAGTAAACAAAGGACTATTCTATTAGAACTGCTGCATCCATCATGTTTACTGCGAGAAAACCCATGTTTCCGAATCGGAATTAATAGAACATGCTCAGGCCTGCATTGGTTTTAGCTTCAGCTTGCAAAAGCAAAGCTGCCGTTTATGAAAATATACATTTATTTATTTCAATTTGTTGTAAAGTAATTGCCTAGTGTTCTTGTAGAGAAATATTTGGAGTAGAATTTTACAAAACCTTAATATTTTTAACAAGTAGTTGTTGGAGAATTAGCTTTGCAACTATCTTTCTGTTTTATTCGTCTCTCTTCATTAGTTTTGATTTTCTTAAAAAGACCTTAGTCCCTAAGAATTTAGGTGGAGATTTGTTTGAATAACCGAGTAAGCTTTAGATAGAGGAGTGCCTCGGCCTGAGGCACTTGTTACAGTTGCATACCTGCTCGCCTTTAGGCGATTTCTATGGCTTCGGTCAGAGCATGTTTCCTTGTCAATTATTGAATACTATGAACTAATTTTATTTTATAAGTTTGGGTATGTAATCACGCACTATTTAGCAATTATAATCTACACTTCTATACTTACACTAATATTATAAAGAGGAAAGATTTGTATTTTTGTATGATTGTAACGAATAAACTCAAAAACGACTGGACCGATTTCAGAAATTCTTTTACCATTAGAATGCTACATTATCCCCAAGTAACTTAAGCTATATTTTATTCCAGTATACTTACAGGTGAAACCGCGCAGATCACATAGCTTGTAAAAAAATTACACTTGCGAGTCCTAAAAACTCTTTTACCTATGGAAAGTTTACTTTTCTGGGAGTAGCATGTGCTACAATTTTCCTACGGGAATGGGACTGACGCGGGTGGAACCACGGGGCACTGCCTGTACTTTATATGGCGCTGCATCATGTGTCATAATTTGTTTATGATGTTTTTTTATCCAATATCTGGCTGAATATTTACACAGATACTTAAATTTAAAGTTACGATGTTTTACTGTCAGTTACCAATGCATAGATTACTCAACGGATCTTGATGAAATTTTCCGGCTAGATATATTAACTACTTTTGAACCAGAAACACGAACGAAGTCCTGAGCAAAAGTTTGTCTACCTTCACTAATTATTCTAAAGAGGAAAGATTTGTTTATTTATTTGTATGTTTGTAATGCATAGGCTCCAAAACTAATGAACGGATTTTAAAAATTCTTTTACTAGTAGAAAGTTTATTTTTCTTGGAATAAAATATGTCTTGATACTGACTTACGCGGTTGAAATCGCGGGAAACAACTATTAATTTATAATTACGCAATCATTTCCCAATAACCCTGAAGCTTTCTAAAAAGTCGGCGATAATCGCCGCGCCGATGATAATAAATCGGAGATACGGCGCATAAATCTCGACGCATGAAATTCAATAAAGTCATATCGGACGGCGAACCACCTTGGAGGGGACTTTAATTTGCAATTAATCAAGCTTGGCCCTAAATTAGGAGCTGCGGGCACGATCGGCCAAAATTGATGCCCGCGTCGAGGGGTTAAGATAATTATCTTGGGTTAAATCAAAGAGATTAAAATATAATAGGACATAGATGGGGCATTGGGTATATTTTCATACAAAACTTTGAAGCATGTTTGAAGCTCAAGCGTCATGTCAGTTAGTATGAACGCGAGCTGTCATTCGGTCGAAATTGTACTAGACTTATTCCACTTGGAACAACTTTTCGGCTTCAAATTTTCCTCGCTTTGTCCCCTCTATGCCCTATTATATTTTAATCTCTTTGGGTTAAAATGAAGCGTTATCCGGTTTTTGAGAGGTACTTACCAACTGTTACAGAATATATTTGAGTAAGATGTCTTAAGTCATCTCATACTGAGTGTTATGATACACATGTAAATCTTAGTCACTAAAATTCTGTGGACTTTTAGAAAATCCGGCCAAGTGCGAGTCGACCTCGTACACGAAGGGTTCCGTTTAATAAAAAAAATACTTTAATTTATAATTTTAGTTCTTCGACCATACAATAATAAGTTCTTCTGGGCACTGTCTCACATGGTCCCTTCATATTATATATATAATATATAATAATATAATCTCACGCCTTTTTTATCCCCGAGGGGGTAGGCAGAGGTATTCCATTACTGGATATACCCACATTTCACGAGATATATTGGACCCCTAAACGTGATACCTAAGTTGTGAGCCCATCGCTGGACCGGGTCTGTTTACACATGTCTCAGAATTAATTCTGAGACCTCCGGGTTTTTCTCACGATGTTTTCCTTCACCGTCGAGCTAGTGATAAATATGTACATATTATATAAACATTGTAAATCAATGTATATCAATGTATAAGAATATATTTTTGAATTTAATTGTAGACCAGGGACTGTTACTGTTACAAAGGATTAGTGACAAATACTGAAGAGTCGCGTTGATGTCTTTTGTAGGGTCGCATGGAATGATAGACATCAACGATCATGCGCCTACGCATCTACAATAGATATATTTATTTCTATTATTTATTATCTAATATTTTACTTATACAGTATGAAAATATAACAATGTGACATTATCTATAAATACCTGTTCATAGACTTAAGATATATAGAAACAAATAAAAGGAAATGTTTACAGGGAGTTCATAAACAGTCTTTTAAACAATCGAATGTACTTTATGACAGCAGATTTACTTATAATTAACTAGCGGCTCTGTCTACATGCTCTTTAGTTTGTTGCGTCCCCAAAACTATCGTCCTGCCTTTTATCAAGGTTAGTTCACCTTTTGAGCCGTGAGGCAACAGACAGGCTATAGAGCTACTTTCACATTTATAAGTAAAACCTACATTTCTCACACAAAATGGTCAGTCGTTTAGTACTATTAATTTCCCCATTACTCACCAAAGGCATAAAGTTTGTAATATTAAATGTACTTACCTAATGAAGTTAAATTTTATACGTTCACAACACGATAACCTAAAAAATAAAATTATTCCGGAAAACATCCGACCCAAAGGGCCCCATAGCACTGGCAGCATTGCCACGCTGTACAGCAACAAAGATCCTTTGCATCAGAAATGATCCAGAATGGCGGTCACGGTCCCTCAAATGACACCCCACCTCTTTAATCAAAACCTTGCCCTGTGCATCTCAAACTCCGGTTTTCTCCTGAAAATATAACTGGCTATATTTTTGACACTTTTGCCTCGCTAGTTAGTCATTGATATCAATGAGAAATACATTGGTACCACTACAGTGTTTTTCTATAGCGTATTTCCATCACACGCGCCTCCGATAAGCAACGCAACATTGCCACGTAGTAAATTCCCAGAAACCAATTACTAATCAATCTCATTGACCGTCGCCGGCTACAAAACTGGACGCGGGCCGTGGGTGTGCCACTCGCCTACTGACGTAATCAAACGTCGATTATCTAATTAATTACATTTCGTTTGGGTTCCGCAGTCTTGGGTGCTCAGAGGTCGTATGTATCGGAAAGAGACAAACCACACGTGGAATTAGGTAACCTGGACATGAAACTTTTCCAATATTTTCTTCTTCTCCCCAACTATACCTACCGAAGCGGTGGAGTCGCAATAACTTTCATTAGGAGGACATAATTATAAGCCCCTACATTGAATAAAAACTTTTGACTTTGACTTTGACCCGTTTCTACAAACGCTTAACCGGTAAGAGAGAGAGAGAGACAAGCCCAATGTGGAAAAAAGTAGTAAATGAAACTTTTCTGTTCTGTTTTTGCATTTGCAGACACAATAAAATTTCAATTGTTTTTGTTATCACATGTGCTGTATGTACTAAATTACTGAACTCCATTCAGCTTTTTCATTATAATAACAAAATAATAACTCTTTGTTGTACAGCAAAAACAATACAAAAGAGATACAAAATAAAAATAAATTACAATGACTAGTATTGTAACTATCTTTCCACTAAAAAAGAAAATTTTAAACTTTAAGAAAAGATTTCGTAACCATATTTCTTTGACTGCGTGACTTTTCGAAAACTTATGTCAATTACATTTTTCGCCCACTTCTGTAAAATTTTGACGATATATCAATCCGGAATCAAGAATCTTTGTATCAATGAAAAAAAATTCAGAATCAGATCCCTAGTTCTATAGATTACCTCTACAAACATACAATAAATAAATAAAGTAGCCTTTATTGCTGTTATCTTTCTTACAATGGATAGATGCCTACTTACTTACTAAATTACTGTTATTACCTACTTCTAAATAATATTGTTTAAATTATCGGCAACTGTGCAAATGCCTCCTCTAAAGTCCTACTAACTACTCCCACAACTACTATCTCCCAGTTTTTTATACTCTGACCATTTGAAAATCTGAGCCTTTGAACGCCATGTAGGGCCGAAATCTTGAATTAATTTATCACCGTGGCGTTCAACGTGACAAACCTAAATAATTTTACCTCTTCAAAGTATTAATGTAGATGTTGATAAATACCGTTCAGGATAGTAGAAAGCCCTCAACAAAGCCTTTTGTAGATTTACCAAGACAGTCGCGAATGGTGGATGGAGAGAGGCTGAGCACTGCTAAACTTTCGATGTGCAGACTAGGATGTTGTAGAAACTGCTGGACCTCTGTGGTTATAGCCGGTCACGCAGCGGGTACGGTCAAGAGCAAGTCAAGCTTGACACTACCAGTTTAAGCTGAGCTCTGATTTTTACTACGCGCCATAGAATACAGGGCCGGGTCAAAGTCCAAAGTGTCAAGCTTAGCGTGCTCTTGACTGTACCTGCGGGAGCAAGATTACAATAAATAAAGCTATTATCTCACACAAATGTACCCGACTGGATAGTTTGAACAAAGATTTTTTTTATTTTTTTATTTTTTTTTATAAGAAAAAGGGGGCAAACGAGCAGACGGGTCACCTGATGGTAAGTGACTACCGTCGCCCATGGACACCTGCAACTCAAGAGTCACAAGTGCGTTGCCGGCCTTTGAGGTGGGAGTAGGGGGAGGGGGAGGGCCGGGGAGGGGGGGGGGGGTTGGGGCCTCCGGTTACCTCACTCACTCAACGAAACACAATGCAAGCATTGCTTTACGCTGGTTTTCTGTGAGGCCGTGGTATCACTCCGGTCGAGCCGGCCCAAACGTGCCGAAGCATGGCTCTCCCACGTACAAGATATTTAAAAAAGATAATAGGGCATTGGGACTATTTTCATACAAGAACTTTGATTGAGCAGTGATAGCCTCACGGTTAGAGCCTGCTTCACATGATGGTAATCAGTGAGGCTCGGGTTCGAATCCTGGCATGTACCAATGAGTTTTTTAAAACTTACGTACGTATTCATCACTAAGCTCGACGGTGAAGGAAAACATCGTTAAGAAACACGCAGGTCCCAGAATTAATTCTGAGACATGTGTTACAGACCCGGTCCGGCGATGGGCTCACCACCTATCAGGTTTAGGGGTCCAAAGAATATCTCTTGAAAAGTGGGTAAATCTAGAAATGGAATACCTCTGCCTACCCTTCGGGGGTAAAAAGGCGTGATATTATTATTATTTATAAGAACTTTGATCTAAAGCGTCAGTTCAGTTGGGAACGCGAGCTGTCATTCGCACGAATCATACTCGTACTAGACTTATCACCACTAGGCAAAGAGATTAAAATATAATAGGGCATAGAGGGGACAAAGCCAGGAAAATTTGAAGCCAAAAGTTATTCCAAGTGGAATAAGTCTAGTACAATTTCGACCGAATGACAGCTCGTGTTCATACTAACTGACATGACGCTTGAGCTTCAAACATGCTTCAAAGTTTTGTATGAAAATATTCCCAATGCCCCCTCTATGTCGTATTATATTTTAATCTCTTTGCCACTAGGTAATAACTTTTGAAATACGCTTTTGCTTTTTCTCTTCTATTCCATAATAATTATTATATTTAAATCACTTTGCATTGGACCATACCAATTAATGGAAAATGTATAACTCCTTTTAAACCAAGAAAATGAGACACAGTTGATTTTTAATTGTTCTGTCACGCATTGGAACCGCACTGCTTGACTTAAATTGTAAAATTCTATAACAATGATTAACTGACCTAAATTCCACTTACAATTTATCTTAAAGATAATAAATTTTAAAAATATATCTACGGAATCCTACAATGTTACTAAATTTGTTAACCTTCTTGTTCCGATTTAGGATAGCCATTCGATTAATGATTCAATTTTATTGACTTTGTAATAGTTGCCACTAAAATAATCATTACATTGAATAACTAACGGTGTTACAACTGCATTCATATGAAATTATTTTAAAAAGTACTCATATATTATATTATTAAATTCATAGAATAAATAAATAAATGGAGTATCATGGTTTGATTGCAAAAAAATCATCAATATACAAATTATGCTTAGCAGACCATTTTATGTAAAGAAATAATAAAAACTAGTCAAAAAGTAGTATTTTGGAGGATACATAAAATCATGAACACTCATTTAATTTTATGCCTTATTTTGTAAGTGGCATTTATACGCAATTTTTTATTCACACGTAAATTAATCCGCAAACGATAAATAAGGATAGTGCTCTTATAAATAACAAAAGTCTAGAATATAATTTAGATGTTTTTGTCTAAATTTACGGCTAATCAATATCGGATCTCCATAAATGTGATTTATAGCTCCAATAAAATTGTCAGCCGAATTCTATAATGTTGCAGTTGTAATAGACCAACAAGTTGTTAATAGGTAGCTTCAAAACCACATCTCTCAAGATTTATTATGTCGTTAATTTATTTGCGTCACATTAAGCTACTATATTTTTTGTTAAGGAGGAGTAAACTTATCATACGGAGGCACAAAATAAAGAATATTACTAACATAACGGAGGTAAAAGTAACATCTCTTTGTTGTACACCAATAAAAAAAAATTAGGACACTATCTCCGTCTTTCTAAACGCACGTTAAGCCGTTGGTCCAGGTTTTCGTAGTGCTTATGCACAAATCACAATGGAAATCGTTAAGCCATGGCTTGAAAAATTCTGTCAGTTAGGTGCCCCTTATACAACATATAACAGAATAAGCGCAATTCCTGAAATTAGTTTGTTCAGTATCGACTACTTATTCGATTTCAGCTATTTTTAATGTGTTAAATTTTTCCCAAAAATGAATGAGCGTAGCTGAATTTAGTGTTTTCTATGGAAATCGTGCTATTATTAATCTATATTTAAGAAAATTGGTTAGACACAACTAAAGTTCGATTGCATCATATTTTTTAAAAAAAATAGTAGTAGGATGAAACCCATTAGAAAAGGAGGGGAATATTATAAAAATGAAAGAAAAAATAAATTACGGGCGATCTGAGGTCGGGAAGGGGATGGGGGTGCGTTTTTTAGGGTAAAAAACGGTTTTTCTCGGTTTCCGGCAAAACAAAGTTCTATCGAAGAAAGTCAATAATAAAAAGTGAAAAAAAAATAGTAGTAGGATGAAACCCATTAGAAAAGGAGGGGAATATTATAAAAATGAAAGAAAAAATAAACTACGGGCGATCTGAGGTCGGGAAGGGGATGGGGGTGCGTTTTTTAGGGTAAAAAACGGTTTTTCTCGGTTTCCGGCAAAACAAAGTTCTATCGAAGAAAGTCAAATGGCAAAGTTGTAGGTAATAAAAAGATCTAAAACTTTTGTATTTACACTTTTTTCACATAACCTCAAAATTTATGTGAAAAATTCAAAAAACCAAGTTTTTGGTTTTTTATTTTTATCTTGTAAATTTTATTTTTATTTTTAACGAAATTTGGTGAAAACTTACCTTATTATGTCCCAAATACGCTGTAATTTATTTGATTAAAAATATTTATTTTTTTCCCCTTATTTTGAATTAATATCGAAAAAACACCTTAATTTTCAATCGAAAGTTCACCCGTCAAAATATCAGCTTTTTTCAAAAAGTTGGTATGTTTTCTGTTCGTTGAAATCTCTACTTTCCGATGGTAAAAAAAAAATGTTACTATAGTAAATCTTCTCAAAAAATGTAAAAAATCTCATTTAATTTCAATCTTTAGGTTATGTTACGTTAAGCATACTATTTTTTAAAGAAAATATAACGATTTTTATTTGTTTCTATCTGTATCAATCAACTCAAACATAAAAATCGTAATATTTTCTTTAAAAAACAGTATGATTAACGTAACATAACCTAAAGATTGAAATTAAATGATATTTTAGTACAAGATTTTTTGCATTTTCTGAGAAGATTTACTATAGTAACATATTTTTTTTTTCACCATCGGAAAGTAGAGATTTCAACGAACAGAAAACATACCAACTTTTTGAAAAAAGCTGATATTTTGACGGGTGAATTTTCGATTGAAAATTAGGGTGTTTTTTCGATATTAATTCAAAATAAGGTGAAAAAAATAAATATTTTTAATCAAATAAATTACAGCGTATTTGGGACATAATAAGGTAAGTTTTCACCAAATTTCGTTAAAAATAAAAAAAAATTTACAAGATAAAAATAAAAAACCAAAAACTTGGTTTTTTGAATTTTTCACATAAATTTTGAGGTTATGTAAAAAAAAGTGTAAATACAAAAGTTTTAGATCTTTTTATTACCTACAACTTGGCGATTTGACTTTCTTCGATAGGACTTTTAGTTTTGCCGGAAACCGAGAAAAACCGTTTTTTAAATCTTTTTTTTTCGTATATAGTACATTTACACATATTAAAGTAATTATAATTAAAACTATCATATTTTTTGGAAATTAAACATTAACAATACAATTATCTATAATAAACAGTTTTGAGATATCTTTATTTCTTATCAACTAAGTTGAGATCTTGGTTTCTTTAAAAGTATTTTTTTTAATTTTTGTTCAGACAAGAAGAGTAATTTTTTGTGCGGCTTTTCTTAAGTTTTCGGCAGCTTTGTCTCTTTGGTCTTAAATGTTTTTTTCGCTGTTGCATAATAATAGCTGGGATCCGTAACCTTCATCACATGACGTTACTCCACAAATTACGTGAACATTTCTCCGCCGCGTGCGCCGCACACTCCGAAAGCTATTTCACTAAACTTAATCTAGTAATATAAGTATATCACTAAACTTGGACCGTTTTATAACTATATTCCTAGTAAGATAGTAATGAATCGCTTTCGTATAACTATGTTCCGGTATATAATTATATCCCTAGGGATGTAACTATATTACGGCTTCATCTATCTTACTGCGACATATACATAAACCGTTTTCATCTATAGAATAAATTGGGATTAGATTAAAACTTGGATAGGTTACGCTCAGTAACCCCAAGTCGCTTATTGGTTCGCGTCAGTGCTTTGTATTTGCCTGCAGTAAAATGTTCTAATTGCTTGATAAGTGATAAAAATATATCTGACAAAATAATGCCGATTGATTAATTATTTAAGGAAGAATATAGGTAATCTACTTTTGATCAAAGAATGTGAACGAGGTAGCGCAAAAAATAGTGTTATTAATTAATGTAAACACATGTTTATTTTCAATACATTAACAGCTACACCTTAATAAAATTCGTAATAAATATAACGATACCCGCTTTTGTAACCCGCTAAGAGCAGTCACAACAGACTCCGGCGCAGCTAAGAGTTGATAGATACTCCAAAAGAGGCATGGCCATTTCACTGCTCACAAATTGAATCGTTGATGGATATTAAAATTTTAATGGATTCACTATTTTATAACCGATGTTGATACGTTTTGTGGTCATTAAACATTATATGAAAGTTGGGTCGTTCTTGTAACTTTAGAAGTTTGTTTGATTGAATGCTTTTACCGAATACATATTTATGTATTTCCATTAACGGTTAACAGCTCAAGTGGGAATAAAAGCCTTGTGGTAGGTAGTTAAGTCTGAAATTAAATTGGTCCTAAGAGTTCAAGTTGTGATGAGGTACCTACATTAATTATAAATGTATGAGCCCCTCAGTCTCACAATACCTGTTCTGAAGCGACCATGTAGGTTAGTCTTCAAATGGGTGACCTTACTCGCATTGTATTTCTGCAACAGTATGCAATAAATACTTGGCATTACGTATGCTCTTCCGTATTTTTAGTGTGTTAAACAGTTGGTCTCGGTCTTTTAAATGTTTACAAACAATCATAATATGAATGACCAAGCTTCAAATCTGTAAAACTGATAAGAAGGGTAAGTCGTCGCTTACTATTTACATTTTGTTAAATAATGGTAACTAAAATATATTTACGTGAATGTATAAAATTCATAATTAAATTAAGCACCTAATCGGTTTTATTTTTTGAAATTAATTTATCAAAAATACTTCTACAACTTCAAAATTTACTATTTTCCCTTTCTCTCGATTCTTATAGCGATGCAATCATTAATACACAGAATAACACTGTTGTATAGATATATCATACATTCAACGATCTACGCCGGCATACTTAAAAAATATATGCGAGTTTATAATTGTCTACATGTATGTAATGTATATACTCGTAGTTATTCAATGCTGCACGTATAGCTACCATACTGGTACATTATAAGAGTATATGGCATTGATTGGACTGCATATAGAATGGTGAATGCCAGACGACCTTTTGAAAGGGAAAATACTGCGCATGTCTTAACATCGCAACTTTATGCTGCAAGTAGTACAGTCAACATTAAAAGAATTTATTATATTAACGTCCTCTCTCTCTCTTTCTATCTTAGTTTAGTTTCTTTTAACCTCCCAAGCCAATACAATAAAACACAATTGATATTTTATGTGGTTCTGTGCCTATTGGAACCGCGCGGTGCTCGACGAAAAAAGCTTGTAATCTTTATTACCAAATCTCTTTAGATTTGGTAATTTAAGGGACAACGGTTACTCTGCATTGGAGGAATCTGACTTAAATGCTTGTTGGAGACACTCAAAATGTTCAATAAAATTTTATTTTTAAAATCTGTCATTGGTGTTAAATTAATTATTTATTTACTTGTAAAACGTTCAGTTTATTACTTATTTACTTGTAATAGCAGTGATAGCCCGGACGGTTAAAGAGCCGGCCGAAAATCAGTGAGGCTCGGGTTCGAATCCTGGCATGTACCAATGAGTTTTTCAAAACTTACGTACATATTTATCACTAGCTCGACGGTGAAGGAAAACATCGTGAGGAAACCCGCAGGTCTCAGAATTAATTCTGAGACATGTGTAAATAGACCCGGTCCGGCGATGGGCTCACCACCTATCACGTTTAGGGGTCCAATGTATCTCGTGAAATGTGGGTATATCCAGTAATGGAATACCTCTGCCTACCCCCTCGGGGATGAAAGGCGTGAGATTATATTGTATATATTATATTATAAAACGTTCAGATGGAATAATGAAAGATAAAAACGATTAACGTTTAATACTGAACACGTTATCTAACGGTGATAAAGTGTATTTTGAAGTGAACTTTCTTATCAAGTGGTGTTTAACGTCTCATGCCGTGGGAAACTTTGTTCCTAAAAGTCCCTTCACTAGCATATTGCCAGAAAAGCAAATAGTATGTAATAGCGACTGGTATATCGGAACAACTGTTGACAGCCCTATAGGTATTTTATACGCATACCCCGTTTGCGCTCCTATGACTTTCCTGCAACTTCTTGCTATGCTGTCGCTTAGTGTGTGAGTCGCTTTAGGTCCAAACACAACAGCGGATGTCATAGAGCGTGGTGCACACTAGTTCATCACGCAAGTGGAACTAGTTCATTTAGCACCGCAGTACGATGCCCTGTCGCGCAGGCGGCGGCCGCCCGGGCTTGTTTGTGGTGCGCTTAGCGGTGCGACGCTAACAGTGTCGCTGCGTCAAAGATCAGAGTAGCTTGTAGACGTAGTAAGCTCGTTTATGCAACATCACTAGGAAACTATATGCCTCTCGTAAGGTGAGCTAGGGTTATGTAAGTATCCAGTGGCGGACTAAGCCTGTCGGAAGCCCGGGGCGGAAAACCTTGAATGAGGCCCCCCGGTCTTAGAACTTTTGTATTTGGAGCCCCCCCCCCAGGCACAGAGCGAGCCTTTGGTCCTTGGCGGCTTCCAAATTTAGTGTAGCTTTAATCATATTTGTATCTATGATGTCTCCAACCAACACCCAACTGCCTTTTATCCTTGTTTAGGATTTGATCAAGAGAACTTTTCGCTAAATTTGGTAGGCCCCTAAGACCAGAGGCCCGGGGCGGATTGCCCCTTTCGCCCCTACCTTGGTCCGCTAGTGTAAGTATCTACAAGTATCCAGATCTGGGCAGATCAATGCTCAATCTGGATCAAATGAGTACGTATAACGTTGATCAAATCGCAGTCTCGTTAGAATTGATCCAAAAAATAAATTATATGAATTTACGAAAGACGTTAAATCAAGTCTTCATGTTAATAGCGCGGTAGCATGTAGTGTGCTCGTACGAGTCAGCTCGTAATAATAGAAATCTATCCAATCCACTGATTGGATGACGGCATTCGAGTAGACTCGGGTCACGTTGATACGTGACTTGCATGATACGAGTAGCGTCCGTCATCCGTGCAGACATGGTTTTTCTAAAAACAATGAGAAGTAAACAAATAACTCAACTTAATCCAACTCATCAATCATATTGTTACACATTACGCATATTGTTACATAAAGTTACGCATCTGCTCTCCTTCTTACTCTTTGCCACGTAACATGGAGTACACAGTACTCGCCATTGTGCGTAGAACTCTACCAATTATCGCATCTCGCACCCATTATGGACGCAAACTGTACTCTTTGGTGGCGCTAAAACTGCCCGTAAGTATGACAACTTACTTCATCCTTCAACGGAGTGTACCTACTTACTGGTGACTCACTCACGACTAACTGAATACATTTCTTGAGTAGAATAATAAAAACTCTTTCCTGTATCCGACGTATATTTGTTATTCCTCATAATTTATTTGTCGCTGCTAAAAACTATTACCTACTATATTAATCGTCTAAATAAGGATATCGAAGTGATCCACATATAAAAATACCCCATTTACTGGTCAATCACACAGAAAAAGTCACAAAAAAGAGTGCAACCGAACTGTTATTTACCGAAAAGCTTTCGAAATCGTAAAAACTTTGACAATGCGACAGGCCGTCTCAAACCCAATTTTAACGACACAACTAACACGGACAAACATGGACAGCCAGACGCTGAGCGTCCATGATGCGCCCGCTAAAACCTTGCGACAACATTGCTCATCGTCACATAAACTTTTAAAAGTGTTTGCTTTTGTACAGTGTGACAGAGCGATCTCTAGTACGCGCTACACACGGCCGGGCGCGGTTAGTTCAAGCGTGAGGCCTATCGAGTTAGCTCCAACTAGAAGCTATTAATTCGTATAAAGGTGAGGGTGAATCAGTGTTGGGTGGGGGCACGGTAAGGATATTTGCTTCATACATCATCCTCCTGCAGTCTTCGTAAGGTACGGTAAAGCGCTAGTCTCAGTTGTGGTTGTGTTCACGCTCAATGCAACTCATTGAGCCATGTCGTGTACAGAAGTTTCAAAGTTTGAAAATGTTGAGGAAACTTCCCTTGGTACAATTGAATCTTTTCATATGACCTATTATCACACTAATCAAAATAATATGTTCTAAGATATTTAGAATAATATTTCAGATTGTTCAATTTGAAATAAGAAGTGTCCAAATAAGTCAATAAAAAACAGCATAAGTTCAACTTAAAAAAAAAATCAATATACAGCAATATGCAACTGCAAGCAACTAGAACCTACAAGGCAACCGTCAGAAAGAGCTCATAATTTACAAATTCCAACCAATCACATCGCACCGTGTGTAGCGCCCACGAAAATTGTCCGCTGTTGACAGATGCGTCCAACCTTCATATTTACACTCAACATAACTCTAGCACGCTGTGATAAGGTTAAAACTACTTTTTAAAATATAGTAAATAGTGTTGTGGGTAGGTAATGGTAATGATGTTTACAGTTAAGTCGGCATGTGGTCGCTAATCGCGGCGAACTCTCGCGTTAGCGCCTCGCCCGGTGTCCGCAAACAGCCTTCATTCATCGCCTTGCTGCTTGAATGAGGATCCTTCCGGATGGTTGCGACGTGAATAGCCTTATCTTTGAAGTCTAACCTTCGAAAGTCTATGGTACGCAAGTGTCGAAAATTTTTCTTTTTCTCCTAAACAATTTGGGCAACAGGTTTTTTGTTTTGATTGGTCGTTTTAAGAAGATTTTCAAATGTATTCTATTCTTGAAAATACCCTTTTTTTGCGTCAGTGTGCATTTTGAACCGATTATGATGATGAAAGATCTTATCGTGATCGACGTGCTGTTCATATGTCTTATACTGTTTGGTAGTTTTCATTTCTTATAATGCGCTGTCACAATATTTTATAACCGGAGTAATAATTTTTTATCGAAAGGCTGACTCTTTTGGATGTTCTAGAATCTGCGTCTCTTCTGTTGCTGTACTAGGTATTTATATTGATATATTTTCATTTAAATTTATAATACAGATTTTTTAATAAAAAAAAATACATTTAGAATTTAGATTAGTAATATCTCACAATATTTAAGATCGAATGTTTTGCCAAGGTAATTTCATAATCGAAGATTTGTTATCATTGTTTTCCTGTCTGGCGAGCCGGGCAATGTGAATCATTTATAAATTGCTGACTAGTTAGTGCCTGTAAATACCTCTGTGGTCTATAAACCCTAGAATTGTCTTCGTGCCAACTGTAATCTTGTTGAGGTAGGTCATGGCTGGTCGGGCCATACGTCTTCATTGGCGCGAAGTTTTTCCTTGCTTCAGTGAGTGCAAATCAAAAGATTAACGAATGAACTCTCGTTCTTAAGCGGCCTACTACAGACTGAATTTTAAAATAAGATGAGGTTTAAAACATTTACTGCCACTTTCGTATTTCGAAAAAACATTTCTGATTACGTTCTGTAAAAAAACCTTTTTTTTAGTTTTTTTTTAGTTCCAATGGTTAATGCTGTAAGTTCATGGGTAAGACAGTCGAATCAGAAAATTCCTCTTTATTTATAGTATTGTGATATACCGTTTTGCAGAACAGAAGTAACTATGAACTAAAATTGCATCATCAATTGAATTAGTAATAATAACGTTAAATAAAATAATTCGTCTTACTTTACCATCATTAGCCATTTCCTTTCCTCGCTTAACCGACTTCACACCAGATGGGGCTTTGAAGAATAATTAATTGACATACAACTTATCACCGCTAATTTATTCGTCTGGTGGACATAGGTGTGTAGACATTTTGGCAGACTTCCACTGACCGCGGAACTGCACAAAAATTTACCTTATCTACTTTGCATAGAGTTTATTTACTGTTGAAGAAAGACATGTAGCATTTTCTAAGTTCAGTGAAATACAGCTGTCACCAAGAAACGGTCAAATGACGCCAAAATAAACCCGAAACCCGTTAGTGACGTATTTCGTAACTGTGCTCATAATAGAATATCAATATTTGACAAATTAATAAGTTTATGCTCGTAATATATTAGTTCGCGAATGGTTGATGAGGCGATAAAATATACCTATTCTGAATGCGAGATTGATATCGTTATTATTTATTAAGCTTATAATGAGAAAATGTCTTTGGACTTTTCGAGTCTTTGGACTTTTCGATTAAAAAATCATGATCTTCATAAAATGTGTATTGAACAATTTGAAAATTCAAATCGATTAATCTCTCGCCATTTCCCAATCCGCTGGGGGCTCGCGTGTGAGATTATAGCCCATACTTCTTCATGTGTGAGGAAAGACCCTTAGCTCAGCAGTGGGTTGTTACGGGTTGATGATGATGATGAATCTCTCGCATTTTACCACCGAGGGTGTAGGCAGAGGTATCCCATTTCTGAGAATAGCCCATCTTCGGAACGGCGTGCTGTTACGCATGTCTCAGAATTTATTCTGGGACCTGCGGTTTTCCTCACGATGTTCTCCTTCACCGATAATAATCTGATTCATCAAATTGAAAAGTACAGTATCAGTTTGTAGGTATTTTTTTAAATTTCCATTTTTTGTTATGAATGCTAGTAACAAATGAAACAGCCAAAAACATGGTGAAGGTCCGTCCAAAAATCGGCAATAAATCTCGTATACAGACTCCCTAAGATACAGCAGACGTCGCAAGTGTCAGCGCGGGAGCATTCAGCCGCCACTCGCTCGCCGATTGATTCAGCTAATGTAAGCGCTGGTAATGATTCGCTGCGAGCTTATACGTAGTTGTTTTTAAGGAATTTCAAGTGAGATCCAGGGAGTTATGGTTAAAATAAAGTTATTTGTTTGTAAGCTTCTACTTATAGAAGAAAACTAAATCGGATATAGCCTTGAATTATTAATCAAATTATCAGCAAAAATGTAATGAGTATCTATCCTCTTATATTTGTAGCATTCTGGCATTGTATGTATGACTTACTAGCAGCTCCCCGCGGTTTCACCCGTTCCCGTTCCCGTTCCCGTTGGAATACGGGGATAAAATATAGCCTATGTGTTACTCTGATGTTATATAATTGTAAAGTTTCATCAAAATCTATTCAGTAGTTTTTGCGTGAAAGAGGAACAAACATCCATCCATACAAACTTTCGCGTTTATTATATTAGTAGGATTCTTACAGTATTTTTGGGACAAATATGTAAGCGGGTTACTCAGATAAATTCTACAAATTCATTCATGGATATGTTTGGATATTCGAATAATCAGCAAACCGATTCCGACTACCGATGTAGTATTATGAAACACCAGAGTTACCCCAATGTAAACATTTCGCCCATTCTACGGGGTTAATAAAATCATTTTGTTCGGTAAACTTGTATTTCACCGGCGCGTTGTGGTCGTAACTTACCGGCATCTTGACTTTTACTGTTGTACTCGCTTTTTTACTGTTGTAGTAAAACCGCGAAGGCCGATTCATAGTTGTTTATATGAATTAGTTGAATTCACGATAGGATCAAGATATTTTGCTTATAGAATTACCAACAATGAATCACACGCGTATCCGGCCGAGTTTCAAGCTTTCTTTTTAACGTTACTTGATAAATATTGGTAATTTACAAAATGTCAAGTCGTTTAATTACTTTCGAATTGACATTTTGATTGTAAAACCAGTTTAATGCATATTTATCATTCTAGGACAGAAACGTATTTTATTATATAAGTACGAATAAGTGGAGTCAGGGTTTTAGTTTGCAGTTAAATTTCTATTCTAAAAAGAAACCAAATTTATCTAAACTTTAAAATTTTGAAATTTGACGAGTTAATAGCTATTACGACGTACACAACCATAATTCCTTCATTTTCCAAATTCCCGAGGGAACGGGAAAAATAGGACCCGCGCGAGAAACACCTCTGGAAGCTTGCTACTAATCGATATAGATCCTGATTGATCATCGAATCGAAAGAACTGTTTAAGACTAATCAATCGCGATCGATCAGTATCAAGCGCAATTTCGAGGAAATAGTCTACAGACACGTCTAAATTTATTCGGACGAGCTTCGCACTCGACGCTCTGACAATGAACTCTTATCGAGTAAACAATCGATCACTCGCCGCGACCTGGCGCTGGCCTGTCGACGCGTACCGTGGCGGATCGTAAATCGATATTTAGATACCGGTTAGAAGCACAACACTAGTTTTAGTGAGTGAGTCGAATTTTACGATCTGTACTGTAATTAACGAACTTTCTGATTCAGAGATTGGTGCTGTTCAATCGTTCTGATGTTTTTCTTAAATATAGTCCTGGAATGTCTTTTTTTTTTTATTTATTCGGAGAAAATACAGTACATAGTGTATGTAAATTCTTATAGGGTAAGTTTTGTATTTCACTTACATAGGTAACACTATGCCCATGAACATTTCTCGCTAAGATGTAACAAATAAAAACTTAAGGTAATCCAGTTAGAATTTGAAAAGATAGAAATGCAAAGCTCGCGCGAACATACACCCACCAACCTATATTCATAGAGGTTTATGGTGTTTAATATAATATGGGAGTTATTGTAATATTATATCAGAAAAGTGGTGACTATAGAACGCCTGCCAAAATTGAAAGCATCAACATAAAATCAGTCAAACTTTACAAAAAACTCTGGGCTAGCCCTACGACAGCGTCTTGGGATCTTGCATTAATTTTATTACTAAATCTTCGTATTTTTTGTGGCAGAACATTCATTTATTCTTCGATAGACAAGCAGCTATATTAGTGGTTAAAAGATTCACATATAGACATATTAACACATGTCTATGGATTCACCAGATGCTTCAGCAATGTGACGGCTCACGCACGGCACTGTCATAACAACCTACATACTAAATTGTTACATGACTGAGCGTGTGTGTATGGATTTTAATGAAATTTGGTGCGAAGATAACTGAACTACGTAAACATTTAGGGTACTTTTTACTAGAAGAAAATATCTCATTACCAGTATAAAAACTACTTAAAAAGAGAAATACGTTACTACTCCGAAAAGATTACAACTATAAACTTGAAATATGGTATGTTGGTGTCTTATATGTCGTAGGCAACCGCTATGAAGGGATTATTGGGAATTCCCACCGGTGGGGCAATACACCGAATCTACGGCAACGCCGCTGGGCACCCGCTACACAAATAATAATAATAATAAATTGTGGGACACAATTCATGTATTAAGTCCCAAACTAGGCAAAGCTATGGGTACTAAACAACTGATAAACATACTTAAATAAATATGAAACACACAAACACGAAGCCAACAGACATGTTCATGCACACAAATGTTGGCCCCGAGCGGGGATTGAACCCGCTAACTCCGACTCAGAAGGCAGGGTCACTACCAACTAAGCCAACAGGCCCGTCAAATATAATAGCCAATTTATCTGAAGTGTTCTTTGCAGGGCGTCTGGCAGCGCAGTGATTCTGGACCCACGCATGGTGTGCAAGAAGAGCCGGCGCGCGCGCGGCCGTCTCGCCCAAATCTGCCGCAACGAGACTGGCCTGCTGAAGGAGATAGCGCGAGGCGTCACGCTCGGCGCCACCGAGTGCGCTCACCAATTCCGCCATCGCCGGTGGAACTGCACCACGCAGCGGCGCAGCATGAGGAAGATAATTATGAGAGGTGCGTATTGTCTAAAGCTTTCAGTCAGCGTGGTCTTGCTGAACTAAAATAAGAAATATCTCAGATCACATGTAATATGAGGCTTTCTTTTACTTCCCGAGGTGTGTTTCCTTATACTGCTCGACGAAGGCGGAAAGCGGCAACTTCGTTTAGTGCAGCGGGTCGAAAGTTGACGCTTTCGACCCGGAGAGATGAAGATACTTTTTCTAATATACTGTAGTTACCTACCCTATATATTATGGTGTTTTTCCAACAGATTGTGCGCAAACCTTTTAAAAATGTTCTTCCTAATGATAACAAAATAAAAAAGCAAGACCGAAGATTAACAAAAAGAATGAATAACAAAGCCTGTGAACCGCTGTTTATACAATATACGACACAATCACTCGCAATCGTTACCTTTATAAAAATCATTTATTGCATTCACAATCCTATTTACGACCGGTCGATACAAAAATCGAACGATCAATAGATTTATCGAAAAACGCGATGAGTTCATCAACATTTAAGATACAGTAATGTGGGCAGGGGTCCGCTACCTGCGGTTTATTAGCGATCGACAAAAGAACGCAAAACGTGTTAAATCGCACAGATGGATATCGGAGCCTAATTCGATTAGTCCAAAAGAGTTGATTTTTATGCGACCGCTCGTTTATCTAAATGCGCCAGTTTTAGTGATGCGCTTGGTTGTTAAAAACTGTCGATAATTTTATGACTGTGTTATTATTATTAGTTGTAGGGAAGAATGAAATCTTTATATGTTGGCGAGAAACTCACTCATTATGTTTATACTCTAACACTTAAAGCCTCAAATAAAAAAAATAAAAAAATAAGCTCTTTCACGTTTATGCACAGCACAACGTAACATAATAATTTTAAAAAACAAAAGTTCACTCATCTTAGTCATTTGCATTACCTATATGTATTAAGTAAGCTTTATGACTATTATGACCTATCATCATAAGCAGAATCATTATCATAAACATATATATTTTTATATTTAATCGAGAGTGTCGACCAAAGAACGCCACTAGCTGTCTGTCGCCCGAGCCAGCCATTTGTTGTCAACTTGCATTCATTTCGGTTTCATTAGCGTAAATTAAGAGGTATTTGTCAAAATTCGTCTGCGCACACAAAATATTTATAAACTCCACCACCGGCAGCCCGTAACATTCCTCAATAACTTATCAGCGTTTGTACCCACACCTTTTTGCTGCAGATAATTATAAAAAACGAAATTGTTTATTGCATGAATATTAAATGTCAGCTCTTGTTTTTACGACTGTCGAATATCGACAGCCATTTTGCTAATGTGAAATGGCTGCATTAATTAGATACTTTATTGCTGGGCATGATAGCTTAATTTGGTGTTTTTTGTTTTCATTTTCACGTTTTTTTAGCGAGACGAGATCAGCTTATCGACGTTAATGAAACCTCAAGCTTCTAAATCCTGGATTAAAATCCATTCGGAGATAAGAGTAACGTCATCGTCTCAGTCTCAATACTAAATTAATTACAAAATAAAAAAGATGGCGGTCGCGTGGGCGGCCGGGCGGCGGGGCGCGGGGAACGTACGGTCAACAAATTAGGTTAAAAGCCTATAAATTGATGCGAACAGCGATGGGTGGCGCGGGCGCAACGGCCTACAGAGCTGAATTAGTCCCGGATTTTTATCACTTGGTGACAAGAAAAAATATACGATACAGGGAGTTGTATAAATTAAGAATGCGCTTCTAAGAATTTTACTTATTGCCAAAAAGTTTTGAAGACCGCTCATCGGTGTGCTTCTAATTACAATATATTTTTTATATAACATTTTAAATTAAACAGGTGAATTCTTTATTTTTTTTTGTACCAAATCGGTATGAGAATCGGATTTGTCACAACACTAAAGATTTACGAATTCCATGGCACAAAATTACAAATAACATCCGAATCGCCCTGTACTTAAGTACTCATGAGAAAAAATAATGATCGTTAATTGGTCCCTTTCATTAGTAAGTCCGTGCATTCTTTGGTTCGTTGTTTTTTCGGTGTCAAGTCTTTATCAATGAAAAAAGGATTTCATTCTTATTTAAATTTCTTTATCGGGGACGCACTGTCGAATGACCGGTGCGCGTTTTAGTAATGTTTCACTTCACTTAATGATTTCCGTTCTAGTAGGCTGTAGATAATAATAATTACTAATAATTCTGTCTATCTGATAAACCATCGGCTCGAGCTTATTACTTTCTAAGTGGTTATTTTAATGTGTTTATTAATAAAGTTATGGTCATTGATTATTATTTTATAGATTTTTAAGAATGCATGTTGACAAAACGGATTTATCCAACCAAATTTCAATGTACACACTAAAAGCCAGTTTCAAACCAAGAACGAAGTGAGATAATACCGAATCAAATTGATCAAAACAAAACGACGACATAAAACCTCATAATCAAACGCAGCACGGCGATATCAAATCGTAAATACCTCAACACCTTATCGGCTAGAGTCGACGCCGGGACCGATTTCCACTTAAACAAAACAGCCTAATTAAGCTATAAACAAAGCCACAAACACGGGCCCCCAAAATATTGAGGTTTAAGACCTTATACTAATCTCAGAGAGCCATTAAGTGTCGACAGGTCGCAGCGAGGAGTCCGCGGGGGCCCATAAAGATTACCACACGATAACCTGACTACCGGACCCATCGGACCTCACACATGCGTTTAGACCCCCACATAAATACTCAGGAATGGCTTCATATCGACAAAAAACTCGGCGATAAATTTGGCGCCCTCAACACGTAAATGTTCTTAATTATAGTGTAATATCCGGGGCGCATTTCGTGATATCTAATCTGTTCACTCTTATGGTCGATGCCCATCCAATCTCGGTTCCCCCGATGAGGATAATGGTCGTAATTTTTCTCGATATCAATTATTGGTACGGCCGCTGCACTTACATTATCATAAAGCGCAGTGTTAAGTATCAGTATCGCCTTTTTCAATCTGCAGTGCGCGATTTTATTAGACCCTTCCCTCAGAGAATTCTGACAAACGATTCCGGATCACCAAATACAGATTTGCTACATATTTATAAGCGCTCGATACAGCTCACGTCAGCTCGGTGGCTCTTGGAGGAATAAACAATAGTCCGTGAGTTATTTGAAATTCAAACATCAAGCTCGCGAGGAGTAATCGACGTCTCAAGCACAAAATTGTTGGTAGAGTCGATCTCTCCCAGTCATCGCTCCGAGTAGAAATCTCACAGGTTTGTCCGTGTCTTTTGACATTTGGACCTCTCGTTTATACCTGGTCGCTGGAGATATGTCGATCTCGCTTGCTAGGGAGCTCTGGGTATTCAACTTTTTTTTTCTTTTCTCGAGGACGGCCGGCCGTCTGTCCGTCACGAGTGACAGGCGCGCGCGAGGGCCCGACGATCCGCACTTGTCACCGTTCCGTTCATCCTCTTGCCAAATTAAAGGAAATACCTCACTACACTAAAATAGGTGCTGCTGAGAGCGACCGCGATAACTTATTTTTTTTTGGAAATGTGACTTTTAAAGGAATTATAATACCGCTTCAAGATATCTTTTGCGTTGAGAAGTTCTTTCGTTCGAATTTAATGAGGGTAAATAAGGGAAGTCGTTTCGTAGCATGGTATTTAGGTTCGTCGGTGTCGGCTCGTCACCGTGAGAAATGCATTTACGACCCGCTATGACAGTTAACAGCTTGACTGATTGCGAAATGTCGCTTGTCCTCATTATACGTGGAGCCGCGCAGGTCGGTGCGTGTCGCCGCATATCTCCTACCTGGTAATGCCTCTTGACCTGTGACGCAACGCGAACTAGCCGCGGGCGCATCCGCCTGCGCAACCGTTAATTAGGCGTTAACTAGGAGAACAAAAGTCTGTCGCATAAAGCACTTCAACTCCAACAGAGACATTCTGTCGACGGTTGGTCGCAGCGGGCATTAACAGAGCTAATTATTCCCATTAAACGGGCACAATCCATTCAAATTAGCCATCGGACGTTTGTTGAATAAAGTTTTGTGTGCGGCTGAATGACGCTCGGCCCCTTCCGGTGGGTGGTTGCTGTCACAACACGCAATGCGCGTCGCGGACGCAACGCACCGCATAATGAGACGTTTACTCGCATTAGCTAAAGAAATTGACAAGTGAACAATAGCGGGTCCGGGTAAAAAAGAACGCGAAAACCGCAGAAAGAGCCTGGACAGTGTCGTATCGTATTACCCGACGTAAAATATCTTGGGGAAAGGAATGAGAAATGAGCGTTCGATTTAAATACGGGTACGAGGCGGGAGCGTTCGCGTGCGTTCGGTTCGGTAGCGTGAGAATGCGCTTTATTCGGGCGGCGACAGCGCGTCCCGCGTCGGCGCAGCCTGCTGGGACGTCGATAAATCAGCTGCGCGACCGCTGCGACCGCGCGACGCTCATATATCGGCCAAAGGGCCCACAATGGCCGCGCGCTGACACGCTGACACTGACGCAATTGCTCGCATGCGTCGTCCGCCGTCACCCCGACAGCCGCGACAACGTTACGAGCTCCATCCAGCGGTTGCTCTCTGCCCACTTGTGAACCCCTCTTCAACCTGTATTTATTGCGCTAAATATTTGAATTAATCAGATGAGATAAAATGCTCGCGTTCGTTTAAACATTCCGATGCGGTCGCGTTGACAACTCGATGTATTGTCCTCGCATTAAAGTGATCTGCGTTTAAAGAAGTCATCTTTCGTCTTTTTACCCCAAACTGGTTATTCAATGGGAGTAATTTACTTTGCTTATTTGACTTGGAAATATTTTTAGAAACTGAAGTAGGTAAAGTGAGGTGGTTAAGCTGCACAATGCACCCTCGAAAATCTTTTCGTTGTCAATTTCATCATTACTCGAACTTCGTATTTTGTAATTATTGTGAAACTACGCAGTTTTTGTAGGCGAGGCGGCGCTATGCACCAAAAAGGCAATAAGGTCGCCATGTTTGCTTTACGAGCGGGTCGCGAGCCGCGCACGGAGGCGGAGGCAGCGAGTATGACATACATGTTTATGATGCGATCCGCGACACATGATACTTGGCAGCTTCGCAAGGAAACATCACTTCATGTTTCACTCGAGTTAAGAAATGGGGATGAAGATGTTACGTGCAGGAATTCAGTTTTGCGAAGTTTACGGAGTAGCAATGAATATGGGGTTACATTATAGGCATTATACGTTTTGGATATCGATAATAAGGTAGGGATACAACTCACGTGGTCATTTAGACCTTGACTAGCTAGAGCCTGTGCGATTAAATAAGTGGTACATATAAAACATCTCTATAAACGATAATCATGTTCAAGCACACCAATGGTGTCCCCGATCGGAATGGAATCCCCAACCTGTGCCTCCGAAAGCATAGGTCTTACCAACTGTTCGTTGAATCTGTCCAAATTGCGAGCTTACGATGAAAGGTATTTAATCGCAAAGGTTTTCATTCAGGCTTTTGCTTTAAATGTCAGAAACAGCAATTTACATAGCGACCAGATATCAACTATATCTTAACCCTTAAGCGCGCAACAAGTGTCGCGATCAGATCGCCTGCATCCATCTCGAATCTAAAATTCCTGAACGGGAGTGCGTGAACGGTTAATTTAAAGTCTCCTCAGTCGACTGCGACTGCGATCCCTATCGGGGAGCGAGTTTCAGTTATCAGTTTCTAGCGGGAACGTCCGTCCGATTTGTTGGGTCCATGTCAAAGGACTGAGCGGGACAATTTTCTGACGGATCTTATTTTATTTTACAAATAAATAAATACAAACAAGCTTATTCACGGTATTGCAGGCAGATGTACGCTAGTCCTTAAGGCATCTACTTTTCACAAGTATTATTACTTTTTTCGCCTTTTTTCGACTTTCGCCGGGCCAGATTTTTGTTACACAAGCCTCAGTAGTACAATCAGCAAACGCTGAGCCTGATACATTTGGAAAAATTGTCGCTTGCAAGCTCAAATTTTATTACCCCGACCCTAATTAGAGTTACACAATGAGAAGCCAGTAACACCGCTTTTTTTTTCTATTGCGATCCATTCATCGACACTAAATGGTCATAAACATGAAAGAACCACTTTTTTGTAATTGTCATTGTTACTATAAGTGAGGGCTTTGTCGACACGGGGTGGGAAAAGATAGCTGCTCGCTAAAATGACACTTAGGTGTATCAGGCAGAACTTTTTTCGATACCTACTCAGTAGCACTTCTGGAGCCGGTGGATTTCTTCTTAACATTTTCCTTCACCGTCAGTCTGTTTATAAATACATGTATATTTAGGTACATATAAGTTTTGAGAAACTTTAAAATATAAAATAACAGTAGAAATACCTGCTTAAATGTTATGAACCTTGAATTTATGTTCTTATTTTGATTTGAAAGCTGTGGCAGATATATTGTTATTTAATATAATCTAAGTTACAGATAAGTATTCAAATAAATTATTATCCTAAATCTATATTAGCAAATTGATTTTCATTTAAGACCTATCTGTGAAACACATTAGTAAGACCTATTTGGTGTAAAATAGTATATTACACACCTAGGTAAGTAAAACAAGAAATGTTTCAGATCACATGGAATGTGATGTGATCTGAGGCTTTCTTATTTACTTCACGAGGTGTGTATACTTTTTTTTATCGACGTAGGCGAAAAGCGGCAACTTTGTTTGGCGCAGCGGGCCGAAATTTGCCGCTTTCCGCCCGGAGAGATAGAAAAATATTATTACAAAATCTCACCTTAATAGTTTTCCTGAATCAAGAAGTGTTTTTTACGACGCCGCTGTCGCTAGTAGCTCGAACCACTTCGTTATAAATAAAATTAAAATTGCAAAATCCTCAGCAATTTCACATATGGGCTGCGCAGGAGATGATCTCGCGGACGCGGCCGACGGCTTATCGGCTCAATTTGACGTTACCTCGAACCACTCGCACTGTTTTGTATCAACATAATTTATGTTGTTATTCCAAGTGATTAATGTTGTAATTGGTACATAATATAATATTCATTTAATTATTTGTATACCATTTATATTTTTGGCTCACATCTGTCTTTTAAAAAGCTTATTAGTTGGGTCAGATAGAATTTCAAGGACAGGCTTTATGCAAATAGGAAGATTAAAAAAAAGATTTTTGAATAATAGTAGCCCTATTAGCAGTGGCCCTCTCGTTTATGAGACTCGCGTTACATTTCTGGTGAAGACGTTTAGCAATGAGTTAAGGAAATCGTTTACATTATGTATTACTAGTTTGACAGTATACAAAAGCCAAAGATGTTTAAAGAAAAAGTTTCTTTCTAGGAAAAATAATGATTTTCTTCTATCCTCTTTGACATAAACATTGTGCCGAACCAAAATTGGTTATGAGATGTGTAACAGTTACACAGGATCGGAATGCTATGTCACGGTCAGGAGTTAGAAAATACACTGGTGAAAAATGTGTGCTTTAAGGAATCTAATACCTCTGACAACCCCTCCGGGATAACGCGTGAGCATTTTATTTCAATATTACATTTATGAAAAAATAATTAAAACTTGCGTCTATTCTACTAGCAAATTCCTTTATTTGATGAATCTAGATGATGAAGCTGACATACGTTCCGTTAGGGTTCGTTTTTTACACTACGTTTTACATAAACACACATAATTTTCTAGCACTGACTAATAAATATCCAACTCTAAGTCAAATTCCGGTAAAGGTTCCTCAGCTTCGGTGAAGAAATTGTACACTACAATGGCTAGTGTTACGTAGTGCATGGCCATTACTACATCCATGGCCTTTCCACGATACGCTTGAAGTATTTCAAGCTTCTACACATTGTTGAGCCACTTTTTCAATTTTATTCAAAAAGTACGTCATGTTCAGTAAAAGAAATACACATGAACTTGTCACTTGTCATTTCCAAGTCGTTGACAAAGCTGACAACTTTAGGATAGCAGCCACATATCTATGCTCAATTACAGCAGCAATAAAAAGGTTTTATTGATGTTTACTGCCAAACATTCCCTACTTAAATACTCATTTCCTACAAGAACAGGTTATGGAGTTTGTACTTAGCTCACCGACCGCTTGCGCATGCTACCTACGGTACTTGCCAATTCAAAGCAAGAAAAGTTGGAGCATGGCCCGTCCCTGGGCTGTCTGGGCACGTGTTCCGTGATTGACTGGATGTGAACGGCGAAACGACTTCCAAGTATTTTGACGACACAAAAACGTACCCGATCGACACGTTATGGAACCCATACAACCCTGAAGTGTGAATCAATTTGATTCCATTGGTTTATTGATTGATCGACAATTCCGTTGAATTATTCAATGGACACGAATACCGACATTCCGGCAGCGCTCGTGGCAGTGGACGCAAAAACCCCCGTCATGAGGACCCCGAATGCAACCGGGGACGTCGTGGGAGTGACTCGACGCAGAACATTATTTTGAAGCCGGAGACGCTAAAAAAGCGAGCGTTTGGTGATGAAAATGTCATGTCCCTCGTTCCCAACGACATATTTGCGAGTCGGGGCCGCGTTTTGTGATAATTACAGCGCATAACGCGGGCAGAGCGCGCGGAATGCTCGGCTCTGAGCTCACCGCCACGGATTTATAATGATGGGCGAGTGTCGCCGCGCTGCCCTATCGACAGCGCAGCGTCCGCACCAGAAAAAGCGCGGCGTCCTCGGCATCCGCGCGGGGCGGACCTGTTCCCATGCACCTCGCCGCCCCGCCTCGCCCCTCCACTGCCACGCCGCTTTTTTCCCCTGCGACGCTAAACGACTAGCAAAATATCTCGAAATTGACATTCCTCTCATAATTCCTGCCGAGGACGTATCCTTGGCGTCGTCTGGCGAAATTTAATCACTGCCTGATAAAAATGCCTATGACAATCGAGCGCGGACAAGCGGTGACGTGGTGTAATTACGAGTTGAATTCTGCGTCGGATGGGTGTGCACTCTCGCTTTTTTGTCGCACGTCAATTATATAAATTGTTCGTGCAATAAATTTTGCTGTATCTCTTCGGACGGGTGGCAGTGGCGGCTGGCGGCGGGAATGCGACGATACGGCGCGGGCGTCGTCCCGGTCCGCACGGGCCCAATTAGCATGGGATCGATAGGCGCGGCCGATGCCGATCTCCTGTCAACTCTTGCGCAAGCCTCCGGTTATCTAATCTAAACTTAACGAATGCGTTTTACCCCTTCGACTGCACTAAGAAACCCTTTAGACGTATTTAACCCATATGATTGTCAATTAAGGTTGTTTACAAAACTCGCGTAATTGACTTTATTTTGATGACGAATCCAATGTTCCTGTTTTTATTGTCTGTTATCGGATTCTACATCCCACTTCTATTGATCAGTAAGTATAATAGAACGGCCAGAGAATCACAACAAATAACGCAATAAAGCTAGCTATTGTCCTCTTGTCAGCTGACGGTTAATAGCCCGCGGTTTATTGGCGCTGCGTACGCGCAAATGATGCCTCCCGACCGTGACGAACCAACAATTGAAATTGGGTGACCAGGTGACTGACTCATTATGCTCTATTGTTGGCGATAACGACTTCAGCCACGATTATGACATTGGCTAAGATCTGTTGAAAGCAGATAAAGTTTGCCAACCCACTCTTCTCTTACAATAACTAGTATTTCCTATTGTATGAACTTAAAAAGTCCACAACAGTGATGACGACCAAAGTCCTTACATGAATAAAGTCTGATGTGAATATTATTCTTAATCGGTACAAAAATCTTTAAATAGGTATGATTGTGTTAATTATATCACAAAAAGAAGGCGTCTGAGCTTAAAATTATAATATTAACTAGCGACCCGCCCCGGCTTTGCACAGGTGCAATACTGATACTAAAACCTTCTTCTTAAAATACTCTATCTATATATTATATTAAAAAAACCGCATCAAAATCCGTTGCATAGTTTAAAGATTTAAGCATACACAGGCACAGACAGACAGTGGGAAGCGACCTTGTTGAATACTATGTAGTGATAATACATCTTACGAAGCAGGAGAAGAAACTTCAAATAAAACACTACGATGCTCTACTCCACTGGAAATCGTCAATACAAAGTCATTGACCTGAACAAAAACTGCACTGAGTTGATGTACGGCGCATATTCAGTGGATGAGTGCTGCGGCAATTTTCACATTATACATGCCGCCTGAATATTCATCCAACATCGGTTGACCCGCCATTAATTGTTATAGCTAGGTGCCTGTTAACATGAGTGACATACGGTCATGAGTATCAACGAACATTTTGGAAACTGGATTCTACGTTACCCTAAAAGTTGATACAGTTCTACTCTGTAAGACAATCTTTAAATATCCGACACCTTCAAATGGCATTTGGTTACCGATTAACGTCCAATTTGAAGTTTGCGATCAAAGATAATGTAACGCTACGAATAGGTGCAGATCAACAGTTATTTTTGTTTTATAAACTACTAGCAGCACCCCGCGGTTTCACCCGCGTAGTTCCCATTCCCGTTCCCGTGGGAATATCGAAATAAAAAGTATCCTATGTCCGTCTCCTAGTTCTAAGCTATACCTTCCCACCAACTTTCAGGCAAATCGGTTCAGCCGTTCTTGAGTTATAAATTAACAAACACGACTTTCTTTTATATATATAGATACTCGTATCATTGAATATAAAGCAGCGTCAAATAAGTCTGCACTTTAGACAATAGATTTAAGTCCGAATCTGGCACACCACATCACACACAGTCAATTCTTATCCATGATCATTGAATTTTATTCAGGTATGTACATTTTATTTGGTTTTAACACATCGCCGATTTGGACGATGTAAGTACCTACGCCTTGATCACCATCGACTTGCCTGCTAAATCCTATAATATTCTTCAAAATTCAATGTATGAACAAAAACCGGCTGAACTTAACTCTCACATGAAAAGCTATAAGTAATGTAACGCTAAAAAAGAAAACTACCTACGAAAAAGGTTGGCTTTCCACTCCAGCTGTAACTCAACGTCGAAATGTTTTATGGATGGGACCTTCGATTCGTGAAGCTCATCGAAGTTTATTACAGCACTCGTGTGAATATTGATTTTTGGGTCAACAGCTTCACTTTGTATCTAGTGTGTACGTGCTTTATGGCGCTTTAGCGTTTTATTTCTACGCCCTAACGCTGATCAATAGCTGAGACGAATCGAACTTACATATTTCTTATTGTGTATGAATTGTGTGGTTACTTCCATAGAAATCTTGGGAAAATCACAAATTCTTGGAAGTACGACAATATACTTTTGTTTTTACTTTTCTCATCATTAGAAAAAAAAATTAAGCTAGCTGTTACCTACAACTTCTTCCGTGTTTTTACGAACAAGGCGAGATCGATAATGCAACAAACTTAAAAAGAAAAGCAGCCAATGTAATTGAGAAGTGTTACCCGTGTGCCCAAAGTATAGCTGACTGTGACTACGGAGGCCTCGAGTGGCATAAATAAACTTACACTGACCGTATTAAGGACTATCACGGAACCGAGGCGACAGCTAATCAAAGATGCAGACGAGGCTTCTGGTGATACAAGGGCTGATAGTTATCGCTGTGAAAGGATCAGCCTAGTTACCTTGAGAGGAAATGCAGCTATAGTTCTGGGTACGGTACCACACGGTTCCTCTTTGGAAGTCCTTTTCGATTTATAAATATTGAACAAAATTTAGTTTTTTTGTGTAAATCAAAGCATCAGCCAGCTATAAAGGTACGAGTACCATAACAGGAAAAACAAACAAAACTACTGCATATAAAAGGCTGGATATATCATATGGTCCATAACACTTTAGAGATGAAGACGAATCGCTTATTGAAATTTATGGATCTGTGTAGCCTACAGGAAATCCTACTAATATAATCCTACTATTTAATATTAAAAATGCGAAAGTTTGTATGGATGGATGTATGAATGTATGGATGGATGTTTGTTTCTCTTTCACGCAAAAACTACTGAACGGATTTTGATGAAACTTTACAGTTATATAGCTTATACATCAGAAAAACACATAGGCTATATTTAATCCCCGTATTCCCACGGGAACGGGAACTCGTCGACTCATAAATACATAAACCCGAAAAACGTTACCTTTCTAGCGCAGTCACGTAAACATTATTTTAATGCAAAATTTGTCAACAGATACAAGGGAAACGGGGTTCGTGAATGCGATCACGGCCGCAGGCGTCACGTACGCCATCACCCGCGCGTGCACTGCTGGATCTCTACTGGAATGTTCTTGCGAAAAGGTTAGTTATACTTGAGAAAGCTGGTAATGTATAGATATATGGATTCTTAAAAAGCTTATTGAAATATAGTTACACTAGATTTTGCCCTTGATTTCGTCCGCCTTGGAATGAAAGTAGACTGTGTTCTTTCTTAATATGCTCGATATCTCCGTGCCAAATTTTATCAAGTTCGGTGCAGCAGTTTACTCTTAAAAATTTGATAGAGTTCCGCATCCGCTGTATCTGATAAAATTTTAAGAAATTTGGAGAGTGAAGAAGATTGAAGAGCGTGATAGATAGCTCTGTGGCTCACTACTTATCACGTTTTGAGCTCCAAAAATATACTGATTAAGGGTGGATTACTTCAGGAATTAAATATATATCTGCCTAAATCCTCGAGGATAAATGGCGTGAGCCTTTTCTTTCGCATTTGAAGCTCCATTACAATTCTTTCTTTGCATAAAATGCAGATGATAGCATATCTTCCTTCTCAGGGTGCACCGAAACCACGCCGTGGTCGTCAGCCAGTGCTCCCCCCTTCCCCAGTGCCAACGGACCGCTGGCAGTGGGGGGGCTGCAGCGATAACGTCCGTTTTGGGCTCAAGAAATCCAGGGAATTCATGGATAGTCGGTATAGGAAACGGAGCGACATCAAAACCCTGATCAAACTGCACAACCACAACGCTGGGAGGTTGGTTAGTAAGATTTTTTGTTGGAGGTCAATTAGTTCTGCCTTTAGGCACATTTAAAGTCCCGTAATAAAAATCAGACATAGGATTATCCATTGGTTTTGATCATCCGATGCTTGACTGGCTAGATGAATAAGAAAGATACAGAATTAGTTTTCTTGGTTTTCATTCAACTTTTGTGATATTAATAAACTATGGAGAGAGATCGGAGATGAAGATGTTTTACTTTATTCTGAAGTTAGCTAGAAATCGTGGATTTCTGTAACTTTTTCAAGTATCCATTCGATTTGGTCCCTTTAATCTAATTTAAAAACTGTTAACACGAAGTGTATGTTAGAGAATTCCCCATTTGGATACAGGCTCATCTTATATTTTACTGCTCCTAAAAACCTCTCCGTGATAAAAAGTCTAAATAGGACAAGGTCTTGTCCTTTATAACTTTTTCACCGATATTGACTTAAGAACCTCCAAATGGCTCATTGCTTGGTAAAAATGGTTGAAAAATTCTCCAAATGGCTCATTGCTTGGTAAAAATGGTTGAAAATTTTATTGCAGGCGATCAAAAATAATATGAAGGTGGAATGCAAGTGTCACGGGCTGTCGGGGTCATGCACGCTGCGCACTTGCTGGTGGAGGATGCCTACCTTCAGGGAGGTTGGGGATCGACTAAGGGACCGATTCGAGGGGGCGGCTAAGGTAATGCACATTAATGAACCCTTCGAATGTGGTAAAGACACAATTGATTTTCAATTATTTTTTACACGTTTCGGTGCCGCATACGAAATTTTAGAAAAAGAGAATAATACTTCCTCTGGGTGAAAAATACCCTTAGCTCAGCAGTGTTTGAGTTGTGTTTGTTATTGAGTTAAGTTTATGAGGGGTTTGGTGACAATGGGTTCGATTCTGCATTACAGCGACTAAACTTATTTTAGTTTATTCCTGTCATTATTTTACCTCAAAAAAAGAAAAGGGATAGAAGTTAATCTACCGAATTTAGTCCTGTCAGAGGCTGTATTTTAGTCGTGACTTATTTACTTATGCACTAAACACGTTATGAAATGCCTTAGTTGACAGGACTAATTTTAATTTGACAGGACTAAATATCACTCGTCTCTTTTCTTCTCTATGAGAAAGAAAATGGACATTACTAAACTAAAATAAGTTTAGGCGCTGTAATGCAGAATCGAACCCAATAACTAAATAAAAACAATTAACAAAAAAGCTCTGAAGTGAACAAGTTCAGTGGTGTTGCCAGCATCGATCTAGTTTTTTCCGTTTTCTTGGCAATTTCAGAAAACCTTTTAATACAGGGTGTTACCATGCAAAATGAATTAAATCATCAGTCACTTCCTCCTTTCATTAGATAACATTAATAGTGTCACATTTAAATTGAATGCATTTTTGACCACGTAGTTGAGGATAATTGAAATCTTCAATAGCTGGATTGAAAGTTATAGAAATATAGATCATTGAACCGGCTTTAAAAATAGAAAACTTGCATGCTGCGTGAAATTATGTAATCTTTCTTGTAGCAGATGAATTGGTTTCAATGGAAATGGCAGATCAACAAAGAGATTAAAATATAATAGGACAAGAGGGGCAATGGGAATATTTTCATACAAAACTTTGAAGCATGTTTGAAGCTCAAACGTCTTGTCAGTTAGAATGAACGCGAGCTGTCATTCGGTCGAAATTTTACTAAACTTATTCCACTTGGAATAACTTTTGGCTTCAAATTATCCTCGCTGTGTCCCCTCTAGTGTCCTATTATTTTTTAATCTCTTTGCAGATCAACATGCGCGATGGTAGATCTCTCGCGTCTATCAGATGATGGTTTCTGTTTAATACGCCCACTATAATTTCACGTAGCACACATACTAGTATTCTGCAATTAGGCTTGTGATAAACAATATTTAAAGTATAGTCTTGTCACAACAGGTGATAGCAAGCAACGACGGCGACAGTTTCATGCCAGAGAGTCCCAGCATCAAAAGGCCTGGAAAAAAAGATATAATCTACTCCGAGGAGTCGCCAGACTTGTGCAGACCCAACACAAAGACTGGATCTCTCGGCACCGAAGGACGACAATGCAATATCAGCTCTGCCGGAACTGACAGCTGTGATCAGCTCTGCTGCAGACGAGGGTACGTCCAGACCACGGTCAAAGAGACTGAGAATTGCAACTGCCAATTCAAATGGTGTTGCGAAGTCATATGTGAAACATGCTACGTGAAACGAGAAATACAAACATGCCTTTAATGTGATAGACAATGTATTAAATGTTTATATTAAACTAATAAATTATACTGTTTATGTTTTATTGGTGATATTCATGTTACTTCTTTGTCTCAGCGTGTCAATTGCAGCAATATGTTACTTACATATAGATAGAGTTTTCTGAAGGGCCTATACTTATGAAAAGTGTATATTCGGTACTAATCAATGGCACTCAGACAAAGTCAGCCCAGTACATTGCTACCCAAACAGTAGTTTTGGGCATAGGCGTTCGCCAATGGGAGCGCTTAATTTAGTTCATTTAGTTAGTTTATTTTTATTTTTTTATATATGGAGATAATTCTATCAATAAATGTTTTTCATTTTATTCTTGTGAAAAACTTTAACCATAGATAGACTATAATTTGTAGAATTTATTAAGAAACCCTTGTAAGAGCGGCAAGAGTAAAAAAAATTAAGTCGGTTAGCCATGCAGCGCCACTCCATAATAGAGTGGACGCCAGGAAAATACATATTTAAAAGAACTAAGAGCGAGATTCTGGACGAACTAGTTCGCATAGTTCACCTAAAAGAGCGCTCTTTCGAACTAGGTCGTTCGCGAACTACCTAAGACTACCAAAAAGCTTCGTCAGTAGCCCTAAATAAATCGTCAACAATGCAGGAAGTATTTTAAACTACATGTCTATATTGATCCCGCCGGACTCGTGGTTATCTACCCTGTTTTGCCACCCCAGGGTGACAAAACAGTTTTTTATGTTTTAATTTTTGGATCTCTATTTTTGACTCGTGACTATGACTACGACTGTGACGTAAGAAAATCCATCGTGATTCGAGCGCTGGAGTAGAGTAGTAGAATAAACGTTAGACATTACAATATTGATTGTCAGTAACAGTTTTACTATTTTTTTTATAAAAAGCATAAAATTTTTCAAACTGCCTGATACGTTTCCATAATGTTTTGTTTTATTGTTTATGTATTTAAGTACGTTTATCAGTTGTTTAGTGCGATACAAGCCAAAAACTTGGCAAGGGACTAAGTAGACATGTGAATTTTTGGGCAGAACTTATAATAATAAACTGTGGGACACAATTCACGGTTATTCCCAAACTAGGCAGATCCTGTACAAAAGGTACTGAAGAACTGATGATAAAAACATACTTTTCATACCATCTATTCGAAAAGTGACATTTTGGTCCTCAATAACAGGGATCAAAGTAAGTCTTTTCCGATAGGATTTTAATAAGTGCGAATAAAAGTGTTTTGAATTTGGAATTAAAAATATCCCGCAACATTCTTAGCCAAAGAAATTAACAAAATAAGTTTGCATCTAATGTTGGCGCCACTGTAGCTTAAGTACTATAACAAAACATTAGTTCAATTTTTCGCCGCATTAGGCTGACGAGCATAGAGTAACTTATACGCTGACAAGGCTGAATGGGGTTCGATGGTTGTGCCACACTGTCAGAAAAATTGCTGTGGCAATGCGCGCGCTTTCATACTTATTTTTCACAATTTACATTTTATTTTTCGCCAAATTTTCGAATTTCGACATCGAATTGTTTGTGTATTTTATATTTTAAAAAGTATTCAAGTAGCAGTGACTGCACTGATAGTTAAATACCGGAAAATATTTAAAAAAGAAGCAAACAATGTCATCAACAATTTTTCTCATAGCAAGGGTATGAAAAGCAGAGTGTATCATTCGGTCGCAAAATTATTTTTACCTTGGGCTACGTACTTTAAACCCCTCACTTCGTTCATGATTCTACATTAGAATCATTCACTATGTTCGTGATTTAAAAAAACGCCCTCGCCGTAAAAATATATGTTTGCTCCCTTATGACACAATCTACTATAAATATTTAACAATTATTATTTAAATTGAATTGAAGGATTCTTGGCTGTATCTTAATTAAAGTGCTAGTAATAATTTATTAATATCTCAATATGCCTCTGAAATGTATTTAACAAATAATAATAAAAGGCTACGTAATTGAAATTTTACAATAATAACCATCTGAAAAATGAAGCAATCTTGATTATAGTCGAAGTTATTTTAAATAGATGTTTCAAGAAAAAATAAAATTATATTGCGGCAATATCATTAATGTTTTCATTTTTTATTTATATACCAGTATTTAGATTATCCGGGACGTAACAAACGAAGCTGGCTGAGGTCTTGAACTGTATCTGAGTTTATTAATCAAATTACCAAAATTCGATGGTTGATTAAAAAGCTGAGCACACTGCTCAACTTCGGTATTGTCTTGTGCTTTAGATATATAATTATATAACATTCTAATTTTCTTAACGTCCAGGTAACTGAGTTTGTCTCCTTGGCCCGTAGAATGATGGTCTGAATCCTGCAACAGTTTTTAAGTGACAAATCACACTAACGACAGGAACAACCATCACAGCCAATGGGGTCTAAGGATAGTTAATAAATAGTATCTAAAGTGGCCGTCACGAGAATGTATAAATTTAGTAAACAATGAACTACTACTGAGTTACGTAGCAACAATTATGAGTTATTCAAACCCAATCAACTTAAATTTATAGTAGTAGTAATTTGGGTAATACATGGTATTTTATTATTAATATATATTGTAAACATACGGTCTGCCATTTTGAAGGAGACGCGTCAAACTTACCTATATAAAAAATATTACGAAAATAATTTTTGATAATTTAATCCGAATATTGCCGAAGCACTAAGTGTTTGTTTACATATTTTATTAACAATGTGATAATGAGACAAAACATATGTAATCAAACAATACTATACCTTATAATAATCTGTTTGAGGGATGATAACAGCTTTACCATTCTTCGTATATTTAAAAAAGTCATAGTGACCGGCGCTGTCGTAGTCGTATTTGTTCAGACCATGGAAGAGCCACGAGGAGTTTGGTATTATTTCAAATAGATATTTCTTATCTGAAACATAGGTTTTCATTGAGAGGTATTTTATTTGCTAATCATCAAGTCATATGCCATTCCATATAGGATTCAATGGTACTTGAAAGTGAATTCAACAAACAACCCATAACTTCTATAACAAACAAGGCAGGTGATATACAGAGCAATAGGAAAGAGCAGAGAGTCTGTATCAGAACATTCAGAACTATCGTAGGATGAATGCTTAAGGCTAAGTTCATATGAGCGGCACCGCGCGGAAATGCTTGCCGCGCGGCGCAAGATCAATCTAAACAGTGCTTAATGTCTACATGACCGAGCGCCACCGCGCGACAAATGGCGGCGCTCTGCTACCCGCGCGCAAGATCTAGCGTACATATTTTGTCATGTTAATGATTCCACCGCGCGTCACCGCGCTGTACCGCGAGCTCATATGAACTTATCCTTAATCTCACAGTATTTTTCTATATCTATACCTAACCCATACTACGATTATACATATGAAGAGAGAAAACTTTATTGACTGACTGACTCATCAACGCCCAAACGAAACTAGAGATTTTAAATTTGGCCATTCGATTCCTTTTATGACCTAGGAGTTGGATAAAGGATTTTGCGAAATTTGCCTCCTAAAAACCTAAATAAATAAAAAAACTCGGTTTTCTTCAATTAATAATAATAAATTGTGGGACACAATTCACACACTGTTATTCAGTCCCAAACTAGGCGGAGCCTGTTCTATGGGTACTGAACAACTGATAAACATACATAAATAAATATCAAACACCTAGACACGAAGCCAACAGACATGTTCATTCACACAAATGTTGGCCCCGAGTGGGGATCGAACCCACGATCTCCGGCTCAGAAGGCAAGGTCACTACCAACTGAGCCAACAAGCCCAAATTACTATTATAAAAACCACTCATATGTACTATCAGTAAAAGTTCTGCCTGATACACCTAAGTGTCATTTTAGCGAGCAGCTATCTTTTTCCACCCCGGGGCGACTAATGTGAGGGCTCAATTATAGTACCTAACAATGACAATTACAAAAAGTGTTTCTTCCATGTTTATGACCATTCAGTGTCAATGAATGGATCGGAATGGAAAAAAATGCGGTGTTACTGGCTTGTCATTGTTTAACTCTAATTGGGATAATAAAACTTGAGCTTACAAGCGACAATTCTTCCAAATGTATCAGTGCTAGCGTTTGCTGATAGTACATAAATAGGCCAGTATTTTTTTTAATATACGTATAAATTTATAAGGTACCGGGCATGATGTTGTCCATGTTGATGGTGATGTAGGTGTCCCGGTCAGGCGAATTGTGCTGTGGTGGAACACCAGCCAGTGCCAGCACCAGACTACCCATCTCCCCATCCTTACTCAGGCAGTCGTACCCAAGCACAACTCGCTGTTCATGGGTAGGTATATTTATTATCCTACTAATATTATAAACGCGAAAGTTTTTATGTATAGATGTATGGATGTTTCTTCGTCTTTCACGCAAAAACTAATTAACGGATTTTGATGAAACTTTACAGTTATATAGGTTACTAGCGACCCGCCCCGACTTCGCACGGGTGCAATGCTTATACTAAAACCTTCCTCTTGAATCACTCTATCCATTAAAAAAACCGCATCAAAATCCGTTGCGTAGTTTTAAAGATTTAAGCATACAAAGGGACATAAGGACATAGGGACATAGGGATATAGGGACAGAGAAAGCGACTAAAATAGAACACAACATTTGATTTGGTTATCGACACTATGAAATAGTACAATATGTCTTTAAAAAAGAATGGTACGATTCCTTGTAAGAAAAGTTCATTAATCAAATAATATAATATTATCAAAAGTATTTGGCTATTGACGCTTGAAAAATACACCCTTTATGTATACCTGAACTCCTTCTGTTGTCAAATTCCTTGTTGTAAAATCTGGGCAGCTCAGAACTCCTCTACGATTAATGAAGAAGACGTATCTAACACTCTCTTCTGTCGGTGGACGCAAGATTTCCGAAAATCGGAGATGAGTGACGTCGTTGGTCTTATCGAGAAAATTCCGAATTCTCTCTCGGAGAACTATATCTGTGGGAAAAGAAATCTGAGTGTTATAATAATTACCCGTGACAGTTGAGCCTTTAGCCTTTAGTCTAAAGCCCATAATCTCTCCCACGCGAGCCCACCGCGGATTGGAAGATGCGTGTTAGAATAGCGGCCACCTATAGTTATCAGATTTTTAAGCTACCCACAACATGTCTTGCCGAATTCCATGGTGCATCAACGCAACGGAAAACGGGACCAACGGCATAACGTGCCTTTCAAAACACAAAGGCTTATTAAACACCAGCGATTTTTTGAAGTTTAATAACTTTTTACACAGTATTCTTGTTTCCTGTGAACCATCAGATGCTCGCAGGCAGAAAAGGATAAGTAATCATATTGTGTCTGGATTCCGTTACGGGAGGGTAAAATATAGGCATTGTCCATAATACATATATCCAATTCTTGAAGGGTTTGTTTGATTCGAAGATTACTTGTGTAATCTTCGAAAATTTGATTTGGCTTAAGTATGAAGATTTGATTGATGTTTGCGTTTATTTATAAAGTATTTTAGTATATTCAGGTAATATTATTAAGTTATTTATTCGCACGTTACTCACCAAATGATAAATCATCTATGTAATATGGAATAATTCCCTTAGGCCAAATTTTTAATCTGGCCATTTCTTCATTAGTGTAATTGAACCCCTGTTCGGAATTCAGTTTGTCAAACATAATTATGCTTCCAGCTAGTTTTTTAGGCTGTTCGGCACTATCTATTGTTTCTTCTTCAGATTGCTGCAGACTTTCTGAAAGTTTTTTTAATTGACTTTTACTCAAGTCTACTCAGACCAATGTTGGAGGAAATATTTTTAATTTAAAAGTTAGAACGTCCGTCCATACATCATCACTACATAGTATAAAAAAGTCGCTTCCCGTCTGTCTGTCCCTATGTATGCTTAGATCTTTAAAACTACGCAACGGATTTTGATGCGGTTTTTTAATAGATAGAGTGATTCAAGAGGACGGTTTTTATCTACCATATTAATAGGATAAATAGGACATAGGATTTATAAAAAGCGAAGCGAGGGCGGGTCGCTAGTAATATATATTCATTTCAATATATATTTTTAAATAGTTTTAGACTTTTATTTATTTATCAAACATATTATTTATTATTTGAATAGAAATTAAAAGTAACTTAAACCTAATTGAAAAAGACAAATTTTTGAAAATGCGAATAATTCTATCAAGGATAATTATGTTATTTTCGTACTAACTATCAGGACACGCCATGATGAAAACACCAGCGATTAGCAGACACTTCGCTAACAATCCCTTTGCCATGTTCACTCCAAAATATTATCCAAATGATTTAAACTCAAGTATTGAACAGAGAAAACGAGTGTAAATATTGAGTGTAATGTCGATAAAAAGTCAATAAACGGAAATCGAGTGCCTTGCGAAACTTCTTGCGTAACACTATTCTAAAATTGAAGTATTGATAGTCTGATAGCCCCGTGGTTAGTGAGCCTCATTCCCGTGCTTGAGGTTTGGGTTCGATACAATGGATTTTTCAAAATCTTACGCGAGTATCTATTTATCACTAGATCGACGGTGAAGGAAAACCCTAACAAATAAATTCGGAGGTATGTGTAATAGCAAGCCAGTCCAGCGATTGGCTCACCACATATCACGTATACAAAAAAACAAAACAAAAAAAAAGTATACTGGTGTGAAGTGGGTATATCTGCCGACCCCATCGCGGATAAACGCTTGAGCATCTTGAGAGAATTGATATTTTCACAATCCATGTGTTATTTTAACTTGACAAGGCGCATCGTGCATCCGAAAGAAAATTTCGCAACGAAAGCTCACAATGCAAAAATCGTTTCGCGTGAAAAATTATTCACGCTATTTCAGATTCAGCCACGCCATTTGTATCCCTTATGACAGATTTCTCAGTTCATAAACATAAATTTTCCAGCGCGCGCGATACTCGTGGGAACCCGCCCGCGGCTCTCGCGACCACCGACGCCGATCGACTTTTCACTTTCGACATTTGCGACCGATCGAAAATGAACCTCACAACGTTACGTTTAGACTCAATTATAAACAACAAAGGGCTAAAGAATAAACAGTTCTAGAAAATGGTGCTCTGCTACAGTGATGTGCTAATGTTTTCGCGTATGAAATCAACAGGTTCTTTACTTACGTGAAAAAAATATATTTTTAGTAACACAAAATTGTGTAAAAGTATCCCTCTTCTGGTGCAATCGTTTAGAGTTCTCTGTCTATGGTCGTGTCTTTAATATGAACATCAGTGAAATGGCACACAATTTATCGTACGCAATATGATCATAATATGTTAGAACATGGATATTAGGCCCGGTTTACAGAACAAAACAGACAGAGAGAGATGCCGCTATATAGTCGCATAAAGCTATCCTCTTCTAACTGTGCTCAAGTTTAGTTCCATTGTTGAGTTACATTAAATAATATAGCACTCATGGAATAACACTGTACGATGGAGCATACTTACTCAATCCCCACTTCATATTGAGAAGTATAAGACTGGGCTATACAGTAAGATGTTAATGAGCAGTAACAAATTAGTAGGTACACCATTTAATTTAATAAACCATTTATCTGAACATACGTTTAATTAGGATTTAGTATCTGTTTTTTTAGTAAAAGTGTTTTTTTTTACTTCATAAGCCTTCCCTATAATTATGTCTAATAAAAAACTTTATCAGTTTCCGTATAAGCCGTTTCAGTAATAGGAATATGTTTATACGAGTATATGTAAATATACAAGAATTGCTCGTTTAATATAAGATATAAGTATATTTTCGATGTATAAAGTCCTTGATGCCAAGGCCCGTTTCCTTGACTGTACAAGAGAAGTCGAGTTCGACACGAGATAGCAGGAATATGACATTTAGCATTGTCTGAAACGGTCGCGCATAAATTTCGAAATGAAAACATCATCGTTTATCGAACTGTGGACAACCCTGGTGGTTGTTACTGGACTTTAACATGTATCAATTGCCAATAAAATGGTTTATGCTCACGTTTTGCTATAGCGAATGAATCGGGGCACAAAGTTTTATTGATATCTCTCAAAGATATTAAAGTAAGGATGAGTTATATTCATACTGCTTGCGTTTGAAAATTGATCCCCTACGAGTGTGCTACAACATGTACATACTTACTTCTTAGCGTATTTATAGGATACAACAATGACGGGGAAAGATGATACGGAACGAATAATAAAGAAAAGAGAGCTATCTGTTAAGAGTTGCGCTTAAAATACGACTTGAAATACAATGCGACTAAATAAAATGTGGTTAAATATCTACATTTGTCGGCCTCATTTTCCGTGCTCTAGTAACATATCTACGTCTTTCTATATATAATATCTTTGATATCTCTTCAAAACACGTTTCTGTAACTGTGATCTTGTTGATTAAGAAAACTAAATTATTCATGTAGTTATTATATTAAATGGCTTTACTTGTATTCATATTTTATATACGAGTATGTATATCATAACAATTATTACTTATTATTTCAATGTTTTGTAGCCATAATTTACTGTGACTTTACAAATATCATACCGCAGTAAAAAAAATATTAGAAAGGACTTTCCTTTAGCTTGTCTAAATTGGATAAAAATGGCTTTACTTCTATTCATATTTTATATACGAGTATGTATATCATAACAATTATTACTTACAAATATCATACCGCAGTAAAAAAAATATTAGAAGGGACTTTCCTTTAGCTTGTCTAAATTGGATAAAAACTTTGGATTGACAGAAATTCTTAACATTAGCTAATAAATAAATACTTCAGAATATATTCCCTGTTGCCGATATAAGCGAATAAATCTTTCATAAAGAATAGTTTAAAAAAATACAGGCTTTTATAAAAACAATAGAGTTCTCGAAGATATTTATACCTACCATTAATTTATTCATACAGTTATAAATATGTAAATAATCTGAATTCTGGTAAAAATGAAGAGAATAATCGAAGTCGGCAATCCGCATCTTCGGAGTGTACTTAGTTGTAAAACGTCCGCAAACGTCGGTCGCTTGTAAATATCTAATGGAGATGTTAGTCTCGTAATAGACGGCAATGATAATATGTCATACGCATTATGGCACATTAGGTACGTCGTTATTATGCAAGTGCATGATGCAAGGAAATGTTAAAGGCCAAAGGTAAAATAAGAATTCAGTTGAGGGAAAAGTATTCTTGTTAAGGATGTGACTTTGGAAATTCCCATCCCAACCAACACACTGGTGGAAATTGCAGCATATTTTATAACTTTAAGCTGTATAGTAGCGGCTTAAGAGTTCAATAAGCAGTTTTAGTTTGTATATTTGGTGCCGCGACAAAGGTAACTAGGTAATAGGAACAGCGTGGAATATAATAATACCTTAGCCTTTATAATAGTTTATTCTAGGGCCCATTTATTACTTACGTCTTTAACAGATAGTTACAAAGGACAAAGGAAAGTTGCTTACGGGATCTTTCTGTAATTGAGAGAGAGGTTATATAATGTTAAAGTAATATCAACCCCAAACCAGGGGCAAAGTAATTGTTACTTCTTTAGACTACTGCATTTCTTTTTTTTTCCACATTTTAGATAAAATGCCACCAGTCGAACGCTCATGTCAATCTCATACATTTGCCATTCTAATTAACTGACATTTACGTATTTAGCCTACATCACTGGCTGATCACACTCTGAAGCCATATAATTAAATTTGATTGAACATTGTGTTAAATTAGTTTAGAAAAATAAAAGCCTTTTTGTACACAAATGATAACTACAATCATAATAACTACAAATAGTTTTTTTAAAATTATGATTTTATTTCTTAACTACCTAAGTGACTTCTATTAAAGGCCTGTTGCCTCAGTTGGTAATAGCCTTGCCTTCTGAGCCAGAGTTAGGTAGCGGGTTCGATTCTTGCTTTCTTTGTTTCCGTGATGTTTTTAAATACATATGTACCCATAATATAATAGGGGTTCTGCCTAGTTAATTGAAAAAAATAGATGAGTGAAGAAGTAGATAATAAATGATAACGATAATGATTTTGATCAATTTTGTATTTTTAGTAACAACTAATCAATATTTATAAATAGATACTGAATGTACAATCAATATAATAATGTGTCAACCCCAAAAAGCGGTCACTGGACGAAATATAATTTCAAAAGGTACATTTGTTAATTATAATACAACAATAAGGTTTGAGATTCAGATAAGTTCAGCTGATTTCAATTATATTGTATAACTAACATTTACAATTTAAAATGCTAAATTGACATAAATAACTTAAAATAACCGAATACAGACAATATTTACAGGGTAAAATTGATTTGACATTGTATTAAGAGAGGAAAATTTTGTTAAAAATCGAAAACACCTGTCAGTAATAAAAAGGGGATAAAATGCACTAATTTGATTTTCTAAATTCATAGCACTGCGGCTTGTTATAACATTATATTAAAATAATTTTTATCACAATTGCTTTCACACTAAAATTCAAAGCAGAGATGGCGTTACAGATCCCGTCATGGAAATTACAACTACTAAAATAATAATAAAAAACTTCAGTCTTTTAAATCCGACGTGACAATAGACTCAGTTCTGTACTTTACTGATATCAACATTAATTTATTTAAAAATAGTTACAAATTATGTACATGTAAACCAATAGGAAATATACTAAATTCCTGTTAAAAAGTACCGATTGTTTTAACATCGGAGTTCGTAAAACTAATCATTATTTTACTTTAAAAAGGGCAATTTTTAAAGGAAAATATAATAAATTAAAACAAATAAATATTTTTTTAAAAGCCTAAGGAACTTATAATAATATTTTCATTGCCTTTTCATATGATACAAAAGCTCAGTAGGATACAACATTCATCCAATACTTACTGGCTAACTATGTTTATATCACAAATGAAATATCATTCACATTCATAGACATATTATTATTATACATGTAGTTTTAATAATAAAGCTTCCCATCGGCAAACCGTCTAACTGGACTGTCAAATTGGAATATATATTGAATTAGGATACAACTTAACTGTCAATTTTAAAGAAAACAAGTCTCAACGGGTGTGGTTAGTAAAATTGTCAACGGAATAGTCCAAATTTTGTGAACAGTTTGCAAAAAACCAAGTCTGCTTAGAAGTAAAGCGGCAAAATATCATAAGTTGCATGCATTAAAAATATTTAAATGTACCAACACTTTGGTAAAGATAGGGTGTAACAGTAACGGTATCTAAATATTTTTAGCGGCTTTTAATGTAAACGATATCTAAAGCCAACCTTTAATAGGTACACTTTTTTTTTTTTTTTTTTTTACTAAAAAATGGGCTTGCTCTTGACCCCAGACTAGCCCGAGAGCAAAGACGGGGCCTACGTTGGGACGAGCTTGCCCAGAAGATGCCTGTTCACTCGATCCTTAAAGGCTTGTAGGTTATATGAACTTTATAATAATTGTGCTCGTTTTTGAAGCAATCTAAGTGCATGCCTGATGGCTATAAGCTGAATTTGCCTGTTATGTGTGTAACAAAGTGTCAAGTGCTTTTGCGTGCTATTTTATCTTATATCGGACGCAACACGCATACAATATTTTACGTATAATACTGATTATTTAATTCATTTAATATTTAATTAAAATTCTCGAGAGCGGTTATCTCGTAATGTGGGACACTTTTACGATGGCGCTACTTACAAACTGATAAGGCCGCATGCAGCCTCCGCCAGCGAACACCCAAGAAGACACTTTATGCAAATGCGGTTAAGCCACAAATTCCATTAGCAGTCTTAATTATAATATGAAATTATAATTACAAGATAATTTTGCTCTTGGATCTCAAAACAGTTATGCGTCCGCGCACTCCTCGCGGACTTCTATAAAATAGAAAGAATTAAATACAACTTGTACGGTTTTATCGTTAACGCCGTTAACGTATCACTTCTTTAAATGATCAATATTTAACTTTGAAATGATATTAAGAAATACCATTTAAAGTTGTCAAGAATTTACGTAGGTGTCTCCTACGGGCGTGCAGTCAATCGAAATTAATAAGCACGATAATTTAAAATAAATAAATTATACACTTGACCGCGTAAGGAAACCAATAAGCCCAATTTCGATTATAAACGAGGGATGACAGGCTGACAGAAATAAATCGCCGTTAAACTGGATTCATTAGTTTCCGAACGACAGTGTCCACAAAAAAAATAACGTTCCTAGATCACATGTTCGCACTTAATAGCCAAATAAATTAACCAAACGAGTAGCAGCTTATTTTAATTTCACGCCGGATCAATTATACGCATACAAAAGAAGAAATAAACAGTGATACAGAACTATTTACATAAGTCAACATGAGTTACGGCTTCGACGACTTCGATAGAAGAAAAAGTGAAGCGATTATATACACGGCCCGTTATCTGCCTCCGAGTACTTAAACAGGTCCACTTCGAGGCCGAGTCACAATCACAACCGTTCAGCACTGAGTAAAGTCGATCACAAATGTCCGCGTCAAGCGTCCAGTCGCCTATAAGCACGTATGCACCACTTTTTCCGTGCGACACAGTTTGCATTTCACTTCGCAACACCAGTGGAAGGTGCAGTTGCACCGTTCCACCACGAACATTGTCTCAGTTCGGTAGCCGCGGCCACAGCACATCAGGTCACAGCCATCGACGCCGATGCTGGTGTCGTTGCAGGCGCGCCCGTGTGTACCGGGGATGCCGAGCCGCGGGTTCTTCTCACAGAAACCCGGTGAGGACTCCAAGTATACAAGGTCTTTTGCCCCCGGAGACTTGTGGTCGGGGTTATGCGGCCGCAGTTGAAATCTGTACCTATCCCTGCGTGGCACCCTGTGCGGCGCTGCGTCATTCCGTTGCGCAGGCGCCTCCAGGTCGGTGTTCTGCATCATGACCCGCGAGGCGCCGTCGAAGCGGTCCTTCAACGCGTCACCCACAGAGCGAAAGCTCGGCAGCCGCATCCAGCAAGTCTTCACGGTGCAAGAGCCCGACATGCCGTGGCATTTGCACTCCTGCCGCATCTCCGTCTGCACGTGCTGTCAACAAAATAAATCCATAAATATGGAATAGATATACAATTGTGTTAATTCATTCTACTCTATCGTATTAGGAGGTCTATGATGATGTCCAAATATCTTTAAATTCCTTTGATAAGCGTCGATACAGGTGATCGATGATCTTTTAAGCGCACTCCATCGATCGCATCTCACGATCGAGCAAATTGTTACAAATCGTGAGGAGGTGGGCCGGTCGTCACCGCGCGTGGCCTGATCATAAATCATACTATATGGACATTCATCATTCTTAGAAGGTAGATAAATGACGCGAGGACGGAGACAGTCAATATTTTCCTATTACAAAGCGCAGGCGCTTCGTAGAACATTGTCGACGCGGTATTTATTCATTCACATGTAGATAAGTGAGTATATGGTACAGCCCAGTGTCCAAATATGTGTTAAACAATTGATGGAATGTTGTGAATATTCATCAGGTGGACACCCAGCGCGAGTGTCGTGACAGGAATTAAGCGCTGCGGCTAATGATGCGTCTGGGTGGCTCGAGGCGCCTACCGACGTCCCGTTTTTGATGGATTTTCGGAGGGACTGGACAGTAGGCATGCAAATGTGGGAGTGCGGTGGGAGGGCGATGTGCGAGCGCAACGAATGGGTGCCTGTTGCGCACTCGCCGAGCCCGCCGCGCCGCCCGTCACATAATTAATATTACACTTAAGCGACACGTCAAGTGGCTGACGATCGATCGTCACCCGTAATGGTAATGTAAACACGGCGCGTTGACAATGGCCGCCTCGATAACTCGAGACTGTTTTATTTTACGAGGTGCTACCGTCTAAGTGGCGATTGGATAAACTGTAATGGATCGATGTGTCAGCCACCAATCATCGGGTGCGATAGCGACTGCTTGTTTTGTTATGACTCGCGTTCTTAGCGTCTAGTGTGTGTCGTGGCATGATGCGTTAAGGGACTCACCGCTCTGCCGGCCTCGTTGTTGTGCAAGTTCATCTTCTCTCTGAGGGTCTTGCCACGCTCGCCGGTATCGACGAACTCTCTGCTGAACCGAAAACCGAATCCAATATTGTCGCTGCAGCCGCCCCACTTCCAAACGCGAACATTGGCAGCGGCGGCGGCGCGCGAGCGGTGCGGCGAGCGGTCCACATGCGAGTAGTCGCACGTGCAGGACTCTATGGAGCCCTCGGCGCATGCGCGGGATACCGCATGCGTCACTCCCGCACTGGTGATCGCGTAGATGAAAGCTGTTTCGCGGCAACCTGCGCAAATAGGAGACAGAGTTTAGCTTATTGCGCCATACTAGCAACTTTGATATTGGCTTCTTTTCCAGAAATCTTTAATTTAAGTGTCATTGGTGTTATTACTCCTTCCTTTCACTGATTAGGATTACATCTATTATGTTTACAAAATGTAATATAAAATAAAAAATATAATAAATTGATTTCGAACCGAATAAAGTGTGGGGTTGAGATCACATTTCTCAGTTAGGCATGTTTGGCATTCAAATAATTAATTCATCCTAACAACGAAGGGGCCCAAGGCGCTATACTTTAATCAAATTTTATTATTAGGGTACGGGGAAAGGACCTCATATTATTTTAAGTACCTACGTTAGACCCACATTAGTGTCGATCGATACCCAAAATATTTAAGCTCGTCAACGAAGTCGCTTGACCATAAGTTATTTAATTAAAAGTTGCCAATGCTCCTGCACCCATCCCACTCTGAGATTGAATCGTAACAATAAAGGCCACACGATCATTAGGTAGACATTCACTCAAAGGTTTAAGCACAAAGCAATCACTGCACAGTCCATTCATCTCCAGCGAACGAATACATAAATCGATGCTCTCATCCCGTATCGAATACTATAAATAATTAATGGCCCGGCATTAGAATCAAATACTCATAAAATACAATTAAAAGAGAGAGGGTATATCTCGACGATTGAAAATAAAAGAAGTGCCTCTTACCTACCCGAGAGATTATAAATTTGATCATTACAAGTGGTACGGCGCGCATCGAATTCTCTCTTTAATATCGATTTAATAGCCCATGTACTTTTTAACGATTAATACGATATCCCAGCTCTTTGTCTAGGGGCCCCATCGACGATATTATTAACTAATAAACCACAGCATCGATGACTAATGAATGCCAAACTATAATTAAATTTACATTCGCCTAAAAAATGCAAATAAACTTTTTGTTGGTTGTCATGTACGGAGTTTATCTCATATCAATTCATATTCATGGTAACATTGTAATTTTATGGCGTAATACGTTTTGATATGTGGGCTATTGTTGACGCGACTCTCTTTGCTTCGCGCATATAGGTAGGTACCTACTTTTCAAGGTTGATGGAATTCCGCTAAGGCTATAAATGGGACGTACGTACGACCACCCAATAAACAAGTAAAAAATAAACTTACTAATTAACCTCGCTCTAATATAAGTGTAATTACTGTCACCTCCTTGGCTGATGCCATTCGTTTACAAATATACTGCGGCCGCACACGCCTTTGGTGGGCTTCCGGCCACCTTGCCCGCCCGCTATAAATCCGAAAAAACGAACGGACCCCAAGGATGTAAAAATAATAAGGAACGCGTATTTGTTGTTATTTATAATAAAAATATGTGGAACAGGCCCAGCGCGCCCGCGCCAGCGTTATTAAGGACTCAATAAGCAAATGAAATCATTTTTTTATTGAGTTGTCATCGTGCACCGATATAAATTACGGCGCGCGCATACTGCCGCAACCCGCTTAGGATTCGCTTTTTGTGCTTCCCTTTGGGATGTTATACAAAAGTATTTTATTCAGCAATTACTTGAGACGTTCGACCGGGAATTTTAATGTCAATTTCGCCATCATTCAATGCTCGGACGAAATTAATTCAAGGCAGAGATACGAATACGAGCGGTCGCAGAGCCGAGCATTTATCTTCTGTAATGACTTGGAAACGTTCTCTCGCATTAACTATAACGAATAGGTGCGGGCCAATTAAATATGGCACACGTAAATAACGCTCGTAAAATAATAGCTTTCGGCTAATCCGATTTACGGTTGTCGTGTGTACAATGTGCAAATAAAAGTTGTCAGACATAGACGGACTGTCTGACTGCGACAAGTTCCTCTGTGAGCTTTGTGCCGTACAAGTATTTTATCGCCGGGTTATACTCGTAAAACAGTAGACTGTTCACGGGTGTAATGTTTAAGTGCGTTACGTGCGGAGGTCTGCCGGGCCAGGTGGCCGCACCACGTGCTGGGCCGCGCATGTCTTCGTGGCGCTAGATAACTGTACACATCTGCCCACAACAGATGCGGTCTCCCGTCGTGAGTACTCCGCCACTTTTACCGATGACATAACGGGACACCAATCTTACCAATTAGGTAAATAAATCTGGAAATGATTTTTAATTGGTATGTGAGACGGCTAGCGTATCTCGACATCGATCGATGATTCACGGCCAAGCCTAACTTGTTTGACATCATTCAGTTGTGATCTTTGTTCTTTTCTAATAAGAGACGAAAATATTACGAGTATAATATTAATGAATAATTTATTTTTCGACGCGGCCATCGATTTCTCCGGACAACAAAGCCGATGGTCGGGGTTTGCGAATAAATCGCGACATAGAAAAATTATGACAGATGTAAAGGTCCCATTCGAATGGCTGCATTTGTCACGGTATTAAATAAATAAATCCCTTCTTCAGGCCTAATTAACTATACCCAAACAACGACAAACTGACACGGGCCATGTATAACCGCACACAAAGAGCTATGGTCCCCTCAAACGATTTAATATTTCTGTAATTAAGCCACGCTGTTACTTTATTAAGGCAATTGCGCCCATCAAATCGCAGTCAAATAAGAACAAACGTAAGTAATGTGGATCTATAAAAGTAAATTATTATTATAACTGATAATAAAGTGCTGTCCGTGGATTATCTGTGCAGATAATAAATGGTCCCGAAGTCAGTTTACAGCGCGAGCACCGAGCGATAATTCCATCCCGGTGGATTGGCAGTTAAGGCGAGGCGTTGAGAATTTATAAAAGTCAAAAAGTCGTAAATCCAACCAAGTGTCCGCTCGACCGCTCCGTAAAATAAAACTTAATCACTGTTGACATTTGACGAACACCTGGCCTCACAGAACAAACCATTAAATAATTCAAAATTAATGCACTAATTAAATGTGTTCCTGTCCGTATTAAGTCATCGCGGCGAGGTGTTTCCATGAGATTAATTTGAAGGATTGACTTATGACGGCTTCGCGCCCGTTTTGTGCCTTATTATTTATGGCGACTCACATTATTCAAATTTGATGAGACGTAATTACTCAAAACACCCATAAATCACGAGTTTTATAATAGGATGTTTGGCCGGTTCAGCACTCGCTTTATCGGACACCACTTTATCGAGGAACGATGAAGTCATTTCATAAGTTGTTTTATTTGCCTTTACAACAGATTTACTAAGAGTTAATGACATCTTGTCGTCTATTAATAAGACTTATTTTGTACCTGGACTTATTTCTATAGCTTTGCCATAAAACGCCTCTACACAATAACTTTAAATTGAAGTTGTTCATTAGCAAAATAATGACAAATAGTAAAACATTTGCAGCTTCAATTATTGAGAATACAAAAACAGAACTAGGTTTGAATGGTGAAGATAGTTTTTGCTATAAAGGCGCATCAGGGCGTGCAATAAAAAGCAATAATTCATTTTCGTTATGCCGTGTATGGGTGATAATTTCACATTGAGTCCGCGGCCGGAGGCTTCGGTGCGACAATTCAAAATTACGTCGCTCGTATATCACTCATTGTGAGCACACAAAGCGCCTCGACTACCACTCGCTACCAGCCACCACCTCCGGTACCCATTCACACAATGGACAAAGACATTTGTTTTCAAACTCACAAAAAACACCGAAAATAATTTCGTTTTAAGTGAGTTGTCCATAAACAATAAACAGGCAATCGAAAATGTCAAAAGCTTGGTCAGTAAAAACTGCGAATTTCGACGTGGATGTCACCGATCGAATACCGAAGTTCATAACGCAAGTATAATCGCCCCATTACAGCTTTGCAGAACGCGTGCATCTCGAAAACAATTCAAACGCCACAAACCCGAAACGTTTATCTAATTGAGCATTAAATATTTCGTCGAGATCATTTTATATTTGTTTTTATTTTATTATTCAATATCGATCGTTTTATCCGTTTTATCCACCCACGGCGATGTAATCTCGGGGGCACGTATGGAGCACCAAAACAGGAAATATTTTGGAAAAAACGCTGGGTTTTATTGGCCGAGTTACCTGCTATTAGGAGCTGCGTTAGGTGTAAACGTGGCTTCCGTGGAGCTTGTCCGAGTACAGGCCTCGCTAAACTACGCCGCAGGGGGCGCACAGCGGGGTCCCGGACCATATATTTTTCTACGACAATGACGCGTCGAATAAAGGCCGGACCATTGTGCCGTTGTCATCATTTGTGTTAATACGATCCTTGAGGTTTACACCACAAAGAGATGAAGATGTCGTCCGTCGTGTCAATGGCGTGTCAACGTGTAAATTAGTAATTATCCGTGTCCCATCCGGGGGGCCTTTGTGCGTCCGGACTGTGATTATGGCGTAGACAACCCCATTCAGAATAACATGGATTTTGATGAAGTTTACAAAAGCCAGTTTAGGAATCATATTTGCGCGTTTTTTCTCTAATGAGTAGCGTTGTGACGGGCTCCCACCGCGATCGGCTGTTCGTTTTTATGCGTTTCTCGAGTGAGCGTAATTGCAATGTATTAAAAAGTTTATCGGGATATTCGCAGCGGCCGCAGTGCGCCTGCGTGATTCGCCCGCCCTGCCTGCCCTTAATAAAGTAATATGCTCTAAATGCACTCGCATATAACATAAATTTCGTTATCTCCTTGCTCTTTTTACCAAGTGAAATTATTACGATGGTGGTCCGGACCTTGTTCTATATCTGGCTTTTAATTTAGAAAATTGTACTAAGCTTTTATAGTTGAATGGTTGAATAAAACATCAAGACGGTCATATTTATTTTTGCTCTGGGCGCTTCGATTTACGACTGTCAGTTGTTTGAACTTTTTATATGGGGCTCTGTGTTTTATTCGACGATCTAATAAAATAATGCTAGCTACGGCCGGAAAGAAAAACGTTACTGAAGAATGATTACAGTAATTGTCGTTTTAATGAACTTTACTTACTTAATTGGTTCTGTCTCGGCGATTTACGTTATATATGTAACATTAACAAAATAAGTTGGAACGCAGAGCTTAGCCGATAATAATTCTTTTGATTTACCTGCTTGTTCACGCGGCCTGCCCTCAGGCTAGTGTCGACCCCAGCACACATTTTCTTACGATACAAACATTAATGTTGTGTAAACATGTAAATCTAACTGCAATTTGTTACCAATATACTATGAATATTTATAAGTTTCAATAGTTTATAGGGTCCAGTTTAGCAAGTAACCCTAATACCTAAAGTATTTGGGGAACTTATAGCTGACAATGAAAATAATGAGGTTTCTCAAAAGATTAGGTAGGTACCTATCAACTGTTCGTTCTCAAATTCTTTGAGTTAAAAACGCGCTCACCTAATAGAAACATCTTACAGCTTGCACAACTCATTAACGTATTTGAAACTAGCGGTCAATAACCGGAGCGTGCCAGCTTTCGGTAGAATACGAGCCCACTGGATCCGAATTCGACACGAGATTGAATTAGTCCGAGATATCGAAGCGAACGCTCTTAATTTTAAAGATAACCCCCTAATGCGCTCGCTGAACTTCGATCTCGGGGGCTTCTTGTTTTAATACGTTTTTTATTGTTATTTAAATTCCATTTATCATTGATGTTGCAATATTTTGGTATAAAACCTTAAATGAACGTGCTTATTATAAATTTAAAAGCATAAGACAACTAAGGTTTTATAGTGTAACTGACATTTATTTTCAATTTAAACAGCAATGTGAATAAAACAAAATTGAATCACAAAACTGGCCCTTTTCTGCTTTAATAGCGAATAATACTCGGGGCCAGATGTTCGCGAGCTCATAATAAGGCGTATCGCGCACAAAGCATCGAAATCGGACACCGGAGATAGGGCACCACTGATTCAGACTACAAAATTACAATGTGCAGTCAAAAATTTGATGACCAACTGACTTTCGACCTTGCCGCGTTGGAAATAGGTTTGTGTTGCTTACATCATCAACAGTAATTTCAAATATGTAAAGCGCTGTCAGTTTTTAAACATTTTAATTTTTTAAAGTTCACCTTTAATAAAGCATCTTCATACCAGTTTTTCTTAATCTGTATACTGTAATAAATACACAAGGCTTTCTCTATTAGCATCTTATGCAATTTCATACTAAGTAATATCCTCTAGCCTATTGAATTTGCTAGCAAAACTAGTATTGTGTAGCTAATGGAGGTCTATTTGCCGATTTGTATCTAATCTTTTGATAACATCTACATCCATTCAAATCAACTAAATGGATTCGACGCAAGCGCAATTGTGAACCGGTGTTTATGGAATAAAATAAGTAAGTATGTGTACACTTTGACTGTTTCTATACCAGTGTTGAGGAATCGAAGCGGAAATACAATCGGATTTAGATATTTATCGCAAAAATTTCTTAAATAGGGATTTTAATGGTATATGGAATTTTAAAAGTGACATGTGTGCACTAAACCAATGATCGTTGATTAAAACCTATAAATAGAATTATCAGTCATCTATTTAAAAAGAAAATTCTACAAACATTCCATTTATAAATTGTTTCCCATCTGAATTTATAAAAGGAATACGCACGAAAATAAAAATAAAAACAGACATCAACAAACGGGAACTCGAATGTCACTCGGTCGCATGTAATTGATCCAGGATGTTTTATCTTGATGAGCCCTTTATATGTGCCCCCGACGCGCTACCCTCCCGTTGAACGCAGATAAAATCTTTTAAAAGGGTTGCCAACTAAAGATATCACTTAATTTGTAGCCACTCTTTGTAACTGGTATTAGAGAGCATGTACAAAACTTTTTTGTAACGGACCTTTTTGCGCGGGCCTTTCGGAGTTTTCAATTTCATTTTTTAAATGTTACTAAACGTCTCAATGCACGATAATCTGTTTCCTCGGTATTCTGGAAGGGCATTTAGAGCTTATCGTCTTAAGTTCTTTTTAATGTTTTGTTCGCTTTGTTTCGCGATACGAAAATTGAGACAACGAATGACGCGTGTTCTTGAAATCGCTATTTAAATATCGTTTTTTATTGCTGAGTTTTTACATTGGTGACAGGATTACCGTGACTCGAGTATTAACTTGTCAACCCTTATCAATTGTTTAGTCTTAATTAAGGATATATTTCAGAAATTATTTTGAAGAAACTTACCTCTGTCGACGATTTTGCCGAATAAATTCTTCCCTCTCAAAAAGTTTCTCGTGGAGCAGTTCCATCTCCGATACTTGAACTGGTGCTGGCATTCTGTGACAGCCATGCTGGCTCCCTTGGCCACGGCAGCGAGCACTCCGGGATTCTCCCGAGCCAGCCGCCGCTGCTTTCGCCTAAGCGTCGCGTGGACCGCTGGATCCATATACAGCACTCCAGGTGACAAAGGGGACAGGTTATTAGGCTCTCCCGCTTTGGCTATACCCCTGTAGAAAAAAATAAAATTGTTTACTTTCCGTCCAGTAAAAAACGAAAAGTCCCCCATTGTTCAAGATTGACTTTGTCACCGTTGCAAAAGACAATGTCTTGCAAAGCGTTCGGACACACTCGAGACGCTTGGGAACTTTAAAAAATAAAACAAACAAAAGGCGAACGCCACTTAAGGCAATGGGTGCAACTTGAAATGAAATGCTCATTTGAAAAGGCAAAGACAACAAACAATTGACGACCGAACTGTCAATCCGCAGACGTTTAGATAAATATTTGCGTCGCGCATTAATTTTGGAGGGCCGAGTGAGCAAACAGGCGGGAGAGCGATCGAGATCACGGCCTGTTGACTCGGCGCAGCTCGGAGCCTCGGCTTCGGCCCTACAAAAAAGTCGGACCACTCTCGCGCACTGTGCCGTGTGCTCGGGCGCTGGAAATCGTATTACTTTTCTATTTGTCTTTCTTTGTAGTCGAGTGTTACGTAAATATGAAGTGTTCGTCAGAAATTCTCATTTCCTTCGAGAATTCATGGATACGTACGAGCTGTTTGATACTTTGTATTCCTTTCGGAGACCGTAATAAACATATATAATTATACTTATACATGAAATTCTTTATTATGTGAAAAATATAATTTTAAACTTGCACGTTTGCATTTTCGTAATCTTTTGTAAGCAAAGCCAGTTGTGTATTCATAAATTTAGCACTGACATTAAACTTAATTCGTATTCTACGTGGTCAGTGTGTTGACTTGACAGATTTCGTCACAGCCGAGACTACCATATTAGCTATCCGTTTATTAATTTGATACAACATAATCTTTAATATGACGTCCGTGTCAGTTTTTGTAACGAATTTATTTGAATCTAATTTTGTTTGGTTAGTTTTTGTCCTGACTCTTGTGTGGTCGTGTTTAATAATTATATTTAATTTAATCTTGATTAATATATTTAAGGTAGTTGATTATTGTGAATATCCTCCCTCGAGTTTGATTCATAGCTTTTTATCTTTAGGTCCTAAAGCTCACCAATTAGTCATTTCGGATGGACGTACAATATTCTTCTTAAGACACTAAACGTCCGAATGCAGGGAGATAATCTTCTAAAACGATCTTAATCCGTCTGTGGGTGCAATAAATTAAAACAGGCCGTCATATTGACACCCACGAGCTTTAAAAACAAAACCACGGATGTCCATATTTGCCTGTCCATAAGTCCTTTGCACTTGTCGTAGTCGCGTTGGTAGGAAACCAAATATGAACCGAGGACCTCGGAAAAAATCGTGGATGACTTTCACGGGTAAACGTAATGTTTGTGGAGAGATAAAGCCTGTGTGAATGTGTCAAAATAACAAATATTGTCTCTTAGGGCTCGCGTCCCTTATAAGGGTAATTAGACGATTCGAGTGTCTTCGTGTTATTTTGTGTCTTTCTAACAATTAGGTAGGTACTCGGTTTTTTTTTAGTTTTTTTTTTTAGTTACACGGAAAAAAAATATTTTTACAATACTACCAGAATGTGTAGTAAATGGAAATTAGTTCTCCTAACAATTTTTCTGTTGGCCTTACGAATTTTTTCGCATCACCAAGTATTTTTTGTGTAACAGTGACAATTTGTTTGTAACGGGAAATATTCATTTCTAGTAACTTGCAACATTGTAAGGGTTACTATCTAAATGTTTAAACCAACAATTAGGCAAGTAATAGTTGCAATAATATCGTTGTATTTACAATATGCATCGTTCTCTCAACGAATGAGATGATAGCGGCTACAATGTGTGTGATAGACAGCGGGGCGTAACGCGTGACGCAGTTAGAATACGTCGTTCATAGATGGCGTGGGGTGCGAATTAGAACGCGCTATCGTTTGATTCCCGGCGTTTAGCCATAAGGTCGGACGACTTTTGCTTTGTATTCAGTTTTGATCGTAAGATTTACACCACTAGTAGACGGTTCCCCGACTCTTTTGGAAATCTTTGCAATACCTGGATTAGGGATGGTATGTTGCTACAAATTAGTATAGTAAATAAATACCACAAAGTAATGTAGGTACAACAAGGTCATATAGTAGACGTTACAAGACAGTATCGTAGACGTATGGGACGTACGACGTATACAAAAGGCAGTTTACAATTTGAATTGTTATGCGTACTATACACATTGTTGTAAATACTATACACATAGTTGTCTATACTATTATGTTTTTTACAAGAAGTGTATAGTAGAGTTAACTATCTGTAGAGTTGTCACATATAGTACCAGAAAAATGGTGGGAACAACCGAAATATCGTTACGGTAACCATATTTTTTTTTCCGTGTATTAGCTTGGTCTGCCAGTAGTTTCAAAGACGTTGAACTGAGAGCTTATTTAGCGAATAACTAACTAAACTATTGTTTGTAATTATTTTTTGTTTTAATCACATCACACATTGGAGTAAATCTTAAATATTTACAAATTAAAAAAATAAAACTAGTACCCCAGGGCTGGTAGCATTAATTTAATCCTTTCTTTAAGATACTCCGCCCTCGTTTGAAGAATGAAGCCTCGATTAAATGCAATGTCAATTAGCAATGTAATTAATTAATCAATTTGGATTAGGTATTTTCTATCTATAAATAAATAAATGTTTACCAATGTCAACATAATAAAATTGTTTATAATAAACAACTTATTGACGACCACCCGTTGCTTTGCTGCAATAAATTTTGTTTCAGATCCCGTATTCGTCCGTCGGTGATGTAGCCTTAAGAATTATATGTATGATATAGCTTACTATGGGGTTTCGGGGGTTTTTTGAGAAGAATCGGAAACGGTTTCAACTGGATGAACATTTGACGGAGATAAAAAAGCATATCTTTTTTTATCTTTTTAAAAGGCGTATCTTTTTTAGGTTTTGTCGCGTTGTCTACTGCCAGGGTCAAATTATAGGTACTGTACGAGTCAACGTACAGTGTTTTCGTTCTATATGATAATTTTAAGTATTGCTGACTCGCAACCTAGATTCGGCGTTGCCCGCCGATCGGTAGTGTAATAAAGACGCTCTGCAGTTACGGTTGGTTTTTCATATATTGACATCTTCTACCCATTATCCCGCCGTAGTTTCCTGACATCCCTAACATTTCTTGACATCTGTGCTGAGACCACACTGTCCAACACAGGTACTAAAACCAATAAAAAAAAAACTCAATTCACATCGAGTAGGGAACGCAATAAGTAGCGTTCCCATAAGTCATATTAAACTAACCTCTGTATTTAGGTATCTTCTGTGTGTGGGTATACGTAGGTAATTTTTTTTTTGTTTAAATTTTGCTTCTTTTATCATGCCACGGATTCTTCCTTATCAACAAGTGTCAGGAATACACTTTGACACCATAACTTTAGCTCGCAGTTTAACTTTAGCGAGACTTCCCGACCGTCTTTATTCGGCGCACGCGCATCGCATACAAATAAGCTGTTTATTATTCAATTTGTTGCCATCGCACGAGTCGCATCTAACTCTAAACCACTATAAAATAATCCCTGCAGATTTATAAAATTGTTTTTAAACTTTTTATAGGACGAGTTAAATATACATATAATTTTAATAATTAATTCATATTAATCACTATCGCTACATAGTATAAAACAAAGTCGCTTTCTCTGTCCCTATATCCCTATGTCCTTATATCCCTATGTCCTTATATCCCTATGTCCCTTTGTATGCTTAAATCTTTAAAACTACGCAACGGATAGAATGATTCAAGAGGAAGGTTTTAGTGTTAGCATTGCACCCGTGCAAAGCGGGGGCGGGTCGCTAGTATATTATATAACAAACATAAAGAAGACCAAAAACGTTATAGTAGGTAAAAATCTAGATGACCAACTTGTTTGATGCGGTTTTTTTTAATGGATAGAGTGATCTAAGAGGAAGGTTTTAGTGTTAGCATTGTACCCGTGCGAAGCCGGGGCGGGTCGCTAGTATATTATATAACAAACTCAAAGAAGACCAAAAATGTTATAGTAGGTAAAAATCTAGATGACCAACTTGTTTGTTTAACTTCAAATTCGATAACTATTGATGTACTCGTATCCCATACTATTATTAAACAATTAATAGGTACCTACGTATTTTTATACATGATTATTTGTAGTGGCGGTCTTGAAAACGATTGTAAGTAACGATAAAAAATTATGAGTTTTTTTCAGGGGCCAAAAATCTATCTAATTTCGTCTCTGAAAAAACTCATTTTAAGTGAGTTTTCTTAAGCGATGCTCAATTGCCCTGGTACTTTGATATGAATATGGGTCTTCGATGTTACCTGCAGCTTAGAATCCAAATTATACCACAGATTTTGTCTGGTTTCTATTCTAAGCTTGTCTAGTTAAAGGGAGCAGTTTTACATATCGCTGAACGCACAAGCCGTGAATATCGCTATTGTCTAATTAATCGTATAGAGGTCTCGATAAATTGGTGGCGTTTAGCAGTGGTTGTGCGCCGGCACGCGAATCCGAGCGTAATGTAATATGGTGCGCGGGAGACGATACCAATCAACTAAGGTGTGGCGACGGCTTTTTACTTTTAACAGATCTTAAGAAAACATTCGAACGTGTGAGAGTAATGTCGGACCGTAAAACTAATTGTGGACACAGAAATAATGCAAAAGGCCATTTTATAAACTCTTAAATGTAATCCCTACACCATCACTATCTAAAAATAGATATTGTACTATTTTTTGTTTTCTTTTTCAAAATTTAATCTGTCATCCCTTTTCTAAATTTGGAACACACTTCGTGAAACCGTTTTAGAATAAGATTCTGTAGTAAATAATTATAATGACCTGCACAGCAGCGTTGACTATTAAATCTTAAGTATAGGTAGGTGCCTATTCAGTATAATAAGTTTGTCTGTGTTCCTATCGTATAAGAATGTAGGGCATAACTTGTTAACTTTCAACAACACTACTTTAAATTTGATTTTATTTATGTTTCCTACTCGTATATCCTCTCTTCATGGTTAATGTCAATAGATTTATACTACTCTATGTTTCAGTATGGATTAGTTGTGAAAATTTGATTAGCTTTTGTACTTAGTTTTTGTATACGTAAACTAGCAGCGCCTCGCGGTTTCACCCGTGTAGTTCCCGTTCCCGTGTGAATACGGGGATAAAATATAGCCTATTATTTAGTTATTCTGATGTATATAATTGTAAAGTTTTATCAAAATCCGTTCAGTAGTTTGTGCGTAAAAGAGGAACAAACATCCATACATCCATCCATACAAACTTTCGCGTTTATAATATTAGTAGGATTATCAATCTGTATTTTTATTGCTGTTTGTTTCTTAAAATAAAAAAAAAAATTTGACTGCGAGTTCATACGATGTTTTTACGTGTAGGTACCCTATAGAAATAAATATACCAAATGAGCTTATTTACCTTTTGATACATAGTTGCACAATTAGTAACCTGAAGTAAATTAAAGGAATATAAGTATGATAAATCCATAACATGAAATAACATACCAAATCTGAATTAAAACACACTTTGACACAGATCTTCTGGCAAGTGAGACTTGTACGTTTTCTCTGTCCGTAGAAAGTGAGAAAATATTTGGTACCGACAAGATTCCGTCGGAGGTATGGATTATATCACACACGTTTAAGTAGGTACTTAATAGAAAGTTTAAAACAAAACTTTTATAAGAATTTACAGAGAATTTAACAAAATCTTCTTTCAATTTAATGGCTGTAGATACGTCACTTAGAAAAGAGATCGTTATTATTATATGAATGTTATAATTATGTACCTATTATGAATATTTTCGTGTCATTCAAACATTCATTCAGTCATTTATACAGAAGTAAAATAATCTAAGCCGATATTTAAACTATTAACTTCTTTTTGTTTAATACAACAATCATGCGTCTCGTAATATGTGAGTACCTAGTGATAATGATAACACTGATAAATGATATAAAATTCTCATAGAACTGCCAGTCATTTCATTATACATAATTGATTAACGTAGGGCTACATAAAATTATTGCTATATATAATTTATTGCTATAATAATTATTTTAAAAATATAAATGGGGAATCTTAACATTTATGAAATAAAATAAAATTATTTCTTTTCCGTCGGGATGAATATGACTATAGATTAAATTAATTATTATCTCCAAGAGCGTCAAATGTTGTGCAAATATTTTTGACATTTATTGGGCATTCGTATTATATCCTTTTTTTTAAATCAGTAATCAAGTTTTATTATGATCATAAATAAAAGTTTACCGTAAATAAAACATAACGTTCCGTTTCATGACTCAATCTCTTTGCACATTTATCTGGATTTAACGACATGTTTCAGTTTATAAACTGATGTATTTACCTACTTGTGATGCGACTTTAATTGTCAATATATTCAAAGTTATTGATGCGAATGTTTCGCTCGTAAAATAAAGGAAGTACCTAGTATTCAAGTACTCAATAAAGGTTTGTCAATAACAGTAAATTTTATAGGAATGAAAAATGTACTACCAGCTTATGCCCGCGATTTATTTAACTATCTTCCTGACGAATTTTGTCAATATCGATTTATCTGTAAAAAAGTAACAATCAGAGAGGGTAACTTACTAACTTTATTATACAATAGTGTAGGTATATTTACTTATATGTTTCTGTATAATAATATTTATGTAATGGAAATAAAAAATATTTATATGTTCTAATAGACCCCACGGTCTGTGACAAGGATTAAGTGAGTCGCATACCAGGAGCCCAAAGATAGCGAGAATAAATAAAAAGTTGATGCGCGTGAGTCTTGTCCGTCAAAAGGGAGACATGGCAGTCTACGAGCATTAAAGGCAAAGCCACTTTTAACAGTATACGGAATACAAGTTTTAAAATAATATTAAATTTAATACAATAATATTTTATGACCAATCCAACGAATCCAGCTTTTAATGTGAGAATATGTTTTTTTCTGTTGGTTTGTCATTTTTCACGCAGCAATAAACCGACCAGTTGATGTGATTTTTGCATAAAGATAGTATGAAAACCAGGGAGTTATGTCGGCTAATTCCAAAGTTGACTTTATGCTGTTATTGATTTTGAACATATTATTTCTATTATTGAGTAGTTATTTATTATAGTTAGATACCTATTTCTAGTTCACGGGTGTATTTCTTAAATGGTGGATAAATAAGTATAAAAGAAAGAAAGAAAAGTTTATTTTAGCGTAAGTATTTATATATATGAAACAAATAAGCTCAACTAAAAAATAATCTCATACTAAAAATACACCAAAAATGGTCACCAATCAGCATGTGTTACAGCAGTACAGGTATAGATACTGCTGCAGCGCTGAGGCTGAGCTATTTAATGGCCTCATCGAAAAACATAACTTGAATCGTTTTAGCCTTTAGTACGCAATTATCGATCTCACACCATCGTGTTTACGCGCTCTTTATTGATTCGCTAACTATCTATGAGTATGAGAAAGATACAACACCTAACATAGTGCGTACTATGTTACTACGAGGCACGAAGATTCAATGCTAGCTTAACGGGACCAGTGATAATAAACACAAATTGTATGGGACACCGCGGAGACAGACTCGTGTCATTTGTTTAGTTAAGAATTTAGCGAACGACAACCGCGAGAGGGCAATAAAATATGTTATACGGCAAAAGTTAATATAACGTTGTAACCGTCACGGAGATTTACTATAGTGAAATTGACAGTAAATTACCGAGTCGACGTGAGTTATGAATGAAACACGGATTATTTCAGTGTTCCTTCAATAGAAAAAATACTAAACATATGAAACTAAGAGTGGAAGGATTCAGCAGTCTGATCGAGAGCATCTCGTCCATAACAACAACAGTTTACTAGCGTGAAATCTCAAAATTCCAAAGAGAAATCAACTTTTGTAAAGGTAGACTCACCACCACATGCTGCCTCGCCCTCTCCGAGGCTTGGTGCCGGCGGCCTCGCACCTCCAACAGATCACAGTGAGCACAAACAACCACAGACACTTCATTTTGCGATGGGCGGACCCGGCCGTACCTTCACATGAGCGCGGCCGATCGGGGCACGGGTACGTCTGACAGCCGGCCGGCGGTACACTCGAGGCGGAGCCGGTATGGTGGGAGGCCTTACCTGCCTCACCGCCCGATTGGTCTCGCGCTTCTGTTTTTTTTAGTAATCTTTGTCGTTAGGTCATTACGGTTATGCAATTCGGCTATCGGGTTAGGTAATGCAGGATTATGGTTGCAATTGAATGGCTGGGATTAAGGGATTTGTGCGGGAGTTTGGACTGATTGGAGCTAATGCAATTGTGGATTTTGTTAGGGTAAGGTTTGGCAAACAATGCAAACAAAACAAGATTTCAAATTAATATAAAATACTACACGTTAAAAAAAATATGGTATGATGGTATTGCTAGTTTCAATTTCAAAAGAAAAGTAAGAAACCAACATGTGAACTACTCAGTTTAGAGTTTTATAGTTTTTAGCAACTTAGCATTGTTCCCATAGGTAATACCATAAAAAGATACTAAAATATTTATAAATTAAATATAATTGTAAGATTTACAATCTTTTTTCTTTTCTTTTCTTGTATAATGCTATAAAATCACAAATGTATTTTCACATGCTCACAGAACTTATTGATTAAAATAAATTCAATTTATTCCTTCAGTTATAAATAACACTCACAAGTTAAAGAGAAAAAATCCACAAGAATTCCTATGAAATTGTATGAAGAGCCTGAGATGAGTCAGCATGTCTCCCCCCTGCGCCCGCAGTGGGAGGAGCGACGCGCGCAGCGACCAATCAGAGCGATGCGCACGCGCAGACACGCTCGCGCGCACGTGTTGCCCTAGCGCCCCCGCAACCAGGCCGAATCAAATGGTGTTTTTTGATTTAGAAATTTGAAAATTATATGTATTTTCTAGATTATTCTAACGTACGATTCAGTCGAGTAATGCTGTAAGTCAAAAAATTACCAATGCTTTTCTTTGTAACTAATTTTCCAAGCTTTTAGAAAAATATATTAAAAATAAAAAAGACTGCTATAAGTATTTATACATAACAAATGTGTTTTTCTAAATACTACTGCAACATTGCAATAACAAAATGGCACTTTGTAATTTATATGAATAGTATACACACAAACATACGTAGATCTGCTCATTGCTCACGCCTTTTTTCAGGGTAGACATAGACCGCCATTTCCATCAATCCGTTCATACATGTCGATTTCGGGTACTCTTTGTGTCTGACTACAAAATGTGTAGACTGATGATAATTTGGAAACTGCTTTATAGTCATAGTCATAGTAATTTATTGCGGCATGTGGTTACAATAGTTGTTGAAAACAATATTATGTTCACGCACATGAACCCTGGAAGGGCACTGCAAAATAAATGTAAGTATACATTTTCTCATTAGCAAAATTTAACGATACGATGCCTTATCATGATAGTTTTTAAAATGTTGGTCTGTCTGTCTCAAATAGGCTCTAAAACGGCTCAACTGATTTCAATGAAAATTTTAGGGAATAATACGGGCATTTTGACTTGTATGACCCATTTCGATATCTTGTTGTATAGGGTTTAGAAGACATGAATATAAATACATAAACCGAAAACTAGTACTAAATATTAAACAACGAACATAATAATTAATAATATACATGTGGTAATAAAGACTACATTATTAATAATATCGCCCGTAGCTCCCACAGGCCGCGCTACAAAAGACATCAACGCGGGCGGTCGCCTTCACCGCTCACATACCGACACCTCTACCGTATAACTAGATTATGCCCGCGGCTCTGCACGACTACTCGGTTATTACTGCTCACACCCTGATGAACCAGGATTGTAATGTGCGTTTATACTAGTATTATCGGCAAATAAGTAATTATTGAGATTGTCCTGTACTACTTAAGGATTCCTGTGTGTTTTAAATTTAATTTGTTGCGTAATAAAGACTTTTTACTGACACGCCCTTTACCTGTTTCTGTTTCTTCTCATTTTTAAAAACCATATTCTTGAAGGGTCTACATCTTAAGAGCTCCTACCTACCTAGATTCCAATCAATATTGAGTAGGTACTTTAAAAAATAGCCCAAGACCACCATTCAGTTTTTTTATTTATTTCAAATCTAGATTTGTCAAAAAAAGTAGCCACTATAATTATGTCACTTCCTTGTCCACCAGTAAAAATTACGTTGCTCCATTGCTGCGCGAAAGTAGTTATCACTGTTCTTCTATTCTGTGTATTAGTTTTGACAGTCTACGTTTTAAATAAACTTACTCATATGTCATTAGAAACTTTAAAACAAGTGTTTTTTTCTTAATCTTAAGTGGTACACATTTTACCTCAAGTGGTTGAAAAAAGTAGCACGCGTCATCTTAGCACATGTTTGAGACGATATGTCAACGATGTCATGGTTAATTGAAGATCCTTGTCTGGGCTCCAAACCGTGCAACCAGATGTCATATTATACTGAAATAGAACCAATTGATTTTAGGGAGTTTTTATAGGTAGGTACTATTTACGACACGACTCACGCGTATTCTCTAGGTCAGTTATGGTAAATAATATTTATACTTCTTTATATAGCTACTAATATATACTTATACTATATATTTACTAATATTATAAACAGGAAAGATTTGTATTTTTGTATGTTTCTTACGAATAAACTCAAACAACTACTGGACCGATTTTAAAAATTATTTCACTAATGGAAAACTAGAAGATTCTTGAGTAACATAGGCTATATTTTACTGTCGTATTTCCACGGGAGCGGGAACCGCCATCATTTATATTTCGTTAAAAATACTTTTTTTTTATTCATTAAATTTTTTTTAAAAAAACTAATCTAAACCATTCGCAACAACTCACTTCAGTTGCAAAATTCCTAGCTCATATCATGACCACGAATCAAAGGCTAAATGTGGCTTCCAAGACTCGCGAAAGAATAAAGAAAGCCATGTGGTTTTGTAAAACATGTAAAAAGTGAAATTGAAACAACTCTCTAAAAGATATACATACTGATATGTAGTTCTTAACAACTGAGCGAATTCAACTTTCTTTTGCCACTTTAAGGTAGGTATAATAATAGTAAGGTATAATATTTATTTGTAATAAATTTAATCAAACTTACTACCTACACAAGACGAAGCATTCCCTTCGGAAAATTATAGCATAAATTTTTATATTAAAATTTAGGATTTCAACTAAAATTGCCCGTTATCATTTTAAATTACAACTTGTACAGTAACATCGATACAATGCGAATCCGATTCATTGTCCTATCTATAGTATTGCCTCTCAATGACATTCCAGCCACTGTCAAATTCATAGCCTGGGCCTGAACCGGGAGTGTGATCAACAAAGACCATGAAATTCGGACCAGTGAAATTTTAAAAGGCTCATTATGAGCAATTTCGAGCATGAAACTTCAAACTTTTTGTCATGCAGAATTCAAATGAAACACGAAGAAATACGACAGGTTTTTGAAAAGACTCGCTAAAGAATGTTTAGTAGTAGTTTTCGTCACGGATCCCAATTCGATACTTAAGAATGGAGTATTTTAAAGAGTCCAGACTAATGATGTACTGAGTGAGTTTATTGTTTTTCCAACATTTTTGAACACTGATTGATTGCATAATTCAATGCTTCCCTTTCTGTTATTATTACAAGAAAACATGGTTTCTTTTTCGGGCTATTTTATGATATTCTTACTAGCGGGTGCCGAGCGGCGTTGCCCACACGTATCTTGTTCATTTGGGAAAAATATATCTTTTTAGAGCTTACTTACGTCATTCAAGAAAACTGCAAAATTTCATACTCCTAGAATTCCTAGATCTAGCGGTTTCGACTGTGCGTTAATCAATCAGTTAGTCATCCAATCACCGTTTTCTTTTATAAATGTACACATGATAAAATCGTACCTGACCGATGTCTGTATGTTAAGGAAACTTTATAGGTATGTCTTTATAAAAGCAATAGAAGCCAAAACAATCATTTTTATCTGTCTGTCGGGGACGAAGACTCAGCCAAAAAGCTAATACCTACTGCAAAAGTGACTAAATCAATACAAGTGTAATAAACAGCTTACTGTGAAAAACAGAATACACTAAAAACGACGGCGGCGAATGATTCACTCCCAACTTTCCCATCCCTCAACTCGCTTATCTGCTCCGTTACGAAACTCAAACATCTCTAAGACAATGCGCAACTTTACAAATAAGTTCTATAAACGGACAATGAGAATCGACTCACTAGTCATTCGCAACCCTACTCGAAAATGGACTCCAATAGTCTAAAATTAAAGTCAACTTTCCTTCACGACGAAACGGAAAAGCGAGCAGCGGATAACATTTTTACTGTACTTGCTCATTGTATCTTTATTGCTTGGAGTGAACGTAAATATCAAGTTTTATTGTGTTTACAGATAGGCGCGGTTGGGCATTGCAGCGCGCCAGTGTGGTCGCCTCCCATAGCGAGATCGATTCAAAAAAATAACCATCCGCCCCTTAAATCGTTTTATGGCGATGACAACTACATAAGTAGCGGCTAGTGGCTACTTTCCTCCGAGGAATTGTTAAGGGACCGCCAAATTCAACACTTGCGCGGGAGCTGATGATTTATCTATGACGGGGCAGCTTGCATTATGCTCACGGTGGATGGTAATGAAAATATACGATGTCATCTTCATTTAATCCGTTCGTTATTTCATGGTTGAGGAGCAAATTGTGTGGGGAATAACTATTTTTGTGACCATGACTCGGGTCATAACGTTGGAAAGGTTATTTAGAAATTAGATAATTATGTTACGACTTCAGCCCTTTTATCATTACCGACAGCTTTGAGACACCGCGCTGATAACTTCATTATATTTAAACAATGACAGATATTAGTTTATCTTGTCATTTAGTTTTAAATGATGGTAATGTCGGATTGAACAAAGTGGAAATGTCCTACAACTTGTTTTATGCCAAACGTATTTTTTTAGCTGTGTTACAGATCTGCTACTTAGTAGGAGGTCTTTTGTAGCGTGAGAGTTTAGAAGCTCACACGCAGACCTCAAGATATCTCGAATTCACTCGGCATCACAATCTACAAGCCCCAACATTGTTTTAGGATTCGCAAAAACCACAAGAAAAAACATTCAAATTCTCGTCCGCGTTTAAGAGCGATAACATCACTTCGAATGATATATCGCGCTCATCTAGACTAATAGCGTTTTAATATCACGGCTTAGTCATCGGGAAGAAGGCACCAAAAAAACTGATGGAGTTCGAAAAAAGTTTTAGGTTGTGAACAGGTTGGGACATGAATCTATTTTCAAATTAATAATATCTTTATTTACATTATTAATACTTTTTAAGCTCCAAAATTATCTTATTATATTTAAGATTCCTTTTTTAAATAGATCTTTTAAATTATTGTATATTAATATTATAATAGCTAATGCCCAGCTGATGTAACTTTTTTTTTTCAATGTTACCAAATTACTCGTGTATGTATGTACGAGTAAACTGAGTTACGAAACAAACTGTATTCTTGATTTTTTGAACCAAAACGCTGCTTAATCTAGCTGTTGCCGTGCTGTGCCCGTGGGAAAATTGTAGCCCATGTTACTGCTAGAAAAGTAAGGTTTCCATAGGTGAAAGAATTTTTGAACTCGGTCCAATAGTTTTTGAGGTTATTCGTTATAAACATACAAAACTCTGAATCTATCCTCTTTATAATATTTTATTATTAATGATTAGTGTAGAAGTGTAGATGTAGATACATGACATGTGAAAAGTTAGTATCCGGAGTTCATGAAAGGACTGTGACGCCGTCAAGCCTACAAAAGACTACGCTTGTGATACTCGAGGCTGTCTTGGGTCCTTGACATGAGTCAGTTGTCAATTTAATTCTGCAGTAGGAATTTTACAAACGCAATGAATTTGATACCTAAAGAAGAATAGGCGTAGCTCCAATATGATTAAAAATAACGAAGTTCCATACAAATACTCATCCCCCTCATCTACGTTATAAAAGTTTATCACTCTTAAATCAAATAAATCAAATTTTGTGTATATATAATGTATCTCTACATTTATGTTATTCTTATAATATGACAAATGGTATCTTTATATTTACTTTATATTGTGAAAACCTGTTTGAACAAATAAAGATTATTATTATTATTATTGAATTATCTATGTATGTACTGTGTATTTATTTTTTTATATATTTATTGGAAACGGTTTATATATACAAGTGTCTTAATCCATTGTTAACTTTAGTGCACCACCTACCTTTATCTGTTTATCTCAGTTACATCCATCCTAAGGTTGTCTGGAAGAAATTGCGTAAAGCGATAGTACCACCCATTGTACTTTTTTTCATCATTGTGTTACTTATTGCATATTTTTATTGGTGTACAATAAGTTGTTATTACTTACTCTTGTGCACAATTAAGACCGTTTGTTATTATAGCAGTGCGTCAGGCTTGTATTCAGTCGATTATGCAAGAATGTTGATATTGATGTTGAGATACTCGTATTAATTGGTTTACTCATGTATACATTCTTTTTAATTTATAAAGAAATAAAACTTCACCAAATATCCGCTTTAAATGTCTATTTTTATATTTGTTCGTCCACTTTAGGACAGCTGTAGAAACAATTTCGCTTTCGTTCGGCGCACGTGAGCAAAAAAGCTAAACGTATTATAGCATAATTGCTTGAACATCATCTAGTGTGGATTGTGAAGGTCAAGGTCGCCGTCGGACATGTCCGGTCACCGTATGACAGGTGGGTTAGTAAAATGGTGGTATGAGAAATAAAATGTAAATGCCCAATTAAAATCAAAATAGGTGCCATTCTGTTTATGAATAATAATAATAATAATCTCACGCCTTTCATCCCCGAGGGGGTAGGCAGAGGTATTCCATTACTGGATATACCCACATTTCATTCATTTTATGAAGTGTTAATAAAAAGGCTAGGCTCAAATAAAAATAATAGAGTTAGCACTTATTTATAATTTGCACAAAAAACAAACAATATACAAGGGTTTAATAAATATTAGAATACCAATTTATCCAATTTAAATTATTAAGGACCATAGAAAGGCAACGAATTGAGAACTTCCTCCTTTTTAGAAATTAGGTTAATAGAAGTTCAAGTTCGAAACTAATTTTGTAAGCAACATTTTAGTGGCCCCGTAATATTTTGTAGCCCCTGGGCAACGTCTGGCTGGGCGTTATTAAAGCTGGATATTTTCGATTCCATCACCGTAAAGTTGAAATTAGGTTTGTTAAATGTCAGGGAACTGCCAATTTATCATGTTCAACAGTCAAAATATTTTGGATCATTTTAATGAAGTTTTTATTCAATGTCAGATTTTCTGACTCTCCGTGGACGCGCAATGTGAGGGTTGCTTTTTCAGGTAATAGACATAAGACAAATATAATTTTATTTTGAATTAATAAGTAATACATCTGAAAGTGTATCTCAAGGAAAACATCTTGCAAAATGACTTGACTTAGTTCCGGCCAGCTGCACGCAAACATATTTATAGAATGCATCATTTATCATTTACATAGTACTCTATTTCTGTTTAAATTGGTTGGACACAAATTCACTCACTACTATTTAGTACCTAACTATGTAGAGCCTGTACTGAACAACTGATAAACATACTTAAATAATATAATATAATGTCCAATCCAAGACACGGAACCAACTGACGTGTTCTTCACAAATTATGCCCCGCCCGATTGGTACTCAAACGCCGAACCTTCGACTCAGAAGGCAGGATCGCTAACCAACTGAGCCAATAGAATATTATATTAAAGCTATTTTGAAAATTTTAAACAATTATACAAACCGACTTCAACTTATACCACTAAAATACTATTATTTGCATATTCCACATACATTACTTACTGTTACTCTATTAAACTGATAGCGAGTGATTTGCTAATGTCCGTTGAGGAGTTCCGATCTCCACCTGAAGTTCTTCATCAGATTTTCACAAAACTTACATGGGACCAACCTTGACGTATACTCGATCAATCGTTTTTTTTTTAAATCAGTTCTGATTTGAGGGAGTTATGGATTGACATAAAAAAATCATAAGCGACGAATTGAGAATCTCCTCCTTTTTTGAAGTCGGTTAAACAGACTATGCACCTGGTACCCAAAGAAAGAAACTAAAAAGTCTCATGAAATGTATTACCTCATTCACATATCATAAGGCTTTGTAAAATCCTTTGCTACGGTCGGCCATAACCATAAGAAATCACGGCTAGCACCGGGGGCTACGTCTTGAGAGTGCTGGAGGGGAAGGGGGGGGGGGGGGGGGGGGCAATGGGAGCAACAATAAAGTAATTGATCCGTCAAGCGCAGGCAGCCCGTGGCCAGACCACACCGGCACCGTGAGTGCCGCGTTTTGCGAACCATAACTTTGTAGATGGAGGAATGCGTAGACAGGGACACTTGTTTTTGTATACAATACTAGCTGTTCCGTGCGGTTTCACCGGCGTAGTTCCCGTTCCAGTGGGAATACAGGAATATAATATAGCCTTTATTACTCCCTTATGTGCCTTTCCAATGGTAAATCGGTCTAGTAGTTTCGGAGTTTATTTAATTCATAGAAACAAATCTTTCATCTTTATAATATTATTGTAGATTTAGATTCGTAATGTTAACGAATGTAACTGTATCTGTTCGTAATATTTTCCCAGGGTGTTTTCCTGAGAGATATTAAGCAATGATGTAGGGTACTTATAATACTAGAAAAACGCAGACAAACTCAAAGTCAAAAGCTATGATGTTGTTAGCAGCTGCTAGCAGCGCCCTGAAAAAGCAGATGAAGTCCAGTAATATATAAATTGAATACCTCATCGTGGAACCTCTACTATATTCGTCGATCTGCCAAGTGGTCAGCGCGCCGCGTGAGTCGCGGTAACACAACAGAACACATTTTAATATAATTAAGATGCGTCCGAGTTCGCGCCGCGCCCGCCCGCGTTCGACCACACTTAATTTATTACGAGCCGACTTTTATGTACTCGGTGAAGGGTTAAAATGTTGCTAGTTTACTCGTGATACGGTCGCGAAATGAGAAGTCGTGTCGGAGGGTTGATTTATCAGGTTATTAGGGGACCACACGCAGACATGCGTGAATGATTTAATTAAGAAAACAAAAATTAAGGACGTAAAATCGGTCATCATATTTTCTTGACCCTTACCATTATTTGGAAAAGGCGCTTTTCTTTTAATATTCCTTATCTACCATCATATTTACTTGCTTGGACATTTACCCTTCACACAATTCCTTTTACAGTCGGTACTGTAGCGTAAATAATGGTCCCGTTCCCATTGGAAAATTATAGAACAAGTAGCTCAAAGAAAAGTAAGCTGTCCGTCCGTCCATCGTGAACTATCTCATGAACCATGTAAGTTAGACAGTGACATTTTCACAGATTATGTATTTCAGTTACCGCTATAACAACAAATACTAAAAAACAGAATAAAATAAATATTTAAGGGAACCCTTCGTGCGCGAGTCAAACTCGCACTTGACCGGTTTTTTTAATAAACTCAATCCATATCACACGTGACAGCTTTCAGACCTTTTGTAAACCTTAAAAATAGTTAAATGTATTAATTTAACTATTTTTTATTTATTCATTTGCTATTGCAACATTTTAAATCTACAGACTCAGAGACCCCACAGTGCCACCCAGAGGCCAAAACCAACGTTTGCGGTATTTCCGATTACCGAAATTCATTAAACAGGAGGCCGTAAACCCTTTCGTTATCGATATTAGCATAAATTTCGATTTTATCTGCAACCGCGACCGAAATTAGGCAGGCATTAATTGTGCGTGTGGTCAAAAAAACAGTAGAAAATGTCAACGAATTCGGTTGAATTAATAAGAATCCGCGTTCCTTTGTGGCTTTATTTTGAATTAATCCAATGTTTGATTCATTTTTATAATCCAATGGTACTGGATTATTAGGGACCAATGAAAACACTCTAATCCAGTCCAGAGTGGAATAAAGAATATATTATTGGTCCAACAATTGGAATCTGAATCACAGAGAGGAATTCCATAGGTTCCAGAATTGATTCTGAGGCATGTGTAAAAGCAACCTGTCACGTTAAGGGGTTCGTAAAACACACATGAGAAATGTAGGCATGTTTTAAGTCCTTTTTCTAAACCCATCGTGGATAACCTGTGTAATTTAGAAAATCAGTCATTAAACAAAAAGTACAGTTGGCGCCAACTTCGACAACCCACAAGGCGTAATAGCATAAGAAAGAAGTTATCAAAACCATCAATCGGGGATCCAGAACAGCGTTTATAATAGCTGACCGATTATAACCCACGTTTAACTATGAGTCTCAAAGGGAACGCGACAACGTCTCACTTTCGAGCGTGTGAATCTCCAAATTTCGATCCAGAAAAAAAGTAAAAAGGCCAAGATGGCTGCCATTGAAGAAATATATCGGAAATGTTACTGTGGGAGCGGGCGCCACTCTTTGTCACAATGAGTCGGTATTTCATAATGGAATACAGTTGGACACTTGTTTGATGTTATAAAGTAATATGATGATTTGTAGGGTTTATGAAGATAGGGATGAAACTTACCTCTGAGGATTTTATTACAGAAAATTAGATTTAAATTACATAAATTTATATAAAAGGAAATTTGTTTTATTCATTATCTTACTACGATAGCTTAACTGATTTATCACTGAATTTTTATTTCAAGCTTCTTCTTTTGATTATAATAAAATACATAATAATTATATTGAAATTTTCTGGTACCTACTCACAAAAAACTTTCGATCAAATATCGTCGCGACTGTACTTGTTAAATGACATTTCTGATTTTACAAACTTATTAAATGTTTACTTAATTTGTTTATTATTTAATTAATTACATAGGTAATAGAGTTGTCATTGGTACTTCTTCATAAATATAATTAAATTGTTTTATAGCATCGATAATTTAGTTTACTATAGTGCTGACTAACTGAGTGATGAATTGACAGATCGACTGCAAATTTGAAAATTGGATATACATAACTTTTTGGACGTATTAGGAAGGAATTACCAAGATCCCTAAGGAATCGGGACCAAACAGAACCCAACGGCAAAGCTGCATGCCTGCTAGTACATAAATACATATTTATAAATACAGTAGTATTATGTCAAATCCCATAGCATATGTAATCAATTTATTTTACAGTTAGACAAACCCGCCTACAGAGTTATCGCGTCATAAACTGCCTCGGATTTCGTGGATGTTCGTCAAGTCGTAAACAGGTCCACTGTTTTTATTGCTGTTCCACTTATTTGTAAATGTTTTGAATGAGACACAGATAAAATTTAATAAACACGCTCTTCAGTAATTCATTGGTGTAAATAGAAACATAAAAAGTCTCTTGGAAGGTTCAAAGACACTGAATCGAACATGGAGCGAATATAGCTGTTTCTTTCTTGGAAAATCCATTATTGTATAAAGAACTACCTACATATTTTCTTTAAAAATGGTAAGGTATATTGTTTTAACAGGAAATATTCCAATGCTTTAAAATGTACATAAGTTTAACTTTCAGTTCTTATATTAACACATACCTTACATTCTAAAAAATCAACTCTATACTCACTCAATACCTTTTAACCTCATTCTGCAAAAGTCATTGTAGTCAAATAATAGAGATACCAAAACAAAAACCTCAGAACTTATCAGATAAGATTCTGTTTACACTCGATCGTCGGCGCCTTTGTACTCCAGACCTTGTTTTGTGTAACACAATAGCAAATTAACAAAATCCTTTTAGGCGAACCCTAAATAATGGCCACAATTGCCACCTAACTTGAAATAAAGAAACGAGACCGATGTTCTCAATACAAGCAATTAGTGGGTACCTACTGCTTGTAGGAACAATGCGGTAGGTTGTGTGAGAAGTTTTGAGAGATGGCAAAGACTGAGCAAAGAGAATGTCTAGGAAGGCAACAGCATCCACCTAAGTACAGGTATCACGTATAAAGAACGCTAAGCGATAGTGAAGCAGATGTGTCTGCGCACGGGTACACTCGCATTCGCACTTGAACTTCCTAAGCATTTTTTTTAAATTATAATTTAATGTTACCAAATTACATTTATTATTTAACCAAAAAAATATTACAGCTAAAGTTGTTCTGTTATGGTTATGGCTATGGCTATATCTGGAGACAGAGATAGACGGCACCTATATAGTCGTACTGATCACCAACTTGCATAATAAGCGTGGTGATTACATCTTTAGACATTTCTAATATGAAGAAAGCAGATCTGTAGTAATGCACATTTTTATCGATATGCTGGTTTAGTTATGCCTTGAATACTTTATAACATTGGCAGCATAGGAGCTCGGGTAAGAGGATAAACTTCTTCTCCCAATAGGGGACTAGCTAGGATGACCAGCTGTGGACTAGCAGTGACGTGATAAAAAGACGCAGTCATGAGAAATAACAATTGGGAAGAATAGAAAAATCGCAGAGGTATAATTTATTAAGCTCTGAAAACAATAAAGATCCCACCTGCACTCAACAAAATACTGACGAAAACATACCTCCATGTATTCAAAGAAAATATTACAAGGTTTTCGTACAAAAATAGATCACTGTTCGTGTACAGTTATATCCTGCATTGTTAGAGGTCATAAAACTTTATTGAGTGGGTTACCCCAATGGGTATTTTTACAATACAGTTGTAACAAGTCTGCACTTGCTCGGTGTACAAAAGCGAGTCTGCCAGAGCAGTTATCTACTTATTATGTTCATTAGCTTTCATTTTCTTTCTGCCAACATGTGGCCAAGGAATCGGCTTCTTAGAAGGATTAACCTTTGTTACAGTTTGTGAAGTCATTAAGCGTATTGGGTAAACAAAGGATTATCTTTTCTATGGCAAAAGTGAAGGCGAAACTTGTATCTGAGTAATGGTCACTCGAAAGATGTAGTACAAGATTACTTCAAAATTTGACAAAATATATATTCTATCATTTATAATTATGCAGTCCGCATACATGTTTGTCCCATCTAGGTATATAGATCTTGGAGGCGTTATTAAAGAGTTGTCCACCTGTTTTTCGAACCTCTAGCTTTATGACAATGCGTTCGCTATTAAGTATGTCAAAGGATTAACCTATACAAAGAGAAAACCCAGTGACGGAGTTCTACATGATGCCACTTTAGAATCATTTTTTATCTGTAAACTAGCGACCCACCCCGGCTTCGCACGGGTGCAATGCTAACACTAAAACCTTCCTCTTTAATCTATTAAAAAAACTTCATCGAAATCCGTTGCGTAGTTTTAAAGATTTAAGCATACAAAGGGACATAGGGATATAGGGACAGAGAAAGCGACTTTGTTTTATACTATGTAGTGATAGTGATATTGCATAGTCAAGAGCACGTAGAGCTTGAGACATTGGACTTTTAACATTCTTATTACAATCGCTTTAAAGGTTAGACTCGTACTACAAGTGTAAAGCTTCATGTGCTCTGGACTGTACAACATTGTTTTCTGTGTAAATAAATTTATATTTTAAACTCATAGCCGCTCACTACTGAGCTAAAGGGGTATTCCTCCTATATGGGAAAGTTTGAGCCATAGTCACCCACATAAAGTCACACACAAATTTAGATTTTAAGGCTATCATACTGCTACGAGCATTTGAATAAAAAATACAATCAAAAAGTGAAGTCTTTATAAAGTTTTTACATGAGTTCGTTCGTAATGACACAGAGTTTTCATTTGATCCAAAGATATTATATATAGAAAGACGAAGATATGTCACTAGAGCGCGGAAAATGAGGCCGACAAATGTAGTTAATTATCCACATTTTATTTAGTCGCATTGTATTTCAATTCGTATTTCAAGCGCAACTGTTGACAGATAGCTGTCTCTTTCTTTATTATTCGTTCCGTATCATCTTTCCCCGTCATTGTTGTATGCTATAAATACGCTAAGAAGTAAGTATGTGAATGTAGTAGCCACTCGTAGCGGATCAATTTTTAAACGCGCGCAGTATGAGTATAATTACTCCTTTCTTTAATATCTTTGATTTGATCTATATTTATTATACAACTTTAAAAAGCACCAATTTAAATTCCAATATAATTCAAATAAACATAAATGGATTCAATCAAAACCTCGACCGTTGCGTCCGAAAGTAATTAACCGGACTATAACTCATCATAAACACCTCTCATGTAGATCTCTCTAACACTCACTACTATGAAGCATTTGTTAGGAACTAAAGCTGGCCATTCGTTTGCTGTTACCCTATCATGAATCCTATCTATTATTATATATACAACATCTAACAGAATAAGCGCTATTCCTGAAATTAGTTTGTTCAGTATCAACTACTTATTCGATTTTTAATATGTGTTAAATTTTGCAAAAAATTTAATTATTGTTGCTGGATTTAGTGCTTTCTATGGAAATCGTGCTATTATTAATCGATATTAAAGAAAATTGGTTAGACATAACTGAAGTTCGATGGCATCATATTTTTTTTATATGAATAAACTAATTGGGGTGTATGAGGAATTGCGCTTTTTCTGTTACGCGTTGTATAAAATGATAAACTGACTGACTGACTGATTGGTGATGTATCAACGCACAGCCCAAACCACTGGGTCTAGAGACTTGAGGTCCACTAAGAAAAGATTTTACAAAATTCATCCCCTGGGGTTGAAATAAACAGTGGCGAGCGAAGCCGCGGGTAAAAAAAGCTAGTCTCGTACATAATTCCAGTCTCCAGTCATACAAAGTCATGTATATCAGTCAGAACTGTATGATGAACTTTAATTATATAACTCCGAAATCTCGAGAAAAAAACCTAGACAATGACAGAGTACCTACCTAGACAGACTGCGAGCTTTTGGGTATGAAACTCTAAAAACAGGCGACGTTTATATTAAGTTAGCGTAGTCAGAGACTAGAACGGTCAAGGTCAAGAAAAGCTAATCTATGACCTAATAAAAGATTTTGAATATAATTTTGTAGATTTAGATACTTCCTCAGAAATACTCGTGATTATAGGACCTATATAAAAATTTCCCAACATGTCTAGTGAACAGCATGCCTAATCATTACGCCTCCCACGCAGGTAGGCAGAGAAATACCAATATTAATAGAGACGTCCCGTCGTCAAAAAAAATACATTCATACCTAATAATGATTCATATTCGATAATTAATCTTTGGAACCCACAAAGAGCGTGGTAATCGGTTACTCATTTTGGCAAAACTGAAAGGCAACGGAGAAAAAAGTTGTATTATGGAATAATTTTAACAAATTAGGCAACAAAATCGCCACATTTTGTGTATAAATAACAGTGTTTAAAATTGTTTTTAGGTTGAATACGTTACGTTAAAGGTAGGGGATATGCATTTTTTACCTTTGCTCTTATTTAAAGTGTTTCGTTTGAAAATAATGCCCTAAAGGTACATAATAATATGAGTGTAGTAAATTATGTATAAAATATCAAAAGCGGACAGATTTACAAACGATGGATTTGTCGTCTCTTCAAGAGTGAATAGTCCTAAGACATATAAGTACTACTACGTATGAACTGAATAACTGCACCAAAAAAGTTATCCCGTGACACCAACATCCACAGAGGGGGGAAGAGCGGTCGCCTAGTATCACAGTAAATAATTAAGCTTATACCTTTATTGATGTAAATTTAATGTATTTAAATTTGATTTTAATTTGAATTTAATGTTTAATTAATTTTTTTGATTTAATGAGTTAACATGTTTATATATTATGGAACCTGTTTTTGAAATAAATGATTTTTTATTTTATTTTTTATTTATAAATGAATTCATTTTTAAAGCTAATATTATTGTCAAAAATACTTTTTCTTTGTAAATTAAACAACAAAATAAAACAGTACTTTTCCACTCATACACCGGAATGGATTATCTCTATTAGGCACTAGAATTCTAAAGGAATCTCATGTAAACCGCCACAAATAAATAATTTTCCCAAACATATTTTATAAACCACTCTGGAATCGCCGTCCGTTTCGGCGCGTCATAATAGCAATATCCTGTCCATTGATTGTCAAAAATTAGGAATTTCGGCAATTACGTCTCACCTCCCACGTGAATCTTAAAAAAAAACTCGCACCCGGAGCATCCAAATTTTCTCAAAAGGTCCGACATCGCTTTCTTAGGATGAGGTCCTTTTCATGAGCGGTAGCGATTTTAGGATATTGAGTGATTCCTTAAAGATTTTTTAACAAACATTTTTTAGGCCAAGTAAAAGTGAGATAATGAGTGCGGAAACTCTTTGTAGCATAAGATGTCACACGACATAGGTTATGGTCTACTAAAAGTCCGCAACGGTTGTAACAGCCTCGACGTCGACGAAGTGGTCAAATTCAAAAAAACAACGATAGCGACGAAACAAATAACTTTTTACAATCCTGAAACTGACTTTGCAGTGGAAATGACAGTGTCATTGGAGGATATAAATTCACGGGAATCAATGTTGAATTAAATTTTACTCCAATCCATGCAAATTATTTACTCACAACTTCATATTGAATATTTACTTACATATTGCGAGCATACCTACAGCGTTCAAGACCTGCGTTCCACCAACAACCCCTACAGTCTCTGTATTTTACTTTAGTGGACGGGCAATTTCAGCGGTCGTGGTCCACCCACCACGTGGTACCCACAATGTCATATCTAGAAGTCAATCCTATGTGATACAACCGCCATAATTAAAATTTGTCACCGTGCCGCTTCTAGATAGGCGTTTGTTTTCATTTTTACAACTTCATTCACTCTACTTATTGCCGACGAATTCCTGATTCATGAATACACATTTTAACAGCCTTCTAAAGTACATATAGACAAAATATTTAATCATTATGACGATTACACCTAAGTTGAGAAGTTCTCCGCGCTCCGCTGATGATTTAAACCTGTTTGTGTCCAGTGTTTTTTTTTTATTTTTTCCCCTTTGTTGCCTTTGTGCAGCTAGCGCCGGCACGAAAGGACCCCTAAAAGGTGTTCCGAGGCGTATCCCTTGTAATGGGCATCGGTTACATATTTATTTTTGTGTTATGCATTCTTGTCTTGACACATAAATAAATGAATATGTTGAATTAGTTTTTCTGTCATTTTGCACGCCGTTGGTGGCAAATAGTGGCAATGCGGTGCTCTACATAGTGTTATTATATAAGCTATAGATGTAGACAAATACAAGACGAGAACGGTGAGAAGGTAGGTATATAATATTGTGGGTATATATAAATAAAACACATACATATATATTTTTAACCATAAAGATAAGGAACATCATATTATGTACGAAAATTTAAGTTACATTTCTAGTTTTAATCTACAGTAATATGTGGTGTTTTTATATGGCAGAACAACATTTGCCGGGTTAGCTAGTAATAAATAAAAATATTAATACAATCTGTTTTTACAAAACTCTTTTTGAGTGTAATTTAAAAAGAAATCCATAGAAAAACTGGCGCGTATATGATAAAGAACCTGTTACATTTCTCGGCAGTCAACCGTCTTTTGTGAAGTCCAGTTTTTTTCCCACCAACGACGCAGCCCAAGGACATACGGACGGTGAATGAAACAGTTTATTGGTACTAATTCTGTTAATGGGTAAAAGGGAGGGATTGTGAATGAACCTCTTAGAACAATAGTTTCTGGAGTAACTCTAGTCTGCAGTTGTAAAAGGTGGCGCCAACGCTATTTGCGTAATGTTCGGGAAAGCTTTTGTTAGAAAAGACAAACTTGCTTAGTACTATTTAAAGAAAAAAGCTGCTTTTTTAATAGAGAAATACAAATAATACAAATTCTGGAAATTTCTAGATTTTTCTTTTTAAAAGGACAGTACTTCAAGATTAAATCGAATGACCAACAGGGTAGCACCTATTATGCTTAAAAAATGCATAAATGTAAACTTTGTCACCATTTTGGGCTCTCTTCCACACGTAGACAGCAATGTAGCTGTTATTTTTTATCTAATTCAAATTTTACTCTCAGTTTAAAGCGAGTAATTTTGCATAGGTATTTGGATTTCGAATGCGTATTAAAACTACATACAATAAAAAATAATATATTGGTATCATTCAAATTTATTTACCTGTATTCCACTTCCAAACTAATATAAAATTTTATCTCTCAATCTTTTATTAAGATGTTTTCAACTGCAATCCATATTTCGATTAGTATTTATCACGTGTCATCGATGAATGCGCTGAATTTTTCATCAGTCGGAAATTGTCCACTTTTTTCGTGTGCGACTCTCGAATATACTGTTGACAGCACATTTTTTCCCACCAATGATATTTGAGTTCGATGATTAAAATGTTAACTCGGTATGTTGTCATTGTATAATGTGCCCCACACAATTTATATAAAAACTTTATTGCGTCCTTATGGAACTAAAGTAGGTAGGTTTATATTACCTACATAAAAAGTAGTAAAAATTTATCAAGGATCAGTGGTTAGGTAAGCCGTGAAAAGGGGGTTGAAAAACAGACAAAATAGTAGATTGTTATACAAGGGTCGGAAGGAATCAATTTCTATACAAGGTGTTTAGACGCCCGAGCGTAGCGAGGGCGGATATAGTCCGAGTAGGAATTGATAACTTCCACCCGCGTTAAACACTCTACTTTTCATATCGAATACAAGGAAAGTAAACAAAAAAATGTCAACAATACAACATTACAAAAATTGAAAAATGCCAAAAATCAATAGGTACCTAATACCTACAAAAAAACAAAAATGTCAACAATACAACCAAAGAGGTTGGAAGACAGAAATTATTTTTCTTTTAAACGTCTTTGAATACAACATTACAAAAATAATATAAAAACCCTTCCTCTTTATGTATTTATTAGTATCGAAAAACAAGATTTAGAGTTTTGGAACAGCCTACTAAATTATTAGTCTTTTTTTAATTTTAAATATGGAACACGTCACCGCTGTGCGCAGGTTATTTTTAGTTGTTTATACCTACACTCCCAATGCCGCACGTTTTTTTTTTATCGATGTAAAAAGTTTAGTATCAGACCACCTAACCAAATGTACTACTATTTTTTTAATTCATTCCCGCCCTAAGGCCGGAAGCAATTACTATGAGTCTTTCCCGACCGAGGGCGGGAATCATAGCCCTGAATCTCTCTGTGATGGGAATCTTCGCTTCCGACCCGGTACTCAGATCAAACATACACTACTTTCCGAGTATGAGATATGAAAAACATTTTTTTGAATTCATAATACCTAATATAAGGCTTAGCCTGCATGAAACCTGCTTTTTCCGTTACCGTGTTTATATATAACTCTGGATTAGACTGTGCTTTGTCTCTCAGTTAGTCATAGTACTGTTTTACTAGAAGCGGGGATTGAACGCGCGACCTCCGACTCAGTAGGCAGGGTCACTACCAACTTAGCCAATGCCCGCCTTATTGATTCTCATTTCCTTTCCGAGCCAATGTTGGGTGCGAATAGTTAATTAATTACTAAACCATTACTTTTCATTTACAAAAAAAAAAGTGATGTATCGTTAATGATGCAGTGCAGTAGCAAAGCAAACGAAACCGATGACTCGGATAAATATGCTCTTTCATTTACTTTTAATATAAGCCCGACGTGAAATATTATGTTACACTTGATACCAAAGAAATATTTGCAAATCATTCATTAAACGACTCGTTATTCAATTGCAGTTTGGTTTAAATTGTGATCTGAAACATCTTATATTCCAAATAGAGACCATTTGAGAATATATTTGTGTTCCTGTCTACACATAATCCTACTTATATTATAAACGCGAAAGTTTGTATAGATGGATGTATGGATGTTTGTTCCTCTTTCACGCGAAAACTACTGAACGGATTTTGATGAAACTTTACAACTATGCCTACTTAAACATCATAATAACACATAGGCTTTGTTTTATTCCCGTATTCCCACGGGAATGGGAACTAAGTGGGTCAAACTAGCTGCTAGTATAAATATAAGTATATTTCCATGACGAGGCCGCTGACATATATGGCAGCATAATATTATGATACCATGTATTTACCAGTCAAAAGAACATGAAGTTTTACACTTTTAGTGCGAGTCTGACCTCTAAGGCGATTGCAATAAGAACGTTACAAAGCCCAATGAGTCAAGTTCTACGTACACTTAACTGAATATACAAGTGTCACTAATAGATCTTTATTACACGTATTTATAAGTATTGTCATAGCTGGAAAACATAGTGAAGAAACCAGCAAGGCCCAGAATTGATTCTGAGACATGTGTAACAGAAGTGTAATAGGACCCCCGTCCGGCGACGGGACCTCCACCTGTCACGTCTAGGTCCAAAAATATAGGTAAAAAGTGGGCATTTCAAGCAATGGAACACCTCTACCTACCCTTTGTCTATAAAAAGGTGAAAGCATTTTTTTATTATTAAGGTTTTTTTTTTTTTATCTATTTTTTATTCAGGCTTTTAATACAAGGTATTATGTCAGTCTCATAATATCTGACATTCTAAATACAAAACAAAAGATAATACAAAACAAATACGAATTAAATATCTATGCAGCGGCACTTCGTTCACGAAGGACTAATTTATTATATTTTAGAATAGTTTTAAATTGATCAGCTACACAATTTTGCAAGATTATATTAATACCCCCACTTGTAATGTCCAGACTCCCCATATTATTACTTATTTTCTAAATTCCACGACAGAGTTTTCCTACATCGGATAACTTAGTTGTCACTCCAATATGTGATAAACCACAGCTATTTTCACTTAATTAACAGCTTTTATTAACTAATTAATTTAGTCCAAATATTTGCGAAACGAGTTCACGCTTTCATAATAAAATTTAACGCGGACGACATTCAGAGATAGCCATCTTGTAGACGCAAGTAAATTATTTTGCACGCAAGCTTTGCGTCCACGCATCATGTTATTAATTGATAACATTTATCATCCCATCGCATGGGAGAAGTGTTAATTAAGAGCTAATAGACGAGCTTAACTGTTAAATAGTATTAATAAAGAAGATATACAAATTGTGGTGTATAATTTACTGGGAATAGATGGAGCTATCTGTCGCTTCCTGTCGCTCGCTGTTTTTATTTGATGCATATCGTATTGGTGTGTTTATTTCATAAATTGTGACTTAACTATGTCCAATCGCAGAAGGATCAATAAAATATAATATCATTTTGATAGGTATTTGATTTAAGCTTTGAATGTGGATAAGAAATATCTTACTTAGATATACCTAGTCAAGACATTTGTGAAGTTTTAAATTTTTTCTCCGAGTTAGCCTTACCTAGGTACTCTATGTTGGACGTATATAGATGAACAGCAGAAAACAGGTTATAGAGTTCTCCAAAGAGTATGTACAATTAACTAAAATATCTGAGACTGATCTGAAGTTTTAGTTTAAGTCGAATGATATATAGATATTCAACACTTGACTAAGAAACGTTTGAGTACTCGGCAGTACATCTAATATACTTTCAGAAAAATATCAACCACTACTGACATTTTAAATTTTAAACTTTTTCTTTGTGAGATTCTGTCTACCCTGTAATACGTCCATTGTTTCCATGAGTATATAAAATTATTTAATTTTTTTTATAACAAAACTAGCGACCCGCCCCGACTTCGCACGGGTGCAATGCTTATATTAAAACCTTCCTCTTGAATCACTCTATCTATTAAAAAAACTGCATCAAAATCCGTTGTGTAGTTTTAAAGATTGAAGCATACATAGGGACATAGGGGTAAAGGGACAGAGAAAGCGACTTTGTTTTATACTATGTAGTGATAGTGATATACTTTTTCAGATCCTTTGTACTTTATTTTGATTGTGGATGTTAAGAGTACCTTGCTATATTCACAAGTAAGTAATGGTTGCACAAAAGTGTCTTACGTTCATTCGATTTATTGATCGACGATGTTGATTGACAAACACTTGCAGTCCCTGTCAATCGGACCTGCTTGTCAGTTGTCATCAGAAAAAATACAGCTTTTCTAAATATGAAGTGCAATTGTTGAACTTCTAGCGGATCTAAAGATAGACTGCACCACAGAACACTTTTACTCCTAGCGGAGAAGAATGCCAACCTCATACAAAAATATGGCGACAAAACTCGACCTACAGCGCGATCTCTGTGATGACCCTAAAAACCACTGACGTATCACCGTATGGCGGGATATTTGAATTTTATAGTGGAATGTTTAAATGTATACTCAGAGCCTATTCATATACTTCTCCCGGGGTACTATTCATATTATATTTTATTGAAGTTTTACTAAATAACTTCTCAGAATATGATATGAATAATACCCCGGAGAAGTATATGGACAGGCTCTGAATATACATTTAAACACAAGATTAAAAAACTTAATTTAGCTAAAAAAAAACTTTCTTAGGTATTGTTTTACTAAAATATTACATTTATTTACCAAGAAAATATACATTCATTTACAAAGAAAATATACATTCATTTACCAAGAAAATATACATTCATTTACAAAGAAAATATACGTATTCAATTACAGTAATTACAGATAAAAAAATGTCCTCTAAAGTCAAAGGCGTTTATTGTCAGTAGGTGGTATTGAATTTACACTTAGAAAAGTCAATAGTTTATAATAACAAGGCACTCTAAACTCTTCCATGAAGACTGGCTAAATGTAAACAGCAGCCCATCTCCACCGACGAGTTGCTGGTTCCAAATGCAGTACCCCGAGAAGAGCCAGCAAGCAACTCAAGGGCAGCTCTTTTTGATCTCATGTCTTACTAATAAATATGGTTTACAATAATAATTATAATTAATAGCCTTACATAGCGTCGAGTCGGTTAATCCCATGCATGTTGGTCAAGGATTTGGTAACTTTAGATAATCGAAATCTAAAGAGGAACCATGTAGGACAGTGCCCAGAAGACTGGCTGCATTCCCTCTCTGGATATTTAGGTTGATCCTTTGACAGAGATAGCTGCCAGCCCTCTGGTCATCTGAAGGCCCCCACGGTCCCATGGGGTTATGTCATTTAATTACCGAGTTCTCATGGCCATTTTCCAGCTCCATCATCAGACCCTGGTTACAATCTAGCACCAAAGTATTTGTCAAGACGAATCATACGAGCCCAAATTCGAGTGGTTTACGAGTAGTCATTGAGGAGTTGCGATATCCACCTCCTTAAACCATCATCAGATCAGCTTGATGGTACCATAATATTGCATTGTGACCAAACTTACATAAGTATACCAAACGGCTCAATCGGTTGAAAATATCTGCTTCAAAATTGAGTTGCAAGATTCTACTTGAACATCTAATTTTGTAATCCTATACAATTATTATGGGATTACAAAGTTATTTATGCAGTTAGTGTATCTAGAAACCTAGACCGAAATTGCAAATTATTTGAGTTTTTCCTTGATTTATACACTAAACCCTAATTGTATTCTAAATTTGAAGCTTCTACGACTGCTAGAAGTGCCTTAGAGTTTTGATGATCGGTCAGTGAGTCAGTCAGTCAGTCAGAGAGTGACAAAATTAGGAAACTTTGAATATTTATAATTTTAAAACTACTGGTTCAAATTGGATGAATTTTGAAATATACTGTGTGTAGCGACACTACATGGAACGCGCAATAGAAGGCTGAGTTACATATAACGCGCCAATAGACGGCCGAGTTCTAAACCGCGCTATCGGAGTTTTCTAATGAGTTTGTATAAATACAACTGTCCAACATCAACCGTTGGACCGCGGTCCCCAGGCACGATCACCTCGCCTGGCGGAAGATCTTCCCTTTTCACGATGGAGGAGCATTCCACCTCCGCTCCTCCATACTGGTGACCCTCGACACCTGGACATCAGCGCAACCTTCTGGAACACCTGGACTTCAGAAGCATCATCGCCATCACACATCACTCCCACAACAACCTTCACTCAAGGTCAGCAGCAGCAGTCGCACAGCAAGCCAGACTCCGCCCAATCAGTTCCATACGCAGCCGACGCACCGTGCTACCTGGTCCTGCAGGCTCATCACTCACAGCGACAGCACTCGGCCCACGCACAGTTCACCGCAGCCCACGTCCGGATCTACAGCGGCTGGTCACCCTCGCCGGCGTGGCGGTCTCTGCACACTGAACTACGGGCACTTCAACAGTCGCAGCAACCCGCTCAGTCTCGACTCACCGCAGACTTGGAGCAGCACTGGCACTTGCAAGCTACCTACGAAGCAACGACGCAGCACAAGTAATCAAATCGACCTCCGGTCTTGGAGGGGGAGTGATGTAGCGACACTACATGGAACGCGCAATAGAAGGCTGAGTTACATATAACGCGCCAATAGACGGCCGAGTTCTAAACCGCGCTATCGGAGTTTTCTAATGAGTTTGTATAAATACAACTGTCCAACATCAACCGTTGGACCGCGGTCCCCAGGCACGATCACCTCGCCTGGCGGAAGATCTTCCCTTTTCACGATGGAGGAGCATTCCACCTCCGCTCCTCCATACTGTGTTTATACAATGCATGCTTGGTTACTGAAAATTCAGGCTTCTAGGTTTATCCACAACGAAGTTATAGGGGATCGAAAAGTGCGTGAATTGCTTCGAGAAAAGGATGGTACGGCCGTGCCGCTTTTTGCTCGACTTGGCGGGGGCACTGCCGTGCCCCTAGATCCGGGAAAAAACTTGGCCCAAGGTTTATAGCTGAAAACAAATTAAAATCATTCTTAAAAACATTTTACGACAAAATTGACATAAGAATAATGTATGTATCATCCTAGCAGCGCCACACTACTCTGGGTACGAAATAGTCTTGAATTTCGTACCCTCGCCGTTTAGCAGATGTAGAGTTTGGTGGCGATGCCAAAATGATATATAGCATATTTCTGCATTTAGGCTATACGACGATTTCGTACTATTTTGTACGTTTAGGAAGGGAGTAGAACTCACACTAAATTCTTCGTGGACTTAAATATATACATCTTTTAAAGTAGGTACATCATATTTCTAAAATATGTTTGCAAAATATTAAGATGCCCGGGTACGAAATAGTTTCAAAGAAAATTATCCACTAGATATCGCTTCTAGCATATTATAATGAAATCATAATTTATCTATCGATAAAATGTCATTGGCTTCAATAAATCAAAGAAGGTACATACTAAAGTAGTTAAGCAATGTTGGGCACGGTCAGTCAGTGAATGGGTGACCGCCTAGTGGCATTTATATCACGAGCGCTTCCGTGTTTCGGAAGGCACGTTAAAGTGTTGGTCCCGGTTTTAGTTGTTTACGAACAATGGAAGTCGTTAAGCCATGTTGGATACCTTTGGGTGGCTTGAAAAATTCCAGCAGTTAGGTGGCCACTAGCCTAACAAAATCTCCCAATCCGCGGTGGGCTCGCGTGGGAGATTATAGCCCATATACTTCCTCAGTGTGAGGAAAGACCCTTAGCTCAGCAGTGGGCTGTTACGGGTTGTCGATGATGTCGATGACATACTAAAAACTTATTTTTAAATTACTTCATCAACTTACAGCAAATGCCAGTACAATAAAATTCAATACAGGATTGGTGATCCAGGTCTTTTTCTTAATATTAGCCCATATCACTTCTCCAACGGAGTTTAAAAAAGCTGCTTTGTCAATAGTTTTAAATTCTTCCACAGTATTCTTGTTCATTATTGTTCCAGTCACAGTTATATAGAATTGCTCAATATCAGGGGTCCTAGAAAAATCAATCAAAAGATCTTTTCATCTAAAAGTATAGGCTGAGACTGTACTATGGTTACTAGACATGTCATCTGATTTAGTAAAGTAAAATGAAATGAAAATGTTTTTATTTCTGTAGGTAATTAAAATTACACTTAGAAATGCCAATAGCCTAATAACAAGGCATAATAAACTCGTCCATGAAGATTGAAACATTATGTACTAACGTCCTCACGAGTACTAAATGTTGGTGAAGCTATATACTATGAAAAAAAAATGACCTTTATTTACAGATACAGGTTTTGGTGCTGCTATAAAGACGTCATTTTGGCAAAACCACCAACCCCCCCCCCCCCCCCCCCATATCTGCTAAACCGCGAGGGTATGAAATTCAAGACTACTTCGTACCCAGAGTAGTGTGGCGCTGCTAGGATGATACATACAAAAATAATGTGTAAATATTGTTACTTACCTCAATATATTTGTTGCTCGGGGGTTAGGAAATCTGTAAGCTTTGATGTCCGAATCTTTCTTCGGCTTTAGCCCACATTTCAAACATTTTCTTCTGATGTTATCAGCCATAACGACAAACAAAACACAAACACCTTTTCTATCTCCTCGAGTCTCTATATCACAAATACTTCGCTAGCACTATAGCAAGCACGTCAACACTAATGCGGAGGAACAAAGACTCAACCACGGCTCAACTCAATGCAATAATGAAGAAAAGAAAACTGTAAATTGTAATTTTAAAAACCACAGACATGACAGACGAGACATCATGATGACAGTATGCTATGGGGCTGCCAATGTTTAATGATGTTCTCTTACATAAATACTTTTTTATGTATTTTTGAATTAATTTTTTTAACATATTTTAGAAAACAATACATATAATTAAATTATATATTATTATATATAAAACAATTTTTTAAATACTCCCCTTATAGAATATTGAGTTAACTTGTCACACAGAAGATTCCCCATTAGGTATGACACCCAAGTCCTATACCCACTTGACGCCGCCTGGACTGCACTGGACTGCACAGATTCGCAGTAGTTCCTTCAAATGTCAACTATAACTGAATTAATATTCAAATTTCGAACAAAACATACCTAATATCAGCTGTGACGCCATAAGCGTTCTTTTTTAGAAAATATTTTGATGTTCAGAAAACTCGTATAGGTACAGTCAAGACCACATAGAGCTTGACACATTGGACTTTGGAACGTTCTTATAACAATCGTTTTCAGCTTCATGTACTCTTGACTGTACCTCCCTGCAACTTCTAAGGCATTTATTACTTACCTACAAACAAAGAGATAAAAATATAATAGGACGTAGGGGGTGTCATTCGGTCGAAATCGTACTACTTAGATATTTTCCACTTCTAATAACTTTTGGCATTAAATTTTCCTCACTTTGTTCCCTCTATGTCGTATTATATTTTAATCTCTTTGCCTACAAAACAGTTTCTAGTTCGATTTCACCCCTGATTAGTAGATATGTACTCTTTTAGGAGTACTCGGAGAAATGTTCAGTACGAAAATTAAATCGACCAGTAACACGCTACAATAATTCGTGTAAATCAATTCTAAGTTTTCATTCTATTGTTCATGTAGGTATTGTTCACACTTTACTCTCAATATTATAGAAAATCTATTAATATAGTAATATAATAGTAGTAATATAAATACATTAGAAAAATATGTACAATATGTCACATAAGAACATCATTAGGCATCTCACCACAGAAAACTTTTACTCCTACCGGAGCATCTCACTGTCACTCCATAGACAATGCAGACTTACTCCCTTTAGTCTAAGCTGCCAGGCACACAGGAGGCAAAAGACTCCTTCGGTTGCGTCACCATTTTTGATTTGCCTTCGCTCTTGACTTGTGCCACTCCCGCGCAAGGAGGGCCGCTACAGGGTGCCAGCAAGAAACGTGTCGAAACTCGGCCACGTGTTAAATAATACATTAACGCCGTAATGCATAATTTAAGAGAAGCTTTTTACATGGAAACCAACTTTTGACATTTTAAGTGTGAAGCAGGCCGATCTGTTGTAATGTACTTACTTTTATCGTTATTCTGGTTTAGTTTCAACACGAATTCTTGAAGTATCTCTATGAAGTATGTCGCTTGCTTGCAGGTATCGGTCAGATACACGTTCACGCCTTTCTCCTGGCAGAATAGGCAGACAATAGACCACCACATGCTCCGAAGCTGGCAAACGCTGGCACGCTCTCGCTTCGTCCACAATTCCTGACCCATCAAGATACTCATAAATGCTCGTCGGCTTGAAGTACTCTATATTATTATCTGGCTTTTCTTTAGTACGACATTCTGATCGATTTAAGTATGCCTAACATTTCTCAGTTACATTATTAGCAGACAGAAGCTTCTAGCATCGCATATTATGATAATAAACTCAGGTACCTGTACTAAGGATCTGAAAAACATATTTAAACATCGAGGCACGAAACCAACAATAAGTTTGACTCGGAAGCCATGGGGCTTCCGAGTTGGAGCCATGGTCAACGTGGCCAATACCAGAATTTATTTAGTTTATCAGTACCTACCCAAACCAAAGGCTCTACCTAGCTTGGAACTACAAGATTAAATATTGAATGATGACAATGAATTATGTAAAATCAAATTCAGAAGGCGGTCTCGCTACCAACAAACCAACAGACCTATCCTCACAAACTAGTAACCATTATGACCTAACCTAACCTTAAAGTGTAATAGAAAACATCGCCTGTTCACCCGAATGAAGAGATTAAAATTATTAAGCGGCGCGGCTGCGCCTGCGCTTGCCGGGACCAGTCGGGCGTCATTCCTGATTATCAACGCGCTTCAACTGCGACGACCTTAATTAAATAATCAGAATCCCGCCGTAATTCGGCTTTCGATTTTATAGTGAGATGATAATAAGATTGCGGTGAAATGTAATAACTATGCGCAAATGTTATTAATTAATCTTAATGTTTATATAAAATAAAAATAATGATTGTTTTCTCGTCTCCTATGCGTTCTCATTTTTAGTGAATTGTTGAACGCACGCAAGGGAAGGTATCTGAAAAACAGAATTTGGGAATTCTAACGTTAACCGAGATATGCACGTACTACATAGCCGATGGGTCGGAGTATTGAATGAGGTGCTACAAATATTTCAAAGTGGTCACTTTTTCGCTTATTACCCGGCGATACTGTAACACTGCATACATCTATCGAACTTCGCGCTTCTTGGGTCTTCTTTTGATAGCGACACTATCTAATGAAGCTATCAAAAGCCACTCCGAATTACGTCATAAGGGGTGCAAAATTTACAGGAATATAATTTAGCTTTCATTCTAAAGTACTCAAATACCATGTGTTCCCTTACCACACAGTGCCACAAACGCAGAGAGATAAGGAGATTATGGAAAAATCTCGCCGAAACCGCAACCAACCTAACAGACGGTCAATACAGAATCAGTATGGATCACTATCTATTTGCTTTAAAACTACTTGAATTTGAAACACAAACGCAATCTCCATTGTCCATCGCGCATCACACGCACCACGAGCCACGAAAAGGCGGATGTAACTGTAAATTTTGTCACAAACAAATACTTGAGAGTTTATCGATTGCACGCCATTGTACGGGGATTATACGGACATCCCCATTGAAGGCAGGTAAGTGCGACGTTGCAAACACGTTACAAATCTCAGATGGGCCCTTATGCGGATAATTCGTTTCGGTGAGGGATGCTCTCCTAATCCTCTTTGTAATTCACTCCGGCATTGATATGTATCGATTTTTGAATGTCTGTGTTTTAGGTCTTTTCTATTACCTGCCTACTCTATAGTACAGTGAATAGAGACCAAATAAGGGGGGTTACCTTACAAACGGTCCGGTAGTTCGAAATTTTTTACATGTTGTCTAGGATGGTTGTTAAGTGTTTAAAATGCAAAATGCACAATTCCCCCCCCCCGCCGCGCCCGCCGCCATCTTGAAAAAACCGAAAAAAATCGGCACTTTTTTTAGATTTTCACTTATATCTTTGTTTCGGTGCATTTTAGCTACAAAACAGCTACTAGAAGGTTACCTGAATTTATAAATCAAGATCAAGAAATGTTATTGAAAGTTATGGCAGCTACTAATAAAAAAAAAGTAAGTAACAAACCGTGCAAATCTACAAAACATTTGCTTAAAATCTCTCACATCCGTATTACTAATTATTTTTAACAACAAACATATAAAAAATCTTTCCTGTTTATAATTTGAATATAATATTTATTCAGGATTCGACAACTTCAAATAAATACATAAAACAAACTTTGTCTTTTCAAAACTCGACACAATTTTGGAAATAATATCATAAAAACAAGCCTTTTACGTCCTTCAACCCTCTCCGCCGGTGTTATTACGGATAATTTTCCGATCCAATGACTCCGCACAACCGCGCCAACTTGCATTGAAGCTACGGACTACCGAAAGATTCGCAATGTGTGAGGTTGAAAAGAACAGTCCCTAATTATCCATAGTTGTTATTCCGACTGTTAACGCATTGTCGAAATTCTAAATACTCACCGAATAATACCCGTCTTGTTTTGTAATCCCTCGAGAGGCTGTTGACAATTTGAGGATTTAAGTAGCAAATGCTAAAGAGTTACTTTTTAGTTGGGTTACCAATTGCGCTCAATTATTATTGTATTATTTGCAATATTAAGCCAGTAAGGACAGTCAATTTGCCGGTTCTCAGTAAGGCGGCTTGTGGGTGGCACGAACGAGTTTTTTTGTTGTTTAACAGCTAATAATATGTAATCTATTCGTGTTATAATGGTCCTAATTATATTATTAGCGTCGATAATATTGAACATGATGGAACGTATTTATTAGCGCTCATTAATTCTCTCAACTTTGTAGTTTGTATGCGCTCAAGCATTTTGCCGTCAAACTCCTACTACATATATAATAATTCGATTTCGTTTAGAATATAAAAGTGTGTACTATAAAAAAATATGGAAAATAAATGTCCAACACCCACAGAAGCGAGAAGCGTATTTTCGAGTTTTTATCTAAGCGTACGCCGCTTTCTGTGCTACAATTTTGAACACAAACTCCAACAATAAAAAAAAATACCGAACGCTACCGCTTTTCCGGCCTTTCCCACCACCAGCCACCTATGTTGGCTATTATGGGCAAGTTTAACTAAGCAAGAGATAAACCCTAGGTATCGGCTCTTATTAATCGTTTGTACAAATTTTGCAACTGATACTGAATATTCTGCAAAATTAAAATAAAATATCACCGTCAAATGTCAGCAGGCTTCTTCTTTGATGTACTTATCATTAGATTAGAGCGTAAAAAACAGCCTAAAAGTCTTATACATTCTATCGATTCATCGCGTGAATCGATCCATGTGATGTGATATGCATAATATCGCATTATTTAACATAATTAATTAGCCGATTCCTACAGACAGATTGACAAAACAAAAAGTAATTTTACGTCTTCATGTGGCTCAAAGAGCTGGTAAATATTTAGTGGAGAATGCTTACCAGTTATGGAATGGACCAACGAAGAACAGAATTAACAGAACAGGTATTTATTTTTTACAATTTTCACACAAAATTATAAATAAAGAAATAATAAAATAAAATAAAAACTATATAGAACATTTAACATACAAGAGCACACCAATTGATACAACGCCGCTTTTGGACGAGCTAGTTATCTACTATATAAAAATAAGTCGGGTTTTCCTTCCTGACGATATAACTCCAGAACGCACGAACCGATTTCCACGGTTTTGCATTCGTTGGAAAGGTCTAGGGCTCCGCGAGGTTTATAGCAAGAAAATTCAGCATTGCACCCGTGCGAAGCCGGGGCGGGTCGCTAGTTAATTAATAAATATTATAAAGAGGAAAGATTTGTACACACTTGTATGTTTGTTATGAATAAACTCAAATACTAGTGGACCGATTTTAAAAATTCTTTCATCAATGGAATGCTAGAAGATCCCTGAGTAACATAGGCTATATTTTATTCCCGTAGTCCTATGGGAACGGGAACTACGGGATTGAAACCGCGCAGAACCGCTAGTAATTAATAAATCGAAGAACATCACTGTTAGTACCTATTGCATTACACCTCTAACTAATTGTTTAATCTGACACTTCTACAAATATAACACGAGCATTGCTAAAATAAAATCTAGTTTTTCTGGAGGTGCACAGTTACAGGTACTACGTCTACTAAGTCCCAACACTTGCTCCATCTTTTATTATTTTGTTTCGTCAATGCATCATGGTATCGACATCGTCGAGGTAAGCAAACATTAATAATGGGCCACGACGTCTGATTTCCGTTCAGTATTCACATACAGTGTGTTCTGGAGTTTTGGACTCGATAAATTTGTTATAAATATTTTTTTAATAAGAACGACTAGCCAATTTGGTAGAGCACACAACATGCAGAAACAGACCTACGAAATAAAAACTCTTAAAAATACTGAATATTTCAAACTCAGATATACAAATATAAAATCCACTGCTATTTATGTAGGGATTATGCATTTTTAATAAAAATAACAATTCTTGTACCTGAAATAATTCTGAACATAATTCGAGACATTATCTTGAAATACAACTGAGAAATGACTTACCATTAAATTAGCTACTTCATTATTTAGCCATAAAAATACTATAAAAATCTAAGGAAACTATAAAATAGCTCTGAATATTTTAGAATTTATAAATAAATAAATAGCCATATTATTAAATTTAACAGCGTTCGCGACTATTACATAAAGCTATAAAGGCCATAAAAAGCTTTGTTTAATGGTCGGTAATTGGTTGAAATAACATCATTTTTATTGGCATTGTCTCGGCTAGCTAACAGTGCCCACTACTAATGGTACTCGCTACAACACTGTAACAATCTCTGCAAACAACTTTGTTCGTTCTGATTAAATATGAAAATTAAAATTAAAATTCAATGAAAATAAACAATAAATTACTCTGCTATTTTTGTTTAGTCTAAACCTTAACTCCTTTTTTATTTAATATAAAAGATTACGTTTAGGATACGTTTTCGACCCTATGAAAGTTATTTACTTTTTTTATTTGTACTTATACCACCCTAAGGGCGACGAGACTTAGCTGATAATAGAAAAGAATAAGGCCTTCACACTCCCTTGCAAAACCTTTTCTAACAGAGAATTCATCAACGGCTAACATCAATAACAGCTCATTGTTGAGCTACAGGGCTTTCCTCAGTTATGTGGAAATATAGGCTATATCACCCCCTAACCTGATTACCCACGGCGTGCTAAAACATTATAATATTTTTTTCTAGTCCCCGAACATATGTCATGGAAATAACAGCGAGATATATTCGAAATAGTTTCGAGATCCAAGAGTAAGGGCGTGTCTTCTCGCGAGGTCAATAAATAAATAAATCTCCAGGCTGCCGTTTTTTGACTTTTTTCGTCAATAATACCGTCGTAATTACATGAGTTGGCATCGAAAACAAACCGCGGCTCTGCGGCGAGCCTAATGGCCCAAGGGTCAATTTGAGGCGTTATAATAATGATGTAGCCCGATCTTTAGCCAGTAATATACTGTATCCGTGTAAGTCATTAATTTAGTCACTATTATTTTAGGTAAAGGCCGATTTTTTAGAAAGGGTCTGTATAAAATACCTGAGATGACGAAGCAAGGTCATCTGGGAAGCCAATGTTTTAGCAGGTGAATATTGTTTTACTCAACATACTTTATGTGATAGTGATTGTAAAGAGAAGTCTCCTGACTGACTGATCTATCAAAGCAGTCTCAACTTCTGGGGGTAAGAAGCAGAAATTTTGAGATTTGGGTTTTTCTAAATTCCCACAGGAACGGGAAAAAACAGGATCCGAGCGTGCAACGCCGTTGTCTACAAAAATATTAATAGGTAAAGTTGCAATTTTGTATGATTTTGATAATAGAAGTTGTAAAATTGCATTTTTTTTAATGAAAGATGTATTTTTGTATGAGTTAAGCCGAGCCGAACTGTTCTGATTCATAACGAGCTTTACTGATAGGAAGCTTCAATATTCCTGAGTGATATGAACTAAGCACGTTCTATTGACGATACTAGAATTTGCTCGATACAATGTGCAGTATAATACTAATTACTCGTACCTGTGCAAATAGCAGGTGAATGCATCGACAACATTTTTATAAGCGAAGCCAGTCACGCGCCTACAAAATTTGCTCTAATCAGTCATGTCACGTAGATGTGCACGCTCACTTACCTAATGTGACGTACGTCGTGACAAGGCGTGGTTTCGCGTGACGTAGCTCATAAGCGATTTTATGCAAAATTTTGTGTTTTACAGATAGTAAAGGAAGAGTTCTGTCAGATGACATTTCTAAATATATACAAATAAATGTTTTTATTTTTCCCCAATGCGTTCTGGAAGGTTCCTGAAAATTTTTAGGAAATTCTCACGGGAACCGTAAACTGAATCGGGTCATATAGTAATAAAATAACACTGAATTTTTCGGAGCTGTCAAGAGTTCTTCCTCTAATCACCGGACTAGTTGTATTATAATAAGATAAGAAGACCTCTGACAGATCATCATTCCGTAACACTGCTGAGCCAAGACTCTGTTGTCTGACACTGAGTTTTTTTACTTCCCAATGATAATCTAACATGTCTGAACGACTTCCAGAAACAAAACGAAAACGGGAACCAACGGTTTTAGGTGCCTTTACAAATAAAATGGAATATTGCGGAGATATCAGAACTCTTCCTATAATAACCGGAATATAAGGAACACCATGTATTGGCTTGCAGACGTGACATTTCAAATATTGTGAGAAGGCGAATGAGGTGCGCTCCCTCAGGTGCGAGCGCGCCGTGTCGCGTCCGATCGCTCACGACCGAGCGACGATGGACTTCGACGGGCTTGGACTCCACTGGAGGTCGATTCTCGAAGCCTTTGACATTTCCAGCGCGAGATGCAATGACTAGGGGTATAAAGGAGAACTTTCTCTGAAAAATTTTACTTCAAACTGCGTTATGGTGGCGCCACAGTAGCAACAGGGAATTTCAAAGAAAGCACCATAAGTTATTAGAGTAGGATTTAATATAATTTAATTATAAAAAATTCGATCTACATAAATAATGGTTAATATTAGAGCTGTGATAACCCGGACGGTTAAAGAGCCGGCCGAAAATCGGTGAGGCTCGGGTTCGTATCCTGGCATGTAGTACCAATGAGTTTTTCAAAAACTTACGTACATATTTATCACTAGCTCAACGGTGAAGGAAAACATCGTGAGGAAACCCGCAGGTCTCAGAATTAATTCTGAGACATGTGTAAACAGACCCGGTCCGGCGATGGGTTCACCACCTATCACGTTTAGGGGTCCAATATATCTCGTGAAATGTGGGTATATCCAGTAATGGAATACCTCTGCCTACCCCCTCAGGGATAAAAAAGGCGTGAGATTATATTATTATATATATATATATATATATATATATATATATATAATATTAAAGGTTTTATATACTGAACTGTCATTCACTGATATAGTCACTAAAAATCGACCAAATATACGATGTATTTTTTTACCGTCTGGAAAAAAAAATGACGTTTATGGTATCTAGAGCCGAAGTTATACACGAGATTAATTGTTAAATATAGTCATGTTTAATGCAATTTACAAAATTTAGAAAACCATACGCACAGTAGGTACTACGCGCTGCTGGCGGTTGTAGGTAAATTGCGTATAAATGGAAGCTACGAGCCTGTTTCTTTTTAAAATACTATTTCAAATATTTCAGTGTGTATTATTGACTACAATTGAGTAATGTATATTAGCTTATGAAAAAAAAAATTTTTGAGAAAAAAAATTTTTTTTTAAGTAACATGCCAAATGAATCTATTACACTTACCTATCACACCACATTTTTTTCCAGACGGTAAAAAAAGTCACCCTGTATAAATTTTTTTAACCCGGCACACTTCAATTCGTCAACATTGCAAAATTTTCATAAACTAGATACCTACTTATAGCCATTGTTGATTTTTCTTCCGGTTTCCAGATCAGTTTCTAGAACAGTTCAAAATCTCAATATTACTTAGAAAATTAAGACGTGAAAACGGTACCAACGCCGGTTAACTGCTTGCGTAAACTATAAGTTTAAACTAAAGCAAAGCCAAGGGTGGGTCGTGGGTGGGTCGCTATTACTAAGTAGGTAATAATTAGGTATAGGTATGGTCGAGATAAAAATAAAATCATCGAATTGTTGTTTAAGTAGAGCTATTGCCAAATAAAAGTTTTATGACACGTTAACGTTAGTAAAATTATAATATTGACAGCTTTTTTAATTTTCAGATTGTGCTCGCGTATTTTCCACGCGTATAAAGTTTCGCGATCGACATGCATTAGCCTGATAATATCTCTGACACGTCTTCATTCCCGCCCAGCAGGTTTCTTTTAGATATAACATTTAGGGTTCTGTAATCAAACCCTTCTTAAATGATTTTTTTGTCTTTATAAAAATTAGATATCTTTGTTTATGTGTTCCTAAGCTAAACTTTGGTGAGTTGCTGAGCACAAGTGAAAATGATTTAAAATATATATATTCTCATCGGATACCTACAATATAGGGGACCACAAAACTTTTTTTTAAATTACCACCGAACCGGGAAAAATTTAAACTTAGGGCCTAAAACGCAGCGGTTTATTTATCAAAAAGTTCTTTTACATTGTTTTTATGAAAATTTTCGACGCACTATATTTTTTTTCTATAGCATAAAATAATAAATAAATAATCTCACGCCTTTTATCCCCGAGACGGTAGGCAGAAAACATGCAAAAATTACTATCTACTATTTTATTTAAACTGGTCTCTGCTACTATATAAAAATAAGTCGGGTTTTCCTTCCTGACGATATAACTCCAGAACGCGCGAACCGATTTCCACGGTTTTGCATTCGTTGGAAAGGTCTTGGGCTCCGCGAGGTTTATAGCAAAGAAAATTCAGCATTGCACCCGTGCGAAGCCGGGGCGCTATTTATTCTAAAAATAGATAAAGCTATCAATAACTGACACTAGTGAAAAAGATATAGTGTAATCTATTGCCATCTATCGAAAAAAGTAGTAATAAAACTGCAGCTCCATCTATTAAATATTCTAAAAACTACCATCTTTTTGAGTGGAAACTCAAAGTGGTTACTAAAAGATATCGTAGTTTTGCTATTGACCGCAAGATGGCAGAATTATAATAGTAAATACTACTCACTAGCAGAGGGCGCTAAAATACAATGAGGATATATTTCTAGCGTGAAAATAATATGTTTTTGTCATAATAGATTTATTTTTACAAATAAAAACGTATGTAAAGCAATAAATAATAAAAAAATACTTTTGCTACATAATTTATAAAGCATAAGTAATAGGTGAAAGGAAAACACAATACCAAGGTGTGGTATTACCAATAACCTAGTTAATGGTTAATACTTATTAAGTCTTTGTAAAATATATTTTATTTGTATTTTATATAGTACGAGGAGAGGTAAATTATAAAGTATCAAAAGAGAATAAATTAGCTGTAGTGGGCTTTATTTAGCTCGCTACCCAATGAATTAATGTTCCCACACCGTCCCATGACTCATGAGACTTTTTTCTATAGGACAGAACACTTAGGGCTGATTTTTCAACAGTCAGTTAAAAGTTATCTGAAGAATAAACATCACCTGTCACTTTTCCTTTCTAGTGTGTCAGACAGTGACAGCATGAATATATTCTCCTGATACGATTTATCTGACGATTGAAAAATCAGCCCTTAATAATATTGTTATTAGGACTTTATATTTTTCCATGTAATCAATTAATACTTAGACTCAAATAAAGTAATTTTAATTAAAAAAAAACTATTCTTCCTATATTTTTTCCTTACCAAAATTGGAAAATCTAACATAATATATGGAACCAATTTGGTGTTTTTCCGTCTGTCTGTCACAGCCATATTCAGAAATTGTTTGACGTAGAAACTTCCAGTAAAGTATAGAGGCCCAATTTGGTAACTAAAAAAGTAGATTAACCTCTTAAGCCGAGAAAATGAGACACAATTGATTTTTAATTATTCTGTCGCGCATTGTAACCGCACGGTGCTTGACTGATAAGGGTAAGTAAGTTATATTTAAAAAAAAATGGGGATTCAGTAAAGAACTGCCGGTTCCAATTGGAACCGAGGCACAATTGAAAATCTATTGTGTCTGTGATTCATGGTCTGAGAGGTTAAGATAAAAATATTTTTTAAGTAATTTGTGTGGGACGTTTGTTAAAAAGCTTGTTAAAAAGCATACTCAAAAAAACTTTATTTAAAAAAGCTTTAAAAAATTGTTTGACTCTTCTCTTAAATTAAAGCGTTAAAACAAATGATATATGTCACGTATCTTTTTCGGAATAGCTCTGAAAATCCTAGAAATTAAAATTTGCAAATGTGGTTTTGTTTTACTTTATCGTAACTACCTACCTACTTATTTTCTTATAAATTGTGAATTAATATGTCAATTCTGCTTAGTTACCTATGTTAGAAAAACAGATACTTAGTACGGAACCCACAACAATCATTTTGTGTTTACTTTTAAAAAACAAATACGATACCTCATTTACAAGTATAGAAGTCCACATCCTGAGTACAAGTATCACACTGAACAAAACAACAGTTGATCATCTTACATCTGCATCTGGAACTAACTGACTTCTTCCCAGTATTAAAACCTTTACCACAGCACAGAGTGGCGCAGTTATGTATATCTTTACACACCCTACCTTTCGTACTCAAACACAAGTTTGGCGTCTTTTGAAGATAAACCAAATTCGCCTTATCTCGGTTCAGCCTCTTCCTGATTTTTGGCATTATCGCTCTCTTTGTTGTGTAATTCACGATTTTCCTCTTAACGGCGTGATGGTAGTGCTTCTTCAGCAATCCCATGGCAGAATTGAAGGGGCCAAGTCTCTTCCAGCATGTTTTCGTTGTACACGAGCCGGAGAATCCGTGGCATTTGCAGACTTCTCTCAATTGCTCCCCAATAGTATTGATGCCAACCAAGACGTCCTGTTTCAGTATTTCCCCGATTTGATCACCTCCAGCGTGTTTGAAGTCTAAGAAGTTTCTTGTGAACTTCTTTCCGAATTTAAAATCATCGCCACAGCCTTTACCTTTCCATTGCAACGTAGAATTTCTTTTGAAACTTCCTTTGCAAGAGCATCTAGTTAAGTCACCTGAGGAGCAGGCTCTTGATACAGCGTGTGTCACAGACGCAGCTATTAGGGCATGTACGAAGGCCGTCTCTCTATAAACCTTACTGAAAATGCTTTTAGCCTTTCTATTGAAGACCCGCGAACAGTTCCATCTGTCGTATTGGAAAGCTTCCTCACACGCTGTTATTGCCTGCTCTTTCGCAACGATCAAAACTTTCGCTAAAGCGGGCTGTCGCTTACACATCTTCGATTGACGCAAGGAAGTTCTGAGCAATTTGCAATTTCCAGGATATATCACTTCAGATCTCTCTTTGAATAACGCTTCTACTGTCGTTTGCAAGACAGGCTGAGATCTGCAAAACAATCATAATTTTATGAACGATAGTCTCAACGAGTTAAATGATTAAGCGGCTTTTATTTAACAATATTCGTTACAAGGTGGATGATTTCATGACTTCCATTGCAAATGACAACTGTGATACTCAACATTACATAATGTAAAGACCAGAGAGATTTCTGACACCACAACACGACACAGAATGTGCAAAAATAAAACTTGTACCTACAAGTACTTCAAACAACGGAAAAACACTCACCCTTCAACAATTTTATTTGCAAAAATCGAAACAACAAACAATATAAGAACAGTAAAAACACTACAACTAAACATGTTTCAGAGATCTTTTAATAATCACATTTTCAGAACCGATGAGCTTCACATAATCTTTGCAGCAATGATGACATTGTTGAATGCAATTTCGAAATGAGCTCATGCTGAGGCTAAGACAAAGGTGGAGCCGATAGGTTATCGAAACAGGGTGGGTCTCTTACCAGAAATGGTGTCTGTAAACTTAGAAATCAGTGTGCAATGTACACACTGAGTTGGAGCTATTCATAAGGTTGAGCAAATATGGGAACGGAGGTTACTTACCTAAGTCGTATTATCTACCTTATTATAATATATCTATACTAAAAACTGTAAATTAAACAGTGGTACCACAATGATCTTTAAATAATACTTGGTAAATGATACAGGGAGTACGCCGACCGAACTTCTATGCCGACTTTTCTATTTTGAAGACTTTTTTGTAAAGTCATACATCTTTTTAGACGGCTCTAAGCTCAAAAATACAATATTTTACTAACCGTTCATTTTAAAATCTACTAGGCGGATTTCGATCGGTTTGCACTGTTTGATAACATACTCGTAAGTTCAACTTAAAACGGTTACAAGATGAATTTAAAACCGTTTTATTTTCCGGGTAAGTATTTTGATTTGTAGCAGTCAAACTAACCAAAATTTGATCACTTTAATCCTTAAAAATTTATAACTATTCATCCAAACTAAACTCTTTTCTTTCTCTTTACACATACATAAATGAGAAATACGAGTAATTCTCTGATTGTAACATTTTCACGACTGAACCACTAAAATTCACTGAATCAATCGTGACGAAATTTGAATGGGATATAGCTTGGATATTAAGGACGGACAACATATTACTTTTTATTTCTGATCGCGGACAAAGTTATGGGTATAAGATAGTTATTAACAATACTTTTAAGGAATTGTAGTAACGACGAAAATATATAGCCTACCTAGACTAATATTCAATTAGATAGAGCTATAGTTGGAAGACAGATCTTACTGATTTATATAACGTGTCTTCTGTCTAGACTTAGGTACCTAATCCAGTCTGTAAAAGTTTTCATATAAATGCTACTTTGTGCCTTCTGCGACAGCTCTTGAAATACAAATTAACAAACTTGTAAAAAGAGCAAATGAAACACAAATTTTGGAAAACTCGTTATTGTCTGAAACTGGATTTTATTTATATTAAATTCCTTTTGCACGAGATTGTAACAGCAATTTGTTTAGAACGAGCTGACAGCACAATTCACAGTGAATTAGGTCGTAAATTCGATATAAATAAAGTAACAGGTCATAAAATGGATTTTCTCACCTCACTAAACCGTAAAAGGTTGAAGGGATTTAGTTACAATCTTGTCTAACTTGATAAGTGTCAAGATACATCCCTACTTGCTTAAAAAAACTACTGAAACAGTTATATAGCTTATACATCAGAATAACACCTAGGCTATATTTTATCCTCGTATACCCACGGGAACGGGAACTTCGAGGATGAAACCGCGGGGCGCTGCTAGTTGATTATAAACTAAAGGTTTTTATAATACTCCGGTGATATGTATATAAATGTGATAATTTTAATTAAAGAAAGCAAAGTGACCTGCCGCGTGAGACGTAAATTTCCGTTCTTATTCCGTACGAGCTCGAAAGCTCTAAATTTGCCTGGAAATTGCTCGAAATTCGCTCGAACCGGCTTGAATTATTGGACGTGAAATTACCTATGCTGCCTCGGGAAACTGCGTAACATTAGGGCCTGACTTGTGACATCAGTCCTGACTGAATGTCCTAAAGTTCTCAGAGTTTAATAAAGTTAATTCTACTATTGTTATACTCCTAATAAGTTGGTTGTTTTCAGTAAAGAAAAACATCTCAATAAATTTATAATCGAAATCGGTTAAGTCGTTCTCAAGTTATGTCGTGACCAAGGGACATAAGGATTCATTCTTAACCGACTCCAAAAAAAGAGTAAAAGAGTAAATAAATAATATGCTTTTTTTATTGTAACAGTATCCAATAGCTTGGTTGAGTGTGTATCCAAAAATCAACAAGTGCGTCCATACATTGTCTGTTAGACATTCGCGTCCAACGACAATATTTGCGTAGTCACGCACGCCACGTGTGTTTCCGATAGTAGATAGTCACGTGTTTCGTCACGAGCGAAGGACAGAGCGCTTGCTAGTGACAACATTTCCGATTGCGTGTAAGCTGAAAATTTATTGGTTTATCGGTGAATACTTTTTCTGAACTCTAGTCGCTCTGATTAATGTTTTTAAATCCTGTTTTTATATTTAGCGATATAGCGATTACTTCGAAGATAGTTATTTAATTCTTCCTCATCGATTCAGAAACCGCTACCACTGGACGAGAGTTCCGATGATGTGGCCGATGGAAACAACTAGGTAGGAGTTAAAGTGGTCGCCATGACAGAAAACGGTCTAAGGACATCATCATAGTCATCATTGATTCAAAAGTTGACAAGTTAACATGCACAAAACATTATTTGTTGTTAAAATAATAAAACTGTGATGTCGAAATTGAGTGAACTATCACTGCATAGTATAAAACAAAGTCGCTTTCCCTGTCCCTATATCCCTATGTATGCTTAAATCTTTAAAACTACGCAACGGATTTTGCGTTTGCGTTTTTTTTATTAGATAAAGTGATTCAAGAGGAAGGTTTTAGTATTAGCATTGCACCCGTGCAAATCCGGGGCGGATTGCTAGTAAGTACTATAATAACTTAGGTACTACCTACTGCTACCTTTGGCTAGCGAATTTGTCTGCGTTTTGAGATAAAAAGTTACTTGAAACTCTGTGTGATAGAACAATTCAAAATTGCAATCCAAATTCATTATTTTTGGGCTACCGGCTTAACATTGTATTAAACGAAAAAACCATAGCGAATTTTTATGAGATAAAAATTCGCTATGGTTTTTTATTTTATTTTATTGACTTCGTAAGCCTTAATAGCTAAGAATTACCATACCTATCCATATTTAGTGACTGTTATGTGACAATTCTTGGAATATGGGACTACGGAATTTCCATATTAGAACGATACTGATAATGGTTTTTTTACTTGTAAATAGCAGTAAATAATTTGTGTTTTTTTTGACGTGATCGTCTTATAAATCGATGAACGCCGGCTGCACGCACGAAAAATTGTCACGTTCCGCCTGAGCCGAGCATGCAAGCGAGAGCGCGGAACAAGCGATAGAGAGGCACGATCGGCCAAAGCGTTCGGCTCGTGACGCATCTATCTCTCTCCCACTCCATTATGCCATTTTTCATCAATGTTTTCTTATGACGTTATCACGTAAAATTATTGTCTGTACACCCACTATACAGATAACCGTTTTTTTTTTTCATTTAAGTCAGATTCATACTGTACTTTTCGCAATGCATTTTTGTCCCACTTGTAACTGTGTGGGTAGTGGCAGCCTCGAGCAGCGCGGATCGATACGGCACGGTCACAGACAAACATCAACAAGACCTCGAATGGATCAAAATGTTGTTTTAAAATTAAATCGCTAAGAATCTGTGGGGCTTAGCGGAAGCAATTACAATTACCTATAATGTCTGACTAATTTAAAGACAAACACTTCTAAAAAAACTGGAATAATGATTTTTTAGTGTTGTTAATTTCTTGTTTGTAGCAATTACATTTTCTTTCTTTCTAGATATGCCTGAAATACGTACAAAGGCCGCTAGTGGTCCTATTTTGGACAGTACAAAACCTACAAGGCATATTCAGCGTGCATATGCCTTGTAGGTTTTGTAATTACCCGACTGCATCAAAAGAAGGGTATTGGTTTTAGTTAGCACATTTTGTTCATTTTGTTGAAACATCCTATAATTTAAACGGTTTGACGGATTTCCAAGTGCGACGTTTCATTAGATTCGACAATAAATTTACCTGACTGTGCCAGAAGGAGAGCAATGTTACGGAACCTTTTTAATGCATTTTAGAAGCAGTCAGGTTTTTAGTGTTTTAACAAATACTGACTTGTTGTAAACAGACTGTACTTTGAAGAAATTCGACTATTCAAAAGAATAATTAAACAATTAAGGATATAACTAAAGATAAATAAAACACCTCTTCCTCTTATGTTATTGTAGAGCCCATAGTTTGAGTGGGGCTTATGCGGCGTCTATCTTATTGTAAGTCTTTGGGCATGGCCGCGCATCACGGTGCTCGGCGCTGATTATCCGCTCATGTGACGTTCCCCTTAGGGTCTGTTTATAAAGATTTCCAAAATATATTGTGACCTTAAGTGAGGCTCGGGTTCGAATCCTAGCATGTAACAATAAGTTTAAAAAAAATGCTTACGTAGGTACATAGAAACTCGCATGTCCTAGAATTAATTCTGAGACATGTATAACAGACCCGTTACGTTTAGGGTACCAAAGAATATACTGGTGAAACGTGGGTATTTGCAGAAATGCAATACCTCTGCCTACCCTATACCGCCTCGGGGATAAAAGTCGTGAGATTGTATGGATCTTAAATCTTTGGCGTAGATTACGAATAAGTCATAGCCTATGGTAATAGCTAACTGTTTCACCAGGATTATTATACTTAGTATTAGTTAGGATATAAGGTATTTTAAAAAACACAATTTATTTAATAAAAAGGACTCTAAAGAGTACAGAATAGACTTAAAAAAATTGCACAAAAAAAATCATCGATGTTACAATTTTTATACTTTTGTAAATTTTTTAACAATCAAAAATTTAAATAGGACCACCTCTGAAATATTATCTACCCAAAAAAAAAAATTAAAATCATAAAAAATCGGTTCATAATTGGTCGAGTAATCGTGTATCATACATTAAAAAAAACAAATATTCGAATTGAGAACCAAACTCCTTTCTTGAAGTATTGTTTAAAGATCGCATTTGTGATATTTGATTAAGAAATAAGGTCATTATGCAAATTAAAGACTGAACATAGTTGATAACAATGTATCCATAAATGCATATTCATGAATCATATTACCATTATTGATCGTGCTCATCTTTGCCATCGCGCCTTTAATCCGATTATCTATTGTATTCTACAGATCTAACACCAACTTTACAGAAAACTAGATTGGATCCCTTCACAGATTTAAGGAGGCCCCAGAAACTTATGCCAAGTAACTATAGACTAAATAATCATTGTAAATATTATCATATCAATATCCGTATTTATATTAAAATCACGATCAGTTTACCGATTTGAGAGATGGATATGTCAGTTTAAGTACCTTTAAATGATGATTGTGTATCGCATAATGATGATATTTTTTTTTGATTTGTGACGTATTTCTATAGCATTTTCTAATATTACTCATCTCATTATTCATTGAATGTACGGTATTTTTCTTTTCAAACCGTCACAAAATCAGTCACAAGAACCTAAGAGCTTAGGGTTCTGAGTTCTCATTTGCTTATTGAGCAAACGCTGCATGACATACTGATATTTCATATCCTGTGTGCTCTCTCTTCTCTTCATACAAAAATAATACTATGATACAACGTGCATAGTTTGTCGCAGCTCTATACAACACCATCACAATCATCGTTATTGATACACTGAATCGAAACTCAATTTTGTAACAAATTAAAAGTGTCACTTCAGTTATTGCTGCCAATGTAAACGCAGCCTAAGTACCTTTCGAGTGGAGTGGACCGACAGCAAATTAGCGAATGTTACGTGTTATACGGGACTGGGGTGAATTAAGGGTGAATTGCTCTGAATATAGACGACAAAGGTCAAAGCTAACCTTTCAAGGACTTGCCTAAGACTGACAGAGCTTGGCAGAGGTATTCGACTCACTTTTATCTATAAGGATGACCATCACCGTACCAGGTTTTGCGGATGCATAACCGCAATGCCATGGCTGGGCCCGAAGCGGCGAGGAGGAACACCAAAGGTTTTTAGTGGGTATGGCAGCACTATGCTGCAGAGCCCCACATAACCGGTTCGTCCCCCCCTTGGTCGGTATGCAGTAATGAATTTTCCCTGAAAAAAAAAGGTATTTTACTAAAGGAAGTATACACTTTTTTCTACAAGGGTCACCATCCCCGAAACCAACCCCTACTTACCAGGTGCTGTTACACATGCTACAGAACTAATTCTGGAACCTGCAGATTCCCTCACGATGTTTCCTTTAACCGTCGAAATCGTGACAAATGTGTACGAAAGATCTTAGAAATCTCATTGATACATGCCCTCATCTACACTAATATTATAAAGAGGAATTTTTTTTTTTTTTGTATAAACTCAAAAACTACAAGACTGCTTTTAAAAATTCTTTTACCAATGGAACGGTACAATATTCTAACAGAGTAACATATTAAGCTATATTTTATTCCCATTTTCCCATGGGAACGGGAACTACACTTGTGAAGTACTAGTCAGTAATGTATTGTTCTCATGTCACGTTCCAGCTATCAAACTCACGTCTTGTTTTTCCATCAAACCGATAACGTATTTCTTTTCATGGTGTGTCCATATCAGAAAAAGAACTCAACTTATACCATAAGCATCTACATATATTCTTAACAACATCACCTTTCGTTAATTTAAGGAGTCCAAAAAAAGATTATCAACACTAGGTAGGTACTTCCAAGACTTGCCGGCCCAATGTGTATACTGATTTTATTTTACTTTTTTCACCCTGAAAAGCTTCCACAAACTTTCTTCAGTCTATTACCCAACTTGTGACATAACTTTTATGATAAAACTTGCCTTAATAGTCATTTAAGGCAACGCAGTGCTACGCGGTCAATGCCCGCTGGCGTAGCGCCAACTGTGCTACGCAGTTTACGCGGCTACACGGCTACATTTTCACAGAATCTATTCATAACAAAGTATACAGATTTGTTTGTTTTTTGAAAATTACTGTGACATTTATCTTTTTTTTTGTTGGTGCTCAACGCTTACAGTATTACCATAAAGTGCGGTGGAAAGTATTTTATGGGGATATAGCATTTTTTTTCTTTATAGTTAGGCTGACACTTTGACAGAAATAAATAACTGCCGGCCCTCTGGTCAAATAAAGGTCCGACGTAGTACTATTACTTATTCTGTGGTACGACCAAGCGCGCTGACAGTCCAATTTGGGTTAGATCAATTAATGTTTGATCGTCCTCCAAAGTTACCTGAAGGTATACTTTTCTTGCTATAGGTTAAATAATAAATAAACTGACGACTGGCGTCTTTATCCCAGGGGGTTGAAAAAAATGTAACTTTTTATTAAAAAATTAATAAATTACATTAAAAAAATCGCCCGTTTTGCAAGCTAGTTTGGTGGAAAATGTCTTAGACTTTAAATACTGTACCACATTTTGAGCTACAAACTTGAAATTTTACTGGAAGATTCCTCATATTAAGTACGTATCCTCTTAGTAAGATTTCAAAATTTCCACGGGAACGGGAAAAGCTCTGCTATTCAATTTATACTTCTTCGTAAGCGATGAAAAAGTATAACTACACAATTTCTATAGAACTCATAACAAAGCACGTTTTTCACAAACGACTATAACCAACAAATTCATAAAGACGGTAAATCGATAAATTAAACACAAAAGGTTTTACGAGGGTTCCGGTAACGTTTATTTTCGGGGATCCGAGCCTTAGAGGGAAGCGGAAGCCTTATTGTGTGCCACATAAATAAAGCGGGCTCTTCTGGAGATTCGCAAGGACACAGATTTTTCAAGTAGACACTTCACTACGTATTTGCGTAAAGTAAAAGTTAATGATTAATATATTTGCTAAATTTTAAACTGAGTTATCTGACCAAATAATAAACAAGGGAGTTTAAAGGACGTCACATGTCATAGATCTAAATTATTTTTAATATGTTGAAGTACCATGTGATTAGCAAATAAATTAAATTGAAATTAAATAGGGATAATTTTAATTAAATTTTGCTGCCCCCTCCCTGCCCTTAGTCTACGTTTACGCGAAAACTTTAAATCATAATATGATTTCATAATGTCATACTTACTCTCATTTAACCTCGTCAATGAATTAATCGACAACGATTTAATGTGTCTTCCAAAAAACTGAGGTGCTCGTGATATAGTACCACTAGGCATAGACTAGAATATAGTCACACTTTGCGTTACCAGTGCGATCGTTGCAAACACACCGGTATCTACAAGAGTGCTACGCCTGTGTTAATATAACACTAAGAAACAACACATAGCCTAAACCGGTGGGTCTAGCTAGACTAGAAGCATGAGATACGAGATTTCATCTTTTAGAGTTTGTGTAAAAAAATCTAGTAAATGGATTGCTATGAAATTTTGCAGTGATATTGCTTATACTTTAGAATCACTACATAGTATAAAACAAAGTCGCTTTCTCTGTCCCTATTGACATCAGAACCTTGGAGCCCCGGAGCTACAGAGCTGGCGAGTGGCCTAAATTATTGTAGGGAAAATGTAGTAGGCTAAAATACATCTCTTTGAATTTGTAGTTCTATAGTTCAGGAGTTATTAGACCTGAAAGCTAGAAATCATCAGGTCGGTGTGGCCCCGAGATCTCAGTAATTAGGGCAGTAACGGACGTTTGCTCTTAGACAAAGTTACTGTAAAGTTTAGGTAGTGGACAGAAAAACAACGAATAGAATTCGTAGTTCAATATTTTGGTAGTAATTCACGTTTGAAGTGCGTGACAATCAGGTCCCTGTAGCCCAGTGTTTTCTCTGAAACGAAGCATCCTAGCATAGTATGTTGTTTGAGTAAGTTTCTGTAGTTCTCGATTTAGGAATTCGTATGGAGCTAGTTTTTTATGTAGTTCTACGGTTTAATAGAATTTTGCACTCTTTCTAAAAACAATCAGAACGGTGTAGCCCAGTGTTTTCTCTGCAACGAAGCATCCTAGCATAGTATGTTGTTTGAGAAAATTTCTGTAGTTCTCGATTTAGGAATTCGTATGGAGCCCGTTTTTTATGTAGTTCTACAGTTTACGAATAATTCGGGTCGGAAGCTCCGAAATGACAGCTAACCTCACTCATTACATCTTTGGAACCAAACAAGCTAGCGAAACAGAAACTTACACAATGATTTATTATCCATCGACTAATAAGTGTGCAAAATTTCATAGAGATCCATACAGTATTTGTAAAGGAGTTTAATATAAACACATTCGGTACCATTATCTGTGTCATGGAAGAGGGTGACCATACATTGTATGTTAAAAAGGAAAAATATTCGAGCACTGAAATTTGATGGTGAAAGTAAGTATGATATGACATCAAATAGTAGGTATTTATTGAAATTTGCACTCAGGTTGTTTATTCATAAGTTTTTAACATTAAGTAAGTAAATAACTAAAAAAGGGTTAACATGGGTTTTTATTGAATTCAAATACCCATGGTGTTTTTTTTTAGATTGTGGTTTGGATAATTGCCGAACTAAACAAAGTCCATATATTATGGTATAAAGTAGTTACCTACTACCTACGGTTTCTTTTGTGCAAAGTAATAAAAAAGAGTTGTTCATCTGATTTTCTATATTATGAAAATAAAAGTCGTGTGTAGCAGTCAATAATTATATATTATTATTAAGAAGCAGGTATACAACACCCGAGCTCGGCTCTCCAGTATTTTTTTAAAGAGACTAAAAAATACACGTGATTTTGGGTATGGGTTAGTTTAACCATTACCTCGTATCACCAAGTAGTTAAATAGTTGCTAAAACATCACTTGATTAATGGAAGATCCCTGAAACATATCAACTACTATATATCATAATATATGGACTTTGTTTAGTGCGAGCAATCAGTCAAACCACAATCTAAAAAAAACCACCATGGGTATTTGAATTCAATAAAAAACCATGTTAACCATTTTTAGTTATTCACTTAATATTAAAACTTATGAATAAACAACCTGAGTGCAAAATTGAATAAATACCTACTATTTGATGTCATATCATACTTACTCACACCATCAAATTTCAGTGCTCGAATATTTTTCCTTTTTAACATACAATGTATGGTCACCCTCTTCCATGACACAGATAATGGTACCGAATGTGTTTATATTAAACTCCTTTACAAATACTGTATGGATCTCTATGAAATTTTGCACACTTATTAGTCGATGGATAATAAATCATTGTGTAAGTTTCTGTTTCGCTAGCTTGTTTGGTTCCAAAGATGTAATGAGTGAGGTTAGCTGTCATTTCGGAGCTTCCGACCCGAATTATTCGTAAACTGTAGAACTACATAAAAAACGGGCTCCATACGAATTCCTAAATCGAGAACTACAGAAATTTTTTCAAACAACATACTATGCTAGGATGCTTCGTTGCAGAGAAAACACTGGGCTACACCGTTCTGATTGTTTTTAGAAAGAGTGCAAAATTCTATTAAACCGTAGAACTACATAAAAAACTAGCTCCATACGAATTCCTAAATCGAGAACTACATAAACTTTCTCAAACAACATACTGTGCTAGGATGCTTCGTTTCAGAGAAAACACTGGGCTACAGGGACCTGATTGTCACGCACTTCAAACGTGAATTACTACCAAAATATTGAACTACGAATTCTATTCGTTGTTTTTCTGTCCACTACCTAAACTTTACAGTAACTTTGTCTAAGAGCAAACGTCCGTTACTGCCCTAATTACTGAGATCTCGGGGCCACACCGACCTGATGATTTCTAGCTTTCAGGTCTAATAACTCCTGAACTATAGAACTACAAATTCAAAGAGATGTATTTTAGCCTACTACATTTTCCCTACAATAATTTAGGCCACTCGCCAGCTCTGTAGCTCCGGGGCTCCAAGGTTCTGATGTCAATCTGTCCCTATATCCCTATGTATGCTTAAATCTTTAAAACTACACAACGGATTTTGATGCGTTTTTTTTATAGATAGAGTGATTCAAGAGGAAGATTTTAGTATTAGTATTGCACCCGTGCGAAGCGGGGCGGGTTGCTAGTAATATATAATTATGCTACTTTTAATTATGAAACGCGGACCAAGTTGGAGGCAAATGCTTATATTACATATTCAAGCAGAATTTCAATAATTTATTATCAAATACGATCGCTTTGCTACTGAACTACGAAATAAGTGTAACGTCTGAAATATAGGTACATGTCATCTTCAGTGATTCGATCGGATAGTAGCGATAAGACTTTCACAATTTAACCAACACATCAGTGAGTCAGCCCATTTCGCGATGGAGGAAATTCCGAAAAACGAAAATCTTTTTTGCAGATGTACTACCCTAGTCTCCGAGAAGCTATAATTAGAGACCATTTTTGAAAATCGATTAATTATGCATTCAGCGACTTTGATAAAACAATGAATAATGTAGGGATCTTAAATTGGTTTATCAAAAGACTACTAATGTTCTCCTAATTTTCTTGACGTGTTTGTTATTCATATTTTTTGTATGTTTATATTATTGAGTTTATGTGATAACTAATTTATTAGAAACCAGAAAAGAGTGAATAGTAAATATTATATTCTTAGAAAACTAAAAAACAAGCTTTTGTATGTATACCATCCGTCGAAACTTCGTCGTTCCATTTTCTTACTCCCGATTCCATCATCAGATCTCGATAGTACCATAATATTGCGTTGTCATCGAAATTATACACATAAGACTTCCAAATTTTGCTCAATTGGAAGTCAGTAAGTGGTGGTGGTGGGTTACATACACCTACCTAGATTTAACTCAAATGAACATCTTATGAAAAACTGTACAAAACAGCAACCATACAAAAGTTTCGTCTGTAATACCTATATTGTCGTATCTGAAATATATTTGTCCTCACAATATCTTGACGGCACGATATTATTGTGACCACAAAAACATAAGTACCAATTTTTCAAAAGAATTTAACAGTTATTTAATTAACCGATCGTTCTACAAGAGCATCGTAGCTTATACCTTATTCTATTATTTAGTCATACGAATAATATTCTCCGAAAATCAAAAAATAAGTATAATAAGGCATAATATTTTTATAAAAAAACAAAACGGTAATAGATCTTATAATAAAATTCCAATGATACCAGACTTGATATTTCGTATATTGAAAAGGCATATCTATGAGAATATTTCACACCCGCAAATATTTTAGCGTCCGCGTCGCATCGCAATTCAGCTTGCTTACGAAATATGATCTCTATTTCTATGTGAAAATGCACCACCAAATCAGACTATATCAGGTCAGATACGGACTTGGGCTTTGATAATTAAGATACTAAAATACATAAACTAGCCACTCGTATCATCCCAATACAGTCTAAAAATCCACTAAATAGTTTTCCTAATCTTACACGAATGTATTTAAATTTATCTTAATAAAAGAATGTCTTGACAAAGTATGAATACTCGAAAAAATTATAGCAGCTCGCACTGCTGAGCTATGGTCATTTCCTCACTAAGGAGAAGTTAGGATCATAATGTTCCACTCAAATCAATCGCAGATTTTCAGATCATAATCAGATCTGGCTTTAGTTAAGCCAGGAATAATAATAAAAATAAAATAGGTTTTCGTTGTGTTCAGGCAAAATACTTTTTATCTTCATTTCAGCTACAGAAAGTCCACTGCTGAACATAAGTCTCCTCTATTGTCTTCTAGAGCTACATATCGAAAGCGGCCTGAATCCAACCTTCAATGTTATCTACATTATGAGGACGTAAGTACTAAATGTTTTTATAGTCAGATGCAGCAGCTGTGCAAATCGATCCAATTCCCGAGTCCAGGCCACACAGAGCGCTGTAACTGCAAACCAATCCGAGCAGAGGCAAGTACGGCTAGACAGGCAACGACCTGCAACTGCACCGCTCAGTTCCTGCCAACCAGTTGAGGCTTTGACTTCTGAAGTGCATGACTTCAAAACATAGAGCTCTAAAGTCAAAAGAGCAATTTTGCACGAAATAGCGGTTTACGAGTAAATAAGACTTTGGAAATTCACTATTACTAGCGTATTTGTTGTTGCTTTATGCGTAGTCTGCGCTACAGGTTTTTGTATGTTGTACTACAGGTCCGATTCTGCAAGACTTTCACTAAATGAAATGTATCTTATTTCTGAGTGACATTGGTTATGTTTTATTGACGTCGGCGTAACAAGAGGGCGTAGCTATTAATCTATATAACAACATAGATTTATTGACAATAGAATCCATTTTTTGCATAAATCTTGGCAATTTTACAAAGTGAAAACTCTAATACATAAAGTTAATGTATACGCAGTTACCGCGAAGCTGTGTTTCCCAAAAGGGTGATAATGTTTCACTTTTCTATTGCATTATTAATAATGATCTTTTTTTTTATTAAGAGCAGTTGGTAGATTTTTTTTATTTCTATAAATTGTACTTAATTTGTTACCTATATTTTTTATTATAACATTTAGCAATTTGTACTAAGTATCTATTATTATCTGTCAATGATTACCCGCAGTCAGTACAATTTCAATTTTCATTTGTACAAATGCTCAATTCGTTCCAATTTCTATAATAAGATTTAGTAATTTGTACAATCTATACTAATACATAATTATTAGGTATAGAGGAAAGATTTGAAAAACTACTAGACCGATTTAAAAATATCTTTCACCAATGGAAAGCTAGAATATGCCTGAGTAGCATAGGCTATATTTTATTCCCGTATTCCTATGGGAATTGGAATTACGCTGGTGAAATCGCGCAGAACCGCTAGTATGTACATCAACGGCAACCTTTCATACATTTAAATATGAAAGTTTGTTTATTTCTACAGAGTACAACAAATATCATTATAATGAAGTTAAACTAAAACCCTAAAATAAAATATGAAAGCATCATAAAAGCAAGCTTATGCTATAATTTCTTAGAAAATATAACGAGCACAAGAACAAGAGTGTTGATTACCATCTCAAGATTACAAGGTTGAAGTATACATTAGTAAATTGGATTCTATTCTCTCTTCGTGTGCCAATATTCAGAAACAGTCCTTTATCTTTTATTTAGTATCTTAATGTGAAAGGTTTGGGTATTATAATTGTGCTCATATAGTGACACAGTCGTGAAATAATAGATATATTCTGCTAGTAGGCGCCCAACGGTGTTGCTCGCGCTATCCCGTGTGATTTCGTAGGTTAGTTAAGACATTTTTCTGTATATATATTAAGGTTTTTTATAGACACTTATTACTATGGAGTCATTGCATGGCAACAATTTGAGAATTTACATTTTCTTTACTTTCTCGGGTTATCAATTTAAATCAGGTTCCTATAGGTGTTGTTTTGTGTATGTAAGTATTATATGAATGGTTTTATCCGTAGAATTGTAATTTATAAAATACTTATAAAGTTTTCTGATCTGGAATTGTGATACGATGCGAATGTGAATTTCAAAACACAGGTTTAAAAGAACTCTGTATAAACAAAGGAGATCGTATTTACGTATTGTTTAAAACTTAAAGTATCCCGCTTGATAATTATCCTACATGTGAATAGGTACCTAAATCCAACCGCACCCAATCAGAAATTATTCTAACTCTTAACTTTCAGTGTCGCTCCTGTATTATCATGAACAAGTCATTGACTCTAGAATTCTTTTGAAAATCGAAGCTTGTCTCTATTCTTTTTTTTTTAGATAATCTTTTACAAGTATTTCGTGTCTGGGATGTTTAAATATTCGGATACAGTTTTTCTGTATTCCCAGAATTTGTATTTGGAATATCTATATCGGGATGAGGCGCATGCGTGGTGGGACCAACAAACATCCACCCCGACATACCAGACAAGCCCGCTGCGCTAGGCGGCCGGCTTGAACCTGTATTTGATACCAAAGCTTCAACCAACAATATCTAGTTGTGAATGAAAAACATAAACTTTTACTCAGAAATGTATCAAATAGAAATAAATTTAGGACAATGAGTGTTTTTAGTGGTAGTTAATATAGTAGGTTAACGTCAATTCTTCGTAGTGAATACATTGTTAGCTATTGTTAGGTTTGTGTTTAGTGACTTAAGTAGCAAGTTTGAGGACATTGTTTGCGGTTTTGAAGATGCTCTCTTATTAAGGTATGAAATTATTTTATTAAAAATTATGTTATAATGGTTGTTAGTTTACAAGATTGATAAACTCCGGCATTGTTTGACCGTTTGTTTTGTCATAAAGAAAGCCTTTATGCTGTCCACAAATTCCCAGGGGAACGGGAAAAACCTGCTCTGCATACTCCTCTGGGCATATGTGACAAAGAAAAGTTAATTGTTTTCTTTTAAATTAAAACTGCTATAAACTTCTAAAATAAAATAACAAAATATCTTTAAGTATGCCATGCTAGTACATAGTGAGTATTATATTTTACAAAAGTACTTTTCATACTTATCTCCGGGCGGAAAGCGGCAAATTTGGGCCCGCTGCGCCAAGAAAAAAAGTATACACACCCAGTTGCGCCGATATTATGATTTTATCTGATCGTAGTCAGCAACTGAGAAAACGCCTACACCTAATTTATTTTTAAACCTACTTCCGAAAATGATAAGATTCTCAATTTGGTTGTAATTTCTTTTATAACACATTTGCTCGTAAAAGGTGTCTTATTTCACCAATTTCAATATCGTATTGTATCTCATTACGCCCAAGTGAGGTAAGTGTAAAGTAAAACGCACGGTTTATCAAGATGCTCCGTCTTAAAACGAACGGTACTTTTTAAAATCTCAGCAAAGAGTTTTTATGTCAAAAAAGTTGTCAACATTTTATGATTAAAATTAACTTTGGGAGATAAAATATAATAAAGAAATATTTATGTTCATAATTATTTAATTAAATTAATTTTGACAGTAAATTACAACCAATTAATGTGTAACAAAAACACAAAAATATATATTTACTTTATTAGTACCTAATACTGGCTGTTTTTTGTGAATTGCCTAAAAAAATGCTGATGCGCGCCGCGCGCTTTCTCTTAACGCTGTATTGTTTTTATTCGCTTACCATAGCCGGAGTTTTATTTTATTTCCTCGCAAATGTGTTATAAAACGTCGTATGACATACGTGCGCTTTGATAATTACAGCCTCTGCTTACTTGTAGCCCTCGCCTGTGGCTCGGGCTAACAATATCGCCTCGGCTGTAATTTTCAACCTACCGCACTTATATCATAATGTACTATTAATTCCTCAGAACTTCGTCATTTAAAATCAGATTTAGATTTTTTTTATTTTTCAAGATATACCTACTTTTAGATTGTTCCCGTTTTTATCAAAGTCCAGTTCTGAGAACAGGATCCATGAAGAACTGAGGGATCTCCTAAAATTTTATAGGGAAACCAAATATTGAAATTTTAAGCAACACTCCAAGCATTCATATAATTCATTCAGAATATATTATTAGTAACCCGCAGGTCTCACAATTAATTCTGAGGCATGTGTAACAGACCCGGTCCGGCGATGGACTCACCACTTATCGGTTTAGGGGTTGAATTTTCTGGTGAGAAGTGGGTATATCCAGAAATAGAATACCTCTGCCTACCCCCTCAGGTACAAAAAGCGCGAGACTATTTATTTTATATTATTATTATTTCTATTTTATATGCGTGTTTATTTCCGTGGGTGTTTTGTTCTCTAACTTCATCCTCTTTTATTAAATCCTCTCTTAGTCATGTATCCTAAATTGTTATATTTAAAGGTGGAGACTTATAATTATCATTAGGTTATTAATATGTTAATCTATTGTAAAATTTTGCTATTAGTCTTCCAAAAATGAATAAATAAATAAATAATAAATAAATTATTTGGTGAAGTTGAAATGATGAAGAATACCACAAATTAAGTGTTCAATATTGTGAAATGTGTTGTTTTTTGTTATATTATCTTCACCACATCGCAGGTTTCTGCCTATCTTAGCATGGGGGATCCCCTTAATTTAATACACAGATGTAACAGCCAGCAGGTTATAAAACCGTAGAATTTTATAACCCATGACATTTACAAATGGCTGCAGATAATTCTATTTATATTAAATAATGTTGAAGTATTATAATCTAAAGCGTAAATAGCTCCTGTTCAAAGGACCATAAAATGTCGATACAATCCGACCTTTATGAAGTCGTGAAAATACGCTATAATAATATAATTAAAATACTGCGGAGAACTCTATCTATTCCCTGATTTCTGTTGCGATGATTTCAAACGCTCTTTGATTATCCTTATGTAAAGAGTCCCACCCACGCAAGACCACCACGAATTGGTAGATTACTTTTATATTAAGGTACCTACAATTCGCGTTGGTAATTCAAAGACGAAATTTGAATATTAATCCGGTTTTGCGCGGGATTTTTTAATATTCTTCGCTGTGAAATTGCAAATTCGGTAATAGGCACAGGAACATAAAATGCGTTCAAAGTTATCGGGGCCGCTTTTTTTAGTGAGCGTGGAGATAAAAAATGGCACTGACATTGCACGTGACGGTTAATCTTGTATTCACGTAGCTGTTGTGTTTAATGTAACTTACTACTGGATGTTGTCACGCGCATACTAAATTTCTAATCACGGTCATGTCACGTAGACGCGCGCGTACAAAGCATAATATAACAGAACATACGAAATACAATGGACAGAATAAAGAAATGATATCTATAAATCTAGACTTAGAGTCGTATTTTCAGTAGCGGAGATGACCGCAATCCGACGGAGTTCTATTAAGCTCAAACCCTCCTTACATATTGTATTAAAAACCAATTGTATGAGAACTCAGCGATAGTCTGTGGGTTGTGTTAGGTATCTAACAGAGTACGATACGACCTCGAATAGGGGGAAGCCTGTGAAATACGTGGAAGCCGTTCTCGCCTCACAATGTTGGGGCCATATCCATTAATATCCTACTTACCTAAGCTTCAACTTTACGAGATTCAAATCGATCGCTCAAGGAACGGTTTGTGAATAAAAATGGAAGCAAACTCGCCGCGTAGTGCAAAAATCAAGACTCCGGCTATACCTAAGGATTAGATACAGGTAGTGTAAACACTCCCAAGATGGAAGGTTTAAATAATAGTTGAAATGACTTACTTAGAACTTTATTACTAATCGTACTAACAGTTTACAAAACAAAAGTAACTTAACAGAAATCCCTCCGTTACTCTCCGTAACCACAGACCACAGACTCATTCTAAACCAAAGAGAATTAAATATAATAGGGCATAGATGGGACAAAGCGAGGAAAATTTGAAGTCAAACGTTATTCCAAGTGGAATAAGTCTAGTACAATTTCGACCGAATGACAGCTCGCGTTCATACTAATTGACATGACAAGGACATGACGCTTAGGCTTCAAAGTTTTGTATGAAAATATTCCCAATGCCCCCTCTATGCCCTATTATATTTAAATCTCGTTGTCCTAAACCAATGTCAATTCCCATTTTTTTTAATTTTCTTAATGTTTGGCTGTGATATCAAACAGACTTAAAATAAATATTCGTTCTTTAAAACAAGTGCAAATTAAGATAATTGTAACAGTAGGTACTTATAAAGTTTACCGCTTATGTGAAATAGAAACATTGTCACAGCGCGGTTTTTAAAAAGAGCCTATCAATCAATAATTAACCATGACCACAGGAAAGTGTGGTAAGTGGTAAGTGGTGTTTTTACTTAATCATACACTTAACACTGATTGACTGACAGCAGTGCCTGACTTATACTTTAATTAGGCATAGGGCACTTCAGTTTGGCCGCGCCCCCTATTCAGTAGACAACTACTCTATCCGCAAGTGACTTGTTTAGCTTTACTTTAATAATCGCGAACGAACATGACGGCTAACGAAAACGAGCAAGCTCACTATGAAATCTGCCCCCTAGGCCACGGCCTATACGGCCTACTGAGAAATCTACAGATATATAAACCCACCGGTGTAGGCTGTCAGACAACGACAGCCTACTCCGGTGAGTCTATCTAGAAGCATGAAATCTTACACCGTCTATTATTGAACGGTGAGTAATTTTGAAAACAGTAAAATAGATTCTAATATGAAAATATGTTGCGTAATATAATAGTACATTATGATATAAGTGCGGTAGGTTGAAAATTACAGCCGAGGCGATATTGCTAGCCCGAGCCGTAGGCGAGGGTTACAAGTAAGCAGAGGCTGTAATTGTCAAAGCGCACGTATGTCATACGACGTTTTATAACACATTTGGGAGGAAATAAAATAAAACTCCGACTATGGTAAACGAATAAAAACAATACAGCGTTAAGAAAAAGCGCGCGGCGCGCATCATCATTCTTTTTTAAGAAAAGGCACAAAAAACAGCCAGTACTTATTAATAATAAAGTAAAATAATATTTTTGTGTTTTTGTTACATATTAATTGGTTGTAATTTACTGTCAAAATTAATTAAATTAAATAATTATGTAGTTACATAAATATTTCTTTATTATATTTTATCTCCCAAAGTTAATTTTAATCATAAAATGTTGACAACTTTTTTGACATAAAAACTCTTTGCTGAGATTTTAAAAAGTACCGTTCGTTTTAAGACGGAGCATCTTGATAAACCGTGCGTTTTACTTTACACTTACCGCACTTGGGCGTAATGAGATAGGTAACGATATTAAAATTGGTGAAATAAAACACCTTTTACGAGCAAATGTGTTATAAATACATTTGCAAAACTATATCTTTTCTTTTATATTCTCTTTTGTATTAAAGTGAGACAAACGTATTGAGCAAAAGCGCTTCGAAGGAGGTTCGGTCATTCAGTTTATTTATTCTGGTAATGTGAAACTCTTTGGTGGAATTCTTTAATATTTTCTTGGAGATTTATAATTTTTTTTTATTTGGTTTAACAAACAGTGTTCACAAATTTATTTAGCAGGGTGATATTTTACAGCACATTCCCTTGTACTATGTTGCGTAATTTTTCACTTTTACAGGCTTTGTAAATGCATTTTTTTCAGCAATATTTTGAAAAAGTATTTTTTTAAAGTAATTTTAAGGGAGTAAAATATTGGATCAAGTTCTTTTTTTTAATTCTTTAGCTTTAGGTAATGTAATTCGGATGCTTGATTATTCCTGTATCCAGGGACATTGGTTATTATAATTACAAAACGACCGCCAGCCGCCATTCTTTCCGATTTAGATTCCTACTCACGTATTTCTTTAATGGTCCCAAGCCTTTGGAATAGAAAGCCTTCGTCATGGAAATTGCAAAAGTTAAGTCATCCCTTTCCATAAGTAATCTAAATATGTAATCTCTTTGCGAGTAGGGCTATGACTATAGGTATTTTAGACTTATGTAAGTATGTTTATCACTATGGAGCATAGACATCGTGCCAGTAACATTTTATTATTAATTTTCGATTGAACACAGTAGGTACATTTATTTTCACCCCCGAAAACTAAAAACAATACAGTACATTTTTAGTTGTTAATTCAATAGAACAGGATGTACAATAAGAAAAGGTGCTTGAAATTATTTATACATATTTATAACTAAACCACTAAACTAGATCCACACTAAAACCTGTTGGGAAATAAGCTTTAGCGCAGATTCCGAGTGTGCTTGTTACGCATCTTCTTTGCATTGTAAATATATAAAACTAGCGGCCCGCCCGCCGTCTCTACGCTTTGGTTTATATGATACTAGCTGTCCCCGCGCGGTTTCACCCGCGTTCCCGTTCTCGTTCCCATTCCCGTTCCCGCGTAGTTCCCGTTCCCGTGGGAATATTATTTCATAATTATGTATTCGTCAAGTTTTCATTGTTTTTAAAATGTATTCTGCTATTCAGGGCGGAGACAAATCCAACGAAACAAAAATCATGAAAATTGATCCAGCCGATCTCGAGTTATAAGTGTTGTAACAAACCCGTCTTTGTTTTATATATATAGATTATAAGTGTTTATCTGCTACATTATGCATGTATTATATACATATAAACCTTCCTCTTGAATCTATGTATTAAAAAAACCGCATCAAAATCCGTTGCATAGTTTTAAAGACCTAAGCATACATAGGGAGAGATAGACGGAAAGCGACTTTGTTAACCGACTTCAAAAAGGAGGAGGTAATCAATTCGTCTGTATGTTTTTTTTTATACTAAGTAGTGATGAAGTCGCTTCCCGTCGTCTGTACGCTTAGATCTTTTAAACCACTCAACGGAATTTGATGCGGTTTTCACTAATAGAAAGAGCGATACACGAGAAAGGTTTTTGTTTATTATATAAACCGGAGAAAAGTGTCGGCGGGTAGTAGTCTAATAAAAAGCCGTGTTGTCGGGTACTTCATTCGGGAGGAACACGCATGTAGCTCATTTCCTTTATGTTTCCGCTCAAATCACATAGTCTATTGAAATAGGTTGCTTTGACGATATATTCTGTAATACCTATCTACCTGTCAATATTAGGCCACAAATAGGCCACAAATCTCGAAAAAAGTTGACCCCGTTAAAATAAAAAATAAACTCGCTTTCAGTTTATATTTATTTAGGTTTTTTTTATATCTATCGGACCCCGAAAATATTTTTTTTTTCTATAAATTCTTCAAACACGGAAGTAAATGTGGAAAATGTACTATTATAAGAAAAATAAGTAAGTACACTAAATATCACCTAATACTCAACTTAACTTTTTTATGTTATGTTTGTTACTTTCTTGCTGGTTGTTCTTGGGGTACTGTATTTGGAACCAAGTTTACATTTATCTTCATCCATGAATAAATGTAAACTTGTTTCCCTTGTTATTAGATTATTGAAATTTCTTGGTGTACTTTTTATAAATATCCACAGAAAAAAAAAGATTTTGATTTTGATTGATTACTTTGGGTAAACATTGCTATGATAATATTACCTTACCTAAAAATTGATTGGAACAATAAGTTAATTCTCCAAGTATGTATAGTATATGATAGTTAGCACGTGTTTTGGCAACAAGTTTCCCAGAAAATTGCTCTAGATTTACCGCATCAGTCTGGGTCGTCATTGAGACAAGTAATAAATATTCAAATTCAGAACAAGTTCGGAAATTGGAAACTGTTTATACAATTTTCTGAACGAAATACTAACTACACGCAGTATGGGTATTATTTTCAATTCGATATAAAATTCAAGTCGAAAACCAAATTAAAATGTGTGAAAGATACCTACAATTTCTTTATTTAACCACAGATTAAAGTAAATTTCTGTGAACGCATTTTTCCGCAAGTATTTTACGCATTACTAACGAATATCTAAAAATAAAAAGCTATTCCTTCTTCGCTGTCTACTTACATCACTTGAATCCGGAATGATAAATTAACTGCTACGAGTAGACTATGAAAATAGTATGATTCGTCTAGTTATCTTTTCACAGAAATATTTTTTGATATTTTGACACATTTATTTATGCCAGGTGCGATATGTTTATCATTCCGTATTTTTCACATATACGCTCGCCACGGGAATCATACAAAGATGTTGTGAAAAATAGGTATGTTATCAAATGTTTTCTATAGTAATAATATAAAGAGGAAAGATTTGGCATTTTGTATGTTTGTTACGAATAAACTCAAAAACAACTGGACCGATTTTAAAAATTCTTTCACCAATAGAAAGCTAGAATATCCCTGAGTAACATAGGCTAGATTTTGTTCCCGTATTGCCACGGAATGGTGAAACCGCCCAGAACCCCTAGTAGGTTATAAAGTAGTTCCAATGTAAAAACATTGTTAACTAATTGAAAACAATGTAAAAATGCAGATTTCGAGTAACTTTCGCCAGGTTAGCTGTCAAGCATAAAAATTCCATTACATTTATGACAGAACGGAGAGGATGAATTTATCTCAAGGGAAATGTTATATCGTGTAGATCAGGCACATCCGACGTCTTACAACTTCCAAGTACTTGAAGGATGAAAGACAGCTGAAGATCCAACTCTTGTACAAACTTGTACACGAAATTAGGTACCTAGATAATTGGAAAAGTTTTGTGCCAAATACACTTGCGAGAAACAGAATGTAACACCTGGCGGTTAAAAAACACATGGTACCGAAACATAAAAATTTAATTAAAAAAAAAACTATTCACGGAAGGTTCTTTTGTCCCAAAGTAGGCAGAGGCTCTGCATGCTTTGCCGTGGGTACTTATTAACTGATAAACATATTTAAATACATATAAACAAAGAGATTTAAATATAATAGGGCATAGAGGGGGCATTGGGAATATTTTTTTACAAAACTTTGAAGCCTAAGCGTCATGTCCTTGTCATGTCAGTTGGTATGAACGCGAGCTGTCATTCGGTCGAAATTGTACTCGACTTATTCCACTTGGAATAACTTTTGACTTCAAATTCTCCTCGCTTTGTCCCCGCTATGCCCTATTATATTTAAATCTCTTTGCATATAAACAATCAGACACTGAACTAACACATGTTTTTGCACACAAATTTTGCCTCTGGGTAGGCGAACCCGCGACCTCCGACTCAGGAGACATGGTCACGATAAACTAAGCAAATTTTCATTTCTTTCTTGACTTTGATATTAAAATTTTGTTAAAAATAAAAAATATATATATAAAGAGGTGTAATCCTATACTTTTGCTCGCAATTTTACCTACTCGTTTATAAATGGTTGCAAAGCTTTACTAAATTGGACCATACAGGTACATCCACGTTATACAATTATGATTATTTTGTGTATAAAACTGTACACATATAAAATGTTTTAAACCCTAGGTCGATAAATACATATACATTTTCCGATAAAAATAAATCTTCTTTTTAATTAAACTAGCTACAAAAATATAGGTTAGGTCATCGAAGGCCCAGTTACGTTTGCTCAGGACCTCGACATAGTAGAGCTCAACTGACATTGGTTTTGGTTTCCCGTCAAGTAACAGAATGCTGATACAATGGGATAGTCTATTCGTCTTGAGCATCCGTGGGAAGCCTAATTGGTGTAGCATGGATTTTATACAAAACTAATCAAAGTTCGAAATGTGTTTAAAGCTTCCCTTATAATTACCATTTTCTATGAATCGACCAAAAGTAATCCTCAATTAATGTCAATTTAATTTTAAGCGAAATAGTTTCAGTGTCTGTCCTTGAAAACAAATCGTATTCATCCTTATGTATAAGGCCCTTATCGGAACCCAGATTTAGAATGAATTTAACACTTCACTGACCTTATCCCGCTAGTCTACACGCTTTAGACGCGATTGCTCCTCTGAGTGAACAAAGATGCCATATCTTCCTAGCTTTGAACTTGGAACATCAGATGATTCAGATGTAAAAACTTTAGCAAATTGCTGGAATTTCTGAAAGGGGTAGTACATTTTTATATGGAGTCTGGGATACGTATTTTTTTTTTCGTTTACAATCTTAAGACTTTGCATATCAATAGAACACGTCATTACAAACATACTTGCTTAATTAGCAAAATCTCCTAGCCCGCTGTTTTAAGCTAGATATTTGACTTATTTTTCAAGACTATATTTTTTAGGGCTATATTTCTTACCTGATTGAGATGCGTATGCAAAAGTCTTAAGGTTGGCCGCGCAAACCGAAAAAAATAAAATAGGTATCCCAGATATGTTCCAACCCCCTACGAATCGTGGTTACTTAAATTTGGGCCGGACCGGTTTTAAAAAAATCTTTCTCCAATTGAAAGCTAGAATATCCCTGAGTAACATAGGTAATATTTTATTCCCGTATTCCCACGGGAATGGAAACTAGGCGGGTGAAACCGTGTGGGAGGGACCTTTATGTTGAAAGGCTGGAAAGCCAACAGAAGAGGTTGCTAGCTTCTTATACCTGGGTAGCTTTGGCATGATAATCACATTTCCTTAGATAAACATTAAAGCCTTTATAGTGGCAATATCGAACCTTCCAGTTCCGTAATCTCCGGTCATAATCTTGTTCAAAGGGACCATTTCCAAGAACTAAATTTGCTGGAAATTCGACAGTTATAGAGTTCATTAGGGGCCATCCATAAATTATGTCACACAAATTTCATGATTTTTGACCCTCCCCCGTCCTTGTCACAGCTGGTCATATTTGTGTGACCCCCCACTTCCAAGTGTGCCGTCACACAAACTGCAATTTTACAACTAGATGTTGAAGTAAACAGCAGTTCCTTATTTAGTTTTATTTCCAATTAAATTATTTTTAATAAAATCAACAACAAATCAGTAATTTGAAACAAATAACAAAATATTAGATTTTGAAATGTGACGTGACACAAAATGTAGGGCCCCGCCCACCCTCTTGTCACACAATGTCACAATTTGTTGACCTCCTCCCCCCCCCGCCCCCCCTTAACGTGTGAAGTAATTTATGGAAATGTGATTATCATGCCAGAGCTACCCAGGTATAAGAAGCTAGCAACCTCTGGTGTTGGTTTTCCAGCCTTTTAACATAAAGGTTCCGCGCGGTTTCACCCGCGTAGTTCCCGTTTCCGTGGGACTACGGGAATAAAATATAACCTAACATAGGTTAGGGAGATTGTAGCTTACCATTGGTAAAAGAATTTTTAAAATCGGTAAAGTAATTTTTGAGTTTATTCGTAACAAAGATACAAACATACAAAAATAGCAATCTTTCCTCTTTATAATATTAGTATCCCGCCCACCCTCTTGTCACACAATGTCACAATTCGTTGACCTCCCCCCCCCCCCCCCCCTTAACGTGTGAAGTAATTTATGGATGGCCCCTTAGCATTTTAGATCGAATTCGCTTAGTTGTGTAATAAGATATCAGATCTAATCCATAGACATCAAACTGAATAGTTGTTTATTTCAATGGTTACTTCATGTGCTCTTGACTGTACCATGTCGTGTCATCGGGATTTCCTGCAATAATCCCGGAACAAAATCCATGCTAAGCCTTTTTGTGTAACGAACTATTCGGATCTATATTTTAACTGATGTATTTAGTCCCATTCCGATCCCTTCATATAATATTTCACTTTTAATTTCATAAATTTGATTAAGAAATTAATCTATAAGAAGCGTGACAGGTAAACCCATCGCCGCACCGGAGTCAAGATGAAATTTAAATTTTGTTTTTCATAATTAAAAATGTATTTGTCCAATTCCTTATTCATCGACTGTTAAGGAGAACATCGTGAAGAAAAAGGTGCTTGAATTGGTTCTAAAGCTTGTGTAAAATACCCGCTTCCGGCTAGTAGCTTAACACCTTTCACGTTTAGAGGTTTGAAACATATACCTACTAGTGAAAAGTGGGTACTTCTGCCGAAAGAGCTGTTAATCCCCTTGGGCATAAGGCGTGAGAGTGGTAATATTAAAATAGTAGAGAGCTCTTAAAATAAGTTTGTTTTTAAGGTCAAGCATCAGAAAACCCTACACCTACTTACAACTTGGAGAAAACACGTCCCGTGTTCAGACTCTAAACTATAAATTTCTAAGAAAACTATATAACTTTTTTTGCCATTCATAGAATTGCGTGTATGTTACGAGTATATTGGGGAAAGAACAAGAATGCTTGTGAATACAATTATTACTATGAATTATTACTAACTAACTACTTTATCGCATTACGAATAATACCTACTTTTAATGTATTGAAATATAAAGAATACACTTAGGTACAATAAATCTTGACACTTGTAATATATTATGTACAAAAAATAAATAGTTAATTAAACAAAGAAATAAATAATAAATACTTACTTACTAAATAACTAATAATAATATTGCAATTAATAATATACTCCTTAACTCAAAAATCTTTTTAATTTAAGATTAGTATTTAAGTTTTTGTAAAATGCATGCATTTTTTTAAGAAATAAACAGTTAAAATTTTATTTTATTTTTTAATGAGAACGGTTAGTGTATGTCCACAGTGTCTGCCATGGTCTCTTAACTTAAAAGGGCAAATTCTTATATCCCTAACAAATTTAATTTATTTATCACATTAAAGATGTAATAAAATGCGCCTTGCTTTGTCAAAAATAACTATTCCATTATAATGTAACGTACTTATCAAACTTAAACAACAGCAGTTTTCTTGTCAATTAACTGATTTTAACGTAAAATAAGTTTGTATCCTTCATTCCAGTAAAACTATTCTTTAATTCTTTCTATTATACTATTCACTGAGATGTTTGAAGTTACGAAAATTGTAGGCAAGTAGAAAGTTCAGATCCTGGTTTAGACACATTCGCAGCTATTTCTCGACTTATACTTACTTACTTGACGAAGGCAAGTAAATACATTCTTTCTCCGAATTGTACCCTTTTATAACACTTAATCTTAATCGAAGTGTTTCGATCATTTTTATGTCGCTTTGCTGCCAAGCACGACTTTATGTAGGAAGGCCATTTGAGTTAATTAAGGGTCCCGCTTCGCTCCGTTGTCTGAACGAATTCAGAACGATCCTTGTTTTAGTGAGCTTTTCTCGATTTGTGCTAAATAGGTACTCTGGATATTTGTCTGTCTTATTCTGCTGGTAATTTGAATAAAAATAACGATTTCGGCGGCCTCGGCCGACTTTGGTTATCGGTTGTGCTCATAGAAGCAGTTATTAGCTGAATCAATAGATTTTTTGTACTAAATCCCCACCACCCTCAAAACTGAAAGCGAGGAGGGAGTGATGTCACCATTATGTCAATCGAAACAGAAGACAGCGCAAAAGTTCATAAAAGTAATTTCATATTTGTCATGAAATCTCTTTAACCTAATTTCATGTTTTAAAATCACTTCTCAAATAACGTAAATATAACGATGATTGCATAAATAGATGTAGTTGCCGGTAGACTCCTAAAATAGGCTTCCTTTTTCGAAAAGCAATGAAACTGGATGCGAGCATAGCCAAGATAAAAGGATAGTTAACGAATATAACAAGGCAAATGCAATTTGCTTCGGAGTCAAAAGGATTGTTCTATAACTCTTATACAGCTAGAGTGGAGTCGGTAAAAGTGATCTTTTATTTTCTTTTAAAGCAGTTGTGAGTAAAATTATTTGCAAAAGTTTTACTATAATATGACGCTAGGTGGTAACATGATGGTGGTAAATGACAATAAAATTTTCAGCAGGGCTCTTCACACTGCTGGTATTCCGGCTATTCTTGAGCCTAACGGCATCAAAAAGATAGGTGGCCGGAGGAGTAACAGTATTACCGTGGGCCTATGGAAACATAGCAGGTCACTCGTGTTGGAGCACATGTGCTGATATATTGACCCCATCCCACATCAGTACTACATCAGTGCTACAACCGCGGAGTATCTCAAGCTGCCCAAATAAGTGGAGCCTCCATGAAGGCTACATGTTTTTAAGATTTGGGGTAGAGACAAAAGAGACCGTGGTGTCCGGCAACTTCTCATAGTGCTGTCAGCGCGTTTGGTCAAGGCTTCAGATGTGAATTATGAGCAATTGGTACAATTTCTCAAGTGGTACAGTTTGTAGATGGTTGTCAGTTATCTCTAGCTTTATAGCTAGTAGAAAGAGAATTTTTAAATATTCATGAATATTGTACAGTCACTGGTACCCAAACATAATATATTTGTGGGTACCGTCTTCTATTTTCATTATTCGATTTCCGTGTCGATTGTCTACCTGTTTGACTGAAACATCCTCATGTCATGGCACACTGATGGTAAGACAAATGTCTTTTTCAGTCTTCAGATTCGCACCCGCCGACCGTCGTCAAATCATTCTGTGAGGACAAATTATTTTTTCGAAATAAAAAATATGTTTAGCTACAATTATTTCCTTTTATTTTGTTGAACGCTTAGTATAACATGGTACCTATAGCTAACTAAAGAGTACCTATCCTAAAGGTTCGATCTAAAATTATTATTGCTGTCGATAGAGTCAAGTTTATGAATACCTAAACATGCATATTGTTTTGAGTTTACAGCCAGTTAAATATTTCCGTATTTCAAAGGATTCATTAATTAATTTAAATTCCGGTAATTAATACTTACTTTTAGGTAGGTAATAATATTCTGTTTTATCTGAGTTCAAGGAAATTTGTTACTTAATATGCTCAGAATAGTATAAAAAGTCAAGTAACCACCAGTTCATAAAAAACTATACCTGCAATATTACAATATATTCAGTTCTTTTATTACAACTAAATCACTTATAACATACAATTAAATAGTTTTTTTTATATAAAAAAAGGGGGCAAACGAGCATACGGGTCACCTGATGGTAAGTGACTACCGTCGCCCATGGACACCTGCAGCTGAAGAGTCACAACTCACAAGTGCGTTGCCGCGCGGCCTTTGAGGTGGGAGTACGCTCTTTTCTTAAAGGTTTGAAGGTCGTATCGGTCCGGAAATACCGCCGGCGACAATTTGTTCCACAGATCGGTTGTGCGAGGCAAAAAGTTTGGTGAGAATCTCACAGTGGTGGACCGCCAACTATCCAGTTGAAAACTAAAATTGTTAAAACAACAGTTTTAACAATTTTATTTTCTGGCATAATGGAAGTCGTTGACCACAACAAATTTCTAGCTCTTTTTAATCATCTAATAAACCTCAGTAATAAACCTGTTTAAGAGGTACTTTAAGGGGCTAAAAGGAGGTATTTGAACTCTTTACGATGTAGCAAAAGGGCTTGCCCTTAAATAAGGGTAAATCCTTTTACTTAATTACTTAGTTTCCTGAATCCTAACACTTTTTAATCACGAATGAGACCAAACATGAATAGAAAGGTACGTACCAGGCCAGTTGGTTGAGTTGATAGTGACCCTGCTTTTTGAGTCAGAGGTCGCGGGTTCGATTCTTGACCAGGGCCAACATTTTTTTTTATAATAGGCATTTATTCATCATATTTGTACAGTAATTAGCCTTAAACTATCTGCCAAACTGTATTAAACAGTTTGTTGGCAGTATAGTAATAGTATGCATGAACATTTCTGTTCGTTTCTAGTCTGGATATTTATATGTATTTATGTATAATATGTATATCAGCTCTTTAGTAGGTATAGTCAGTACAGGCGCTGTCTAGCTTGGGACTAAATTACCGTGTGGAAACTGTGTTCCACAATTTATTTATTGCTTCGGATTTGTACTAAATAATAATAAATATTATCTCTCTGCAAAATTATTTTTATAGAATTTGGTAAAGAAAAATGCTTTCCTCAGGTAGAACGACCTATATATCCCTTTTAAAAAATAATGTGTCAACGAGTTTCATAATAGTCAACCAACTGCTAGTAAAATTCGTAGTACATTTTGAGAGACAAAGAAAAAATATATTTATTTACAATATTTACAATTTAGATACAAAATGTCCTCAAAAGAGCAAACATGTGATACAGTTCCCTGAAGACTGGCTACTACCCCCTCGGGATAGCTAGGCTGATCCTTTGCCAGCCCTCTGATCAACTGAAGCTTCGACTTTTAAACTGTGCATTATCACTACATAGTATAAAACAAAGTCGCTTTCTCTGTCACTATATCCCTATGTCCCTATGTATGCTTAAATCTTTAAAACTACACAACGGATTTTGATGCGGTTTTTTTTTATAGATAGAGTGATTCAAGAAGAAGGTTTTAGTATTAGCATTGCACCTGTGCAAAACCAGGGCGGGTCGCTAGTTATACATATTTTAATCTCTATGCTTGTGACGAATATTATTGTTAAATAAAAGCCGTTTTTACCATTTGGGGTAGAGACAGAGAGACGCCAACTTCTCAAAGTGTTGTTGGCGCGTTTGGTCACGACTTCAGATGTGAAATATGATCAATTGGTACAATTTCTAAAGTTGTACAAATACTCCGTTTGTAGATGGTTGTCAGTTATCTCTAGCCTGATAGCTAGGAGAAAGAGATTTCTTTTAACTATTCATGAATATTGTAAAATATGGTACCCAAAGTTAATATCTTTGTGGGTACCGTCTTCTATTTTCATTATTAGATTTCCGTGTCGATTGTCTACCTGTTTGACTGAAACATCCTCATGTCATGGCACACTGATTATATATATAAGGTTTTAGTATTAGCATTGCACCCGTGCGAAGCCGGGGCGGGTCGCTAGTGTAACATATAATGTAATTTAATGCCTTTTAGTAATGAAAAAACAAAGTAAATGTATATACGTGATAAATAGTTCCCACTGGGACGATTCATTAAAAGGAACACGAAATTCAAATTAACTTTTATAACTTTGGGATAGCGCAGTTTTGAACGAGAGAATGTAATTCTATGGACAAACTTCCACCTGTTTACTGCCAACAACGAAAATGATGTTGATGATGAAATTTTTGACACATTTTTTGAAATTTTAGACATTTTGACACTTTTGACTTTTTTGACATTTTTGACATTTTAGTGATTTTTGACCTTTTTGACCTTTTTGACATTTTTGACATTTTGTCATTTTTTGACATTTTTGAACTTTTTGTCATTTTTGACCTTTTTGACATTTTGACATTTTTGACGTTTTTGACATTTTTGACATTTTTTGACCTTTTTGACATTTTTACATTTTTTGACATTTTTGACATTTTGACATTTTTAAACATTTTTGTCATTTTTTGACCTTTTGACATTTTTGAAATTTTTGACACATTTTTTTAAATTTAGGACATTTTGACACTTAACATTTTTGACATTTTAGTGATTTTTGACCTATTTGACATTTTGACCTTTTTGACATTTTTGATTCTTGAGATTTTTGAAATTTTTGACCCACGGGTCTGAAATTAGATATTTTGACATTTTTGACATTTTAGTGATTTTTGACCTATTTGACATTTTGACATTTTTGACATTTTTTGACCTGACATTTTTGAAATTTTTGACACATTTTTTGAAATTTTAGACATTTTGACACGACTTTTTTGACATTTTTGACATTTTAGTGATTTTTGACCTTTTTGAACTTTTTGTCATTTTTGACCTTTTTGACATTTTGACATTTTAGACGTTTTTGACATTTTTGACATTTTTTGACCTTTTTGACATTTTTTGACATTTTTGACCTTTTTGACATTTTTGACCTTTGACATTTTGACATTTTTGACATTTTTTGACCTTTTTGACATTTTGACATTTTTGACCTTTTTGACATTTTTGACATTTTGTCATTTTTTGACATTTTTGAACTTTTTGTCATTTTTGACCTTTTTGACATTTTGACATTTTTGACGTTTTTGACATTTTTGAAATTTTTTGACCTTTTTGACATTTTTTGACATTTTTGACCTTTTTGACATTTTTGACCTTTTTGACATTTTGACATTTTTGACATTTTTTGACCTTTTTGACATTTTGACCTTTTTTGACCTTTTTGACATTTTTGACCTTTTTGACAGTTTTGAGATTTTTGAAATTTTTGACCCACGGGTCTGAAATGCCCAGTCCCTTTTGACCCACGGGTCTGAAATTCAAACTCGATCGAGGTATTGACCTAAGGTATCTACTGACCGAATTTGAAGTCAATCGGTCCAGTAGATCCGGAGATATCCTGTCGACAGACACACAGACACACAGACACACAGACAGACATCTTACTCAAATCATTAACTTCCTCTTATAATGCTACGCAGGAGGAAGTTAATAAATGGTTTGCAAATGGATTGAACAGAATTTTAAATGAGGTTCAAAACTTGGTTTTAGTGCGGAACTTTATAACGCACATCCGGAATTTAGTGGTTTCATCTTGTCATCTCAAAACTTTTATAATAAATTGCGAAACGGCAGGTAAGTTTGTTATACTCGAAATTTTTCCTCTAACAATTCGCAAACACCCTAGTGTTATTTAATTTGCACTCAATTCGACTTTGAGATACTGTGCGTGCTTCTTACTATATGCTACTTATATAACTAATATTTACCTATACTACAAAAAAGTAGTATAGGTAAATATTAGTTATATAAGTATAATACCTATTATAAAGAGGAAAGATTTGTTTCTTTATTTCTATTGCATAAGCTCCGAAACTACAAAACCGATTTTTAAAATAAATTTAAATTTTTTATTTTTTTTTATTTTTTTTATTTTTAGGGAGTGACATAGACTATATTTTATCCCCGTACTTCAGGAACCGCGCAGAAAAGCTAGTCTTTTATAAAGGCATTTGTAAGTTTGCCCTTCCTTCATGCAGCAATAGATGAAGAGGTCGACTTGATTTTTTTTCATAGAGATATTTGCATTATCGATAAAATGTGATGTCAAACCCCCGACACTGCGGTAGATCTATAGGTATAAGCAAAATTTTAAACAAATAGAACTCTAAAGAGTAAAAAACCCGACGGCAACTGATATGGTTTTCTCATGGATGCCAATGTCAGAACTAAACCTAGTTGAAGTGGGACCACACGGGAAGCACCAGCTTTGAATTAAAAAAGTAATCTTCAAAATCGGTTTACCCAGTCGAAAGTTAAAAAAAAAACCAATACAGTCGAATTGAGAACCTCCTCTTTTATTGAAGTTGGTTGAAAATACAAACCGACCTCAACGAATAGCACTAAAAAGACTATTCAACATCCATTACCTACTGTTACTAAACATTACCTACGCTGATACGCTGTTTTGCTGATGTCCGTTGAGGTTTCCGTTCTCCACCTGAAGTTCTTCATCAGATTTTCACAAAACTTATATGGGACCATCCTTGAGGTGTACCCGAACGAACAATTTTTTTTTTTTGAAATCGCCTTTGATTTAACGGAAATATGGATTCACATAAAAAAACTTACGCGACGAATTGAAAACCTCCTTGTTTTTTGAAGTCGTTTAAAAAGAGCAGACAATGTGTAGCCGCCGTCGCAGCAATATGCAGTGTGATGTAACCAAAGCGATGCTATAATCGGCTTGCTCTTGACCCCAGCAGACTAGCCCAAGAGCAAAGCCGTCTTTGCCTACGATGGAAGCTTGCCCAGAAGATGTCTGTTCACTCGATCCTTAAAGGATTGCTGCTTGGTTTCTGCGACTTGTGAGACAGTGCTACTCATCTTACCCGTAACAATACTTACTTACTTAAATTGAACATTCAGTCGTCTAGACTGGCTCACAGTAATTTAAAATCCATGTCTGTGTGTTCTAAGTCACGATAATCCAGACGGTATTATGCCAGACCGAGTGTCAGCAAATAGTGCTAACAATTTGCATTTAATTCTGAGCTATGAAAGTAAATAGTGCAAAAGTTCTTCAACGTAACTTAATCACATGTTTTTTATGAACTTAATCAATCAGGCCAAATTAAGGGCCTGTCATTTATAAGTATAGTAAGTATCATTATCAAATTGTAGCCAACCAGCATGTCTGTCAATCAAGAAAAATATTACTAAGGCTGCAACTGCAGCTGCAACATAACCTAAAATTTTCATAACCTAAAACTTTCATAACCTAAAAATAATAAATATCCCAATCTTAGATACGCAATACCGCAAGGAGACTTAATATATCTAAATATGATATGAGAAATGTTACATTTCATTAACTTCTCCTCGCTTATTCGCGTCGAAATATAGCCCCGCTATTTTGCCAACAATAACATTTTGTAATGTTGAGGTAAAGAACAATATTTTTTCATTCCTGTGGTTTTAAGTACCTAATTAATGTTGATTTGCTTTTTTGGAGGTTATTTACATTCTATAATAAAGACAGCTGCTCTATTTATGTAAACTTTAAGGATACAATAATAAATGAAAAAAATATAAGCCGATATAAATTAAAATTATTATTATAGAATAGTTATAATACGAGGAGCCCCTTTAATTAGCCTCGCGCCTTTTATTCCCGATGAGACTCATAAGTATTCCATTTACCTATAGAAATACCCACGTTTTACCAGTATAGGTTCTTTTGACCCCGTAGGTGGTGAGCCCACTTCATTATTATAATGGCTATAGAGGTTATCACAATCTGTGAACATTTATGTAGGTAGGTACTTATACCTATTACTCTCCGCCCCCGTCATCGGCCGCTATTTGATATACTAATATAAAGACAATCTCCCTTAACAATAGTCCCTTATTATACTTGGCACTCACACATATAAACAACATCTTACAGCACGATCAATCTCTTGATATATTTTTTTACACCGAACCGAGATTCGCATCTACAGCATGTCGCTACCTCGAGTCGACTGTCACTCGCAGCACTCTTGACATATATATTGCCTGTAACTTACATGTGTGGTCTGTCTACTGTTAGTGTAAGTTGGTAAATAAATAAATTACGGTCCAAGATGAGAACGTCAAGTAGGAAGCCTCACCATGGAATTGAGCTGTTCTGACAATATCAAACAACTCCTCTTAAATGGTGATGAGTGAAAGAGTGAGTGAACACAAGCGTTGCCAGACGTCCCGATTATGGCGGGACGTCCCCATTTTAAAATAAAAAAATAATGTCCTGGGCGGGACAGACTCAGTCCCGCTTTTTGGGTAGGTATAACTCGACCGTGCGTGCAGCATGCTGAGGAAGCGCGAGCGGGTGGCACAGACAAGTGTGGACTGGCCGCCCGCCCTGCTTTTCCATGCCTATTTTAGCTATCTATTGTCACGTAAACGTAATTTGAACTCAAATAAAAAGATAAATATTTTGAAAATTCTGATTTTGGGACGTCGTTCTTTCGACGAAAGAATCCACCTTTTTTCACTCAAAAACTTCCAAAATCCCCACTTGACAAAAAAAATCTTGCAATGCTGGTGAACACATACATACTACATGATTGTTATACCTATTTTTGTTGTAGTTGTTGTAGTGTAGAGTAGCTCTATATAAATAAATTAAAGGTATAAGAGAAATATAGTTTTTAAGGCAGTCTAAACGACATTTAATTTAATAAAAACATATAGTCAATGATAAAACAATACAATCATTTATTCAGAAGTAATTATGTCATGCACATTATTGTAATAAGGTAATAATCCGCAACAGGCTTCGTCAAAATCTTAAAATTATAACAGTCAATTATCCACCCCAGGCTTCGTCAAATACATCCGCACATAAAATAAAATAGATCTAATGCATAACATTGTATTGCACATTTACATAGTGAGGCGGCATTTGAATATGGAAATGTAGTTCGGGATTCAACATTGATAGCTTCTCGCCAAGTGTGAATAACAAGGGAGTAAACCTCAGACATAATTTCATAGTAGTTTTTTATGCATAAATAAATATGCATGAGGCCTCGGTACAATTATCAAATCACTTTTACTAACGACTTCATTGTGACTTCTTGAAGCAATCCAAAAATGTCGTTCTCATTTTATTGAATTTCCCATTCACTGCACACTTTCACGGACACTTGCCACATAATATACTATCACTAATATGAGTCAAAACCCGAAATATACAGCAAAATGAAATTTATACAAAGAGCATGACGTCTCTCTTCGGATTCCCGCCGAAAAACCTAGCCAAGAAATATGAATTCCAGAAAGTAAGCTTCCCATTGGTGAAAGAATTTTTAAAATCGGTTATGGAGTTTTTGAGGTTATTCGTTAAAAACATACAAAAGTGGTTGTTGACTTGGTTTTATTCTCTTCAGATATTGGGGTCCAGATTAACAGGGGAGTACTGGGTAAGTTGGTTTTATATAATTAATTAAGATAATCGACTTCGGCTTTCCATAAACATCATATTATTTGGTACATGAAAGTTACAAAGGAACTTGTTCTTTGGGCTTTAATTTGGTCGTGGCTTATGGGCGCTAGGCTGCCCAAGGGTAACCTTATCTATAATAACCGGCCCTTATCATAATCCATGTTTAGCCTACAACTAATTTGCCCACTGTGGTTCAGCTTTTATAGCATAATTTAAGAAATAAGGTTAGGTTAATTTAAGAAATTAGGTCATGACCCCCTGACCCCCTGGATTTTTATATTTTTATTACCCAATCCAGGGGGTCAGGGGGTCATGACCCCCACCTGAGCTGAGTCTATTGATAATTTTAATAAGTACCATTTGTCGATTGTGGGACACCAATTCACACGCGGTTAGACCCAAACTAGGCGGAGCCTGAACTATGGGTATTAAAAAACTGATAAACATCCTATTAATGTTATAAACGCGAAAGTTTGTATGCATGGATGTATGGATGTTTGTTCCTCTTTTACACAAAAACTACTAAACGGATTTTGATTAAACTTAACAGTTATATAGCTATACATCAGAACAACAGGCTATATTTTATCTCTGTATACCCACGGGAACGGGAATTACGCGGGTAAATAAATATTAAATCCAGACACGAAGTCAATAGACATGTTCATGTACACAAATGTTGGCCTCACAAATCGAACTCGCCACCTCCGACTCAGAAGGCAGGGTAACTACCAACGGAGCCAACACGCCCGTCAATTATTACGAATGTAGGTACTCAGTATATGAGGGCAAACACATACAAGAACGACAAGGAAGCCACCGTCAGTGTCTTTTCTTATCAAAAAACATCATAAAACGGGCTATAAAGATATTTAAAACTGTTAAAACAAATAGTGCCAAGAGAAATGCAGGGCTGTGTATTGTCGTTTTTCTTACATTATCGTCAAGACAGTAACAAAGTCAGTGGCGTCTAAACGAATAATAGAAATGTATTTTCTCAATAGAATATGGTGCTTCTTTTATTCTAAAGTAGCGACCCGCCCCGGCTTCGCACGTGTGCAATGCTAATACTAAAACCTTCCTCTTGAATCATTCTATCTATTAAAAAAACCACATCAAAATCCGTTGCGTAGTTTTAAAGATTTAAGCATACATAGGGACATAGGAATATAGGGACAGAAAAAGCGACTTTGTTTTATACTATGTACCTAGTGATAGTGATTGACATAGAAAAGTTTTTGCGATACATTTAATTATAATCTCATTGGTAAAATCATAGCATAGCTATCTAAATCTACAATTAATATCCCAATAGACTAGCTGTCTGTAATAGAATCGTATCTACTAATATATATTTTTAAATATAACCAACTACCTGTTCTGCGCGGTTTCAGCCGCGTTGTTCCCGTTGTCGTGGGAATACAGGAATAAAATATAGCATATTATGTTACTCAGGGATATAGTAGCATTCCAATCTTTAAAATCGGTTCAGTAGTTTCTGAGTTTATTTGTATTACAAAATTATACAAATATTTCCTCCTTAGATATGTTTCTTTGTTTGTACGTTCTAAATTTTCCAAATACCTTTACAATCATAAAAGTTATAAAGGCCAAGAAATTTGCCAGATTTTATTCGCAAGTTCGCGAATATTGTCAAGTGCTGTTCAAGGTGAAAGGGATACATGCAAAGAATAATACGCAAATAATGTATAATGCAAACTCAATGAAAACTTCTCAGGTATTTCAAAAAAAGGTCAAATGCTGCCCGGAGGCGAATTTGGCGGACAGAACGGCCGGCCTTTGAATTTTGTACGACCCTCGGTTTGTTGTTTGAATTGAATATTGTGAACACAACGGCATACTGACAGAAAGTTTTCTTAAGTATGTTGGGTCACCTTTACAACGCGTAACAGAATAAGCGCAATTTCCCATACACCCCAATTAGTATATTAGGTATATAAAAAAAATATGATGCCTTCGTACTTTTCTTGTGTATAACCAATTTTCTTAAATAAAGAGCAATCATAGTACGATTTTCATAGGTAGCACTAAATTTAGCTAAGCTAATTCAATTTTTAGGAAAAATGTTACACATATTAAAAATAGCTGAAATCTATTAAGAAGTCGATACTGAACAAACTAATTTCAGGGATTGCTCTTATTCTGTTACATATTGTATAACATGACTAGCAACCCGCCTCGGCTTAACACAGGTACATATATTTTTTTCACACAAACCTTTTCCTGACAATAACGTACACTACTAAAAAAACTGGTCAAGTGCGAGTCGGACTCGCATACGAAGGGTTCCGTACCATTATCTATAAAAACGCCAAAAACAATCACATTTGTTATATTGGGAGCCCCCTTAAATATATTTGTTATTTGGCAACAGAAATACTTACATCATCTGCGAAATTTTTAACTGTCTAACTATAACGGTTCATGAAATACAGCCTGGTGACAGCGGAGGTTTAGTAATAAGTAGGTAATAAGGTATCTACGGGTTGATACCGTTAAGGTACTGAATCCTAATAAAGTCAAATATTTATTTGTATCAACTAGGCGATGAATAAGATACGTTTATTATATTTATTACTATAGTCATCAAACCGATGAGAAACTATAGTATCTTCATCAATAATAAAGAGAAAAGATTTGTATTTTTGTACGTTTGTAACGAATAAACTCAAAAACTACTGGACCAATTTCAAAAATTATCTCACCACAGTAGGTGCTGCATTATCCCTGTGTAACACAGGCTATATTTTGTTTCCGTATTCCCACGGGAACGAAAACAACGCCGGTGAAGCCGCTTGGAACAGATAGTCTATTATAAATGTGGTTTAACTACACGTAATAATAGCACTAACCACAAGCATCACGTGATTTGCAGATTAATTAACTTCAGTATAGATACCATAACGGAATATAGGTGTAAGCTGACATCATAATTACCGGTTATTATTCAGCTACGTTTATACAAAACTAAAGATTATCATCATTGACAGTAAAAACTTATTAGCTCATTAGATTGTTAGCTCAGTTGATAGCGACCCTGCTTTAAGAGTTCCCCATGGGTTTGATTTCCGCACAAGGCCAGTTTTTGTGTGCAAGAACATGTTTGAAGGTTTCGTGTCTGGGTTTAATGTATTTAAGTAGATATGTCTATGAATTGTGTAGTACCTATGGTACAGGCTCTGCCTATTTTTGGACTAAATAACCGTGTGTGAATTATATCATACAATTTATTTTAAAAAAACTAGCAAATGCCCGCGACTCTGTCTGCGTGAACTTTAGGTTATGCGTCCCCTAGGGTCGATGTGTTTTTCCGCGATAAAATCTATATATTAATATAAAATGATTAACTAACTAACTGATTGGTGATATATCAACGCACAGCCTAAACCGCGGGGTCTAGACACTTGAAATTTTGCACATAGATAGCTTATACAGTGTAGGCATCCACTAAGAAAGGCGTGAAATAAACATGCACGAGCGAAGCCGCGGGTAAAAGGTAGTTTAACATATGTCCTTCGCCAAAGTCCACTCTATCTGTACCAAAAAGAATCAAAGTCGGTTCACCGATTTATGTGTGAAAAGTCATAAGCTCACTTTCGAATTCCATAATATTAAATTCATTAGATTTATCGTACAATCTTCCGGGATATCTTTAAAGGACGAGCCACTAAATCCCTCCTTTAACATTGACCTATCTAAATCGCGGCTGTGGTATCCTACTTTGGCATGCCCTGAAAACTTACCCATCCCTGAACCATGATGACCTTATTCGACCTAAGCAAACAAACCTTACCTTTTACACCAATAACATTTTATCAGTAGACACGTTACACTCATGGGTTACAATATTCCACTTAATAAATAGCGACAACACCAGTGTATAGCTAAGTGTATAGCTGACATGAGCGCCGCCGTGACGAAAACAATGGACGCTTATCTCGTGCATTTTTAGAAAAAGCGAATCAAAATAGTAGACAACATTTTGCTCATATTAGCTACACTGACATTTTTTTCTAGGTATGAGAGACAATACGAAATAAAGGGTCCGCCTAGCTTGGGACTAAATAACCGTGTGTGAACTGTGCCCTACAATATATTTATTTATTTACATCGTGCAATCGCTATCTTCCGAGCAATGTTTAAAAAACGAGACACTTAATTAATCCCTGTTTTAACTTTGACCTGTCTAAAACTCAGCTATGTCTTCGCCATTCACCTACCCTCAACCATGACGATGACCTTATTCGACCTACGGCAAACTAGCAAACATTACACCTACAGTTTCATACCAACGATATTTTATCAGTAGACGCGTTATATTCTCACATATTGCAGTAAATAAATGGCAACAACTCGCGTCACATTTTGATAGGTATGACAGAAAATACGTAGAATATTGTTATTGTTAATTTACATTTGAATCAGAATCGCGGAATTAAATTTCATTTCGGCTATTCGTACTCCAAAAGATTGAGAACAATAAATTTCCTGTTGACAAGTTTATGCGCAAGTTACTTTATTGGAGCTGTTGTTTACTGTTTCTTTTTGTGGCATCTGATCTTGGGTCTCAAGAGAAAAATAGCGCTTTGCGGGTAGGACATCGTAAAAAATATGTGTCTGTCCTGTGCAGGTAAATAAATAGTAGATTGTTATACAAGGGTCGGAAGGAATCAATTCCCATACGAGGTATTTAGACGCCCGAGCGCAGCGAGGTCGGATATAGTCCGAGTAGGAATTGATAACTTCCACCCGCGTTAAACACTCTACTTTTCATTTCGAATTCAAGGAAAGTAAACAAAAAAAAAAACAATTTTACAAAAATTCAAACATGCAAAACCGCAATAATACCTACAAAAAAAAAACAAAATTGTCAACAATACAAACAAAGAGGTTGGAATAAAGAGAAACTTTTTCTTTTAAACGTCTTTGAATACTACATCACAGAGTACCTAACCTAAATAACATTACAAAAATAATATACAAATCCTTCCTCTTTATAATAATATGTACTTTTAGCCGAGTAATAGTATTCTGTGCTTATTAGTGTCGATGAAAAACAAGATTTTGAATTTCGGAACAGCTTTCCAAATTATTACTCTTTTTTTAATTTTAAATATGGAACGCGTACCGCCCCGCGCGCGGTCTATTTTCTGTTGTTTATACCTACACTCACAAGGCCGCACCTTTTTTTCTTATTCTAATAAATTTTATGTAAAAAGTTTCGTATCCCTACTAAGTACCCAAAGAGGTTGGAAGAAAGTCATTCTCTTTCCTAGAGAAACTTTTTCTTTAAACGTCATTGCCAAATGTAGTACTATTTTTTTAAATTTATTCCCGCCCTAAGGCCGGAAGCAATTACTATGAGTCTTTCCCGACCGAGGGCGGGAATCACAGCCCTAAATCTCTGTGTGGTGGGAATCATCGCTTCCGACCCGGTACTCAGATCAAACATACACTACTTTCCGAGTATGAGATATGAAAATGGTATTCTCTATATCTATTTCCAGATATCGCATAATATTGCCACATTTTGAGCACAAAAAAAGTCTAACATCATCTTTTCTGAAAGTACACTTAGCAAGGTCAATAATCTAATAACAAGACACTCTAAACTCGTCCATGAAGATTATCAAATGTAAACAGCAGCCCATCTCCACCGACAAGTTGCTGGTTCCAAATGCCCCGAGAAGAACCAGCAAGAAAGGACACAGGTGACGCATCTACCTCAGCTTATATGGAATATCATTGTTTCACAGGGCTTATTTACGCTCCCAGGTCACGCCACCTCCATCCAATCCAACAGTATAATCCTAAGAAAAGTTTTTGAAACGGCCTTGCCTTTGTGGATAAAGTTCTTAATACGCGGAGCGTCCTATTGTGTTGATTTTTTGCGTCCCCTTTTTATTAAGTTCCATTGCTAACATGCGTGACCCAGATAGGCAATTATACTGTTATTAACGGAGGTCCAAGAAAATAGTACGAGTATACTAGGTGCTTTCTGCCATCTCTTAAAATATGTATAAACGGGTATTGTTTTAATATTGTTTCCTTTGTATAATAATAATAATAGATACCTATCTATCTATACTTCTATACTAATATTATAAAGATAAAAGATTTGTATTTTTGTATGTTTGTGTGTTTGTATCTTTGTTAAGAATAAACTCACAAACTAATAGACCAATTTTAAAATTCATTCACCAATGGAAATCTAGAATGGGTGTCCTATCCCTGAGTAACTTAAGCTATATTTTATGTACTCGGGTGAAACCGCCCAGAACCGCTAGTAAACAATAATTTTATAAGTATTTTATTTTGTGTTGTCTTAAACACAATTTATTTAATTATTTGAAAATCAAATTGTATTCTCAAAGTGATTTCTCTATGTAAGGATAGCAATCCTTCGATGAAAATAATTCGTTCTTTTACATTAATGTGCTGGAATAAAGCAGTATTATTTTAGGAGGTTTTGGGACGAATCAGAGAATATTGTTTCAGGATCGACAAAACCATTCCCGAACTATGATAGTTTCTTAAAGATGGCATCGACCCAAATAGTTAATAATTGTTTTAATGTTACACTAGGTGCCCTAAAATGTAACATATTATACCAAATACCAATTGAAATAAGAATCTCAAATATCAAATTCGATCAATCAGAGTTTTGTTTCGATTCGCAGAAGTATTGTGGTATTGAAATCTCGACTGATTGTCACGATACTGTCATTACAACTTGATAAGAGCACGCTAAGCTTGACACTTTAGACTTTGAACCAGCCCTGTATTCTATGGCGTGCAGTATAAATCAGAGCTCAGCTTAAACTGGTAGTGTAAAGCTTGACTTGCTCTTGACTGTACATATTTATGTCGAATATATATTTCTATAATAATAATAATTAAATATTCTTTGTACATAATGTTTTATAAGTAAAACAGATTCCTAACAATTTTAACGTTCTTCTAACTATTTCAAGAAAAAGATTTATAATAAAGTGAATGTCGCAACTGTCGATGTTCTCGTGAACATTCCTTATCTGTATAAAGGCCTTTACCATGTCAGACATTTACTATGTTGAACAAGTAGTTATAAAGGGATTCCCTAGTTGGTAAAGTTATTCGAATTTAACATACCGAGGAACCTAACCTATATACAAATATAATAATAATGTCTTCATAGTTCATCCCTATTTCCATATTATCCTTACTTTAAACTATTATGATATATACAATATCTATATAAATAAAAATGAATTGATGTTCGTTAGTCTGATTAAAACTCCAGAACGGCTGGACAGATTTTGATGAAACTTTTTGTGTGGGTTAGAGTGGGTCCAGGGATGGTTTATACGGTGGCAGAACGATGTCTGCCCGGGCCACTAGTATGTAATAGAACAAGCGCAATTCCTGAAATTAGTTTGTTCAGTATCGACTACTTAATTGATTTCAGCTAATTTTAATATACCTATTGTCTTATTTTTTTCCAAAAAAATGTATTTGCATAGATGAATAGTGCTTCCTATGGAAATCGTACTATTATTTCTCTTTATTTAAGAAAATGGATAAGACACGACTAAAGACGAAGTCATCATATTTTTTCCGGGATTTCCTTCCTGACGCTATAACTCCAGAACGCACGAACCGATTTCCATGGTTTTGCATTCGTTAGAAAGGTCTCGGGCTCCGTGAGGTTTATAGCAAAGAAAATTCTGGAAAAAATTCAACAGAAAAGCGGATTTATATATTTTTTTATATATTTTTGATTTATATTATATTTTTTAGTCTACGTCAAAAGGTTTTATTCAAAGTAGGGACTTAAAAGTCCTCTTCTTAAAGTCAAAGTCCGTTCTGTATCCGTGGTCAGATCGCTTAGTCAGATCAATCTTCAAAAGTTTTTATTCAATGTAAGTGCTTATAAGTCATTGCGACTCCACCGCTTCGGGATAGGTTTATAGTAGAGAAAAAAGTTAGGTACTCGTCCGTCACGATAGTGGGGTCGCACAAAAGTGTGTCATTTTTATTTCATTTTTTTTTATTTATATCTTAACAAAAAAATACTAAAATATAAAAGTAATTTAGAAATACTATGACGACATAATGCGTAACTATAATATTATGACGACTGTGCGTAATATGCGCTAGGAACATTTCTTTTGTAAATAATCCTAGATGGCGCTGTTCAAAAGTTAAAACGCGCTATCGTTTGTTTCTGCCGGGTTTATAAGGACGTGCGGTGGCTCAGCGATTACTAAACATACATACATACATTATATAATCGATTTTTGGATGGTATCTGGAATGTTTATTTCCAAGACCCACATAATATATAATAATTGTAACCTATGAAGATCCTAGGTAGTTTTGGCCATAGTCGTTCGCCATTGGGTTAGGAGCGCTCAATTTAACTAGTTTGTTCATTTAGATGTTTTTTTTTTATATTTGGAGATAATTTATTAAGGAAATGTTTTTCATATTTATTATTGTGAAAAACTTTAAACATAGACTATAATTTTATAAGAAACTTGTAAGAGCGGCAAGAGTAAAAATAAATAAGACGCCATGCAACGCCACTCAATAATAGAACTGACGTCATTAAAATACATATTTAAAAGAACTAAGACCGAGACTGTGGACGCACTAGTTCTCATAGTTCACCTAAAAGAGCGCTCTTTCGAACTAGGTCGTTCGCGAACTGCCAAAGACTAATCTAATGCCATCAAAATCATAACTTGTAAAAAAACAAGTCTCGCAAGTCGCAACTCAGTTCTTTTACCGTAAAAAGTTGTGAGATCCATGTAATACCAAGTCGGATAATTTATTCAGTCCCTTTTTAAGGGACCTATTGACCATGTCATATCAATATTAAAAATCTTTTGTGTTTTAAATAATAAGAATGACTTGGCCATCGCATGAAAACAAAATGTATCTCACAAGTAATAAGTACATATTAACATTAGATTGTTTAAAGCGATTGCCAAGTAATAAATTTATGTAAAACATAAAATATTTTAAATATTGTTACGGTCACCATAACTTGTTGAGTAAGGAAATTAGCTATTTTCCATTCCGAAAAAAAACCGTAAAACCTATGTGTACCAATATAATAAAATTGAATCGTGGCTAGAATATCATAATAAAATAACTGCAATTTATACAGGTTGTTTTTATATTTTTTGTGTATCTGAAATTTTGTATTGAATATAGTCTCCAAACGGCTCTATACAAATTTTAGGAAACTAACTATTTTTTTTATATTAGTCCAGTAGTTTTTGAGTTTACAAACATACAAAAACACAAATCTTTCCTCTTTATAATATTAGTGTAGAGGTACATTCCGATATATTGCAAGATTCAGAAGATATTTTTTATTTTTAGAAACAAGTGAAGCGAGGGCAGATGGCTAGTATACAATTAAATTCAGTTTCAGCTTTATGTTAACATTTCTCAACGTTGATATTTTGCTCGTTGCAAAATGCACTCTATATAGAGACGAAATGTAGGAAGTTACAATGGCACGAGTTCAACGAAGCTGCATAAAGAATTAATACGTACTAGCTGCGCCATGTGGTTTCATCCATCTATGTATATTAAAGCTGTCTATCACACTGGAATAGAGTAGCTTTGCATGAGTGAAATAATTTTCAGAATCTGATCAACACTTCCAGAGATGTGTTCCTACAAACTTATTTACAAAAAATGTCTTCAACATCATCGTCAATCTATAGCAGTCTACTGCTGTACGTAGGTCTGCTCGAAGAAACGTCTCTGAGACGGTCACATTTCGCAGATCGTCGCTCCGTCTTGCTGAAGGGCGTTTTACACTGCGTGGTCGTGGTCTCCAATCTACTCGTTTACCCCAACTGTTGTCAGTTCTTGATCAGATGTTTTCGGCCCACTGCCACTTCAGCTTCTAATCCTCTGAGCTACGCCGACCACCTTTGTTTTTTATTACCTCGTTTCTGATCCTACACTTTAGAGGCACAAAAAAACGTCTTTATTATTAGTCTACATACCTACATAAGACGGACAGGGATTGTATATCACTGTAACATTTTCCAAGTAGTGTTTACACGGACCATTTCTAAGCTTGGCTTTGTCTATTCATGTTATTGTATCATGTTTGCCAACAACGATGTACTTAAATAGACAACCCCTCGACAATGGATGCTTAGATTTTGATACTATGTTGCCGGGCTGTTGGATTTCACTTTGTTAATCAAAACTACAGGCTTTCGTGCTTATTTTTTGGATTACAAGAAAAAAATAAAGTAGGCTATACTAGCGACCCGCCCCGGCTTCGCACGGGTGCAATTCTAATACTAAAACCTTCCGCTTGAATCACTCTATCTATTAAAAAAACCGCATCAAAATTCGTTGCGTAGTTTTAAAGATTTAAGCATACATAGGCATATAGGGACAGAGAAAGCGACTTTGTTTTATACTATGTAGTGATGTTACTCAAGATGATGTTATTCTAGCCTTCTATTGGTGAAAGATTTTTTTTAAATCAGTCCAGTAGTTTTTGAGTTTATTCGTAACAAAAAGATACAAACATACAAATCTTTTCTCTTTATAAAATTAGTATAGATATAGATGATCTGCTAATTCAACATCTCATAGATACTTTGAGTATTAAACCAACTGTTGGTTTAATACTCAAAGCATAGATATCCTAGCACAGGTTTGATTGAGTATCTATAGTATCTACAATATGGTTCAAAGAATTATTTAGCAAGGCAACCGTGTGGAAGTACACCTACTTTTTATCAAGCGCCTGCTATCCGTGACCCCCGCAGTTTAATGACCGCAACTAGTATTATTAATGAAGTCAGCTGACTGATAGAGACTGAGCCTTTGCATTCAAACTTGCTGTTGCTTTCTTAATCCTCCGGTAGTGATCGAGGATTTTTTCCGTCCGAGTAAGAAGTACCACTTGAAATTGATTATTAAGTAATAATTTGTCGTTTTCTTTCGTTCTCGTGCGATAAGGTAGGGATGTGAAATTGATAAAAAAAATGATTATTTAAAAATGGATTCTTCTCTTTTTAATAATTTTATCATTTTTCGAAAAATATATTAATTGTCTTAAAACAATCGATTATTAAAAACTTCTTGTAATCAAGAAAAAAAATACCAATCAATAGGAAAAATTATCTTTTTTTTTTTATTCTTTATCCTTTTAACATAAACTTTATGTTAGGGAACTTACTTCAAATTTTATCATTCGTCGCACGATGGTGCAGTTTACAAAATGTAATTTTGGCAACATTTTTTCTTTTATATTTTTATTTAAGAATATGTGTGAGAAATGAGAATATAATCGATTATTAAAAAAATTGTTTATTTTTAAAACCGATAATTTTTTACATTTTTTTTTAGCGTGAAAGAGCAACAACTAAGGGGCGTAGTAAAATTACTTAAAAAATAAACCTTTGATCCTGTTATAACTCATTAGCTGAATTCCACGTAAACTTTATAATATCGTTTTTACTAAGAACTCCGTGTTTTCTAAGATAAATGGTAGTAAATTTCCTTCTACAAGATACAAACCACGAGTATAGATATCATTCTGCCAAATTTCATTAATCGGTTCACCGTACATAACAGAGTACATAATAATTTTCACATTGATAAGTAGCTGGCAGGTGCCCTGTTTATTCACACTGCCGAAGGAATTCCCATAAATGCCTTCTTCGTGCTCACTTAGGTCATTTAAGGAACTTTAGTGCAACATTTCATGCTTCTAGACTAAGCTGTTTCAGCTATGGGTAAAAAATAAAACTCACTTTATTTTATCTAGTCTAAAATGTCCTTACTATACACCTACCCATCAGTCTCATCTCATCTATCACTTAGACAGAGTAAACATAAATCCTTGTAGGCAGTTAATCATATAAACTTTTAATACCCCACAAAAGATTTTCTTCTAACTTATTTCTAAAGAGCTGTGTAATCGCCAGATCGTTCAATTTAGTCGGTTAATTTTCCAAGTTTATATTGCTTGGAAAATTCGGTGGATTGCAAGTCCTAAGTCACCTCTCACGTAGAACGGACATAAATACCGATTCCACATATAATTACATCCGAGAATCCGAGAGTTAGCTATTGATTTCTAAACTTTAATAATTTATTATCTTCAGTAAATAAAGTCTGGTATAAATTTCAAGTATGGTGTATAAAAGTGTATATTTCAAAGGATACCCTTATAAGTATCTGCAGTGCAGACAAAATGAGTAAGTGATAATCAATTTAATAAATGTAAATACCTACACAGGTCTTATTACGACATGTTCCGCACCTTTAACTTCTGCTTTGCCATAAGACTAAATTTATTTCAGAAATTGTTAATAGTGTATTAATAACATTTTGATCTTAATAAGTTAGTGACTAATGTATTTAAATACAATAAAAATTATATTATATTACATTTATCACCAGATCTACGGTGAAGAAAAACACTGTGAGGAAGCCAGTAAGGACTAATGCTTAGGCTCCATTATTTTATGGGCTCACCACCTGTTACATTTAGTTAAGTTTAGAGCTCGGAAAATGGTTAATTTAAAATCTCTTCTTTAATCTATAACAATTTTTTTATTACGGCACTGGGGAAACGGGTTCCGGGCCCGTGAGTTACAAGTGTATGTGTTTTTATCAAAAAAACTAATAAAATTAATAGATAAGTATATAAAGAGAAAGTCCTTACCGGCCAAATTTATTTATTTATGACTAACTGTTCCCAGGGATTTCATCCGAGTAAGTCCCGTTCCCGTGGGAAAATTATAACCCTTGCTATATTCCCAGAAAAGTCAGCTTTCCATCGCAGTTTTTTTTTTAAATCTATCCCAAGCTTACATAGTCTGTTACTACGTGTTGTGTTGAGACCGATAAAGGTACAGATCTTACTACCAACATTCGATATTCATGGACGCAAACGATTTCGAACCCACGAAGACTAAATACGCAGAGTTACTACTAACTTCGCCAACAAGTAGGTCTTGTCACTTAAATGACGCTTCGGCCAATCACATAGCAGTAATCCGATTAACTCAAGTAGTTTCCTGATTAACACAAAATAACTGCGATGCAACTTATCTTTACGATCTGGCACGGCATCTTAGCTTCCTGGACTCCTGGTCCAGTTGTCCTTTGTCGGTAAGGTCATGAACATGAATAAAATAAAGCCCACGGGCCACGATCAGCTAGTTTTGACCCGATATATTGAATGAAATTGAGCCGATTGACAAAAGTCCGGCAATTACAATAAGTACCACTAGTGAAATTACGATCTCAAGACTATTATCACGACAAACAGGCAGACGGACAAACAGACAGACGACAGAATAGGGTCCGTTGTACCCTTTGGGTACGGAACCCTAATAACCCTGCGACAGATAGGCAATTTCATTTCATTTCATGGTCAACATTATGGTGAGGTCACATTACATAGCAAATAGGTACCTAACGATTTAGATCTTTGCCTAAAACTTGCTTAGGTACACATGAAGCGATTTTCGCTTTTCTGCTGTAGCGTCTTCAAAAACCAGTATGAAAATGTGGCAGTCATGCGTCACTCTGCGCTTCTCCAAGTTGTCTTCAAGCAACGAAACTCCATTTGAGGATGTAAGAAAGAGATGCCGCTATATGAGTCGCATAACAATGTCTCTTTCTAATTGCGTTTAATCAAAAATTCATGGTGAGGAACGATCGATCGTAATACGGGACTTATTTTTTTAATATCTTTAGTATGGTAAGGAAAAGATCCCTTGCGCTTGAGGTGTATTCGAACTTGACTGTTTTTTTATCTATATATATAAAAGGAGAAGCTAAATCTAACGTTTATAGTGCAGATGCTCGCTAAGAAAGGCTTTTACGAAATTTAACCCCAAAGGGGGTGAAAGAGGGGGTTGAAGTTTGTATGGGATAGTATGATTTCTGCGTGTATCAACTTTAAACTTGGCACAAATACTCTTCAAAACAAACTATGAGATATTAGTTCTAGGATTTTTCGAAAATCATCCTCCAAGGGGGTGAAAGTAGGGGTTGAAGTTTGTATGGAAAACCCTCATTTTTGGGTGTATCAATACGAAACTTTGTAAAAATACTCCTCAAAACAAACAACAAGACCCCTATTTCTGGATTTTCCGAAAATCACCCCCTAAGGGGGTGAAACAGGGGATAGGAGTTTGTATGGAGATGTGTTGTTTTTTACGTCTATCAACTTCAAACTTTACACAAATACTCTTAGAAATAAATTATGAGACACGTGTTTTTGGATTTTTCGAAAATCATCCCCTAAATGGGTGAAAGTAGGGTTTGAAGTTAGTATGGAGAAGTGTGGTTTTTTGTGTCTATCAACATAAAAACGCCAAAAAAATAACGTTTGTTGTATGGGAGCCCCTTAAATATTTATTTTATTCTGTTTTGTAGTATTTGTTGTTATAGCGGCAACAGAAATACATCATCTGTGAAAATTTCAACTGTCTAACTATCACGGTTCATGAGATACAGCTTGGTGACAGATGGACAGACAGACGGACGGTCAGGGGAGACTTAGTAATAGGATCCCGTATTACCATTTGGGTATGGAACCCTAAAAACTGGTTAAAAAGAGAAATACGTACTACTCCCCATCGATAATACCTACCTAGAAACATGAAATATGGTATGTAAGTGTCTTATAATAATAATATGTCGTTCGCAAACGCTCTATGAAGAGATTTTTAGAAATTCCCACTGGAACAGGAATTCGGCGCGGGCAACGCCGCTGGGCACAGGCTATTTGAAAAATAATAAGAACCTATCTTATGTTCTGCATAAAGATATATTTACTTTAAGTGCATCCCAAAATGTTTAAAAAACAAATGTCCACCCGTGCGAAGCCGGGGCGGGCCGCTAGTTATTTATAACCATACACGTAATTTAGTAGATAAACAACAAAGTAACCGAATTACACTTTTTTTCACCAAATTGAATAAGATCCTTCCATCAACTCATACAAGTTATTTACCAGTCATATCAAAGAAGGCTATACCTAAAATGCTTTAATGGGTACTCAGGTCTCATACGGTCCCATTTGGGATATTTGAAGATCAGAGACGTAGGTATCTGTATCATTATTCGCTTCCGTCGTCTGAAACGTTGCGTTATTTAATATTTACACATTTCAATAATTTTAATACATCTAAGGTACGTATTCACCAACAGTAACCGACCGTTATAATAATAATCTGCAGGCCTATTGTCTATTTACAAACTTAATCTCAAATCGTCTTCAACAGCAAGCACGGACAGTGTAACAAATGTCAAATAAAGATGATTGCGATTACAATCCTACTTTCTACTATCTTACTAATATTATAAATGCGAAAGTTTGTATGCCATGATGTATGGATGGACCTCTTTCACGCAAAAACTACAGAACGGATTTTGCTGAAACCTTACAGTTATATTGGTTATACATCAGAATAACACATAGGCTTCATTTTATCCCCGTATTCCCACGGGAGCGGGAACTACGCGGGTGAAACCGCGGGGCCCTGCTAGTAAAATTATAAATAGACAATAAGGACCATGGTACCCAAAACTTAAGGTAAATTGTGACATTTATGACGATAAGGTCGATAAGCAGTGATATATTTGGGCAGCAACCACCGAACTACCTAAGTTTCATTACATAATTAATTTGACGCCGTTTTATTAACAAATGATTGACTATCATAAACCAAAAATAACACCATTCTCCATTTTAGGATTCAAATCGCGAATGTCAAATTAAACGAAGTATAACGAATTATTAAGCGGCTTTTGGATACTTATTAAAAGATTGTCTTAGATGGTTAACGGTCGCACCAAGTATTACCTAAGTACTTACTCTAATAAGAGTAAATATTTGCTGAGCGTGTTCATATGGTTACAAAATAATATAATTACATGCCAAGCTCGCTTCGAACTTAACAGAATATGTAGGAATGCGACTCATTCCATATTCATTTAATCTCGACGACGACATGCAACTGATTTGTAACCATGTATGTACCTACCTAATGGGTCTTACGTTCCTTAATCGTATTAAGTATTAAGTACTAGACGGAATCTTAGGACGGCTTTATGGTTTAAGAAAATAAAGACTTATAGGTACCTACCTCATGCAATATTTTGTATATAAAAATAAATCTTATCGTAAACTTGTTTGTGTAGTGTGACTATAAATATTATCCGTTTTAAATGGTACCATAAAGTCTTAAAGTAGAAAACTTCATCTGATTTATGTAAATTAATAGAACAAAAAGTATCCGTATTTAATCCAAGGTTTTTTCCTGAACTCAATTCTTCTCCAAAATATTCAATATACCTCCTTAATTTTATTTAATTAAATATATAGAAACGATAATGAAACTGATTGAATCAGAGTTGGTTTAAGGTCAAGCCTGAAAGTGGCCAAGTCTACATACAGACCCATAACTAATGCCAATATACTCAAAGGCTTGATCATAACATAATGTAATAGGCAATATCAACCACGGCGTATAGAAAGCCTGAAATGGAAGGCTACAAGCATTATTAGATACTGCTTCTGATTGGCGATTGTATGAAATGGAACTACAGCTATAACTTATAAGCTAATGAATACGATGATAGCTTAATCAGTGCCCTTGCGAGAGCAGATGAAGTTTCGTGTCCGGTTTCGAAAACTATGAGAAACCATCGATAAAGTCTAATATTCAGTGATCATGGTAGTATTAGACAATTTTGTCATAGATAATCTCAGGCCTTTTTTTTTTATCCTCGAGGGGGTAGGCAGAGGTATTCCATTACTGCATATACCCACATTTCACGAGATATATTGGACCCCTAAACGTGATAGGTGGTGAGCCCATCGCCGGACCTTGTCTGTTTACACATGTCTCAGAATTAATTCTGAGACCTGCGGGTTTCCTCACGATGTTTTCCTTCACCGTCGAGCTAGTGATAAATATGTACGTAAGTTTTTGAAAAACTCATTGGTACATGCCAGGATTCGAACCCTAGCCTCACTGATTTTCGGCCGGCTCTTTAACCGTCAGGGCTATCACTGCTCGTTGAAGCCGTAAAAAAAATTGATTGTAAATCAATGTCAGATTTATTAATAACGCAACGAAAAAATTAAGACCAAAAGTTGTAACGACCGACACTTTTTGCTGATGATATGATATGATGATAATGATGATGAGATGATGATGATGATCGTGATTATGATGATGATGATGGTAGTGGTGATGATTATGACTATGGTGATGATTATGGAACTTCGTTTCATCCGGGTGTCCCTTGACACCTCATAAGTATTTTTTTATTCACAAAAATCAAATGACTAAATCTCAGGATCAATTAATAGCCTTATAGACACGGGATAAATCATATAAAGAAACGGGAATTTCACATAAATCACTTTGATGCATTAGCCGTCGGATTGACTTCTTACAATTTCTGGTGTATCCAACACCTTTGGAATGAATAAGGATTCATTTGAAATAAGGATTTCCTAGTATAACATTTTCATCAATGGAATTTTAATCAACTTGGAACATAAAGGATACTTCTTAGTTCGTATTCTAAGATCCCAAAGGTGAATCATCCACATACATTTTCCAGTAAAAAATCTTTCCATCGAAAACAAATTTACCTCAGTATAAAGGTAAAGAGCAGTGGCGTAGCGTGGCGGGGGCAGGGGGGGCGGTCCGCCCCGGGCGGCACATTTTAGGGGGCGGCAAAATTTGACAATAAAGAATAAAAATATATATTTTTATAGATATAAACTCACTAGTTGTTAATAAACCTGCTTGTAAAACTAGGATAAACTTTTTTTATTTAAAATCTAACTTGTATTAAGAAGAATTGTGACTATTTATTGCCGAAAAGTTCTCTAGAATTAATGTATGTACTTGTAATGTATAATATACATTTGAAACACAAATAAGAGGGCGGCAAAATTTTCTTCCGCCCCGAGCGGCCGACAACCACGCTACGCCACTGGTGAAGAGACACAAATTAAGAACTATTTGCCATAAAAATATTCCTGCTTATTGTTTTATCTGATTGTAATACCTATCCGAATATTATCCCTCGGGTGTTCGAGGTAATTTACCGTTATTACCGTAATTGGCTGTGTAATTGAATCAGGAGGACCCTGCGTAATATTACACTGGTGTGTTTACTAATTCATTCATTGTGGTCAGTGGTTGGAGCTATAAATTCGGTCTAAACCGTAGTTAGGACTTCATCATTGCCAATTCTATTGAATATATCCTTCTGGGATTGTATGGATGCTTCATTACTGTGTATTTTTGCCTTCTTTAAGTAAGTAACAACTCTTTTTTGTACACCAATAAAAATACGCAACAAGTGACAGAATGATAAAAAAAATACAATGGGCGGTCATATCGCTTTAAGCGATTTAATACACGTTTTCGACAATTTGACATTGTTGGCTGGTACATGTAGGTAGGTACATTTTCTCAATTTATAAAGTTCTCAATTCGTTCACATTCGCTGTTCTTGCAATTCGCGATTTGATCAAATAATAATTTAGTTAAAATTATCGTTTTGTTCAAATAAGCTATTCCTAAAAAATGCGATAGATTTGAGATTAGATGTAAACCGTAATGGAAACTTTGAACTGGTACTTTTAGTCCATCCATGTGATCCGGTTCTCCTCAATCGATCCTAAAAAGAACTACCGGCTAGACCAGCTAGTATTATTACGAAAATTGCCAGCATTTTTGTGTCGTGCCAAACCGAAACCGTCCGCCTGGATATTATAAAATGTCGCCTACAGACATCTCGAACACGGGGGGAAGGGTTGACCTAAATGTTTTTTTTTCTTTTACATTGCATTTCTATAAAGCTTTAATCTGTAAACCTATGCCCATTTCTAATACTAAGACTCTGAATCTACTTGTGTGCTTCTCGTACGACTTTCATTATGTCCTTGTATGCTAAGAAATGCCCAACTCGTAGGTCGGTATCAACAACGAAAACAACTAATTAATTACAAAAAGCAAAATTCTGACTGCATTTAAAGACACCGAAAACATTCTGATAACATTACCCAACCTTAGTGCAGTCGAAAATAAAAATTCAATGTAGCTTGGGACTCTTCAGAAATAAAGAGGAACCTGGCACGTCAAATTATAATTTTGTGACGTCATAAACCCACTAGCACTATTTGTACTTTTGAAAATCTATCAACATATTAAGGCTACAGGCTCTCCTTCTACATACCGATAATGCAAATAACAATAATATAATAACACTTTTGTCCCCAGGCCGTGGAACATGGAGACAAGAGCTGATGACGACGAGGCGCCGACGGATCCAGCGGCCAGAAAACTCACGCACCATGACTACACTGAACAAGACTTCGAAGGTTAGGACTGAATGCACCAACATTACAGAGTATATTTTCGCCTATAGTGATATCTGCTTTGCAGGATGCATGCCCTATATCATGTCTAACTGTAGGTACATCGGATGATCGTAACCGCTACTGCCAGTTTTGATTATATATAGATAATCGTAAATACATCCTACATCTAAGAATTACAAAACCCCCTTACAAAAAAAGTCTTCGAAAAATATAAAAAAAGTAACAGTATACCGAATTTCAAATCGATTACACCTGTGAAAATTGCTCACATCTCTTCATCAACTAGAAAAGAGCTAAAGATCTTCAAACGGCTAAAATTTTTAAATCATAGCTACGAACACTTTCAATCAAGTTTTCAAACAAAACAAAAAAACTCACGTGACGTATACCACCCCTCTTGTTTCGTCGGGGGTTATAAAAACGTCTCTAATGTACAAAGAGCTTGACGACCTCTTTGGTCAGGTAATTTTATCACTTGTACATGGCAAGCTACATCTCGGATAGCTACGAGTAAAAGTATGATGGAAACATGTTGAAATAAATCTATTGAAAGTACTGCTTTTTGAACGAGACCGGGCTAAAGGACGAACAACAGGCTGCACAAAAACTAGCTGGGATTATTTCCAAGCCTCAACAAACCTGTAAATGGAGACTAAAGCCTTATTTTTCACGGTCCGATCGTATACCCGCTACTCGGACCATTTAAACTATTGATCCGAGTGTACTGAGGTGCTAGCAGCCATTTGTTGTATCGGACGGTGTCGTATACCGTGAAAAATCGCCCTAACAAAATTACTTGAGAAAAAGCAGAGAAAAAGGTTTTCAACTATCGAACGTCTCTCAGTCTTAGTCATAGATTTATGTATCTATCATACTTAGTTTAAAATTAAGCAGTAATTAAAAAAAATCTTGATGTCAGATTTAACAGCCCATAATCATAGATTCACAAGGCAAGAGCTAGAACTATGCATACGTTGTCATTTCTGCAAGCATCGCTTAAGTATTGATTCATTTCATGTGGGGATACTTAATTAAATCACGTCCGTTTAGAATATCATCCACGAGGCAGCCTCGCGGTCTATTAACTGCTGTCTAAGTAGCAATTACCTACTAGGTTCTTCAGAAAGAGGATTTGATTACACGAAAGGATTTACTACATTCTGCAAGTGACAACGTTAAGATCAAAAGCCCACATTGATTTTCAAAACCGGCCTGATTCTGTATCATAGTTTAGCACAATATGAAAATCCAATTTGAAAAGAGCTCTGTTTCGCGATTGAACCGTACTAGCTAAGACGTTTTCGTAAATTGCAGGGTTACAGCGATGTGTCTCCCTAAATTGGCGTTAGTAAAGTCGAAAGTAGGTCAGGAGGGGTAGCCGGGGAAACCCGAGGGTTGTCAATATGCTATACCCAGCTAGACGTAGATGCTATACAACGCGTCTGGCATTTGTGCATTGGGATAGAAAAAGTATATAAAGCTCCGTCTATATTTGAGAAAGGGTACCACTTAAAGGAAAGACTGCTAATTCAAATTATGTGTCAATAGCACGTGTGACAGATGTGATAATACCGCTTAAGTCGGTATTAGTGCTTTTAAATCAGTGAGGCTCGGGTTCGAATCCTGGCATATACTTACCAATGAGTTTTTCAAAAACCTACGTACATATTTATCACTAGCTCGACGGTGAAGGATAACATCGTGAGTAAACCCGCAGGTCTCAAAATTAATTCTGAGACATTTGTAAATAGACCCGGTCCGGCGATGGGCTCACCACCTATCACGTTTAGGGGCCCAATGTATATCGTGAAATGTGGGTATATCCAGTAATGGAATACCTCTGCCTACCCCCTCGGGGATGAAAGGCGTGAGATTATTTATTTTTATTATTTATTACTTTTTTTAGTTTCCTGTTTGATGTCGGTTTTTTTTTGCTAAAAATTAATGTGCATTTAAATGATATTGTATAGGGTGATGTCGATTACAATACAGTTAGCAATAATTTAATATTCAATATCTTTATGTATTTCCCTAAATCTATCCTCATATTAAACTACTAGCTTTTACCCGCGCCTTCGCTCGCGAACGTTTATTTCACCCCCTTAGGGGTTGAATTTTGGAAAAATCTTTTCTTGGTGGATGCCTACACTGTATAAGCTATCTAAGTGCAAAATTTCAAGTCTCTAGACCCAGAGATTTAGGCTGTGCATTGATACATCACCAATCACTCAGTCAGTTTATCATTTTATATATTAGAGGTATATAGATTATCTACAGCCCAGCCCAGTTCCAAACAAACCCTGCCTAGGTTTAGAGTGAACGGTCAAGTCAGTCACTAAGTACACAATGATAAACAACCCTACTACAGGGTTGCAACTCGGTAGTCCGATTTTATAGACATCATACCATACGACACCTCCATTCATACAGACAGGATTAAATACCTAAAATTATTTCAACAAGTATATTATTATTCTTTATATAAGTATTTATTGTTTACCAGCTATATACTTGAAGTATGTATGTGATTTTAAAATAAATGGCAAGGTAAGTGAACACTGCTATTTACATAGGGATTAAAACATGAGTATCAACTTGAAATGTGCATACTCCACTTCGATATCTTGGCGGATTCAGAAGATACATATATTATATTATACATAAGTATATTGTTAAGCCGAAGCAACCTACATAAAAGTATTTACAAATCTCATCAAAATTATTTCTACCTTCAATTCATCTTGTCTGACCATTCGACTAACTAGGTATAGACAGTATGAATGAAATTGCAAAACGATTGGAGCAAGAGCAAAAACGTTTCACAAATTAAATTGCAGACACATCCAGCTTTAGAATCACTTAGCCTGTTTGATAATTAAAAATACTATGTTGATAAGTTCCTATTAATATGCTTTCTGAGATTAATACACTTTAGTCCTTGCTTTAATGAAGCTAAGTAATTTTAGGGTTCCGTACCTCAAAAGGAAAAAACGGAACCCTTATAGGATCACTTTGTTGTCCGTCCGTCCGTCCGTCTGTCAAGACCCTTTTTCTCAGGAACGCGTGGAGGTATGAAGCTGAAATTTATATCAATTACTCAGGTCTACTGTCCCTTGAAGCTGTGAAAAAATCAAACTTCTAAGCCAACGCAATCAAAAGATACAGCCGTTTATGCCGCAAATTTTCGACACTTGCAAGGGAATCAAAACCTACAGGGTGCTTCCCGTGAACTCAGAATCTTGAAATTTGGTACGAAGCAACGTCTTATAGCATAGATAAAGGAAAAATTACGAAAACCATAAATTTGCAAGGTTGTACGGAACCCTCGGTGCGCGAGTCCGACTCGCACTTGGCCGGTTTTTTAGTCTTCAGACACTCTTTATTTTTCCTTAATGCCGCTTGAGTACTTTGTCGTGAACGTTCTGTTATAAGTTAATTATTTTTCATTCATCTTGAGTTGATTGACAAGAGCACTTCATAAAAGTACCGTTAGTTAATTTGAATTTACATCCATGTTTTATTTTCCTTGACTTTGTGTTGAAAAAGCCGAATGGCTAAATTCCACGTTTTGTCGCGAATTTGCTTCGTCACATCGCCAAAATATGCGTTGTCATAGCAACACACAAAGAGGTAATTTTCCACGAGTTAGGTACCAACTGTAGTCTATCAGAAATATAAATATATTTTTAGGAGGTATGATAATCTCTGGAACTACTGATTCTATTCAGGAACCGTTTTGCATTCTAGTAATATTGGCTACGTTTTACTGAAGCTTATGAAACAAAATAAAGCAAACACGTCGGTACCCACAGACCATTAATCTTAATGATCTGTGTAGGTACCTAACTTAAATCTATACCAATATATTAAAATAAAAGTTTCTGCTGTCGGAAATAGCCGTGACATTATGATCTGTCTGTGACTTCAAAAGAAACTGACAACATTTTTGTGAAAACTGTTATTTATAGTTACTATGTTTGTCTGAAAGTTTGTATCGGATCGGCTCAAGGGATTTCAATGAAAATTAAGGAATTAAAACTTAAATTTCCTTGTTTGTTTTTCATCGATATCTTTCAAGGTTGAGAAGATATATTTTATTTTGATAAACCGAAGAGAAGCGAGAGCGGGTCACAAAGTAATAAATCCGTTTCACGGTCAACATGTAATGCTCAAATGAACAGATTTATTTTATCTGCCTCTAAAAAGTCACTATAAAACTCGGAAGGTCAAGCCCTAATCTTTAGCTTTACAAATAAAAGAGAGGTAGGTAAATACTACTCCCTCCTGGAACAGTCGCTTAAAAAATGGCAATCAGTCACACACAATAAACCCGCTCACTGCTGAACTAAGGGTCGTTTCTCACACATACCTAACGATAAGTTATTTAGACATTGTGTGACACATGCCTCAGATATAGTAATTTTAGCGCACGGCTCTACGTTACAAATAAAAACAACTTGCCCTAGGACTGGATAGGGTCTCTTCTTGCTTTTAATACGAGAAGTCGACTTGAGAATAATCGATATCGGAACGTCTGGTGAATACAAAAGAAAAGTCTCAATATTTCATTCATTATGCATTCAGGGAGCGCTGTACTGAAATAGAAATAAGTGGTCACGGGCAAGGCGGAACGTGATTGTGTTATTGGTTGTGCATTGGTCGTTAAAGTACCTATAAACGAGGAATAAAATAAAATCAGGGCGACATTTATTCTGATACGACGATGTCATATTATAGCTGTTATTACCAGCGTTATCCACTTAGTCGAAGGCTGGAGATGGAAATGAACTTATATGAATGCGCGGCTGTGGCTAATTCGTTCAAGGCGTCTGTGCTGCAACAGGAACCGGGAACGGTACGTCTCCTCTGCTCTCTCCGAATCTTTCAGGTCTCTCTCTGTCAAACTCCGAGGGGGTATAATTTTACCAAATTGCATAAAAAGAGGGAATGTTTTTGTATTTTACTAGCAGGTGCCCAGCGGCGTTGCCCGAACGCATCCAGTTTATCCGCATCCCGTTCCCGTGGGAATAACCAAAAATCCCTTCATGGTGGTTGTCTACCTACGACAGTAAGACTTACCTACATACCATATTTCAAGTTTCTTATGTGTTATCGTTTCGGAATAGTACTACATATTTCTCTTTTTACCCAGTTTTTATATTGTCCCGTCGGAATGTCAATATTTTTCTGTAATAAAAAAGTACCCTAGTACTGTTGACCCAGGTATACTTATTTCCATACCAAATTTCATCAAAATCCGTCCCGTAGTTTTTGCGTGATGCGGGCACGGACAGACAGATAAAAATTTCAAAAATTGGTGTTTCGGTATCTGAAGCGATACTAACTAAACGTGTCTGGGTATTTATTGGGTTCGATTCTGCATTACAGCGCCTAAACTTATTTTAGTTTAGTCCTATCATTTTCTTTCTCATAGAGAAGAAAAGAGCCGAGTGATATTTAGTCCTGTCAAATTAAAATTAGTCCTGTCAACTAAGGCATTTCATAACGTGTTTAGTGCATAAGTAAATAAGTCACGACTAAAATACAGCCTCTGACAGGACTAAATTCGGTAGGTTATCTTCTATCCCTTTTCTTTTTTTGAGGTAAAATAAAGACAGGAATAAACTAAAATAAGTTTAGTCGCTGTAATGCAGAATCGAACCCATTATTTATTTAAGTATATGTTTATCAATTGTTTAATACACATAGTGCAGGCTCTGCCTAGTTTGGGACTAAATAACCGTGTGTGAATTGTGTCCAACAATATATTTATTTTATTTATTTTAAAAAAAGTGATTAGTAAAGAGTTTTCGAAACCGAAACGGACCGAGCATGCATGAGTCGTTTGATGGATGTGGATGAAGGACGAGAGATATGCCAGGTTCGTAGCAAGTTGCAGTATATTGTTTCTGCCTACCCCAATGGGAAAAAGGCTTGAGATTATGTATGTATGTGTAGAGAAAGAAGGAGTGAAAATACGAAAATCACGGCAAAAATAAAAATATAATTTCTCAAGCAAACGACGTACGTGAATTAACAAGATTGGTTGCTACGGTAACCGTGCGCCTATAGAAACACAAAACATTATGTATAAAAATCATTAAATAAAATCTGTCCGTATGTTGACATCGGAGACCGCCACTGTAGGTATGTAAGTGAGCAGTAATCACAAGTCGTCAGTAGGTATACTTACTTATCTTCAACCTCGCTTCTATTTGAGGTCTATTTTGTAATTCGAATCCGTTTATAGGTTAGTAGATTGGACGTGTTCGGTTGAACTTGAGGTGACAATAAAGTCTAATCGAGTTATCTTCCCAGCGGACTAATTTGAGCGGTTGATAGGTTATTGATCGAATCACAAAACGCTGTAAATACGAATATAGCGTATCTGCTGTACAAGAGATAATAAGTACTTAATCTATTACAATATTACAACTCAGTTACTAAGCAATTTACCAATAGACATATAACATATGTCTAAAATCTGAAAATAATAATCTTACGCCTTATACCTGAGGGGAAAGGCAGAGTTATTCCATTTCAGGAAATACCCCCATTTCAAAAGTATCTAAAAAGATCTGAAGTAGGTAGATACAAATTAAAGTGCCTTTGATTCCAATTATACTTGTATTTTAATTGTTATTGTACTCTTTGTAACAATAAGTATCAGCTTGATGATATATTTCAAGAGAAATATAAAATAATTACTTCTGCAATTCAGGTGAATACAAAAGAGAAGAAGAAAGTGTCTGAATAATTATGTAAAATCATTATTCTCTCTACTTTCAGATGGGATGATAATGTTTATTGTTATGATGGGCCTGTTGGCTCATTTGCTAGAGACCCTGCCTTCTGAGTCGGAGGTTGCGGGTTCGATCCCCGCTCGGAGCCAAGATTTATGTGCATGAACATGTCTGTTGGCTTCATATGTTTATCAGTTGTTTAGTACCCATAGTACGGGCCCTGCCTAGTTTGGGACTAAATAACCGTGTGTGACTTGTGTCTCACAATTATTATGATATTATTATTATTATGAGTCTGTCTAACAAGGATTTGTTTGTTATCAGGGCACCGCGCGCACACAGTATTCGTAGGCGTGCACGTGCCCGCGCGCCGTCACTCACACCGGAAGCATAAGCACCACAGCCGCAACGGAGAGAACGACCCGGACCGACCCGGTAAGAACCCTATCATCATTATACCGGGTCTTTATTCCCGTTCCCGTGGGAATTTCTAAAAACCCCTTCGTAGATAGTTTCTGGTACTTAAGATAAAAAACATTGTTATAGGCCAATATTGCCCAATTAAGTACATTGACAAATCACGATTTCACACAACAGCTGATAAACCATCGTAAAGAATGGCGCTTGGAGGTGGTCAGTTCAGTTATCTATTCTTTAAATTCTTAGACCATTGCATAATATGCATACGCATACTACCTACTTACGTAGGAATATTTTATATTTGTATGGCAATCGCATTCACAAGGATTCATTAAAAACAAAAATGGTCTATCTCTATTCCCAAAAAGACAAGAGGAATACTTACTACCTTAAGCGCCGATTTCGACGGGCGTCTTACTCCTAATCCTAAACCTTACACTAGTCTGATCACTGGAAGCACTGTCTCATACCCAAAATACAATTCCTTTCTTTAGCTTTTATAAAGGTTGGGTAAAAAGTAACTAAGAAACAAAAACCGTGGCTCTTACAACCGTAGAAGTCGAGTTCGAAAAAAAAATGTACGAATTATTGAAATATAAATATAATTTGTTTGCGTTGGGACTGCTTGGAACACACAAAATAGGCTAGTAAAATTCCAAACCATTAAACAGATACCTATAAATATATTTGGAATATTACTGTACAAATCAAACATGTTTTTGCGAAAACATCACCGGGATCAGTCGCGAACATCAATATCTGCTTTCATTTATAATGTAAGTAGGCATATTTTTTAGGAAAGGTAAACTAATACAAACCAGTGTTCTTAAAAAAGTAAAGTAAATAGAGATGCAAACTATTCCACGACAATAAATAATTTTTGTACGAGTGAATAAAATTAATTCCAATTCTTAGGGCCACCAATAATGTCTCGAGTTAGAAGACTGAGCGTTACGGATGATGGAGAAACATGTAAGATAGTAAAAGATCATGGCTTGTTCGTTATCATTTAATCGGGCATGAAATGTAAACTTCATGGTATATTTATTGATCATTCAAAAAGTTTCTCTGTCCTTTAGTATTTCAATACCCATTTACACTGCAGTTTAACTTTTACTGGAATTTCATTTATTTCAATTAAGCTTAGACTTTGTGTCATCTTTTTGATATATTGTAGAATTATAGTTAGATAGTAGTACGAAGTTAATTCCAGTCTTTTCAAAATTTCTTCTATCATGCATGTGTCCAAATCATCTTGTCATTGCTACCCTATGTCTTTTATCTCGTTGTTTTTATCTTTTAGTCGGAGAACCAGTTCCAGCTGTACATCTTACAATACGCAATAAACTGATACATCTCATAAATTTTCAGTAACGCCACCAGCTCAGCGTGTGCAGTTTATACTCGGCGAAGATGTCGACGATGCTACTCTTGAATCCCACCCACTGTTTTCCGAAATGGAGGAGCTTGTTAAAGAAGGAGATGAACTCGAATGGAAAGAGACGGCAAGGTGGATCAAATTTGAAGAGGACGTTGAAGAAGGCGGCAACAGGTGGTCAAAACCACACGTTGCGACATTATCCTTACATTCTCTATTCGAACTGCGAAGCCTCATACTAAACGGATCAGTAATTCTTGACATGGAAGCAAATTCGCTGGAACAAGTTGCTGATAATGTATTAGATAACATGGTAGCAGATGGCTGTTTGAACTATGAAAGCAGAGAAAAAGTCAAAGATGCTTTATTGAGAAGACACAGACACCAACACGAGAGGCGAAATCATAATAACATGTCACGGTTACCTCTAATACGGTCCCTGGCGGACATTGGACGGAATCACTCTTCTAGCAAAAGTGAGTTATTATTTTTTCTCAATTCTTCGTCAGAATAAGTACTAATAACTTCAGAAATGTTGTAGAGTAATTTTAAAAGATACTGGCGGTGTGGTGTCAGATTTCCAGGACGGTTGCTCTCGACGCTCTAGCACGAAGAGCTGCCGTGGGTCTTCCACATCATCTCCTCACACTGCTCTCCTCCAAGCGGCTGACACTAGAGGGTCATATCTTGCTGTACCAGGTCAGAGCGTGAGAATTATCACACGTGTGCATAAGCTCACTGAACTCACGCCCTTTGACTGAAATTCTTATTCACCGGCACGCACTATATATAAGGCTATATTGAAATTGTTGTAAATATTGATAATGTATTTATTAACGATTTATGATAGGCAATTTTACCTTATTCAGATACTTATTGTTTGTTCAAAACGCCATCAACGTTGACATTGTAATTTTCACAGTGGAAGAAGGCGGTACAACAAGTGGAAATTCCCATAAAGGCGAATTCAGTCGTTTCCTAGGCATCCCTAGTGCGGGTAACCGCTTATCCTTCATGTATCCGTCAATGTTGTCTGTGTGTTTCTTACAAACCTTGTATTTTGTCATTCATCAATTTTATTATCTGTTCAGTGTTTTTACATACCTACCGCTACCGCCGCTACCTACCGCTACCGGCTATTTAATTGTTTTGCTCTGCTCATAGAGTCGCTTACGCTTATTCAAATTCGACAATATTAAGTATTATTTAAATTTTAGGTATATTATTACCATTTTGTACATCCTTTCATTCGTACATTTCGTAGGTAGGTAATAGAAAATAACTAATCTTAAAGAATGTTTTAATATTTTTGAGGTTAAATACCTACCTAGTAAACCACTATAATTGTGTACAATGTTTATTTAAAATTTTTACTCTTTGTAATTTTATATATGCTTAGACACAAATTGTTTCAGAACAACCTGAACATTATTTTTAAAGACATCATTATTTTTCAGGTCCTCATGATGATGGGATGGTGAAAAGTCCTAGTAGCCTATCTATGCTTCGGAATCATAGCTCAGGAGATCTACCAATGAATGGGGATATCAATCACAAATGCAACACACACTTCATGAGGAAAATACCTCCTGGAGCGGAAGCCTCCAACATTCTCGTCGGCGAAGTAGATTTTCTCGAGAAAACTTTGGCAGCTTTCGTCAGACTAAAATCTGCCACAATAATGGGAGACCTAACAGAAGTGCCAGTGCCTACTCGGTTTATGTTTGTTTTACTAGGTCCACCGAATAGCAATTCTAGCTTTCACGAAATTGGTCGAGCAATGGCCACACTAATGTCAGATGAAATATTTCACGAAGTCGCCTACCGTGCAAAGAAGCGAGACCACTTATTGGCAGGCATTGATGAATTCCTTGATGCTGTGACTGTGTTGCCACCAGGAGAATGGGATCCAGCTATTCGTATTGAACCTCCAGCTGCTATTCCCTCTCAAGATCCGCGAAAACGTCCCAACGATAATAATTCAAAGGAAGAAATTGATGAAGAAGAAGAAGAGGCTAAACAAAGAGAGGAATCAGGTTTAGCAAGAACGGGCAGACTCTTTGGAGGCTTAGTAAACGATCTCAAACGAAAAGCCCCGTGGTACTGGTCAGACTTTAAAGACGCTTTGGCGTTACAATGTGTTGCTTCATGGATATTTCTCTACTTTGCCTGTTTATCGCCTATAATTACTTTTGGGGGTCTATTGGGAGAGGCCACTGGAAAAAATATGGCAGCAATGGAGTCTTTAATATCTGGCTTCATATGTGGAATGGGGTATGGGTTCTTTTCAGGGCAACCGTTAACTATTTTAGGATCAACCGGCCCTGTATTAGTATTTGAAACTATAGTTTTCGAATTTTGTAAGCAAGTTGGTTGGGATTACATGTCATTTAGATTTTGTATTGGCACTTGGACTACAATAATTCTGATCATATTGGTTGCAATCGATGCTAGTGCATTTGTATGCTATATAACAAGATTTACAGAAGAAAATTTTGCTACGTTGATTGCCTTCATATTTATTTATAAGGTAATTATTTTGGCAACATTGTTTTATATGAACATGCGGGGTGCAAGTTGATATTACAAAAACATTTTTTCAGGCGATTGAAAATGTAATTTCTATCGGCAAGAAGTACCCTTTGAAGACTCGCCCTGATGAGGTTCTCAATTACGAGTGCTACTGTTTACCGAGTAATTACTCGAGAGTGCCTGAGCAATTTAATTGGACAGCAGTAGACAAAGAGTCTTGTCAGGTATTTTATAATGGCTTTGTAATGTGTTTGCGCACTTACCAAATCGCTAATAGGCACTTACAGCCACTTAGACTTGCAAATTTTAGATACATGTTTTTTTTTTGTTTCAGCTGTACAACGGCACTTTGGCGGGAGGAGGCTGTGACACAAAAGTTTATGTACCAGACGTATTTTTGATGTCCATAATCTTGTTCTTGGGAACTTTTACAATATCGATAATTTTGAAAGACTTTAAAAATTCTCTTTTCTTCCCATCGAAGGTAATTTGATGGTTTATAAATAAGATATGTATGTATTGCTTATTTTCGGGTTCTACTTAGAGAAATTTTACATAATTAATTTTCAGATACGGCAAGTTATTAGTGACTTCTCCGTAATCATAGCAATCTTGTCAATGTCTTTCCTCGATTTCAAAGTTGGAGTCAAAACGCCGAAGCTAGAAGTGCCCTCCGAATTCAAGCCAACGTTACCTACCCGAAACTGGGTCATAACCCCTTTTAACGGTAACCCTATTTGGTCAGCTCTTGTAGCCATATTGCCAGCGCTATTGGGTACCATTCTAATATTCATGGATCAGCAAATTACCGCTGTCATAGTAAATCGCAAAGAGAACAAACTGAAAAAGGGATGCGGCTACCATTTGGACTTATTCGTATTGGCGATCTTGATACAGATTTGTTCTGTAATGGGTCTCCCGTGGTTTGTGGCTGCCACTGTACTGAGCATCAATCACGTAAACTCTTTGAAAGTGGAGTCAGAATGCGCAGCCCCTGGAGAAAAGCCTCGCTTTTTGGGAGTAAGAGAGCAAAGAGCCACTCACATTTTGATATTCTTAACAATTGGTTGTTCAGTCATATTAACACCAGTTTTAAGACATATTCCTATGCCAGTACTATTTGGGGTATTTCTTTACATGGGAGTAGCCTCATTGAAAGGTCTCCAATTCTTCGATAGAATCCTGATTATGTTGATGCCTCAGAAATATCAGCCGGATCACATGTTCTTGAGACAGGTCAGAATTACTCTAGTGCTTTTCTTGTGATTTCCACAATCATTTACCACAATAATAATACGCTCGTATTTTTCTAGGTTCCAATACGCCGAGTTCACATTTTCACAGCCATCCAGTTGACTTGCCTAGTCTGTCTATGGGTGATAAAATCTTTCTCAAGTACCTCGATTCTGTTCCCACTGATGTTGGTAGTGATGATTGGAATCAGAAAGTCCCTGGATCTATTCTTCACTAGACGAGAAATGAAGATATTGGATGATGTGATGCCGGAGATGACGAAAAGGAACCAAGACGAATTACGCGAGCTCGGCAGCGCTGAGGTGGGATGGCTTAGAAAGATATTACGACTGTGCCGTGGAAAATAAACACACTCAATCACTTTTGTTTCCTTCGCCATTACGATTAAGTACCTACCATTAATTTTTGTTGTCATATCCATAAGTTTCAACCGCTGTTCAACGAAATAAATTCGGTATTATGTTTACACACCTGCATTTTATTTTTGTCATCGTTATTTTCCTTGTCCAATTATTTTACCTTAACATCTCATAGCAACTCCACTATGAACCAATGTAAGTAGATCACAAGCACAGCGTTTTTAGTCCCTGAAATTTGCCATGTGGTAAAAATGAACTTGCTTGCCTTCAGATTATCTCAGGTTGTTCACTTATAGGAGACCAATAAGATCAACCCGCTGCCTTACGAGGAGAACCTCCAAATTCCACTCATCAATGGAAACATTATGAACATACCGCTGACATCGATAAACATCTCCGAAGAGGTAAACAAGACGGGGATTTGGAAACAAGTGAACAGCGGCAACAAGAAAAACAAAAATGATGTGAAAGCGAGGTCTGGCAAGAAAAAGTAAGTTTCGTAACAAATAATTAAATTGAGGATTCCTAATAAGTTGGTTGAGTCTGAAGATTAATTGGCTTTAAATATCAAGTACCTTTATTAATTTTAAGGAGTCATATTTCAAGATAAAGCTAAACCACTCCACAAAACACAATAGGCGGTCATAAAGATAGACAGTATAGACCTTGTGACAAGTGATTTTGTTATTATAATGATTTCAGCAATAAACACAAAAAACTAATGTCTAAAAATGCACTATCTGAAATTGAACGACGACTTTCGACAATGGCTGAAGTGGAAGAGGACGACTCTTCAGTCAAGGTCTGCGTTAATGACACCAAGTTCTGAGGCGCATGTTGACCCCATGTTGTATTGCCACAGGAGGCACGGCACGGTAGCATGAGGCACGAACCCGAGGCACCAACGAGCATGTCACCAACCCCTTTTAGATTATAGAGCTATTTGTTTATGGAAAGAAAATGTACGTTGTTTTTAGTGCCTACGACAAATAGCTCGGGTTAGCACATTTTTGTAGACATAGATGTAAAATTATTATAAATACGCACTATTCGTTGTCGTATAATACCATGTACCTACCTACCATGTGTAAATGGTAGGAAAATCTGTTTTTTTTTATGATGATCACAAAATTTACCTATAGTGTTCTTGAAATAACTTCCATTTTAATAGTTTTAACGTATATAGGTAGTCTTTTCTTGGTAGCTAGAACGTACTAGAATTGGTAAGAAAATAACACGAGCGGTGAAACTTATGATGTAAGTAGACATACCTATATTATTAAAATCATTTTAGTAGATGTTTCCGTCTTTCGATGTCGTATATTGATTATTATTATTGTCATCTCATAATTTGCACTGTTACGTCTACACTCTGTTTATGTTGTCTCTGTTTTGGTGTTATTTTAATTACTTATTGTAGCTCTGTGTGGTATATTTATTCCAAAAAATAATTCACTTTTATATTTTTTTTTCTGAGTCTAGTTATGTAGTTACGTTTCTTTTCAATATTCTATGTGTGTTTCTTACGTAGTGAGAATGAGTTACAATTTACTAAAATGCTTAGTATGTACAACTATTAATATTTATTATAATAGACAGACAATTTTGTACAAAATCCTTAAGAATATTTCCAACGAACCGCAAAGATGCTACACTATACCTAATTCAAGAAAAGCTTACATAGCATTTTAGGAACTCAATATTTATCAAATACCTCGGTTGGTACCTTCTTATTATTTACGGTGTGGTTCATTAGAATTCCCTCGGATGTCCCAGTAATAAATATTTAGGTAGAAAATGTTTTGGAAGTTGTTTTGATTCTGGGTGTGGGTGTAGCGAAACCTCTTATTTGTAAATAATTATAAAGGTTTTGCTCCACCCACTTTGAGAAAAACAAAAGCTAGTCAACAAGAGTTTATTTTTTTCAGAAATGTATTCGGGAATAATTATTTACATAATTTACACGTTCAATGCTGGTTGCCGACTATCGTATAGGTCCAAAAGCCGTTTGAGAAAAACTTTATCTGATTTTCTTGTTCCAACCTCTGTCCCTTTCTCAGCCTAGCAGCCGAACAAGTCACAAGCCGATGTGACCTTTATCATTCTACAGGTTATAAAGAATAACGTGAACAGACGTATTGGCAAGACAATAAACGCACCTATCAAGTCACAGTCAAACATCTGTATATATTTGCCTATGCTGGTTTCAGAACGAAGTGATAAGGCGCATGGAGTCATGGAGCGGGGGCATTAAAAAAAATGATTCTAGAAAGAACAATTCAGCTGAAACTTCTGTCTGAACTATATCTGTACTTTGCCATTTATTACCATTGGATATCGATGTGGCGTTCCTTGAGATTGTAACTTAAGTATATAAATTCTATGTAACTACGTACCTACCTTTAAGATCTCAATTCTCAACCAGTAATAGTGCCAGATAAATTGAATAACTTAGCTTCGTGTCGATACAGTAGGTCAACGCAATGATATTCTATTTAGAGAATGAGGTAGATGCGTTACCTGTGCTCGAAATATGGTGATATAAAAATGAGGTAATTTCCGGAAATTGCTTAAGATGCGTTACAAACCTATAGCGTTCGTATATGTGACACCTAGTATTGTCACCATTTACTTTATGCAATATGTAAGAAAAAAACGTATCTACCTATAAAACATCATAGAGTCAAAGCAAAAATTTAAATGAATCTTAGGTACCTACACATCGATAAATATCTCTTCAATTTCAAGAGGACTTTTTGGTTACTAACAATGTAAATGATTTCTCATTGCAATGATAAGCGTCTATCGCGATAACTATTGATCGATTTGATTCGCAAAATGAAAAACAGTTTAGATTACTTAGTAGAAGTACGGTATGACGATATTTTGACAGGGATGATTTCATCCAATAGTTGTAATTGTATTATTGCAAAGACTTGGACTTGCCAATTTTAAAAATGAATTCTGTATGGTGTGATGTTAGCTAAAGGGTTTAATGTTGAAGATAGGTAGGCATGTGATGAATGATGATAAATACTTAATAAAGAAGAATTGAAAAGATGAAAATCAAATGGAGAAAGATATGGTAAGGTACAGAGTACCTAATAAAGAAGAAAGAGACCCAAAATGGAAATACTTTGACTAAATTCAATATGTAAGTAAATCACCGAGCATATACTCGGTGAAGTAAATAAATAATCGTAAAAAGGACAAAATTAAATTTATATTCCTTTAGTGGTTATAGAAGAGTTCCCAGCCACTATAGAAATTCCCTTTTTGAGAAATTTTTGGATAAATGCACAAACTATTTTGTATAGATAAGTAATGTTCCGTATTCTGTATAAGTAAATGCGTGTATTGATCGTAATCTAGTCTTTAGGGTCTTTATTAATTTTTTAGTGGCAAAGTATATATTATGTTAATAACAACTTAATATTCAATTTGTTTTGGAGTACCTATAAGATGTCTAAATATTTTTATCTGAGTAAGTCTATATTTATTTACGATGCAATATTATATTGTTTTTCTATTACACGCTGTGACACACACAAGTGTGAAACTAACAACACGTAGCTACAAAATTTAAACCATGTTGTGTTTATAATAAACAGTTTAAGAATATCTTGAATTTCTTAAAATATTACAACACTTAAATACCTACATACTTTTATATTATACGTAAGAAAGTATTTTTTCGTTGATGTATTTTCACGATTACCTATTCAGTTTTTAAAAATTTTTAGAATAATATCATTGAAAAATTGTGTAGCTACCCGCGGTGTTGTCTCCGTCACTATCCGTCCGGGACTCCGGGTTGACATTACAATAAGTAATATTTTTTCCATAAATATTGCGTAAAAAATATCTGACATTACTTTTTTATTTACGATTATCTTCATCATCGTCATTTCAACCACAGTAAGTCCACGGCTGAATATAGACACCAACTATTGTCTTCCAGAGCGACCGATCGAAATACGATTATCTCACCTAACTAGCATAATATATCGTGTCATTTACAGGATAATACATTTGGGAAAATTCGCTAATCTTGGAAAAATTATACCTACCTACTGACTATACCTAATAAAATAGAGAACATAATGTAATTTTTGCGTAGGACCTATTTCCTAAACAATGCGTTTGTATAAATCTGAAATAAAGATTATTATTATTATTATTTGTCCACGTGACATGAATTACATGACACCAGAGAGGTTTTGGGTGTCCCTGTGTCCATAATATGTTACCCGTGTCCCATAGTATAAGACAGGTTAATTAATTTCGATTAGGTACCAGTTTACAGCATTTTAGACACCTACCATGCACTTGAGAAAATAAATATTTAGCTACAAACCCAAAATAGGATGTTAAAGTCGTAAAACCATATTAAAGTAGGTAACCATTCAATACCTATTTTTTTGCTAAGTGATTATATGATATCCTTTGCCAGAAATATAATTATGATTAGAAACTCATTTTAAGAAAAATGCTACGTAGGTAAGTACCAGCAACAACAATTAGGTAAGTATTACAACATTAGTAACAATTTCGCGGATCCTTTTTATTCCCGTTCCAGTGGAAATTTGCAAAAATCTCTTAGGTATTAGTGCTCACTTACTTCATTTAAGGGACCTTTGTGCAACTGCAAAAGTTCATGCTTCTAATAGATCCAGCGGAATCGGCTCTGGGTTGACCGATCTGTGAGTCAATCAGCCATTCAGTCCGTTTCTTATTTTAAATTTACTTATTTAGAAGAATATTTGAGGAAATAAGTAACTTTTTCACAAGCTTAGTCCTAACAACGTGTTTTTTCCGTTTCATTTTTACAGTAGGAAAAGCGTGAGATGAGAGATAATGAGAGAAAATTGCTGTTGTCATATGAAATGTGATATGGAATTAGATGAAGAATGATTTATTTTCTCAATTGTACAATGTATTTACTCGTAAAATCATAGATTAAATTACTCTATAATATATAGATTTCCACGCGAAGAAAATTAAAACGAAGTGCCAATAGTACATAAAACACCATTAGAGTTAGTGTAAACATACATTTTTATAATACACACTCACAAGCTGGCTTGTACTTAAGTACTTAAAATTTTTGATAGCCCGTCAATAAATGTTTTAATAATAAGTGCATGTGCTAATATAAATTTTAAATATTTAGGTACCTATATAAATGTATTGTATAGAAATTAGGACATCCAATCCAAGCCTAAAATAGATATTATGATATCAATTAAACCATTATTTGTAATAGAACACTGTAAGAATATAAAAGTAAAGGTTATACCTAATATTTTAAAATAATTTTAATTATTATTGTACCTGGCCCGACGTTTGTTATAAGGATTTGTAATGTTTTTGGATATATTTGTGGAGTGTTGAATAAATAGGTTTTTTATAAATGTAGAAGTGATTTCTCATTGTTTCGATTTATTTCAAAGCAATATTATATAGGCTCGGGTTCAAATCCTGGTCTGTACCAATGAGTTTTTCAAAACTTACGTACATATTCATCAATAGCTCGACGGTGACGGTGACATTCGTGAGGAAACCTGCAGGTCTCAGAATTAATTCTGAGGCATGTGTAAAGGGCTCTTACCACCTATCACGTTTAGGAGTCGAATATTCTCGTGAGAAGTGGGTATTTCCAGAAATGGAATACCTCTGCATACTGCCTTGGGGATCAAAGACGTGAGATTATTTATTTATTTTTCAATATTATATGATTATTTACATACGGCGCCATCTATTATCAAATAGGAAGAATAATTCAGAAATGAAATAAGAACTGTGTAAACGTTGAGTTACTTTACTACTTCATACTAGATGGCGCTGTATATTTATGAGTAGACTTCGTATGCACACATTATACAGTAGTTTGATCACCAAGTTACTCTAATAGAGTAACTTGGCTAGATCTGGCGCAAAACGCGCTAAGTTGGCAGCACTGTATAATAGTCTAGATAATTAGGTACCTAAATCAACTATTTATACATATACTACGTTCGTGATCAACATAGAGTTCTCTATGTTGATCACGAACACTTACCTATGATAAAGAAGTCAAGTTATTTAAAAACTAATCTGTTTTAAAAAAACCATATCACTCATAGAAAGCTACCCTATTCCAGATTGATTTCCCCAACTAGTTATTAAAAAATCATAATCCTTTATCTTAGATAGTACAATTTAATTTTTCTTAAATACAAAATTTATTACAATTAAATAAAATTATTCTAAAATTGTTATAAGGCGGTCAATTCTTTTTCTTCTTTTGATCGGGCAGTATACCCATTTCCTCTTGGAATTTTCTAATCAGCTGTTCTTGGACATCGGGTAAGCATGGGGAATAGCGGCTGTACTCCATGCTAAACTCTCCTTTACCTTGCGTTTGAGATCTGAAAATAAAAATAAAAAGTAAAATAGTAGCATGAAATGTTTACACATGGGTTTTTTAAATGACTAAGTGATTGATTGAACAAGTCTTGTGCGCGAAGTGAATTTTGGGAATTCCCACGGGAATGGGAATAAACGGATTAAACTCAGGCAACTGCTGGGCACCCGATATCAACACATAATATCTGTCTTTTGGCGGTCAGCAAGCGCAAATTATATTGAAATTAATTTCGCAATTTTTGATACATCCTAACTTTTTGTCGGTCGAACCCACAATCAGCCACAATGATTCTGAATTTGAATTTTGTATTCACTCGTGTGAGTCCCTTTTCACACGTACCGGTTTCCGCCGGACCGGCGGGCGGCGAAGTATATGGCCATGTACGTTCGCTTTCATACGTTCCGGCGGGCAACCGGGCAATCGGCCATACATTTCGCCGCCGGACCGGACCGCCGCACCGGCGGAAACCGGTACGTGTGAAAAGGGGCTCACACGAGTGAATACAAAATTCAAATTCAGAATCATTTATTTTCTGTACATAAAAAGATTGCACTAAGAAGTCAATAGTCTAATAACAAGACACTAAACTCGTCCATGGAGATTGGCAATGACAGCTCACCTAAGTTCCCCGGCGTATCCGAACATGTTGTTAAGTGGTACTTCGGCGTATATCGTTGTCCAGCCCTCTGCCCCCTCTGTGCCAGTAATAATGCCCCCTCGTTTGTTGAGCTGGCCTATCACCGTGCCGTGGAACTCGTCCGGAGTGGTCACTTCGACGAACATGATTGGCTCGAGAATCTGCCAGCTGCCGTCTTCGAAAACTGACAGTAAAAAGTGAGGTTATGGATTGATTGTTTTGTTTCAAACGGCTTGATTTTCTGCGTAAACTAAGGCTCCGATGTTTGTCCATCCGTCCGTCTGTCATAGGGCTTAATAGGTAGTCAGTCACTTTCGCAGAGTATGTATTACTGTGACTGCTACAACAAATTTTTTTCAAATTATCAGGTAGTTACCCCATACAAGAAACATGTTTTTTATTGTATGGTGATGTGTACCTCGTGCATTAGCACTAGATCGGTTTCTCAGCGATAGACAGCTGAGTTTTAGTAGCTCTAAAGAGATACAATAGCCACTTGAGCGCAAAAAAAGGATGGTCTAGCGCCCGTGCAACTACAATTACTTAGCTGACTTGTCCCCGAAAAACATTTTTTATAAATGGTAACTCTAAGGTGGCTTCTTACGGTCTCACAGCTGCTTCTAGATGACTCTATATTAAATTTTCTATCTCATTTAATGCTTTTGGCACGAAGCCAACCGACATTGTCATGCACACAAATGTTGGCTCGATCGATGGAGGATCGAACCCGCGACCACCGACTCAGAAGGCAGGGTCACTACCAACCGATATTCCAGCTTTACATTGATGAAAGAATTTTTTAAAATCGGTCTAGTACTTTTTGAGTTTATTCCTAATAAACACATAAACAAGAATACAAATCTTTCCTAAATACAAAACGTAACAGATAAAGCGCTATTCCCCATACACCCCAATTAGTATATGTATTAATATAAAAAAAATATGATGCAATCGAACTTGAGTTGTGTCTAGCCAATTTTCTTAAATATCGATTAACAATAGCACGATTTCCATAGAAAGCACTTGTTGGGATATCGCCAGTAAAACTAGATACTTGGTCGAAAAGGTTTTTAATTAATTTAAATATAGCAGTGGTGGTAAGTCGTTGATGCGAGTACAAAAGCAAGAGAGATAACACCTATGTGTGACAGAGAAAGTAGTAATTTTCTTTATTTAAATATTTCAACGACAAGGGTCTACTTGCTATACAGCCAACATTCACCTACGCTTATTCATTTTTGGGAAAAAGCTAACACATATTAAAAATTGCTGAAATCGAATAAGTAGTCGATACTGAAGAAACTAATTTCAGGAATTGCGCTTATTCTGTTACATGTTGTATAATATGAGTATAGATATCGATAGCATACCATCTTTAACAGCCCCTTTGGCGGCCAAGAAGAAGGCCAGCTCGCTGGAGTCGACGATGTGGTGAGCGCCGTCCTGAAGGCGGAACTTAACGCCTGATATCTTATGGCCCGAGAGGTATCCCTTCTGGCACGTGTCGTGGAATCCCCGCTCTACGCCCGGCACGAACTGCTTCGGCACGTTCGTCCCTACTGTCTCGTCGACGAACTCTAGCACTGGAAATACCAAATAATAGTTAAAAATACTGAAAAGAACTACATACATACATACTCTCGAAAAACATAACCCTCCTGGCGCAGTCGGGTAAAAATACGTATGTCTCAATTTCAGAAAAGTTGGCTTAAAGCGATAAGACTGTCGATTGTACTTTAATAAATAGTTTTTTTTATTTATTAAAATAGAGCAGTGATAGCCTTTACGGTTAAAGAGCCGGCCGAAAATCAGTGAGGCTCGGGTGTTCGAATCCTGGCCAGTACCAATGAGTTTTTCAAAAACTTACGTACATATTTATCACTAGCTCGACGTTGAAGGAAAACATCGTCTCTCGTGAAATGTGGGTATATCCAGTAATGGAATACCTCTGCCTACCCCCTCGGGGATGAAAGGCGTGAGATTATATTATTATTATTATTATTGAAAAGAAAAATACATATCTCTCTGTTTCATCAATCCCAGGGTTGTGTGGAAGAGATCGCTTAAAGCGATAAAACCGCCAATGTACTTTAATTAATTTTTATATACTCTGTTGTTTTTTGTGTACAATACAGAGTTCTGTTGTTGTATAATATTATTTATATTGTACAGTCAAGAGCACGCTAAGCTTGACACTTTAGACTTTGAACCGGCCCTGTATTCTATGGCGCTCAGTATAAATCAGATCTCAGCTTAAACTGGTAGTGTAAAGCTTGACTTGCTCTTGACTGTACAAGCTCTATAATTAGGGTTCCATACCCAAAGGATAAAACGGCACCCTATTACTAAGACTCCGCTGTTTGTCCGTCTGTCACGAGGCTGTATCTCATGAACCGTGATAGGTTAGACAGATAATGTATTTTTGTTGCCGCTATAACAACAAATACTAAAAAACAGAATAAAATAAATATTTAAGGGGGCTCCCATACTACATACGTGAATTTTTGCCGTTTTTATAGATAATGGTAATAATAATAATTAATTGTGGGATACAATTCACACACCCGGTTATTCAGTCCCAAACTAGGCACACAAATGTTGGCTCCGAGCGGGGATCGAACCCGCGACCTCCGACTCAGAAGGCAGGGTCACTACCACCTGAGCCAACAGGCCCCATCGTTAGGGTCGCGACACATCTATGGAACGTACAGCGCCGAAGGTTCGGTGAACAACATACTTTACGGTTGACGCGGGTGGCCGATCCATTTATCTTTAAAGTGAAACGTCAATGTATGGTGTTCACCGAACCTTCGGCGCTGTACGTTCCGCAGATGTGTCGCGACCCTTAATAATATTAGTAGACTTACATGTGTTCTGTTGAGGCGGCAGTGGCTCTATGACGCCGGAGATCCGAGCAAACTGGCCTGCGCCGCCTGACTGCTTCTTATGCAGGTAGTCGAACAAACAAGCCGACATTAGCGTCTCTCTGTAACATGGATGGTGATTGGTAAGCCAACACAGCAGATTCGATTTATAAGATCTGGTTTCATCCGCGTCAATAAAACATAGCCTAAGTAAATCTGGACCAATTTGGCTTTGTGTCAGTGAAAGAATTTATTTATTTAAGAATGTTTGGAATCGGATCTGTAGTTCCAGAGATTATCTCTTACAAACATACAACCGTAGTTAAAAAAAAAATTAAAAAGTATACAATACAAATAATAAGTCTTGATTGTACACCAAAAACCGTACAAAAGTAAAGTACAATGGGTGGCAATATCGCTTCTCGTGCTAAAGATTATTATTAATTATTAGTTTTATTTATCGTTGATTTGTAATACACAAAAATTTATCTCTTTCTTCGTATCTTCATTCTGAAGAAAAGCAAAGGGATCTTAGCCCATAGAGCCACGTCATATAGATTATTTTCTCAGACGGCTCTGCTTTAGATACCTTGCAGTACAAAACAATATAATTTCAGACCGCCAAACTTCGAGGTATATTGTACTGGCATTTTTTCAGTCTGAAAATTAACTTATTTCTGCTTAGCCTGATGACTGGTAGATAATGCCTTAAGGCATTAAGTTCGCCATGCGTACATTCTCTTAGTACAGTCAACAAAGTTGTTAGGGTTACATGACCAGAAACTAAGATTCAGTTTTCTCTTAAAGCCTGAAATGTATTTATAGTTTTTTTTTGGTAAATTATAGGGTTCAAAGATACCTTTTGAAATAAACATTAATCAATAAGATTTATTTATGACTACCCCAGAAAAATGAGTTCTTCGTTACTGACCATGTAACCCTAACAACTTTGTTGACTGTACATGAAGTTAAATAAATAACTGTTACCTGAATGCGACCTTTGGCTTGCCCAGGTCGACAGGACAGTTGTACTCGCGCTCCATGCGCTGCGCATAGATTTCCAAATGCAGTTCCCCCATTCCTGACACAATAGTCTCTTTATTGTCACTGTCGTAGCGAAACTGGAACGTTGGGTCTTCTTTGGTGAACCTGCGGAGGACGATCTGGTATTAAACAGTTTGGTCCAGTGATGGGCTCACCTACTATGTTTAGTAGCCACGGTGATCTTATGTTTTACCACAGAATAAGTAATAGTACTACGTACAGAAGGTTCACTATTAACAAATTCCCTGTTTAGGTACGTCAAACGTGCCTAAATGTGGCCATCTCTTTCTATCGCATGCATGCAACGCGCTATTTCGGAGGCGGAGCCTTAGATCTAGGGTTGCCGGCAGCTCGACCCTTTAAATTATACGTCAGTAGTAGTAGTTAGTATAATAGTGTATTTTACCTACGATATTACGATTACATGTACCAATGAGTTTTTCAAAAACTTACGTACATATTTATCACTAGCTCGACGGTGAAGGAAAACATCGTGAGGAAACCCGCAGGTCTCAGAATTAATTCTGAGACATGTGTAAATAGACCCGGTCCGGCGATGGGCTCACCACCTATCACGTTTAGGGGTCCAATGTATCTCGTGAAATGTGGGTATATCCAGTAATGGAATACCGCTGCCTACCCCCTCGGGGATAAAAAAGGCGTGAGATTATATTATTATTATATTATTACGATTACTCTTTATTTAGGTACTAAAGACCACCCAACTACACAAAAGCTGTGTAATTTGCCTTGAGGTTATGTTATGACTTTAAAACTGCCTGTTTCTGCAAAATGTAAGACGAAGACATACAACTGGGTTATCTACATACATCCTACTAATATTATAAACGCGAAAGTGTGTTTGGATGGATGTCTGGATGTATGGATGTCTGGATGGATGTTTGTTCCTCTTTCACGCAAAAACTACCAAACGGATTTTGATGAAACTTTACAGTTATATAGCTTATGCATCAGAATAACACATAGGCTATATTTTATCCCCGTACTCCCAAGGGAACGGGAACTACGCGGGTGAAACCGCGGGGCGCTGCTAGTACATTATATAATGTAAAGAAAAATAGTTCATAAAAATTTTAACGAGATTCAGAGCGCGAACATGTGTCCCGTAGCACTGCGCGGCAACCACTAATATACCGCCGGGTGGCGGCCGGCTGCATGTACTTGTAGCGGCGCGATGACGTCACGCAGTGTGCCTCCCCTGGTTTTACTTATAAAGGTGTAAAAATTCTGTATGTATATTAAAAAAAACTTTATAAAAATTACGTGAAAACTACTGCACCAATTCGGATGCTATTTTCTTATAATTTTACTACTTTTGTAGTAGTAAATATACTGCGGTATTAGATGAAAATTTACTGAGAATAGATAGTCCGGATGGCTTTAACATAGGCAAAGTCACAAGCTAGTTAATAGGAATCAAGAAACTTAATATTCCCGTGGATTTTATATGTTAACAAAAATACTCTTAAATACAACTTATTATACTCACCTAGCAACAGCTTTAGAGAAATTATCTCTATCTTTATGATTCTTTGGCTTGATCGACATTGAGACGACGGGGTCGGGCACGTGGATGGACTCCATTGACAAGTCCAGCTTGCTGTCGTTGACGAACGTGTCTCCGGACGCGCAATCTACACCGAACAGGGCGAAGATGTCGCCAGCTAACACCTCGTTTACTTCTTCCATGTTATTGGAGTGCATGCGAACGAGACGGGAGACTTTGACCTGCAATTAAATTGAGATGATTGTAATATATTTTAAATGAGGCTTTATATGACTAATCTAAACCTTTAATAGGAGTTTAAAAATATGTAGCTATCATCAACAGAGGTTGGAATGTTTTCTTAAAATGTCACCTAATTATATTGCTATACTGGGTCACAACTCAGAAATATGGACTTAAATTCAGTTTGTGATTACATGTGATTACAAAGAAAACATACATGTATTTTTTTCTTTTATTATTACAGATTTCGGTTGCTATTGGAAACTTGTTGAGTATTTTATACTTTAAAAATCTACTGCTGATTTGGGTGGCACTGTTTCTACACAAAATTAAAAACTAGTTGCGCCCAATACTGAACAACTATAGTAAGTTGAACAATGCACAAAGAAAGATCAACTGTAAAATGCCTCAGATTTATAATTATGATTAAAATATTCAATAGTGTTGCAGCATTCAAAAGGGCTATCTACATATAGGAAAATAAAAGTAAATAAGGATATATGTAAATATAAATACTACATAGATAAAGTATTTCATGATTTTAAAATAATAATAATAATAAAAAATGCACCTTTTTCCCTGTCCTGGCATTGTAAATATAATCTCCTCGTTTTAGCAGACCTTGGTAGCATCTCAAATAGGTGAGCTGTCCAAACTTGCTGACTTCCAATTTGAAAGCTAACCCCACAAACGGCTTTTTACCGTCTCTTGCTGGATCCAACATAATGTTCTGGCCGTCCGTGCCTTTCTTTTCATTAACTATAGCAGCATTATCAACTTCACCTGGATGAGGGAGGTATTCTAGGACTGCATCTAGGAGTGGTTGAACTCCTTTATTCTTTAAAGCCGTGCCTAATAATACAGGGGTGAACAGTCGTTTCAATGTTGAACGGCGAATTGCTTGTTTAATGTCTCCTAGAGTTGGAGTTTTCTCTTCAAGAAATATTTCTCCTGAAAATTTAATTTCTATGTAGATGTAGTTTACTCTTGAATTGAAAGTGTTTAACATCATAGTTATTCTCGATAATACAGATTTATGTATTTTATAAAAATATTGAAGACATACACTGAGTTTAAGTGTAAGCACAAATGTATTGAGATGTAAGGAAGCCACCAAGTCAACCTAATCTGCTTATGCGACTCTTGACCGCCTTTTACGGCTCCCTAGGCTCTATGCAGTTACATCAATTACAGTACTAAACGTAGCATACATACATACATAAATACTCACACCTACGCGGGGTAGGCAACGACATTAGCCAATGTAAACGTAAATTAAATTAAATTTAAATTCTTAGTCTAGTTATCTATCCTGACCCTGACAGTTACTGAGCATACAAATATTTTTTTCTGTTAATTAATAAAAAATATATTATACTATAAAACTCCTCATGTGTGAGTAAAGACCCTTACCTCAGCAGTAGACTGTTACGGGTTGATGACAATGACTATTAAATTAATCAAATTTGAGATCTCTGGAAACAACATAAACCTTAGGGGACATTCAGTCAAACTATCACCAACCTCGTGTGCAAGCAACCCTAGGTCTCATTTTCTACCTAATTGTGTAGTCAAGTCTTGGAATAAATTACCAGAAAGGTGATCAGTGCTCTATCAGTGAACGCATTTAAAAACAGATTTGATAAACACTTACAAACACAAGTGCAATAGTATACATGTATCAGCACCAAGTGCTGCTGGTGTGTTATAATTAATAATAATAAACTCAAATGCTTACCCAAAGTCTCATCAACATTAGACAAATGTTCAATGAGCTCATGCCTCTTCTCTTTGACTTCGGCCCTCCTGTCTTGAGGTATCTCATCTAACCTGATTTTTTCGCCAAAATCGCCTTCAAAGTACATGGCGTTCTCTTGAACAATGTCTAGAATGCCCTGGCATTCTTTTTCTAAGCCAATTGGTAGATGCAGAAAAGCAGCATTGTGATTTAGTTTTGATCTCATTTGCTTAAGCACTCTGAAAGATAAGTAGTACAACAGTTGAACATGATTTCCCAATTTATTGTAATTATTTTATTTATATATCAGAGCCTCTGCGGTTTCAGCCGCGTCATTAAAACATAGCCTTCTAGGATTATAGGATGTATGGTGTATTAAAACTTCCCACAAGCTTACAAACAACTTAACGTCTTTATAATAACTATGTATTAGGGTTATTTGTATATTACATAATACATTTTAAACAAGAAACACAAGTGCAGTAATATACACGCATCAGCCCAAGAGCTGCTGGTGTGTTAAATCTACACTAATATTATAAAGACGAAAGATTTGTATTTTTGTATGTTTATATCTTTGTAACGAAAAAACTCAAAATCTACTAGACCAATTTAAAAAAATTCTTTCACCAATGAAAAACTAAATTATCACTGAAATATAGCCTCAGGAGCCTATGCTCCTGAGGCTATATTTCATTACTGTACCGGGAACTAGGTGAAACCGTGCAGAACCGCTAGTAAATAATAATAATAATTTAATGGCCATTGTTTAATGTATCACCCTGGTACATGAACCCTGTTAAGTGTAATAAAATATTAAAAGAATAGTACATAAATAAACTTATGAGTAAAATATTGTTTACACATACCTCTCAGGATTCGCCCCTAGCCTATCCAACTTATTTATAAACGCCAAACATGGTACACTATACCGCTTCATCTGTCTGTTCACGGTCAATGTTTGGCTTTGAACGCCTCCAACTGCACACAATACCAGCACCGCACCATCAAGTACCCTTAAAGCTCTCTCTACTTCAACTGTGAAGTCTACGTGACCCGGTGTATCAATTATGTTTATGTTGTGGTCTTTCCATATTGTATATGTTGCAGCGGATTGTATTGTGATGCCTCTTTGACGTTCCAGTTCCATTGAATCCATGACTGCTCCTACATTGTCTTTGCCTCTTACCTAGAATAATATTGATTATTAATTTTGTATTATTGAGAGATTGTTAGCCTGCTGGAAATGAGCCTATCTCTCAAGCATGCTCAGGTCTGAATCTTGGTGACATTTACTAACGAGTTTTTGAAAGGCTCTCTGTATATTTATCACTAGCTGATCTGTGCGGTTTTTAATAGTTTCCATTCCTGTTGCAATATGGGAATCAAATATAGCCTATGTTACTCAGGGATATTGTAGCTTTCCATTGGTTAAAGAATTTTTAAAATCGGTCCTTTAGTTTTTGAGTTTATTTTTTACAAAAATACAAATCTTTCCTTTTATAATATTAGTTTAGACTAGCTTGATGGTGATGGAAGACATTGAGGAAACAAAATTGGTCTTAAGGCGTGAGTAACCACACCCAAGGCCAGCCATAGTAACAGTTAATAAATCCAAAAAAAATATTGGTGAAGAGTAGGTATTTCTATTTTCTATGAATGGAATACCTCTGCTGACCTCCTCGGGGATAAGTCTTAGCACATTTATTATGATATTGTAATTTTGGAAAAACATGAATCCCAATCCTAATGGTAGTAGGTATCATCTAAAATACATTTAGTTCAATAAAAATAGAAAATATATTATATGTACCTCGTGCATTGCATCAATTCTGCCTGTGTAGAACAATATTCGTTCTGTTAGCGTAGTTTTGCCGGAGTCTATGTGTGCCGAAATACCAATATTCCTGATTTTCTCCAAAGGTTTGTGGTCACCATGTTGTACTTGTGAAGAGAATGCCTGTAGTGATTTTTCATAATTTACTCATTGGATAAACAATGTATATAAATAAAAATAAGTATTTTAAAATAATATAAGCTGCATAATATGTAAATATGTAGTTGGAATTATATATTATTATTAATCAGGCGTTTGCCTGATTAATAATAATATATACAGTTTACAACTAATAAACTCCTGTATCTAGTGTTCAGGTGTTCTCCATTTAAGGTTTCTCATTACAGGATATGTATTTGTACAAATTATTTTTAAATTTATTTTTACAGATTATATATGTCACCGGAAAATTGCAAACACCGTTAGATTATAATCTATCTCGCGAGATTGTAGACTGTCGAAAGATTGTGAACCGAACATACTGCTTACAATTTAACGCATTATTTTTCGGTAGATTATAATATATCGAAGTAAAAGTGATAGATCACAATCTCTCCAGCGTTAAATTGTCAACTGTCCAAGGACTGTCCCTGATTGGTCGGTCTTGCCGTAGCTATTTCTGTGCCCATAGAGTTAGGAAGCAACCATAGATGTCAGTCAAACAAAATAAAAGCAATAAAAAAATTGTGACATTAAGTATATTGTATTTATTATTTAGTAGATAGGTTATCAATAATTCTGACATTATGTTAAGAAAAATATGGAACAAAAAACAGAAATATTTTCTCTTCAAACATAAAATAAAACTAAAAAGTAACAAAATTTTCACTTAGAAAAAAGACGATCACAAAATAAAATCTAGATTAAAAAACTAATTGAAAACTTAAAAAGGTTTACTCTCCGAAATAAATTAAACATTAACTAAAATAAAAATCGAAAACATAACAAAATTGTCCCTTAGAATAAGTTACAAAACAAAATCTATACCTCCTTAAAAAAAACTCACGCCTTTTATCCCCGAGGGGGTAGGCAGAGGTATTCCATTTCTGGAAATACCCACTTTTTACGAGAATATTCGACCCCTAAACGTGATAGGTGGTGAGCCCATCGCCGGACTGGGTCTGTTACACATGCCTCAGAATTAATTCTGAGACATGCGGGTTTCCTCACGGTTTCTTTCACCGTCGAGCTAGTGAAGAATAATGTACGTAAGTTTTGAAAAACTCATTGGTACATGCCAGGATTTGAACCAGAGGCTCACTGATTCTCATAATTATTGATGACCTACCTACTCAATAATAAATACAATATACTTAATGTCACAATTTTTTTATTGCTTTTATTTTGTTTGACTGACATCTCTGGTTGATTCCTAACTATATGGGCCCAGAAATAACTACAGCAAGACCGACCAATCAGGGACAGTCCTTGGACAGTTGACAATTTAACGCTGGAGAGATTGTGATCTATCAGTTTCACTTCGATATATTATAATCTACCGAAAAATAATGCGTTAAATTGTAAGCAGTATGTTTGGTTCACAATCTTTCGACAGTCTACAATCTCGCGAGATAGATTATAATCTAACGGTGTTTGCAATTTTACGGTGACATATATATTTCACTGGCGATTCTGAGCAGTTTCACCCGCGTAGTTCCCGTTCCCGTAGGAATACAGAAATAAAATATAGCCTATGTTACAAAGGGATATTTTAGCTTTCCATTGGTAAAAGAATTTTTAAACCTGATACATTTGGAAGAATTTTCGCTTGAAAGTTCAAGTTTTTATTACCCCGACTCTAATTAGAGTTAAACAATCGGAAGTCAGTAACACCATTTCTTTTTCCATTCAGATCCATTTATCGACACAAAGTGTTCATAAACATGAAAGAAACTCTTTTTTGTAATTGGAATTGTTACTATAAGAGAGGAATTTGTGACCACGGGATGGGAATAGATAGCTGCTCGCAAAAATGACACTTAGGTGTGTCAGGCAGAACTTTTTCTGATAGTACCTACCTGGATAAAATTTGAATTTTACTTCATCAGAAAATCTATCAGCTTCCTCGAGATTGTAACGATCATAACTTTGAGTATTAAACCAACGATCATAACCATACAATATATTATAAAACTTAACAATTCATTTAATAATAATAATAATAATAATATAATCTCACGCCTTTTTTATCCCCGAGGGGGTAGGCAGAGGTATTCCATTACTGGATATACCCACATTTCACGAGATACATTGGACCCCTAAACGTGATAGGTGGTTTAATTTAATTTAATTTAATTCATTTAATCCGAAACAATTTACATTGTGTAGGAAACCCTTCCTTTTGGTTCTTCCGTAGTCGGGTAAAAATTGATAAGATCAGATCAGAAATAAGAACTGTATACACATGTAATATTACTAAGATTTCTATAGCTTTAAAAATCATAAAACTAGGAGATATTACGTAAAAATAGGCGAAAAATGTGTTAAAATTGTATAGGTTGTAAATCAAATTTTACCTCAATTTGGGATATGCTTGACTTATTTGCATTTTTTAATAACTTTGAGAGCCGCAGAACATTTAAAATGGTCATCTTGACAAGAACCTAATAAATAAATTTTAAATCACAGAATCGATTCCCAGAACTTTGAGGTTAACTTAATTGACAGTTTGACGTTGACTTGACATTTGTTTGACAAACCCGATAGTGGATTGGGGTTGGTAAGTTGGTATCACTGAACCAACTAAACCCACCGTACATTATACAACACGACTCATCACAGCAAGAATGTAATGAGTATGAGTAAATCCGTAAATCTTTGCATCTCTTTCACACATGAGGTGATTTCGATTACATCTGTCAGTTGGTTGAGTATTAAAAGGATGGTGTCAATTGATGGCACTGAAAAACTAAAATCTTAATAAATTTATCATAAAATATTGTGGAAGCTAGTGAGGTCTTGGGTACCCCCCTTAGTCAAGGGTTACATGCACAGTCTGGCGTCGGTTCAGAACTAAGAGTTTCCAAGACCTCACTAGCTTCCACAATATTCTAAGATAAATTTATCTAAGCTCGATTTATTCAATAGTTTCCTATTTTGAACCAGTATAACGAAGCGAAGTAAGTAAATTTTTGTAAGGAAGTTTAGGCCTCCAAAATATAACGTAATTTTAAAACGTGATTTTTTGTTCATACCTATACGAGTACCTACTCAGATTAATAATAAAAAATATTATTTCTTCCTAATTTGTGCAATGTGTTTGTTATTACAAGGTCATCTCATAAATTTCCGCTCATTGCGTTCCTGATTCGCAAGCGCTCTGCAAATATATTAAGGCAAAATGGCGGTAAAATAGTTATTGGGTTCGATTCTGCATTACAGCGCCTAAACTTAGTTTAGTTTAGTCCTGTCATTTTCTTTCTCATAGAGAAGAAAAGAGACGAGTGATATTTAGTACTGTCAAATTAAAATTAGTCCTGTCAACTAAGGCATTTCATAGCGTGTTTAGTGCATATGTAAATAAGTCACGACTAAAATGCAGCCTCTGACAGGACTAAATTCGGTAGGTTATCTTCTATCCCTTTTCTTTTTTTGAGGTAAAATAAAGACAGGAATAAACTAAAATAAGTTTAGGCGCTGTAATGTAGAATCGAACCCATTGTTCTGCTAATTAACCATAGGCCTATCACTGCTCCAAAGTAAGACCACAGAATTTCATAATAAAGGAGTATCATGAGTGAGTGAGGTAACCGGAGGTCCCCCGCTCCCCTCCCGTCCCCCTACTCCCACCTCAAAGGCCGGCAACGCAGTTGTGACTCTTGAGTTGCAGGTGTCCATGGGCGACGGTAGTCACTTACCATCAGGTGACCCGTCTGCTCGTTTGCCCCCTTTTCTTTTTTATAAAAAAAAAAGGATTTTCCATATTTTTTTATTTCACATGTGTATAATTTCTTGTTGTGTTGCGTTGCGTCGCATCGCTTGTGGTGTGCATGGAGCCTAAGATTAGCCATAGACAAATAGATCAAGACATATCGTGAAGTCAGCCAATATTATTTGTTAGTTTGGTGTTACTGTATAACCAACCATAAACAATTTCCACTCTTTTTCGTTTTGTCGTTTCTTTTCTTCAGTTCAAAAAGAATATGGCCGTGTTAGGGCCGTACGCGAGTGTAAATATGAATGGGCACAATAATATTCATAGTCAGTTAACGAAGTCACTGGAAAGAATTCTAGAAGATGCTTACCTAAGTGGTGAACTAAAACTTAGTGGTCGCAAGTTGAAGGAGTTTCCGAAACCAGTGAAGTTTGACTTGAGTGATACAGTTTTAGCTGGTAAGTTGAATTTATAAATAATCTGGTTGCATTTCTAGAGGATTTAGTTTGCGCATTTTATTTATGATCTTATTCGTTGTTTCATCATTGTAATAAAAAGGGTGTTTGAATGTTATGAACGTTGTTTGTTTGAGCAGCCGGCACATGCTTGTTTCGCTTCCCCGTTGTCAAATGTTGAGAATCGATATCGAAACGAAAGCGATAACTGGATGCATTCTACGAAATCACAATAAATACACCTGTTATCTAGCCGATTACATCGGACCCTTTCAATGCTTTTGTAGTTAGAAATATAAACATTTTCCTGGTTTAGAATAACAAAGTCGTGTCCTTGTTTTCTAATTCGAAAAATACCTACCTAGGTACTAGGTACAATCTTCTCAAGAAAAACAACCGTGAGGAAAGCATGTGTTTTAATTTTTATTACGGTATGTAGGTACCTACTTTATGTATTTGTTCTAAAATAAATATTAAAAATATATTTATAAAAAAAAACTTTCTCTTGAATTAAGTCTGTAGGTAGGTACATATCTGTGTAAATTAAAATGAGTTCAGCTTTTCTTGAATGAAACTTGTGCCTATTCTAGCATTCTCCACATTAGTAGTTTCAATTATTATTAGATGAGGGAGAGGTACCTATGCCAGGATCATAGCTGGTGGTGGGGTCTCTGCCTACCCCTTCGGGAAAAAGGCGTGAGCACATATTATTAATGTAGATAACATGTGGTGTGATGTGGATAACAATGTTTTTACTAAATTATCTACATTTTTTTTTTATTACAAAACAATGTTTTTGCTTTGTTTTATAGATTTTGCATATTTTCAATTATAAATTATCTCTCTTAGTATGTCTGTCTTAAAAGCGAGTTACCTATACATACATGACAAATTTTCTGTATCATAGGACCACCAATTATTTTTGAGGTTGTGGACCACGACATTCTACATACCTAATATCTTTGAATATTAAACATGACAATATTTGAGTTGTCTCACAAATCTACCCTTTTTGACTAATAAATTTATTCTATAACTTTGTATGTAACATACTGTACTGTATGTGAACTGAGTGGGTGGGGTAGTTGGGGAAAGTGGGAAGGTCTTAGTGCTGGAACCGGGGGAAACAGACTAATTTAATTGGATACTTTTGTGCCTGGCTCAATTGCTAATGAAGAGTTCTACAATAAAACATATAAAATGTACCTAATTATTTAGATTGCCTTTATATTGATGTCGAAATGAAGTAAAAAAGTAGAATGAGCTATGTAATTTTATTTTTACTTACTTTGGCCACATTCGAGACATAATAGATGGACAGATTGAGTTGAATTGAGTGGTGTTAGAGCTCTTCTCAAAGTGTCTCCTCATACCATCACAAAAGTTCACTTAACAATATATTGCAACAAGAAGAGAAAAAAACTTTAGCCACAATGCCCACTACATACCTACTCATTGCATTTCTTTTTATTTTACTATAGTACCTACAATACAAATAAATCAACATAGCACTTAATGAAATAAATTGAGTTTCATTGCTACTTTCGGTAGCTAAAACGCCGCGAACACGCTACACGTTTTAGGAAAATATTCTAAACAGAGCTCGAATCCCATATCTGGCATATTTTATTGCCACTACTGGCGCCGGGCGTTATAACAAGTTGTTCTAAAACGGTTGTATTTGGGTTGGTAATTTCGACATTTCGGCGCGTGGGCGCGAGAAGCTGACTTACAACAAATGGTTTCTCTTCTCTACCTTATTATGTTCCAGCCAGGCCCTTATTCTAATTTCGTACTACTAGTTGAAACTTCGACAAGGACTAAATGCAGATAAGAAATTAAATTAATTAAGACTATAAACTTTATGTGAACTGACACTCAATTAATAGCCCTTAGTATTTTTAGATTCCAATATGTGTGTAAAAATATGTTAACAAAAAAATTTCGAGATGTGTCATTAAGTAAAAATGAAATAAGCAAGATCTAAAAAGAGCTATTTCAGAATTTGCGCGAAAGACAAATTATTATTATAACTACTTTGGAATTTATGAGTCCGGTTTTAGATCTCTGTCATTGTTACAATACCAATACTGATGAAGTGATAAATAGTGATGCTTTTATTGTCTAGAAATTGTAGCACATATCATATCTAGCATTGCCAGCTAATCATAGCGCATCTCACGTGCGTACCAAAAGTTTATTTATCTAACACAGATGCGTTAATTCTTAAAACAAATTAAACAGTCTTGCAACAGTATAAAATTGCGTGAAATTAGGTGAAAGTATTCGTTTTTTTTTGGTTAGGTCGCATTGAGAAGAAGCGCCGCGCAAATTTTTTATCGTAATTCTTTAGCACCGGGAATTCGGATATGTATAATGGGCCATTTATACGAGGGCAATCCACTAAGACAATCCACTAAGACTGCATACAAAAAAAACGTCAGGACTATGGAATGGATTGTCCTCACGTTTTTTTTGTATGCAGTCTTAGTGGATTGTCTTAGTGGAATGGCCTCGTATAAATGGCCCATAATTACTATGTTATACTTTTAGTGATTGCGGCGTGTATTACGTAGTGTGCACAAAACCTACAAAATACTCTTGTCAGTATCGGCAGGTCTATTATTGATATTCATAATTTCTTCGATGACAAACACGCCGTAAAATCTATACACAATTTAATAGTTTTAGAGGCATATGGATTTAAATTTTGTCCCCAAAATAGTCGAGCTATCTTTCTAAAATTTTTGTTTCTTATCAAACTTACGATCTACGGTCATTCGAACCTTGAAAAAGTAATCACCATAGCAAAGGGTTCTTGTGGTAATTACGTAATAATGCTGTAACAGCCAGTATTAATCTGATGATGCCATTATCAAGGTCTGTTGAATAAACGGTTAGCGTTAATCACTCTTCATTGTCTTGGAGCTCGCATATTTTTTGAACTTCTCCATCGCGTTTACGGCAAGAGTAAAAAATAGTAATTCCGATTTTATTACTGAATGAGTTAGAAAGGCTGGTAAGCAGCTTTATTACGACGTCAGATCCAGTACATTAGCGTTAGTGCTGCAAGTAATAGTTGATATATATTAAAATAACCGTAGTGAATTCATATTGCAGGTGAAACCACTGGTTCGTTTTGAACCGCGTGTCATTTGAAATCGTTTAGTTCTCGAAAGCTAAGCGCGTTATGCGTTGGCGATGAAAGTGGCAATTATCTTTTATCGCAATTCTAAATAGACATTTAATTAACAAGGTTAGCCATATACCATATTACAACATGGTTTTAAAACTGGTGGAACCTTTCCAGATCGGTCGCCGTGGAACGAGTTTGCAAGGTTTTATTTTCATTTCGAGTTTATAAATATAATAATCGTAGTCCGTACAAGTTTATGGAACAACGTATGATGGTGACAGGTGCACTGCTCGCTCGAGCGTAGCGATCTCCCGTATGTGAGGGAAATAATACCGGCCACACCAACTGTATGTGCCAATGTTCAATATCCTCGTAACTAGGTTGTAAAGATGGAAACATTATACAAGTTCAAGCAAAAGACAAACTGATAACTACCAATTGAAGAGTGTTTGTAAGTGGTTTTGGAAATTGATGAGTGTGCCTTGTTTGTTTAGGTCCAAATCGATTCGGAGCTACATTGCCTCATAATTTTTAGGGTTCCGTACCCAAAAAGTGTTAACGGGATCTATTACTAGGGTGCCGGTTTGTCCGTCCGTCCGTCTGTCACAGCACGACGCTGTATCTTTTGGACCATAATTTTTAAAGACTTGAAATACTATGACCGCTATAATAACGAATTATCATCAACCCGTAACAGTCCACTGCTGAGCTAAGTGTCTTTCCTCCCTCACACATGAGGAAGTATGGTTTATCTTCCACGCAATCCCAATAAATAAGGAATAAACTAACAAAAAACTTGTCCGTCTATACAAGAAACGTGTTTTTTTATCGTATGGTGGTACGGAACCCCTCTGTACAGCTACTCAACACTCACTTGGCTGGTTTTTTGACATTTTCATCAAAAGCGCTTTTCGATATATTTGAACGAGATGTTTCGATAGGTACTCTTCATTAAATTTAAAGATGACATTTTGACTACGGAACCCTAAAAGAGAAACTGTCAGAATAGTGGTCACAGATGAGAGCGACAAATGGCGATAGCATACTAAAACTGTTGAGAGAAAGAGAAATACGTTTCCCAAATGGTGACAGACATAATGCAGGTAACGAGGGACCTGTTTCCTGTGTGGGTGTGCTGGCAGCCATGGTGAAAAAAAGTAAACAAACGTGGGATGAACCGTTTGTATCGTTATCATTTCTAGTTTTGAGTTACGTTTTGAACGGATGTTGTCAAGTTGGGGTATCATTATTAACCGTTGGCTGTTGCTTCAGACACATATTTTTAATTGTTTGGCGCACAGATCTGTACTGATAGTCTACGGGTTAAACCGTATATTTAGAGATTCCTACTAATTTTAATAAAGTGTTCAAAGAAAAGGTAATTTTAACATACTTCTACAAAGTATTATGGTGTTCTTAAAGCGTTATTGCATGTTTTCTCATCATACTTCTTCATTAATGCCACTGCCGTATATGCAGTATTGAATTCCCGTAGATAAACTACCGTAAGCTTGGCGACAAAACAAGTTTATCCTATAAAAAGCGAAATGAAAACTTAAGAGTCGGATATTTGCTGTTCAAAGGAACGTGAGCAGGCTTTATATAGCTTCTTAACTCAGCAAAGAAAATAGTTAGAGGTCACTACAAGCACGAGTTTAACCCGTTTAATTTTCCAATCCAACGCTTCGTTGCCCGACCATCCGAGGTTGATGGGTGCAAAAATTAACCCAAAGGGGCTAACAGCCTCGCTAATCAAGGCAAGTATAGAATATTCATGTGTCTAATTTGGTTACTCGCACACAATACCTGTGTCCATAGATTTGGCGAAGTGGAACTTTTACAATACGTAATTCTTATTCGTGTCTCATACGACGTCTGCTGGGAATAATGATGGGATATACGCGGCCAACAATAGATGTAACCCTGCCGGTGTAGAATGGAGGAATAGGTGGGCGTGGTTTTTATTTGGTCGGTTTATTATGGTATTGTAATAAATTAGTATGCAGGTACAGCGAGCTTCTTCCACGCTGGGGTTGTTTGGATGTGTCCTTTGAAACTCACGTAGGCATAGCTCGGTCAGTACTAACTATGAACGCTAGATATTTTCAATACAGGAAGTCATAAGCAGTTAAACAAACTCCTCCAAACTTATTGAAAAACTGTCTAGAACTGATTAAAATAATAGTTCTATAACTGATTTCTAATGTTATTTACACACACATTTATAGACTCAATTTATCAGTCAAAAGACGTCTATAGAGACAGTGTTTCTACGAAAAACGTCAACAACCTGTTCAGTAATTGATCAAGTTTCTAAAACGAGAGCTTGCGTGCAAATCGATCTCGTGGGAAGTGCATTGATTCAATTAAGAACATCAAATTAACTCCTCGAAGTAGGATCTGCGCAGGCGCATACTGATACAGATCAACATGCGCCAGAGTTTAACTCGCCACACTTGAGTAACACAAGGGGCGTCTCATTCGCGAATGTTAGCGTCGTTTGTTGATGTGCTATTAGTTTAGCCTGTAGCGATAATTTAATTACTTCAGAGTCGTTTCTAAGTTTTATATATCGTTCTTAGAAGTGAGAAAAATAAATATGTTTACTGTTTCATGCCACTATTAATGTGAATCCATAGGACTGCTATAAACCAATATTGTTTTCACCAACATTCCTAAAAGGTAAGAAGATGCAGGATAGACTACAAACATTTACATTTCTAATAAATTACTCTTAGTATCCGACCATTCAGTTAAGTAATTAGTTTTTTGTACCTAACTTCGTGGCATTGCCCGACGACTGGCTATCTAGTCTATTGAATCAAGCTTAATGTTACCCTAATGGTATTTACTTTGGCAGTAAATTGGGTAAAGTAGTCAGTTAGGTCACTCCTCGGATATATTAGGTTTCAAATAGCGAAGCATCTGTTTCACTGTCAATTAATTTCCAGCTAGTTAGCCTACTTTTGAAATTGTTCAAACACTGTTTTGTCAATTTAAAGCCGTTCTCTACATCTGTTCGTTATTTATTTGACTAAGACTTTTAACTTTGTTCATTATTTGAATGCGTATCATCATTTTCATCAGTCTTCAATCGAGCATTGTAAGCAATATATAGATAAGATGACATTTAGGCAACAGGCTTACAGTTTACACCCGTTGCCTTAACCGACTTACAACTACACTAAAATACTAAAATTTGTATGTACTAAAATTCAAACAACACAAATACATGCATCATCTTATATCATCAAGCAAGAATAATGTTAACTCTGAAATGTCCTCTATCCCTATAAACGATCTAACACAGTCTGTTTATCAAGCAATAGATCACACGACCCTGTTCCAGCCCCTCATCGCGTTTCACTGCACCGAATGCTGCAGCTTCAGCGTCAGTGACCCACATTGCAAGTGCTAACTCGGTAAATGTTTACGCCTCCTCCTTCTCAGGGTTGGCTGTTTCAATATTTTTACATTTTATCTATAACTAGCGACCCGCCCCGGCTTCGGACGGATGCAATGCTTATACTAAAACAATCCTCTTGAATCACTCTATTAAAAAAACCGCATCAAAATCCGTTGAGTAGTTTTAAAGATTTAAGCATACATAGGGATATAGGGACAGAGAAAGCGACTTACTTAGTTCAGTTTCTTACGTTTCGCTTGTCTCATGTCAAGTTTAATGTTTACCTGTGTAACCAAATTGGCGTCATTATTAATTAAATATATATAAGAATTGTTTGGAAGTTACAGTAAAGAACATAATCTTGCACTGCTACACGCTTAGTCCAAATCGCCATTATATGTATCCATAATATTAATAGGGATGAGCCATGGTTCTTTGAGCTTATATAGAAATTAATTGACTTACTTACCAAAATTTACGACCATTACATAGACTCATCAGTACCGCTGGTAACCCTAGTAAATCTTCCAAAGCTTTCTATCGGCGGCCTATCAATAGCTCGAGTCAAGCCTGAAGCCTGCTTTGAACGCCATAAGGGCTCTTGGGTAATTGTGTTTTATGTTCACGGCGATTGCTTGTGTAATGTAACGTTCCACTTTACGACCGTTAATTGTGCTAACATCCCATAAAATTATGCTTTTGGTTTGCTATAGTGAGAGCGATGACCTTTCTCTTGCCCTTTGTAATATCTATTGTTGGTTCAGTACTAAAAGGTGTTCTAATAGTTTGTTTTGCTCTTACTTTCTTGATGAATGAAGACATGAAATAAAAGTGTTTAACCTAATTATAAAGCAGCTAATTACAAAGAAAGTGTCAAACGAGAGAATTATAAGACGTAATCATAATTTACTAGCGGCTGCCCAGCGGCGTTGGACGCGTTCCTGTGGGAATTTTCAAAAATCCCTTCTTAGTGCTCAATTACTTCATTTAAGGCACATTTGTACAAAATTTCGTGTTTCTAGTTCCATCGGTTTCGGCTTTATCTATCAGTCAGTAAGCCAGTCAGTTTCTTCTATATGCACTGATTATAGTAACCTATTTAATCTTAAATTTAGCGAAACCAAAACCCTAGAAAAGATGCCAAGAGAAGAACAAAATTTGCGTTTCAGACATGCGTCATAAGCGAATGATGGATAATAACTATAAAGTAAGATTACCAAAAATACGATCTTTTGTTACTGGATGTTTTCGACTAAGAATAACAATGAGAGGAATTCTCAATTGCCGCGTGGGACCTAGGTTCGGGTTGGGCAAGGCCCTTGCGCAAGAAATTCCTTTGTGACTAGGACATTCAGTCAACGTCTGAACTCTGCTTAGTATTTAAAATGGCATCTGTAATTGAAGATTAGGCCACAGGCAAAGGTTAACATAATAAAACTGATAAGAAGCTTATTAAGCCACTAAAAACCGTCTTTGACTATACGATATGATTGTAAAGTTCATCGCCTCAAAATATTCCAGTCTTTTTTGCAGAATATTTACCATTGAATAGGTTCTTGATGTCCGACTGTTGACGTCCTGTCGCGTCGCATCCTCGATGCGCGTGAGACGGAACTTCGCTTCCTTCGTTTTCCACTCCGCTGCGTCGACGCACAACCCTCGGTTTGATCGTCTCTGCCATTGTTTTAAGGCAGTGCACTCATTTCCTTATTCAACCAACTATACGATACATACCATAGCTGATAGAGTTTTTCTTTCTCACTATCTCCTTTGCCGTTAAAAATGCTCTTAATCCTAACTTGAGATATCAGGGCTAATTTTAAATGGAGAGGATGTTATAATAAAATCTCGCAATTTTTTAATAACCTAATAAGTACCTATACATATATTTATGCACTATTTTATACATACGCTTTCTTCGCAACTTCTAATATTTTCATCGTTGTGAAGATACTGCAGCTCTTTCCAAGAATTGAAAACACGTCTGTTGAACGTGTAGAATTAGTTATCAGGTAATAGATGCCTCGATCTTTGCTTTGTATGTTAATTCAGTAAAGCTTGTCTCCTCTGGGGGTCTGGTTTTTACGTCTTCTGGTTCGTACATGTTAACTTTTACCCTTCATTTGTATCGTAGAAAAAGAAATAATACCTATATGTACTGTACGATCTACTTATATCATTAAACGTATTGTTGAATATTTACTCATTCAATCTTTAGTCTATTCACTATTTCACTAAGCATTTTACTCGTTTATATTTTGAATGTAATGGGAATAAAGCTAAACATTCATTGGTCATGCGGCATGCCAAATGCCAATCTTGGCAGAGTACGGACTCAAATTCAGGTCATACAACTGTATTTAGCTAACTCCATCGGGAGCATGATGTATTTATGTTATGAATGTATGTATATTTAGTAGTCGTTCGAGTCCATGTGTGAATATACGAACTATGTCTGCAAAGATTTCACTGATGTTTCTGCAGCGGAAACGTGTCATTTTAATGGCGAGTTTGTTTTTTAGTTGCTAGTGACTTTGTCTTCTGAGTCGGAGGTTGCAGGTTCAATTATCGCTCGGGACTCGGGGCCAACAATTGTATGCATGAACATGTCTGACTGTATAATATTTATTTAAGTATGTTTATCAGTAGTTTAGTGCCTGTCCACTTTGGGAATAAATAACCTAAAATTTAAAACTTTTTCTTTAAACGCCTTTGCTATTATTATTATCCGTGTACTACTATATAAAGAAGTAATAATATGTGTGCACACTGATTGGTCCCATTAATCAACGGCTTTATGTTTTAACCGATTGGAAGTAACAGCTCTATTATCCTGTCAAGTCGGATAAAATGTAGCAGTCTAAAAATAAGAAGTGTTTCGACGCGTGCGGCGTGTCCCTCGCGCCTATCATCTGTCCCCCGACGAAGCGCGGGCGCAAGTCATGAAGGGAGCCCCACGCACGTGCTCAATTGGGAATTCGTGTTGGATTGGAATGAAAGTAATGAAACAACAAAACACGACGATACACTATTGTGGTGATTTTATATTTGAAATTAAGTTTTCATAAATAAACAATTTATCAAAAATCTATAAACTCAGTCTCATATTGACAACGAGAAGATTCAACAATGAGATTCTCTTCATAACGCTCGAAGTTTCCAGTGTCCCCGGGGCTTCGGCATTTCGGTATGAATGGCGGTTGTGTCCGACAGTTAAGGATGGCTTCCCATTCGATCCCTTTGAACCATTTATGGTTTTTATAGTCCATTACTCCGTTCTTCATCACCCCAAAGCGTTTACTAATATCTACTTGAAGAATGTTTCTAAGCAGATCCCTCAGGTCCGAGTTGAAACTCGACGGGCATCTGTATCTGCCAGAAACTATTTTTTCATAAGTCTTCATTGGATCATTTGCGTAGAAAGGAGGATATCCAGCGTTCATTTCAAAAAGAAGAACTCCGAATGACCACCAGTCTACCGAGAAACCGTAGCCTTTACTCAATATCAATTCAGGTGCTAAATATTCTGGAGTTCCACACAAAGTCCAAGTTCTGCCTTGCAATGTTTTGCAAAACCCAAAGTCGGTGATTTTTAAATAACCAGTTCTGTCAATCAAGATGTTTTCGGGCTTCAAGTCACGGTAAACCAATTCGCAAAAATGAAGATATTCCAAGGCAAGTATAACCTGGCTAGCATAAAACTTTGATATTGGTTCCTCAAACTTGTTCATTTTCCGCAGATGCATGAACATCTCTCCACCTTGCACGAAAGGCATGATGAAGTAAATATGGTTATTGTCTTTGAAACTGAACTCCATAGATACCGTAAAAGGAAACCTTATTGCCTCCAGAACACGTTTCTCATTCAATGTATGTTCAACTTGTTTCAATTTCACAATTTTTTCTTTCTCTAACACCTTCATAGCATAGTATTTTCCGGATTTTGAGTGTTTTAATAGAATAACTCTACCGAATGCACCGGTGCCGAGAGTTTTGACACGATCAAGATCCGAAAACACCAATCTATAATTTGCTGGCTTACTCCATCTGTTCGCAAAATCATTTTTCAATTGCTTCAAATATTTAGTGTACTGCTGCTGCTGTTGCTCTGTATATCCGGCGCGAACTTCCATCTTCTGAAGAGATTTGTAAGGATTTTCGTCTTTTGTGGTAAAACTACGCGAGTACATAATAATTTTAAGGTTACCGGCGATCACGGTACACGATTGGAGCACTGCCCTCGAGATTTTATGCAGTGAATTCATTTCGTGAACTGTCAGCCTTTGGTACAATACATTTCGATCCATTTGTTAACAGAAAAACTCGACATGGGAGTCGAAAATAAACACTCAATGTTTCGCCGAGATAGAAAGTTTAGGAGGGTGCAGAGGAGTTCGAGGTGAGGGTGAACGAACTAAACGAGGCGGCGGGTGGTAGGATCAGCTGTGTTTAGGGGTGCCACGCTGTGTCGCCGGCCGCCGCCACCGTCCCGACAGTATTGATCAGGCGGCATCGATATTTCACGTGGAACTTGAACGTTTTCGCTAATGCTTTTTGCGCGCCATATGTCCGTCCTCTCTGTTTTGTCTAGTTTGTAGATGTTGGTTCTTACTATTAATAACAAATAACGGTGTTATATATAATGTTAAGCCACTCCTAAAACGATATGGTTTTTGTCTATACTTTCGACGGCTATCTTATCCATGACGCTGCAGATCAAATTGTAGTTATCTTGACTTTGCTTACATTTCCTTAAGAATTGCGATTTTTTTTCTTTATTCTACTATATAAATGCTGCACTCATTTCATTTATTTCCTTGTATTGTATTGTGCAGTAATGGGTACATTCAGAAACTGAGACCGAGAGCGACAGTGGGTCAACAATCACAATTCTCAAAATAAAACATCTATCATTATTATGGGTGCTGTTCGTTGATGTACCGTTACTGACACATACATTCAACGTACGAATTGTATACCAGCAATTTTTATAACCATGACGCATACTCAAGTAGCCATATTCCTTGAATTATAAGATCCTTCGAACCAGATGTTTTAGTACCAACGCGTACTAATCACGTGTATTGTGTTAACGACGAATTGTAATTTTATATACTTGCTGCTGTCACAATGATAAAACGGGGGCATGCGGTTGTTAGACAACATGATATGACCACTATAATCGCAGCTTCGTAAGCCGATCGCATGCCTGGATCGGTTTACTGGAGAGCTTACTGTGATTGATCATCAAGTTCGACGTTAAAGACAGTGATGATTTGTTTTTGCCCGCGTATTTTGTCATCATTTATGGAACGCAGTTTGTCGTTGATCTACGAACGAAGCCGGTTTTGATTTAGTCATCTGATATGAAGTTGCAACAGCGTTGCGATGATGTTGTTGTGATGTAATGCTGGCCTCGATAGACACGGCTACTCGACTCGCTATCTTGGTGAACTGATGCCAAGGGCAGGGAGACCTGCAATGTGATTTTGGCGCCAAGAAGTATGATTCTTTAAATAAATTTCTATCAAATCAACAACTTTTATTTTTAAATCTACTATCTAGCGCCCAAAGGCGTTGCCCGCCCTTTTTTGAAAAACCCTTTCTTAGTGCCTACATCGTGTAAGAATCTGACTTTTCAAGTTTCTAGATGTTTTAGTTTTGGAGATTTTTTCTCAATGCCCAGAAAACTGGTCTCATTCCCTCTCTGAATAGTTATGCTGATCCTTTAATAGAAATAACAGACATCCCTCAAGTCACCTGAAGCCTCGACCAGAGCGCTGAAAGCTCTTTGATAACATGTCGCGCTTCCGGACCCCAAGGTCCCAAAAAAAAATTTATATACAGTTTCTTCGCAAGGTGAGGTGGTGGTGTTTACGTCCGAAAATAAATGGCATCTTTAATCAAACGCATGGGTACTTGTAAATGTTTGTCCGATCCGTTGCAATGCGGTTAGCTAAGATTAAGACGCGGTCAAGGTTGGAGGCCCGCAGTACGGCATGTCGCGGTTTGGCAAGTCACCAGCTGGGCTTTAGGTAAGGTAGCGATATCTCGCAGAAATCGATACAAGGCGCGATATAACGTATATAAATGCATTAGATAGTACCTATTTTAGGGAATAAACAGGTTATGTGTGATCATGTATATGATGAAACCAGTTCCATATACATTCAGAATATAAAGATTCAAGTTAAATGTTTAGTTTTTAACGTTTATGCCACAAAATGTACAGACTGCTATTAACTTTATAGTGAAAGCAAGAAAACGACCCGAGTACCGGCGAAAAATACGCTCGTTAGCATTTCCACGTGCCATAGTGGCGGTTATTTTACGAGGACGCGCGCAAAAACTGGACTACCAACTTGTTTGCAAACGTCTTATGGCAAACGGCTAATTTGAATTTTTTTAAACTAATTTGAATTCTTGTACCTACGTGTTCGAAATGCAACCAAACAAAAGTTACACGGAGATAGAAATTAAATAAACGACATTTTCAGGCGTACGATCTATTTATGCGCGTCCTCTGACATCACGAAACGGTTAATGCCAACAGCTTCTAAGAAGTGAAATATTATAGCTCTAACACAAAGGAGCTAACTGAACTATTGTATCGTGGGTTTGACCTTTCTCGCAATAAAAGTCGATATCTGAACCGAACCCAATACTCAGATTTCGCAAGTCCATCGCGTGACTCTGTTCTATACAATCTGATTGGAGGCCGACATGTTACAGATAACATTTCAATTTCAGAGAAAGCACTAAAAGGTTGACCTTATCGAGCCATATCGTTTGTACGTGGATTTCAGATAACACCCACGTCGAAAGTCCGCAAACACGAGATGTACCCGAGGAACACCGGGAGTGTTTTGATACTATTATTACTACACGTCATCAAATGAATCTACGAGTGATGGTAATGGCTTTTTAGTTCATCTATTTAAAGCAGATTTTAATGGATTCCTAAATAGCTCGCACCATTTGCGAAGCGTCTATCAAAAGTGCGTGGCCTTTACGCCACAACCTGCCTGGTGCCCTTTTGCCCGTCATCCTTTCCTTCGTCATGTAATATAAAAATACCTCCCCTTTTGCGTTAAAAAAAACCTGTACCTGCTGTAATATCGATTCGTACCTTACGTCGGCTAACGCTCTACCTAATCTGCGTAAATATATTTTTCGTTTCGGTCGGTCGATCGGCTTAATTCAAGAAATCCGATGTCAATTATAACTTGAATTTTAGATAATTTTCGTTCGTCCGCCATCTTCATTGCGGCCCGAGACAGTAACGAGGAATAAAGGCAACTTGATTTGTGATTGTTTGTTCAAGTGTTCCAGTTAAATTTAACGATCGTAAATGTACACTGTTACATCATCGAAAACTGCAGTGCTATTTGCTCTTGAAATTATTTTTAATGTTTGTTGAAGCTTCACGCCATCATGCAGTAACCTGCCTTTGATGTTTCGCACGATCGAATACGTTTTGTGTGACGCTTATTAATCGTGTTAATTACCTCAGTTATTTTGAAATTGTTTATCTTCATGTTTGGACGTTCACCTTTACTATCATTAAATCCTTCAACTCGTTAGTTCACTGTGACTAGGTATATCAAAAATTTCAAATTGTCTAACGAAACGCCGCGTGTAAATATTTTGTACAAAATATTACAGCATAACCGTTTCGCCTTGATATTTGTTATTTAAGTAAATACTGACCTCAAAAGAAGCATTCTTATTTAAAGTTATCAATAATTTAACCTTTGAACAAGACACACTGTATTCTTAATATACTTAGATGATTTATCCAAAGCTTCTGTTTATACTCAGTACTCGGTCCGGAGACTGCAATGAGGCATACCTAGACTTACTCAGCGAACTTGATGAGTCACGCACTCGCAACCAGTTGCGGTTATATCCACCGGAAACTCGGGACCGTAATTATTTATAAGCGAGGCCTCTAACCCAACTAGATGTTAAAGATATTGACTCAGATTTGCGGTTAGTAGCTTTATTTATGGAAGCAGAGTCCATAGTTTATTTATTGTTAAATAAGTGAGCAGTTTTAAGAATGGCGGCCAGTATACTTTCTTACATTAACGTAATTCCTCTTTTTATATCTTTATCATCCAATCAACCCAATATAAAAGATTGTAGACTTATATGGCTACATTGTATAATAATGATGATGACACAATGTGCATAAGGTGTTAGTTGATATTGGAGAAACTATTAAACACTTCCCAACTGCTCTTAAAAAATCCGGAACGTTGATAAATCTTATACCGATCTCTAAAGGTTGTCGTCAACAACACGATCTCAGAAAACATCTTGAAACTTTCATAGTATCTCGAGTGGCATATCTTCATTGTTCAAAGGCTGTCGTCATTAGCGCTTAGGGGACCTTCTTTTGTCATGGCTACGCTGTACCAAAGAAAGACTTTTCACGTTGTTTCCTTAGCTTTACACTACGCCTACGGCGTGATGAACTTTGTTTTTCTTTTCTTTGTCCCCGTGCCTAAACAGTAAACAATGTTGCATACTGTAAACTTGACTTGTAAAATCGCGACATTGTTTTACCGAAAAAATGTTTTATAAACAATTGAAAAATAAGAACAACTTCAGACGTTATGTCGAAATTCTGGCAACTCATAAAATTTCCACAGGGAAACTCTACACGGGAATGAATGACTACTTGTTTACTATTATCATAAATAACGTTATGAGTTAAACAAATGAAGTAGTAGAACATAAAGGGTAAGTACAGCGACCTATATTTAATTTAATATCGCTGAGTGATTCGATTCTCTAGGGTTTAATAATCGTAATACATATTATACTTATCCATTATTCAGTTACATGTGCGCAGTTTTTCTACAAAAAGCTTTTATGAATAAGCAATAATTTAAAGAACATAACTGAGATATTTATAAATTCCGATTCCACTTTCCTTGACAATAAGAAAACTATACGCAGAGAGATTCGACCGAAACGTTCTCACGAATTCATGGAAGTGAAAAAACCAGTTTGGGATCCTACTCGTACTGGACCATCGACTATTGACTGACACACATTTCGTTTGAGTTAACAATCGTCATGTGTAAGTAAGTATAGACAGGCTTCCGGTCCTTCAATTAACAAATCATCACCCGTGAGTTACAAGAAAACCATTAAAATACTTATACATGCTTATACTAGGCGCTAGGAGTACATCGTTAAACGGAAACCTTCATTGACATTATCTTTAGTCTCCAATTTATTTGTCACCACAGTAAACGATATTGACAATCAAGAAACACTTGTTATCTTCAATTGATATAAATACCAATCAAATTAAATTGTGTTGTAGGCGTGTATTGATAAATTGAATACTTTGTTATGACAACTTTGTCAGGAGATCGATCTTCTTTCATTGTTACAAGAACCGTTTTATCTGACATAATACTTTGTTATTTTGTAGGGTTTACTCTCAGATAGGACGTGATTTCTATTCATTACCCATCGTTTGACTCGTTTTCATCAATACTGTGTTCAATAAAGGATGGTAAAGTGTATTAAAAACCTACTCCACAGTCTGGTTTTTATTAGTAATGTGTTAAGTACATCCCTTATGCCCTTCAACGTGTTGACAGTCATTAGTATTGCATTCATTTATTCTGATATTTCCTTCCTCATTTTATTTATGCTTTGAAGCAAATAGGTAAATTGCTTCTTATATACATTTGTTTATTGTGACTTCTGTCGTGATAAGTGAAGCCGCAAACGACGGCAAAGGCTCTTATTACGGGCAGTATTCATTTACTATTAACAGCAATGTCTGCGGTCCTGAACTCATCATCATTAGAGTAGAGATAGATGACAGAGTGCCTTTGAAAATCTAGAGCGTGTACCTTGCGCTAATTATAATTTTCAAGAATGTTTTGAACTCAACTATAAGTTATAACGGAGTTGCAGGTTGGTCTGGTATTAATTTGACATGTCCGACTAAAGCTGGCAGAAACTAAATATAAATTACATATCCCCTGCATATGTGAGAATGCCAAAAACTTTTTGTCGTCTTTTTGCATATAAAATATAATATTAATGTCCTATAGAAAAAAAAATCGCACAAAAATAGATAGTTACAGGAAACTATTGCATACGACAAGATGACTCCTACACTTAAGAATGCGGGATAAACACAGCTATTCCAGACTGCTGGCGCATACCCGTTCCTGTAGTAATCTTCAATGATTACTTAACCAATGATCTGCTGGTGCGGGTCTAGAATGCTTGTGGTTGACTAGTAAGATGATCTTACCACATCTGCCTCGGAACTCGAGTCAACGAACCTTGACTGGTTTTCTTGCATACGCATTTGTGGAATAAATTGTAATCTTAAGTTCATTATGTAATCATTGGTATAAATTGTTTAACTTTATGTTCTTTCTTCAACAAGTCTTTAATTTTCATTATTGCATAAAACGTATTGTTTTTATCTTCAGTTAGAATATACCTTTCACAAAACTTCACCCGAATGTTTATGATTATTTAGGTGTGTTTATACTCGTTAATTATAGAAAAACTTACTGTTTCGCTATTTCGTAACCACGTAAATAATAAATAAAATAAATGTCAGTGACCCCATTGCATTACGTAAAGTAATTAAACTTCATGAAAGAACATTTGTTATCCCTATGAATTTCTAGCTAGGGGCTTATGGCGTGTTGGAAAGTATAATTTTCGTGGAATTTACGGTTAAGGTTTCCTATGCTAGCATAATAATGAGATTACATGCACAAGTAATTTCATTCACCTTGTGTTAACTTAAGTATCTTTGTTTCAGATTTGTCAAAAAATCGATTCAGTGAATTGCCCGAAGAAGTGACTGCGTACGTGTATTTAGAAAAGTTGCTGCTATCGCAAAATATAATCAGACATGTTCCTGACGCCGTAGGAGGTCTGCAGTCTCTCACCTATTTAGATCTCAGGTACGTGCAAATAAAACTGAATTTAATGAACATATTTTGTACTTTAATAAGAGTAAAGATTAATTAACAGCCTTCAAATAAAATAATAATTATTATTATTTGTTGAATCAAACACGACGTTCAATTGAAACTTTTTACATTTTACGGTCATTCAATGCGCTATAGTTTGCGTTTCGGAGCACTTGCATTAGGTCCATTTTTGCATTCAAACGAACTTCCTCTGGAATCGACTTCAAATGAGGCAAAAGTGACAGAAGAAATAACTTATCGGGATCTTCAACTTCATTTTTAGGGTCAACAAACGCAAATTCTTCTACTAAACTCTTGTTTGTTTTAGGGACTTTTATGGGTGTACTCGTCACTTCTTCGTCGTTGGAATACGATAAATTATCCTCAAGGTAATTCCCAGTATCGTTTTCCTCTTCTGAGGTCTCCACGTCTTTATCTTGGACCAGTTGCAACTTCTTCTTAGGTTTCCACTTCCTCTTCTTCCAGCTTGGTCCTTCGTCGGACTCGCTGTCGGCAGTTACTTCGTTTTCGACTACATTTAGAGTCTCAGTCTTGAGCAAGAACTGCATTTGTTTGTAGTAAATGTACGGCCTCTTAGTTCTGTTTGGGTTGTTTATGTACTTAAGAAAACAATCCCGGATACTCTTCCATTTCTTCTGCAGCTGAAGTTCTGTAAAAATATTATTATTAGAATACAATAACACGCAATAACGTTATTCTTTAGTGTTATCAGTATTAAACAATGACAACACTGACAGATTAGAAAAGGTCATTGCTACAATCAAATAGTAAACCAATCTACCTAGCCCATTATGTCCGGAACGAAAACCTTGAACCTTGTCAATCTAATAAAGATCTACATAATTTCATCGTTGACTGCAAACAATACGAAGTTGATAAGATGCAATAATATGATTGTAGATGGCGCGCAAAGCCAGTCAAGCCGGGCCAAGACCGTGGGTTTGTTGACAAGCGCACACGCGAAATTACCATTTGTAACAACGCAGCGGCAACACAGAGCTTACAAACAGAAAATGTTATGAACAGGCTTGAATTTAAATCGTACAAGTAATACCTACGTACCTAGTTCTCGCAACTCGCTCTTCGTCACGTTTGCGTTTCCCAGCATTTCTTGTACAACCTCTGTCCACAGCTTGTGCCTCGTTTCTTTCGTCCGGTAATTCGAGTCGTCGAAGTCCCATATGCCGGGACGCTTTCTCACTTCGTCGATTAATCGCTCGGGGTCGTATTCGAATTGCATTTTTGCTAGGATTTATGTGAGGCGACTTGAACCGGCCCGTTTACACGAGCGGGCGGTAGACGCGCGACTGACGCGCGGCGGGGGAACGCTGCGGTTTCAAAATGGAAGACTTGTGGCGTTCACTAGGGTAGCCACAAATTTATTTATACAATAAGTAACAGAATAAAAAATTATCCAAATATTTTTAGGTTATGTACGATCTAGGAGTGCAGATAAACAATTGAATGTAAATTTTGATATTTTCTCGAGCCAGCGCTTTTGCATAAAGTCTCTGTGGTTTGACATGAACTTTTTAAATAAAATAAAATCCGACGATCAATTCCAATACGTACCTACTGTTGTTGGTTAGAAATTTTTACTGAATATTGATTTGAATTATATACAAAACTCCTTCTTCATAAGCTTTCATTGGATTAGCAAAGTAATATAGAAACATATTCGTCTTTTGAATAAAACAACATTGGCGTTTTTCAGTCGAACGTTCGAAAATGTATCATGCTTCCCATTGAAGTACCTACTTTGTAACTGTTTTTAATATAAGTGGTCGCCCTACGTAGTTGATATCGAACGGTGCGCGGAGCCGGTTGCCCCACCCCGACCGCGGCGGGGGAACCGCGCGGGTTTGCGCCAGCTCGGCCGCCCGCGCCAGACGAATAAAACGACTGGCCGGTTTTTGGTTCTCATATAAAATTTAAGAAACCAATTGATCCATTTCGGCCTTATTACAAAATGGCGTATAAAGTTAGACATTGTGTAGAACCGATCGATGGTGTCACTTTTTGATTAATAGTGTTTATTTATTAGGGTACCTAATCATAATCAACGAGACATACACTGACATATTTCGAAAATATTATTCTGCAATACAATATTATGTTAAATCGTAGTACTTACATACTACCACAACATGAATAATCATTGGAGTGTTTACACAGTAAAAACTGCTAATTTAAAAGTTAAATGAAATTAAATAAATACAGGTTTAAAAAGAATTAATAGGTACGTAATGCACTAGATGTGTTCGTAATAAAATTAGGTCATTTATTAAATATAAGAATTAAGGACGTTGTTATCTAAGTGTAACAAGAGAGGTTATTATATTGTCACTTTTTATCATTTACAATGTTTAAAAGATTCTACACTAATAATTACAAATGCGAAAGTAAATCTATATTGGTTACCTTTTCACGGCTATACAGTTGAATCGGTTGCTTTGATCGAGAAGAGGTACAATGATTTTGCATCTTGGAAAAAAAGATTTAAAGTAGTGAGTAGATAAGGTAATTTATAAAAAATGTTACAAACGTACAGACTAAGCCTGATGGTAAATTGTCATCTTTGCTCTGGGAAATCTGCAACACTAGAGTACTTGGGTCAATCAACTTTTAAGGCACTCCTTTCGAGTCCCTGTCACGATGAACAGCAAAAATGTAAAACAGAATTAAAATGTTAATAATGTCTTGGTTATTTATGCATCCTAGATGTAAACATAATATGTTTCTGATATTAAATCAAACAATTTTACAACAATCATGTAGATCTTTGTGGTCACGCAGTGGAAAATATTTGGTATGCATATGAAAAAACTGTGTCCCCAAGCACAGTATGGATGTTTAACCATACATTTATTTAAATAATTTCTTTGAACGCGCTTTATTTTAAGTTATCAATAGAAGCATAATTAGACAAGCTTTCCTATGTAGTCAAAAATATGATGTCATTTATTTTTCTTTTTTTTATAAAAATATTATAAACCATGTCCCTAAGTCTGCGTTAAATTTCTATTCCACTGCGTTCCGCAAAAAATTCTTCCCCTCATCAAGAGATGGCATTAATCGAACAAAGATGAACAAGCGATGTTGTCTAATATCTCGTAAGCACAATGTGTCAATGTCTATTTGGCGCCAAACCGCCGCAAGTTGCTAGGGACGTCCTGAACGGTGCGCGTGGGTTTATTATTGTTCTGCTGCGTAACCACGTAAATTTTGTTAAGTTTTTACACTATTTTGATACTACTACTTGAATCAAATGTGTTTTGAGTCTAATCTTGGCAATCCGTTGAAACATTACGGTTTCTTTTTATTATTATTGATTTAAGATTCATTATTTGTTAATTTTTCCCTCGAGTTACCGAAAAATTCTCTTGCGTTACCAGTAACTCTAGAGAATGTATGGCAATATGTCATATGAATTGAATCGTGAAGATCTTACATATTTTACGCATAGCCTTTGTTATTTATTCGTACGAGGAACTGTCCATGAAGTGATTAAAGCTTATTTTAATTACTTCAGGGTCGGCTCCTAAAAAATAACAGCAATGCTATACAAATTCACAAACTTTAGAGAACGTTAAAAAAATAATTTGGAGAAACATGAAGCAGCGAAGCAAAAGCATAGAGAAATTACGGGTGTGAGAGGATGGACAGAATGGACATGAAAAAGATGGAAAGACGATGAAAGCTATAAGGAATATAAGGAAAGAGTTAAGCGAAAATGCCAAGTATTTTATGATAATATTTGAAAAAAACATGAGTTTAATATAAAATCTCAATTCTGAAACTTCCGAGGAGCGCGGAGGTGGAATGCTTCTTCATCGGAAAAGGGAAAAACTTCTGCCAGGCGAGGTGATCGTGCCTGAGGTCCAAAGGTTGATGTTGGACAGTTGTATTTATGCAAACTCATTATTAGAAAACTTCGATAGCGCGGCTTAGAGCTCTGCCGTCTATTGGCACGTTCTATGACGGTACGACTGGTACATAAATTCAAGGTTGCTCAGCGAACTATGAAACGGGCTATGCTTGGTGTCTCTCTGAGGGATCGAATCCGAAACGAAATGATCCGGAAGAGAACCAAAGTTGACAAAATAGCTTGTAGAATAAGCAATATAAAGTGCCCAGATGACCGTTGGGGTAGACATGTTCTAGAGTGGAAACCATGAATCGGCAATCATCCAAAAAAACACCCTCAGGCTAGGTGGAGCGACGATCATCGCAGGGTGGCTGGTGGCAGCTGGACGATAGTTGCTGAAAATCAAGTTGAATGGCGTGCAATTGGATAGGCCTATGTCCAGCAGTCTACTATAGGCTGATGATGATAATGTAGTGTCGCTACATAACTCCCCCTCCAAGACAGAAGGTCGATTTCTTGTGCGGCGCGGCGTCGTTGCTTCGTAGCTAAGCTTGCAAGTTCCAGTGCTGCTCCAAGTCTCGGTGAGTCGAGACTGAGCGGGTTGCTGCGACTATTGAAGTCACCCGTAGTTCACTGTGCAGAGACTGTCACGATGGCGAGGGTGACCAGCTGCTCTAAATTCGGACGTGGGCTGCGGTGAACTTTGCGTGGGCCGAGTGCTGTGGCTGTAAGTAATATGCCTGCAGGACCAGGTAGCACGGTGCATCGACTACGTATGGACCTGATTGGGCAAGATTCTGGCTTTCTGTGCGACTGCTGCTGCTGACCTTGAGTAAAGGTTGCTGTAGAAGTGATGACAGTGATGGCGATGCGTTGCTGCTTCTGAAGTTTGCGTTGGTGTCCAGGAAGGTTTTACTGAAATCTAGGAGAAGGTTGCGCTGATGTCCAGGTGTCACCAATATGGAGGAGCGGAGGTGGAATAATCCTCCATCGTGAAAAGGGAAGATCTTCCGCCAGGCGAGGTGATAGTGCCTGGGGACCGCGGTCCAACTGTTGATGTTGGCCAGTTGGATTTATACAAGCTCATTAGAAAACTTTAATAGCACGGTTTAGAACTAGGCCATCCATCCGTCTTTGCTCTTGGGCTAGTCTGGGGTCAAGAGCAAGCCCATTTTATAGTAAAAAAATAAAAAATAAAAAAAAATCCATTGGCGCGTCCTATGTAGTGCCGCTACAAGTGCATCATCATTGTAGATTTCTGACGAAAAAGCGTTTTTTTACTCAAGCAAACTCCCTTTCTCTGGCGTTACTATTCATATTTCTCTGGCGTTACTTAATGTCCCCAGAATTTTAGATATGTTTTGATTGATTCATATTAGAATTATTCTTATTCATACATAAAAGTCATCAGTTTTGTTGCGTTACGATCTAACTTATGGCATAGAGTATAATAAGTAAGACTGATTTGATTAGAAGTGGAATATTTTTGAAAGTTAAGCATTCAATATGACCAAAGTAACGCAGTGATAATTTAAGTGCCACTTTTTGATTCATTTTTAGAATAAGTCAAAGGCTGACTATAAATATGACAATGGTTTCCTTATTTTAAAGAAATAAATATAATTTGATATAAATATATTTTTGTTTTATTTGTTTAAAATTATTATTTAATTCGGTAACGCAAAAGAACCACGATCAGAACCCTTACCAAGTTTTGTCAAAAACTCAAAAAATATCAAGAAATCATCGCGGCAACAGTTAAAGTTAGTAACTTTAATGTTATCTCTAGCATTATACGACTACAATTCGGTAATTATCTGCAAATTTTTTTTTCAAATTTTCTTGATAGAAAATGTCAAAAGGAGTACTTTAAAAGTTGATTGACCCACTTACCTACATATTCACCGATGCACTGCCGACCTTTGAGAAATCCGTTAAATAGAGCAAATTGAAACTTCAGCATGTTATTTCTATCTACATTCTTCTTCATATAGTAGGTATATGTTTTTTTTTATATTAGGCTACAAAGGTTCACAATGTCGTACTGGTTTTACCTACGTAGTTTATCGAAATGTTTGCGAACTCAATTGCTCTAATGAGTTAGATACATTCGATTCGGATACCTACCTAATTTAATTAACTCGGCAATTAACACATAGTTTCCTACTCGAGTAGGTGTATCGATTGTTACTCGGGCGGAATCGATTTACGTTACTGATATCGATTCACTTTCACTGCAAATCATTCAAACATGCAGTTCTGACTACACTACACTATGCTATACCGAACCGTATCATTGATTAGTGAATAGACAATTATTTAACAAATGCCACAGCTGGTTTAAAAACAAGTGTATATTTGATATAAATATTAATACTTAGGTAATGATGATATGATGTCCGTCGTGGATGTTTGTGTCGTATTAGATAGCCTTTAAGGCCTGTGATCTTCAGTTTTCAACCTATTGTGAATCTACCAAAATGTTAATAAAAATAACTTCATTATGATCGGAATGACATTAAAATATTATAAAAAAATATATGTTTCCTTGAAATTATTTATATAAATAATACACCCTATACAACAATAGCATCTCAAGTGCAATTTGTCTCTGTTTATGTTTATGGCGGTGCGTTTTCAGACGGATATAACGATATCGTCGGCCAATTCTACAGATGACTCTAATGGTACTGCGTTGAAAATAGACTCACTGTTTTGTGTATGGACTCGCTTGGCACTTTTATGATTATCACTATTTATGGAGCCCTGCCATAGGAATGGCTTTCGTGGGGAAATCTCTCACTTTGAACTTGGTAGTTCGTTATTTTGGTCGCCAGTTCGCTCGACAAAATAATACTAACATTATTTTGTTTTTGATAGCTATTATAGTTTTTCCTTATTTGCATTACTAATTTATAAATGGGACTCGACCTATCTTGAAATAGGTAGATATGTGTGTTTATAAATATATATTTTTACAATCCACTGAACTATTATTAATGCAAAAGTAACTCATCTGTCTTTGAGAATGTTACCCCTCTTACATTCTAACGACTCTTGTATATTCTGAACTAATCATTATGTTTGGCAGAGAAAAGGATTTTAAAGAAGGATAGGTATATGGTATTTTATGCTACCTTTTATAGTAATATGCGAAAACATCGTTATCTTTAGATTTCTCACCGCAACAAATTACGATAACATAACGTTTTATATCATCAAAACATCACGTTTCAAATTTGGGTGCATCGCCGTTTGAGATGCGCAACTGCGCAGACGCACGATTTGGCACGTGCTACGTTTTGTATGGTTGATGGATTAGATCACTCGAAGACATCGGTGGTTGACCCTACGTGAAAAGGTTAGGGTGTTTATACGTCTTGATAATTAAGTGGTTACCTCTATTTATGTAATGATAATGAAATCTTTATAAGAATGTTTACAAAGCGTTAACAAAGTTTACCATTCAAGTCCTAAATCAAGTAGATACCCAATGTACAGAAGAATATGTACTGCTTGACCAAAAAAGGCTATTACATCGCCGCCATAAGGAAAGGAAAAATAGTCTTTATCGCGACATAGATAAGGTTGAAATGTTTTTAGGTTGGTATAAAGATCAGTAGGCGGGGTGAATGACCGCAGATGTCACGGCCGTGTTGTCAGGGTGCTTCCACAGTGACATGCCTTTAGCACTGGTGTAATTTTAACTTCACCAACATCTTTTGGGCATCCTCATAGTTGAGTATCAGTCGCTATAAGACTAAGCTAGTTGCTAAGGTCCACAATAAAGAGCATAAATTGAACAATTATAATTTATTATAATTATAATAAATAATAATAATTATTATTATTATATTTATTTATTTATTATAATTTATAAAACGAAAATAGATACTTATTTATCCGTCGTACTTGTCGTAAATAGCGCGGATTCATAGTAATGATATTACTTAAAGTAAACGAAAATTCGATATCATATTACTAAGTAAGTATTTTGTACCTATTTCATTATATTTTCTGTAATAAAATAATTACGTACTTGTAGTCTTAGTTCTCACTAATACCTGTGCTAATACTCCTTAATATCTGTTCACCGGTTTGGCCGCAAAAAGATGACAGACATATAGTTAGGTACTATGTACTATTACTTATTCTGTGGTACTATTTGAGACGACAGTAGGGATGGTTACCATAATCTTCTTATATACTTATATAAAATTATAAACTGACTGACTGATTGGTGAATTGGTGATATATCAACGCACAGCCTAAACCGCTGGGGCTAGAGACTTGAAATTTTGCACATAGATAGCTTATACAGTGTAGGCATCCACTAAGAAAGGATTTAACAAAATTCAACCCCTAAAGGTGAAATAAATGAGCGCGAGCGAAGCCGCGGGTAAAAGCTAGTAACTAATTGTTCCGAAATTTCATTTAAAAGGTTCAATTTCAACGTTTCATAGTTCTAAAAAATCTACTTAAAGTATTTTTTCACAGATTCATATCGTTTTTATTCAACTATCTATCAGACTCGGTAAAGAACCCTGACTCAGCAAATCAACAGCTCATTGCTGTGTACCTATATAATATTCTGTCATACAAATGGGTTACGGTTACTTGTATGTAAGTACTCTTATGGCGATGGGTTACTTACATGTCTCGGAACACGTGCAAGTACTGCTCAGGTGATAACTACAGATCCGTTATGTATGTGGCATGCGGCCTCAATGACTAGTAGTTTTTGTTCAGCTACGCTGTTACATTAGGTTATTTAATCATTTGAATTAAGTGTGTCTGTGAAATGGATGGATAGAGGAAGTAAAAGATACTATGACAGTGGAGAAGGATCTTCTCTTTATTCAAACAAACACAAAAGGCACAGAAAGGATTTTAGAAATATCACCTTCATTCTGGTTCAGTCGTGTCAAACTTGTATCCTATGACACCACTGAGTTGAAGACCAATATAGACCAATATATACCTCGCACTTCAACAATCAGTCAAACCGGTTAGGCTACGGGTTTCGCCAAATAAATAGACTCACATGCACCCGAAAAATTTCAATTTAAGTCAAAACAGGGTGTGTGTTTGACCGATCGTAATGACAAAAAACATACGCGTCGAATTGAGAATCTCCTCTTTTTTTGAAGTCGGTTAGATATAGATAAGACGGTGATGACTGCTTTCAAAAGGAATGTTCAGTGCTGAGTTGCTGACATCGATCGGTGCTGCTCCAGACTTTATAATATTTGTTATATTTATTATTCTAAAAAGTTTTAATTTCTGTTTATGCTTTATTTAAAACTGATATACATTTTTTTAGGAGTAACTGTCAAGCTTGATCTGAAAAGTGTTCATGGCCTCATAAAAAGCCGTTCCCGCAAGCTACATGAATTGGTTCTTGCATTTGCTCTTCCAATGTTACGCCTTCTCGACCATTATGACCGTTGTATTGGAATCGAGCTACATATCGTGATACTTCAACAACAGCTACATAAATGACGTATTGGAGACGCCGCACAATGAAGCGATGCTATTGTTGTTCTTTTGATCACAGTTTTATTGTGAACCGAGGTTTGACCTCGTTTTTGTAACTACCGAGTTATCACGTCAAAACTGGTGCAGTATGGCTGATATACTGATAAAGCCAGCGACTTTCTGCCGAAAGCGAGGATAAAGAGGTCAGATTATTGTATAAGTGTTCACCATTATATCACAATCGTAACACGATTTACGTTCACGATTCTGGCAAAACATGTCATAAAGTAGCCGTAAGTCATGCATTGTGACCGCGGTTCGTCGCACACGCACTCTCCATTGCATGACGCCTATCGGTGAGCTGCGCACATGCGCGTGAACACAGGCTTTCGAAAATAGAACATGAGCGCCAAATGTACAATAGGCAGAGATGTTATTGTTACTTGGTAACTCAAATTGGACAGATTTGATAATACCACTTATACTAATCCTCTATTCTTGAGGGTTAACAAGCGTAACGATCAATATAATCGAGGATTGGAGAGATACACACATTTGTGTTGGTATTGTTGTTGGATCTTTTCGAAAGATTTAGTAAATTTCAACTAGAAATTCGTGTACGATTTACGAACTGGTCATAAAGATAAAAGATACCGGTTAAAGGAGGCCGAACATATTGGCGCAGGAAATATTATCCACTTTCTAACGACATTCAGTTAATTCGACTGTCATTGACAAACAAATTACACTGCAGTTTAATGAATAACTTTCCTCAAATTGTCGATACAATTTATCACACTACTTATCTTGTCAGATAAAGTGCATTGAGATAAAGTTTCCAACTCAAATTGTATTTTCAGTATTTCTCTAGAAGTAAATCTTAAAGAATCATGCAAGTATTCCCCTTTTGCTACCTCCTCTGCAATGCGGCAGGCTAGCTTTTGTATCCAAATTATATTCCCACTAACCATTTTCCCTAGCTAATGTGCCCACATGTTACATTTCCCTCGCACCCTACTAGGAAAAGAATCGGTGATATCGACCTTGAATCACCCAAGCGGAACGCGCTAATAATTCGCACTTACATTACGAGGGGAGCACGGAGGCCCCGTGAAGGCAAGGCTCGAATATAGGACGAAAAACGGTCTCGAAAAGCAATTAATCTCGTGTCCTTGTTTGTTTATGGGGGAAGACATATTGATTTTGTCCTTTTGTTTGTGTCCGCTAGTTTGGTTCAAAATAGAGCCATTACGGTGTGACATCATCGGCTATCTGACTTAGTCTGGCCTTGTGTCAAGGAGACTTCGCATCTAAGGTCTGCTATTCTAATTATTATCACGTTAACTGATTCTGTTTAGCAAATTATTTCATGATTTTCCAAGCCGATTCACGAGTTCAAAATGGTCTTGTCTTTTCTAAAATTCTCTTAGCAAAAGTTAAATATTAAATTGAAACAGAGCATGAGCTCAGCTCAGCGAAGCAAGCTTCAGCTTTTAGTTTCATAATTCAGTCGTCCGGTAGCCTCATAAAATAATCCGCTTGTGAGATTATCAAAAGTCGACGTCGACATGAAACCTGTATAATTCACTGGCGGTTAGGAGTCCTTTCCCTAGCGCAGGGGGCGACCCTCGGAGCAATAAACGCGCCTACTGGGCAAATGTTATCATAGCGTCTACTAATTCAATGTGGGTTTGTTTGGACAAGGTTGAGGTTATATAGCTCAATCAAATGAAGCTAAGTTCAGATAAATATAACGTCAGATCCTTTATTGTTGTGATTGTGACTCGAAGTGCTTAGATCTCTTTGTAGAACCACATAGAATTAAATACAAATATTTAAGATGTGATCCTCAATCAATTCTGATACACATCTATTCTAGCCTAAAAATAAGTGGCTGGTCATGGTTAAAAAGGGGTTGTCGACATTGTATGAATAACGACTTGGTTTTACGGGTAGTGTGATCGTCGCTGTTGTGATCTTACTTCACAACTCCATCATTATCAGATATCTACAGATGTTTCATTGTTAAATGAGTTTTTTATAAAAATAGCATTCGTCAAACAAATAAGTTAAATACACATAATATAATTCATTATTTCCGAACAATAATAAACTAAACCCGTTACTCGCGTACGTAACCGATTTAGACAAGTCTAAATAAAGCATAGTTGTTTACTTACACCGCTCAACGTTACACTTAAAAATTTAACGTATACTTGAATAATTAGCACGCTAATTACGGTACGCAAAGTTATGCTCTGTTGCTCCCTTCATCACTTATTTACAGTATACCACATTCACCGAGTTCGTATTTTAGAATATTCACGATGCCACAAAGTTTGTACTTCGTGCTTTGCAATGTTTATGTCTGGTGTCTGGTTGTGAGTATGTTGCTTGTTATGAGAAAGTGTTTGCGAATGGCACGTCGTCTTCAGGTTTCTGGTGAAATTGCATTATTGTTCCTTTTATGGCAACCAGGCAAAGCGGACGGTTCCTTTTGTCGTGATCGGTTAGGAAATCCCGCTACGTAACTCAATTCTCCTCTGATGATGATGAATTATGTGTTGATAGCACGGTATGAAAGTGGATAACTTTAATACTCTATTATTTCTCTGTTTGTAAAGTCAATGAGCATAAATTTTCTTTACCATTTCTATTTGGATTTCTAACAATAAATCATATTTCATAAGTAATGTACTCATATTTGTAAGGCATGTCTTTACCGTGAAATATTTTTATAGAAGTTTTCTTGTTGTTTATCGCCGTCGTGTCTTCAATTTTCTTTCAATGCCCCGTGCGTTGATCTCGTATCTATTTTTAATTCCGCTTCTCCAACTGAATTGGATCCAGTTCGGATGCAGGCGCGTCTACGCGTCTAGTCTAGACATGCCTGCGCCAATACAGAATGCAAAAAATCCCCCAGACAACCAGTTTTCAAGTAGCGTTGCAGGCTACAGGGAGTGTATTCGTTTTAAAATGTACTCTGTAAGTGTTCGATCTCTTACTGATGATTTTCCTGTAAGAAAGGTATTCGCGAAATACCGCCGTCATTCTTTTTTCTGTTTCTAAGAACTCATTGCAGCAACATTTCGCTTATCTATATGTGACCGTGAACATAAAAAACATTCAGTATGTATTATGATTATGATCAGTTCTTCAGTCCGCAGGTGTGCGATTATGAAGATCATTATTGATACAATCCCAAGTATATAAAGGGAAACCTATTCAATTATCTTTGCTCTAGTTCCTCTCGCATAAACACCATTCAAATAGACATTGAAATGTGAAAGCATTTTTTATGACTTTCCACCACATAAAATACAGGAAACGCGCCGAACACCCAACTCTTTAGCATCGATGTTTACTTACAAGAGTTTCTTGGCACAAGCTCTATGGGCTATTAGGTTAAGCGCGGAGCGATTTATGTTTTCGACCGATCTAATTACTGCAATCTTACGCCAAAGTAGGTTTCCAACTAAAAATACTTTTCGGTATATTGATTGGGTGCATTTGTTTATGTTGTTGGGCGTTGACTTTCAGTATTACTTTATATTACAGACGATGTAAGTACTATATATACGTGTTGAATACCTTTACTTAAAAATAACACTTATTAGGTATATAAAACACGGACATTTCGAACACCATTGATTTTTAAGAAAGTAAAATTCAACTTAAAATCCTTTGTCGACAGTTCAAATCAGCTCACGGAGCTTCCGCGAGAAATATGCCAGATGCCACTGCAAGTGCTGCTGTTGCAAGACAATATGCTCACGAGTTTACCGAAGGAGATCGGGAAGATGACGACACTGGCCGAGTTGGACGCTTCCAACAACAGGATGACGCAGGTGCCAATGACGCTGGGCGACTGCGTCGGGATGCGGGCGCTGGACCTCAGCAATAACCAGCTGGGACTTCTGCCGCTACGTGAGTGTGTTAGGCTTGCATTTGTGCTGCGATGACGTCATGAGCGATGCTAGAATCTTCTAGAAACTCGCGAAGCGTGAGTGCGGCTAGGTGTCTGCGCCGAGCTTCGGGCGATATAGTCTCCAGAATTAACTAGTTGGAACTAGATCGAAAACTTTTTGACGAGTTTTGTTTGGGCACTGAATGTTTGTTTTAACCCATAACATTAATTGAAATAAGAGGCGTTAGTGGAATAAATAAAATTCACTAGAGTTTACTTATTAGTTAAATTAAACAGAGAGTCTTTTTGACCCAGACTCAAATATTTCACTTATATTTTTTGATTGACTTCTCTTAGGATATCGACCTTCCTGTATGTGAAAGGAAGGAAAGTCCCGTAGTTTAGCAGCGGGCTGTTACGGGTTGTTAAAAGCTTAAATAAAACTAGTCGCTTATTCATTACAGAGATCACCTATCTCCGACTTGAACACCTGGACGTCAGCTGCAACTGCATCTCTTCACTCCCCCTGGAACTCCGCAACATGACCACGCTCGTTACGCTTAACCTGGACAATAATCCACTTGTCTCACCACCTACTACAGTAAGTACATCTACATATACTAATAATATTATAAAGAGGAAAGATTTGTATTTTTGTATCTTTGTTACGAATAAAAAAAATTTAAAAATTCTTTCACTAATGGAAAGCTAAAATATCCCTGAGTAACATAGGCTATTAACACTTGTCGTATTAGGTGGTAACCTACTATTCTATTAGTGTCTCATTTCATTTTTATCCATACATATTTCTCAACAACTTTTTCTACTGTCCTTGTCTGTTCTTTCATTATAAGGAAGCTTGAGCTCTAATATCTAGAACACTCAGGTATATTGTTATGTGATATATTATACTGATGTCTATCGGTACTACAGGTACTTTAGTGTCGTGGATTATTAGTAATAAAATTTAATTTTAAACTGCTACTACTATTGATAAACAAACAACCCTTCATCTATTTCTATTATTTCTATACTTTTATACTAATTTTATAACGAGGAAAGATTTGTATGTTCGTATCTTTGTTACGAATCGATTTTAAAAATTCTCTCACCAATGGAAAGCTAGAATATCCCTGAGTAACATAGGCTATATTTTATTCCCGTCTTTCCACGAGAACGGGAACTAAGCAAGTGAAACCGAGCAGAACTGCTAGTAATAAATATTTCGTTCTATTCATTTGGCTGGTTATTTATAAGTCATCTGTCTTAACCTAAAACCTCCGTTCTTCCAGGTATGCATGCGCGGGCGCGTGCACATATTCAAGTACCTGGAAAACATGGCGAACAAAGACACCCTACCTCACAGACGAATAGTAGACGAGACCAAGAGGACAGCCAAGCACAGCTCGTTCCTGAACAACACGCCCAGCCAAGCCCACCAGATTGTCTCCGGGAACGCCACGATAGACTGCCTCAGGCATAAGCCACGCCACGTGGTGGACAGTGGGTACTGCACTGATGGGGTAGACAAGAGGTGGTCTAATGATGGTGAGTATTTTCTTAGGTAAAGCTATGTAAACTACGAGTATGTAAACAAACATTCAGGGTTTTGCAACAATACAATACAATTACTCTTTATTGTACACCTAAAACAACACAATATGGATACCAACATTAACTAAAGTACAATGGGCGGTCTTATCGCTTTTAGCGATCTCTTCCAGACAACCTTAGGATGCCCGGATGGATGAAGTGAGAGATTAGAACTAGGGCAACATTTGGATTAACTAAAAAATAAAATTGTTATAAAAAAAACTTTGATTATGAGGCTTCTATTTCAAAATGGTGGACCGAATGTTTACAACCCAGGAGTCTGACACGTTCCTGCACCACAAAACATTGAACGACAGCGATTTATGTCTCTAAAATATAACTCTCGACTAATTAAATTTGCTTGTTAGTTTTGTCTTACCCATATTATTATATGAATTAAAGTTGCTTGCTACAACGAGTTACTGTAATTCTCCAGTCCAGTCAAGCATCAATGACCTGCGGGTAGTCAAGGAGAATAGATAATCTAATAATATGTAAGCAATCTTGCCGCTTGACGACGAGGCTATGACTCTTGCATAATTATTAAGAAGTTTTGTATTAAAGTATATTTCTATTTCGGCTCTGTCAGTACAGTGTGTAATGTGTATGTCAAAATCAAGCCGATAGCGGTTAAGATTTTCAAGTATTACTACTTTTTTTCGCTAACAACGATAAATGATCGTCACTAACACAGACATGTGTGGACTTTCATGCAGAATGTACACGTCGATGTCATTTCGACTCCGGACGGAAGCCGGCATTGCTGGGTCCCTGAGGGTGATCCTTTCAGGTGTCTTGACACGACACCGTATCATACTATGACCGGAATAGGAAAGTGTCAAGCAAAAAAAAAAAAACTTTGTATTGAAAATTATGAGACTACGCCCAGACCGTCCCGTCACCGACCGTCGAAAATATTTTCTCCGCTCTAGTGGGTATAGTAGAGCGTTATGTTGCTTTCCGATCCTGTTACGCTCATAGCACGGTCATAGTATAATACGGTGTTGTGGGTAGACTGAAATGCATAATCTTAGCAGGTGGCGAAGCAGGCGGTGGCTCAGGCCGATCTACACCCAGCACGCCTTCGACCTTATCTCCCGGTGCAGCATTATCAAGGGCGCAGTCGCTCTCTAGTGAGTCGCCGCTAGCGCCTCCGCTGACGCCTCAACTGTCCGGGTGAGTTTCTAGAATGTTCTAAATGGGGGAATGTAGTTGGGCATGATTTTAGGTTACTATTAACAAAAGGGATAGACGTGATGAATGAAAATAACAGTAAACGAATGTAAACTTTTGATGAACAAACGTGAATTTGTAGTGCGCTCTTGCATACTTTGTCGTATGTAAGAAACTAGATGTAGCGGGTTGATGATGATAACAATAAAATTGGTGACTAGTTTTTTTACTTTTACATACATACATACATAATCTCACGCCTATTTCCCATTGGGGTAGGCAGAGACAACAGACCGCCACTTGCTACGAACCTGGCAGATCTCACGCGCTTCCTCCTTTTTACTTTTAGTCCCTAAACATTTCAAAAACGGAATGTTTTGAGAATCAGGCTAAGGCACAGGTGAACTACGGAGATGTAAAATTTTATGTATTGCACCCTAACTCTAGGAAGAACTATAGTGTACACTTAGCAACGGGCAAATGAGTGCTTAGATTTATTTTGTAGATATTTCAGATTCCATACAGTTTTATAGCTTAGATATACTAACTCAATCATGTTATCAATCTGGGTGTGTAGATTTATACACAGTAACGTTTTTTATGGTATGTATATTATTTTTAGTGGAATGTGTAGCTCTTATTTTACTTTCTTAGTATTACAGGTAGTGAAAGTTAATTTTCGTTTTTTGTTTCGCATTGGCCGAATCAGAGGTAAACAACCAAGCTTAGCCCTAACTTCACAGCCATCACCCCGGTCCTTCGTCTCATTATTTTCCATCTTCTTTTTATTTACACCTATTTTATTAACCCCCGGTGTTGTCCCTTTCAGCCTCCGTATATCACCCGATGGGAACTTGCCGAATGGCGACGATAAGAGTAAATTAGCCCATCAGCAAACCTACAGGTACATGGTCATTCATACGCACGTCTTCATGGACATACTGCACTGTTTTAGCTAATATTTATAGGGATAACACTTTGGTTTCACGGGATGTCTGGTACGATTGATATTGCTTCTAATCCTTACAACATGCGACTAACTAAAAGCTTTATAAACAGTTTGAGAAGAAACCGAAGTGTTACTATACTAATCTGACTAACTTCTTCGTGTTCTTATGCATTGATTTGTGGAATTGTGCTTTCCAGGCAATACAAAGAAGCCTTAAGACAGCAGCGGCAGCAAGACATATACCGGCCCCGATCCGACCAACCCTCTCCAGACCTGGACTCCTCCCCACAATCCCAGAACCAAAGCCCTGTCCACCAGAAACCCCATTCACCCATCAACGGCTACAGTAACGTATCCCCTAGTCTTTATAGTCGAACCTTATCTTCCAATTCTAGTAATACCTCAACCCCCACCCAAGTGCCAAACTCCCCCCTCCTACACTCAACGCCGAGAAGGTTCCAGAACCAAAACGGGAACACTGAAAAACTGGAAGAAAACAAACGACCGGTCCAAAAGGTGGTCCCGTCGAGGAATGTCAACAAGACGTACTCAACGGTCAACGGAAACGTGGATTATAACCGAGTGAACGGAGCGGAAACGTACATCAAACCCACGTCTCCGACCAAATCTCCCACCAATACTTTAGGTTATAACAGCGTAGGGTTAAAGTCGAATATTCCTAGGCAAACGAACGGGGATAGCACAAAGTTGCTTACAACGACAGTATCGTATTTGAAAGGTGCCGCGCCGAAGCCCCCGGGCAAGATGGCGTGGAACAAGGACGTCACGCCAGACAAACTGAGTTTCACCATGAAGAGAGAATTTGATAAGCAGAAGGAGGAGCTGGATTTATTGCAACAGTTGAGGACGGTTAGTACACATGTCTATTTAAACACGCACCTTTGAATACGAAGAGTAATTTAGGGTTTCGGAATGTGAACACTTTAACGGGCAGAGGGCAAATAGTTACCACCAAATATTGAACTTTATGTAATTGAAATTATAGATTGAAAACTAATGAAAAATTTAAACTGCCTATTTAACATTAGTGTTATTGAAAGAGAAGCGGCCAACTCACACGGCACAATTCGGTGGACTATTTCTCTCCTTCTTTTATATAAATTAAATAGACTGCTAAATTGGCGACCGCTTGACTGGCTAGGTCTAAGAACATAATATAATAAAAAAAAAACGTTGATTGAATATTTTTCGATGTACTTATAAGTTCCTGTATACACCGGTTAACGTCCCACTGCATGATGGTTTACCAAACTGTTCAAATGCCGGCCATCAAAACAAACTTCAACGTTAACTCTACTTTGTCGTCATGTGAATCAGCCGTAATTTAATTTTAATAAAGAATATAATAATATGTTTATTGCATATAAAATGGCAATTGACTTTATCGAAATTAAATCAATAGAAATCATTAACAAGATTAATTTTTTATCAAAAATTGAAGCAATTGAATTCTAAAAATGATGACGTCACATTACATTTCAGTATAATGATAGATATTATGGACATTTGTAAACCTGTTTTATGAATTATTTTACTAATTATTACTATTGATGTATGTACACCTGGAAAGGTAGAGGGTTCAGTGGGAAAACATGGTACAATGATACCTGCAAAAGACACCTAAATTCCAATGATAAAGATTTCATTTCAGTCCATTTTCCATCGACTTTGCGTTGTTATTTGTATCTGTTTATTTAAGTAGTGAAAGCAGTCTAGTATATTAACTGTATCATTAATGTAATTCCAGATAATAGAGTCGCGACTGAAGATGGCGCTACCGGAGCATCTGGCCCCGGTGCTAGCTGATGGCGTAGTGCTGTGCCACCTCGCAAACCACGTACGACCCCGCTCAGTCGCGTCCGTGCATGTACCGTCGCCCGCACAGGTATTTAAAAAAACATTGTAATTTAAAAAAAGTATTCTTACACTTTTTATACAAGAGATAGGGAGAGGTATTCCATTTCTGGAAATATCCACGTTTTACTATTATATTTTTAGACCCTTAAACATAACCAGGGTGCTCCAACACATGCCTCAGAATTAATTCTGGGACCTGCGGGTTTCCTCACGAAATATTTCTTGACTAGTTACAAATATGTACACGTTTTTGAAAAAGGCATTGGTACAGCACGGCCGTTTTAACTTGACATCTCTGAAGTTGCGCAAATGGCTGCGCAGTAACATTTTTTAGCGACCATATAGCGGTAGGAGGGGGATTTGCGCAGGCGAAGCCTATGTTCAGAGAAGCCAAGTTAAAACGGCCGTACTGTACATGATATGAACTTGAATCATTGCACTGAATAAAAATTTTTTTTTTTTTTGATAACCATTTGAAAGTTTTCCCACTAAGACTGAATGAATACAATTGCAAATTACGTAAATTTAAAGCGCTGCCGCAATGTCGGAATATTATTTATGGATGAAGTAATTAATTCGTTAACTATAAATACCTAAGGTATAAAATATTTGAAGTAATCATGTTTTACTTTTTAATTTAGCCCAAGCTCACAATGGCGAGATGCAGGAGAAATGTGGACAACTTCCTGGAAGCATGTCGAAAAATTGGAGTCGAAGAGGTGAGCATACCACATCTAGTAGGTACCTAATGATTTTATTATGAACCTGTTTATATGTGCTGCAAAAGTAAATAAATCTTTTATCTATCTATTAGTTGTTGATTCACGTTGTTGTTTGTCGAGTGTTTTCCTAAAAACTTTTAGTCTGCTCGCTTATAGCTTGACCGTTAGCGTTGTACCTTGCCTTAGGTTGCAACAGACGTGCTCGGGGAGGGGAATCAAGACAGGAAAGGTATCATACTAGGCCCGTCATAAGAACGTGTCAAGCAAAAAAAATTATTTTGTATTGAATAGTATGAGACTACGCCTAGCCCACTAGACGCTTCAGTCACCGACCAATACCGTCGCGTGCCCTGCACGGAACGTCAATAATTGTCAGCGATAATATTTTGGGCAGTCTATTGGACGTGTTGCTTTCCGATACTGATACGTTCATAGCACGGTCCTAGCATGATACGGTGTAGTCGGCAGACACTTTAATACTCATATTGCATGCGCATCACGGCTTAACGTTGCATACCGCCATGTTTTGAAATGTTACAGGGTATTGATATCCTTTCGCGAGCGCAACATATGTTATAGAATAAACTAAGAGACGGGTGGCGTGTGTTGCAGGAGTTCATCTGTTCGCCCGAAGACATACTGGGGTACCATCCGGAGCGAGAGGGAGACGCGAGTATCGCACCTCTCGCTTGCACGGTCTCGGCGCTCCTCTCACACGCCACGTCGCCTCAGCGCTCGCCAAACGATATCTCTCACCCTCGTTACCGAACGCACGATCGTGCAGAGGAATATGATCACGACCGTGACACTGAGGCCTCGATGGAAGTCAACTACTATCAGAGGAATAGGTACGAAGACAGATACGTGAGCAACTTCAATAATTTCAACGAATACACTCAGTACACTATCGACGAGTCGGAAGAGTACCAAGTTAACTACGAAAATAATAACACTGAAGCTCACGATGCACACTACTCACCAGTTTATGGGACCAATGACGGAGTGAGGAATAGAGGACCATATTATCACACGAATAGGGTGCAATTTGTAACGCCCTTCTGTAAAGGCGCCAGCGTTTTGAAGAGTGACAATTTCGAGATTTACGACACTGACGAAGTTGACTTCGTGAGTCTAAGAGAAGAGGAAGATGTAGAGAGGTACGACAGGAGTAAGATGAATCTTGACATCGAGAACAATTTGAACAGGGATATGAATGCTGAGACTGAAGCTCCGGTAAATGACGAGCAGAGACTACTTGTGACTTGCTTATGCCTTGGCACGTTCTTCGTGTCCGCTATCTTGCTGATTTTATACCCATTGTAATTTTAGTATTAAGTATTTACCTGATCAAACGATACAAAATAGTTTAAAGAATTATTAGCGCAGCACTTGGAAACTTTTGTTCTAAAGGTAGACTTCAGTGGGTTGCGGCCGATCGCAGCAGTGCGCGATCGATCGCATGCGACTGACGCGCGCTGCTGATGCGACAATAGTCAACGTATGAAATTGTATGCAGTGATAGCCCGGACGGTTAAAGAGCCGGCCGAAAATCAGTGAGGCTCGGGTTCGAATCCTGGCATGTATCAATGAGTTTTTCAAAATTTACGCAAATATTTATGACTTGCTCGACGGTGAAGGAAAACATCGTGAGGAAACCCGCAGCTCTCAGAATTAATTCTGAGACATCTGTAAACAGACCCGGTCCGGCGATGGGCTCACCACCTATCACGTTTAGGGGTCCAATATATCTCGTGAAATGTAGGTGTATCCAGTAATGGAATACCTCTGCCTAACCCCTCGGGGATAAAAGGCGTCAGACGCTAGCGGCCAACGTCTGCGATTTTCATACATTGACTTGTCTCATCAGCCGCGCGCGTATGTCGCTGCGATCGGACGCAACCTACGGAAGTCTACCTTAAGGCGCGATGAAATTAAATAATAGTTTGGGATTGTTTATCTGGGTTTTGTATCGATGAGATTTATGACAAATATAAAACTTGAATAGCTAAAATTGTGACGCAGCAACCCAACTAATAATTGACCGATGCTATGTTTTGTGTCGCAGAGACAAGGCTCTCCATCCTTTTATTATAACATGCACTTAAAATAGAGTAATTTGTACTTTCATACAGTATTCTCTACTTATACTATATTATATAAATAATGTGTTATACGAAAACTCTTATTGCCTTATATGATCGCAGTGTAACTGCACAAGCAGACTAAAATAGTAATTGGGGCTATAATTGCTATTGAATTACTGTGTAAAGGCTGATTAAAGGAATTTGACGGTATTTAGAATGAAATAAAGTGTCGTATACGGTGGTAGGGTTATACGCGCTATATAAGAATATTCTTATTCTGATTTTTCTTGTATGTAGTGTTCCGAAAGAGCTTTACTAGTCAATCTTGCCGAAACTGAATCTTGAATAATAATTAATAACAAGTGAACAATTAAAAAAAAGTTGTAATTAAAACAATAACTGCTTTTATATTACATATATTTATAATAGAGGTAAACAGTAATTTAAAAAGTAAGTGTCCGATAAGACTTGCGATGATTTAAACTTCATTTTCCTCTTTCGGAATTGAAACACGTAGAGTGAATAGAAATAAATTGGTAGCTAGTGAACGATTGGTCTGATGTATTAATTCCATTTATGTATATGTAATATTCATTCCCATTAGAGGCATTTAAATTAAAATAAATTTAAAGCACTGATTTATTGATAACTTTTAAAATTGCCAATTGGTTTAGAATAAGTTTTTTTTATTGTTAATGTGAGTTGCTTGGATTGCTTTTTGGTGTGTTTCTTTGAATTTAATTCCAGAGATCTCAGTATTCTTGTTTTGTATTGGAGAATTTGCTATAGAAATAAGATGATTTTTGATATTTTTTCAGTTTACTTTTCTTAGCATGTATTTTTTGTAATTTAATATTGAAGCTATTTAGAAAAAGTTAACACAGATAGTCTTTTGCACCAAGTGACACTACTTAATAGTTTTTGTGTATTATTAACATATTATATCTGATTAAGTAGAATGTAGCTCTACTAAATTCCACAGATTAAATGTCCAAACGACAAATAAAACCTCTACAAAACCAAATTTCAAAGTACAATAAAATAACTTTCGTTTAATATTGGTGCAATGTGAATGTAACTTTAGAATTAGGATTACGATACATATTGAGCTAATATATGAACATTTTAGCGTAGCTGTTCTGTTAATATTTCTTATAAAATAAGAATTATATGCCTTATCTGATTCATATCGTTATTGTATTGATAATGCAAACACATAATTTTTAATCTAAGATAGCATAGTCTTGGCCGCTTGCATTTTTAGATCTATGATTTACAAAAAGACAGACTTACAATTTGTTTGGTCTAACATTTTTTCTGATCTTTAAAAATAGTATTAATATTATTTTGTCCTTCGAATACATTTTGGACAGTAATCTGTTACAAACACCGTATGCCGCGTCCGGCTTGACTGTACGCGACCAAATGCTTACTATGGAAATGCTCTATAGTTGTGCTGTGACCACAACCTTTGTCGAGGGTTGGATCCGTCAAGAGCACCTGGAGCTGGACACATTGGACTTTGTAACGTTCTTATTACAATCGCCTTAGAGGTCAGATTCGCACTACAAGTGTAAAGCTTTATGTGCTTTTGACTGTACGCCGCGTCCGCAGTCAGACGCTAGACGTCGCTTCCAGCATCTGTAACAGACCATCGCCTAAGTACAATTTGATATACTTTCTTTACAAGTCTGAGAATGTAATCGGCCATAACCATTATAGTGGTATTATTATAGTGCTTAGTAATAATTAGACTGCATTTTGAGGCTTTTTCGAGTAATTGGATAAAAAAATATTTAAAAAGACAATGTTATAAATTAACTAATATTCCTGAACGATGCCAACCGATAATGGACGATGCCAATAATTCCAAGATAAATGCGTATTTTAATATTTATGTATACTAAAGAGTTTTACAGTTTTAATAAATGTATGTTTTACGTCGATGATGTGTTTGTGGAAAATCAACTTTAATTTGTTAAACGAATCTTTTTTTTTACTTTTTGTTATTTTCTATAAATGCACTATACGTTTCTTTATTATTAAAAGGAACCGTGTTAATTGTATTTCTTCATTTAAGAATTTTATGGTGACATAATTGTACTAAAAATCTCAGGTATAACGTATGATATGCCACAAACACAAAAGATCTTCGAGTTAAAGTATACATAATTTAATTAATATAAGCATTCCAAAGATATATCTAACACTGCGTTCTTTAATGTTTCCTATTTATGCATTTACATTTACTAATAGTTCTCTTATTATATCTGCCACAAACAGCTACAATAAGATCGATTTCTAACATTTGATTTGTTGGCCAAATAGCTTTGTATGACTTTGTATTCATATTGGTTTTACGGCAGCTAAACTATTGTAATATTAAGCCGTTCATATGAAATTCCCTTCTGTAATTTCTTTTAATATCTTCGCGGTAGGTATACACTGCGCGGTAGTCGTGACTAATTTGAGTTAGCTTGAGCGCTTATAGTTGAAAAGCACTGTCGCCCTGTTACGGGAGGAAGATATTATATTGAAGATATTTACAACATTTTGAAGTGTTTTAAAGCAGTAGGTTCGTTGATTGAAATTAGAGAATTATGTTGTATGTGTAACTTTCATTGGCGAATGGAATAAACTAGCATTTTTTAACTATATTTGCGTCATCGTCACCAATACTGCCAGTTGTAAACGCTAATCTTTTTACTGGTCATAAATTCTTCATGTGTGTCATTCTTCCAAGCTTTTTAATACAAACCTTATTTGAGCTTTAAACTTGCGAGTACAATCGATAATATAAGTAAGAAATAAATTAATATATGTTTCAATACATATTAAATATGGTATATTTGATTATTGGCTTGAGGTGGTTGGGTACTTATTTTGTGTAGTTTATAGAGATTGGTTTTTGTGTACTGATCATAAAAAATATAATAATTTATGTATCTGATGAAAGTTGTGCCGTCTATAACAGTTTGTTTCCTAACAATGCTCTCTCAATTAGATTTTTTATATCATTTACATAAATAAATATATTAATTATGGTTACCTATGTACATAGAAACCAGTCTTATTTTATTCCAATAGCATTTATATTGGTGAAGTAATTTTTTTTATTGTAATAGATTTTTTTCGAATACAGTATTATTTTTCTTTCATAATTCTAACACGTGTTCTGTTTTAAAATTATTTTCAAAGTTTTTGAAATTTCTATTATAACTTCTTTCTAGTGTTTTTGGTAATAGTCATTTATAAAATATTCACTAACGAATTTTTTTACTATTACAATACTTTTTGTATGTACTTACAATGTTTTTCTCTACTTAAAAATAAATATCTTATTGGCAAAGCCGTTGTTTTATTGACGTAAATATAACGTCTTACTACCTACAGAATAAAATACATTTTTATTTCATTTCCATTTCAAGAAACTTATTTGATGAAAGCTTGAGTATCTTCCTACTGTGAAATTCCAATTTTATTTTAAGGCGCAATAATGCAGCAGCCTTTGAATATTTTTTGCAGTTAGCCGTCAGTTCGAAGCCAACCCTTCGAATTCTTTGCCAGTTCCTAGAGTTATGTTGCAAATATTTTCACTTTCAGAAGCTGATGTGCTGTGCGGCGGACGTTCTAGAAGGTAAGGGGACGGTGCAAGTGGCCATCACAGTGACGGAGTTGCTCCGGCGACAGGGATGCTCGCGGGGTTCCCCTTTCCCCGCGCCGACGGCCGCTGCGCCCGCGCACGCCACCTAGCGCCCAAAACTGGCGCTTGCGCCGCAATCCGCGCTCTCGCTCTAAAGCCGAATTTACATTACGAACTAGTGGTATGCATTATGAAATTAGTTTCATGCCACTAGTTTCAGTACCCCTGACGTACTGAAAGTACTTTAGTGGCATTAAGTGTCGTGAAAGCAACAGTGTCGCTAAGATCATGGCTCCGTCAACATCTAAACTTTATTTTGCTGAACATCTTTCGCGACACTAGAGTCAAGTCACTCTTAGACGGTAAAACTAATGGCGTATAATTTGTTTCATCGTTGTCGTGCATTGTGAAACTTGATGTTTATACATACAATTAATTTCGTGACACTACTTTCATGCCCCTAGTTTCGTACCTGATGTAAATTCAGCTTAAAGCATCCGGCTTTAAGGACCATGATATAGAATCGAGATTATTTGACATTTATTACGCTTCAGCACTTGCTCTGTGGACACTAAACGGTAATGACGTCAGAAGCAATGTACGTCAAAACGAAGCCGATTAAGATTATCAATAGACAATAAGAATACAGATGATTTTTATCAGCATCATTTAAGATTTAAAATCGGTATGCACAAAATACAATAATAAATGTAAAATACCAAAACTTATTTGTAAAATAGATCGACAGTTTCACGCATGTTTGCGATAAATTATTGTGCACTCTTAGTGATAAGGTACCTTTATAAAAGAATTTGCGAACTGGAAACCTACGTTTAGAGTTAAGGTGTTGAAACTGATTATTTAAAAAAACTACTGCACTTGTCATGTTTGACCATAGACATATTAACATGTCTATGGGTTTGAACTATATTGGAATTAATGTCATAGAACATTTTATAGTAACTTGTAATGTATAGTAAAAAGTAACTGAATTTTACATTCATATTAAAAGTTAATTACTGTCCAGGAAAAACATGTGTTAATTTTACAACAAAAATTAGTAGAAAATATTTTGCATTTTCTTTTTCTAAAATTTCCAGTATTGGAACGTGAGGGAATCAAAAATTAGTATTATTCGATGTCGTCTTTAAGCAAAATGATAAAACCGTAAGTCTGTTGTAGGTTTAAGACGAATATTCAACGTTAACTTATTCAAATGTAGTACGGTTACCGTTTAACCAGCAAATTGTTACACATAATTTGTTATGAGCTAAGAAGTGAGAATGAATTCTAGATGTTTGAACGAACTTGTAAGATCTAATAAAGCTAGTCCTGATTCATTCTAAATGTTCTAATATGCTGTCCAACGAAATCATTGATTCGCGGCCTTATCTATTTAAAACCTGAATTCAGATTTTCGATACCATGGAATTCTGACGTTTCAAATGTTGAGATTAAAAAGAATATTTCCCTCTAATGAAAAACCGAGACCAAAAAGAATTGTTACTACTGAAATGATAGCTGGCAGAATTTCAACGTACGTGCAATGTGCATTCGCTTTTGTAGTTTTCGCATTTATACGCGGACAAAATACTCAATCTGCTTAAAGGCTGATTCACAGATACACCGGGCCGGGCCCCGTCCCGGGGTGAATCCTGAACCTACAACCAAAGAGATTAAAATATATTGGGACATAGAGGGGACAAAGCCATCTGAAGCCAAAAATTACTAGCTAAGGTCATAACTCATAAGTCTAGTGTGATTCGACCGAACGACAGCTTGCGTTCATACTAACTGACATGACGCTTGAGATCAAAGTTTTTGTATGAAAATATTCCCAATGTCCCCTCTATGCCCTATTATATTTAAATCTCCTTTGCCTACAGCAGAATGAAGCCGATAGCGATTATTTATAAATTGACTATAGGTAAAATTGGAACCAACTCGTTAGATGATGTTATCAGGAGGCTTTCCGTTCACTTATTATCACTTATTACACGTAAAGTTAGAACGTGATCCATCACAGGTGCTTAACAATTTAACGAGCAGAGGGCAAACAGTTACCACCAAATATTGAACTTTAAGTAATTAAATTAGATTCAAAACCAATGAAAAATTTAAAATTCCTATGCCCGTTAAAGGGTTAATTTTCACACAAAACACGAATTTATTAGCAAATTTTCGAATCTACATTTACACGCGTTATTTCAAGTAGACAAGTTGAAATATCTTGTTATCAATTAGAAGTGCCTCATGTCGACCAATAACGATCGAATTGTGCCCAAAGTAGTGTCTTAGCGATGCATTTTTATGAATTACTCAGTCCAACATGTCACGATATCCAAAAGCCTTATAGATGTTCTTAGAATGAAGACAATAGTGTTCATTTGAAATACTGATAAGATATTATGAGTATTTCAGAGTCAGAATAGTTTTAATTTTTGGATATCAAATTTTTTTTTTTCAGAAGCATTTTTTTATCGAGTTTTCAGAATGGTTTATAATAGTAAAAAGCTATCGACAATATCTTTAATACAATTTAATTAGTGTAGTTAAAAACTAGAATAAAGAAAAGCTTCGAATTTAGAACCACGCAAAAATTACGTCACACGTTTTCTACTTGATTGAGTAATTATAATAATGGATGTATCCATGAATTTTTCGATTGCATTTAATTAAATCTTGATGACAAAAATTCAAGAAAAAAGCGAGCAACCTTCCATAACTGTGACATGACAGGATATCTGGCAAGTTATTTATGCGGGTAACGTTACAGCATTCACGTCACGTTACGTATCTTCGATGGTTATATGGGCGCGAAGCCCTAGAAGGGATAGCCTGGTTGCACTTGTGATGCTAGTAGACTTCTTGACTGAAGCATTGACGGAATAATAAATATGGATTAGCTACCATAAAAGATTTTTCTCGTCGTTAGATATTTTACTAGAAAACATGTCAATCATTTCAGATTTAAACGGTGATAGAATCTGTGACCAATATAAATCTCCAATGATTTGGTGTTGGCCAGTAGTATATTTTCAATAAATCGATTAAGCAATTGGTATGAACTACTATAAATAACCATGTTTTTGGGCTGTGCGAGTGTCATTAGGAATTCTTACTATAGAATCTCCGATTTAGAATAACTGGCGTTAGATACTTAATTACTCATATTTCATTTCTGAATACTCCTGCTCCCTTATGTCAACCTCGGATAGATACCTATATTTTATTAAAAGATGTACTCTTAACTATTTTACCTACATATCCCTATCTTTACCACCGAATCCGTAAATATCTATGGATTTCTCTAATACTCGTAGGTATAATTATACATTATACGTATTTTAGGATAAATTTTGTTCTCGTCATGCTAAAATATAGTCAATTCTTCCTAGTTAAGGTCACAATATTGATGTAAAATATTATTATCCACTTTTCATGTGATATTTTGAATAATTTTTGAACAAAGTTAGAAATAGTTTCCCTTTTTTGTTTGACAAAATGTTCTTAGAAACCTACGTTGTTTATTGGATTATTATTTTTTAATTTATGTTTTGTAATTCTTTCCCATTTTTTTACTATCTTCAAGAATATGTCAATCAATATTATTTATAAATGTGTTACCTACCGCAAAATGTGAGATATGATTATAATTATTAAATAAATCATTTATTGAGCTGTATTTTATGCATTTGTAGTGGTCACAAACGACTTTGTGTTAATTTAGTATCGATATAATGACGACTTAAATGCACCTCAAGATCAAAATTTAACGGGTATTATGATCATAAATAGAATATCATAATAAGTACTAAGAGTACATAAAGGGATTATGAACTTATTGAAAGTCGGATGTATTGGATTGTGAAATGTAAAGCTATTCAAACTATGATATTATTTATTCGAGGCCAATAAAACCAGCATTTTGTCGTTATTGTATCAAGAAAATGATTGTGTATAAAGTAGACTTAAGAATCACATAAAGAACTGAAAGCTAGAATCGAGTCTTTGTCCTATTCAAAGATAATGTGCCAAAGACTATGGTTGAGGGATTTTTGTATAAAGTTACGTTTGTAATGCACTGGTCTCTTAGGATAAGATTGATGTAGCAATACCTTCACGTGTTTATATGTAGATAAAAATAAAGGTATATACATTTTCAAAACAGATTTTGTTTTTTCCTTTTGCCAAAAATGTAAAAGTAGGTACAGTAACCCAAAGTCTAACGATCGAGTTGTTTCTAATGAATGAAACCGAAAAGTTGTTTGGCACAGAACTTATTTTCCTTTTAGACTAAATATAATTGAAATATTCCTATAATTATAGTTAAAAGGGAATATTTCAATCGTCAGTCTAAGTTTTGTAATTATTGTTTTCATAATGCTAATCGATATTTTTTCTTACATCGCCTTAAAAGAGTTAAAAGTCAGACTCCCACTACATGTGTAAAGCTTCATTGCTGTTGACTGTAGATACCACATGTTGAGCGAAACTAAATCTTTACCTACCAACATGTCCAGAAACCTACATACATTAACCAGTCAACTAGTTCCAAACAAACGTAGCTAACCTCCAAAAAAAACGGTGTAAATTAAAAAGTTGCCTGTAATAGTGTGTTATGGCGGGAATTAACCCGGCGAAAGCGGGCGGGGCAGCGTAATCGAGACAATACATGCTGACTCGCAAGTCCCAGCCACGCCCTGGTAGTCGCTGCACTGATTGTAATTGGCGCCACAGTCCAAAATAGTCAAAGCTAGTGTAGTTTTGAATTCTAAGGTGCAACTCACACTGCTATCAATTACGATGAGACTGCTCGAGGTAAAACAATCTAGCATCAAAGCTAACTAACACCGAAATACCTACTTAGGTTGTACCAAAGAGATTTAAATGTCATAGGGCATAGAGGGGGCATTGGGAATATTTTCATACAAAACTTTGAAGCCTAAGCGTCATGTCCTTGTCATGTCAGTTATGAACGCGAGCTGTCATTCGGCCGAAATTGTACTAGACTTATTCCACTTGGAATAACTTTTGACTTAAAATTTGCCAGTTTAAGCTGAGCTCTGATTTGTACTGCGCGCCATAGAATACAGGGCCGGGTCAAAGTCCAAAGTGTCAAGCTTAGCGTGCTCTTGACTGTACACATATCTACTTACTGCCAGTAAATGCTCGTCTTTCAAAGATATTAAAGTAAGGATGAGTTATATTCATACTGCTTGCGTTTGAAAATTGATGCCCTACGATTGTGCTACAACATGTACATACTTACTTCTTAGCGTATTTATAGGATACAACAATGACGGGGAAAGATGATACGGAACGAATAATAAAGAAAAAGAGAGCTATCTGTTAAGAGTTGCGCTTAAAATACGACTTGAAATACAATGCGACTAAACAAAATGTGGTTAATTAGCTACATTTGTCGGCCTCATTTTCCGTGCTCTAGTAACATATCTACGTCTTTCTATATATAATATCTTTGTCGTCTTTCATGCGAATCAGCGGAGCTGCTGATTCAAGGCTGCAGATTTGAGGAAACTTTTATGTAGGTAATTAATATTGACTAAACAAAATTCAGAGGCGGGGGTGAAGGGCGTCATAGCTGTCCTTATATTTATAAATTATAAATATTTGCTATAATTTGAAAATGAAAATCTAATTATATGCATTTTTCGAGGTGTTTTAGGATAAGCTTTTTAATTAATGATTACTCGCAATTTAATTTTATTTAAATTGTTTTAGCGATCCTTTGTTAAGATTTAGTCCAACTTTTCAAAATATAAGTACAAAAGCCGGGCTTCATAGTTAAACTGGAAAAAATAGGTACCTACCAACCTATTCACTGAAAATACGCGCTACGGCGCCGCGGCCGCTACGTTAACTAAGCTAAGTTAATTGAGCTCGCTGTGCACAGCGAATTAAGTGTGGACTACGCTTTATAGTCGGTTACGCAGTCAGGCATATAAAAATAGGACCAAGTTTTACTTCGGAGCGTCTTCGTTCGAGAATTTTTTTTGTACTTACTCGTAGTACAGGTAATGGGACCTAAGTACCTAGTGGATCATCCTTCAAGTCAGAGGTCACGGGTTCGATCCCTGGGTGCAATATTTAAAAATTTATTAAGTATACTTATTTCGTACGTTTTATTACCTTTTTGGAACTAAAAAAACTATCTCGCTTCTCTAATTATTTATCGTACTTAAACAACAATAATTTTCCACCATCGTAGGTACCTACCCATAACCTATTAAAAGCAAAGTCAATACTTACTTTGTCTAATTTCATTGATTCTACAATAAAAAGGAAGCACGCCTTTGTTCAAACAGACCAAGCTTCGAATCACTGGAATCCATTCACCATTACATTATTTTAAGAAAAAAAAAGGTGAAAAAACTACCGTCATTGTTAATTTAACGGCGTAGAACTTTCTACCATTATTTACTTTTCGTAAAATCATCGTCTTGTTTACAGCTAATTAATTAGATCCACACAAAAGAGCTCGGGGTATAGAGTAGGCGCGTCCGCTTTCTTTTTTTTAATTGTCTATACTGACGCCATGACATCGACCTTTTGATGATTGAGGATATACATTTTGGGCGTAAATCGAGCGGAAAATTGGTAACAAGAGCGCCCCTAGTTGTGAATAGTAAAAGTAATAACTTGTCTGCTGGTCCAACTAGGGTTCTAATAAAATTAAAGGACTTTAGAATAAAAGAAATAAATGTTACCTACGTAGGTATTATTATTTTATTAATGTATGTGTATTTATTCGATTGAAGGTAGAGCTTTGGAAACGTGTAGCGAAACCGTTTTTACTCCAGCAAGAGTAGGTACCTAGGTACATAACTTTCCCATTAATATAATAAATGCGAATGTTTGACGGCCTTACCACACTTTCTGCCTTTTCACACTTACCGGTTTCCGCCGGGCCGGCGCCGGCTACCCGACGGCGAAATGTATGGCCGATTGCTCGGTTGCCCGCCAGTATACCTACGTATGAAAGCGAACGTACATGGCCATATACTTCGCCGCCCGCCGGCTGCCCGGCAACCGGTACCTACGTGTGAAAAGGCAGTTACTCTGTCCGAGTGGGGCCCGTTTTTCCCCATTCTCGTATAAATTAGCAAAAAACTTAAAATCCTGCGCCATAAAAAAACTGTTGCCAACTTTCATGGCATGGCCTTAAGCCAAGCCATTCATCAATCTCAAATATTATTGGACCAACACCATTTTTTTATATAAGAAGGTAGCTGTACACAAGTTACCTACTCGTAGTTGTGACTTTATAATAATACTCGTAATAATATTAAATTGTGGAACGCAATTCACATACGGTTATTCAGTCTCAAGCCAGGCAGAGCCTGTACTATGGGTACTAAACAACTGATAAACATACTTAAATAAATATTAAACACCCAGACCCGAAGCCTACATACATGTTCATGCACACAAATGTAGGCCCCGAGGGAGAATCGAACCAGCGATCTCCGACTCAGAAGGCAGGGTCACTACCAACTGAGTCAACAGGCCCGCCAATATAAACTTGAGTAGGTAATGTGCTATAAGATTAAATAATATAAACTTGCAAGATTTCTTTAAAGCTGGCATTTCTGAGAAATAGAATATCATACATAACCAACGAATAAATAATTTTAATCATGCGAATAAATTGCTAATAAATTCAATAGATGCGTTACCAAGATACAGGGATACACGGAGCTCTCTTGTTGTCACATTACTGGAACAAAACCCCAGTAGGATCACCACTTATTTGACAATAACGAACTTTTCGTACCTACACAGTATGTAATAAATAAGTTAACAACAAAAACTGAATCATCTTATGAGGATGATTGAAAATAAGAGCAATTATTAAAAAAATACGCTCACACCTTATGTAGGTAGAGGTATGATTTTCGTTTAAATAATCAAAGACATTTAGCGGCTACGTGCGGAAATCTTCGCTCCGGTAAACCAAACTAAACTTATCACTCAGAAAATTTCTAATTCTGCTCAGTTATAAAATTAACGTAAGTACCTACTTAGATCATGGAGACTTTAAAAATGTAGGTAAAATGTACCTACTAAAGGTTCCGACAATATTGCTTCCTAGCAATTTTATTCGCTGATAAGAGGTACTTATTAGTTCATTCAACGTAGGCACTTCGATTGAAATCAATTTCAATATCAGCAAATTAGAATCCTAGTCACCCTATAAGGGTTTCGGTACAGTCATCGGCGCACGCGCACCCAGCATGCAGTCGCACAGCGCAGGCTCCTGTTGTCACATTAACATACGTGGGCCGATGGCTGTGACAATTGAATTAATACTAACAGTCTTCTACAAGTAACCTGGTATGTACCTATTCGTACAATATAATCGTACTGTAACATTTAAAGAAAACAAATGCCTACGCAAAACTTTAAGGGCCAACACACATAGAAGCGCGATCTTTCTGACTTGTAGTACAAGTTTGTTTTATTTTCGGATATCATACAGGATCGAATATTACAAAAAAAGTGTATATCTATTTTATTTATTATCTTTTCAAATACAGACATGATATTAAAAGACCTACCTCGAGTTTCTTGCTGGCTCTCCTCGGGCTGCTGTTTACATTTAGCCAATCTTCATGGACGAGTTTAGAGTGCCTCGTTATTAGATTATTGACTTTTCTAAGTGTATTTTCTATACCACCATAAAATAAATGATTTTGACTTTGAAAAGACACTTATTCCAATATATTTTCAAATAAAGTCAAATACTCTCTCTTCCTGAATAATTCCTGGAAGTACACTTTTCACGTGCTATGTATATTTTTGAGATAAAAAACATGTTTCATTCAAGAACATGGTCTATTCCTCGATTTCCGCGAGGCAACTCGGCAGGTATTGTCTGTAGATGCTTTCCCAGAATGCGAGCTCCTCACTGTCTGGGGCCACGCCAGCTAACAGCTGGACTCCTAATTCCAGGTAGTGCTGCCCGTCTAGGGTGTATGGTATCCAGCGTGCGCCAAGGCTGTCATCAGGAGTTGGGTCTCTATTGACAAAAAAGCATAAAAGATATGCCAGAATTAAAGGGCTCCCGGCCTTGTACACTATATTATTTAATCAAGATAATCAATAAATAAGACAGTTAAACTAAATCAAAATGTTTTTAGTCTATGTAGGGGCTTATAAGATAAGTACTTATTGAAGGTCTTTTGCTACTCCACCGCTTCGGTATGCATAGAGAAGAAGCGTGGCAAGATACTTATTGTACTTACCAATCAACCAAATACAAACTACAGGTTAGGTTAGTTTATGGCTGTGCACTATACCACTAAAACGTCGCAAAATCAAATAAAAATTTACCTAAGTACTAAAGGTTTTTATATCAAGAAATTATGCATTGATTAAAATAACTAGTATTTTTCGGGGAATCTATGACTTTTTGAGGTTGTTTGAGATTGATTGAAACTAGATTGTTTGAGGTGCTAGATAAATAGGTACATGAACCTGCCCTTATTGCACTAATTTCAAAGATTTAGCTTCAACAATCTTATGGACCGTCGGCTTCGTGAGAGGGGCTGTAACCCTCGCTCCGGGGCTTACCTGCTGCAAAGGTTATCCATTGCCATACAACGCGGCAACGCGATGTGTGTCATGGGCTCCTTTGCTGCTGGTACGTCTCGGGGGGGCATTTTTGACTAGTGGTATTAGTGATATCACTTTTGTACCTATGTATTGTAATTGACCTATATTTGACTTGGATGAATAAAATCTTTAATGCTTTAATTTATTAACTTGAAAAAAATCTTATGGACAGTATGCACTTAGGTATAAGCATTCTTCTTCTATCGCTCTTTCCATAGGCGAAATCTTACAATCCTTTGCGTGACTTTGTAGAAGTAAGCAGCGAAACAGACAGTAACATTTGTGAAGAGAAGAAGAAATTTGAGATGGTTAGGTACTTAACTATTATTAGACTTGATCATTTTTTTATGAACACTTTTTTGAATGATTTGGTGTCAGGTCCTACTTACGACGCTGTAAGTTACTTACCCATGCTTCGCGAAGTTGGTCCAAAGCTTCACCACATTCTCAACGTATTTGAAAGCCTCTGAATAAATGTCGACAGATAATAAGTCTACGTTGAATATGTATGGCAAATCATCTCCATGGCCCACTATTTTCTTGTCGCCAATAACTGATTGCAATCTCTTGACAATACTACAGAAAATGTTTCTCTCAGATTTGCAGGTGAACTTATATAAGTACGTTTTATTCTTTTTGGCACAAAATTTCACCATTTGCATAATCTTATTCGTAAACAGTTCTACCGACAAATATTCAATTAGTGGGTCTAACTCCTCTATTGAAATTTTCTTATTTTTGCAGTAGTACTCTTTGAATCTTCTCCCAACTTCCAGTTGGTCGCTGTGTGAGCAGTTCATTGAGATATCAATAGGAGTGAATACCTGAAGAAAATTGTTTGCTTGATGTACTAATTCATCCATATTATCCCTGAATAAGCCGGAGTAACCCTCATGTTCACTGTAACCCGTCAACACCTCCACGTCGTCGTGTATACCATTACGGAATGCTTCAATGATATCTCCATAGAAAAATGCTTCAGTATTGCCAAATTGGGTCTCACTAACTATTCCAATCTGCCGAATTCGAGCTACTCTTGCCAGTTCAGCAAAAGTTAATGGTGCGTTTAAATTGATTAGTTTTTCTCGAGGTATAGATTTGAAGAACTCATAAAGTTCCTTATCATCGTTGGAGTCTAAGCCTAGTTGCCTTGCATAAGCCCGAGCTCTCTCTCGGGCTTCAAAGGCCTGTGACCATGATGATAAGGCAGAACCGCTCTGAATAATGGCTCGGCGAAAGAGACCTTTAGACATAGGTGATATCAAGTGATAGCCGACACAGGCTGCTCCGGAGCTATGTCCAATAATCGTTATATTACGAGGGTCACCGCCAAACTGCTGAATATTTTTAGTGACCCACCGTAGAGCAGCAACTTGGTCTTTCATCCCAGCGTTGCCAGGAATGTCTTCTGTGTCAAGGCTAAGGAACCCGAGAGCTTCAATTCTGTAGTTAAAGGTGACGAGAATGACTCCATGTCTTACAAGGAATTCAGGTCCGTAAAAGTTGGAGTTGCCAGAACCACTTCTGAATGATCCGCCGAAGATATTAAATATGATCGGCAGAGGGTGAATCGGTTTTAGCTCTGGAGAGTATACGTTGAGGTATAGGCAGTCCTCATCACCCTTGATACTCTGTGTGTAAAGATAATCATACTGGAAAGATATTGGCCCGTGTTCTTTGGCGATTCGAACTCCCTCCCATGGCGTTTTGGGCTGAGGGGCCTGCAAGATAAAAAAAATTGATCGAATTTCCTTGGGGTTTTGTTGATGTCTTTAAACTAAAATAAATGTAATTATAGAAAGCGCTACGCTAGATTCATAGTGTAAGTACATAACCGAAGGAAAGTTCTTAATTATTGAAGACTAGCAGCGCCCCGCGGTTTCACCCGTGTAGTTCCCGTTCCCGTGGGAATATGGGGATAACATATAGCCTATGTGTTATTCTGATGTTTATGCTATATAACTGTAAAGTTTTATCAAACGGTCAGGTAGAGCGTTATAAAGAAACTACATATATAATAATTAATTAATATTTCGAATATAACTTTATAATATTTTTCACAGCTAACACGGCTTTAAATAAAACGTACATACCTTGAACCTCAGATCTCCAAGGGGCGGTTCAGCGTAAGGGATCCCTTTGAAAGTGTAAAAGGATCCTCCGAAAGGGTTCTGTACAAGCTCTCCTTCTAACTCGCCCTCCCTCACGGTCACTCTCGCCATTATTTTAAAACAAAAACGGCTTTGTCACTTGACGTTATGTTCGGTAATGATGAAATATTGAATTTTTGACGATTAAATTGAATATGTATATACTGGATGTTTTTTTTTACCGTCTGGAAAAAAATATGACGTATAAGGTAGCTAGAGCCGAAGTTATACACGAGATTAATTGTTAAATATAGTCATGTTTAGTGCAATTTACAAAATCTAGAAAACTACGCACAGTACTACGCGCAGCTGGCGGTTGTAGGTAGATTGCGCATAAATGGAAGCTACGAGCCTGTTTCTTTTTAAAATACTATTTCAAATATTTCAGTGTGTATTATTGACTACAATTGAGTAATTTATATTAGTTTAAGCAAGAAAAATTTTTTTTGAGAATTTTTTTTTTAAGTAACATTGCCAAATGAATCTATTACACTTACCTATCACACCACATTTTTTTCCAGACTGTAAAAAAAGTCACCCTGTATATGATAAAATATGTTTGCCTACTACTAGAATAACAATACACATTTTGTAAATATTAGGATTGAAAAGAAACTTCAGCACCTGAACAAACTAGTACCTAAGTGTGAATTATTGTCTCTTACCAAGTGGCTTGTTCAAAAATACTGTAATAGCACTAGTGATTATGTTTCGATATTCATTCTAGTATATGATATGTCTGAGGTCATGTCTGAGGTTCAGGTTCGAATCCTGGTGAGGGCATAAACCGATAGGTAATAAATTTTACAAAAACCCAGGCGGTAAAGGAAAACATCACGAGAAACCAACTGTCTCAAGAATTGGTTCTGAGGCAATACTTATGTAATAGTTAGACAGATGATACGGTTAAAAAACCTGCCACGTTTAGCGGTATTAATCCTACTAATATTATAAATGCGAAAGTTTGTATGGATGGATGTATGGATGGATGTTTGTTCCTCTTTCACGCAAAAACTACTGAACAGATTTTAATGAAATTTTACAGTCATATAGCTTAGGTATACATCAGAATAACACAGAGGCTATATTTTATTCCCGTATTCCCACGGGAACGGGAAATACGCGGGCGGGGCGATGCAAGTTATTTTTAACCGGAGAGGTAGAGTCAGAAACGAAAAGATAGAGTCGAAATATAAGTAAGTTTACTAAGTTTTCATATACCACACCATGTAGGACCTACATTGTAGGTGCATACTATACTACTCAGACCTTAGCAGGGACTGTAGTGTTTCACGAAAACCAGCGCGATCAATAAATTCCATAACCGAGGAACTGAACATCTCAACCTGAGAATAGTGAAATGTCCAGCTAAGTACGGTAGGGCGTCGCTTGGACGGCTGCGCAGGAGTGGGCGCGGCGCCATGCCGGGCGACATGACGCTAGCCGGGCGCATGTTAACTTATCTTACGCTACCAGCTGGAATAACTGTAGAACTTTATTTCTGATAAACTACTTAATAGGTTTGGCAACCCTAGTTTGGTTTACCTGATTCTATTGAATTATTTTGTCAGATGTAAACCTCGGTGAACATTATAATAATGTGATATCTACTCACTCTTTATCCAGACGGGGTGGGCAGAGGTATTTCATTTATATAAGTATCCAACTACTGACATATGGTAAGCTGTTACTCATGCCTCTGTTCAGGGTTTTCTTACCATGTTTTCCTTCGTCGTTACTCGTTGAGCGAGGTAAATAGGTCCCTATGTTTAATGTTAGCGAATAGAATGACAAATCCTTCGCACGGCATTATAGCGCGATCAAGTAAAATTGACACAACTGTCTAAAGAAATAGTCATTGACCCGTAGTTCATTGTATTACAATTAAGTGAACTCAGGCTAATAAAACTCTCGTTTGCTTGTAGCGAGACAGCCCAACATGCAGCAGGGTTGGCACAGTTCTTTTAGAAATAAGTTAACTTTCAAATTATTCAACCACAGTAGAGTATCACTATCAAAACAACAACTTTTAGTAAGTATTGCGTACCTAATGTACTTACTTAACTTTGAAGTCTAATCGTAATATTATGTCACTAGCGGCCCGCCCCGGCTTCGCACGGGTGGAAATTTATTTTTTAAACATTTTATGATAAACGTACCTAGATGTAGGTATGCAAGATATAAGTGTAATTTCTTTTTATTTTCAAATAGCCGGTGCCCGCACGGAACCAGTTTATTCTCGTACCCGTGCGAATTTATAAAAAAACCTTCATAGAACGGTTCCATACGACATATTACCTACATACTTAAAGTTTCTAGGTGTTATCGATTCGGAGTAGGTACCTACGTATTTCTTTTTTTAACCAGTTTTTAGGGTTCAGTACCCTAAGTGTAAAACGGGACCCTATTACTAAGACTCCGCTGTCTGTCTGTCTGTCCATCTGTCACCAGGCTGCATTTCACGAACCGTGATAGTTAAAAAGCTGAAATTTTCACAGATGATGTATTTCTGTTGAAACCTGCAGGTCCCAGAATTAATTCTAAGGCATTTGTAATAGATCCGGTCCGGCGATAGGCTCCTCAACACCTAACGTTTTGGGGTCGAATATTCTCGTGAAACTCTGCCTACCCCTCGGGGATGAAAGGCGTTAGATTATTTATTTATTTATTAGTTTGTATTTCTTTTGCGGGTGTACCAACAAATACTAAAAAAATAATAAAATAAACATTTAAGGGGGCTCCCTTACAACAAACGTGTTTTTTTCGCGGTCTGTACCTATAGATAGTTAGTAGGCATTTATTTTTTGGTTTTTACCCAACTACGGCAAAGCCAAATGGAGTATATAATTCTAACAGGCCATGTATGCATGTATCCAAAATGTGTGCGCTAATTACCTCGTAAATCCGAAACTCCAGGACCGATTTAAAAAATGAGGTGTCTTGGGAGTCGTCATAAGCCAGATATAGGGTCCTAGGCTATATACAGGGTGTTTTTAAATTAGTTTTTGATACCATAGTGTATGCTCCTGATAACAAAAAAAAATCCTAAGGAAACCATAGTCAATCCTTAAAAAAATTTTGGACTTTGTATTGAAACTTATAAAGAATAGCGGGTGCCCAGCGGCGTTGCTCTCGCGGATCCCGTTCCCGTGGAAATTTCCAAATATCCCTTCATAGCGCTTTCCTACGACATATAAGACCCCTACATACCATATTTCAAGTTTCTAGGTGTAATCATTTCGGAATAGTAGGTACGTATTTCTTTTTTAAACCAGTTTTTATATTTTTCCGTAGGAATGAGATATTTTCCTGGAATAAAAAGTAGGTACCCTAGATGTTGCTCCAGGTACTCAGTTAACTAGATACCGAATTTCATCAAAATCCGTCCTGTAATTTTTGCGTGATGCGTGTACTGACAAAAAATCAAAAATTGGTGTTTTGATATCTAAATCGATAACTAACTTTATTACCACTAAATTTTCGAATAAAAACTCATGTACAGACACGGTCCCGCTAAAGTTTATTTGGTATAAGTAGTGAGTGCCCATCAGCGGCGTTGCCCGAGTGGATCCAGTGTCTTCCCGTTCCCGTGGGATTTTCAAAAAACCCATACATAGCTGTTGCCTACGACATATAAGGTGCCCAACGGCGTTGCAACCATTTTATTCCTTTCCCGTGGCAATTGCTAAAAATCCCTTTATTCTAAGACACTACATACCATATTTCAAGTTCCTATGTGTTATCTTTTCGGAGTAGTTGGATATTTCTCTTTATCACCAGTTTTTAGTAAGAGTAACAGAATGTGTAAAGGATGGCTGACCTTGGTACCTACGTGGTTTTCTTCTGTATGCATGATATTTGTATTGTTCTGTATAGGTAAATATAGGTTTCAAGCTTTGTAATTTCACATTAAAATCTTCTAAAAATATGTTTTCTTAGCTTCTTCATTTTGTAACTGATAATTCTTTCTTCATTATAATAATAATATAAAATTATATTGACATTTTTATTGAACAAATATCATAAACGTCACCAAGACATTATCAATAAAAAGAAAAGTAACAGTAAAGCAGAAAAGAGTATGGATATGACAATTAGCATACAGAATTAATTAGGTTCCCAATGATCGTGTTATTCCCGTTCCCGTAGATTTTTTCTAAGGCTGACTTGCACGAACTTTGCTAAACGGGTTTAGTTATTTAAATTGATTTAAATCTAGTTCTGTCATGGTCTAACATATGAATAAAAATGTGACAGCAGTATGCTAAATCAATTTAAGAAACTTAAACGCGTTTAGCGAAAGTGGCGCAAGTGAGCCTAAGTCCATTAATAGCGGTTTCCTACAACATATTATTTCAAGACCTACATACCATAATATTTCAAGTTTCTAGATGTCATCGTTTTGAAGTAGTATGTACCGTGTATTTCTCTTTTTAACCAGTTTTTATATTTTCCCGTGGGAATGAGATACTTTTCTGGAATAAAAAGTACCCTATATGTTAACCCGGGTACTCAATTATCTCCATACCAAATTTCATCAAAATCCGTCCAGTAGTTTTTGCGTGATGCGTGCACAGACAGACAGACAGACAGACAAAAATTTCAAAAATTGGTGATTTGGTATCTATATCGATAACTATCTACCATACCATTAAAATTTTCAAAAAATATTTCATGTACAGACACGGCCCCGTTAGAGTTTTATTATATGTATAGATTAATAACTAACTTTATGAATTAAGGACACTAATAAATTTGCGGTTCTGACAACTTAAAATTCCCCATTCCTTTTACAATTCAAAAATTTACAACCAATTTTGTCCGCAGTAAATCTATTTAAACGGATTTAAATAAGCATGTGCAAATAGAAACGATAAATTACCGCCGCGACGTGTTTTAGCGTTTACATACAGCAGTTAAAATGACTTAGCCGTGTGAGCTGAGCTTACTAAAATAAAATATGGATTCGTATTTCATTAACAAAATGGGTCTAGCTGATCAGCTTGCTTCACGCGAGGAAAACAAGTTGAACGCAATTTGAAATGGACTTTAAAGTAATGTACTTTACGGACATACTTATAAAGAAGTCTAAGATTCAATCTTAAGTATGTCCAGAGCCGAATTAAGACTCTTGAATCGGGTCTAAAGTTATTTACTATACTATAGCTGTTCCGCGCGGTTTTACCAGCATAGTTCCCGTTCCAGTGCGAATACGGGAATAAAATATAGTCTATGTCACTCATTGATATTGTAGCATTCTATTGGTGAAAAAATTTTTGAAATAGGTCCAGGACTTTTTGAGTGTATTCGTTACAAACATACAAATCTTTCCTCTTTATAATATTAGTATATGAGCCCTCTCTAGATCCACTCCTGCGCACACTAACCGTAACTAAACATTCGCTGTCACGAGCTAAAACACTTTGACTGATACACGGGCTAATTGATTGCTTGACTTATGAGCTACGCGTCGAAAAAACTAAATTAACGCACAAAACATTCCCCATCTTATTAAACCCTTTTAGTATTCGGTTTGGTTTGCTCTAATTGAGTCGAGGCTAGAGGTTAATTTCTTGTATGTTGATAAATTATTGTTGTTTTATGCTAATGCTGTAGGCGAGTTTTGAAAATAATTAAATTCGTTGGTGCCCGCGGGCGGGGTGAACTGCTCGGCAGGTTTATGGAGTCAGGACGATCATAAATATTGTCCGTTGGTGTTAGAATAACCATCATCTGTCTATATCAGTTCACTTGTTGAACTTAATACTAAGTATTCTTTATTCTGTGGTTGAACATCAACCTCTCACACGGGGTGCTATCAAAATTTCTATCACAGCTGTCTAGCACATTGAAAATTAACCCTGTAAAGGCGCTAACTAGCACCTATCGGCTCAGATGCTTTAGAATAAGTTGTTGATTCTACACCTACCTATTCCACACTGATCGCTTTCAAATATTATTATTATGCCATTGGTTTGAGAAAATTGTTAACGTAGTGAATTTAAAAGAAAAATAGTTTTTATAGTTTTTTAGAGCAGTGATAGCCCGAACGGTTAAAGAGCCGGCCGAAAATCAGTGAGGCTCGTGTTCGAATCCTGGCATGTACCAATGAGTTTTTCAAAAACTTACGTACATATTTATCACTAGCTCGACGGTGAAGGAAAACATCGTCAGGAAACCCGCAGGTCTCAGAATTAATTCTGAGACATGTGTAAACAGACCCGGTCCGGCGTTGTGCTCACCACCTATCACGTTTAGGGGTCCAATGTATCTCATGAAATGTGGGTATATCCAGTAATGGAATACCTCTGCCTACCCCCTCGGGGATAAAAGGCGTGAGATTATATTATTATTATATATATTATATATATACTTTTAATTGAGAGTATAAAGGATCTCTACACTTTACAATAAATAATCTCACGAACCGCGAACCTTGGAAGTCCTCCCCACTGACTCTCCTACTATCCAAACTGTTAATTCCAGGTTTCGAATAGTTCAGTGGTTATTGGTTCTTTGACAAATGTGCCAAACCATCGCCACTGCCATTTCGGCCTATATTCTTATTCGAAAAACTATATTAGGAAAGAGGACGCCCCAGCAGGACATTTACGGATCAAATAAGTGACGTCCCTCAAAAAGCTGGGGTCCGCGGAGTGCGAAGAATAAAAGAGCGTGTATGAAAAGGCTTAAGTTGTGAAGTAAGCGAAAAAAGTATGCAGAGATCGAGCAAATTGGCGATCCATCGTCTCTGCCTACCCCTGTGGGACAATGGCGTCAGCTTTATGTAATTATGCATGTATTCGTCGCGTTAGTGTAGTTAAGTTCTTTCTTCTGCATCTCAAATCAGTCTGTGAATCAACTCCAGAAACAGTCTGTGAAACTAAGTATCTAGGTAGGTACAATTATCCGTTTCATACTAGGAAATACCACAAAGTACGATACTTACTTATATTTTCGTCGTTTATCTGTAAAGGTGCTTAAATATGAATATTAATGATCATGTTAATGATATCGCGTGCTTATCTCAGACAGTAAATTTATAAGTATCATAATCCCGAGTGAAACACGCGAATAATTCATAGATGTTCAGAATGTTATATACTACTTAGGTACAATATTGATAAATCTGGTTTATTCGCAATCTCTATCAGCCCACATCGAAGTGTAAAGCTTACCCGGTCCTTGCTCATTTTTGACCTACTGTCTCAGAAGGAGGGTAATGTTTTTCGAGTATATGTGAGTCGATTTCCGTATTTTAGCCTAAACGGCTTGATGCATTTTACACGCAAAATCGAATCGTTAAGCCATGTTAGATACCTACTGTTGAGTGGCCTGAAAAATTCGGAGACTTTGGTAGCCTCAAGCCTTCTTCCAATCCGCGGTAGGAGATTATGACCCATACTTCGCTAATGTGTGAGGAAAAACTCTTAGCTCAGCAATGGGCTGTTACGGGTTGATGATGATCACTCGACCATCAGACTGGTAGTTTCAATCCTCTTTTCTTCTCTTTGACACCGCTCTGATGGACAGATTCCCAATCTAGATGGACCATACAACTCTATTGTTTCTTTGAGATCTTCGTGTTGTTTCTTGTTGACATGCTTATCAAAAATGTGAGACTACTCCGCAGACCACGCTCTGAATCACAGCTTTGCATCAATAATATTCTGCTAAGAAAGACATTATTCTCAAAACAATAATGCCCAACCTTAAAATGTCAGAGCAAGGTTTTAGTAGTCTAGTACCAAGCTTAAAATATGGTGTATTAACGTGTAAAAGCAAAACCAATCAACAGTTATAGCCGAGTAACGAACTCCAATTACCACAGACAAACACACCGGACTCGGTCCAGGGAAAGAATCATCCATATTTGCATTCCTAATGAAATTCTCCAATAATTGTTAACGTAAAAATTAATCGCATTCTCTCTCTAATACCAGCCAATCAACTCACGTTATTACTTTTAATTAAGTATGTTTCTTTGGAAGCGAGCCGACAAATTATTATGTAGGAAATACTTTACTATATTGCTCTGGTTTACGTTGCTTCTGCGTAATATAAAGGGTGGAATGAAAACGTAAACGCGCTCGTTCGACAGGAGCAGGTTAAAAGACTTTCTTGTCGAGGTTAGCAGTAAATATCTCACGTAAGTAGGCCGCTACAGACTTTAATGTTCTGTAAAATGCGATGTATGGACACGACTCTCCGAATATGGTCGCGCTGTTTGCTTTGAAATAAGGGACCGTAGACGTAAAATCATAAACAACGATTAATTATAGTTCATTATTGAATTTCGTGTCGGGTCTAAACGCCTTAAGGGTATTAGATAGTTTAAATGCATGCTTAATTTGTTTGTGGAAATTCAACTTTAGTAGAGAAATATTTATTCCCGTTTTAAATTGAGTTATTTCGAACATTTATGCAAATAGACACAAAACTGCTGAAAAAGTTCATCTAAAAGAGTCCGAATGGCGATGTATAACATTCAATTTAAGACGTTATATCGTTAGAATAACGTCCAATACCTATTTAGCCAAGAACAAGTCCTTGTACAATCAAGCCTTAAAATAGAGTATTTCCCGATTGGGTCGTTTCCACAATAAGGTAGGATAGACGAATAAGTCCTCTTACGACTACAGCCCCTCTAGCCAAGGGGCAAACGATGCGATGGTTTCATTCAATTCTTTGGCGTTCGCTTGGTTATAAATTATAATACTAACTATAATGACTATACCTACTTCTGTATAGAGTGTTGCGTCAATTTTACTTGATTGCACTATAAGCCCAAGCATGACAAGTCGAGCGCTAATTTCAATCCCATATTTCGTCGCCTTAGAGTAAAAACCTCGTATAAGAAAAAGAGCAACTTTACAGGAGGAAGAAAAAACCGCGCCCTGAAATTTTTTGTTACCAAAGCTTATTGGATTATACCTGTTTTAGTATGTAATTATACTACTTTTTTTAATAATAGAGTGATATGTTACACATTATTAGCCTAAACATTTTAAATGTCACTTACGAGGTTTTCTAACAAAAAACTCACTATTTGGACTGCAGTTACAAGTTAATCAATGAAACCGGGTAAAATAAAAAATAGTTATTTAAATAAAATTATATTTGTGATTACAAATTCTTCTTGTTTTAGGAAAATTCTTAGTAAAAAAAGTTTAAAGTAGTCAAAAAATTTATAAAAAGTCGAATAACTATGAATCGTAAGATGCTGAACCATCTTGACCTTTCGTTTTCTTGGTTTCACATAAATTTTGGTTTGGACTGCTGACTATTGCCATCCTTCGACACAACTCAGAAAGATAAAGCAGTCTCTGATATTTTTGATTTTTCTAACACACAGCAGCGCTTTCGAATTTTGCCGTCATTTGTATTTTAAAAGAAAATTTTGTACTCTCTGCATGCCTTTTTAAATATTTTATGTTGGTTATAAAAAAAGTAAGTATCTAAGTAATTAGGGGATTTTGGATGCGGACCTTCTAAATTGTGTAGGTACAGTTTGACATTTCCGTAATGAATAAGAATTACATGACCTTGCGTGGCTAAATATCTGAATCTCATTCTCTTTCATAAAGTTATTAAGAATAATTGGACGTTCTTTCGTGTTTTTGCGCCCTTTTCTCCACTCTAATCCAAAATCTCCTAATTAGGTTCAATATAACTTCGAGAAAACCTCGTAGGTAGTCAAGTTTGATAATTTTCTGAGTCTTTATCAACAAATATTTAATCATTAATACCTCGTAACCACATATACGTGGTTTATTTTCCAGCTATTTTGTGTAAAAAAAAATCCTCGTAAGTGAGTTTGCGAGGTTTTCAAACAGGAGATAAATAATTAAACGAGTTTTTCTTTCAAACGAGAAACAAAAATTGCAATAACTTCTGAAATATTAATTAATACAATTCACCAAATTATTTATAACATCAAAAGCACTTACTTCCTTCAGAAAACAGTATAACTATACTGAAAAAACTACTTTGAACTATTGAATTGGCAGCTACGAATGCACTTTCTTACGAGGTTTTCACAGCAGACTGACATACGAGTGCTTTTACGAGGTTCTCATTATAGGTCATAGATGGTGCACCATGTCTATGATGTTTACTTGAGTAAAACTAGAACGTCCGTTACGAGGTTTTCTTTCCAAATATGTAATAAAAAAAAACCATGAAATTTCAAATACGAGGTTTTCACTCTAAGGCGACGATTTGTTATTCTGTTCTACAAATCTTAACATTTTACAAAGTCACTTGACCAGGCCCAATCACAATCCACACACATTGTCACGTTGTTCCGCGGTGTCGATGCGCCACAGACATATATTATTCCAGATTGGGAGTCTATTACTTTATACGACGTCAATAAATACAAGGTTTCTTTTCCAAAATACTTATTTAAATTTGTGATGTATTTATTTGGATAAAACTAATGAAATTCAACAGAATTATTGAGCACGTCACCTGCCTCGGGCGAATCGAGTTTTTCAAAGAATCGAAAAGCGGACGCATCTGTTATAATCAAAGAACTTATCCTCGCGGCTCGTAAGCGCCGATACCCAATAAAATATGCGCGAGATCATAACGAGCCTCTCCATTTAACAATTAACTTAACAAACAAATATAATATATTGTGGTTAAATTTCAATACGAAAATGGCGGCGAGCGGACGGCCGACGATAACTTACTCGCAGACATCTTCGCCTTAAGATAAGAAATACCAATAAGAATCATTTTTCAAGAGTTATTGTGTTTGCGCAGCTTAAAGTTATTTGTTTGGAATGAATAATATGCGCAATGCCATTAGTTCGTAAACTAATTGACGCGGGGTTCGTTAGTTGACGCACTTATGTGTTTTGTGATTGATTTTACTGGTTGTCTCATTGAATATAAATTTCCATGGTTATGTATACCTAAGTAGTTATAGGTTCAAGATATAATATTATTATTCATACCAATCTTCAAATATAGGTACATAATTTTATACGAAAGGTATATTTTATTGTTAGAGTTAACGGTAGTAAAAATAACGCTCACGTCTTACGGGGTCGGCAGAGGTGTTCTCTTCCTAGAATAAGCTATTTTTTTACAGTGTTACATATACATAACAAATAGTGAGCCCATTTAGACTGGGGTGCTGTTACATGCCTCAGGATCAATTCTGGAGTCTGCGGATTTCTTCATGATGTTTTGCTTCACCGTAAAACTCGTGATAAATAACTGGAAGTTCTTCAAAAATTCTATAATGCCCTCACCGGGATTCGAACACGAGCCTCATCCAGAAGCTAGATAGATAGTATTTATCAGGTACCCTTCCACAAAATACGAAATAATAAAAACAAACAAAAGCCAGATAAAGAGTATCAGAAACCAAAGACAGTCAGTCGATTGTCGGTTTTTCCAGGAATTAAATAGCTTATCCGACCCCTTTGGTGATAAAGCGCAAGCTTATACATTTCATTTTTAAATGCATCTCTATCTATGTGGCAACCCTATAGCTAAATGATATTTCAAGCGAGTATATTGCAATTGGTGCGCCCAGCGGGTCGCTGCGATTAATTATTATTTAATAAGGTTCTCATTACGGACCGCTCGCCGCAATCAGACGCGCCGGACTTATTACCAGCACCTACCAGTACAGTCGTAGGGGAAAGTTGGTACAACTAACCTGAATATAGAAGACTAGCTGTTCCGTGTGATTTCACCTGCGTAAGTCCCGTTCCCGTGCAAATATTATAGCCCATGCTACTCTGAGAAAAGTAAGGTTTCCAATGGTGAAAGAATTTTTGAAATCGGTCTATTAGTTTTTGAGTTTATCTATATACATATAATAAAACTCTAACGGGGCCGTGTCTGTACATTAAATATTTTTTTTAAATTTTAACGGTAGTGTATATAGTTATCGATATAGATACCGAAACACCAATTTTTGGAATTTTTGTCTGTCTGTCTGTCTGTCTGTCTGTCTGTCTGGTTGTGCACGCATCACTCAAAAACTACTGGACGGATTTTGATGAAATTTGGTATGGATATAACTGAGTACCCGGGTCAACATCTAGGGTACTTTTTATTCCATTTATTTATTAAAATATCTCATTCCCACGGGAAAATATAAAAACTGGTTAAAAAGAGAAATACGTACTACTCCGAAACGATAACACCTAGAAACTTGAAAAATGGTATGAAGGTGTCTGATATGTCATAGAAAATGGGTATGAAGGGATTTTTGGAAATTCCCACGGGAACGGGAATAAACTAAATCCAAGCGGGAAAACGCCGCTGGGCACCCGCTATTTGAAATATGGTATGCAGGTGTCTTAAACATGTCGTAGGCAAGCACTATGAAGGGATTTTTGGAAATTCCCACGGGAACGGGAATAAACTAAATCCAAGCGGGAAAACGCCGCTGGGCACCCGCTATTTGAAATATGGTATGTAGGTGTCTTAAATATGTCGTAGGCAAGCACTATGAAGGGATTTTTGGAAATTCCCACGGGAACGGGAATAAACTAAATCCAAGCGGGAAAACGCCGCTGGGCACCCGCTATTTGAAATATGGTATGTAGGTGTCTTAAATATGTCGTAGGCAAGCACTATGAAGGGATTTTTGGAAATTCCCACGGGAACGGGAATAAACGGAATCCGCGCGGGCAACGCCGCTTGGCATCCGCTAGTTCGTTATAAAGATACAAAAATACAAATCTTTCCTCTTTATAATATTAGTGTAGATTACTTAGTAAGGGGTAATGTAGTTTCCCATTAAAATGCTCTGGTTACAGGTGAGCCTATCGCCGGACCGGAGTAATATAAGGTACTAGGTACACACGCCTGAGAATCAATTCTGGGACCTGCGGGTTTCCTCACAAATAAAATTAGGTAGATAAGTGGTTCAAGTATCATGATTTTCCTATTTTTTGTACATTCTGTCATTGATAGTACCTACATCAATGACAGAATGCGTATGGAGGCGGTGGGCGGATAGGCGGCGCGGTTGGGCGGCCCGCCCCTAGTGCAATGACAATTGAATCAATCGGATATTGATAGTTCATACTGCCCTACTAATATTAAAAATGCGAAAGTACATGGGTCCTTTTGACTTGGTACTATAGTTGAGTAAAAATAATAGACGTGACCAAAAGGTTACCTAAGGCATACCTAAGGTTATTAACTAAGATAGATAGATAGAAATACTTGCGCTTATACCCTCGGGGATCAGGCATATTACTGTTTGTTTGCAACTAAAAAGACTAATATTTTTATTTAACTTCAATACTGAAAGTTACCACCGCTTCGTAGTATTCTAGCATGTTTAGCAAAAAAAAAAACCAGTAGAAGTGCTCCATAATAATAATAATTTATTTAGGCATTTACAGTCAGAGCAGTGATAGCCCGGACGGTTAAAGAGCCGGCCGAGAATCAGTGAGGCTCGGGTTCAAATCCTGGCATGTACCAATGAGTTTTTCAAAAACTTACGTACATATTTATCACTAGCTCGACGGTGAAGGAAAACATCGTGAGGAAACCCGCAGGTCTCAGAATTAATTCTGAGACATGTGTAAACAGACCCGGTCCGGCGATGGGCTCACCACCTATTACGTTTAGGGGTCCAATCAAAATAGTATCTCGTGAAATGTGGGTATATCCAGTAATGGAATACCTCTGCCTACCCCCTCGGGGATAAAAAGGCGTGAGATTATATTTACAGTCATTTATTTATTTAACTTCATGTACCAAGAACTCATGGCAAACTTAATGCTTATGCATGTACATGCAGTCAACCATCGGGTTAAGCAGAAATAATTTGTCGGAATTGTCATCAACTTTATTGCCAAAGAATGTTAAAATAAAAATGCCATTCGCTTCACGTCAAAAATTATTAAATTTAACAAAACATCACACATCAAAGAGATGACATCCGAGACAAAGCAACCGTTTCATCCTCCCAATTAGGGGGCCATAACCATGATCATGAACCCAAATGTGCGATGTAACTAAAAATGTAACCTTCACCTTTATTTCCTGAGAGATTCGTATTAAATTAGCGTAAAACAGTTTTTTTAATGGCAAAACGAGCGTGGTAATGTTCTAATCGTGCGACGAGGCTGAACCACTCATTAGAGAAAACAAATCAAAGTAATTAGGCTATAAAGGCGGATTTGTTCCCATTGTAATACAATTTGGGGAATGGGCTTTATGAGGTTGATTGGTACAAATTTGTTTATGGGCCCGGCGCCTTTTGCTGGATGTGGCTGCGAGTCGTGAACGTCGTTATAACATTGGTTTTTATCCGAAATCCGCGGCAGCCTCGTGAGAACGACAAAATTTTCGCATTTAATGGTTCCACTTTGGAGGGGTTTTTTATCTACCTATATAAAACTACTATATTGATTTAAAAAAATTCCGAAGCCTTTTATTCTTACAGACATCCATTTCAGGAAATACCCACATTTCACCAGTATAATCTTTGGACCCCTCCTTAATTCTGGGACCTGTGGGTTTCCTCAGGATGTTTTCCTTCACCGTCAATCTAGCTAAATATATAGGTACGTAAGTTTCTGAAAAACTAGAAGGATTCGAATCCGAACCTCACGAATGAGAAGCGGGCCCTTTACCGTAGTATCACAGCTCTGCTGCTGCAGCTGCATTCTTTTATAAATAAATTTATTATTACTTAATATCACTTTAGAGTGTAACTGGTTTGGTCGACTTTAAGCAATGATTAACACCCAATTGTCAACACTATTATATTGTAATTACGAACCCTAAAACAAATCTAATATTTAACTGGTTTACAAAATAAAACTCAAATAACATTTTGTGGAATTACTTTAATATTTGGTTACATTAATTTTATTAATCGACAAACAATCTTCATAATTAATCGGTTAACTGGATTTCTTAATCAGTTTTTGTTAACCGTACATACCTACCTACTATTAAATTATATATATAATTAGCAAGTATTACAAATGACCAAATTAAAAACAAATAGGTACTTCTTAATGAAGGTGATTTATAGAAAATAAATAGTTTCAGGTTATACAAGTCCGACAATAGGTTTCCGTGGAACCCGTTTATTATAATCCATTGTCCAAGCACTTGCTGGCATCCGATTTAAATGAAATTTGACATACGAGTAGGTAACTACCTAGGTACATCATATATATATATATAGCCGTATTTATACTTTTCATAAGTGGGCCACTTCAGTTTCTGGAAGTCGTAAAAAGAGCTGCCCTTCAGTTTCTTGCTGGCTCTTCTCGGAGTACTGCATTTGAAACCAGCAGCTCGTCGGTGGAGATGGGCTGCTGTTTACATTTAGCCAATCTTCGTGGACGAGTTTAGAGTGCCTTGTTATTATAAACTATTGACTTTTCTAAGTGTAAGTAGGTATATTGGATACCTATTGAAAATAAATGCATTTGACTTTACGTTCTAACACTAGTAACACCATCTGTCGGTGAGTGTCCGTATTATTTTATCGCCATCTACCAATGAATAGTCGTATTATAAAAAAACTACAAATATTATAAAGAGGAAAATATAATATGTTTGTAACGAATAAACTCAAAAACTACTGGACCGATTAAAAAAATACTTCCATCAATGGAAAGCTTAAAGTAACAGGTGACATTTTATTCCCGTATTCCCACGGGAACGTCTATTGCCTACAATAGTGTAATACACGTATCTACGGCTACGGCGCGGCTAAAAACAGGCGCCAATGACTATCGAAGCAATCCCATCACCCCATGAGTTATGGGATCACGGTTTACTATGGCACATTCGGCGTTACAGTAATTAAATCAATTTGGGCAGGCGCCACACGGCATACAATGAGACGGTTAGTCAGAACTCGGTTGTAAACCGATTTTACAGCTATCAGGGATTAGAGAGGCCATAAGCCCGTTCTTGGGATTATGTAATACGACGACTATAATTGTAGTAGCTTAAAAATATCTTATGTTCTTTTTAGTACTTTAAACAGGATTTTTGGAGACTGAAGTGTAAATCCAGATTTAGGAAGCTTGAGTTTATTTTTGAGAATTACCTTCTTCAGACATAATAATGTCTATAGAAATTTCTACTCCTATTTAGTACCTACCTCAATCTATTGAATGCAAATGTAATACTACAATTTATTCCCATACAAGCAGTATGATAATTATTAAAACACTAAAAAACTCGAGTGAGTGTAAAAGGCATTACAAAGCTTATTTAAAGGTGGAGTGCTCCTCCATCGTGAAAAGGGAAGATCTTCTGTCAGGAGAGTTGATCGTTCATTACTTTGTACAAAATTTCATGCTTCTACAACCAGCGTTATCGGCTTTGCTTTGATCTATTAGTCAGTCACTGTCTTCTTTTATATCATTATGTAGGTACTAGCGGGTGCGTTGCCCGCGTTTATTCCCGTTCCAGAAGGGATTTCCTAAAATCCCTTCATAGCGTTATCCTACTAGATAAAAGACATATATACCCCATTTCAAGTTTATTAGGTGTAATCGTTTCGGAATAGTACGTATTTCTCTATTTACCAGTTTTTATATTTTCCCGTGAGAATGAGATTTTTTTCTGGAATAAAAAGTACCCTAGATTTTGACCCGGGTACTCAGTTATCTCCATACCAAGTTTCATCAAAATCCCCGTCTTCGTTACGGTTTTGTTATTATTTATAGATATTTATATATATACATAATATAACATAAGAAGATTATAAACATTTATTCGATCGACATCACCTCTCTTCTATAACACTCGGGGACAAATACAAGTTTGCTTTACAGACAATTCGAATTCGTTGATAAAACATCGTATTCAATCAAACAACATATAAATATTTTTAAGTGTTCATTGTCCCTTAAATGTGTTAAGGGTACGAAAGATGAAATACCTTTATTCCTTACAAAAACCCGTAGGTTGTGCAAGCGGCGTCTGCGCACCGCTCGGCCCTCGCCAAAGAATGTAATTAACAGAACACCAATAAAAATAATTGGGCACAAAAAGCGACTCGCGCGCCGCCATTTATTATTTTGATTACTCTTGTTATTGTTATAGGGTCAGTTCAGCACCAAGTAAGGTATGTATATAATAGAGACATCGTAATTTCAACGTTATGGCGAAAGCGTTAGAGATTATTTTTCTTATTAGTCATCTTTGTTTCAACTGTGATCCCAAGGCTTAGGTCTATCTAAAGGATGAATCTTCAAGGATTTCAAAAGTTCTATACTTTAATTTCCGGACTCACTAGCTATCTCTTAAGCCTTCGCAAGTTTTTACAGCTCTTAGTTTATAATTTACTAGCGACCCGCCCCGCCCCGGCTTCGCACGGATGCAATGCTAACACAAAACCTTCCTCTTGAATCACTCTATCTATTAAAAAAAAACCGTATCAAAATCCGTTGCGTAGTTTTAAAGATTTAAGCATACAAGATATAGGGACAGAGAAAGCGACTTTGTTTTATACTATGTAGTGATAGTGATAAAACTCTGCGTTAGTATTTAGATCTTTAAAATAAAATCCTTTTCTCATATCCCCCAATTCCATTTAAAACCGACTTCAAAAAAGGAGGAGGTTCTATATTTCGTCTGTATGTCATCATTATGCAGTATAGGCTTGCTTTGTTCTTCAAAAATCCGAATCGAAGCTTGCCATAGTTAAATTTAAATACTTATTTGAATATTGAACACAATAATAGATCTAATAGCCTATCTAGGTGGCAAGAAGGTAGGAATGAGAAAATGAATTGCTTCGAGAAAAGGATGGTACGGCCGTGCCGCTTTTTTTGCTCGATTTGGCTAGAGATATAATATAAAGTTTTTTTTTATAATTAACTCTCTTATATATCTCGTGAAAAGTGGGTATATCCAGAAATGGAATGTCTCTGCCTACCCCCTCGGGGATAAAGAGCGTGAGTTTTTTTAACATTATTTTTAACTTACATTGTTGATTTCTGTTACTAATGGATGAATAATTGATGGATGATGATTGATGGATTGAGTTCCATCTCAAGGGTTTCCCTATGCGCTATGACTTGCATCAGATCTTTGAGCATTCAAGCATCAGAAGCATAGAGAATAGATCATTCCAATGTGTCTTGTTTTTGATACTTGACGAGTAAGGAGTGTGTTCTCAAAACTTGGCAACCAGAGTCACCGATGCGTTGTCCATGGGTGACGATGACCATAACATGTATGTATGTCTGCATGGTTGCCACTTTTTAAAATATAATAAACACACCCATATTTTCAGTTTAAGTGTTTTTGCAGGGAAGTTACGTAACCTAAATATTCACACAAATGATAAAATCATATCATCCAAACAATATAAGTATTTTAAAGCATCAGCAAAAGAAAAGGCCCCGGCGAGATTCGAACTCACGATCTCCTGTTTACTAGACAGGCGCTTTAACCAACTAAGCCACGGCGCCGACGTGCGTCGGAATGAAATTACCACATGACATGCTCATACGATATAAGAAGTCGTGAGATAGTTGGGGAGAAGATAAGACAACGTTTAAAATTTTAGGTACCCACATATAAACAAGTTCAAATATAGGTAGGTACATATAAAATTTTTAACACAAGACTTGACTAAAGACACATGCAAATTGTGCAAAACTTGAGAATTTTCAAGGGAATCAAAAATTAGGAACATTGCCTCGAAGAAATTTTTTATTTGTAATAATATAATAATAATAATATAATCTCACGCCTTTCATCCCCGAGGGGGTAGGCAGAGGTATTCCATTACTGGATATACCCACATTTCACGAGATACATTGGACCCCTAAACGTGATAGGTGGTGAGCCCATCGCCGGACCGGGTCTATTTACACATGTCTCAGAATTAATTCTGAGACCTGCGGGTTTCCTCACGATGTTTTCCTTCACCGTCGAGCTAGTGATAAATATGTACGTAAGTTTTGAAAAACTCATTGGTACATGCCAGGATTCGAACCCGAGCCTCACTGATTTTCGGCCGGCTCTTTAACCGTCCGGGCTATCACTGCTTTATTTGTAATTTTATTTAAAAACGTGTTAAATAAATATATTTAAACATAGAATTTATTATCAACATGAGGAGGAGACAGGAGAGGCCTTTTGCTCAGCAGTGGAACAAAATCTAAATATTATATTTAATAACCTTTGTATTCATCTAAAGTGTGTTCAAGACCTGTTTTAGCATTTAAGTCCATGAACCCGAATGAACATGCATGACCAAAGCCAGCGAGCTCACGCTAAAATCTGCCACCCCTATACAGCTGCCGCCCATAGGCCTTAAAAGAAACCCAGGGCTGCCAATACATGCAACAAAAAACAATTTAGAATTTAATACAGAAAAATGTTTTATCTCCGCATACAAAACCGTTTTGCTCTTCTTCACTCTTTTGTTTGTATAAGATTTTTTTCTAATAATTTTCACCTCCATATAGGACGGTTTTCTAAGAACACGCTGTAAATACGGATACCATTTGCCTTGTGTACTACAGTTACATCTTAACACAGTTCTCCTATTTCCTATTACGGTACAGATAAAACCATATATAAGCTTGTAGTACGTATTAATTAATTCCTATCACGAAGACTTTGTTGCGTCGCCGTATTACAGGCCGTAACAATCAATATTACAGCTGTAATAATCAATATTACGGCTGTAATTACAGGCCGCGCCGATTACGGCTTTATTAAGCGTGCCATTAGCGGTGCGTGCTTAAATGTTTATTGTTGTAATTTTGTAATTGCGATTACACTTTGCTATAACGTTAAACGCTAAGTATTTTCGTAATGTACCTTGGGTTCGTTGGAAAGTTCAAGTATTGGCATAACAATGTTGTTTAGGCCTTTCTTTAAATATTAATGTTAAGGAAGGTCTGGTAAGTGTGAATTTGTGGTAACAATTCTACGGAAACGGAACTCTTGCAGATTTTATTACGGGACACTACCTATAGTTACTCTTTATGTTGTTACTACTAAATATGTACTTATTATCATCTGTTTATTAAAAACTGTTATGTTTGGAATTGGTTGTCGTTTTCACTATACCATATTGCAAATTACTACCTATATTGCTCATGCTACCAATAAATACTTCTATACTAATTTATAAAGAGAAAAGATTTGTATTTTTGTATGTTTGTTACGAATAAACTCAAAAACTACAGGACCGATTTTAAAAATTCTTTCACCAATGGAAAGCTAAAAGATCACTGAGTAAGCTCGTAGCCGGCTTTGAAATGGGAATAGAACAGTCCCATCTCGAAGCTGGCTACCAAATCTAGCTACGAAGTGGGACGAAAGGGCTATATTTTATTCCCGTATTCAGATGGGAACGGGAACTACGCGGGTGAAACCGCGCAGAACCGCTAGTGACTTCTACAGGTAAAAATACTTACGTATTTCATGTTGAACTTATAAACAAACAGTTTTTGATAGCCTATACACGTCGAAAGAAAAATCAACAATTTTGTCCTACTCACCGCCTTAGACATTCATTTTATTCTTATTTCTAGGAATAAATACCTTCTTGCCTACTGCAATTCTGTACGTCATTGCACGGTTTTTACTTCACCTAACATTGTAATTTAAGTGCATGTTATCAGCGCTTATCGCCACAAATTATCACCGAAGAGATTATTTTCATGGGAAAAACGCGTCAAAATGTCGGAAAATTAAGTTGTTACGTTTATCTGTAAAACATCGTATGGTACCGTATGTGTTACATGTTAACACTTACTAGCTAGACTTTATGTTAGGACCTTCATTTTTAGTGCACCACTAACTATATGAACGTACCAAGGACATAACTTGAGAATAATGTTATATAACATTATATATATATATATTATATTATTATATATAATGTTATATCTTACTCCATATCATCATGTGTAACAGAAGTCCGTCCATCGAGGTCCAGTGATGGTCTCACCACCTATTACGTTTACGTTTAGGGGTCCAAAAATATACTTGAGAAAAGTGGGTTTATCTGGAAATGGAATGCCCCTGCCATCTCCTTCGAGAATAAAGGCGTGATCATATTGTTTTATCAACCTCCTAAAATTTTCTTATTATACTGCAAATTTTTTTAAGTATTTTTTTGTGGGTCACAATTTTCACATGGTTATTTATTTACTCCCAAACTAGGCAGAGCCTGTACTATGGGTACTAAACAACTGGTAAACATACTGAAATAAATATTAAACACCGAGACACGAAGCCAAAATACCAAACTATTGTAATCTTTCTAATAATTATATACAAACTACAGTTTACCTCTATATTCGGTAATTTACAACACACAAAAATGAAACTTTTTTTGTAAAGAAATTAGTCAAAGCAAAGCAAACATTAATTTATTTTTAAGTTATGAGCTTATGGATTACTTTATAGTAAAATACCAAAGAGATATTAAAGTAAGGATGAGTTATATTCATACTGCTTGCGTTTGAAAATTGATCCCCTACGAGTGTGCTACAACATGTACATACTTACTTCTTAGCTTATTTATAGGATACAACAATGACGGGGAAAGATGATACGGAACGAATAATAAAGAAAAAGAGAGCTATTTGATAAGAGTTGCGCTTAAAATACGACTTGAAATACAATGCGACTAAATAAAATGTGGTTAATTAACTACATTTGTCGGCCTCATTTTCCGTGCTCTAGTAACATATCTACGTCTTTCTATATATAATATCTTTGTAAAATACTATGAGAAAATAATTAAATAAGACTTTCGTAGCTCGTAGCCAAGAAATTGCCAGTGTGTTAACTAAATCTGAAACTGATAATATTGATAATATTTTAAATGTGTAAGTAACTCTGTCTATCAGTTGTTAACTTTTCACGGCCCGATACAAAAATGTGTGATTTCCAGTCAAGTGTCAACGAGGATGCCGGCGCGGCGCGCGGCCTCGCGGCGTCTGGCAGTGCGCCTGTGGTGAAAAGTCAAATGTCAATGTCAAATGTTTTTTGTTTCTGTCAAATAAATGGGGTAATTGGTAAAAACACATGTTATAATAACGAAAGCAATAACTAGCTATTTTAGTCTGTTTGTGCGCGCATCACGGAATAATTAATTTCAATGAGATGTTCGATTTATGAAAGCTTTTAAATAATACTGCCTAACACTTACACCATCGCCTGGGTTCATGGGTCTCACGACAAGCCTAGAGCACATGCAAACAAGCCATAAAGCCCCTGAAATAACTTCATGAGCTAACTTTAATCGGCTCAACAAATTTAATTTACTCGCCGCAGTTCACAGGCAAATTGAGGCAGAATTTTGATAGGAAAATTATTTAATTGTATACGTTAAGTTTCTTAATCAATACCTTTGCGAAAAAGGGTTTTGTCCAGAATGCTTTATCCAACAAAATATTCAGTATTTTATTAGATAGAGAAAAAAAGATAGGGGACGATGCAATGCTTCTCGAACTGAGGAGTCGTGACATGACCCGCTTATGTCACTTCTTGTCATGCCCCTCTTTTTCACTGGCTACTCTGATCGAATTTCCAGGGCCCCGCTGCCAATAGGGCACCTAGTTTCTGTCAGACCCACAACTGATATTACCGATAAATATTTATTTTCGAAAACACTTACAATATTGTTAAAATTAAGATAAAATTCGGCACTCTAGGTCTATCTTTATTTATGAATCTTTAAATATAGTCTGTTGCATGAATATTAAAAAAATAAAATAAAACCGAACGAGATTACTGCTCGTACTTACTTATCAGCTCTTTTACGACTCATGAGCAAGGCCTAACAAACTCTAGGTATATCTCTATATCTGGCTGCCTTTAGACAAGTATATTTCTTAAAATTATTTTATATATAATATATATATTTTTATCAATGTTTTTGGATATTATAGTTTTATAATTATACAGGTTTTTTTTCTCAACACGTTAAAAAGCAATAGTAAGACCGTATTATTAGCTGTAAATAAAATAGTTTTAGTTAAACACCTTATTTCCGAGAAGTTAGCCTTGCGTGCTTAACTAAACCAATTTAACTAATAGCCAACTAGCCGAACTAACACGAAATACAATTAACTTTAACCCTATTCAGTTTGTTTGATAACACGGGGAAAGTTCTATTTTAACTGTCGTAAAGAAAACAAAGTTAAACGGTTTTTTGGTTTATACGCGTACTGTACGCGATTACTAATTACTATGTATGTGTAAATACTTAGGTATTATAATCTAATTAATATATGTATATTCATTAGTGATTCTGTTATAAGGGAGTCTGCCTCTAATAGGTACACGAGGTTTGGGTTGGATGCTGCAGCAACAAACCCAGACCTCGTGTAAATGACCTGGAAGAATATTTGATTTTTTAGATATACCTAAACATGTATCACTATACATCGACGGTGAAAAACATGCAGACTCTAAAATTTGATCTGCGCTTATCAAACCCTTTGGTTACCAGCGTCGAGATACCGTAATATAGCACTTCATTCACTAATACATACAAAATATTTGTATAAGTACTTATTTTTAGTAAAATTTAAGGCCACAATATAAAAATTTAATGCAAAAATCTTCAGCATTCAATAGCTTTGTGAGAATTAGAAAAACTTCTGAAGCAAACAGAAAAAACAAATCCTATCCTACACGATTCGAAAGTGTTTGTTGGTTAGTCCTTCTTACAGAACGAAGCAAAGTATTGTGATTTTTTTTGCATAATTAAACAATGAAGGATCGGGAAGAAAAACTACGCTACTTTTTATACGGGCACACGGATAAAGTCTGGGGCAAAAGCTTGTATAAATTACATATTTTGAATTAATATACATAAGCACTAAGTCTTTTTGGAAAACATTACAAAACTTGGTTTAAAGTTAAATTAGACTGTATAAATGAAAACAGATCCGACAGTTCTTTAACATTATTGTCAAGAAAGTGACCTAGTAATTTTGTAATAACTTTATTATTTTACTAGCGGTTCTGCGCGGTTTCACCCGCGTAGTTCCCACATTTTACACATTTACCACTATATCTTTGCTCCTATTGGTCGTAGCTTGATGTTATATAGCCTATAGCCTTCCTCGATAACTGGACTATCCATACACAAAAAGAATTATTCAATTCGAACCAGTAGTTTCGGAGATTAGCGCGTTCAAACAAACAAACAAACAAACAAACAAACTCTTCAGCTTTATAATATTAGTATAGATTATTTTGTAATAACTCCGTTACAATTTAATTCACTGACTAACATGCCATAAATGTCTTATATATTCGTATTTTGCATCGTTACAATCATATTGGTCTATTATCAGTACCTACAATAGCTGTAGCAACTCTATTCAGGGCATCTATTTCCAATTGAGCGATAAAAACGACTTTATCGGGTTAGCTCGCAATAAATGAGACGTCAATAGGGAAATGCAATCTCCTAGTAGGGAGGAGTAATGGACGCGCGCACGCAAGCTATGGAACTATTGTGTAAGTTAACCCAGCTCTGCCCGGATTTTCTATTCCGAGTATCCGATTTCTGTTATAAAATTAACGTTAATGTCACGTTTAAAAAAATTAAATAAAAAAATAAATAATCTTACGCCTTTCATCCCCGAGGGGGTAGGCCGAGGTATTCCATTACTGGATATACCCACATTTCACGAGATACATTGGACCCCTAAACGTGATAGGTGGTGAGCCCATCGCCGGACCGGGTCTATTTACACATGTCTCAGAATTAATTCTGAGACCTGCGGGTTTCCTCACGATGTTTTCCTTTACCGTCGAGCTAGTGATAAATATGTACGTAAGTTTTTGAAAAACTCATTGGTACAGTCAACAAAGTTGTTAGTTTTACATTTCCAAAAATTAAAATTCACTTTTCTCTTAAAGCCTTAAATGTATATTTTATAGTATTTTTTTGGTAAATTATAGGGATCAAATATACCTTTCGAAATAAACATTAATCAATAAGATTTATTTATGACTTCCCCAGAAAAATGAATTCTTAGTTACTGGCCATGTAACCCTAACAACTTTATTGACTGGTACCAGGATTCGAATCCGAGCCTCACTGATATTTAGCCGGCTCTTTAACCGTAAAGGCTATCACTGCTCTAATGTCACGTTTAATGTACATAATTAAATTTAATGTAATTCACGTTTATTTAATTATATAAATACCATTTCGAATAAAAATGTAACGATTTAAGAATCAGCTTACTATAGGTACTTGTGCTCATAAATACATACATACAGCATACGCCAATGTCCCACAGGGGTAGGCACAGACGTTGGATCGCCACTTTGCTCGATTTCTGCATGCTTTTGTATGTTATTTATTTATTAAAATAACTTCAAGAAAAACATCGGGACCAAACATGCAGGCTTCTGGCGCTCATGATATGAGACATGTGTGTAACATTACCCCGGTCCGGCTATATGAGTTCACCACCTGTCTTGTTTAAGTGCACGAAATCCCTTGAAAAGTACCTACTTCCAGGAACGAACGGAAAACCTCTGCCAATTAGCTCAGCTGAGGCGTAAGCATATATTTATTTAAAAATAAATTGCTAAAATACTATATTTTTTTAATATAATAATACAACGGTCACTATTAATTACATAACTAATAACAAATAATACAATTATCTGTTGAATAAGTTTACCATATAATTATAACATTACTTACCTAAGCCTAATGTTAACTAATATTGTTACAATACAAACTGTTATCACGCGATTTGCCCTTTGTTTAACCGACAACGTCAAACAAGGGGGGTTATTAGCACACCATTCAATACTGACAGCTGGCATTTCACGATATCAGCATTCTTACTTGTCAGACAGCATTTTTTCACCCCATTTGAAAAGGTCGACGTGTCTAGTTGAGCAGAATAAGTTACCACGACAAATTTGTAGTTGCAAAACAACGTTTCGTTCAAAAATATTATTGATAAAAAACTTAGCAAGTGCAAAGGTAAATTGGTTTCGTTCTGCGTACAGGCTGTAAGTTCTGATGTCATAATTGGCCTAACTTAATTAACACTTGCATTTTGCTCGGTATCGGCAATACAGATAATTGTTGGAGGCAAAAAGTTGGAATGAGATGCTGGGTTTAGGGTGGTATTCAATAACTGACCATCCGTATCGATATAATTGACGTGAAGATACCTTCTAATTATCTGTTATTAACTTGTTAGTCTAATTGTAAATTTAATATTTAATAATAATTAATATTGGCATTTCAGTCTTATATATCCGTAAAATATTATTTCTAAACTACAGGTACCTACTTAGTGCTATTGTGAAATACAAAAACTTTCAAAGCGTTTTAGTTCAATTTTGACAATTTCCATAATATTGTCGTTCTAATGCTTCCGTCGTCTATTTCATGATATCCTTGTTAAAATTGAGCATCAAATGACAATGATTTCGTTACTTTTTTACTATTTTGCATGTCATTAAGTGGCGATGTTGATGGAATAAAAATGTGATTTCAATGACATGGTATTATTAACATCGTTGTGATTCATCATTGGAACACTATCAAAGTTACCAAAGTGTCACCTAATGTCATTTGGGTAAAAAAATCAATTTGTTATGAGGTCGTTTGGGATTCGTGGAGTAATTCGGAGGCAAGTGAGCGTGGTTCCTGCGCGGACAGACTGTTTGTTTGGCTTTTGTGCGCGCGCGCAGTTCACACCTCGCCTCTCGCCCCGTGCGGCCAGCGCGCTTCATTGTGCGAGCAAGCTGCGTGTCCGCATAGGGCTGTCCAGTGAACTATTGCTTTTGCCTATCCAAAACTTTTAGTCATACGTGTAGCAATAATAGCGGGACAACCCGTATTGACAAAATAGGGAAAAACAGAACAACACAAATAAATAAATTTAGTTTTGAGGGTACCTTTTCAGCCGCCTATGTAGGTACCTAACTGTGTTTTGTAACCAGTTATAGAATAAGAAAATTTCTTCTTTTCTCGTAAACAGTCACAAACTAAGATCTTTTCGGTCGCCTTTGTTGTACTATGTTTACAATGTAAACGCATTTAATAACAAATATTTATAGTCCGGTTATTATAGGAAAAGTTCTGACAGCCCCAAAATATTTCTTTTATTAAACAGTTATCTGTGTTGTGTCTCAAATTTTTACACTTTCAGTCCAAGGGGGTGCAATGTACCTAATCATCCATAACCTTTCACAAACAACTCTATCTCAATAAATGCGATTGAAATAAAAAAAATTTAGGTAAAATATGAATGGACTGTAAATCTGATCTAGAAATGAAAAACGCAGCTCCTCAGTCTAAACGTTGTGTTACTTACAAAAAACAACTAAGACACTGACAGTGAAACATATCAGAAATAAAAAAATAACTTATAAAGACAAAAACAAAGAGTTCGTAACACCTATGCTTGGTTGTTAAGAAATAAAATTTCAAGAACGTTATTTTATGTCAATGAAGCGTTACTTGGCAGGCACAGCCCTAACCAGGAGCAGCAATAAACTCATGTTTAGTTGTTTTTCCGCGGCGGTGGCAGATCACAATGAGCCCGTCGAGGTTAGTGAGCCGTGCTATTCCATAACTGTATTGTATGATTACTTCACTTACCGGTAAACAATTCAACCAGTCTATATAACAAATGTCCTTGTAGACATGTAACAGACCTAGGAATTTATTTATGTTGATGGTATCTTCAACTGACACACACACAACACTTTTGTTTCTAGTTCACGGTTCAAGGTCTGTGCATACGGCGGATAGTAGGTATTTTAGCGCATTTCATAGCAGTTTTGTTACTTGTTAATCTTATGATAATACGCATAGTTATTTAACTCAGCGGCCTAGTAAAATTTACTGACATTGACGCAGGCACCACTGTCTGCCGGGCAAAAGTCTGTCGTCTTCATTACGTTTAAAAACGTTTAAATATATAATAATTTCTCTCTTCAAATAATAGTGACTATTCCTACTTCGTTGTCATTTCGTTGTACAGTAACAACAGTCGGTATGAATTTTCAATTGGCGTTCACGATCAGACTAGGTTTTTTATCCAACTAATAGGTAAGCCAACTATCAACTACAAACATCAATCCCTTGGTTGTGTGATGATTTAGGAAATCCCAAGTATAGATTCTGTGTATCCAAAAAAAGAGCGACGTTAGTTATACGTGATGATTCTTATACACTCGACCGCAATCTCACTAAATCCGTTTTGTTTAAAAAAGCCCGCTCGGCGGATGTCACGTCTGCGGCTATTGGTAAACCAATAATCTGAATGTTTTAATTTTATTTTGATTGTTTTAACAATCTCGTTTTCAAACCTTATTCTTCGAATCAAATAAAAATTGCTCTATGAAACTCATATATTTTTAAAATAAATGTTTAAACAAATGAATAAATTGTTGTGAATAATAGAAAATTGCCTGGAAGGGTTAGATTTGTCGTTTTATCAGAATTCAGTTCTGATAAAAAGATTCAATTACATATTAATAAAATATGTGTAGGTACGTATGTATTGTAGGCTGCCCCCCTATTCACGTTCTCTATATCTACGATAATTCCATACAATAATGATAGTGCCATTCACACTTTTCTATATTAAAGCTTCGAGACAGACATATTATAGTTCTCGACTGTGATATCTTATCGATTTACCGAGAAAATGTATTTTTATAATTACTATAATTGTTTCAATATTGGTACACCAAAATAGTGTGCTATGTATGTTAATTTACTTACCTACATAGGAACATCCTCTTTGTAAGTACCTTCAAGCTATAAAAAGTGGTTGAATTAAAAATTAAGGCCAACCCCCAAAAGTGGAAATGAAATTGAATTTTCGGAAAGTAATAAGAGAAGTCTGACCCAAATTATTTTTTATTACCCTTAGCGGCCATTTTATGTCATTTACTTAACCTGTTATCGACATGGCCGCTGCGACTGACATTATAAAATACGTTTACCAAGAAACCCCAAACTCGTTGACTATAAAGAAATGAGAAATCTTTGTAGTGCTGTGCAATAAAGAATAAAATCGAATGGAATCAATATTCGGGATTGGAATTATCGATTTGGTAGTCGATACAATATAATGTAGTAATAACTAATAATCAGGACTATTCGATTCGTTTATCTCATTTCGGTAATGTATGTTTGACTCGAGTAATTGTGGGGTGGATACAAACAAAATTGCTTTGGTAGGACCGTAGGTCAACTTTTGGCGGGTTAAATAGATATTATGTAAAGCCATTATTATTATGAAAGATTATAATCGGTAATCATAGATTTTAGTATGGAGAATATTACAAAAGCAATATTAAAGTTGCGAAAAGAATTACGCAGTAGAAAGGTATAGATACCTTTAGATCGAATAAGGTACTCACTTAATGAAACTAATTGGATACTGTGCTATGTTACAGCAAAAAGGAAAGTATTTAGGTACATTGGCAAGTATATTTTGAGATGGAAAACAAGCTAGCAATTATTTACTGTAGTGAAGAACGGCAGCTTTGGTACCCACTGAAATAGACACCCACGGGGTATCACACTATGCTTGTTTTATTGACTCATAACAAGTCGAAATTTTCCATATTTTTAAATTAATCTAGCAGTTGAAAATATTGAGTCAAATAAAACAAAAATATCATAGAAACACGAATCGATCGATTGGGAAATCTATTAATACCAAAGAGATTAAAATATAATATAAGGCATAGAGGGGACAAAGCGAGGATTATTTGAAGCCAAAAGTTATTCCAAGTGGAATAAGTCTAGTACAATTTCGACCAAATGACAGCTCGCGTTCATACTAACTGACATGACAAGGACATGACGCTTGAGCTTCAAAGTTTTGTATGAAAATATTCCCAATGCCCCCTCTATGCTATTATATTTTAATGTCTTTGATTAATACAAAAACTTTTTTGTTGTTGTGATAAAATTGAACGTCCTGTCATCACGTCAACCATGTCATTCAGTAGGGATGGCCAAGTGAAAAAATAAATTGATATTTATCGTATCGACATTTCTAAATACTATAGATAAAAATCGAGTGAAAAATATCGCTATATCGTCAGTTTTTACATTATTATTTATACATATTCTCAAATTCGTAAAAAAGGACGATAAAAATAGTATTTTTTTATAAATGCTTGAGTCTAAACAAGTATCTAGTACCTAACATGAAATGAAACACGAAACCAGAATTGCTTTAAAAATATATTAAAATTGATACGAATTCGACACTGTAAAATAAATGTCGATATATCGCCATTAAAAATATCGACGATATACACACACCGGCACAATTAGCGGAACAGAAAAAAAAGGAGAAAAAAGAGGGAATTTAGAACAATGAATGTAATTTTTAAACAATATATTATTTAAAATGAAACAACAATTAAATTAACATGTTTTGACATTCATTTGTAACACCATACTTAAAATTTTATAAAAATAAAAATTAAATTAAACAAAATGCATTTTTCTTCGATTTTTAATTATAGAGAAACAGCAGAAAATTCAAGATTTTCCAAAGTTTAACAACAATTTCAATGACTGTTCAATATCGAGTGTTTCCTCCTCGTGCTCTGATGAGGGTTTCCATCCGTCTGGGCATGCTGCGGATGATGTTATCAATGGTTTCTTGGGGCAACCTCTGCCATTCTTCAAGTAATGCGTTTCGCAACTCGTTGAGATTATTGGGAGGGGGCATTCTTGACTTTACACTCCTCTTTAGCAAGTCCCAGACGTGTTCTATAGGGTTCATATCGGGGGACCGTGCTGGCCACTCCATCACCGTTATACCAACATGGTTTAGGTATGTCTGTACTGTGCGAGCACTGTGAGCCCGAGCATTATCCTGCATTAGAATGAAGTTGTTACCAATAAAGGGGGCAAATGGCACAACATGTTCTTCTAAAATCTCCCTGATATACCGATCAGCATTCAGATTCCCGCCATCGACCACTACTAACTCCGTACGAGCTCCTAAACATATTCCTCCCCAGACCATAATTGAACCGCCGCCATATGCAACTGTATTTTCAAAATTAGACTGGATATACCGTTCTCCTTTGCGTCTCCATACTCGCTGCCTTCCATCAATTTGATTTAACATAACTCTGCATTCATCAGTAAAAAGAACCTGTCCCCAGTCGTCGAAGTCCCAATCACGATGTTCACGACCAAAGTGTAGACGGTTTGTGCGATGATGTCTCTCAAGTTTTGGGGCTTTGGCGGGCACATACGAGCCTATACCCACTTCTTCGAATCTTCTACGAACTGTCCGCTCACTCATCCTTACTGCTCGTACCTCTTCCAGTAAATTTCGAGCCTGCACCGCCGTTAGCCTCGTGTTCCGTCGGACTTGAAGTTGGAGAAAACGGTCATCCCTCCTTGAAGTACACCTTTTCCGGCCTTGTCCTCTCCTTCTCACTAGAGCATTCGTCAATCTGTATCGTTGGATGCTACGATAAATCGTTGATAACGATCGACGAAGGCTTCTGGCAATCGATCTGTAGGTTTGACCATTTCTCCTCATTTGATCTGCCCTAATGATTTCTGATGGCGTTAAATCAGGCATAATTAGATGCTCGTAAATTATCAATATGCGAAAAAACTCAAAAGCCTCAAAAACTGCAATTCAAAGCTTTTCAAATGGAATTCACGAACCTTCTAAAAACGGACAAGCGGTGGAAAAAATGAATCAATGAAAATTAAAACAAAAGAATGAAAAAAAGGGCAGTCGCTTAGTATTCCATTTTTAAATTAAAACCCAAATTTAAAAAAAGCTTGTTTAGCCGGCCAGTAACACGCAAAAATGCGTAAATACTCCCTTTTTTTTCTGTTCCGCTAATTGTGCCGGTGTGTGTATATAATATGCTAATTATGTATTTGGAAAAATATCGATATTTTAATGTATCGATATTTTTTGCCCAAGCCATCATTTACTGCCATTATGTGGCATAGAGTAACTTATATGGCATGTGGTAGGCAGTGCTATTTTCTAACAAAGAGGTTGGAAGAAAATCATTTTCTTTCCTAGAGAAACTTTTTCTTTACACGTCTTTGGTACTTAAAATCTCATAATAACCTATACAAAATACACTAGGTAACGAATAACTTTTAAACCTCAACTTATAAAAATGTGGTATGATTACTTATTATCTTAGTCTGTCCAAGAACTATCGATTTTATACGGTTTCGTCTTCCGTGGGCAGGTGTAAGTGGGGTACCCAAAACACATGGACTTTTGCCATTGTTATTTCGGCGGTATTGTTAAAGTTTATCGAAGTAGGTTTGTTGATATATTGTTATGAAAAAAATCTAACGAGCAAGAGTATAAACAAGAAAGTAGGTAGGTAATGTTTAAAAACAACTCTCAAATTTTAACCTTATCAATACCATACACAACATGAAGAAGTTTTATAAAGAGCGATCAAAAAAACATTTACCAATTTTCCTAAACCAAAAATGCCTTCATCGATATCAAACTTTTGAAATTGCATTCAAATCGAAATCGAAATTGCGAACACGAGATCTGAGAACATCAGCTACGTGCTGCTATTTAGCACCAAACGGCGCAAGCGCAAATTGGAAATCAAAACAAGCATTGATCCTCAATCGAAACGGATCGAAAGTATCGTCGTGATCGATAACATACCATCCGATTATCGAAATCACGATCATTTGTAACGAAACGTAACTGATATGATGACTCTTACATGCATTGCTATAAAGTGTAAAATAGCGATATCAATAAACAATTTCGTACTTTGAGTTGTGTTCCAAAGATTTAGAGTCGAATCCGAGGGGAAATTTTAAAACTTTCGAATTTGGAACTGAAGGAACTTTGAATGAGATCCGAATGTCGATTGGCTGTTGTAGTTCGAAAACGTTACGAATGCACCTATTTCTTTGGATTATATTAAATTATAGCTAGCGTGAAAATCGTCCCGTAATGTGTTGGCGAGATTGCCGTCCGTGGGAGTGCTGCCCAGCTATCATTTGGTTCGATTCGCCCGATCCTAAGTGCGTGTAATGGGCCGTAATCTTTGAATTATCCGTTACATTTTATTGATTCTTGTTTTGTTTTCGATGAATGAGTTTGCGTTTGGCTCTTGTTTCTACCAAAGTAAATTGCAATAGTTACTTGTACTAATATATTAATAGCTGTTTCCATTAAAAGACATCGCTAGAAGAGTATACCTTCCTAAATATATACTAACTGAAAAAGAAAAAACTTAGAAGCATGAAAATCACATACTTATAGTTCTAACTTCATTTCTTACCCATGCACGCTTTTATAAAGGCTTTTATACAATAAATTTTAAACGTAGTTGATTAAAAAAATGGATTGACTAAAACGACGGCAACTTGTAGTCACGAACAGAGTAAGCCCAGTCTTGTGCTCGTACGACAAGTTCATTGAAGTTGAAGTACCTCGTATTGAAAGATGGATATGAAAAAGTATTAAAAAAAAATCCAAATTCACAGCGAAGTAACTGAAATAATTTTAAAAACAATGATAAAAGAAAAATTAAACGTTGTGTTAATTGCGCAGAATAGAACTTGTACCTACGCACTAAGCTAGTAATTTAGTCGAGTCATTGTTTACATCACACATAATATATAATTTGTTACGAATTTAATTTCCAGAAACTCACTCAACAATTTATTTTTCTGTATGTAGTATAAAGTGAACAATGACTCAACTCAATTACTGCCGTACTGCGAACTAAGCTCTAGACAGTTTACCGCGGCTTTTGGGGAGAAAGAACAGCATTAACATCTGTTAAAACTACATTACACCGCGACACGCTCTCTTGTTTCAGTCGTAGGCTAATGTATGAAGTTGCTGCAACTGTTTCAAATAACCAGGAGTTTGGCCCGGTAATGGGTTCCGCATGTTTTTCTTGATATAATTGTACTTTTTTTTTAAAGAAAAAATATATAGGTCATTTAAAAGTTGGCATACAGGTAGGTAGAGATTTTTAAAATTATCACAGTACAATTAATAGTAGATACTAAATTATTGTCTAAAATGTGACAGCGTTGACACTGTTTTAATTTAAACCTCACAAAAATCTACAAAAAAAAATCTATCACAATTAAATAAAATGGACGATGTCAATGTTGTATATTATTTCGGAAGCATATTTATTCATATCACACAAATCATACCTATATTGTGATGACTTTTGGATATTCTTTTAAAATCTAAAATTATGTATCTATTATATTAAGTACTTAGAGTTTTAGAAAACCGTACATTATATACATATATTGAACAACATATATATTGAAACTCTTTAAAAATTCACAGGCAATCGAAAAATATGGAATAATGCGTCCCGCTTTCAAATAATATAAGGTAGAAAATATGCACTTTTTCAAACCGCCAAACATTTTCTAAAATGAATCCCACGCGTAATTCCATCCACCTGCGTATAATGACGTGCGAACGATAATTATGTAGGTACTTATGTTATACTAGCTTTTACCCACGGCTTCGCTCGCATACTTTTATATCACCCCCTTAGGGGTCAAATTTTGCAAAATCCTTTGTTAGTGGATGTCTACACTGTATAAGGTATCCACATGTGCAAAATTTTAAGTCTCTACACCCAGCGGTTTAGGCGGTGCGTTGATATTTCACCAATAAGGTCAGTTTATCATTTTATGTATAGAGATTTGTATAGTTGTATACCATTTTCGAGTGCTCTAACGATGAGACATTATGCAAAAATATGACATTTTCAAATCCGACATTTTGAACATTCCGCGATTAATCCAGAAAACGTGCAATAACGTTATTTGACGTTTTACATCAATGACAAGTTAAATGTGACACTGTAAGTACTATTCCTTCGCCGACGGACCCCTAACAATGGAATATGAAAAACGTTAGTTGGCACAACTAATGTCGGTGTAATGGGACTCTTATCTGACTAATTAAAAGTCGATTTGGCTCGGGCTGCTTTCTAACAGCCGTCTACAGTTGAGCGACATCACTAACTGGGTGATTCCTTTTTAGGATGTGATTAATGACAACTTTGTGACAGTTATGAGTGATTAGCTAGTTAATGGGTATGGGAATCGATTGGTCTTTCGATTGAGAATAAATAAGCATTTTTAGAATCTACTAACCGATATCGGTAACATCTACCGATACATCTACACTTGTTACACCTATATATTATTATGCGGCTTTGTATGCGGGACTCTCGCTGTCGGTATATGTTACCGATGTCGCATAGTAGCTACTGGAACTGGACATGGCAACCGTATTTCATTATGCGCAACTGTTACTTGATAATGATGACTTCTTATACTACTTATGTTTGTCCATAGTTATTTATTAAAAAACTTTTGAGTCGTAATATAATCATTCATAAACATTACTTCTTAAAGTAGGCTTACCATGAATTCGTTTTATACCATTGAAAGAAAGAAACACATTTTTGCAAAGCTCCGGAAGATTATAAACAATTTCGTCTCTTTTATGGCTCAGTTGGTAGTTGCCTTCTGTGCCGGAGGTCGGGGGTTCGATCCCTGCTCGGAGCATTTGTGTGCATGAACATGTCTGTTGGCTTCGTGTCTGGTCGTTTAATATTTATTTAATTATGTTTATCTGGTGTTTAGTAACCATAATACCCACAGGCCCTGCCTAGTTTGGGACTAAATAACCGTGTGTGAGTTGTGTTCTACAAATTATTACAACCCTTAAATTTAAGGCTTAATGAAATTACTACATCTTTTAAATTTTTTACCAACTACATATTTATCTTCGAATGTTTACATTTACAGTGGTAAAAGTAGCCACTAAGTAAAAATACTTGCGCATTAAATAATATTCATGAAATCAAAATTTCTATTTTCATCTCTTGTACACAACTAGTCGTATACTGGCAGCCTACTTGGGAGTAATGAAGCAATTTTTTTTTTCTGCTCTTACTGAGTTTAAGCACCATTCCGTGAACATGATTTTACTGCGCATAAAATATGGTTTATATCATAACTTCATTTAGCACTTCAACATTGTATTTAATGGGATTCAGCAAGCATTGTATAAGTATTATCGATAGTCAAAATTTTAAACAAAAATACAAAAAACTTCAACGAAAAGATAGGTACCACTAAAACACTGTTATTTGCATAGTCAACATCCTTCACCTGTTACTAAACCGTTGTGGAGTTCCGTTCTCCACCTGACGTACTTAATGAGATTTTCACAAAACTTATATAGGACCACACTTGAGCTACACCAGTTAAAACAAACAAAAAACTTCGAAATCGGCTCGATATTTGATGATAATATGGATTAACATAGCAAAAAAAAGGCTTCTACTGGACAAATATTAGAATAATGTATCTAGGATTACATATAGGAGAACAAAAGAAATAAATGAAGCAGAGATTTTCAGGTTGTTGTGAATTTATGTACCTTTACTCTTATTTTTTGGTCTAATTTTATCGTATCGGACTAATAGGTATAAGAAAATGTAAAAAAGGAGAAAACGTATAAAAGGTCCTTCATAGGTACCTAAATTTAGGTTTTTGTCTAAACTATAAATAAAATAAAAATATACTTCCCACCGTTCTGAAACCAAATCATCGATACTTGAAAAACTACCGTGTTTTCCTTTTTGAATGGCAACGCTGCGGGCTGAGGCCGGAGCCAATCGATTCGGAGGCCAGCGGCACAGTTTGTTTAGCCCGAGTCCGCCCAAAAAGATGAGTCGTGGATTGAATCCTCGACCTCTAGTGGCTCATTCTGAAATCCAAACGTAAAAATCAGACTGCTAACAATCCATTGCTTGTTGACTTCTATATCGTAACAGCGATGGAAAAAACAAAAATGCAACGAAAGAGCATGCAACTCGATGAAGTAGAGCTTTGACAGCGGGTAACAAAGAAGGTAGAAGGTCTGAAAAACGTCGTCATCACGAGCGGATCCCGGTCGAAAATGGCCGTGGTAATGGTGTTTGTTTGTTGATTTTCTCTCGTTTTGGTCGGTAACTCGATTTGCTTTTTGTTCTGGATACACAAAGGCGACTAAATTTCGTTAGTGCATCTCCTCGGTCGTGCCTGAGAACGTCGTGACGGTTTTCGGAGGATGATACACGATTCGGCCGTGCACAATCAATTATTGGTGTCATTAAAACAAATATTGAGTTACGGTTTTGTCGCGGATGGACTGTAAAATAAGAATACCAGTTTTTATTCTACAATCTTTTTTAGAACAGGCTTTTTGAAAATCACTGCATATTTTATCTAAAGCTTTTCTTATAAGAGGTACTAGAATATAAAACTTCCATTTATGCCTTGCCGAGGAGGCTGGCATAGGACTTCCATGTTTTACCACATGAGTAAAGAAACGGAACAGAGACAAAGCTTCTAAGGAGCGTGCAAAATTCTTACCTATTTTAGTAGGGTTGGCAAAGGAGAATAAAATAAACAAAACGTTTATTAGACTTTTATTTGTACATTAGATTATTTACAAATTACCTACTCTAAATATTTTTTTATAACTTTTTATTTTTAATAAATTATTAAATCTTTTAATCTAATGATGAATTCTAAATCTAATGGATATAAAGTTTTTTCAAATAATCATTAAGGACGCTTCCACATGGCATAATATTTTTACAATCTTACACTCGATTCAGAATATAATTAGGTACCAATATTTACAATGTTTACGTCGAGTTTATTGTAATGAGTAATTAAAGAATCTTTGCCCATATTTATAGGTTGTTCAGGTCTATTAACAAACAATTTTATTTCGTCACATATGTGATTTTCGAGACATTCATGCAAACTGTACAGTAGGTAACCATTTTACACCTCCGAATCTAATTATTTACACTTTCTTGACTTTTTAGTTTAATACTTTATTCTACCATAAACAATTTAAAATAACCATTTCTCACTAAGCAGGAGCGCGAAACAAATACGGCAACCATTGCGCGGCCCTCGGCATTTCTACTGACCGAGCCGGTTTTATCCAGTTGCGGCGCGTATGTGACGCAGCGCTAGTAGAAACGCACACAAGCATTGCATGCTTGTAGTAGTGTACCTACGACAGCGCGGTTGTATGAAGCTTTGTCTCTGTTCCGTTTCTTTACTCATGTGGTTTTACTTCAACGTCGTCAATAGTGATAATATAAAGGTAAGTTTTGAATTTTTGAAAAGCCTTTAATGGTACTAGATTATTATAAATAGAATCACTGAGTACGGCTTTGATTGACTTTAAAGTCAAAATACATGAAGTGTAACTGACTTTATGGCAAAACGATCACCACCACATTCAACTTGTTTAATCATTTAAGACCACAACAAATCGCATTTCCGTTAACCGATTCCGAAGTCACTGACTTTAACGCTTTAGCTAATTAACTATATCTTGTGTGAAGAAAAATCCAATACAATCGAAACAATACATTCCGATTAACGCCGGTAAGCAGTCATCTTCGACAGCAAGAATCGGAGTGAATGTCCTCAGCAATTTATTTCAAATTACCTCAAAAAAAGGAGACTGGTGACGGAACTGGGGTCCGATTGTCACATCCGGGCCTGCTCGGGGTGACACCGGCGGCGAAAAAACTAAATTATACGGCGATTGATTTCGTAAACCGCAAATGGATGCGATTTGTCGACCATTCGACACTTCGGTCATTTAACAAAATCTGGGCGAGTTTGTTCTGTATTGTTTGGGATTTAGGATCCTTATGGCGTGATAATAAATCGGCGATAGATAATATTTCTTTATTAGGTCGCGCACTCTCTAATGCCGGCACATTAATGGCACTCGGAAACAGACAACATCGGCTCCTTTGTCGAAATCGTTTCAAACACCAATTACCGTTATTGCGACGCGAAAGCTGCCAACAAACGGATGTGCGCAATTTTTTCTAACGCGTCCCTTTCCGGTCAAAACAAAAGCCTGCATATTGAATTTGAAATAAAAAATCATATTCCCCTAACTGAATTTACACGATCCAGGGCACTAACGACAGTAAAATAACAATTATGGCGACACAGATCTTATCTGTGTAATTTGGTGCGCGTACAAATTTCGTGTCGGCGGCGGCGTAATGGGACCGGCAGTTTTATTGTGTTATTTACACAAATAAAAACGTTTATTTTTACATTTTCCCAAAATTAAATATGGACCAATTTGTGTCGGGAGAGGGAATTACGTTGTTAGTTGTAATTCGGGTGATTTGGGAAACTCGAGCGGCAAGGGCGCGGATTAATCTCGCTGCTCGTTCATTATTCACGTGTCGTTATTGTCATGTAATTTGCGTACTTTGCGTAGTTACCGTCTGTAATTTGTGTCTGCTGTAATTACTCTCCGTGGGAGGAAATCCTAGTTGTTTCGTAATCAGTCGTACGTAATGCGCAATCAGTTTCCACTGTCTGTTTATCTACCGCATTATGATGATTATGTTTCATTATAAAACATTTATTATTCGAATGAATGCATGAACACAAAACATTAATAGTGGGCGCAAATTCATGCTTAGTGTAATTGTGGTCTGCTGGTTTTAAATATAGAAACCTCTATTATTGTATTAAATAGCTTGATAGCAATTATCGGAAACCAATGACGTTTTATATACCCTCCTTTCTTCACTCATGTTCACCTTCAATCATCTTATTAATTGTAACTCCTTTAATTACATACCTATGCAAAAGGACTGTGTCGGGAAAGATAAAGATATTTTAATTTTCATAGGTAAGTTCTACAATTAAATATTGCACTATACATAAATGGCAACTAGGTGAGTCATTTTTTTATTTACCTACCTACATCGAAATGAGTATTGATAATTACCTAACGTCATGTAATTGAGGCAGTTCGTACTGCAAAAGAATGCGAAAAAATATATTCCCTATGACTGGTTCGTACCTAAGCAATTCGTGAGCATTTGATTATAATATTCCCGTAATTTGCGCACAGATAACACATCTGCTTCAGTTTACATAGAATATCATTGTCGAAATCTGTTTAGGTAACCTACCTACATTAATTCTTACAACGTTATATAAACGAAAAAATTGTCACGATAAAAATACCACTACATAAATAATTGTAGAAATCTCGAAATAACATTCAAATGCGTACCTACTATAATTTACGGGTTTAAGTACCACTACAAATTCACTAATCTAAAATACATTAGTCCTAACCTTACTTTCCACCGCTCTCGAGTATTTTAAAATAACAACCCATGACGTGATTTCATGTTCTTATTATTATTTAAAAGATACTTCAATGTTATTTTAATAGTTTTAATTACACCGTAACTCGTGGGACTAATTGCGGACAAAATGACAGTTTTTATAGTCGTTACGACTTTAAAGCGAGCGCCTAACTTGTCGTAATGTTTTGTCGTCATTTTCATCATTATCGGCCGAAGATAAATTTTCAATATAATTTAAAATATTTTCCCATTTATTTTATTTATGTCGTATTTGGCGTACCTAGTACATAATAGATTTTTTAATAAAAAATATGGCAAGCTATGTGAACATTTATTAGGACAATAATGAGAAAAGAAAACTCTAATACCTAAATGTTAGCGATTCTATATTTTATTAATAATTTTTTTTATTTAATTCTAACCCTTTTCATTGGAAAAGGGAATTAAGAATTGAAGGAACTTTTTTCATAATATATATCCGTTGTAGCCTTTAGAAACACCTATAAAATTTCTTATTAGGGATCGTAATTCTTAATTACATATTAATTAAGTAATATTTATATGTGCATAAAATTTCTCGATTCGTATCCCGCTAATAATCTATCTACAGCTGCAACAGCACTAACTAAGTTGCAAGTTGTTGCAACATCCCCATCCAATAAGTTTATGGCCTTAGGAGCAATTAGAGCAAAGATGCCGACATTTACAAATAAATACCCTTCGTCGATGCTATATAAAGATTTCATAACGTTTAATTGGACACCTAATACGGCTCTCAATGGATGAAAAATTGAAACGAGGAATTTATTGCTTCAAAAGATACCTATCTCAAATGACTTTTCGAGTAAATAGTTTTATTTGCTTTTTAAAAATTGTTACTGCAATAAGGAAAAATATGTTTTCGACGGTAGGTATGCTCAGTAAATGGTTTGTATTTTTTTAACTAATATTTCTTTATATATATTTTTTGTAGAAAAAAAAATTCTAACTCAATTACTACATACAATAATAAATGTAATTGAAATTAAATTTTAACTGTACATAAAAAACATTTTAGATTTTGTTTTAGTTTGATAGGTATCTCCTAAGCTCAAATCACCCATTAACTCGCGGCATACTTAATTACAACACCGGTGGATCTCGGTTAGGCTTTTGACACAGCAGACAAACGCATATATCGTGACTCCGGCCAGTAAAGTCAGTTTGTTGATAAAGTCAATTAGTGGTATCGAAGTAGGGACCCGTATAAACTGATTGTGGCCCACCCTCGGTCGGGCGCCTTCGTATCACAGCGCCACGATTGGTCGGGCGTGCCTCAGGGGAGTGGCTTGGGCCCACTACGTTTTTTGTTATACATTTTCTCGTGCGTAGGTGATTGCGGCGAGCCGGCCGTATTCTCTACCAGTCGATTGAAGGCGTTGGTGTGTCATAGTTTATTGCTTTGTTCTCGTTCGGACGTCACGGGGTATCATGTAAATCGTGGCGTTTATTGACGGCAATTTATTCGTGTTCGCTGATAATCTTTACGTGCTTTAAAAGGACTTATCAATTTTTTGGAGGACTCAGTGTGAATTTTTCGAGGTGAGTGTTTATAAAATTTATTTATGTTTTAAGTTTTATTTTTTGAAAGTGTTAAAGAAATTATTTTTAATTAGTATCTCCAGCAATGGATTTCGAGAGGCTTAGATTTGGTGACGATGGGTTATTCAGTGAAAACTCTAAGTTGTAAATATATAAATTAAAATGTATAATATATCGTTTTTAAACTAAATTTATTTCACGCTTGTAGGTAGGCATAGCTACAATTTTGTATCTACACTATCATATTTGTATTAGGATCACAGTTTTTATTTATTAATGAAAAAATAATTAATTGATTAAAAATAAAAATATACTGAATTCTTAAAAAATTGCGAGTGATGCGACCTAAATCTATTAAGACAAGGAGCGCTTTTATTTGAAACAAATTTTATTGTCTTTATATAAATAAAAATAGGCCCAAAGAAAGACATAAAATAAATATACATATTATTATATGACTTACATTTCCTCATAATAAAAACAAATAATATTTTTAGGGCGTAAAACGCTTATTTATATTTTATTTTATACCTATTTTAGTAAGCAAATTGTCAATAATACTTTTACGTGTATCTACTTTTAAAACTAGTTTTTTAGGAAATTGTACATTCCAAATTAATGTTTAAACATATTTATTAGTTAATCCACATCATACCCCCTACGGATTTACTAATTATACATAATAATTAATCTATTAAAATAATGTCATTATTTTGATAACGAGCGGACGCGAGTTCATTAATCAAAACCTACGACGACCTCATTTGACGGCTCCCATCATATTTTAGGACCCAAAAAAGCGTAATGCTTGATATTTTAAAGCCATTTGCATAATTAGGTGAATTTTATTGCTTTATTGAATTAGGGCCGATGTCATGCTCAAAATTGAAAGCAGCGGGGGTCCTTGTGTTGTTAATTTTGTTTATAGCTTGTATTATGGTCAGTTTTGAATGTTATTCCGATGTCTCTGGCTCTATAACCGCTGTCAGAATTGTAAGAACCGGTAACAATAGTGCTTTGTGTTATTGATCTTGATTTTATGGCGCCATTACACACGGGATGCGGTCATCGGCGAACCTTTTATTGCCCTTTGATTTGAAGAGTCCATAATCATATTTCAATATAATATACCGGCTAAGTATTAACAAAACACATCATGTTGAAGTTTTATCTGGAGAATTTAAATAATCTAATAATTTGAATGTATTTTGATTATATCATGTAAGCTACAGAAATAATCGTTTCTAATCGTAAATATGAAATAAACAACAAAATTAGTTGTTAGAAAAAAATTGCCGACGGAACACAACCACGCAAACTATACCTTCCTTAAACATTCGTTAGGTATATTGAACTTGTAAATGAAAAATACTGTGTAGTATTGCTTATTGGAACTGAAAGAAAACTTTTAAATACAACACCATGTTCTTAGATATCACTAGATACCTTATTTTTCCTCGAGTATTCCATTTTCGTAATATCATGTCCAACCAAAAACTCATTTATAATTACTCCAGTTTTTCAAACTCTGATATCTTTATTACCTTTTCAACTGATCTCACGTCTATTGCTTCAGTGTTCACTAAATTGAGTTCTCACATCACAATAGGCCATGGAAAGAGTGATTTTAACCGATTTTTTACTAAAGGGTTGGCCGATCTCATTCGATTAACATAACCAATTCTCTGGAGCTCAACCGTGTCCCGGCTAACAATAAATTTGGTCGGCCAAGGGGCTTTCGGCGGAAGGTCAGGGGTCTTCGTAGACTAGACGAGATAAGAGGATCGTGATGACTTGCGGATGCCTCCGGAACGCGAGCAGCATTGTTGATTGTATTAGAGTTAATTAGATCTTAATTAACATTCTGGTTTCTCATTACACGCTGCTCGGAGCTACCAGCGGCATTTATAATAGGAAAGTCGATTTACATCCAAACGCTATCTTGATGATTTTTTAATAACTTACATATATTTGTATATTTTTGTTTTTTTTTTGTTTAAGTGAGTGATGAAATCAGGTTATGATGCCAGCATTGTTGTTGTAGATAATGCTAATATGAATTTTCTGTGTTTATAACTGTAATGGTAGTTTATGTAATAGTACCGGCTTCACCACATTTACATCATCGATTTGTTTTAATATTTGTAAGATACCTATTGCACGTTTTATTTAATTATTGCATTCAAAGTATAAATCTTCTAATCAGAAGGTAGTTTATTAGTTAACGTCAAATAAAAATCAACTACTACTTCACAGTCCTTATGCTAATCTGGCACGAACAAAAGAATAATTAGTCAAATCCACAAAAACTTACATACATGCAATTAACAAGTCTCAACCTTATTCCTTTACATTAAAGCTCTAATAAACCCGGATTCTATTACAGTAATTATTTAGAGAAGTATTTAAGGATATTGAACATAAAACGTGGGCGATAAAGCAAACGTCAGTATTATCAGGTAGCAGACAGACAGACAGACATCAGTCAGGGACGGATGAGTCAGACACTTACAGCTCTTATCTCGGACCCGCGATATAAGCCGAAACACCATTAACACTTAAGCTCATACCTAATGGACAAAAAGCTTAATCCCCCATTTCTTAGAGCTGATAAATTGGGAATTGCAAAACGGATATACCCAACTATTACAAATTGTATTCAAGTTTGTTGTAATTTGTCACAATGGTCCTTTGAATGGAGACTGTATTAAGCAGATTATTAAGCAAGTAGCTTACACTGGTTTGCAACTAAAAGGGAGAGTATTAGTTTTTTTAGTCAGTCAAGTGTACTGGAGAAATGAATATAATAACGTAATTATCAAAGAAGACATTAAAGGAACTAATATCCTCTATTATGCTTACTTGTAGTTTTTGAGCGTACCTACTTCTGGAAACACACTACAATTTTACGGAATGGATACATCAAACGCTTTAACTAACTCCTAACACTACACCTAACAATCCTTAAATGTCACAGGTAGCAACATTAACAGAAACTAAACAGAAGATTAGCTCGGGTGTCTAATGGAGCACAAAAAAACTAAAAGTTATTAATCCCAGCAGGCGCCAACGTATCGGCTCAAATCCTATTATACATTCTAATTCCGTTCCAGTGTTATCTAGGAGATTACCCAGAGAAACTGTGGTGTACTATTAGTTTATCGCATTAATGTCCCAGTCCGATTCTTCAGAATCGTTAACACCATTTCACTTGCTAGATGTAATTTTTATCAATGAGAAATGGTTGTTTTCTTGTTACTAATATAAGTATATAACTTAACTTACGTACTTTCTTTATTCTTATAATAATTATTCCGTATCTATACTGGTTTAGTAGTTTTTGTGACTTTATTTATACTGCAGCTCATAAATTGTACCTTCAGCCGTTAAAAAATTAGTTATTTGTAATAAATCATCATATCGTTTAATTATAAATTTAACCTTTTGTAGGTTCTTCAAATACGACTTCTTCATCTGCAACGATTTACATTAGTATAGTGATGCAAATTTAGCTTGCGCTTTTATTCCTTCACGTCGTCATTAATGTTGAACCTGCACACCGACAAGTCCAACAACATTAGATATTCCGAAAGCATATCCTTTTACAACCTTAAAGGCTTACATTACCGCTTTTTACACCCAATAAGAGAATAATGATCCGCGTTATCCAATAGCGTATTAAATTATTACGATCTTTGCGAATATTTATTGCTGGAGAATTAATTGAAACACTCCATCGTAACCGTCTCACGTCTTGTTTTAATTGAATAATTAATAAATGCGATATATTGTGCCCGTACCATATTTACACATTTTCAATTTCAATTTACAGGGTATAATTTTCAAGAGCAATTAACTTGGTAGTAATTGAAGTTCAGCTAAAAAGTGTTAGTTGGAAAGTGACAAAAAGTTCTTGTTGAGGAGGCAAATGAACTCAGCTACCGTTAACTGTAGTAACAAGTTTGTGTAACTATGAACCGATTACTCGCTTGGAAAACTCAATCAATCTAACTACTTACACAAAAAAGTTTTTTGTTCTTCCAAAGAAATCAATCTGTTTTATAACTTTTGGGCATCGCATCTGAATCAACTATTAGTTCTTTTTTTAAGATATAGTGACTTTGTTTTATTGATAATGAGGATAATATTTTCGAAGTTAGTATCGTCTCGGGCACGTCGTAGTAAACGGTTATAGTGCAGCGTCTCCACTGGACCGTTAAAATTTACTTCCTGATTGCTTTATTCAATTTACTAATTTTTTCACTCCATCTGAGAATAGGAAGCGGTTGACCGCAGCAGCTAATTTGTTTTTTCATTGAAATACGAGAGTATTTCACTCATTCTTTCATTTAAAATTTTTTTTAGATATTACTAAGCAAATACAAAAAATACTTAAAACATACCAAAAGTAAGTTGTTAAACCAATTTGAATAGGTACTATTAGGTAGCTACAGAGTCTAAAAAAATATTCATAACACAGACATAACGAGAGTAACTTAGGTACCTACATAGATGCTAGTGATAATGAAAACAGTTATACTACAATATTTTTGTTTAATGGACGTGCAGTGTGTATATTTACATTGTTCATCGTATGTAAGTTTGTAAATTATAACAGCTATAAATTTTCAAAATACTCTTACTCTTTGCTTAGGTTTTCTACTTCACTATGCTATATTTACTATATTTAATATGTGAAGAATGAAAGATCTAGTTGATTTCGCGAAATATAAGCGCTTCAACCAACTCATTGATGCGTGTCTGATTACCATTTATAATTGGTTTAATAAACATCGACTGTTTATTGTCTGTAAGGAATTCTAATGTTTTTCTAACCCTTCTTAAGAATTTAACTGTCGGACATCGGCGAGGTAAGAAAGAGGTTATTCTTTTAAGAGTTCTTGTGTGCTCTGTCTTAAAACACCTAGGTAATAATAATCAATGTCACTTTAAAAAAAAAACGAGTCAAACCAAAATGGTGGAACTAAAATAGTTTTCAAACCTAGCTACATAAGTGATTTTTATATTTTTGATCATATCGGCATTAGGTTCTATTTAAAAAAGAAAGAACTGCTCAGAAGCGTAAAGTTGTTCGCGATTAGTAGCGCGTGCGGCAGATGCGCCCGAGCAGGTGGCGTCACGCTCCTTGGCGATCGAACCGACAGTCGATCCGATCTATCTAATCATTTGTAAATGTTATTGGTAAACCATTTAGAAGTAGCTAGTGATCACTATTTTTATTTTCTTCAGTATATCTCAATTACAACAGCCAGTTTTTACCCGACTGCCGCAGAGGGCAAGCCATGCTTCGGCACTCTTGGGCCGGCTCGACCGGAGTGATACCACGGCCTCACAGAAAACCAGCGTAAAGCAATGCATTGCATTTCGTTGAGTGAGTGAGGTAACCGGAGGCCCCAATCTCCCCCCCCCCCCTCCCCTCCCACTCCCCTCCCTCTACTCCCAACTCAAAGGCCGTCAACGCAGTTGTGACTCTTGAGTTGCAGGTGTCCATGGGCGACGATAGTCATTTACCATCAGGTGACCCGTCTGCTCGTTTGCCCCCTTCTCTCATAAAAAAAAAAGAAAAAAAAAGCGGGAGGGTAATATTCTTATACATATTCCTAAGTACAAATTAATATGTGACTTGTTTTGAAAGGTATACATCCCTCGTAACACATTTCTTACATTCGTTGATTTGATTAAAATATTGCGTTTTTGAAAATTAATTGGTAGTATTTGCAATAGAAGGTATTGTATGTATAGGTACATATATCGTGGAATTACTTTTTGTAACGACATTATCTAGAACAGTGACAGACTAAACACAGTTTGCACAACCCAATACAATTACTTGCAGAATAAATTAACCGTTTCATTACCACTGAAACGTAATTAACCACTTGTCTAATTGGAATCTGGTTTCGAACTAATTAACTGACACAGAGCTGGATCCAGAATATACCTATTAACGGTCGTTAATAAATAGATTTGGCAGAAACTGTGGAAGTTTCTTTAGGAATGCGTCGCGATCTTGAAGTTTGACAAGTGGTACTCTGACCACCCTTCAAACTTAAATATCGCGACACAATATTAGACTATCTAAATATTTTTATTGATTTCCCGTATGTCATTAACACTATAGTGGAAAATTTATAAATGATAAATGAACGATATTTAGATAGATTGGAGAATATAGTTATTCAAAAGCATTATTCAAATCACTTCTTAACGATATATTCAGTCTTTTTAACTATCTGAATTTGTAGAGTAAGATAAAAAAATGAGAAAACGAGCAAACTACTATACAACACTAGATGAGATATTCAATGGACAATCGTGGACTACTCCCAAATACGTGTCTGAGAAAATAATTAATGAAATTAAAGCCGTTATTTTAAAACCTAATTCATTAAACGTCGGAAACTTTCAATATATCATTATCATCCGCACTGGTACATAATAATAATTGTATATTGCACGCTTTTTTTTATTATTGCAACATACAACTCTTACGAAATTATGAGTGTGTATAAAGAAAATAATTTTAGGATTACAGAAATTGGAAACAAAAGTAAAATGTTTGTCTCAACGACTTAGCAAAGCAACTCGTAGGAAGTCAATCTTTGACATTGTCTTAAGTCGCTCTGATATACGTCACAAGTGCAAATCGCCTTAAAGTGTTATTGTACTTCTGAATTTGTGATATTAGTGTATACTTTTAAATTTATTTAAGTAGGTACCTACTTAACTCGATAACAAAGAAGTGTGATTTACTTTCTTGACAAGACTCCTACAATTACATGTTTCAACTCCACCTAACTAATTTATAGGTAGTTATAAATAGGTTGATCCGCATTTAGTGGAGCTAAATAGGTAATTTAAATAATATAATAAAAATACAAAGTATATTTAAGCACAAGGGGAGACCTTATAGCTTTTTGCGATCACTTCCAGGGATGGATAAAACTGAGAGATTATAACGGGCTATGGTATACCGTGCACATTCAAACAAAGTAAACATTAATAACCACTAATTATTATTTAAACATTTTTTTTAAATATTCGGATAGATACTAAATGTGGAATAGTAAATTAAGGAACAAATAGGCAATGGTCATAAAATGAAATAAAAACAAATGCAAAAACTTTTATTAAAAGTACATAAAAACATGAACTAATGTCGAGTGTCTATTTTTTTTATTACTGTGCGTAAAGTCGCTTTACAATCAGCCGTGTGTATCCAACCTTACCGAGGCGAAAGCAAACTTTTTTCGTATAGATTTTGTTTTCTTTACATAAATATTATATTATCGTTGGGCTAAAATCTTTATGGTTTAAAGCAAATGTCTACACTGATATCATAATTTTAGTTTTAAACGCTACTAGGCATTTGTTAGCTAATATTTTACGACGAGCCTCATAATTTTAATGATTATAAAATGTTCTACGCAATGAAATTATGCTAACAAAAATACGCCGTAAATATTACTAAAATTTTTAAATGTTTGGCCTAAGTAACAAAAGCGGAGAGTTAATTCCTTTAACATTCACACTAAACTAATCAGACGCCCAGCAAGCAAGAAGAAGAAGAGTAGATCAAAAAGAGATAGTTGGATTGTGTGAAGAATGATGAAAGAATGATAGGTATATGCAAGAAGGAATTGAATTTAGAAATAAAGTTTGGTACGGATAAATAAAAGGAAAAGAGATATACTGCACTTACCTTAAAGGAAAAAAATGGTACGAATCAGGCTCCCGGTGGTGTTACCCGTAAATTCAAAATTATTTTTTATACTATGATACCCCTCCCCCCCTCCCCTATAACAAACTTCAAGTTTCTACACCCAGCCGTTTGGGGTATGCATTAATATATTGTCAGTAAACAAGATTTCTTTTAGTATATTTATATACACATAACATTTTAATAAATTATTAAGTTATTGCTCTACCAAGTTAGAAATGTCTTGACATTATTTGTATTGTGAATCGTCATTCGTTTGCATTTTATTTTTTAATGAAACTGATAGTCATGTTGCAGTGTCTGACTTAAGAGGTAACTTATGTTAGAGAAAATTATATGTATTGCCAGTAACGTTAAACATTCGCAAAAAAAATGTCTAGATTACAAATTGCAAATCAGCTTACCTCTTATAGCATAGACGGATAAAAGGATGGTAGAAAGCGGATGTTTGCATATTGCAATTTAGATGGGGATACGTGATACAATGTTTAATTGTGCCTAACGTCTGTACACAGGGCGCGTCGTTATGACCGCTATTATTACGGGGACCCGTAGTAGTGAGAATCTATAATTTTGTTCACAATTAATATTCTTTGCTTACAAGTTGGACCTGTGAAAAAAAATTCTTTATCCATAGTCAAGTTATGGTAATGATATTGCTTAGAAAATCATTATTGAGATAGTATTTTAATGATTGCTTAAACCTTTATGAGCTTACGAAGTAGATATTAATTTAAACTATTTCGCAATTTACATTACTTACATTACAGTAAACATATTATATTGACGAAAAGCCCAATAAAGAGTACCCGAAAGCGACGACCATGTATGAACCGATTTATGGATATGTAGATGAAGTGCGAGAGGTGTGCCTGGATCGTAGCAGGTGACGGTCTGTTGTCTCTGCCTACCCCTTCGGGAGAAAGGCGTGAGCATATGTATGCATGTAGTTACAGTAAAAACATTATTTTTTAGAATAATGCTAGAGGCCCACTGTTATTTGAATTATCTTTTACTGACAGCAAAAATTTTATCTTGTTGTTTCAGAAACTTTGTCAAAACTCAGACCGACATCAACAAAACCGCAACCAACAATGGGAGTATCAGATCCTGGGTCCTCGGGCACTCCGGACCTCCACGTTGACACTGAGCGTCCAGGGTCGGGGAGCGGAGACGATGAGGACATCCCCAGGAGGAAGCAGCGCCGGTACCGCACCACCTTCACTAGTTACCAGCTCGATGAGTTGGAGAAAGCTTTCGGGAGAACGCACTACCCTGATGTGTTCACGAGGTATGTCAAAAATAGTTTTGCTTATACATACTATTACAAGTATCATTATCAACCCGTAACAGTCCACTTCTGAGCTAAGGGTCGGCCTCATATATGAGTAAGTTATTACAATTTTAACTAAGTGTATACTCCTGCTTTATCCCTGAGAGGATTTATGGAATTTTACTAATATTATAAACAGTTAGAGTAGTATATATTTTGGTAGGGGGTAATCTACAGAATTGCTAAACCGGTTCTGAAAACACTTACATTGACTTTTGACATTTAATATTGATGATGAATATGATGATGATGTTATATTTTGCCTCTACATTAGTAAACTTAAATATCTCTTAAGGGTTCAAGGTAAATTTAACTAATGAACATTCATTTGTTGCAGAGAAGAACTCGCGCTGAAAATTGGCTTAACTGAAGCAAGAATACAAGTGAGTTTCTTTTGTATGTTAATATGTAATTACATAAATATTGTCAAATCAGCTCCTAAGGACAGACCTTACTAAGTAGGATGAAGAATTGGATCTTCGGGAGGCCTTTTTCAATTTTTAAATTATGCTGTGTTTGATAGTGTCATTGATTTTACAGAAAATAATTTTCAGAAGTTAATTATTTATGACAACTTTGTCTGTCCGAGTAGAGCTAAAACAATTAAAAATGCATCCTGGATCGCTCAATTCAGGCAGGTAACAAAAACTGAAATATACAGATGTGAATAAAATAATTATGCGACGTATTTTATGCGCAGACGCATAGGCTACGGAGCGACAAAAAGTCGCACTTTAGGCCCCCTGCGGACGCGCGACTGGGCGCCGCGGCCGCCACACACCGCCCGGCTGGATACAGCCCGTTTACACATTCCGAATCTAATAATAGATATTTTTATTTCGGTCATTATTAATTCTATTAAAGAATTTTGGTATCCACCGCAACACTTAAACTTTGATTAAAATATTAAACTATTAATTTAATTCACACAGTAAAATATTTTACATTTAATATTAAGTATGGTACCCAATATTGGGTTTACTAAATAATAGTCAAAAATAATTTATTTTCTGTAGGTATAGAAAATACACTTAGAAAGGTCAATAGTCATAATAACAAGGCACTCTAAACTCGTCCATGAAGATTAGCTAAATGTAATCATCTCCACCGACGAGTTGCTGGTTCCAAATGCAGTAACCCGAGAAGAACCAGCAAGAAACTCAAAGGCAGCTCTTTTTAATCGTATTTAATTTAATTTATTATTTAATTTAATGAATAGTATGTACTTGCACCCTTTTTCCTTTTGGAAGGTTAAAAATATGATGACGGCTAGGTATATGTCATGTTTGACAATAATAATGCGATAGAACAATCAATTTAAAAACTTAGACACAAATTACACATATCACAGGCATGACACATTAAACATGTCATTATGTGTCATGATTTGAGCAATAGTCATGTAATAGTACTTAATAACATGTTGAGTCAGATTTGTTGCACGTCACAGTTTCCGTCCTTTTAAATATGATATAATTATGGTTATTTATTAAAAACCAGCGTAGCAAAATCCAGGCCACAATAAGATGATAAAGAAACTTTTTTAATCGGTTTCATCAGACACATTATGAAAAATAAGTATCTGTAACCATATTTCTTTGGGGTTTTTCTCTAATTTAACTTTTTCTTACTCTAGAGGGGGACTGCGCAGAAGTTGCTAGACACTATGCTAGGTACTTAAACAGAGTATTATATGTAAATTCCACACATTTGTCATAATCCATACGATGATAGAAATCGATTCGACATACAAATATAAAAAAGACGCCAAGTAAACAGAAAGTTCTTTTATTATTATTTTAGTCAAAGGTTATTAGGTACTCTACTTTACTCTTATAGTACTCATTTAATGCAAAATTATAAATTCACTCATTATAAGACACAATTTGCCACTTCTATTTCACAAGCACCCACATTTTAACATTACGTGTCTCCATCATGTATTTCGTAATGCGGCAATAAATAAATTCTAAAAGATAACCTAAATAGTCAGCATAACTGTCAATAAAACAAAAAAAACGTAATTATTAAAACCATTCGAGTCGTGGAACCGTTAATATTTTTCTCACGTGCGCGATTTTATCTGGTAACCATAATATTGCTAATAGTTATTGAGATAAATTTATTATTACGATTGCCTTACGAAACATAAATGTGTACAATAAATAAGAAGATGTGTTAGTTTCAAAGATATAAATAGCAAAAAGATATTATGTATTCTTTGAAATGCAATTAATATCTATACTACTAGGTTAAGAGTCCGCGTCACAACTGATGGCAAGAATATAATGAAAATACAAATAATCATCTTCATATCTATTGTACTTAAATAAACAATTTGTTTTTGTATGAGCCATGAAAATTATTTATTTCTTACTGACAGCGTTTTGTTGTGCAGCTGTAGTACCGCGTCTCTTGGACTTAAAAAGTGCTTATAAAATGTGGTTACCATGGTTACTTAGTAAATATCATAAATTACATAAAATTACCTTGCTTTACACCGCAAAACAATTAATAATATCTCCTTGTGGTGAAACAGTTGTATGGATACTCTCATACCCTCAATAATATCATACGATTCAACTGTTACACTTGACAAGTCACACAATTTTTCACACTGAAGTTGAAACGTGTTTTTGTAGCACTTGCGTTACTCTACCAAAGAATGATTAAAGAAAAAGTAGTGTTTGAAGTTGCGACATAGATGTTTTATAGTAATCGTTAGCGTGGAACTGTGCACCAACACTTTATGACTCATTTATTAATAATGTAATATAAGTTAATAAAGTATAGGTATATTCTGCTCAAAACGTTGTTTTCGCTTGAAAAATAAAATATTATCGTGAAAAGTATTTCCAGAAATGGAATGCCTCTGCCTACCCCCTCGGGGATAAAAGGCGTGAGATTATTCATAGTATGTATGAATATGTAAAGCTACTTTTAATAAGTAATGGCTAGCATCCATGGTTACCAGAATTTACATTTAAAGTTGCTTTATGAAATTGACAGCAATGGAACGTATTTCATTCAATTACCATTTCTGTTGAAGCAAATGTGATTTTTAATTAAAACAACCTTTACTGGCTAATTAGTTATTACGAACGTGGCACTGTTACAATCGTGACTTACATGTAAGCAGCATTAACCTTTTTTACCGACAGAAATGTCAAACTTCTTAAATAAATACCAATAAATAAATTCGTTCAATTTAAAATTCTCTTGTTTTTAATTTATTGTTGTTTGGTCACGAAAAAAATTAACATTTATCAAGCTACGCCATGCTTTTTTGTAATTACTTTCGGCATTTAATACGTACTCGTTAAAAGTTAAATCAATTAATATACATAATGTATTTGTGAATGGGATCAAAATTCATGGTCACTCTACACCAAGGTTCCTTATAAGTCGTGGGGGAATCGCGAGTCACAGCGTTCTCCCGTATCGGTCTAACGACACCTTAATGATCACTTAATCACGGCATACCGCGAATGTGGACGTTTTTATTAATGTCTCAGTTGTAGCGAAATTGGTAATGTATGGCATAGCACAAAATTGCTAAGTCTTTATTTTACATTTATTTTTATTATCTAGATTCCAACTAACTGTATAAAATTTTATTTATGAGAATACTAGGCTTCACGTTTTTGTTCGTAGATACGCATAGTATAGAGGAAACATGATGGGAATAATTACGAGAAGTCTTTCCGTAATAAAATTATTACAAATTATATTATTAGCTATCAGGCATAAACAATTAATATCCCTATCAGGTAACATATCGATTGATTTATCGATTAATATAAGTATTAATCAACGTCAAAGTCAGCATTAATTTAAAAACCGTCCAAGTGCGAATCAGACTCACGCGCGGAGGGTTCCGTACCAATATAAATGTACAATAAAAACGTTTCTTTAATGTGACCTATTTTAATTTTAATTGTTTTTTATTGTTTGTTGTTATAGTGGTCAAAGGAATATAACAGAATAAACAATAGTGTTACATAATACTGTGAATATTTCAAATTGTACTTATAGTCCAGTCAATGAAGCGGATTTTTGTATGAAGACCCCAACATTAATTCCTCAGTCGATGAAACTTTGCAGGATTGTAGTATAGTATGAGATAATACTTGCATAAAAAAATAAAAAAATAAAACCTAACCGAAGTTAGGTATTTTTACTGAAATAATTATTTATTTGATATCTTTGTTGGGAAAAATGCTCAGTCAAAATTTTCTTCGCCAGCAATATTCATGTGTATTAAGAAAGCTATATGCGAAATATCCAATAAAAAATCCTGGTAGAAACAACAAAACTCAGACGTATATGTACCTTGCACGGGAAAATTGCTCAGTCCATTTTTTTAACTGGAATGTTATTTAGTAGTCGCTGTGGACTTACAATAGGAAAATCCAAAATAAAAACCGTCATGCTACATTATTTTCAGAAATTATCAAATTAACAACGAAAAAAAATATTTTTTTTAGTATAAAAACCTAGTTTCGGTTAGGTTTTTTTTTTGGATTTTTTTATGCAAGTATGGTCTCATACTATACTACAATCCTGCAAAGTTTCATCGACTGAGGAATTAATGTTGGGGTTCACTACCTTTATTGCCTAGACTATTATTACGGTTTGAAAAATACAGCCCCGTGACAGACAGACCGACAGATAGCGGAGACTTAGTAATAGGGTCCCGTTAGGAACCTTTGTGTATGGAACCTTAAAAAATAAAAATAAATGAAACGCCTTTTATCCCCGAGGTTTTAGATAGCAATATTCGATTTCAGAAAATACCCATACATTTCACCATTATAATATTTGGACCCCTTAACCTTAAAAATGTTTCCAGAATTAGACATTCCGTAAAAAGTTAAGTTTTGCAGCGACATACTACATTTTTATGCAATTGCATTCCATAGCTAAGGTACGCTTAATTAATAATTCAATTTATCAGCCCTTGTAAGGCAGGCCGCTTTGGTCTGAATTAGTACACATTTTGTTTGCGGTTACAAAAACGTTGATTGCATTAGGGTGTGTACGATTTTTATGAAATTAAACGCAGGTCATACAGCTATATTGATATTGTAGTTGACTACAAAATTCTATTTGGTCCCTCAGTTAAATTACTAAAAAATATTGTATACTTACGTTTTTTTTTGTGACGTCACGCCATGGTACAAATTTTCGCAAGAAGTGACACTGAAACTCCCCACTCCTAACTTTAATGTAATATACCTTCGTAAATTTTTATTTACTCGATGAAGATACGTGTTCAATATGTTCAACCGACTTAAAAAAGAAAAAATAAGGTTCTCAATTAGACTGTATGTTTTTTTATGTATGTTGCGCGATTACACAGCCAATTATGAACTGATTTTTCGGATTCTTTTTTTTATTTGGTAGATCATACTTCAGAGGTTTTTAGAAAATCAATAAAAGTCTAAAAAAATATACACTGATGATATTTTTAGTGCTCGTTGAAGTTGGTTTTTTACTGTTTAGAGTTCTATGTTATTTGATAATCTAACCAAATATAATCGATTTACTTTTCCCTTCGTATACTTATTTACAAATCTCTCCAACAGGTGTGGTTTCAAAACCGGCGGGCGAAGTGGCGGAAGCAGGAGAAGGTGGGGCCCCACGCGCACCCGTACAGCGGATACCTCGGCGGTCAACCGCTGCCGACGTCCGCGCCGCTCGCAGCGCCGCCCCACCCTCTCTCGCAGCTTGGCTTCGGATTACGGAAGCCATTTGATACGGCGCTTGCTTCGTTTAGGTAAGAAATCTAATACTTCTATATCTATACTAATTTTTGTATGTTTGTTACGAATAAACTCAAAAACTACTGGACCGATTTTAAAAATTATTTTACAATGGAAAGCTCGAAGATCCCTGAGTAGCATAGAATATATTTTATTCCCGTATTCCTACGGGAACGGATACGGGAACTACGTAGGTGAAACCGCTCAGAACCGCTAGTAAAACATTATGTTAATGATTTAAGAAAGAGGTGTTATAAACTATCAGGTCATCTTTTTTTTGTTTTTGTCTGTAAATTTTGTAGTTACAGTTTATTCTGTAAAAATCAATGTTTTACATTAACATTTTATCTTGACATATTTTTTGAATGTTATATTTGTTTTCAATTATTAAATTGTATGAAATACCTAGTTTCATTTACTTAAGTAGAATATTATATTAATAAAAATACGCTCACAGGTTGAGTAAGAGGAGGCCGCAAAGGTATTCCATGCCTCGAAATACACACTTTTCACCAGAGCTAATGAACTAGCATTAATTTCATTTTAAAATATAACATGGACCTTCTGAGAACCCTTTATCTATATCTATGAGAATCATCTATTAACTTTTTTGTAAAGTACTATAATATAGTACTTATTCGATGGCACTAAGTACCTAAGTATTTTTTTTATTCCAACAGGTACGCCAGCTCACCACTATTTGGCGCCCAGTACCTCCCTCCGCTATCGCGAGCGCCTCTATTCGGGGCCCCTCTATACGCGACCTCCCCCGCTCACTTCCATTCCCTATTCGCCAATCTAACGGCCCACGAGCCTCCGCGCATTTCACCAGAGCACCCTCGTCTCTCCCCTGAACATCCCCGCACTCCTGAAATGAGATCCCCCTCCATTTCCCCCCCTATTTCCCCAGGAAGCGAGTCCTTACCAGTCCAAGATGATGTGCGGACCAATAGCATAGCAGCTCTTAGACTAGCCGCACGAGAACACGAGTTGCGGTTGGAGTTGCTAAGGCAAAGAGCCGATTTGATTTGTTGATAGTATCGCGTTTTGTGAGAGACTGTGGTATAAATGAAAGACAGTCTAGATGACAACTGATTTATTAAAGTACCTACATATTAGATACTACCTACAACATCTTCCCCATAAACAAATTATGAAATAACATATACTAACTTATATGAACTTACTTGATAATAAAACTAAAACTAAATACAACAACCCCAATCCTCCCTTAAGAAGAAAAAAATAAATAAAATAAAAAACTAAGCTTGCTTACTTAAAAAGAATAACAATAATGCCTACTGCGGTCGATCTGTTATAACAGAAATCCAATTGTTTTCCAATACTACCTACAACAGAGACTAATATTTATACGTGCGTCTTTGATTGCTAAGGGCCCCACAACACGCAAGTTTTTGCCTCGATTAAAATTATAGCCAGAACAACTACAAAACAATCGCGTGCGAAATAAATGCGTTCACGCTATTGACTTGATTGAAGCAAAAAGTATTTCGTGTGGTGTATTTCGTCATACCAGAGTAATTATAAAACGATGTAGCGGAAAAGAAGTTAGCATAGTGATTTATATTTTGCCTTAAAGTGTATTTGTAAATATTGTTTTATTAATTTAGTTTCAATTTTTTTTTTTTTTATGATAATAAATTAATATTATGTTCCGTCCAATACCAGTTCAGTATAAAATTAAGATATAAGTTTGTTTAATAAAGTACGATGTTGTTGTAAAATAAATTTTCTTTAGTGCTAGAAATTGCATTATTTATTTTCTCCACAATACGCATACAGAAATAAGCTGACAGTTTGAAATAAACGAGCTAGTTTGAACTAGCAGTGCGAACTACAACTTTATCATCGCATTAAAAGACGATTTTATTGCTAACGACAAATACATGGAGTCAAATGCTTGGATACTGAAATAACTGTTATATAATAATTGTGTTCTCTATTATCTTCAAATAGGTAGATATATGTACCGACTTATACCTAATCGGAGTAGCATTTATATCTGTACTAGTTTTATAATTTTTTGCCGAGAGAATGAAATTTTTGCTGAAAAAGTAGCTATGAAGCCGGATTTCCAATTATCTCTGTGCAAAAAACCACATCGTTCCGCTTTTCAGTGGCAATGTGCAAAAAAAAAACACTCTTTCGCATTTAAAACATAAGATTTGTTAGACTACCTATTACCAGTTCAGCAGCAGTGACCCACACGCGGCCGAGTGTAATAGATAGGTAATTATATTGTGTCTGCATCTCGAGAGTCCAGTCAAAATCGAGTAATTGGGGTACCGGATGTATAACGATGTTTTCATTGATTTATTTTGCGTACGTGCAAAAGAGTACCTATCGATATACATTTAGGATGACGTCAGAAGATTATGTTCACAGGACACGGCTTTGCAAGCACGACAACTAGTGGTTTTATCTTACAAAATTCTAAGCTCAATTTGTTGCACGGCCGCCTCGTGTAGGACTCTAACATTCTCACCTGCAATCGTTTTTTGAAGCATGACCTGACAAATCAAATGAATCATCATCTACCGAGTGAATCAACAGTTCTAATCACGCCCAATCATCACCAATTTGGAATTAGTCATCCGAGGCCGGTGAAGGGCTCATCTCTACGTGCTGCAATTATTTTTGTCTGTCCTCACGGGCCGAAGCTGCGGTCTTATAATTATGTGCATCAGCATTTGAATCCTAGGCAATAATGAGCCTCGATTATGTTTGGATTTAGAGTTTTAGTGTCTATAATTGGGGTATAGATATGGTAGTAAAACTGCGAGAGGCAGGAATTTTTAGCTAAAATACATTGATTACACTCAAAATACTTGATATATTTACACTCTAGAAAAACGATTTGTTTTTGCTCTGTGCATATAATATTCTTACAAAATGTGTAACTATTTCGAGTAAAACCAAACACTCTATCACGCAAATCCGCAAAACACACTATCGTGCCTCAAAAAATCACTTATATCAAAGACGCACAAGAATAACGCTATTAGGTATAGACACAGAAGATTCGTGTGTCTTGTGACACCGTTATTATCTGTGAAAAGTCGTATCGATTAGATTCTCCCTTGGAATTGGAAGAGCACTATCGCCTCGGCTCAAAATTGGCGGGAATTTTTTTTCACTTAGTTGAAGGTTCGAGTAAGTACACTTTTGTTTTAGTGGGTTTCGGTATAGCCGTAATGTATTAGGATTATGTGGACAGTATTTCACTGTAATGTTTATGTGACTGGTTATCTTGTTTTATTAGTGATTAAATAATTCTTCAAAAAAAACTTACTAAACATTGTAAGATGCCTATATAAGCCAATTAAGCCATAATAGCCATCCCTACTTACTAATATTAAATAATATAAAAAGTACGTAGGTTTGACTGTTACCTTTTCACGGATAATCCGGTGAACCGATCTAGATGAATTTTGGCAGAACGATTGTATACAAATTGAGAAAGGATATTTTTATTGCAACAAATGGTTCCTAAGGAAGACGATAACCTAAAGTTCACGCGGACGGACTCGCAGGCCCCAGCTACGCTTTTAATAAACTTAAACCAGATTAATTATAATAGGAGCAACATAGCCACGGGCGGTCTCCAAACTTTATGCACAAAATGAATTAACAAAGTAATAATAGCTATTTTGTTTACGACGATGAAGGGCAGGTCTGTTCCCTTTCAAAATTATATTTAATAAACATCAAATTTTTATTAATATTTATTTGACAAACAATTACACGCCCCCTTTGTGATGATAATGGCACTTATCATAAGATTTTATGAGCACTGCGCGGACTAAAGTTTAGTGATGGAACGTTGTTGTAGTCGTGTATGTACTCGTATATCGATGTTTTTTAATATATTCAATCGAATCCTGAAATATCATGATTATAATTTTCGTTTGGTAATGGGTTCAATGTTTTAAGCGTCTGTGTTTGTTTCGATAAAAAAGATTTCCTCTTTCATACAGAGGTATGTAGTCTAAGATTATTGTTTTGCTGTTGTTTTCTAAGGTTGTTACTACACCGTAGTGCGGAATCTTTGTCAAACAGTGAATCCCAAAAAAATAATTGATTTTGATAGCCCTATAACTACAAGTTCTATAAATACATTCCATGAAAAAAACAACAACATACAGAAACTATTATGTCGCCGAATTGTTACCAGACCGATTATGGACGCACACGAAAACAGCCATTTAGCGTCAACTTATGGTAAAGAATATACGTACTATGTTTATCACTAGCTCGACGGTGAAAGAAAACATCGTGAGGAAACCCGCAGGTCCCAGAATTAATTTTGAGAAATGTGTAAAGGACCCGGACCGGCGATGTACTCACCACCTATCACGTTTGGGGGTCCAAAGAATATCTCGTGAAAAGTGGGTATATCAAGAAATGGTATAATTACCTATGCCTACCTCGGGGATAAAAGGCGTGATTCATTTTGCATTTGAGATTAAATAGGTAATTATTGTATCAATTTGTTAATCACATCACTAGCCGCATTTTAGTGATCATTCGGAGCCTGGCGCAGGCGCTGGACGACTTTTATTCACCGATCTTTAGGTACAGCATTTTATAGCCCATCGTAAATTACGACGTATAAAGACGTTTTGTGAACGAGACACGACGTCGAGACGTTTCCATTTAAATTATTTTAATATACTCCGGTTTAAAGATACAGTATTTATAATAAGCTTTCTGCTGAATCGATTTGTATTATTCAATCAATGCCTTACTTGTTATTATAATGTGGAGTTAAGTAATTTTGTTAAGTCGTAAAATGCAAGACAATTTGTTAGCGACTGTTTTTAGGGTGCAGTAGGTACCTCAGAAAAAAAAACGGAACCCTTGTAGGATCACTTTGCTGTCCTTCTGTCCGTGCGTTTGCCATTTCTAAGCCAAAGGGATAAGTCCCTTTGTCTTATAAATGGTAAACGGTCTGAGATCAAGTTCGAATAATAACCTGATACTGTTACAAATATCAAGTTCAGTAAATCAAGTAGGTATATTCCTACTCGTACAGCATAGAAAATATTCTCGTAGCTGTGGGATTGCTATGATTGACAGTTGTTGGTTAATGGCAATGGTCATTGCAATTCTCAGATGAAAGTTGTGGCTCCATCCATGACGAGACTATTATATCATCATCAGCCGGAAGACGTCCACTGTTGAACAAAGGCCTCCCCCATAGAACGCCATAACGAACGGCAACTTCGACTATTATATATTGTTAGACTATTATATATTATTATTAAATTCTTTTGTGGTGAGAGTACCAACCCATCATCTGGAAACCTTCATGAAGGAGGACTTCTGGCCGCAGGGAGTTGTATTTCGGAAATTCCGGGGTCAACTACCTGCCGACAGCGCTCGCACGTCGCCGACACTTCGTGTAAAATAGTTTACTTATTTATTTTTTATGTATGTTAGATTTAAGGTATATATAATATGGGCCTCTGTTTACGTTATTTAAGATCTACTAATGTAAATATTGCCTGAAATAAAGATTATTATTATTATTATACATATTACCAAACATAATCTCACACCTCCTTCCCATTGGAGGCAAGCAGAGACAATAGATTGGCACTTGCTACAATCCTGGCAAATCTCTGGCGCATCAACATTCTATTTCACGTACTGTCTATTTGGATTTTCATAAATTTTCGTCATTGTAGTCGATGTAAGTACGCCTAGGTTATCCTCTACCAACTCGCTTACTCACAATTCGTTTATTAACACTTTATAAGGCAGAGGGCCAATAGTTATCACCATAAATTGAACTCTATGTAATTGAAATAAGATTCAAAACCAATGAAAAATTTAAATTGCCTGTGTCCATTGAAGGGTTAATCTTCAGTTACGCCTCAATATGACCATACCACCTCAGCATTCCTTTTTCAATGCCGCTCACTAAATCGTCGTTCACCTGCACAGCTCTCATATCTCACTATTCCTCACTCTATCTATCAATCATGACACAAATTATGATATACTTAATACATAATATAGAACCGAGAATAAAGGACAGGATATTTGATAATGCAATGTACGCCGTGAAGCCTGTTGAATGTCAAGGCCTGACTCCCCGCGGCGTGCGGCGGCCTGCGCAGTTTGATTTCGCGCCTCAGCCACTTCATACCGTACGACCAGTACATAAACACACTATTATCTTTTCCCAGTCATGAGTGCATTCAGCTGGTGTCACAGAGGTGCTGGAATAATATTGGAAAATGAAAAAAAAAATGAAAATGTATATTTATTTGTGTAGGTAATTAAAAAATTACACTTAGAAAAGTCAATAGTCTAATAACAAGGCACTCCAAACTTGTCCATGAAGATTGACTAAATGTGAGTGTTGCGGTATACGGTACAGGTACCTCATCAATCGGCATCCAAGCTAATTATGTAAAAGTAACTGTATGTCGGTTACGGCTGAACCGGATGGTCAAATTTGGAACGATGGTACATAGTTATTATGTTAACATAACTTAAGGCCGGACATAGGTTACTTTTCACCTCTGAAAAACACATTGTTCCAAGGCCACGCGATAACCGAGACTTTGCGGAGAGTGCAGGCGCAGTCGCGATGAACAGTTAGTATACTAATTATAAATTCAAATTGTTTAAAAACTTATGTTTAAAAAGTTATGCCAAGCCATTTATACCAAACTAGCGACCCGCCCCGGCTTCGCACGGGTGCAATGCTAATACTAAAACCTTCCTCTTGAATCACTCTATCTATTAAAAAAAACGCATCAAAATCCGTTGCGTATAGTTTTAAAGATTTAAGCATACATATGGATATAAGGACAGAGAAAGCGACTTTGTTTTATACTATGTAGTGATAAGTTCAATCAAAATTATGCCCACTAAAGGTTTTTAGTAGCATCAGGGCAATAGATAATTCTGTTCTGTCTGCATTTCTTATATACTCTTATACCTTTTTGCACTACATGTAGAACAGTCTTTACATGTAAGAATCGGTATAACACGCTGTTTACGTTCTTATGGTTCATAACAAAGTAACGTTTAGGGCTATATTCGTTTAATATTCAAATTTTCCGATGGCGCACCTCTTTAGTCGTTCGATTTTGACGATTATTGAAATTTATAAGTCAATAATTTAGTGGGACCGTTTTACGATACTGTACTGAATGAATGATGAAACGATTTTTATTCGATGTTTAGGATTTTATTGATATTTAATAGAGCATTGATCTCGTGATCGAATTATGAAAAATATTTTTTTTCTATATATTCGTTACCTATTTTGGAGACATTATAGGAAGATTAGATACCGGTATTTTCGAGACCGAAAATATTTTATATATTTTATGTTGGCAGTGATTTCATTATGTTTTATTTACAATAATTATAATATTCGTAAGGTTATTTTAATTAAATCTGAAATAACGTTATATCAACCGTGTGTCGGCTCCATGAAATGGTCAAATATGACAAAAAACTAAATTTATACACAATAATAATCTCCAATTAACTCCAAAACTAATAACCTAAACACCATTAGTCTAACGTACCTGGATCCAATTAATCGTAAAATTATTTACAACATAATACTAACATAAATTTTTATAGCGCAATACATTGATTAGTATAACGAGCCAGCCGACTGTTTGATGACCGAATTAACATTTATAGAAATTAATCGATTTCGGTGTATATCGATTCTAGTATTCGTCGAATCGAGCTATAAACGTCTCGTTATCACTAATGGTAACATATGGGCATTGTGCGGGAACGGTAACGATTCCAGGTTTCCTGTTTATTTTTAATTAGTTTTGTTTTAATGTTTTTTTACATTACAACTTTTATTGAAATTTTTTGTTCTGATTTCGGAATTTATACAATGCTTTTAGCCCCCGACTCAAACTATCCCGACGAAGCCGTAACAAAAATAAAGTTGAAAATAAAAGATACCTAAGTTGGACTTACTAAAATAGAGTACGTTACTAAAAGGTGTCACTGGCCATCTTACTGAATGGATTTTAATCTTTCGTTTCCGTTTCGTTACTACAAGAACTATTGTATAAAAGAAAGATGATGAATACCTAGTTAATAAATTTTTACCTTTGGCCCATGTGAAAAGGTCATGCCACATATTTTGCCTAAGGCGTAGAGTTTGTCAAGTTAGGGCTTGTATAATTATGTCGTGTGAAGTTAGAAGCTTGGCGCTACATGAGATCTAATAAGTTTCTGATAGTGCAAGCCATATTGTCTTGTCTTGGCAACATTATACATGAAAAGATTATAGTGGGATATCGTTTTATCCAAAGAGATTTAAATACTAGGGCATAGAGGGGGCATTGGGAATATTTTCATACAAAACTTTGAAGCCTAAGCGTCAGTGCTGGTATCTAGATTTCAATAGCTGAAACAAGTATTCAAACAATTAGAAGTTGTTTCAGCTATCGACCGGTAGAGGTCACGCTAATTAAAAGGGATGTTACTATTTCATACCAAGGTATCGATAATATCAGTTTATTGACAAAGTATAGGTATATACAACAAAATCAATTTCAATTATACCTACTACACTCCCGGACACATCTATCGGGCCACCTAGTGTTTTAAGTTTTGACGATCCCTAGCTAAAAACGTTGTCACACGAGATCGCGGTCTTCCTTGACAACAAACGAAGCCGCCAGTCTCTAAGTACCTTAAATTATTTATTAAACTGTTTGTATTCTTAAAAATAATATGCCTATATTTTCTACCTAATAAATAAATATCGATAACAAAAGTCGATAAACAGCACCACATCACTAATTAGTAGTGAAGTAGTGGTATAAGCTACTCAACAGCAGAGGGCGTTAATTTACAATATCAGCAGAATGCTCTAGAACGAATATAAGAAAATTACTAATTTTGTTCTTTTTTCTGAGTAAATATGAAAAATACTTACGAAAATAAACTAAAATCCCTTCCAGGCGTTTTGCCGTAGCGTGATTTGCAACCTAGCAAGGCGCATCTCGGCATATTTATTTATTTTGGCGAGATACGAACGAGAGTTGTTATTCGGACGACTTATTCAAGTTATTCCACTGTGGAATAAGTTTTGACTTCAAATTTTTCGGGCTTTGTCCCCTCTATGCCCTAGTATTTAAATCTCTTTGGTTTTATCAAATGCAATAGAAAATTTTCATAACCTTAGTGGATTTACTCGTAAATTTTTTACATTTTAGTCGAGACTAATAGGAAAGTAGGGATACATCACAGTTATGATTCAAACGTAATGAATAACACATTAATATTACCACAAACCCTATTGTTCTACTGTGACGCAAAACATTAGCTTTAGTCCTACTATATTATATTACTACCAGGTGCCAGAATCAGTTTATTTCCGTGGTTCGAGTGGGAATTTTTCAAAATCAATAGATAAATGTGGAAGTGTGTTAGCTTGTTCTTTTTTCATGCTGTAACGAAGTAGTGGATCGACATATTTTTTGGTAAATGTGTTGTGGAGAAATAACACAGGGTACTTTTTATCCAGAAACGCGGACGAAGTCGCTGGAAAAGGTTAGGTAGCAGAAATAAACCAATGAAAGTAAAATTCATATATATACCTATGGGAGAGAGGGCGCCTGTGTGCCACGGTTTACATCGGCTCCGTAGTATTATTGTGTAAATAAATAAAATAAAGAAGTTTAGACTATGAAACATTATTAATAATAAAGTGATCATCTCAATATACATGGACTAGTGAAAGTGCTGTGGAAACAAACGTTATTAAGTACAAGAATTATCATAAACAGTTGTCACCAAATAAGGAGTGTTTGTCTTGAAATCGCGAGTTTATTGAACAAGTGGACTGAAAGAACCGAAAGTCCAAGTATTTAGAAGTCATTTCCGGTACGAAGAAACATCATACAGGTTAATTCTGAGCAATATATATTCTACTATATGAAGAACATAACCTAAAACAAAAAATAATTATGTACCTACCTATCACAAAAATAAGTTGTTTTTGCGAACTGAGCAAGAACTAGTGGCGCCATCTAGCGTCAAGTAGGGCAACCAACACTTAACAGAGAAACCATTATAGCTAACCTACTCGACGCCAGAGGGCAGCACAAGCGAGTAAACACTAGCATCACCCACAACTAGCTTAAAACGGAAACAAATAAATATGGAAGAGGTGTTGGCTACCCTACGCCTAATCCAGAAGGAATTAGACGAACAAAGAAACACGATCAAGGAAAGCGGAGCAAAGGTGACAGAACATGTAACAGAAAACATAGAAAAAATAATTAATGCTAAATTTAAAGTATTGGAAGAAAAGTATGAGGACATAAAACAAACAGTAGAAAAACAAGAACAAAGACTAGAAGTATTGGAAAAACAGGCGAGAAAAAGAAATGTGGTGATATTTGGCATCGAGGATCAAGAACATCCCTACTCGGACTTAGTAAATACAGTAATTGATTTCACAACTAGTTATCTATCAGTGGATATTTCAAATAAAGACATTCAAGAAGTAAGAAAAATAGGAAAGAAATCTGATAATCCTCGCCCGATAATATTAACACTAACAACTTTGGGTAAAAAAATCGAAATCTTCAAGCAAAAAAAGCTACTGAAAGACACCAACTATTATATAAAAGAAGATTATCCCCTACATGTTTTGGAAAAAAGAAGAGAGCTACAAGAACAATTAAAAACAGAAAGAGAGAAAGGAAATAAAGCAATATTAAAATATGACAAACTGGTAATATTAAAAAAAACTGAAAATTTTTCCACCCCGGAAAACAACAAAAAAAGGTTTCTTTCTGCTTCCCCTCAAGAAAAACAATTCAGTCAAAATCACCCAACCCTTAGAACACAAGCAAACAAGAAAAACAAAACAACTCCTTTGAGAAGTCCGCCTCCACCGTCCTCCAATCGTAATGAAGGAGTAGCAAAACAGGGCCTTCTAAATTATTTAGTACATAAAACCCCTACAACTATTCAACCACTCCAGAAGGAAAATGAAAACAATTAGCAATCAGGGCCCCCTCTCAAAAAACAAGGAAAATCAAGCAAAGATAAAAACGACATAAAACATCTTCCAATCCGGTTGGTCACCGTGGAAGATTATGACCACCACCCTCCAAGGAATATACTCACAAATACTCAGCGAAATAATAACCTGAAAAATAAGCTCTATGTGGCAACATACAATGTCAGATCTCTATCTTCATATGAGCGACTGATTGAACTACGGGAAGCTTTAAACGGGGTGAAGTACGATATCATTGGGTTGTCAGAGGTAAGACGCCTTGGTAGTAAAATAGAGGAATATGAGGACTTCATTCTATGCCATATGGGAGAGACTCCAGGAAAACATGGCGTCGGCTTTTTGATAAATATATCATTAAAACAAAACGTAGAAAGTTTTACCGGAGTTACAGAAAGAGTTGCATTACTAAATCTCAATATACAAGGATATAGCATAAGCATAATACAAGTATACGCACCTACAGAGTCAGCAGACGAGGAAGAGATCAATATTTTTTACAAATCGATAGATAAAGCCATAGAGTACGCCTATAAAAACTTGATTATAATGGGAGATTTCAATGCGAAGATTGGTCAACCCCTAAAAGAAGAATATTTAATAACAAAAAGATATGGGTATGGACGAAGGAATGAAAGAGGTAAGAGACTAATAAACTTCGCTTTTGAAAACAAACTAACGATTATCAACACATATTTCAAGAAGAAACCAAGTCGTAGATGGACATGGCAGTCTCCAAACGGACAGCATAAAAATGAAATAGATTACATAACAACTAATCAACCAAAGATATTTCAAAATATAGAAACATTAAATTTAAATTACTCATCAGACCATAGATTAGTCAGAAGCACAATTAAATTACTGTTAAAACCACAAAAGAGTAGAGTGACTTATACAAACAAACAAAAAAGCACTCTATCCAACGATGAAGAAATAAATGAGTACAAAAGTAATCTAAAAAACCAACTGACTAACTTGATCAATACAGATTCCGTACAAAGTTGTTACGATTCACTGATACATGCCATACAACAAAGCCTGGAAATAAAAAAATCAAGTAGCCAACTCACTACGGCTCATAAAGTTTTAGCAGAAAAAACACTATTACTTATAAAGAGAAGGCAAGTACTTCAAAAAACCAGCAACAAATCCCGTACCCAAAAAAACGAACTTAGTGCTCTATATAAGTTAACTAGCAAATACATCAAACTTGATTACAAAAACTACAGAGCTAATACTATAGAAAAGCACCTCGTACAAGAAGGGAGTTTGAAAAAAGCCATAAAAGAACTTCGTACCAGTAGATCCTGGATCGAGGGCTTGAAACAGCTGGGAAGAACATCGTATAAACGAAAAGACATAATTGATATTGCCACAAACTTCTACCGAGACCTGTACAGTGCCAAATCAGATGCACAGCTTCCTACCAGCGAAATTAACCAGGAAAAAGTAGAGACGTTGCAGAAGAGTATTGATGATAAACTTCAACCGATTGATGAATTAGAAATTCTTCAAGCAATTAAGAGACTAAAATCGGATAAAAGCCCAGGCCCTGATAAAGTCACCAACGAGGCTATAAGATATGCTGAAACTCTACTAGCCACACCACTGACACACTTATTTAACCGCATCTTAGAAACGGCGATTATACCTACGCAATGGTCGGAATCAAACATAATCTTACTCTATAAAAAAGGCGACCCACATGACATTGGTAATTACAGACCTATTAGCCTTTTACCGACTATATACAAGCTTTTTTCCTCAATCATTAATAAGAGAATAAGCGAAACACTAGACACATGGCAGCCCGTAGAACAAGCAGGCTTTCGCAAAGGTTTCTCTACAATAGATCACATACACTCCTTAGAAATAGTTATTGAGAAGTACCAGGAAAGACAGAGACCACTCTACATCGCCTTCGTCGACTATCAAAAAGCATTCGATACAATATCTCATACAAGTATCTGGGAAACCTTAAAAGCTCAAAACGTAGAGAACAAATACATAGAAGTGATAAGAAACATATATAGTAACAGCACTAGCAGAGTAAAATTAGAAACAACTGGCCCAAGCTTTCCTGTAAAAAGAGGAGTAAGACAGGGCGATCCCTTATCTCCAAAACTCTTTATAGCCGTACTGGAAACCGTCATAAGCAAGCTGGACTGGAAAAAATGCGGTTTATACATTAATGGCAAATACTTGAGTCATTTAAGGTTCGCAGACGATATTGTATTACTATCAGATACTAGCGGTGGCCTGCAATATATGTTAGAGACACTTCTTATTTACAGCAGAAAAGTTGGTTTGGAGATGAACCTTTCAAAGACGAAATCCATGACAAACAGCATCAAGAAGGATATTAGGATAGAAAAAGAGCCACTAGAGTACGTTGACCAGTACATCTATCTTGGCAAACAAATAAGTCTTAAAAACAACAGTAATGAAATGGAAATAGAGCGGAGACTTAAAAACGCGTGGAATAAATATTGGAGTCTAAAAGAAGTATTTAAAAGTAACATGCCAGTAAAACTAAAAAAGAAAACAATGGACTCATGCATTTTGCCCTCCTTAACGTACGGCTGCCAAACGTGGAAATTTACAAAGAAAATTAAAAACAAAATTAGTTCGTGCCAGAAAGGAATGGAACGTAGTATGTTGAACATAAAGAAAATCCACAAAATACGCCACACAAAGATTAGAAAGTACACTAAAGCAATAGACGCACTGACTTATGCTCAAACACTAAAATTCAGGTGGGCCGGCCATGTAGCCCGATATGTGGATAACAGGTGGACCATAAATGTAACTACATGGAAAGGCCCGTCAGGCAAACGTCGAGTAGGGAGACCCATCACAAGATGGGAAGATGACATAAAGAAGACCGCAGGAAAGAACTGGCTAACAACAGCTAAAAATAGAAAAAAATGGAATTCCTTGGAGGAGGCCTTCACCTGAGAGGGGTCCATGCAAATTAGAATATTGCCTATTTATTTAATTATCATAAAAAACTTAAAAATTTAAAATAAATAATACACACTAAATGATGTTAGTTTTGAAATATAAGTATATTGAATTGTTTTAGTGTTAAAAATTACAGATGAATAATTAAGAATATTACATACATAATTAATTTATAGTCAAAAATAAATAAATATTATATTCTAGAATTGAGTGTCTATAGGTAATTGGTAGACATTTACTTTTTCTCTGAATAACTTAAAATTATGAATGTTAACTTTTTAAGTGATGCATGGAATAAAAGGCTTTTTTTTTTTTTTTTTTTTTTTTAATTTTATTTATTTATTTACCTATGCATGACGACAGACATAATATCATGTTGCAGTGACGTTTTAAAGCGCAAAAGATGCAATGTGCATGAACATTGTCTGTTTTTGAAACTTTGTGTCTGGGTATTTAAATAAAGCGCGTCTCTACGACACCGCGTATGCTCATCATAATATCTACGATTCTCATTACAGTAATTTAGTGCGCTCCTAAAGTCGATTTGACACTTGTCGCTCCGACTTGCGACTAAGTCTGTGACTCGCTTTAGGGCCTAAGCCTTCAGTAATACTTAGCTGCAATATTTTAATGGGAACTTATCATAATGATCATTAATATAGCCGTCGGTAAAACACGATAGTTATTAGACTCCGACCATTTGTCGGCTTCTTTGATAGACGGACAAACATTTCGCATATAATTTGCTGTATAATAAACTTTCTACCATGCAGTTAAAAGCTAAGTGTAGATATACTTCCGAGGAACAGGAAAACATGTAACATTTGACTCATTGTTTCTTATAGTTTTTATCATTGTGTCACTTGTCACATTATTGTTATTGGTGTACTTATAAAAAGCTGTTACTTACTTGAATGGCTGCATATACTTACATGTACCTATGTATATGATCTTAATAGTAGGTAGATATATTAAGTTAATGTTTTAAGTTTTACAATCACAAGGAAGCCAAAAAAAGTATTACCCTCTCAAAACAGCAATACTTACAAGTGTTGGTTGTAAGTTACAACCAACAGATTTTCATTTGTGTAAGTAACTTTAATATTTATTTATACATTTATTCAGCATAAACAACTTTGTCAAAAAGCTAATATGCCGTAACTTGATGCTGTACAACATTTATTGAATCCCAATTCCATTCCATTTAAATCATAAACCAAAAAATTTAAATAAACAAAAAATAATTACACATAATGAACCGGGAACAACAAAAACGAATCTTCTTTTTACGGTCAACAAAATCTGAGCCCGGCACGTCACTGGCCAAATTAAAACTAATTTATGTTGATTGAATTCATAATAGAAAACTATCAACACACCATTCAACCGGTACTTAGAAAATATCGTCGGAATCGATACAGCATTTGATGCTGATTAATCGGGAGACACTCTAAACTCGGTCACAGCACGCAAATAATGTTTTAATTCGAAACACTCTGAAATTCGATAAAAGGTTTAAAAAGAAACATCGAAACCCAAAGCAAATAATGTTGGCTGATAACTTTACCACGAGTACCCCTCCAAAGAGACCTAAAATAAACTTTTGTGTAACCAAAAATGAACGTTATGCTTACTTAAAAGAAATTTTAAGTCTGTTCCGCAGAGGCTATTCGTGCTCTCAGGTATTTTTGAAAAAAGAATCATTGGGTAAAGCTTTCCATTAGCGGGCACGCGCCAAGTCCACAAACAAATGACATTTAAAAGGAACACGATTTGAATTTGTTTGAAATTGGAACGTCTCGGCGGCAATATTATAAATGGTGTCTAGACTTTTGATGATAACCCGAAACCTGATGCAGTTTAAGAAATAACATTAACTAACTAAAAGCCTCAATAACACAGTCATTTTATCAATACATTTTGATAGCCACATAGTTTTAAAAAAATATGCTATTCTTTTTACATCCCAACATTTATATTTTTTGTCGTGTTTTTTCTATCATGATCTCCGAGTTTCTATTACCTACTTTTTGTAAGAAAACAAAACCTTTTTTAGTTGGCTACCTTGCTGACACCCATCATAAATAATGAGAAAAGAAAGAATAAACAAACTCATTGCCTATAGTTACTTACGATCGATTCGGCGTGGAAATGATTGCGGTTGCGCGCGGAAGTCGCGTGCGCTGGCAACCGATCGCCGCGGACGCAATCACAGCCCTAACGAGCCGAATAGATAACAGAGAGCTACGAAAGAAAAAAGAACGGACTAAAAAGTTTATTTATATTCTCCTTCCTGGTTTTACAGCGTTGATCCTATATATTTCCCGTTCCCATTTGAATTTTAAAAATTCCTTCTTAGTGCCCACTTACGTCATTTAAACCTTCGTGCCAAATTTTATGCTTTTGGACCCTTTTTTGCTTTTATCTAAGTTTTGGATACCCAGCGGTTTCAACTTTACAGTGTGCATTGATCATACATTTATGGATCAGTCAGTCAGTTTCTTTTCTTCTTTTATATAAGTATAAAGATAAGTAGATTTAGCAGAGCAGTGATAGCCCGGACGGTTAAAGAGCCGGCCGAAAATCAGTGAGGCTCGGGTTCGAATCCTGGCATGTACCAATGAGTTTTTTAAAAAAACTTACGTACATATTTATCACTAGCTCGACGGTAAAGGAAACATCGTGAGGAAACCCGCAGGCCTCAGAATTAATTCTGAGACATGTGTAAACAGACCCGGTCCGGCGATGGGCTCACCGCCTATCACGTTTAGGGGTCCAATATATCTCGTGAAATGTGGGTATATCCAGTAATGGAATACCTCTGCCTACCCCCTCGGGGATAAAAAAAAAGGAGTGAGATTATTAGAATTCAGCTATTTTTAATATGTGTAATATTTTTAAATTTATTTTAAAAATGAATTATGTAGCATAACTGAATTTAGGGCTACCTATGGAAACCGTACTGTTATTACTCTTTATTTAAAAAAAATTGTGAGACAAAACTAAAGTACGAATGCATCATAATATTTTTGTTGTATTGAGGAATTGCGCTTATTCTGTGGCGCGTTGTATATAAGTTCCTACTATGGTACTCTTTTTATAATTATTATATTCACCTATGTAACGAAACGTCTCAATTCACTTAATAAACTACTTTATTAAAGTTCCAACGGTATATAAGGGCGCAATTAGGTAAGTACATAATATCCTATGATTATACAGGGTGGCCGGTCGATTGACGTCCAAAAATTTTTTTTGGTTCCCGCGTATCGAGGGGTACCCGAATAACCCCCATGTATGTTCCGCGATTTTTTGTAGTTTTCCAGTTATTAATTTTTTTCTGAAATTTTGGTAATTTTTGATCTGACCAACTTAAAAATTTCAAAAAAAAAAGTAAGAGACTTTTTCAAGATTTTTTTTCGGAAACTGAAACTTCATGAGTTGTACTTTTATGCGTAAGATAATCAGCAAGCAGCAGCAGCAGAAAATGTCAGTCTAAAGTGAAAAATTTACATTCTTCGAATTATGACTTAAAATTTCAACTTCATGATTTCTGTGTAGGCTATTTTGGCCAAAATCGGCCTTCATTCAATCGGCCCAATTAAGTAGTATTTTTTATGATTTCGAAAGCTGAGAGTTTGGCGCATTTTCGGAACTTACACAGAAATCATGAAGTCATCTGTTTCGATTTTTAATTTAAAGTTGAAATTTTAAGTCATAATTCGAAGAATGTAAATTTTTCACTTTACACTGACATTTTCGTAACTTTCATAAAAGTTACGAAGCTGATTATCTTACGCATAAAAGAAGAACTCATGAAGATTCAGTTTCCGAAAAAAAATCTTGAAGTCTCTTATTTTTTTTTTTAAATTTTTAAGTTGGTCATATCAAAAATTACCAAAATTTCAGAAAATTCATAACTGGAAAACTACAAAAAATCGCGGAACATACATGGGGGTTATTCGGGTACCCCTCGATACGGGGGAACAAAAAAAATTTTTGGACGTCAATCGACCGGCCACCCTGTATGTATATTAATTGTAGTGCTTGAATTTACTTGCTTTTTATATAACCCTCTCATATTATTATTTCCAAAGTGGGGTTTTCATTAAAAGTTTCTTTCTATTGTAAAATGCGTAATTTTTATTCAAAAAAACATATTTTTGTAGAGTAAATAAGTACCTAACTCTTTATTGAGAGAGGTTAAAATAAATTAAGTTAAGATCTTTGTGGATACTAATATGTACTTTTATTACTATATTGTTTTTGGTGTGCAATTGTATTGTATTGTATTCTGCCTCTGTAGTTCGTAACTCTGAAACAATAGGCTGTCAGAAAACCGCAATTGTATATATTTGTTCATCCATCCGATAAAATTACTGCATCAGCTGGATTACCACCATTAGAAAGGTTAAGCCTGCTAGAATTACTATTACAACACTAAATATTGTCTTATTGTTATGCAAACATCCCAATTTTTTCTGCACTTAGATGGCAGAAAGCTGCGCTACACAAAGTTGCCCCTTTCCGCCTCCGTCGATCACAAAAAAATTACTAAAGAATGGATGACAGCGATTTGTATCGCTAAAATATAATCCCACTAATTAAAATTGCATGCAAGTTTTGTTTTACCCGTAGATAAATTTAAGTTGATGTACTTAATTTATATGTTGTCGTGACAGGGACTTGAAGTATATCATACAAACAATAAAATTGTGACAAAGTAATAGTTACTTTGCTGTCACCCCACTTGTGTTAATTTGGTAAGTACAGTGCGCGAAGTTTGTGTGTTTTGCGGTTACTGCCAGGATAGCTGGATGATGCTAGCTGATGATTAGATTGCGGTCGAGATTACCGTGATTACCTGACCTCAGTGGCTACGAGGTTTAAGGTAACTATGGTCTCATGAAGTCATGACACCTGCTTAAGATTTAGGTCGAGGATAATCATGTTTGTTGCCTACCCCGATTTGACAGCAAAAGTTCGAATTAGTTTTTAGGTTATGCGTCACCATTGCGCCATTGTCACGCGCAATTTTTAATTGTTAGTATTTCAGTAGGAGTGTCTATATAATTGACTCTGAGAATGGAATTTACGAAAATGTTGGTCTTACTGGACGTCCAATACTATGTAAACGTATGCCTCCTCCATTGTCTCTCATTTCGTTCAAAATCACACCGAAAACGGTATTTTACCAACAACTGTTAGGTACTTAATTTATTCCTTATTAAAATATACCTGCCTGGTGCGGAACTATGTGAAAAAGTAGCCTAGAAGGTTTGTTCCATGTATCTCTGGATAGCCGTACTGTTCCTACTATAAAGAAATAAAATTATTAATAATTAACTAATCTGGCTGTGCTCTCTTCGTATACAGAATTGACACAACGGGGTCAATTACTCATTATTTATTACTCATTATTTAATAGTAAAGGTTTTATATATATTATTTTTATAACACAATAATAGTAAAGGTTTTATATTAAATATTGTACAATTACATTGTAATGCAATTTACTATTTTGCTGCTATTACTATTTTAATATAATATACTCGTAAGGTGAACCCATCACAAAGTAAATTAAGGCGAGTCAATCTTTTGAAACGCTGAATGACCAAGCAGAAAGCTGAATGATCAACCCTTGCCCGAGATCCTCTAAAAATGGGAAAAGTTGGTTCGATGACTCAATTTGTTATACCCTCTACAATGTCCATGTAATCCCGGGCTACAGCAGGTTGTCCGCTAAGCACGATGTCTCTTTTTTGTTACTATAATTCCTGATCCAAAAGTACTTATATTAAAAGACTTGCCCCCCTAGCCAAGCGGCAACCGAAGGTTTTAATCGCTACTAACAGAATGGACTGTATTGTCTGAAATAAATAAATATTATTATTAATTGTAATACTAACTATTAAGATCTACGTGTCAGTGACTATACTTGTAACGTGTTGCGAGAATTGGGTAGTTGACAGCATCGAAATTAAATTGCGAGTAGTCATTCATTAAAAAGATTATCCCAAAACACCTCTAAACATTGTATTTCGGTTTTCAATCTACAATTATAGAAAATTTAAAAATAATAAAACAATAAAAAAAAGTGTTGCAATTGAGTACTAGAAACTATGACGTCACATTTTGCTATTTCAGTACATTTTCCATAGTAACATTTCGTTTTGACGGATCATAAAAGTAACTGATTTAACTAGGCAGGACACTACCCTATTTTACTTGGTCGCGCTATAATCCATGAAAAGTCGAACTCTTATGTCAATCCCATACATTTTATAGTGGGTATGCCCCTATGTTGGAATTAAGTCTTCCTCTCATGCACGAGCCCCGAAGCCGGTACCGGGTGAGAACATGTACCTAAGTACCTACGATTTTTTTTAAAACACAGCACATTTACTTATATAGTTATCCTTAGCTCGACGGTCAAGGAAAACATCGTAAGGTAACCCGCAGGTCCTAGAATTGGTCCAGCAGTTTATAGATCCGAAAATACACTAATTGAATAGAGAGTAGCTACTTCCACAAATAGAATACGTTTATACAATCTTAAAATGTATGCAAATATATGTATTCAAATTACTTTTAGTATGTTTATTAGTTTTCACACGATTCACCACGTATCTAACTTTTTACGATTCAAGATAGCAAAAGACGAACGACATGAACATGTCGTAGTGTCGTTCGTACCTAAGCTTCATGTACCACTTTCATACAAGCTCTAGCATATAGACACAAGTCTAGTTTGTGATTAGCAAACAATACTTTAAGTATAGATAGCTATAAAACAGTTCTATGATTTAAAATTAATACATATTTAAAGGAGACGTTTCATGAATGTATGGAGACTGGGCCTGCACCATGTACACCAGTTTTTTAGATAAATATAAATCAAATAACTGTATTTTTATTCATGATTTTGCTCATATTTGTCTAGTTTCGTTGTACAATAAACTGAAATTTTCATTAAACTAGCATAAAGGCGCCCAAAAAAAAAAAAATTGAGACCTCACCGGTAAAATGACAATTGACATTATTTTGATGTTTGTCGGAATAATTCACAATAACATGGAAATTGGGCTTAAGAAGTTAGAAATAGTATTATTTCAATATGATTCCATGCGGATCCATTGAAGTTTAATCACTTTTGTGCAAGTTAAATAGATGGAAAGTATTTTTTTTAATATTTTTCTGATAATCACTAGATTTTTCAATATCTTTCACGCTGGTGCACAATGTGCAGGCAGAAAATGGAACGTCTCCTTTAATTTGGAGGAAATAATGATATCATGAATATCTGAAGCTGTGGAGGTATTTACTGAAGATCCCACGAGATGGAGACCGGTTCCACCAAGTCCACATTGCAAAACTTCCTGTTAAACCTACTTTACTAATAATCTGAATATAAAATCTAATTAAAACCATGTTACTAGTAAATCCACAATCAAGATGGAGTAGCTTGAGTTACATTAAGAATCTCTCTCATCGCCGGCTACTGTCGAAAACCGATTAGTGTCCGCTTGTACGTTTGTACGTAATACACTTTGCTGTGTAGGGGCGGGCGGCGCCGGGTGAGGTAATTACAAAATTTAATATGTCTACTCAGCCTCCTTGTTTCGCAAATCATCGTTGCTCATTAATTCCTACATTGTAATGGCGATGATAAAAGTGATTGTTGTTTATTGCCCTTCAATTACATACCATTTTAAAACTTTAATAGACATATTTTTTTACTTAGCCACACAAAATGCAGAAGTTTAGAAATATTCTACTTTAAAATCATTGTTGTCAAGATGACTGTTGAATAAGTCATCATTTCAGTCACAGCATGCCCACAACTGAACATAGGTCACCCCATTGTGTCCAGAGCGGTTTCCCGCGCTTATCTATCTCCAGCATAGAGGTTAACGTACGAGGCGGGAAAGGTGAGAAAGCGGTTACGATTCGGGACTGGACTTTTTGATACCTTTGAGTTTGTATGCAACCTTTCCCACAGAAAGCGACCGTTTGATCTTGCCCAATATACCGCCTTTCTCATCTCTTTATTGTATACATATTATTTTAATATTTAAAAAATAAGACCTAAAATCTGTGTGCTCTCCAGCACTTTTCTCGGCAACTGTGCATATACGCAGAGCGATGTAAATTGAATTAGTGGGCGTGTACGACGGACACCGGTTGCGTTCCGTGCGCGACCGTACCCGCCATTTTTATAATTACCATTACAAGATGCGCCATCGTGACTGCCGGAACAAGCTCAATATAGTGGAGAGGTTTCAATTAATTCGTACATCGCACCTTCTATCAATTTCGATAGACTTTTGACTATAAATCTTATAAAACCACATCCAGAAGCCTACGGTAATCGATTACTATTATTGCGCATAACGCTATGCTACTAAAATTAATTGGAATATTTTAATTAACCATTTTGTCGTAATCTTTTAAATTTTAATTGGTTAAATTCACTTAGGAACATCGTAAATCGGATAGGGCATATTTTGTAGCACCATTGTATCTAGTTTTTTTTAAAAATTTAGTACTAAAATTTCACACGAAGACTCTTTGAACGTGAAATTGTAAATACATATATAGTTTTAGGACTACCATATTACGATATGTTAAACTAAGATAAACTTAAGCCAAACTTCCCAGCACATTATATATTTTTATTAAAATTAAATATTTTGCATTTTATGTGTTTGTTTATGTTCAGTTTATGTGTTTTCTTTTATTTATTTATGTTATATAAAGATCAACTTTTATTAACAAATACTCTACACTACAACAGTACAATTACACGAATCGATCTCAAGCATTTAAGTAACTATCCCATTTTTTAAGTGACCTATAATTTTTGCTTTTCAATGTCTTTTTAAAAAAGTGTTATCAACATTTAGAGTCCTTACTAAACTTGTCTGTTGTTCACTACCCAACACTAACTCAGTCAACTTTGGGATTATAGACCGTTTGAATTTGAGCCACAACACAAACTACTTACAACATTTATTAATATTTAGATAACAACGCCGCTAAATAACGTAATTTACACACAATTACAGGATCTTCCAAATACTTATGTATAATCCTGTAAGGCGATTGGCGCCGGCGCGGGCGGCTGAAACAAAGCGGCGCGTACGCAGCTGATTGCGCGCCGGTGACTTGCGCGATGCGCCCGCGCCGACCGCCCCGGGTTGCCGTGAAATTTGGGACGTCGGTTGGCGGTTCCGTATGCTTACAGAAGATTTATTATTCATGAGTTTTCGATAACTTGGTTGTTACTCCTCCTGTTACAATAAAAAAATGATGGAAATGCAACCTCACGTCAGTTTAGCCTATAACCTAAGGTCTGTAATTCAATTTTCTACATTTAACTGTACATTTTCTGAAGATTGAAGATACAGGTTGACTGGTAGTAGGTACTTAATATATATAAGCTCTACATTGCATAGGCACACTAAATAAGAAAAGTAAATTCTGTACTTGATTCACGTGAAATACTTCTATTTCGGATATCTCTATATTTTATTTATTTTGTACATATACTCTAATTAAACTACGGAGTGAATTGATAATAGTTTATATACCAAGACCTACAGATATTAAATAAAAAGTATTCTGATAAAATATCTGTAGTTACAGTGTCAGCAGTTACAAAAGAATTGAGCGCTATTCAATTACGGATGCTTCTATAAAAATACAAAAAAAAATACTCCGGCGCATCTCCAACAACTCCCTCCCGATTGGTCCGCGTATCGCTTACAAAATACGTCTAGCTACTAATCTATTTATTGATTCAATAGTGGTTCCGTTGGTAACATGGCCGCTCTGACAACAACGGTAGTGGCTACAAAAACGCGGTGCTTTTGAACTGGCTCTCTTATATAAATAAAATGTAAATGATGACTGGAGACTTTCAATAAAGACTTGAACACACTCCGCAACACTATGAAATGATTCTTAAGGGCTCAACTACATATCCGTTTTTGGGCTTCTATGGCGAGGCTACGCGATCAACTCAATTGTAATCGCCGTGTAAACCTAACCCGACCTATTAATACTTTTGATAAGCTGTCAAAACGAATTTACTATGGAAAATGTACAGAGGACTGAACTGTGACGTCATTTAACTTTTTTGATTACTTATTTGAAATTTTCTACTAACGTAAAATGAAAATCGAAATGAGGTGTAATGGGATAGTTTTTTTAATGAATAATTACTCACAATTTATATTTTGATTCAGTCAAATGCCCTATTGCTTCGTTTTGACTACAGCTTTGCTTCTACTATTATACAAAGCAACTACAAACAACAAACAAAGTTCATTTGGATATATGTATATTTATGGTCGGGGAAAACTCTTCTCATTTGGTACGTATAGAAATTATAATAAAGTCTCTTTGGTCCTACTGTTTGTACATAAAAAAAATATTTTCTGCCATTTTATCACGGCTTTTCAATTTTCAAGAGCGGTGATAGCCCGGACGGTTAGAGAGCCTGCCTAAAATCAGTGAGGCTCGGGTTAGAATCCTGGCATGTACCAATGAGTTTTTCAAAAACTTACGTACATATTTATCACTAGCTCGACGGTGAAGGAAAACATCGTGAGGAAACCCGCAGGTCTCAGAATTAATTCTGAGACATGTGTAAATAGACCCGGTCCGGCGATAGGCTCACCACCTATCACGTTTAGGGGTCCAATATATCTCGTGAAATGTGGGTATTTCCAGTAATGGAATACCTCTGCCTACCCCCTCGGGGATAAAAAAGGCGTGAGATTATTATACTTTCAATTTGAATTCGGAATTCGATAGAAATTTCAAATGTACACAGGGTTTTAAAAGAGTAATTATATGCACACGCCCACTCGTATCTAGCTCAGATTGGGGCGTAATGATGAGGCCCGAGTGTCGTCAATGTCATTAGGGTCGGTCTCTACTGCAATGACACCGCTGAAATAGGGTTGTGTCCTACCTAGTCAAATCAGTTACTTTTTACGATCTGTCAAAACGAAATTTTACTATGGAAAATGTACTGAAATAGCAAACCGTGACGTCATAGTTTGTAGTACTCAATTGCAGCACTTTCTTTGATTATTTATTATTTTTAAATTTGCTATGATTGTAAATTGAAAATCGACATACATATTTTGAGGTGTTTTGGGATAATCTTTTTAATGTATGAGTACTCGCAATTTAATTTCGATGCTGTCAACTACCCAGTCTCTTGTTCCTAGTAGTTTTCTATAGAATCGTCTCATTGGGTCTTGATGTAGCGATAAATGAAACTTTTTGCATTGCTTATTGTTCATCAGGCGATGTAATCGTAGACATAGATAGTCCTCATACTTATAGAGGCTTAATTTTATTCTAAGTTTATATTAATAAATTCGAGTACCTTTGGTGTCGTAGGTTAGATAAAACATAAAAAATACACATACCTACACAGAAAAAAATTGCAATATTTACTTGTAGAAAATTACCTCCAAACTAAAAATTTACCAATTTGTTTGCTTTTCAGTAGGACTCGGTGTAGTAAAGTTTTATTATGTATAAAAATGATCTTTTTTTTTTTTAGAAAGGTAAGAGGTTACTAGAAAATATATAACTTATTCTTATCGGCATTTAATCCAGCCGATATTTCTAGAAAAAAAAATGAAAGTCCAACCAAAAAGATTTTACAATTACCAAGCATCTATTTCATTAGCCCTTCAAGTGTTTCGACAGCGCATAAATTCCGATACAACGGCACCCTCCACCCTTTGACGTAATGAGTACATTACCATACAAATAGAATCAGTCCGGCCGCGGGTTTTGGGATAATTGCGTCGGGCGCCCCGCTGACTCGGCGGCTTTGTGGGCGCCGGCGTCTGCGCCGGACAAACGGACCGCGATTGTGTTGCGACGGTTGGTGAACATTTGAACAAACATTTGTTGAGATTGAATGATTGAGATTTGTAGGTAGTTATGTAATGAAGGCGACGATATTCTATATAAACTGCGGCAGATGTGTTGACTGTGTTCAAAATGTTGCAATATAAATCCGGTAATTGCTAGACATGGTTAAGTCAATGGTTTGGAGTGGAAATATTATTAACTTAAGTTAATTTAATTTTCCAAATATAACAGTTATGATCTGCAATTAATGTATTTCATAGCTGGCAAAATAAAAAAAAACCTGTTATCGTCGCACTTTTATTTAGGTAAGTATAGCAATTAAGAGAATAAAATGTCACAGAAGCGTTTTTTGTATTCTTCAAAATATAAAAAAAAATCTCACATCTTTTATTCTTACATTTCAATTGAATTTGTAAGCACCGAGTGTTTTTTGCGGGACAACTGTTACGTAATAGACCTGTTTCACTCTTATTAATTCTTGAAGCATGCACAGTTAGATATAAAATCACAGCCATTGTGTTATAGCATCCCTTCCATAAGCAAGAAATAGAAATATTCAAAACTAGCGAACCACCCCGGCTTCGCTCGGGTGCAATGCTAATACTAAAACCTTCCTCTTGAATCACTCTATCTATTAAAAAAACCGCATTAAAATCCGTTGCATAGTTTTAAAGATTTAAGCATACATAGGGACATAGGGATATAGGGACAGAGAAAGCGACTTTGTTTTATACTTTGTAGTGATGTAAATAGATAACCATTTATTCCTATCGACCATAGACAATATAATAAATAGAAATTAAACTGTTCAATAAATTCAGTTGTTGCAGACAGCGAATAGCAGCAGATTGAGACTAACTAGAATTTATATCCAGAAAACGCATCTTGAATGTCTAGTTATAGGTATCTGGACCGAACCGGTTTAGTTTAGGATTCCTAACAATGTTTGCTAACGAAATGTTTCCTTCGGGCAATATTTGATGAGATTTCCCTTGTATGAGATTATTTATACGGACAGCAATTTCAAACACGCAAAACACTAAAAAACCGCGGATTGGAATATTTTATTGAATAGATATTTCTGGTTATTTTAATAACACTAAGAGGTTCGTGAATGCTCTCAAAAGGTTAGACTTAAGGTGACACTTTCAATCTAAAACATTAATATACAACACTATCTTTTAGAAAACGTATTCTAACCGGTAAAGTTATGCAGACAGAATAGGATTAGGTATTTAATTTACTCTTCTCGATTGCCCGTGTTTGCAGAAAAATCCAAGCATCCTAAAATCGGCGTTCTTAATAGTATGTATAGTACGAGACCTATCTATGTATAATTGGTCCGCTAAGTAACTTAATCTCTAATTTTCTTAGATTTACAAGACGAATATACCAAGTAGGTACCTAATCCGAAACTGCTAATAAAAATTGTGTTTAAAATCTAAGGACCCAAGTCATGTCTTTGCACTTTTTTTTATGGAATTATAACCTCTTATAACTTCTTGAGGTCCTATTTTATAATAGGGCAAAAAGAATTTCTATTTGAAATTAAGACCACTGCACCGTACATCGCTTTTTCTGCCAACATTTAGCGAAGAATTAAAATTCCTACGATATGCGACAAAGCGACGGAAAGTCAACCAAGCAAGATCCCGTATCAATAAATGCAATTACAGCTCATTAAAGTAAATCGATCGTGTGAAAAAAACGCGCAAATCGAGTACTTAATTGGAGATAAAGTCGGTGTAGTGTTTATGCGTGTGTTGTGGCCTGTGGAGTAAGTGCAGGGGCGGGCTCGCTCCGCCTCTAGGCGTGTGGGAGGGCCGCTAACCGCTTGCAACGAGGAGGGAAGAGGACCAGTCGCCTGCGCTTACGCGACCTCACCGCGCGTCCAGCGCTACGCGAATATTCGCAACCCGCCGGCTTTTCGCACGGATTGGAAACTCTTTACTTGACTATAGTGTTCGAAGTTCAAAAAGAATGTGTGTGATGCTGGCTGATAAATGGATTTGCTTTTTGTAATTTTGTGAACAACTGACTAATAGAACAAACATACAAAAGTTGGTGTGATAATGACAACAGTGACACTAATTCAAAAATGGATTCTCGCAAAATCATATTTGGAGCTTAACTAAAATGCATGACATAAACAAAAAGTTCATCCATTCGTTCGTTCCAATTTTGAATTTTATTCGAGCAGCTGTTTATTGTGAAAATGGACTTGACTACACGCAGGGGGGAAATCGAAGGGACAGGCGTCCCACAGGACTCCGTTATTTCTGTAAACGGTTTGGAGCAGTGCAGGGAGATAGTGAACGGATCGGAAACTTGTGACGTCACCGGGGTGACCGGGGAAATGCCCCCTACAAGGAAGACCAACTCGTTCAGTATCAGGAACTTAATGGGAGGGGAAGATTCTGAACGCAGTGCCGACGGGACCGCTAATTCCAGTGATGGTATGAATGTTTTAATAATATAGTGATATGATACCTATTTTTATGACATTTGCTACAGCAACGCTGACAGACGACTAGATAATTATACTCAACTTAAAAGCGTTACAAACAGTTTACCTAATTAAATAGGTTGATGGAATATATAGAATAAAATATAGAGGTTTCAAAATTCAACATTCTGCCTTCGAAGTCGGTGGAAATTTTTGTGTCAAAGAAAAGTTTACCAGGGGATGTAGCCAGTCTTTACGCCCTGTGGCTCCTAGTCAGTTCACTATTTGATGACATCTTCAATTTATTTACATATTATACAATATTACACGTGCATTATTTACAAATAAATAACCGTTTTTGAAAGTGTCTAAAAGGGCTGGTTGTACATTCTCTTTGGAAAACTTTGCTATCAGAGATAGTTGCCAGCCCTCTGGTCACAGCAAAAAAACTGTGCGTATCTTCTTTGGGGTTTTGCGTAAATTTTACATACTTGGTGTTGTAGTAACACCCTATAAACATCGGTGAGTGACTCTCTGCAGCGTTGTCGATCCTATACTTTTATTTGTCATTCTATTCTACTAGCATCGATGACCATAGAAATCATCTTGGCTTGACCTGGGGCCTTATTGTCAGTAGTATTTGACATTTGTTTCGCGGTTAGTGCTTCCTCTACTTACACTGGCGGTAATGACAGACGAACGGAAGAAGCAACGTACGTCAAAATGAAGACTATTGCGATTAAGATTTGAAATAGGCAATAGGCTAGCAGTTCAAGCTTTGTTTCTAAGTATGTTTGCTATCAGTCAATTAGAGATTATACAATGTTACAAAGCTGTCAGTCATAAAAACTCCGTCTTCTCACGAAATAGAGCGCAATTAATAGTAATATCATAGTACGTGCATGGGAGTTACACTATTTTACTGCGTTTTTATGGCAAAGAATGACTTGTGACCATAAACCTTACAATGTTGTCGGTGATTAAATTCATTTGCTTCACTTCGGCATCAATTAGGTCGCAATAAAAATAAACTATTGCTGCTAATCTTTACATTATAATCCTAATTGGCAAACGCCATTATCCTTCGCCTTCGAACCATGCCTAGGCAAATAATTACTGTTTAAGCAAATTTTGTTGTTGCACAATCATAATCAATGTTAAATTGTATTCGCATATACATACCACTGAAATGTCAGTCTGTTATCGTAAAACTTGGCTAATAAGATATCTTTTTTATAGGATATCTATAAGAATCACTTTAATCACGGTATTCTGTTTGACATGAAATAAGAACAAAACCAAATATGCAAATTTTATTAGTACTACATTTGAAGTTTCAAATTCCAAAAAGGATATTTTTTTCTCGTCACCCGACTTTTATTAGGGTAAAAACGGGACCCTATAACATAAACTGGTCTCTGCTATAACTAAGACTTCTCTCTTGTCTGTCCATCTGTCTCTCGCCAGGCTGTATCTCAAGAAGCGCCATAGCTAGACAGTTGAAATTTTCACAAATTTTGTATTTTGCAAATACTAAAAATAAAATGAAATAAATATTTAATTAATTCATACAACAAACGTATTTTTTGCCGTTTTTATAGATAATGGTACGGAACGCTTCGTGCGCGTGTCCGACTAGCACTTGGCCGTTTTTTTTATTATACCAAATTACTTTACCAATACCAATTTACTTTACCAATAAAAATTTACGCCTATGACTTATTCCGCACCTCTGTTACTCTACTCATACTAAGCGTCGCTTCCGGATCTAAATTGGGCTACCCCGCAAGACAATTACAGCTGTTCCTGTGACCTCAAGACAGTAGCCTTCGTTTACAATGTTTAAACTTAACACGCCACGCTTCAGCTTATGATTTGAGTGAGACTAATTTGTTATTTTATCATTCATATTATTAATGTATCACGTGCTACTGATGAGGCTGGCGATGTTTAGACATAATTACAATTTGTCACTTGCATTAGTTACTGTAGGCCGTAAATACGACTTAGCTAGACTTGCATATTTATTACTCGATCGACATTGAAGGAAAACATCGTGAGAAAACTCGCCGACCCCAGAATACATTCTTAACTAGCATGTGTATCAGCATCCCGTTGGGGCGACGGGCTCACCACCTGTCACGGTTAAGTAGGAGACCAGAAAATACACTGGTATCCTGGAAAAAAGGGTATTTTCAATAAATGAATAACTCTGCCGCCTTGAACACATTTTTTTTTTTTTTTTATAAATATCATTTGCACGAGCTATTAGAGGTCGTAAATATGACTGAGCTGAGCTATCTTAGAGCTCTAGAGAAGCAATACCTTCATTTAGCCCCTCTGTTTGTACTATTCGCAGTTTAATTGAATCATTACATTCCTCTAAGCTACGTCAAACGTTAACCTTATCTTCCGGGTTCAAATAAACAAGCAAAATTATCTTTATGCTATAATAAAAACATACACGTGTCTATCATTTTCAAAGTCAATTTATTTTATAACTATCAGCGATACGCGGTTTCACCCGCGTAGCACCCGTTCCCGTGGGAATACGGGGATAAAATATAGCCTATATGTTATTCTGATGTATCATCTATATAACTGTAAAGTTTCTTCAAAATACGTTCAGTAGTTTTTGCGTGAAAGATCACCAAACATACATACAAACTTTCGCGTTTATAATATGTATTAGTAGGATTGAACCAGCTTCAGTTAAGTATAGGAGCCCCGCATCCAATCGCGTCAAATCCAGGTGGAGTCGCAATGACTTTCGATAAGAGGACTTATAAGTCCCTACATTGAATAAAAACTTTTGACTTTGACTTTATCCTTGAAAGTTTGCAAACTAGTGAAAATATGAGTCACTTTTCTTTTGTATTTGGAACAATTCTTAGCATTTACTTAAGTCTTAATTATATAGATGCGAAACAATCGTTCGAATATTGAGTATTACAAAAGCGCATGTACTTTTTAAGGTTTCGTACCAAAGTGGTAAAGAAACTCTTATGGTGGCGCTCTCTCTGTTTGTCATACTTTTATACAGCTTATATATCAGAATAACACATAGGCTATATTTTATCCCCGTATTCCCACGGGAACGGGAACTACGCTGGTGAAACCGCGGGGCGCTGCTAGTTGTCAATATTTCAAGTTTTTATCATAAACCTATATCGCCAGGCGCAAAGTTTGCCGCTATCGCAAGTTCAACGTTTCACTTGCACCACTCACCAACCCGGGCCGTACCAGCCCCATGACGTCACACCCTAACAGTCGCTTCCGGGAGTAAATTGGACTAGCCGCGAGCTATTACCAGCGTTCGCGTGGTGGATTCAATACGGGGGCTGCAGACAGGTGAAGACTCGTTAGCGGCAAATTGGTTCATTCTTCATACATAAATTGTGTTAATCCGGTGAAAGGTTAGAGTATTGAGTTGTCATTCAGGTGTACTGTCGGGTATTGACAATTCCAAGTTTCGTAGTAGGCGTAGCAGTTATCAACGGAAACGTCGGACAGTCTGTGGCTAAATTTTAGTATCGCATGGAATGAGTTACGACTATGTTAGTGAGATAGGTGTAGATAGTAATAGGATAGTAAGATTTCGTTAGAAATAACATGATATTCTTGGTGTTCTTTAAAAAATTTATGAACAAATAAAACTGTTTATCTTTTGGGTAGGTAAGGGATATTTTATTATTTGTATTTGTGCTAGACGTTCTGTACTTACTTCAAATAAAATATTAAAATTATAATTCAAAAGGCGCCGTTTTTTATCTTTCTCTATTTTAACAGTTAAGTTTATTATAGAAGTCAACATTGGTACTTCCAGAATTGAATTCCTCTACCAACCATCTTTTATTTTATTTCTGTATTAATTGGTTGTGCGATTATAATAAAGACTAGCGGATGCCCAGCGGCGTTGCCCGCGCGGATTCCGTTTATTCCCGTTCCCGTGGGAATTTCCGAAAATCCCTTGATAGTGGTTGCCTACGACATATTTAAGACACCTACATACCATATTTCAAATAGCGGGTGCCCAGCGGCGTTTTTCCGCTTGGATTTAGTTTATTCCCGTTCCCGTGGGAAATTCCGAAAATCCCTTCATAGTGGTTGCCTACGACATACTTAAGACACCTACATAACATATTTCAAATAGCGGGTGCCCAGCGGCGTTTTCCCGCTTGAATTTAGTTTATTCCCGTTCCCGTGGGAATTTACAAAAATCCCTTCATACCAATTTCCTATGACATATCAGACACCTTCACACCATTTTTCAAGTTTCTAGGTGTTATCGTTTCGGAGTAGTACGTATTTCTCTTTTTAACCAGTTTTTTTATTTTCCCGTGGGAATGAGATATTTTCCTGGAATAAAAAGTACCCTAGATGTTGACCCGGGTAATCAGTTATCTCCATACCAAATTTCATCAAAATCCGTTCAGTAGTTTTTGAGTGATGCGTGCACAACCAGACAGACAGACAGACAGACAGACAGACAGACAGACAGACAAAAATTCCAAAAATGGGTGTTTCGGTATCTATATCGTTTCATGTACAGACACGGCCCCGTTAGAGTTTTATTATATGTATAGATTATTTGTGACCGGCCTGATATCGGCTGATGCATTGCAACAACTCTTGCTCATAAAATTATTCTATGCTTTGCAATCAAAGAGATTAAAATATAATAGGACATAGAGGAGGCATTGGGAATATTTTCGTACAAAACTTTGAAGCATGTTTAAAGATCAAGCGTCATGTACTAGACTTATTCCACTTGGAATAACTTTTGGCTTCAAATTTTCCTCGCTTTGTCCCCTCTATGCCCTATTATATTTTTATCTCTTTGTTTGCAATATTTGTATGAAGTCTCACCATAAAGTCACACGGCGTCACAAGATCGTGCGTCAAAATGTAAGACGCTGTCAAAAGTGGCTGTAATAGTGTGAGAACTGTCATGTTTACAATAAAACTAGAAAAGAGCAGAGTGCAGACTGGATTGAACATGTTTATTGGGTCTGTAAGCTTTGGCCCATTTTACCAAAGAGATTAAAATATAATAGGGCATAGTGGGGACACGGCGAGAAAAATCTGAGGCCAAAAATTATTAATAGTGGGCAAAAGTCTAATGTGATTTGACCGAATGACAGCTCTCGTCACAGAACACTATTACTCCTAGGCTCGCGTTCATACTAACTGACGTGACGCTTGAAATTCAAAGTTTTTGTATGAAAATATTCCCAATGCCTTATTATATTTTAATCTCTTTGCATTTTACCAAATGTAATAAATTTATTCGCGGTTCTAGTTTGTTTATAGTTTTATAACACATTTCTCGCAATGCTGCTTAGTTTCAAAGTAGGAAAAGCCTTTACTACAGGTGATACATATCTTTCATAACATACACACAATGGTTGGCATCGAACCTCCGACTCGGAAGGTACTCTACCAACTGAGCCAACATGTCCGGTCTTGGTGCATGAACGATGTGGGCTCAGCCAAAGTTAAACAGAGACGTCAACATAAAGGGTCAATTAAAAAAACAGCAATAATCCCTGTGGTCAAGTCGCACTATCAAACTAGATAACAACTTTTTGTTTTAAGTTAAGATGTACAAGCATAGTTACTACTGCAAAAAATATGTTGCTTAGTTAAGCTATAAACCTCTCTGTGACACTTCTAAGGTATCATATCGTTATTAAGTTGTTAACTTTAAACACAAACCGCATTGTTAAGTACTAATCAATGTTACTATGTAGTTAAATTGTTACGTTTAGTGCACTGAGGCGCAAATTATGGAGGTATTTGACTTTACGACAGTCTAATTCGTGACTAGGTATTGCTCTTATGGATACTTAACTGAAAATCAGCTCTTATAGTTCGCCAACTGCTTTTTAAACTATAATTATTTCGATTTGCGACCCCGTACTGACCAAGTTAAAAAAATCCTTTGCATTATTTACATATTAAAAAAAAAGTAGCTCCTAGACGGCCTATCGAAGTTCAATACAACTGTGAAAACCGCTAAAAATTCCGTGGAGTAGTTTTTGCGTGATGCGCGTACTTACGGACAGACAGACAAAAATTCTAAAAATAATTGTTTTGGCTTCTATTGACGTTATAAAAACCCCTCATACAAACACAAATGACTATTTTTATTTATTTTGCTATTAGAATTTTAAAAAAAACCTTTAAAATCATCTGCGATTTTACACTCAATTTGGATACGGAATGGAATATACGTGGCATTTGAGTTTCAATGTTTACGGGCAATACGAGTTCAGTTCAGTTCAGAACGTAAATGGGAATAATAAACTATAGTCTATTACACACCAAATGGGTTCGGTGACAGTTCACATTTTTCCTTTTTACGAATACAACTTTCTATTAAGAAAAACAGATAGTTCTAAAAAATAATGAATAATACAATACATAAAAAAGATATCCTAAAAATACGTATTGCGTGGAACGGAACTCATAGGGATTGACACTACTTCATCTACATTAAATCGATGAATCGAAGCTTTTTGGCGGGAATCCGAAAAAAGATGCAATGTTTTTGTAAAATTTTCATTAAGTTGTATCTTTTGGGCTTAAAATAGTAATAGTGTATTATGTGGCAGGGGTCTGTGAAAGTGTGCAGTGATTTTAAGATTCGATAATTCGATGATTCGACATTTTTTTTTATTTTACCATGTTTTTCCCTTATATAACCTGTTAAATTTTAACATATTCAATAAAAAGTAATCTTGAAAAATCATTCTATCAATAAAGTATAAAATCGATTCCATTTCCTTCACAAACTTACTCGAAACTTTAGAAAAATCGATTGGATTTCATTAGGACACATCACTTCAATTGTCAACAGTGAACTGTCACCGAACCCATTTGGTGTGAAATAGACTATAGCGCCGAACTAATCTAAAATAAATATACCTACTCTACAACTTGTGTCTATTTGTATAAAAATATTCAAATAACTTAATAACTACCTATTAACTTAGCAAACAGCGGACAGATAAAAATTTAATTAGGTATACCTACTTATGCAAAATAATTGCTATAATATATATACCATGATTATATCTTTACGATGCGCCAGAATAAACCGACAAGGTTTTTAAGTTTAGAATTAAAAATTAGATGACCTATCTGTAGTGTTATGAACTTGGTCGCTGACATTTGCAGTAAGCATAACAAGTAGCTTGTAATATATTCGATACCACAGCTGCTAGTTCCGCGCTTCTTATAAAAAACAAATACATAGTAAGAATTGAAATTAATTTTTGCTATCGATTAATTATCGCTATTACAAACCACTAATTACGGGGAGTAATTGTTATGAGATGGCGGGTGGTATTTTTTTTTCCAATTCAATGTTTTTATTTTTACTAAATAAATTATGTGAATAGTCCTGAATATGACGCAAATTATTGTACCCTACACTACCCTATTATCCACAAACACCCAGATACAAAACCAACAAATGTGCTCCTGCATACAATAATTATAAAATTTATTTCAGGAGGTTCAGTTGGAACTAACCTTGCCCGTTGAATCAGAAGCAAAATCTGATTCAACGGGCAAGGTTAGTTCCAACTGAACCTCCTGAAATAAATTTTCGATAGGTATACTAAAACCTACTTTTCAGATTTTTTAAAAATTAATATACAACATGTAACAGAATAAGCGCAATTCCTGAAATTATTTTGTTCAGTATCGACTACTTATTCGATTTCAGCTATTTTTAATGTGTTAATTTTTTTTCAAAAATGAATTAGCGTAGCCGAATTTAGTGCTTCCTATGGAAATCGTGCTATTATTGATCGATATTTAAGAACATTGGTTAGACACAACTAAAGTTCGATAGCATCAATATTTTTTTTATATTAATATACTAATTGGGGTGTATGAGGAATTGCGCTTTTTCTGTTACGCGTTGTATATAAAAACAATTCCCATTTAAAGGGTAGGTTGGGTGCCTACTAGGGGTATTAAATAAATATATCCCAATGGGTAAATGTCACTATTATACTTACACGGCCGTGCACCCCATCAACCCTTAACAGCCCACTGCTGAGCCAAGGGTCCTTCCAAACGACTGAAGAAGTGGAATAACTAAGCATGGAACGTACCTAATCTTTTTTCCGAGTCCTCCGCGGATCAGGAAATGGTATCTATTAAACTAGTTTATCACAGAACCCTTAAACAATACTTGAATACCAGTCATCATTAAAAGGCATTTGGTTACCATTTAACGTTCAATTTGACATTTGTGATTTGGATTGCGACCCAAAATGACGCCGTCTGCGCATAGAGGAAAGAGCTCAACAGTTACTTTTATTTTATGACTAGCAGCGACCCGCAGTTTCACCCGCTTAGTTCCTGTTCCCAATGGAATACGGGGATGAAATATAGCCTATGTGTTATTCTGATATATGACCAATATCACTGTAAAGTTTCATCAAAATCCGTTCAGTATAGTTTTTGTGTGAAAGAGCAACAAACACAGTCACAAACTTCCGCATTTATAATATTAGAAGGATTGTCTATGATTGCTAAATTAAGCGGCGTCAAATTAGGTATCCCGTTACGAAACTTATATGGTACGGCTGCAGTATTTTATAAGCCACTCAAGAGTAAATGATATGGCTTAACGACTCCCAGTGTGCGTTAACACAAAGAAAAATGTTCCCTTAAGTGTCAAGCGAAGTCATTAGTCATGAATAAAAAAGTCATTCTTCAATAATATGATACTGATGGAATTAACGATGCTCGTATGACCTTGTAAGGTACCCTATAATTTATAGCATCTTTGGTATTACCTGATTATTAGCCACATTTGTGGTTGCTAAAAATAAAATAAATATGTACTACAGGTAAACTATCCTCATATCTATGCAGGAATGGGCAAAAGTATTCCAATTCTAGGGGTACCGACATTAAACCAGTGCGTTTTACGGACCCCTAGACGCTAAAGGGTTTTAGTCCGTCGCCGGGTCAGGGTGCTTCTACATATCATTATCATCATCAACCCGTAACTGCCCTGCTGAGCTAAGGGTCTTCCCTCACACATAATATGGGCCATAATCTCCCACGCTAGCCCTACAACCTAACCTAACCTATCCGTCAGAATTTTTCAAGCCACCCAAGGGTATCTGACATGGCTTGACACAACGAAAACATTTGCCTCAGAATAAATTTTTCTCAAAAAGTTTTTGTAGCATGAATTGATTGAAAATATTGTTTGCTTTTTTCTTTTTATCTATAGAAGTTGAAAAAGGTGTAATAAACTAAATTTAAACTTAATATAAAACTTATCTACCACTACGCATTTTTCAGAAAGAACAGAAACTAATTATAATGTCAACTAAAATGGTAAAAATAATTATCACTTCACCAAAACACTTTTTCTACGACCTGTCCAACTTGCGATATATCGATGTATAAGGAATAAGAAAACCTTATCCCGAATCATTACAGCTTTTGATCATTAATATGCACCATTTATGAACAATATGAACATACTCGTTTATGTCTCATACATAGATATCTGCTGTAATTCGCAAGGCTACGAACTTTTCACCTGACTTCAAACAAGGAGGAGTTTCTCAATTATATTGTTTCTTTATTTTTGTTTGTATGTCTCAAGAAAATAGTCAGGTACCGAACTGGAGAATATTTTTTTATTCAAAACAGTATGATTTACCTACTACATTGGATAGAGGTAAAGAATACAACTCCTCAATTACTATGATTTGGTTAGTGGCATTTATATTTTTTTTGTGACGCAAAAAACATTTATTTACAAAGAAAATATACATTATTTTACAATAATTACAGATTTGTATTATTGTATATTTTGAACTTTAAAAAAGTAATAACCGAAAGATTTTTTTTTAGCCAATACATACCTACTTCTTTTAAAAGTATATATTATTTAGTGTAAAGTTCATGTATACACTGCAATCACCTAGAGGTCGAAAAGTTAAATAATGTTGCAACATGAAGAGTTTAAAAAAACATTATAAAAACTGTTTGATTGACAGTTAACGCACAGCCGTAAAAAACGTAGCAATCGCAAAAGTCATCGATATTGCGACAAAATGCTCTAAAACTTTTTTTAAATATTTCTTGTCATAATTATATTTATTATACTTAATATTATAACTATTATACATAGGTACAGTCAAGAGCAAGTCAAGCTTGACACTACCAGTTTAAGCTGAGCTCTGATTTGTACTGCGCGCCATAGAATACAGGGCCGGGTCAAAGTCCAAAGTGTCAAGCTTAGCGTGCTCTTGACTGTACTATGGCACCTAAAGCAGGTGCAATGGCATCTATGATCTTATTTTTTTTATAATCTTATTAATAAGTGTACTAATTGAGTCATAGAATTTTGTTACCAGTTTGAAAACAAAAAAGATAATAAAGAATCGCTTAATAATGACCATTATATTGCGCAATTGGTACGCAATTATTCGTTTTATTGTCTGTAATTATCGTCAACAATAGTAATTAATGGTGTCCATCGAAATCATGGTGATTCCGCTTAAATGTCAGAGTTAGAAAAATTAGAATACTTAAACATATTTTTTTAATGCACACGCCTTTTTCCGAAAGGCCGTCGTCAGAGGTATTCCATACCTGCAAATACAAACTTCAGCGGGAGTATTCAAGGAGATTCGACATTAGATATTCGACTCGGAATCGGAAAATCTGTCGAAAGGTTTCGAGATGGGCTATTCACCGATGTCATATTTGTCATAAGGATTCGACAGATTTTCCGATTCCTAGTCGAATATCGAATGTCGAATCTCCGTGAATAGGCCCGCTGGCCAGTATTTTTTTGGACCCCTAAACGTGATAGGTGTGGAGCCCATCGCAGGACTGGGGTGCTATGTGTGATGTGTAATGCCTCAGACTAAATTCTCAGACGAGATTTCCTCACGATGTTTCCTTCACCGTGGAGCTAGTGATAAATATGGTAGGTACGTATGTTTTTGAAAAACCCTCATCACTATTCTAGCCCGTGTCTCGTACTTGAGAGGCTGACTAATCACAGGGCTTTTACCCCTCCCCAATAAATATATTGTACTAAAGTGTGTAAGTACTTAGAAATTACAAATTGGACAATGTAGGTATGATTTTTGTGCATAAATGCATGCATGTTGTATTCAAGCGTCTTTTCTCAGCCCGCCTTTCAAATTTTTATACGTTGAGTTAATATAATATATACTTTGCGAAACGAGTCACAATTATAAATAACTCATCGAAGAAAATGTTTCTGCGTAAAAGTCTCGGTGTATCATAATGAGAACATGGCAAATTTAAATAGACACCCGTATTCGCTTTTTGAATAATAGCATGCTATACAAGGTTGAATGAATAATGGGTCTATCAAAAATGGTCACACTCAAAGCTGAGAACAAAAAAAGCATAGATATATATTATAACGAGTTTACATTTGATAGATTTTTAATCGTGTATTGGAATGGAATAAATAACGTGTAAAAATAATATTAAACTTAATGGTTACTAATGTAATTTTATAATCTCAGTCTTGTAATTTCCTGTCTAACATCGAAGTACCTAATCGGTAATTACAAGATTAAAAAATAGTCTTCTACATATTATCTACACTATATGCTTAATAGCATATAGTGTAGATGTAGAAGACTACATTATAAAGAGGAAAGATTTGTAGATATTTTTGTTGATAATAAGTAACAAATAAACTCAAAACTACTTGGCAGATTTAAAAAATTCTTTCACTAGAACTTTAACTTGAACTTTTCAGTAGAAAGCTTACTTTTCTGGGAGTAACATGGGCTATAATTTTCCCACGGGAACGGAACGTCTAGTCAATTATAAATTAGATAATGAGCAACAGCTTATTGCCTGCGACCCATGGACCCAATTCTTTCGTTCGCCCAATCCTTTCTTATTCACATATCACATTCACATTTATAATAATAAATACTTATTTAGTAAAAAAAAATGAAACTGATAATTACTTAACTACCTACTTTGGTATACGAGATAAAAAAAATATCTATATTTTATTATCATTTTTAAAGGTATCTAACTTATGTATTACTTATAAATTTTAACAAGTTCTATATCAAAACTGAAATAAGTATAGTAAAACAAAAAATAGTAAATATTCGACCACGAATACTGGCTTCAGGTTGTAAAAAACTATTACATTCCACCACATAAACTGCATTTAAAGTCAACTCATTAACTACCACTCAACAATTTAATACACACACTATCCGAAAACAATCCGAAATATCCTAAAAATCCCAAACATTCCAAACACAACGTAAAAATCGAAACAAACGTCGAAAACAAATCTTGCTCTCAATAAAGTGCAGATAAAACTACAAATGACTTATGTTTTTGGAATTTTACTGGCAAGAATAAAAATACTAATTCGTTTTTATTTACAAATTCATAAGGTTCACAATGCTTTGAAACTAAAGTTTACTTATTACAAGGTGACATGGAAATAAAAGGACTTAAAAGTGAGAGTTATCACGGGGACCCATTAGAGCGCACGCGCGGCCCCACAGAGTAAAAAGAAAAAAGAGCCAAGTCCGCGTGGGGACTCGGACAATAAGTGTTCAGTACTATAATATATCAGTTGCTTTCATATAGATATTTAAGTAGAATTGCCAGGTTTATAGGTATATTTTAAGGGTATAATAGACAAATATCAATGTATAAAAAAGATAAAATATTTATTTGTTTGTTATCAAAAATGCATCCTTGGATATTTGATACCTTCTATAGCGTGTGCCTAGTGGCGTTGCCCGCGCGGATCTAGTTTATTCCAGAATCCCTCCATGGCGGTTGCCTACGATTTTGTTTTTTAGTACCCACCTTATTTTCATTATTTATTATCTTAATATAATTATCTTAAAAACTATATTTACCTACGTCATATACTTATTGGCTATTCCAGACAGCGAGGTCATCAGATAGATGGTCCGTTTTGCCAACATACGGAACACTAAAACGAGCAAAAGGACCGTTTTATGTGGAGTGTCGTTAAATAATGTTGTCTACGCTTCGCCTGGACTCCTGTCTGGTGAACCAAACTATTTATAGATAACAAAAAGGCATTTTTAAATTCTCAGAACTTTACAGTCAATTTGTATAATGTCCTACAAAGTACATAATATGTCAAAAGTACTTTTGTTTCTTTACTTATCCTGACACAATACACAAAAGAGGTACTTACATTTTATTTTATCTAGCCTATAAATAAAATAAATAAATAATCTCACGCCTTTTATCCCCGAGGGGGTATGCAGAGGTATTCCACCCAAGCACCCACGACCCACGTTTCACCAGTATATTGTTTTATTTAGCTTCTATAAATGTATGTCTATAAATATTTTATAAAATTATACCTACCATAAATAAGATCCACGAGAGGGTTGGCACAGGTATTAAATATCGAGGCCCCGCAAAGTGTTGCGGGCGGCCGTGACCCAGCTGCGGATGCATAACCGCGGTGCCATGGCTGGGTCCGAAGCTTCGAGGAGGAATACCCCAGGGTTTTTAGTGGGTATGGCAGCACTATGCTGCAGAGCCCCACATAACCGGTCGGCCCCCCGGGTCAGTCGGTATGCAGTAATGCAATTTCCCTGACAAAAAGGTATTAAATATCTGAAAGTACCCACTTTGCACAAATGCAAGTTTTGGGATCCCTAAACGTGACAGTAGCGAGTCCATAGACAGGTCGGGGTACTGTTACACATGCCTTAGAACCCAACCTATTGAAGCCAACTGGTTTCGAACTAATGATAATCATGTACTTACGTAAGTCTATGAAAAACTCATTACCTCTACGTAACAGAACCTGAGACTCGTACAAGAGTGGCGAACTCACTTTCTACAGGACTATGAAATCTCTATCTTTAGTATATAATACGAAATATAATGAAACCTACAAACTTAAACTACTACATATATTATGATCATGCGTGAAATTAATTTCTGTAAACTCTACCTTAATGCTGTGGGTTGTAAATATGATAAAAATTCAACTATTACTTACCTTACGTTCCTGAATATATTACGTCAACGGGATGAGAGCAATTACGCATAGAAACAAAAACATTATAACAGCATACTTACATAAAATGAAGGTAACTAACACATCTGATGACTTCAATCCACTATCGCGGTGTGGGCCCACAGCGAGCGACAAATACCTACTTTTTGTTAAACTAAGTACATGCAAGAGCACATGAAGCTTTACACTTGTAGTGCGAGGCTGACCTCTAAGGCGATTGTAATAAGAACGTAACACAGTCCAATGTGTCTAGCTCCACTTGCTTTTCACTGTACACATGTGATTCCAAGTTATGAATCTTTTGCTTAGTAGACTACAACTGGACATATTAAGTGCCGCTTTATTTTGATAAAAATATTGTTAAATATTTTTTATGGTAAACTGTATACTTTTTCGATATTTATTGATAAAAATATTGTCCAAAAAGAAATCTTGTGGAGTAGTACATACCCAGAAGACTTTCTGTGTTATCTCTGGATAGCTAGGCTGTTTATTTATGTATCTCTTCTGTATTGTTTCTGGTGCACTATAAAGAGTTAATGTATTGTGTGTCGGTTTCCACTGGTGATTAGGAAAATTAACGCGTTTTCTATCCTCCCGCAATGGCACCCCACCCTGTTCCGGCAATTTGACGGACAAGATGTAACATTAACAGATAAGGAAAAATAAAATAAAACAAACAGCTCTGTGGGTAATTTGCTAGCTAATGACTTGCCTTATCTAACTAATTAAAATGCGATTTGGCACAAAACGCAACAGTCGCACTACTGTCGTTATTGCCAGTATTGTCACTTTGCTCCGATCGCTATCATGATTGTAGCAGTTTCTAGGAATATTTTTTTGTCGTTATTAGTCTCAAGAGGTGGTCTTAACGCGTTGATGAGTGTTTTGCAAAATTATAAGCTTTTTGCAATGTTGGCTATTGAATGCTGTGAAGTTGGATGTTACTGTGATTATTCTAAGACTTAACGATCACGCGAACTCATAAAATTTTAGCTCCTTTTTTCTAGCACGAGATTATATCCTTTGTATTCCTACTTTGTATTAGCCAAGAATAGAACAAATAATTATAGTTTTTATTAGTGTTTCGATAGGAGCCTGTTTGGTGTTCAAAACATTCTTTGTATTTCGAATCTCTATAACATTGAATCAATAAATAATATCGTATTATATTATTGAGAAGATGGCACAAAATTTATTAAATTATGGAATAGGTACTAGCGGTTCTGCGCGCTTTCAACCGCGTAGTTCCCTTCCCGTTGGAATACGGGAATCAAATATAGCCTATATTACTTAGGGATATTCTAGTTTTCCATTGGTGAAAGATTTTTTAAAATCGGTTTAATTAGTTTTTGGGTTTATTCGTAACAAACATACAAATATACAAATCTTTCCTCTTTATAATAGATATTATATTATAGACAAAATGTTGTAACTGCGTAACAAGTCTGATGCCCCAATCTGTTCGCCATCAAATCCTTCCTAATACCCATGAAGATTGAAGGGCCCAAGTCTATAATAAAAATCAATTTGTAGTTCCGTACTAAACGCATGACACTTCTAAATTTCACCCTTTGCGTCGTTACATCCCTATTAGGCCACCGGGTGTGTGACACTCGATTAACTATGTACCCTTTTCTATTATTCAGAATACATTAGGTATTTTTAACCCTTAATTTAAAGCCTAGAAAGGTACGACTTTTAATGATGGCCTTATGGCATGCATATGCATTGAACTAATTATCATTGAATCCTCCCTTATTTGTAAAACTGTCAGGAAAACTAAAAACAAGCAAAATAATTTATAAAAATGATGCTTAAATAATATAAAATCCATTAGATATAAAGTATTTTGCGGTACGCTGATTATGAAACTAATTTTTATATAATTTTTTTGCATTGTAGCTTGTAGTATACTTTAATAATTTTCCTGTGTTACGTTTACGTTATAAAAACTTTAAGTAACCTCAGCTTATGGCATGCAATTTATTAAGAATATTTACTTAACCTTAACCGCACGTCCGTAAATCAACTAAATTAAACTCGTCTTCATCAGCGTTTCATAAAATCAACTCTTAAAACTGGCTTTAAATAAAAAAAACTCCGTATTTTAGCCCCCGGCCAAAAAGAGATGCGCGACAATAATTAGTTTACCATTAAGCCACACACGGTGAGTGGGCAAATGGGCTTTTTTCGCTGCTACCTCCAAATTGCCTGGAACTATCCAATATTAAAACCACATTAGCTGGCGATTACAGCGGCGACGGTAACCGGCCGATTAACGAGCTGTGTGACCGCCGCGATCCAGAGCATACAACTATTAAGGATCATTTACACGAGGCCAATAAACCTAGATTCGACAAACAAAGGATGAAGTTATTCCGAGTTTAAATAGCCATGAGGTGCTTCAGACTTTTTTGTTTTGATATAAATGATGCTTGGAACAGAATTCCTCCAATCCAGCGCAATACTATAGCGAAAAACAAACGAAATTATGTAACCCAATTTAGTATTAAGTAACAATTGACTAAAAGAATATTGTGTTGAGGAGTTTCTTGCCCCGCTTCTGCTCCTCAACCATACATGCTGAAGCGGTGGAGTTGAAATGACGTTCAATAAGTGGACTTGTAAGTTCCTATTTTGAATAAAACATTTTGACTTTGACTTTATAAATTCAACAATGATGTCGATAATGATGCATGCACATTTTATATTAAATCTGTTGATTCTCGCCATAAAAAGGCCCAAGTTAAAGTGATCAGTTAAAAAATCCACTCAATAGACGTAATTTCTACTAAGCTTTGGCTATGTCCATGACACTGATTCATTTTTGTGATGTAAGTCGAATAACACCAGGAACCAAAATATGTATTTTATTGTTCAACTAGCGACCCGTCCCGGCTGCGCACGGGTGCAATGCTAATACTAAAACCTTCCTATTGAATCACTCTATCTATTAAAAAAACGCATCAAAATCCGTTGCGTAGTTTTAAAGATTTAAGCATACATAGGGATATAGGGACAGAGAAAGCGACTCTGTTTTATACTATGTACGAGTAGTGATGAATGACTTACTCCAATAGGTGAAAGAAAATTGCATGAGAAAACCCGCAGGGTCTAAAATTGATTCGGAGACATGAGACTCATCGCAACGTTTTTAGTGGAAACGTGGGAGAGCCATGCTTCGGCACGCTTGGGCCGGCTCGACCGGAGTGATACCACGGCCTCACAGAAAACCAGCGTAAAGCAATGCTTGCATAGTGTTTCGTTGAGTGAGTGAGGTAACCGGAGGACCCAACCGCCCCCCCTCCCCTCCCCCCCTCTCACTATTCCCACCTCCTAAGGCCGGCAACGCAGTTGTGACTCTTGAGTAGCAGGTGTCTATGGGCAACGGTAGTCACTTACCATCAGGTGACCCGTCTGCTCGTTTGCCCCCTTTTTCTTATAAAAAAAAAAAGTTTTTAGTATCGTCAACAAGCTATTTAATAATATATTGAACTTACTTTACCTAAGTATACTGTTTAGTTACTCTATCTACAGTAGCTGTTTGGTATCATCATTCATTATTTTTTTTTAATACCCTATTTAAATAAAGTAATATATGAAATAGTCCATGCTCTGTGCTACGTATTTTTTGCAGGCAACTCATTTTTCATACTTTTCCTGTCATGAAACTGACAGCTGCATGAAATATTTTTTAATTGCACAGAATAGGTGCGGGTACGATTATTCATTGATTCACTTTACTTGTTTGTTTTATTTTTTTAACTAGTAGGTGCTCAGCGGCGTTGCGCGCGGATCCAGTTTACTCCCTTTCCATGGGAATTTCCAAAAATCCTTTCTTACTGTTCACTTACGCCATTTAAGGAACTTTTGTTAAAAATTTCATGCTTTTAGACTCATGTGGTTTTGCGTTAATTAATCAATCAATCAGCGAGTCAGTTTTTTTTTTTATATATGTAAGTATAATAATATGTATGCATGTGACTGGAAATAGTGTTTTGTGTTGAGAACATGTGTAAAAATCACTATACAATAATAATGTGCTGCAGTAGATATAAAATTACAGCACCCAAGGTTAGGCCTTATAACAATGCCTAGAACAGGATCTCCGCAATCTAGCTTCCTGTGTATTAACGAATAATATAACTTGTAATGGATAATATTATAAATAATCAGACGTCCATATATTTAAACCGATATTGTATTATATATTGGATTAATCTTTTAATTGGTTTTAGTGATTAGATCTTTTAATTTTACTTTTGATTAACTGTTATGTCAATAACTGTTGTGTGTGTTAAATGGCTTTGTGGTCATATGAGCCCACAGACCACTTAGCCCGCGGGCTAGTGGCTAAGTTTTTTTTCGTAGGTGACTCGACCCACACTTAACGGATAACTCATAGTGTAAATATTCATGTAGGTACCAAATTGTTTAATTATTTATTACTATTAGCACCCTACGATTTTACCCGCGTAGTTCCAGATCCCGTGGGAATGTGGGGATAAAATATAGCCTATGTTGGTACCTGATAATGTAGCTTTCCATTAGTGAAAGAATTTTGTGGTTGAGGCTTGAAAGCGTACCTAACAAACAAACAAACTCACTTTCGCATATATAAATATATAATCTATAATCTCACGCCTTTTTTATCCCCGAGGGGGTAGGCAGAGGTATTCCATTACTGGATATACCCACATTTCACAAGATATATTGGACCCCTTAACGTGATAGGTGGTGAGCCCATCGCCGGACCGGGTCTGTTTACACATGTCTCAGAATTAATTCTGAGACCTGCGGGTTTCCTCACGATGTTTTCCTTCACCGTCGAGCTAGTGATAAATATGTACGTAAGTTTTAGAAAAACTCATTGGTACATGCCAGGATTCGAACCCGAGCCTCACTGATTTTCGGCCGGCTCTTTAACCGTCCGGGCTATCACTTTCGCATTTATAATATTATTTATTTATTATTACGTGGGCCGGTGAATTCAATGCAATATAATCTCGAGTAAATGCTCTATTTAAAAAAAATAAGTACTGAAGTTTAAACATCAATCCAAAATTTAATTTCAGATTGCAATCATTTTATTCGATACGCAAACTTTTCAAAAACAAAGGTTATCAATCCACCACTGTCCGAATTTCACGAAAAATAAAACAGTAACATTCAAAAATAATCCAAAAAATTTACTACAATAATTTCTTCATAATAAACCAATACAATAAAATCTGCCCATCCAAATAGAGAATGAACTATATGAATGAACCAATCCAATTTCTCTACTTAATAACCGAAATGATCAAACCACAATAGGAGTATTAGTAGCAAATCGTTATGACTTATATAGTTATTGTTCAGAATTACCAACAAATAATACGTCATAAAAAAGACGTTATTGGATTAATGTGCGTCCAAAATTACCACTAATGCCTCATAATGGTCGTTACGATACTGTTTGACTGAAAAACTTATGAGCTATCAAGTGATTGCGTTTCATAATATAATATGGCTTTATTTTACTCAGTAGTGTTGTGTACTTATGAGCAGAGTTATTCGTTTTTGTTGCATAAGTATTGTATGAAATTATAAGATCGTTTTGAAATTTTAATAGCAACGAATAAATTATAATGTGCAAATGAATAATGTGAAAAGTATACCATTAACCTTGCAACTAAAACTTTTATTCGAAATCGGCAATAACGTATAGACAATATACCTACTAGGTCCATGTAGAAAACAGATGATGCAAAGTAACCTTTATAGTGCTAATTAGGTATTTGAAAAAAATAATAACGACACAAATATTGGACAAAAAGACATAAGATCCTAATTTAAATAACTGTATTTTATAGTGTAAAATAAAATAGTATAACTGGCTGATATTTTAAAAAAATATATGAGGGGTTCTAACAACAATGACAGCCAAAACATTTTTTTTATTGTTTCTTTGTCTGTCTGTCTATGGTATTTCCGTATGTTCATCACGCAAGAACTACTGTACCAACTGGGTGCGGTTTTCACAGCTTTATTGTTTCAGGTCTAACTTAATCTGATATAAGTATGTTACATCTTGATCCCTCAGCTAGAAGCCGAGTCATCTGTTCGGCAAACATCATTATTAATAAAAAATCTTATACAACAGCATTTATTTTAATATTTGGTCCTCATGGTAAGATTTCTTAAGCAAACTACCCATAAGCGAGTGTTACACGGTAACCGTGAGCAAATTGAGTAATTTTTCTTCACGAAACAACGTAATTCAGCGGCGTGTAGACGAGCCATTATTCACCTCAACGGTCACCGCCACCGGCCTGCGACTGCCTCATTACGATTAATACACGTGAGCTTACTCATTGACGACTATTTCGTGTGACATCAGAGTAATTTGTCGTGGATGATTGGTGAAATTGTTCTAGTTTGGACAATAGTATATTACATACTATATAATAGTATATTACTTACAGGGTGTCTCATGTCCTAGCTCCTAAATTGTTGTAAACATCTTATAAATACCATATGATATGCAAATAAATAAATAAATACCTAGGAAACTAAAATAAGAAATGTCTCAGATCACATGTAATTTCCTCGGCTTCACCTCGTTCGACAAACATGTGATCTATAGGTGTGTATACTTTTGTCTTATCGACGTAGGCGGAAAGTGGCAACTTTGTTTATCGCAGCGGACCGAAATTTGCTACTTTCGGCCCGGAGAAATGGAAAGAATATTTGCATTGGTTTAATATTATGACGCGGAACTAAAGGCTGTTTTCAGACGGAAAACCAAACCATGCCGAGAGTGATTTAATTTGATTTATAATGAGAGACTTATTTTTATGGGTATTAAAATTTAAGTGTAGAGTTTGTAATCATTTTTAAAATAATAATCCAATATCTGATGTTGATATAATAAAAAACAAATACAGGAACAACATAATACAAAAGACATTAAAAATTTCACTGCAATTAAATTCACGTTAAAGCAATTATAATGACATCGTTGAAATTATAAACATTTTAGTCAGACAAGATTATATTTACATTACAGCTAGGTACATTAACGCGATTTCGCTATACAACAAAATTATTTACTTACTACATACTCGTATATGTACGTAATTTAACAACAGAGTAAATTGCCTGTCAACAAATCAAAATTTTGTTGGTGTACCCGTAGATATCTACAGTAATAAGGAAATATAAAAATACTAGCGACCCGCCCCGGCTTCGCACGGGTGCAATGCTAACACTAAAACCTTCCTATTGAATCACTCTATCTATTAAAAAAACGCATCAAAATCCGTTGCGTAGTTTTAAAGATTTATGCATACATAGGGACATAGGGATATAGGGACATAGGGATATAGGGACATAGGGATATAGGGACACAGGGATATAGGGACAGAGAAAGCGACTTTGTTTTATAATATGTAGGATGATTAGCATTTCTCTAACCTAATCAACGCAGAAAATTTCCTTTTTGAGATATTGACTAATAATTTGACTTAGGCCTGAGTGCCATACTATAAAATTGGCTGATGCCTTTATCCCAAGAGGGGGTCGGTAGACTTCTTGCTTTCCAGGATATATCTTATCCATTTTTCACTAGTATATTTTTTACAACATCTAAAGGTGATAGGTGGTGATCCCATCGCCTGACCGGGTGTTATAAATCATCATCATCATCATCAGCCCACTGCTGAACGAAGGCTCTTTTCTCACACGAGGAAGTGTTATATATATTATATACGCCTCAAAATTAATTCTGGTATCTACGGGTTTCGTCACGATGTTTAAATAAATGGTCATATAATGATAAATATGACATATCGTGGTATAATTTGGGTACCTGATTATTGTTCATGCACCAGAAAATCCTAAGAAAAAAAAGCCACGGGCACGAGCTAGCAAATAAAAATAAAGCAACTACCGCGACTGGAACCGCATCCGGCGCACGCGCATAAAAACCAAAACCAGTGGGCATTCCGCGGAAACCTCAAATGAGACTCGTTTCTCTCACTATTGCAGTTGATAATACCATTTGTCGATCTAATGTTAAATTTATGTATTTCTAAACGCAGAGATATCCAACTTATGTAGGGTTAGAAATAACATTGGCAAAAGTCCATGTGTTTTGGGTACCCCACTTACACCTGCCCACGGAAGACGAAACCGTGTAAAATCGATAGTTCTTGGACAGACTAAGATAATATGTAATCATACCACATTTTTATAAGTTGGGGTTTAAAAGTTATTCGTTACCTAGTGTACTTTGTAGGTTATTATGAGATTTTAGGTACCAAAGACGTGTTAAGAAAAAGTTTCTCTAGGAAAGAAAATGATTTTCTTCCAACCTCTTTGTTAGAAAATAGCACTGCCTACCACATGCCATATAAGTTACTCTATGCCACATAGTCTCAGTGACATCATTCACTTGGGCAAAAAATATCGATACCTATATTAAAATATCGATATTTTTCCAAATACATAATTAGCATATTATATATTTCGTCGATATTTTTGATGGCGATATATCGACATTTATTTTACAGTATCGAATTCGTATCAATTTTATTATATTTTTAACGCAATTCTGGTTTCGTGTTTCATTTCATGTTAGGTACTAGGTACTTGTTTAGACTCAAGCATTTATAAAAAAATACTATTTTCTTCGTCCTTTTTTACGAATTTGAGAATATGTATAAATAATAATGTAAAAACTGACGATATATCGATATTTTTCACTCGATTTTTATCTATAGTATTTAGAAATGTCGATACGATAAATATATCAATTTATTTTTTCACTTGGCCATCCCTAGTAAATGACATGGTTGACATGATGACCATGACATGATATATTATATTTTAATCTCTTTGGTATTAATAGATTTCCCAATCGATCGATTCGTGTTTCTATGATATTTCTGTTTTATTTAACTCAATATTTCCAACTGCTAGATTAATAAAAAAATATGGAAAATTTCGACTTGTTATGAGTCAATAAAACAAGCATAGTGTGATACCCCGTGGGCGTCTATTTCAGTGGGTACCAAAGCTGCCGATGTTCTTTGGTGTTATTGCAGTGATTTAATGTGATTAATGAAATAATTATTCAGCAGGATTTAGTAATACTGTGGGTTTAAATTTATGTAGCAACCAAACAGATCCTACTAATATTATAAATGTAAATGTTTGTATGTTTGGAACGGATTGGGAAGAAATCTGGTAAACCGATGGTTTATAAACAAACACATAATGTATAAAATTTTAAATAAACAAATAGTCCGTAGAAAAAATATGAACTAAGCGTATTTACATAGACCAGTTTTGCGATGTATTGAAGAAAAGCCAGATAATATAGTGTACCCAAAGCCGACAACAATGTATACTGATTGGATAGATGTCGATGCAGATATACCAGGTTCGTAGCAAGCGGCGTAATATTCTTTCTACTTACGTCGATTATGTCTGTTATTAATTAAATGCATATTATTCTTATTCAAATCGTTTTTAGGCGATTCAGTCAGGTAATAGTTAGGTGAACTCCCGTTTCTGGTTCGTTTGTAGGTATAGTCATTTCTCATGCAATGTATTATTCATTTCCAATAATAAAACCCCATAAAAACTAGCTTAAACTGATAATAGGTAACACAGACATATTGTCAAATGTAGGTAATTCTCAAATTAATTGATTGTGCACCTGCACATAGCGATAACCTGAGAAAATGTTCCAAATCCCTGGTTTGAGCGGCTCGTGTCACCGGCTCCTGCGCGCGTGCCGCTCCACTTCTCCCCGCTGTAGACCATCATTCAAATTACCCACAGACCGCCATCTTTGTTTTTTGTCAATCGTTTTCCGTTCTTTCAGTAATCGATATTAAAGTTCGACAAACTGTAAGCAGGGATCAAATTACTGTACTACCGTTTTCGATTTCAAATTGGCTAGGGCCACCCGTGACTCTCTATTGTATAGCCCAATCATGTAACGAACACCCACATCATTATTCCTAACGAAAGAGGCCTATTATTTTTTGTAAATCTTTCACTTACAAAAACTTAATAGGACTCTTTCGTTTCGCTCGAACCTCGAGCTATTATTTCCAAAATCTAATTTTCAGCAAACCACCGGAACATCTACTACCATCGGCCTGGAAACTATTCGATCATGGCAATCCGAAGACAAAGATGTTCAACAGAAACAAAGCAGAACCGATTCGGGGATAATGAATTTATGAGCTAACAGATTTTCTCAATGCGCTAAATTCTCTGGGAGCGAAGCGAAAACAATGAGATGCCAATGGCCGCCGTAATTTCATAGTCGATCTGGAGATAAAAAGTGATTTCCTATTATTAGGCTGGCGGTGCGGCGGAGATGCGATCGGACAGAATCGATTTGGCGTCGCTGCGTGAAGTTTGTTTAGCGGAACGGTAGCATAAGCGGCGCGGGGAGCGCGGGGACGCAAGCGTGCGCCCGCGCAGCGTCACACCCGCCCTACACCCGCAACACTGACTCATACAACCTTCATTGGAGTTCTTTTAGTAACGCTTTAACTAAGTAAGTACATAAACTTGTTTTTTTGAGAGTTGAATGTCACGAACAAACCCGGAGGCCTTAAGTACAACCATTACCTGTTAACTGTTAACAACGCTTCCTGATAAAAAGTTATTAAAGTAAATGTCCCGATCGAGTGAGCCAATATAGACGTTGCTTCCAAAGATAAGAATCTAGATGGTAATTTGGAAAATGAAATTATCATGTTCGGTGACTTGAGCGACGTCGGGGGGTTTGGAGGAACGTTATAAAGCGAAGTGTGTTCACGTAACTAAATTTTCAGAGCGCGCGTTAACGACAATAAAAATAACAATTATGAAGGCGAGATCCCTATCGGAGTTAATGGTAGCAGAGTAATTTTGTGGCGAGCCGCAATCGTCCATTGTTTTATGGTCTATTTACATGGAGAACATTCGTATCTATATTAAATTGTCAGGAATAGCAGCTACAGTGACTTTTAAATACAGTCATTTATTTATTTAGTCATAACTTCATAAAAAAAAATTTATCCTCGAATAGATAAAGTAATAATCTGATTACATAACGTTAAGTGTACGTTTCCTGAAGTTAATATTTATTTATAATGTTTAACATCGAGAAATTTCTTCAACTTTCAACGATTTGAAATATAATACACTAGAAAACCTCACTTTGCAGCAACAGAACTTAATATCAGTAATAGAGATAAAATCACCGGATAACAAAATGAAAATGTTCCCAAAAACAACGCATGATGACAATCTTGACTTCCGGACCACACCAAGAGACGGTCGCACTCTGTTATTAAGTTTAGAACTCACGTTGATTTGCCGACACGTGTTGGAAGTTTTAAACCACAGAAAATAACACAATCACATGATACATGTCCACTCTTTAAATTTACTCACCTGATGCTACAATTTACAAAGACATAAGGTTGATAATGACAAAAACTTTATTTCACCACGTTCCATCGATATTGGTTTCACGCCACATCCAAAAAGAAAAAACAGCAAAGCTACCGATGGCGCCTTGTCATTAGCAACTTCCGAAAAGGTTATTTTTTGCAACGTCTAGTGGCCGGTCCTCAAAAGGGTAACAAACTGACAAATTGTGCCAACAAACAATGTTGAAAATTATTTCACCCAGGATGAATTAGCCCAACAAAGGCAATAGAGTTTTTGTGTATGCAAGAAATTGCCTACTGGAACCCTATTGTAAGGTTTTGCAACACTAATAGATATTTTTCTCGCACACAAAAACGGTATTAACAATTATTCTTAATACGTTAAACTTCAAATTGCAAAAGTTTTCAAGATTCGGGATAAGCTAGTAAACGCAAATTCTTAGAAACCGCTTCTTGCATCTTATTTCAATTGTAATATTAATTATCTTGATAAGCGGTCTTTAGGGCAACCAAATCCTTTTACCCATTTCAATCTCGTTATCAGTAAGCGAATAAGTCGAATGTCAGTCGTCAAGCAAATCTCCGAAAATAAATTAGTTAATGTGCATAAAGTGGCCCAGCTCGTGACTGGCCCGCCGCGAACCCGGAGCGAGATCAGGCACCAACACAACAGCCCATTTTATTTTTATATCACCTTCATGAAATATTGTCACTGATATAGTAAAACTTTTATGTAGATCCCTATTTATCATAAGAATTTTCTGTTTAACAGAGTATTTTATCAAAAAATTGTTTAAACAAGACCAGTACATATTTTTTTACGAGGTTTAAATTTCATTAACAATCATTATAAATTTTTTAAAGATATAATTTCGATAAACTAAATTTTTCTGCGTATATTTTGAAATCTATTAAGTAATTCAAGATTACTTCTGAGTTCTGACACATTGAAAAGGGCATCTTATTCGTGACTATTGGAACCACGATCGCCATTAATTATAAACAGCAAATAATCAATCGGCACCCTCAAGCAATTACACTGAAGCGTTTGATAGGGCCGACCACTGACAGGACGATATTATTGACGTGTACCAATTTATTGGTGAAATTAAATAGGACTAATTTACACTAGATACGGCGGGGAATGATTCCGTAGCAGGCGGAGTTGTGTAGCGTGCGCGTTATGGAGGCTATTGGCCGGCGTGCCTCAGGGGCGGGGTCTGGGCCCCATGTTTTATTTGAATTATGGATGAGGCCTGCGGTGCTTGTTTCTGGAAACCAGTTGTGAGTGAGTGTCTCAGCCTCGCGCCCGCTCGCCTCTCCCCTTCTAATTAATTGATGTTTTCATTTAATAGCTTGTTTTGTAATTAGCCGGTAACATCTAAAATTGAGTGTTTAAACTTTATTAGACATGGTGATGTAGTTTCATGAGCTCTCCGACCGTGTTGTGAGCTGGTAAGTACGTAATGCTTAATACAATCTGAACTTTAATCTGGTCTGTTCTACTCTACTAGAATGCTGGTTAAGTACCTCTTCAATATCGTCATAATGAGGTTTTCAATTACTTCATTAAGAATTGATTTTCGAGATTTGAATTATTTGTTAGAAAAGGTATCACTCTTTTTTAATTTAGAATGTAAGTATGAAAATTACTTTCTAGATCATAATAAGTTCGATGCGTTATCGAATTATATTAACAGGGCCTATTTCCCTTTAAGCCTAAATTCATAGTACAATCTGGATAGCTTTTTGTTTGTTTGTTGTTAAACTAAAACTTGAGAAACACTTTAGCAGCTAGCGCCATCTGTTGAATTTAGTTTTAACAAACTTTCTTTTTAAAGCTATTTAATCTTGGTTTTGTCTACTTTTATGTTTTCAGATGCAATTTTTCTAAGCCTATGCTATAGGTACTTATCTAATCTTGTACTTATCTAATTAAATTACGTTCTACCTAATGTTGTAAAAAATATAAACCATGATCTTAAGATAATATATCTAGGATATATCAGTATCTTTATTTATTTACAATGACGGGTTTATAATTCAAGAATTGCTTACAATTTATGTTTATGCCGCGGTCGTTAGGTATAGGTACTTCATAGTGATACCACCTAGAGAAGACATAGTCTGATATTGTTCTGTTTAATTTTTAAAGTTATTTTGATTAGGTAACTTTTGCTGCTATAAGTATAAAAAATAGCGACATTTGTCTTAAAATAATGTTTTTATAACTGTCACTATAACAAACAATTAATGTAACATAAAAAAATTGGTATGAAAAATCCGTAAGTAAGAAATTAAACGTAGAATTACAGATTACATAGTTTTTACTCGCAGAACCACAGCACGGTCGGCGACACGAAGTTTGACAAAAACGAGCACAGACAAAAATATGTGACAGAGGAACGCAGTCGAAACTACCGAGATAACCCTAAAACGGGTCCACACAAAAACTATACGAGCGAAATTAAAAGAAACGAACGAACAAACAACTAACACACGCTCTAACGTTTTATGATAAGCTCGTTGGCTTTTTGGAGCCGACGTAATTTGTCGAAGGCGCCTCAGATAAAGGCTGGCCCCAGGCATGTCTCAGGAATGTCAACTGACGTTGTCACAGGACACAGTTAACACGCAATGTCTTGGATACCGTGGAGAAATAACGACTTTTTGTTACGGCTTGTAAGGACTTAATCTCTTTACCTTAAGGCGAGTAACAAGCATAATTTTTTTCAATGTTACATACATTATTTTCGTTCATGGCAAATGATTCTTTACTTTATTGTAGTAAAAAAAGTGACAATTTGTGTCCCAGCGACCTCAAGGTTGAAAATCATTACCTACCTAATTCTTTATCATCCACTTCTATTCTGATTAATCTACTTAATTTTAGTAGTCAATCATACTTTCAATGCCTATAAACGTCAATATTTTTAGTCACAAATTATATTTTTCCATTTCATTAGTGAGTCACCTGTTGTCGACCTTGTGCCTTGAGACTCTCGAATTCCATTTCTGGTTCCGTCGGTGGTCGCGTGTCCCATCACTAATTATATGTAACTACTTATCGTGCTCTGTCTCGAACCTTTTAGTGTCTGACCATCCCAATAAATCTTCAAATATCTATCCGGCGTCGCCGAGACTTGCGGTTTGGTCCCGGATCCGACGCGGCTCAAATATTAATTGCAAGTGTATTAATAATACCGATAACGTTGTGTTCGCGTGTCGTGTGGTCATCGTGTATCAAACAGGATCAATCAATGATTTTAAATAGACATATTTTAGACAAGCTTAAACGTCAGCGGTCTTCATTTTGCAAATTTTGAATCCATACACGTTATAAAGAATTAAAAAACCAATTTAGATGTAGATAATGAATCTCGTAAAATTTTATTTATAGCACAGACGTAGTGGAATTCCGTAATTTAGTCGGTCACGTAGATAAGTCTGCTAGATCGGCTTTTATTATAATTACTTACTATAAAATATTAATTTCTCCGAAATTGTGAAAAGTTGCACGATGTACTAACTTGCAAATGTCTTCAAATCGACTCTACTTACAACGATTTCATAGGTTTGTTGGCACGCTCTGCCTTGAAACACGAATGACGTTGTTATGTCGAAAAAATTTAAGTTTTAGCAATTAATTAGCTATTTATCGAATCCTATTATAACATTTCAAATAAGGGACTCGCTCGCATTTCAATAAGAAATTATCAAATTAACTTGATCGAAAATAAAAACTGGTCGTTCGGTCCACAAAGGATCGCTGGCATTGTTCACAGATTTTAAAAATCATCCATAATTAAATGGAATTCCGTTTTTACTGAATCCAACATTTTGAATGATATAAATTCCTGCATCGGTGAAACGAATGGCATCGAAAAAGGAGCAATTTGCCACCCTGCTGGATGAAGCTCTTCAATATTGAAAGGATCTGTTTTGGAATAAAATTGGGACAGAAATAAATAATAATTTGGAAGTTACGTCGTTTCTATTCTGGCGATTATGACTCGAACAGTATGACATCGTCTGATGGTCCAAGCAAAAAGCGGTCGAAGCGATTCCTCGAAGAATTTTCTGCATCCGTCCCTCTTAACAACCGGAATATAGAATGACCTTCAATATTTCGTTCAGTACAAATACATCTTGAGTGACAAAACTGGTTGTGCTAAAGTTCTGAAAGAAGAATAATTATAATACTTTAGGTATCCGTATAGTTATTTGTAGCATTTGAGTATTATGATAGCATAGAAAGCATGATAATCATTTGGAATAAATGAAACACAGGTAGTCGATCACATTTATTTTTTCATCCACTCGTGTCTGCATCGATTCCGCTATCTTGTTATATTTACCGATCATCATCATTACCAATCTATCTCCTCCCCATGTTCCACCTTCCTTCTTCCTTTATTACACTTTCATGTAAACTCAACAACGCCTACATTTTTTTATAAGCCTCAGGTGAAATTACAATCTATTTAGACTGCACATTTGCCTCAGAATACAAATCGGAAAGATAAATAAAGACATTGAGCGTAATGAACGTTGTAATGATCATTGCTTTCGCAAGAAAAACGGAATAGGATGTTGAAAAAGTGAAATTGCGAGATAGAAACATCACTATGAATGACATTGGCGACATAAAATGCCTGTAATATTGAGCACGATTGAAGAAAAAAGTGGTCATCTTCTGTGGCTGTAACTACATTATGTGAGTGCATGCGGAGCCTGGCTTGTGACTAATTATGCGCTTGCGCTGGGATGATGATCGGGGACGGTTTTTACGTCCGCAGTCGCCATTACATGCAGCCGTTTGAGTGCAGAATTGAGTTTTTAGTGTGGCATAACTTAAATTGCATTTTTGTCACCCACCGCCGGGCGCGCCGGGGCTGCCTCCTGATTGTGCGAGCCACGGTTTTTGCCCACTGATTACGACCTCATGTTTATTCCATTGTGTCTTCATTAGCTCGATATCGAAGGGTTTTTGTGTAGTAATAACGACACAATGGCCGATGGGAATCTTGATTTGGGATTGATTAGCTATCCAACGCGATCATAGAACATCAACATAAAGTTTTAAATCGCTGTTTGCAAAGAACAATTATAAGTCTATATATAAACAACATTGGACTAAGGCACTAATGCTGCCATGCCACACAGCAAGTCAAATACAGCTTGTAAAAGATATTAGGCAAAATCAACTTCTCTAAAGATAGTTCTATTTCGTTGGACACTGTATTCCGATGTATTATATATCACATTGGTTCTTCGCACTACCTGCTTACTGCCTCTTTCGTCTAAATTATTTGAGCCCTAAAAAAAGCCTTTATTTTTACGATAGGTACAACAACTTTATGGACATACCTAAGAACTGAAAAGATAAAAAAGATACTACACAGTAAGACCTGAATTCAATAACACTAAACCACTCTTAACAATAAATAGGTGTCCAAAACCATACCACTGCTCATCGCCATAAGGGTTTGCTTTTAATTTGATAGATATATTAATTGTATAATTTTATTTCGTTTTATTTTATCGTCGGTTAATGTTAATGAACTTGGACATTAGACCGGAGTCGTCTCTCAGGACCAAAATTATTTTAATTTCTAAACGAAACCTAGCTTTTATGATTTTCTGAGAATAGACACAAAATATACACTTTAATCATAAACAGGCTTAAAAGCATTTTATTGCTAAAACCAGACATCTTCGAATAACTACTTACGAATACCTATCTTATTAATTCATTAATTATTATCAAACTGTTATGTTTTGCACTCCAATTTGTTTATTTTTTTTTCTCGATATACGAGTATTTTTCTAAAGTGGTACCTACTATGACTTTTCTAAAGTTCCACAATGAGCATCTAACTATTCTTAACGGATACACTTTCTTAAGGAAATGAAGTACATGAGCTGGTAATTATTATTGTTCTATTTGCTGCAGACATTTCTCTATACAGGCTCATTATAACTAACCGAGTTCCGCGTACGGTGTGCGTTGCAACATTGCGAGGCACGCTGATTGCTGCCCTTGCTTAATTAAATAAACCGCTTCTTAGTAACTCTGTTTACTCGGAGGCTTAGGGTGGGATCTATAGAGCGGGCTCGACTTTACTCCACGGCTATTTAGTCACAAACTGGTGAGATCAAATGGGCTCACCACCGATCACGTTTAGAGGTCCAAAGAATATCTGGTGAAAAGTGAGTATATCCAGAAATGAAAGACCTCTGCCAACCCCCTCGGGGTTTTTTTTCTGGTCAGAGTCTGTACTATGGGTACAAAACAACGATAAACATATTTCAAATCCTACATGCATGAAGCTGACGATCTTGCCAATACACAGAAATGTTGGATCGACCACATGATCTCCACGTCCGTCAGTTGGTAAGTCTACTACGAACTGTGCCATCAGGCACACAGTAAACGGTTTATAACGATGACTTTAAATAAGTTTGAGCTAAAGTCAAGTTAGTTTACATTTAAGATAGTACTGAACACTATTATTCAATAAACAGACAAATCTAGATAAGTACCTTTTTTTACGAACTCTGTCAGTTAATATAAATTCAAAGCACGCTTGTTCTTACTAAATTAGCCAAATTCTTTGAGACACAGGATTAGGAATTCAAATTGTATTAAAGGAGACGTTCCAGGAATGTATGGAGTCTGGGCCTGCACCATGTACACCAGTTTTTTTTATAAATATAAATAAAATAACTATAGTTTTATTCAAGATTTTACTCATATTTGTCTAGTTTCGTTGTACAATAAACTTAAATTTTCATTAAACTGGCATCGCGACGACCGAAAAAAAAAATTGCGACCTGACCGGTAAAATTACAATTGACATTATTTTGATGCATAAGAAGTTAGAAATAGTATTATTTCAATATGATTCCATGCGAATCCATTGAAGTTTAATTACTTTTGTACAATTTAAAAAGTTGGAAATATATTTTTTTATGTTTTTCTAATAATCATTAGATGTTTCTCTATTTTTCACGCTGGTGTACTATGTGCAGGCCCAAGATGAAAATCTTGACCTCCTTTCACTCAGACCCTATTTAATTGAAAATCTGCTGTGACATAGAAAAGAACCATCGCATAAATATCTTTTTAAAATATAAATTAACCTACATGACCAAATATTTTTATATCCCGCAGGAGAAATTTTAAAGTTCGCTCTATAGGTTTGTCCATTAATATAGACGGCAATCAAGCTGGCTTAAAGGTCCCAGCCTATTACAACCCTGCTTATGCTTATAGCAATTAGGTTGAGTCTCGACGAAGCACTAAACATGGCGGCATATAAAATTTTTGTACTATTACCTGTAGGGCCGGTTAGACCAAACCATAAATAAGCTTTAAAATCACATTAGTCGTGCAAAATACAAAAATGTTATTACCGAAGAATTTGTAACAGAAGATTCACTCGTCGAGCGTAAGCGTGCGAGTGTAAACCTTGTTGCTATACAGAGAAAGTCAATATTATTTTGCCAATTTGAAAAGATTGATTGGTACAGTTTGACTAAAATATTCCAATGTCTTTGCAGATGTCAGTGGTACACAAGCGAAATTGAGCGTTACGTAGCGATAATAAGTCTTAATACTCGCTACTCGAGACTCAATTCTACTGCGGAATGACCAAGTGAAGCAGCCTGTTGTAACTACCGGTCGTTCTTATGTGTACCACAAATTGATAAACTCAAACTCAAAATTAATTTATTTCAGTAGGTATACAAAATACACTTTGAAATGTCAATAACAAGGCACACTAAACTCGTCCATGAAGAATGGCTAAATGTAAACAGCAGCCCATCTCCACCGAGACGAGTTGCTGGTTCCAAATGCAGTACCCCGAGAAGAGCCAGCAATAAGCTCAAGGGCAGCTCTTTTTAGTCTCATGTCTTACTAGTAAATATGGTTCACAATAAAAATTATAATGAATAGCCTTACATAGCGCTGAGTCGGTTAAACCCATGCATGATGGTCTACTAAGTAGTCGGTAATTTTATAGTAGCCTTTTTTATTTAATGTTTGCTTAACCATTTTTAAATTTGTCAAGAGGCAAATTTTGTAATGCAATGGGAATCTTATTGTAAAAGCGTATACATTGACCCTTAAATGATTTGGTAACTTTAGATAATCGACTAACATAAGCTGCCAGTTCATTCTTATTTCTAGTGTTTATACAATGTCTGTCATTATTTTTTTTGTAAAGTGATATATTATTTTTGACATACAATATGTTTTCGTAAATATACTGTGACGCCAATGTCAGTATATTAATTTCCTTGAATTTTTCCCTTAGAGACATCCTAGGCCCCATTTTATAAATTGCACGAATAGCTCGTTTCTGCAAGATAAATATTCTCTGGACATCACCACAGTAGAATGCCATTCGACATCAGCTGTGGAAGTAGCTGAAATAGACAAGTCTAGCTGTTTCTACTCTTGACATATTACGTATTTTTTTTACAGCATATCCAGCAGAACTGAGCCTTTTCGCCAACATATGTGCGGTCCCCACTGTAACTTAGAGTCTAGAGTTATTAACTTAGAGTCTAGAGATATGAACCAAAATTGGGTTAAAACTCAGAAATCAAGCTGAAAATTGCAAGATGTCGTAACACTCGTATCTTCTCAAAATATTAGTTAGGGAGCAAACTCTTCATCTTCATCAACAGGTGGCGCTGCTGGGTTGTGAGGTATGAAGTCTGATCGATCAATTTCCATATTATTATAGGGGTTCGATTCTGGTGCTTCAGTGAGCATAAAGTTATTTTCTGTGTTAAAATTTAATGATTATAAAAATATTTTTTATGTAGCGACATAATTTTTCGAATTCAATACAATTTAATTTTTATAAATAAAATGTATGTACTTAGGTATACCTACATATAATACTACGTCTACGCCTTGTTATTAGACTATTGACTTTTCTAAGTGTAATTTTCGATTACCTACAGAAAAAAACAAATGAATAAAACACAGACTTAATTTCATACTGACATTGTGACGTCACAGAATAACTCCTTTAAAGCTATGCAACGTATTTATTTCTGAAATTTTAATTTGATTCATGAGAAATTAGAAACTTAAAAACTACTAATACTAGGAATTATAATTGGAATTGATATAAAAAAATATTCGGATGCATTTCATTGCAGTAGTGTCAATTACGGCACTTACCTGTCAATTTGACACTAGTGACATAAAAACCTAACTCATAAATAAACTGGCCTTATGAATAAATCACTTATAGCTCGCACGGTTCCGTTTGAATACTTCCATAACGCGTTTAGCTGCTCATGCAAACAATCCAAGTGTACTATCATAATTGCAACTGAAATTTGAAGTTGTATAAATAGAAAGATACGATATCGTGATCAGTTAACATGGTTAGTCGCGTGCTGCTAGTCTCGGCTGAGGTTGTTGGTACAAGACTTCAGAGAGAGCGATTAAGAATACGTATATATCCCACTTGTGTACAAATTTTTACAAGCTTTTATTTAAGTTGGTATGTATTTTTGTTTGGGTGGAATCTTGCAACTCAATTTTGTAGCTGATATCTTCATCCGATGTCGGATTTTCATTTCATTTTCATACAAAATTTTGGCTCAAAATTTTGAGTTTATACAAGCTTTCATTTCAATTTAAATAAAAGCTTGTAAAAACAACTCGGAACACCCAAGATGGCGGACTAAGTAGTTATTTTTAATGCACCCCTTTCAGGGGTACCTATCAAATGAGCTTGCTGAGAATAACCCGAAAAAAGAGCTTGTTAAATAAAAAGGTTTTTTACTTTAATGTTTATTATTACTTCTACACAAACTAAATTTCGTATGAATAGTAATGAAATATTCACTAATCTATTACTTTACTTGCTATTTTCTAATTACCATAAATTGTTTGTTTTCCTTACAGCTATTATTAGTACATTAAGTAAATCAAAGGATCTTTAGAAAGAAATTTAGTTAAATTATGTAATGATAAAAAAATACATGTAATCAATCTTACTTATTCCATATATTCAAGACTTAAAGCTTGAGCTTTATAACTTCATCTGCGTGATTTGCTAGAAAATATTTATATGCGAACAATAAACAAATATTCTTCGCCTAAACTTAAAGTTCGTCGCTAGTGTTGCCAAAGTTTTCGAAGTTCTCAACATATTACAAATTCTCATCGCATTTATTGAATCATCTCGATGGATTGCTTTCACTGGTCACTTGGACTACCACCCAAACCCCGTCTTCAGTTGCAGCGGCCGCGGAAACGAGCAATTTCCTCTTCCATTATAATTGATTGCCGTAATTGCAGACGGATTCTTTTGCGAACTGCTCGAGATTCGAACACAATACAATATTATAAATCGCAAATTACTAATTAAAAAGTAATTCCATCAGAAACAATACGAAAATAATAAATAAATTCATCAGAAACAACATAACCGTTTGTTTTTCTAAAAAAACGTATTAACTAAATAAAACAATCTGTTGTCTCAATTTCAAACAATACCATTGTACCTACTTACTAAAATGTAACTAGTAGCTCTTTGATCCCTAATGCATGATACCCAAAAAAAAAACGTGGTGAGAAAATATGTAGTTTGTATATGTATATTTATTCACTAGAACGAATTCTGAGAAATTATAGGTTCCCAATCCTTTTTTTTTTTGTTGAAATACCCGCACAATTCTCTCTGTACTTTTCACTACTCTGCGTTAAATTGTTGCAAGTAAATATCTTGGGAGTCAACAGCAAAGGCGAAGGCTAGCAAATTACCTCGAGGTTTCATTAATTCAATTAAGTTGTTTTAAAATGTAATTTAATAAACATTCCTACAATTACCGAGTGGAACTGTAATACTGAGGTATTTGCTGTCTTATTCTAATAATTTGTTCTGTTTCTTTGATCTTTTTTTCTTAGACATCGTAATGAGAGCTAAAGGTACGGTCGGATGCAAAAGTAAACAACTGGTTCTAGAGACTCTTTTTTGTACATCCATACAATGACAAAAAGAGTACAATTGGCGATCTTACCGCTTCAGCCGATTGCTTCCAGACAACCTTAGATGGATGTAACTAGATAAACATAAAGGTTGGTGTCGTGTTAGGGTACACAGTAAGTAACAACAAACATTCGATGACATTGACGAGCAAAATCTACATTTGAAATGAACTTTTCACCTTCAAATGAATGCAGACAAATTATTTATTCACTTTCCTCCATCGAAACACAATGGCGACGCCGGCCGATGAATTATAAAACGAACTTGGCAATTTTATGTTCTTTTCGCCAAGTAATCCGCTTATCTGACCGTAAAGGCCTTAATTGAGGACGGTCAAAACAGAATAAGTCGAGTTAATCTGCCACTTAATAACATATTGACGTTTGGAAAAAAAGAAATTGACAGGCAAATCCCAAGGACCGTGAGTCTGGAATGATTCTTTATTTTCCAATTGTTCTTACTTTATTCGTGTAGACCACCTGCTTATATTGACCTTACTTACATACCTTTTCTAAAGCTTTAGCAAAATGATGTTTTTTGACACAATTAATTAATTAAGGTACGGTTATTTAGTCCCAAACTAAGAGCTATGTATTGGTACTAAACGATTAATTAGACACGAAACTAAGAAACATTTTCTTGCTCACAAATGGTGGCCGAAACGAGAATTGAACCCGCGAAATCGAACTCAGAAGGCAGGGTCCAATACCACTGAGCCAACAGGTTACAGCGACGCGAAGTCACGTGACTAAAAATGTGCAGTGTGTCGGGTTTTTTTAATTCCTACGGGAACGGGATCTATGATAGCTACGGTCCGAGCTACTAAGTATTAAATATATAAAAAAAGGAAGCAAATTTTATTATAATTATGTGTCAAATCCAAAAAAAATGCTTCATAATTAAGACTGTTTCCGGTTATTTTGGCAAAATTATAGTTATGAAGCTTCCATAAGTTGATCTTTATAATAATCTTATTAGTTTCGATGATGTGGATACACTATCGTCATAATACATGAGTAGTTAATTAAATTATGTATATAGATATATAAAAAATAGATTGAAATCATAATAATATAAACCAGATTTGGAAGATCAAACTATGTTCGTCATACTATAAATCTCTATTAGCTGATAAAAATGAGATTGACCTATCGATTTGATATTAAAATAAAATAGAATAATCCTATAATTTAAATAAATAACGTATTTAATAAAGATGAGTTACAATAATGTAGTTAGTGGCATTTAAACGTCAGCAGTTTCTAATAAAATCAAACATAATATTACTGACCTAATTTTTTTTTAAATTGATTTATAATTAATCATCTCATTTGTGTCTTTATTACCACAATTGCTCTTAACAAATCAAAAGACAGCAGATCGCTTTAAATGAAGTTTTATTTTAAGCCTGAGAAAGTGTTGAATTCATCAATAAATTATCTAACATTATTAATAAAATGATAAACTGATTTGATAATGAATATGACAAAATAAGTGTGCATCTACCAAAAACATCTATTAAAAAATCATGTCAAGATTGCATCTCTTTGCCCGTAAAACGTTCCAAGATCTCGAATAGAGACGAGTCTGGCATTCTTATACTATTTAGAAAATTACTCGATAGGTCCATATGAATTAGTCAGTTATTTATTATAGTCCAATATCTTTATCAAAATAAAAAAAGATGCATATGCGTCTCTACAAGCTGCAAGCTGCCAAATTTGTAAAAAGATAATAGACGGGCAGAACTAGTTTCGCATTTAAAATATTGTTATTACAAGAAGTCATCAAGAGTATTTCTGACACCAGTTCTAGGTACTATATTTAGAAACTAGCGGCAATCCTATTTTTTACTTTATAACGTTTTAATTAATATCTATCAATACCTATATTATACTAGCGGCCCGGTACGTGCTTCGCAACGTGATAAATGAAGAACCACTCGACAGATTTTAAGCAAACTTCACATAAACCATCTGCTAAATAGTCCAAATAAAGCCTAAAAATTTGGTTTGGATAGGTGAGCCCGTTTTTGAGTTATAAAATAACAACGAAAAGTGGCATTTATTTTTATATGTATAGAAGATAGATATATAAAATGATAAACTGACTATCTGACTGGTGATATATCAACGCACAGCCTACACCGCTCGCGCTGGGTCTATAGAGACATGAAATTTTGCACATAGATAGCTTATACAGTGTAGGCATCCACTAAGAAAGGATTTTGGAAAATTCAATCCGCAAGCGGGGTGAAATAAACGAGCGCGAGCGAAGCCGCGGCTAAAAGCTAGTCAGATACAAATAGAAAGTGCTTGCTCGATTCTGACTCGTAATTGAACGATCTTTTTTTCATTTTGCTGGTAAATGGATGCAATTCGCCAAAGGAAGTATTTACTTACCGCCGTATTAATGAAGTCTGATATTGATTAATCATTTAATTAACATACATAATTATAGACAGTTAATCAAGTCAGTATGAGTTGCAGCAGATATAAGGCAACATGCTGATAGTGTTCAACTGGTTTATGAGTGACATAACTAGACTGTCTGTGAGTCTAGAACTAGAGGCCCTCGACTTTTCTAGTTTGCATTGCATTTTTCTAGAATAAAGAACAATTGTGTATCAGGATCCAGCTATTGTATAGTTCAGGGGATTTACCATTTTGGTACTTGTATTAAAACTTTAGATAAGGCCTTTGTCGACAGGCAAGCTGTTTCAGACAAACATCCAGTTGCCGATAATCTAAACAATAATAGTTAGAAATATAATAACAGTAATTTAATTATTGAGTCTCGCTATCCAGCGTGGTAATGCCGCCTGCTTGCTTGGTACTATGCCGCCTCGAGGAGACGCACTCAATGATATTTTTTATATTTAAGTTGTTTTTATGTATATATTGTTTATTAAAATTGTAACATTATAAATAAATTACACAGTACTTATCGATAATTATCCAGAGAAAAATATAAATATATTGGCAGTTTTCACATGATATACGTTCACATAATATATTCCATTAGTAAGTAGGCATCTATCCATTGTAAGGAAGATAACAGCAATAAAGGCTATTTTTTTATTTATTCTACTTGTTAGGTTGCTAAATATCGGTGTGTCTCAAGTAAAAAAAATATCTTTATTGAAATAAGTATATTATACATAAATAAATCTTACTACTTTGGATCAAGTAAAGAATAGACAATATAAATATATCTCTGATGGTTGCGATTATAATATACTAAAAGTAAGTAACTATAGTCCTAGCTCTTGTGGTAAGTGAATAAATATAAAAATATATGGAATGTAGGTACCTACGTGTAACATGTTACAATCTAAGGTCTACTGTCCTAGAATTGATTTAGAGGCATGTGTGGAGACCCGGATGGGCTCACCAACGGTCTCATTTAGGGGTCAAAAGTATATATACTGATGAAAAGTGAGTTTTTCCAGGAGTGTAATACTTCTGCCTACCCCGTCGGGGATAAAAGGCGTTCCTAGGGATGCGATAACCTAAAGTAGACGCGGGCAATATGTATAGTACATGAATTAGATGTTGCTTACACGTAAAATGAAAACTGAGATACGCGATTTATACTAACCCAAAAAAATACTATATAGTCAATTAATTCCATAATACGTTACAGTTAACTCTATTGCTTGTGCATATTTTAATGCCCATTCATACATTACTTGCCCTAACACGGTGAGTTGTGTAACCCTCCCGTACCTAATGCGATTAACTTCGATCACTATAATTGACGTGTGACGTTTGTGATTATGGCACAGCCAGTATAGGTAAGGGTTAGATTTCTTTTTGACGTGACAACGTCTTATAAATTGATGGAGCCGGCGGCATTCCCGAAAAAGTGTGACGTATGCGTCGTTCCAGTGCAAGCGAGAGCGCGCAACGAGCGACAAAGAGGCACAATCCATTCCATCAGTATTTTCTTAAGACGTTGTCGCGTTCAACTATCGTCAGTAAACCGACTTTACAGACAACCGTTTTTTTTTTAAATATGATTCCATTGGAGGAGGTCTTGAGGATTTCTAGCCCCGCTTCTTCTCCTCAACCATGCATGCTGAAGCGGTGGAGTTGATGACGATCACTAAGTGGACTTTTACGGCCTAATTTGAACAAAACATTTTGACTTTGACTATTTGATTTGATTTCAGAGTATTTGTGTATCCTTGTTTCGGAAGGTACAATAAACCTCTAGTTCCGGTTCACACACAGTGACAGTAGTTAAACCATGTCAGATACCCATGGATGGTTTGAGACTAATACCATTTCCGACGCTGCAATGAGGTCACCTTTATAGAACCCATACTTCAAATGAGCTGTTACTGGTTTATGATTCCCTAGGTGATTTGACGCAGGGCATTTGTACAAAATGCCAAGTAATGTCAGCGAAAGATTTTCCAAATTAATTTACAGACTCTTTTCTAAATTTATTTATTGTTACGAACAATAAATTCCAAGATTTGTTTTGCACAGTGTAATCCTTTACAATGATATGCAAAACTAATCCCATTTTAACCTGTCATCGCCGCGGCCACCATGAGCCTGAGCCCGATGGGCCCGCGTTATCGGTCCCCGTCGGCCTCTCGAGAGATTTATGCACGTCATAAACTTGACGCATATCGCCCGATAACGCGCCCGTCACCGCTCGTAACGCACCGGGAGCGTGACTAAATCGATGTCTCACACCACACATATTGACATAGCTGAGCAATAATTGAATAATTTTCTAGGAAATAATATACGAACTATGATTGATCGAAAAGCAAAACCTTACAAACTTCACAGGTAATTTATTAGATACACTGTTTTATTAAAGCGGAAAATTTCAATATCGCAAAAGGAAACTGGCCCTTATCGTTGATTCGATATGTAGATTAAAATACCGGTTGACCCCAATGTTAGGACTAAATAGTTAACCGTTGACGCCTCAAGGCAATATGTTCCAATGTAAGTGTATGCGCATCTAATGTCCAACACAAAGCTGCACTTACGCAACGGGCAAACGATCCCATAATTACAGGTGTCGAGTGCGCAGGCGCGAAGGGCGATATTTGTTTGCAATTAGTGCCCGCACGGGAAGGCGATGTCCGGACGTCGCAGGTAATTTATGGTTGCGCGAAAGTACGAGTGGAAAGTGAGGCCGGGAGCGCCCGCAGCTGCCTCGCCGACTGACATTTCCGCGCGCACTCTAGGGTTAAATGCCTCGGCTAGACTCCGACGACTTCGTTTAAGTAATGCCTCGTGATAAGCTAGCAAGTTTGGTAAAGATATACCTATTTGAAACTTACTTTTTATTAGAAGCAAAGTCACACATATTGAGCCCTGTTTCATGAATTATAACAAGAAATATATAAATAAAAACTAATTCTGGATAAGTTTAGATTAGTCCAAAACAATATATTGAGTGTTTCTATAATTACAACTACTATCCGGTAAAAGTATAAGAGTTAACTAACAAAGATAATTAATTAAAATGACGTCTAGTTCTGAAATTAGCATTTTAAATTCTTTTACGTAGAAAGCTATTCAACGGTGATCACGCTGAATCCCTACAACACAATAACTCATTGCTTCAAACAAAAAGTCCCCGCTTGCAAGCAATAACACCTATTTTTCTTGTCACCGCAAACAATTAGAGGACTCAAGACATCCGTGAGAGTGTTTATACTTTTAATAGCCATTTGCAATGTGTTCAGACCTCGGCAGCCAATAAAAATAATCTTAACCCGTAATTGGCCATTAGCACGGAAGCGTGACACGTGATGTTACGAAAATTGGTTTTCGAATTGACAATTGTAATTTAATACGTTTTGTCACGTATTAATTAAAGTAAAGTAGGAAAGGGTCAAAGGGTTTTAAAGGTTAATAAACATATAGATAATTATTTTGCTGTTTTATTATGTTATTTTAATTACGTATAATAATGCTAATTTAATATTTTACCGATTGTGTTTCCTGACGTGGTGTTAGAGTCTAATTACAAATAATTTAAAAAAACACTGCCTAATTATCTACATATTATACCTACAGAAAAAAAGTCTTGATTTAATGTGAAAATAACTATATTTTTGTCTATTTTTTGTAACCTTATCACATCTTTATTAAATTTGTCAGGATGATAGTTGACACCTTGAGGAAGGACATAATATGCTACTCTTCAACTCTAAACAAAGTTTACGCGGACCGAGTCGCGGGAAACACCTAATTATAATAAAGTCAATAGTGGACATACCTGACGTTCATATGTCCTGTGATTGCAATTCAATTTAAAAATGTACTATCGATCAATGTTTACGGAACGATAAAATCAACCGTCCGCCCGCCGCGGCTGGCAATTAGAGCCCATTGAATTATTTTTTAATTTAATGCGAGTACGCACGCACGCATGGAGAATTTAATTTCCTTCCAAGTGAGAATATCTATTTTTTATTACACACTTATTACGTTTCATTATACAGCGTGTCCGAGGAAACAGAACAGGCTTTTAAGGCGATTGTCTAATTAATGTGGCAACAATTTCCGAAAGCGCCATAGATATTCCAATAAGACTGTCACACAATTTATTCGGAAATTATCAAATAAAATAACATTAAAAACTTAGTGTAAAGTGCAGATGTAGATAATGTTATGGTCCACTTGACATTCATTGCAGTTCCACCTCTAGCCGTTTTCTCATTTGGCAGTTCTCCAGCCATTTAGATATTATATTTATTTATGTTTAGATATTAGATGGATGCAAGTCTGAAATAAAGTTTTATTACTATTATGTAGGTACTATATACTAGAAAGAACGCTATATCCCTAAGAGGAAAGAGGTATTTATTCCTGGAAGTAGGTAACTACTTTTTACAAGTGTCTTTTTTGGACTCCAAAATGTTCCAAACTGTTAATCCATGGTCGGACTGGGGTCTTACATAAGCCTCAGAACAAATTCTGGGAGCACAGACACACACACAGCTTTCCCATCAACCTGTTGATAAAATACATAAATAAATATTTTTTAAACATAAAGACTATTATTTTTTATTGGACGTACTGTATATCAGACTTGTAAGCCAGAACCTATACTACCTACATTTTTTCTCCTCAACATTTCTGAAACTACTTTCAATTTCTGCTGGTAATATGTTACTAAGCCACTTAAAATAATTATTGATCTTTCATTGATTATTTAATTAGTCAATCATGTATACTTAACAGTGGATTAATTGAAAATACCCTGAAAATAAGGTAATTAACGAATCGTATTAAATATGATTAATATCAATTGGCAGGAAGCTATAATTATATATTCAAATATGATTTTGTTTAATTAATATGTCGAAACCTGAACATGTTAAAGTTATTCAAGGAAATTGATAAATTGATTTATAGTTTAATTTAAATATTTGATCAGTCTAATTTTGTAAGCCATCTCCTTCCATAGGTGTCGTAGGTGCATCTTAAAGTAACAATCTCGTTATGCGCTTTCCAACCCACCTGCCAACTACTTATATGAGAAGAATCTAAAACTAAAGAAGCCACTTTTGTATGGCATGATGATGATGATGATCGCTTCCAGCCGATTACTTTTGTATGTATGGAACCTTCTGGGTCTATCATCAGATCAACTTGATGATACCAAATTATTAGTAAGTCGTTCAGGAGTAGGTATCACAGATACAGAAAGCGACTGAATTTTTACTAGGTATTTACAAAGTTTCGAGTCTAAAGTAGGTAGAAGTATAGTAACTAGATTTTTTTACGCAGAAAATAGTTAGTTAGTAACACCTGAAAATAATATAAGATGTATAAGTTAATTACTCATACATTTTACACCTCAAAATTTGCAATCCATAATTAAAGATAATTTATTATCTACGTCAAAATAACCGCACATATACGCATCGCGCTATCTTTGTTTCGATCTTATAATTGCGCGAAAGTCTTGTTTTTTCCCGCGTTTTTACACACCCCACAACGCATACAGTAACGCGTGGGACAAATTGCGTACGAAATGCAATTAATTTTATTTTTATAAAACAACGCGTATTACTAGTGAAGTTCAAACACTGATCCTGAGAAATTATAACTTTTTCTTTTTATAATTTTTTTTAGGTAAAGGTTTTTCGTTGAAACTGAGAACTAGTTATTTATTTTATTTTTGATCAATGCCCAAAGAAAATTATTTGTTTATATTTTATTGACAAAAAGATACATTTAAAAAACGTAAAAGATTTCTTTTTTTATAACTATAGGCAGCTTGCGCAAAACAGTTTTTCTCATTTCCGTATAATCTCTAAGACATGCTAGTAATAAAGAGTACAAGAAGCGTTGAGCAAATGAAAAAAAAACTACACAATATAAATGAGCCGTCGACGGACTATAACACGACTGAATGTAAAATTAACAAATCGCCATAATTTACATCGTAAATTATGCCTTAATAACATGGCAGCTTATCTCGACCTAAGACATCTACTACCGACAACTTTATTTCTATCCATCAAAGAATTCGCGAAGCATCTTAACCCATCGCCATAGAAGCGAATTTTCTATGAAGAAACCTCAGTTGTAAGTAATCCTAAATTGGTATTTCTGTTTGTAATAAAACAAAGGGAATGATACGTGCAAGTTAATTACGGTCAGAAACGTAATTAGGTCTAATCAAATAACGTAATCTTTTTACGTTTATCTTTTAGCGCGAACCGTTTCTTTGGTGCTATTTTTTTGCAATGTAATAACGCTAATAACGTTTTACGCCAGTAATTGAAACGTTAATAACGTTATTTTAAAATATAACCAGTTAATGTTATCGTGTTTAATTTAGACATAATTATATTCGTTTGAGATTATTAGAACAAGATTAAGTACCTTTATATACGTTGTGATGAGACTCTATTATGTCTTGTTTCTTTTAAAATTGAGTGTAATACAGTTTAATAAAAAGTTTATTAAAGCTTTAACACAACACGCACTACACTCTACGCGCGAATACCTACTGCCACAGAATATATAATAGTACTAATTGTACTGCTCCTTATGGCTTAAAAGCCGTAGCAGCCAAACCAAAATATAAAAAAAGAAAGACTCATTCATTTGGTGTGTATTGTTTAAAATAATTCAGTGTGTTATGGAAATAATAATAAACATTTTCTGAGAAGACATCCAATCACCGAGTCGCCGGATAAGGTGAATCCTATTAAACAACTAATTATATTAGTAAAAACCCAGAAAACAAAATGGAGTCGCAAATGTTAAGTCACGACCTGTGCAATTAAATAATTATAAACAATCACTGCCTACGCGCATCCGACGTAAAACCTAGACGGTGGTAATCGGTACCACGAATTACCAATTCATGTGATACTCGCTGAGAAATGTAATCGAATTAAGCTATTAACTGCGCTGCCGGCCGCTCGTAGCAAACGCGTCGTAACAATATAATTTGGTACTATTTTGTATGTTGTAGCTAAATAAAATACAATATCGTAACTAATAATTATTTATGGCAGTGTTAAAATCTTAACACGCATTATTTTTAGGTTTAAACAGCTGTTCAATAAATACAGTGACTAATTTCACAAAACATATGGCTGGGTTGAGGGTAAATTTTGGCTATAGGTATAACAAAAGAAAAATTGTGTAAAATAAAAAAAACTAATAATTTAAAAGATGAAATCAAATATGTAAACGAAATTGGAACGGACGTAACGCAATAGTACCACTGAATCGAATACCGCGAATGAAATCAAACTGTAATTACGTGCAATTAAGGTATAAATTACACAGCATTATGTCAGGTGCAATATAAAAGCAAATTGTAATTATTTCAAAGTAAACTTTATAGGTATGTAGTGACGTACTTATTTTAGGTCGTTTTAGAAACGAAGTTTTTTTAATGCATCATTTTATATCATTTCATGAGTATTATGCATCAATTTAGCTAATTCATATAAACCTACAATAAAAATTACGTTTCCTATTTCACCCACTTTAAGGGAATAAATTTGGACTGTCATAGATATAATCAATTCAGTTTTCATTACATACCGTTATATTCGTAACTAGCGGTTCTGCGCGGTTTCATCCGCGTAGTTCCCGTTCCCGTGCGAATACGGAAATAAAATGTAGCCTATGCTACTCAGGGATCTTCCAGCTTTAAATTAGTGAAATAATTTTTAAAATCGGTGAAGTAGTTTTTGAGTTTATTCGTAACAAACATACAAAAATCCAAAAATACAAATCTTTCCTCTTTATAATATTAGTATACAATATGTAACAGAATAAGCGCAATTCCTGAAATTAGTTTGTTCAGTACGACTACTTAATCGATTTCAGCTATTTTTAATATGTGTTAAATTTTGCCGAAAAATGAATTAGCGTAGCTGAATTTAGTGCTATCTATGGAAATCGTACTATTATTGATCGATATTTAAGAAAATTGGTTAGACACAACTAAAGTTCGATCGCATCATATATATTTTAAACTAATTGGGGTGTATGAGGAATTGCGCTTTTTCTATTACGCGTTGTATATAGCAGAGAATACTGATGCTGTACCAAATAAGTTTGGGTTTGTACGTATTTAAAAAAAAATGGCAAAGACAAATAAAACAGAAGGACATAGAATTTCTAAGAAAATAATTCATTAGGGTACGAGTGATTAGACTCAAAATTAAAGTTTTCAGGACGCAAAATTGAGGACGTCCACGGATCAAATAAGTGACGTCCTTCAAAAAGCTGGGGTCCGGAGTGCGAAGAATAAAAGAGTGTGCATGAAGGCTTATGGATGTGCAGGAAGCGAAAGAAGTGTGCAGAGGTCGAGCAAAGTGGCGATCCATCGTCTCTGTCTACCCCTGTGGGACAATGGCGTGAGCTTTATGTATGTAAAATTGAGGAAAACTCGTTTTTTGCGTGTTTTCATGAGTATAGCTCTACCGCCTAGGTAACTACGAAAGTAACGGATAAGCGTACACGTAATGCGAATCATTTTAATTGGTAGATAAGATAACCCGTAATTGAATCGGATATTACTTGTAATATATTGAACTCAACAGGAAGTTTACATAAGTAAAAAATATTTTTTTCTATAGTTGTAGGTAATAGATGAAATGAAAAATGTAAAAATATAGATTTAACACAAATTGTGCGTTTTTGTAGTTGGGTTAGGAGTTAGGGGTCAGCTACACCACTAATTAGTGTCACAAGGTAATAACTATATATAATAGGTATGGACTTGTATGCAAGCGGCTACACGAACGACCAACAGATACACCAACGGTCGGCTGACAAAAGGCGTTCATAGCTGTCAGGTGAAAAACAACTTGTTTTTGCTACTCACCAAAAATATTAATGTATTATAGGCAGATACTCGTATATCCCTAGGTAATTTAAAAATTTGCCACAACGCTTTATATAATGAGTGCATAAATTATATTTCAATTTACGATTTTCCCACGGCATCTCTGTAATGAACGTGCGTATGTTAATGACAATTTACGACGAACTACTTATGGACAAATGCATACATATCACATAAATTTTCGCTTAATAATGTATATTTACATAAATTACATACATTTATAGAGACACTTCATTATTTTTACATACAATCACTCTTGATTGTTCTGTTATTCCATGTATGTGTGAATTAAGTAAGTATAATGCTACGATAAAAAGCGCATCAATGAAGTAAAATAAACATTAAGAACCATCACTTTATAATAAATGCGAAAATCGCTAGAACCACGAGTATCTTTTCGTAGAAAACAGTCGTGTTTTGATAAACAAATCATTAGCTTCTTATGGCTTTATAGTTCTTACACGTGGTTTCATCCAGTTCCGATATTAAAGAAATCTATTCTGTTTTTCAACTCACGAAACTCAAGAGGATAATATCTGGAATACACACTTTTTAGTCAAGTTGGTCAGTAGATGAACATTGTTTCTATACAATGCGTAACAGAACAAGTGCAATTCCTCATACACCCTGATTAGTTTATTTTCACTTCTTATGCTCTAAAAGTACGCCAATATAGCCAGCGGGACTAAAGTGACCACTGTAGTCTCTAGGGAGTTAAAGTAATTATTTTTTTAATTTCCTTAATGAGACAAAGACAAACTCAAACAGCCAGTAATTAAATGCAAAAATGTTGAGAGTTTTAGTTCCATGGTTTTTCCGCAAAAAAGGTGGCGCCATGTGTTTTAAATTTTATTTTTAATCTGTGACTGGTTCAGAAGAAAAAATTTATCGCGAAAATTTCAGAATTTCTGTTTAGTATAGATTTGTTCGGTTTTAAATAAATTTATTAAGAATGTACAATGACAGTGAAGAGTTTGACGTCGAGCAAAAGGCAAAATGCATAATAGATAATCTGTTACCGCCAAAATCGCGGAAGCTTTATCTAAAAACTTATGAAAGTTTTATGGACTGAAGGAACAAGAAACATATAAATTATTTCACAGAAAGCGTCTATTTGGCTTATTTCGATGAATTGTCGAAAAAATATTAACAATCGTCGTTGTGGAGTACGTATTCTATGTTAAAATCGACAATGACATTTAGCTTCAAGTAAAAAAATCTTTTGTGATTTAAGTATATTTTTTTAAGTAATATTTATTAAATGTTTTTGTACTTTTTATTGACCATTTTTCTCGCACTCAATGTGAAAAATACAGTTTCCACCTGGAGACTAAGTGCTTCGTTTAGTCCCTCGATATAAAAAATACTATATTAATATAAAAAAAAAATATGATGCAATCGAACTTTAGTTGTGTTGTGTCTAACAAATTTTAAATATCGATCAATAATAGCACGATTTCCATAAATAGCACTAAATTCAGCTATGCTAATTAATTTTTCTGAAAAATGTAACACATAATAAAAATTGCTGAAATCGATTAAGTAGTAACTGAACATACTAATTTCAGGAATTGCGCTTATTCTGTTACATATCGTATCACTACAAAGTATAAAAAAAAGTCGCTTTCTGTGTCCCTATGTCCCCATGTCCTTATATCCCTATGTCCCTTTGTATGCTTAAATCTTTAAAACTACGCCACGGATTTTGATGCGGTTTTTTTTAATAGAGTGATTCAAGAGGAAGGTTTTAGTGTTAACATTGCACTCGTGCGAAGCCGGGGCGGGTCCCTAGTAAGTGTACCTATATTGAATACCAATCTTCATAGTAGGCAAGCTGTGTTCGTGCGATAGGTTAACCAATTGTCATGTTTAGAAGACGCAAAAATACAATCGGTATACCTCCACCCACCCTCTAGGGGACAGAAGTGATCGTACGTATTTTGTAAATTAACAGCTTCACAGTAGCTACTGTTTCATTCACTACTAAACAAAATATTATCAAAATCTGTAAAAAAAATACAATTGCGATGATCACCTCGATTCCTAGATACAGGAATAGAAATAGCAATAGTAAATCTAATTATACACACACCGGCACAATTAGCGGAACAGAAAAAAAAGGGAGTATTTACGCATTTTTGCGTGTTACTGGCCGGCTAAACAAGCTTTTTTTAAATTTGGGTTTTAATTTAAAAATGGAATACTAAGCGACTGCCCTTTTTTTCATTCTTTTGTTTTAATTTTCATTGATTCATTTTTTCCACCGCTTGTCCGTTTTTAGAAGGTTCGTGAATTCCATTTGAAAAGCTTTGAATTGCAGTTTTTGAGGCTTTTGAGTTTTTTCGCATATTGATAATTTACGAGCATCTAATTATGCCTGATTTAACGCCATCAGAAATCATTAGGGCAGATCAAATGAGGAGAAATGGTCAAACCTACAGATCGATTGCCAGAAGCCTTCGTCGATCGTTATCAACGATTTATCGTAGCATCCAACGATACAGATTGACGAATGCTCTAGTGAGAAGGAGAGGACAAGGCCGGAAAAGGTGTACTTCAAGGAGGGATGACCGTTTTCTCCAACTTCAAGTCCGACGGAACACGAGACTAACGGCGGTGCAAAATTTACTGGAAGAGGTACGAGCAGTAAGGATGAGTGAGCGGACAGTTCGTAGAAGATTCGAAGAAGTGGGTATAGGCTCGTATGTGCCCGCCAAAGCCCCAAAACTTGAGAGACATCATCGCACAAACCGTCTACACTTTGGTCGTGAACATCGTGATTGGGACTTCGACGACTGGGGACAGGTTCTTTTTACTGATGAATGCAGAGTTATGTTAAATCAAATTGATGGAAGGCAGCGAGTATGGAGACGCAAAGGAGAACGGTATATCCAGTCTAATTTTGAAAATACAGTTGCATATGGCGGCGGTTCAATTATGGTCTGGGGAGGAATATGTTTAGGAGCTCGTACGGAGTTAGTAGTGGTCGATGGCGGGAATCTGAATGCTGATCGGTATATCAGGGAGATTTTAGAAGAACATGTTGTGCCATTTGCCCCCTTTATTGGTAACAACTTCATTCTAATGCAGGATAATGCTCGGGCTCACAGTGCTCGCACAGTACAGACATACCTAAACCATGTTGGTATAACGGTGATGGAGTGGCCAGCACGGTCCCCCGATATGAACCCTATAGAACACGTCTGGGACTTGCTAAAGAGGAGTGTAAAGTCAAGAATGCCCCCTCCCAATAATCTCAACGAGTTGCGAAACGCATTACTTGAAGAATGGCAGAGGTTGCCCCAAGAAACCATTGATAACATCATCCGCAGCATGCCCAGACGGATGGAAACCCTCATCAGAGCACGAGGAGGAAACACTCGATATTGAACAGTCATTGAAATTGTTGTTAAACTTTGGAAAATCTTGAATTTTCTGCTGTTTCTCTATAATTAAAAATCGAAGAAAAATGCATTTTGTTTAATTTAATTTTTATTTTTATAAAATTTTAAGTATGGTGTTACAAATGAATGTCAAAACATGTTAATTTAATTGTTGTTTCATTTTAAATAATATATTGTTTAAAAATTACATTCATTGTTCTAAATTCCCTCTTTTTTCTCCTTTTTTTTTCTGTTCCGCTAATTGTGCCGGTGTGTGTATTTATGTAATTCGATTACATTCGAATACTACAATCGTGATCGGTTTAAAGTAGATTATTGTTTTTTGACATTATCTTCGTGAATCGAGTTCGTGACGCGGACAGGTTTATCTTTGAATTCTTTCATGTTCAATGAATGGAAGGTTTCATTATCTGATTTATGTGATGATTATGTTATGATAAAAAGTGATATCTGTAAATAGGTATTCCTTCAACTAAAGAAGGTATGAACCAACATATTCTTGCTCCTGCGGTTTTCCTCGCGATGATCGCAAAACAATAGCTATATTCAATCTTTCTTTGTATTATTTTAAGTGATATAGTTTCTAGGTTTTGTGGTAAGTCAGTGTGATTACGTACGCTTTTGTAAGCTTTTATTTATATATAATAAATTACTGGCTCAGAATGACGTTGTCCAGCCACTGACAATAGCGCCCCCTATCGGAACCAATTGTGAATCTAAACCATCCAGGAACCCACTCAAATATACCCACAAAATTTCATTTGAATCATTCCAGCTATTTAGGAGGAGTTAGATGACAAACACAAGTCCGTATTGTAGAATTTTATATATATTACACAAGATATGCGACTAGATTAAGATTGGCAAAGCAAAATTGCATCATCTGCCTAATATTACGTTATATCTACAAATTTTGCTTCACGCACCCTGCATAGATATCGTTTCATTCATAAGTCGTCCTCCAAAGAACGTAGTGGCGTGATAGTGTAAAAGCTTAATGTAGGTACATATACCTAGTACCATAACCAGTTTGGGGATAGACTGTAACTATATGCTTCCAATGGGTAATAATAATAACACACGTAAGTGAACAATTTGATGTTTTATAATCAAAATTTTGATTTGTCCCGCGAGTGTTTTACTTGGGTGTGCATTAAAATCAAATAATTTCATATAATGTTATATAAATAATAATAATAATATAATCTCACGCCTTTTTATCCCCGAGGGGGTAGGCAGAGGTATTCCATTACTGGATATACCCACATTTCACGAGATATATTGGACCCCTAAACGTGATAGGTGGTGAGCCCATCGCCGGACCAGGTCTGTTTACACATGTCTCAGAATTAATTCTGAGACCTGCGGGTTTCCTCACGATGTTTTCCTTTACCGTCGAGCTAGTGATTAATATGTACGTAAGTTTTTGAAAAACTCATTGGTACATGCCAGGATTTGAACCCGAGCCTCACTAATTTTCGGCCGGCTCTTTAACCGTCCGGGCTATCACTGCTCTAATATAATATAATGTTACTCTTGTAAATTATTTATTTACAGCAACAGAAGCAGTTTATACCAGATTACTATAAATATACAAATTATTTATGAATATCCTTAAGTACATCAAATTTACTTACATAAAATTATATTGTTATGCGTTACAAAACTTTTTAATAGGTGTAGCAAGTGTTTTATAAAAATAGACTCAATTTAAAACGCTTTTATGGCTTATTCATCTTTCTTCTTTCTCTAGAATCTTTGCCCAGAATAAAAATCAACTTCTCACGTTTAATGAACCAGATTACTGTTATGTCTTATTCTTTCGAAGCGACCGTAATGGCGACCAATTAGCGACATAACACCACAATCACGCGTAATCAGGATAATGGCATTAACTTATTAAATGTCAATTGATTACAAGAAACTGAGGTTGGAATTACCATTGTAATAGTTACAAATCACGAGAACCAGTTTTTGTTGGTAATTGTTGGCGAAGGATTGACACGTAAATTACGTACTACGTGATCACGGCAAGAAGATTGGATCATTCCTCTCTGGGCACCTAGGTGAAAAAAATATACAAGTTTTTATTATTGTCACTCAGAAATAAACTTTTATAAAGTCAGACACTCAGCCCGTCAACAACAATATAATTAGACTGTTCTAATTCAATCAAGAAGCCGTTTACAATTCATCGCCGGTTGCGGTCACGGCACACGTCTCCGATACAAGCAATTAGTGATTATCGAACAAGTCGATTCCGTCAATTATTACAATTAAATTGAAATTTACAGGACCGCACTTAGGTTGTCATATTAAATTCCGTACATCTAAGCGCAACACTACGGGATATTAACTATTATTATTTTTAGTAATACCTACCTATAGTCTATAGTTAAGTAGGTACTTTACAAGGAGTTCCTGTGTTCCCGTAGTTATTTTACCCCCTTAATCCTTCCCTTTGCTATACCAATTGCTATTTACTCCACGTGCTGGTTTTTCTCACGGTGTCAGAAGTATCCATTATTAAATAGGGCCTTAAAAGGAGGTAAACTACATTTCTTGTTAGTTTCTGTTCCTCAATATGTAGAGCCCCGTTCGATTCCCCGTTTCAATTTTTTTGTGCAATTATATTACGTGAGGTGGATTTTTGCATTCGTATTTTTAAGGTTCGATAGTATTTAACGTAAACTATAAGTATAGGAAAGAAGTAAAAAAGATGTGATATTTTTGAAAGTGAGTCTTCTCATATATGAAATTCGGATTCAATTCGATCCGGATCGTACCAAAAAAATTTGAAGAACTTACGAACATATACTTTTGAAACTAAGTAATAATTTAGCCTGAGGCATGTGTTCTTTATATTGCTGCCAACTTCCCGTCAAATATAGATAATAATAATAAATAGACAAAGACAAGCGCACAAACACGTAAACAGACAATTTCCTTTATGAGCATTTTAAAAATGTATACCTTCTGCTCTTTCCAGATTACTACCACCAAGACCAGTACCACCAAAAGTATACCAGCATGGGAGTATCAGAGGCCAAGGACGATTCTCCCCGAACCACCCCAGAACTCCCTCGACCTGACCAGTCACCCCCTGACCGACCCCCAGGGTCCGCAGACAGTGACGACGCAGACGAGTTCACCCCCAAGAGGAAGCAGAGAAGATACAGGACAACGTTCACTAGCTTCCAGCTTGAGGAGTTGGAGAAAGCGTTTTCAAGGACGCATTATCCCGATGTTTTTACAAGGTGAGAAAAAAAAGTATTTAATTTCTGTAAATTGCAAATTATACTTACTTAAAAAATCAATAGTCTAATAACAATTTGTGTTAATTTGGGGACAACGGGCCTGGTTACATAGCTAATAATACGTAGATTAAGATTATAAAGTAAGCTTTTTATGTAATGGTTTGTTGTCCTAAATAAATAAAATAAAATTAATATAAAATAAACAACTCACTCTAAACTCGTCCGTGGAGATTTGCTAAATGTAGCATCTGTGGGCAGTCCTACTAGCCGGGAAGAGAGTTCTCGTGCACGAGACCTGGGTTCGATTCTCGATCGGGGCACGTAAAAACAAGATTTTGAAGACTTACGTTATATAATTATTTTTCATTACTACAACGGTGAAGGAAAACATCAGAAGCCCCAAAATTCGGTTTGAGCATGAGAGGTGATGAGGATTTGTGATGATGAGGTATAAGATCCGAGCATCTTGGTCTGTCGGTAGGTTTACAATTCAATACGGCGTTAGAAAAATACACTAGTGAGAAGTGTAGTAAATATTTAAAGAAACCGAACCTCCCTCAAGGATAAGACGTGTGTGTATAATATGTTATCTTAAACTATATAAATAACTCGAAATACATTATACAACATTATCTTTGCCGTTATCAGAAAATATGGCTAATTTTATTCTGTTAACTTTTTATCGGGAATTATAAATATTATAATCCTATTACCTACTTGTAATTAATTTAATTTGTGATAATAAACGACTTCCATTCGATAATATTTATCACATTTTTTTTATGTTTTCTTTGTTTGCAGAGAAGAACTTGCCATGAAAATTGGACTCACAGAAGCAAGAATACAGGTAATTAATCTCAAATAAACTAATTTCAGCAATATCCTTAATTCAGTAACATAAACAATAATCTATATGTAAATTAAATTCGTTCCAATCGAACCATATCGAAACGCAAATGGCCTATTACATATCTAGATGTCCTACGGATGATAGCAAACAAAGATATTGATTCCCATGGAGTATCGAGCCGTCATGGCAACCTTTAATCAAAGCAGACCGAATCGAATGGCACATTGGAACAACTTCCAAGATCACTATAATAAACTGTAGCATTGACGAGTGCAATGTGGACTGGACACGTTAATTCAAAATGGAGAAGGCATCTCAAAACAACAAGTTTTGTTGTTGAAAGACATTATCCTCATCACTCATTTGGGTCATAAACTAAAAACGGTCCAAATACTTTGTCAATAAGTAAATAGTATTTATTATTGATAAGATATAACCACTTTCATCAGGAAATTCCTTTGTTATAATATAACACAACCCGACACCACATCTACGACTCTGTCGATGAAATAGATGAAACAGATATTTTCCTAAGGCCATGGATGTAAAGTAGAACAACTAGTGTCTCGTAATATTAATAGGTCTGTTCCCTGCCAAGCGATAAATAAAGTGGCATTTCAGTCTTTTCTATAATAAATCCACGAGACAGAGGCATATACTTAGTTGTCGACTGAGATATCCAATCGAATCAACGAATTCACCTCTATTCAGTGCAGACTTGAATATATCATTCGCAAAAAGTCACAATGTAAAAAGGGTAATTAATTTACACATCAATATGAAAGTTACAATATGGGTGACGTCACGTCAAGCCGGTGAGCGTTTACGCGCGAACTTTGGCAATTGATTTGCAATAAATACATTATTTGTGCATATTTAAACTTTTTCGTTTTTGGTCTCTTTATATAATCCTTAAATTTTATAAATAAATTGTAAACGTAATTGTATGCAAGTTCCCCATTGTGACTTTTTGCGAATGTGTGCGACAGGTGTTTAACCCAACACCACGCTTGCCGTTTCCACCTTTCTGCGCAGCTCTGTGAATCAAGAAATCTTTTAATAACACAGAAAGGAACCTGTACTCACTCGTTCTCTGTCGCAATCCTTTATTTTGTGCACAATCGAAGCGATTATTGGCATACAAATTAGTATTACAAGACTCGAGTATAATTGAATGATACCTTAATTATAGTATTACTGGAATGTAAGTGTTTCCATGAATATTTATTCAATGTTCAATAAAACAGGACACGGCCATACATAAATGTAAATGTATTCTGTCAAAATGCGTTGGTATTCATTAATTGATGTCTTAAATGTAATTATTAATTAATTAAGACATCTCATCTGTGATCCCTGTTACCATTATTACTAAATTAATAAATTTGGACGCCTGTATTGCCTTATGAATTCAGTCTTTAATAAAAGTCTTGCATTAGTATTTTAGTTCCTACAAATGAAAGAAAGACAGTTGAAGATTAAAAACAATGTGTATGGACTCTGTATAGCTTCGTATTTAGCCACCGCCAAAGATAGTGTTGCACGACTCTTCGACACCATGTAACTTTTAAACTGCGATGCTATAATGGCCAATGTCGTCCAATGTAAGTATGTCTAATCTCTAATTCTGATCAATATAAAAAAGATTAAAAATTGAAACCTCATTTATTTTATTAGATACTAGCGGTTCTGTTTTACACGCGTAGTTCCCGTTACCGTGAGAATTTAATACGGGAATAAAATATAGCCTATGTTACTCAGGGATCTTCTAGCTTTCCATGGGTGAAAAAAATTTTAAAATAGGACTTGTACTTTTTGAGTTTGTTCGTAACAAAGATACAATAATACAAATCTTTCCTCTTTATAATATTAGTATACTTAGATATAGATTCTAAAATTTTATGCATTGTCTTATCCAGAGAACGCGAATGAAGTCGCGGGCAAAAGCTAATAAGCTAATTAGCTTGAGGTCATTCATCATTCATCATCATCATTTATCACTTGTTCAATACCTACCTACCCATACTACATAGATCGGCCTAGTTTTAGACTAATATTTGAAATGTGCCCCACAAACCCATACTTATACGTATTAGGTATATAAATAGATATCGGATGCTTACGATACCTGGTCTAAAGTGTATCCAGCGCAGACCACTCGGTCGCTGATGAAGGAACATATTTCAACCGCTTGTTTATTAAATGGGGGCCATCAGCAATTTCCTTGTATCATTACCACTACTGCTGCGTGCCTAAAATGGCACTTCATGCAGAACTAGCTTTTTCATTGTTTGCAAAAACAAACACGTTGATTCCTGTCTCCGTTGATGCGGGAAAATAGGACAAACAAACACTTTTGCATTAATATTATTAATAGGATTAATTAGCAAATGTCTCAGACTTTGTCATACATGTATATATTTAAAACTTATTTATTAGGATCGGCAAACGTAGTGTAGGACGCCCTCAGGCCAGATGGGATGATGATCTGCGAAAGGCTGCAGGCAGATGTTGGATGCGTCAAGCCGAAGACAGGGCACTATGGCGCTCATTAGGGGAGGCCTATGTCCAGCAGTGGACGAATGTAGGCGGATGAGGATGAGGATCTTTTACTCGTCCCAAACGTCGTATCGTACATTGCAACTCCACCGCTTTGGCACATGAGAAGAAACGGGGCAAGAAACTCCTCAACACATTATGTAGATACTCTTTTAATCATTTCGTACTGAATACTAAATTGAGATACACAATTTAGTTATTTTCCGCTGTTATATTGCGCTGTGCGAATCATTGTCATTCATGTAGTCATCTAGTTTGTAATACGCCATCTTGCAAAGTTATTTGTTCAACAAGAGTTTTAAACATAGGTATTTTTAGGCAAATTCATAATTTCATTGAGTATCACTACATAGTATAAAACAAACGCTTTCTCTGTCCCTATATCCCTGTATCCCTATGTCCCTATGTATGCTTAAATCTTTAAAACTACGCAACGGATTTTGATGCGGTTTTTTTTAATAGATAGAGTGATTCAAGAGGAAGGTTTTAGTATTAGCAATGCACCCGTGCGAAGCCGGGGCGGGTCGCTATTATAAAATCTTATGCAAACCCTCACATAGGTATTATTATACTAAATGGGGATTGAGGTTGCTGTAAAGTTTAGCTCTGCGAATCGGTGTCCACTGTCCAGCGGCATTTTAGCCGCCGAACCCGTTCGATAGCTGGGAGCCTACCGAGCCGGTCATTACGTTAATGCGCCGCTCTGTTAAGCTATTAGCCGCGGCACCTGGGCTGCTGTCGGTACCCTTTTGCGGACCCTACCCGCATTCTACCCGTGTCTACCTCCAATTACAACATTTATAAATTCGCCTGTTCCTACCTTATGAAGTCATATTTATTGAAAGTCCATCGCACTCTTTTTGCTCAGACATCTTTTTTCTAAGGCATTTATGGAAACGAGGAAAACTACACGTGGTAGCGAGTCGCAGCGGCACGCGTCGTGATTTTATATATCCGTGCGCTAAATTGTAGCACGACGAGAGCACACGCAGGGTCATGCGTCTAATGTATAGAGCTGTTTAAAGACGCTACAAAATGTGCCACAATGTGCTACGAGTAATAGGATTCCGTTGTGCTCATCTTGTCCCAGTCGCCTAAATTTTTACCCGACTGCCTTATAAGGAGGGGACCTATTGGTTTTGTTACTTTTTTCTTTTAAAGAACAAGCGGATACAGACATTCGTGACACAATAGATAACACAAAAAGAAAAAGTCTTGGCCTTACCCTTGCCACCATAGGTAATCAAACATTTCCAAAAAAAAATTTTTATGTTATACATCGTATAAACAGCAGTTTTCACCGGGTTTCACCGGTTGACTTCTGTGAAAATTTCAACCGGGTTTGTATCAAAGGTATCTTTAAACGTAATACAGACAGACAAATAATAGGGTCTTGTCTCCGTAGATTCCTTACTCAAAGATGAAATGGCACTACTTATATCATAATATGGAAATATGGTTCCAAATGAACGCGATTGGCTGAAAAACTATGCCGTACCTACTCTCGTATCTCGTAAGATACTTGGCGGAGCGACACTAACAGTCACGTCTTGCGTCTTGATGGCCACAACGCTTTAAAGGAGCATTTACAGTAAATAGCCAGTGGTATGGCCAGTGATCTGACAAGTAACCTGGCACGGGTCCCAACACAATAACTTATTGATATTGTATGATGTGAGTTTGTAGGCGATACATTGGCAGATTGGTCAGTTAAAGTTACTGTTGCACTTATTTCTTAAGATTTAGAATTTGTATTAGTATTCATAATTATTCAAAACATAATAACTTAATACCTAAATACATCTACTAAACCACTGGTATTTAATATCAATTTTACAATACCCTTTAACATTAACAGTAGTTAGAGTTTAAACAAACTCGTTTAATAAACATGAGAAGTTTCTTGTTTCACGCAGCATCCGCCAAACCGCATCGACATTTACAGAAAGGCGCATAATTTTTTACAAGCCGCCATTTATCATAAGCGAATTAATTTAAATTGCCATAAAAATTGTGGTTGTAGCGAATTCCGCTTCGAACATTTTTCTTATTATAAATATTTAGTGAGAATAAATACGGGATGCACTGACATTATTTAGAGATAAATCAGTTTTTGAATCGCATCTCTGTTTTTGTTGGAAGTCTTTACACGAGTACATCTGTCTTTTTTAAATTTTACAATGTAATATTCATCGGCTGTCGTGTTACTGTTTGACAAGTCACAGTCTATAATTTCCCTGTTTAAATACCAAAGGATTGGTACCTTTTATAGCCGCGGTCATCAACCATCCATCACCTACGCAGGTTGTTTTACGCCAAGTTTTAAAAGCAATTCAATTTAATGATTTTGCTGGAATAGCCGTACTTTCATATTTATCTGTGTAGGTACTTTATTGTTTTAGTACTTAACTTTCTACAGTTATTATCACGTATACAATAATAATTATCAGTAAGACAAGTTTACCGGGACATCAAAAATATGTTTTGTTGCTATCATCGACAATGTTTACGAATAGTGTAACCCGTGAAGTAACGAAATGCAATGAAACAACATGATTATAATATACTAGAGCGCCCCACGGTTTCCTCTCGTAGTTCCCGTTCCCGTTTGAATACGGGGATAAATTATGGCCTTGTGTTTATTTGATGATGATAAGCTATATAAGTGTAGAGTTTCATCAAAATCCGTTCAGTGATCTTTTGCGTGAAAGAGAAACAAACATCCATACATCTATACATCCATACCTATATACAAACTTTTGCGTTTATAATATCAGTAGGATGTCCTTGATCGCCCGTGGGACGCTGATAATACTGCTGTGTCATTATTCTCTTGCTGACACCCTATCATTAGTCTAGATACATAAAATATTATTTTATTAATACGATGGTAAACAATAATTTGCTCTTAGATACTCCAAGGTACACAGTTCCATTGCATAATATTTGCCACAGGATCGCTCGTAGTTATGTTACTTACATGTAAATTTTCTTACAGGTGTGGTTCCAAAACCGGCGAGCGAAATGGCGGAAGCAGGAGAAAGTGGGACCCCAAGGGCACCCTTACAATCCCTATCTGGGGGGCGGAGGGCCCCCTCCCCCATCCGTAGTGGCGTCCATGCCGAATCCATTTTCGCAGCTCGGTTTTGGATTCAGAAAGCCTTTTGATACCAATGCTTTGGCGTCTTTTAGGTGAGTGGCTTCATGATTGTTTGATATTCCATTAGTAATACTTATTTACGGTATTTAATTATGTTTCTTTAATCAGCAATATTTTTTTTATTATTTACGGCGCATTCCGCCAAATTATTTCTGCTTAGCCTGATGGTTGACTGGTAGATAATGCCTTTAGGCATTAAGTTCGCCATGTGTAGGTACATTTTCTTGGTATATGACAATCATAAAAAAAATATCTCTATTCTTTGTGTCTATGCGCGGCGCCATTTTGTGTGCCAATTCAAATAACAAACGTTAAATTTGAACTAAATGCTGTCGGATATTCAAAGATTGCCTTAGATACCACTTATTATACATATATATAATACCATAGATCTATGTGTTAATAAGTCTATGATATATACCTACGTCTACAGGACATAATTCACACATACTTAAATATAGGTATATAACCAACACACATATTTATAACGTTAACTTCGGGCAAAATTCGAGCCCACGACATCTTGTAGAAAACTTCAGAGCTCAGTTTTTGAGCACAGAGTTGTGGACAGTTAATTAAACATAAACAGCTCATGTTTTGTCAACAGGTACGCTGGAGGACCTGTCCTGGGGGCGCAATACCTCGGTGCGCCTCTCCATCGTCCCCCACTCTTCTCTGCCCCCCTCTACACCTCATCCCCACCTTTCCACTCTCTCCTTGCCGGCCTAGCTGCTCCCCCTAGACAGTCCCCTCCACCCGTATCTCCCCCCATCTCCCCTGGGAGCGAGTCCCCCCCGAGCACTGCGGCCCCCGAAGTAGAAAGAAGAAGCTCCAGCATCGCAGCATTAAGAATGGCAGCGAGAGAACACGAGCTCAGACTAGAGATGCTAAGGCAACGGCACCATACAGACCTGATTAGTTGAGTCGGTGTGGGTAGAGAAATTTCTAGAATGTTCCTCGTTGGATGCTATTGGCGTTGAGTTTGAATCAATCGATTTTTAATGGAATTGGACGTTATTCAAAAATGATGTCTGCAGCCCAACCTGTTACATTACACATTTAGTAATGATAGACAACAAAAATAACTGTCGATGTTCGTCTCTATTTTTTTTGCCCAGACGGCGCCATTTTGTGTCCCAATTCAAATCGTAAACTTGAAATGGTAACCAAATGCCATTTGAGGCTTTTGGATACAAGATTATCTTAGAGAGTAGGCTTGCTGCAGAATCAATGTGAATACAAACAAGATTTGGATGTAAAATCCAAAGGCATTCAAGGTTCTTCATTTAAAAATGATATTATACAACGCGTAACAAAATAGGCGCAATTCCTCATACATTACAATTAGTATATTAATATAAAAAAAATATGATGCCTTCGTACTTGGGTTGTGTCTAACCAATTTTCTTAAATAAAGAGCAATAATAGTACGATTTCCATAGGTAGCACTAAATTCAACTATGCTCAATTCATTTTTCGGAAAAAATTAACACATATTAGAAATAACTGAAATCTAATTTCAGGAATTGCGCTTATTCTGTTACATCTACTATATAAAAATAAGTCGGGTTTTCCTTCCTGACGATTTAACTCCAGAACTGACGAACCGATTTCCACGGTTTTGCATTCGTTGGAAAGGTCTCGGGCTCCGCAAGGTTTATAGCAAAGAAAATTCAACATTGCACCCGTGCGAAGCCGGGTCGGGTCGCTAGTATTGTATAAATCATATAAAATCAAAATGCATTGAGGTTTTTTATAAAAACTACACCATGGTTTCCAATTCCAGGCTGAGTATAGCTAAAGATTCTTGGCAAAAAGTTGCCTTTTAAGATAAATAAATATATAGTAAAATAGCTACAATATCTATACATAGATTATTTTATATTGAATAGTTTTAAAATACAGTTGTGTAATTACTCCATTCCGTCCAGTTATAGGCCTTATTGTTATTTATTGTAGGTTTAAGATTGTATGTACTTAATATTATAAATATTTCGTTTGTTGAAGTGATAGTTTTCGCAGGCACTTACTAGGGTCTGTGCCTTTCCTCTTTAAATAATTACGGAAATTCATTACCTTCTCGATGTTTACTTTAACAGTTACAATGTAAATTTATATGACAATTTTTATTTTAAAGAAACAATTCAAAATACTATTTGTTGTGGTCCATTTAAAGGCATTGGTGTTGAAATATGCGTCAACATTGTTATCGTTGGCACAGTAAGGCCGTTTTAATTTGGCAGCTCTAAACACATTTTTAGCGACCATTTGACGGTACGAGGGGGTTTGCGAAGCCTATGTTCAGAGAAGCCAAGTTACGAGAGCGCTCGGACCTAGTCTACACAGACGCTACTAGCATCATGGTATCACATGAGTAGTAGGGTAGAATCCCCTAAGGATTCTGGAACACCCTTCAGAATGCCCATACCATATCTTACTATCTGTACCGATTACTGTATTATACCAACACTGATCAGCACCTGAATCTGCGTTAAACTGCTCTGTAATATAGCAAAACATTAACTGTTCATTTATCTACAGCAGTTCATGCATTTGCATATTTTCGATGAGTATCTACTACTAATACTAATAAAATATAATGTAGTTAGGGTTAGTGTGGCCAGTAGAGCAGTGCAGGCAATGTCATTGGCCTTTTGTCAATGCAGATTCAGCTGAACAAAATAAACAAATGATAAAAAGTTTCATTAGTACTGATAAAACTTGACAAAATCTAGCATAAACTTAGATAGTAAGATATGGTGGAATTGGGGCATTCTGAAACACCGAGCGAGCTAGGTGTTTCAGAATCCCCAATTCTACCCTATTCACATGATATACGTGAACTTAGATGCCACCATCCACTCAGTTGATCGCACCGTCTCCTGGTGTAATCTGTCAGAGCGCATTCATGCAGTGAAAACACGGCTTTACATTTACGTTTAAGTACCACACCTTTTTGTTAAACATTGCATACTGGCCCCGGAGTTGTTTGTATCTCATAAGTTGCACCAAAGAACGCAATAATTGCGACATTCCGATATCTTTTTCCTGCACAGTCTAAACTTGTACATTATGTTCTCCAAAATCAAATTCATATGATATCTCGTATAATATGAAATAAAAACAATACTTGAAAGTTTTAATGATTTTTATTTACAACTTTGGATATTGATTAAAGTGTAGCGACACTACATGGAACGCGCCAATAGAAGGCCGAGTTACATAGAACGCGCCAATAGACGGTCGAGTTCTAAACCGCGCTATCGGAGTTTTCTAATGAGTTTGTATAAATACAAATGTCCAACATCAACCGTTGGACCGCGGTCCCCAGGCACGATCACCTCGCCTGGCGGAAGATCTTCACTTTTCACGATGGAGGAGCATCCTAACTCCGCTCCTCCATAAAAGCGATGAACAGACGAAACGGAAGGTAGGTATGTAAGAAGATGCTGTTTTGTACTATATGCTTACCGATAAATTAGAAAAACATCTGATACTTAAAATTGAACTCTACATTAAGGAAAAAAGATTTATAATTGCTTCGTCTAGATATGGTCTAGCGCACTGATATAGCTACACTATACTCGTTTCCAGGCAAGCGCAGATCAAAATTTTTATGCAAGTCTTAAAACATACAAATTCATTAAAGCAGTCCCAAAAATAATGAGCTTTATTCTATAGATATTCATAGAATAGGTAAGAAAGTGCACAAGTCGACTCGCACTTGGCCAGTTTTATGATGATTTTTGATACAAATTGTACTAAACCGAGTTCTAGAAGATGTCCAGCTGGATGGATGACAAATCTGATAATTCAAAGTTAGAATCAGAAAAATGCGTACCTGCAATGGAAAATCTTATCGGTAAATCAATTTCTTCCACACAACCTTAGGATGGCTGTGACTGAGTTGCATCGATAAAAGGTAGGTGGTCTAGTAAAGAACTTAACCATTTAATAATGAGGTAAAACTATTATACGTAAATCTTTCTTCCTTTTTCAACTTGGATCGCTTCAAGAGTTGAATGATAATGGAAAAGATTTTTGATAAAAAAAGTAAAATACAGTTTCAGACATTAAGGCATATGAAAGTGGTTTTCACCACAAACTTGTTCTTGGATACACTAAAAAGGTAAGATACTAACTAACTGATCAGCCAGCCAACCAGACTTTGAAACAAACCAAGCTCCAAGCCAGTATAATTTAATTTCTTTCACAAAAAATTTACATACAGACGGGCAGTCAATTAAATTTCAATATAACAGCAAGCAGCTAAACGAAAACGTTAAACGATGGGAGTCATTAAAGAAACCAAAGAGAACTAATCCAATTTCGGCTTTCAACAATCGTCGTCCATTCATCATCGTCTTATTACACGTCACAGCTTGAAAAATATGGCAGCTTCCAATGGCGTCTGCTCATCCATCAAACGGAAACAATACTCAACAATTAATTATATAATCGGACCTAATTAAAATGTAATTCAATAAAGAATTCAATTATCTGTAAAAACATGGATTTCGTGGGAAAAAGCGTGGGCTTTACCGTATTGATTCCAAGCTATTAATCTAAAATTCAATTATGAATAGGTACTTAATGATTTGGTTAGGTTGATGATTTAGCATCGATTGATTAAAAAAGAAAGCCGGCGCCCACGCATCGGCACGATGCTCGAAATGTGATTTACTGGGAAATTATTCAGACCAAACATTTTGTAGGTAGCCGCTAAGCGCTCGTGGCTTCATTTGATCATATATTTACTGAACTTTATGTTGATGATTAACTGTTTATCTCTTTCAATCCCTACTTAAATTCCCTATTATTACAAATGTGAAAGTAACTCTTTTACCTTTTCATGAATGGTTCCCTTCTTTGCGGCATTCCAAACTTGATTCTTAGGACTGAACCAGTGTACCCATCATGATTAAATTTGGCTAGATGATAGTTCACATCTTTGTTATGTATGTATATAGGGCGATAAGACAAACACGGAGTTACTTCAATGGCGGTGGTCAAGCGCGAGCGGCATACCCGCATTCTTAAACATAATAATTTATATCTACCTACGTGGTATGAGAATACACTACAATCTTGAAGAAGGAAAGGCAACAACTATTGCGACTAAGAAAATGCATATCTGTCACTATAATACGAGGGTCAGCTATACATATTTTTATCGTTTCATCCATATAACATAGTAAATTGTATATTACGTTTGAAGGATGGTGTGTGAAATGAAAACTGGTAACAAATTTTACAGAGACTTTAAATTTAAACTTTAACAATGATAAACCAGTTTAAAACGAGCCTCCCTTTGTAAGCATTCCGGAAAGCAAGCAAACTTAAACTGGATTACATTTTTATTCTAAAGATAAACCGCATTTTTTTATTTTTCGATTTAATCTCTGGTCAAATCGTTGCGTATTCACAATCTCTGGAGACACAAGACAGATCGAGTCTTACATAATTTGGTACATGAAGCTTTACACTTGTAGTGCGAAGCTGACCTCTAAAGCTATTGTAATAAGAACGTTACAAAGGCCAATGTGACAAGCTCCACGGGCTTTGCCTAGTTGGTGACTAAATGGCCATTATGTGAAATGTATCTGAAAATTTATATATTTGAAAATGCAACCACAAAAACGGATTATACCTACCTCAGTAACATTTGCCCCTAAATCAGATGATCACTAATGAAAAATAAATAGGCATGCGGTTAATTTAATTGTAATCGAATTTTTATCCTTCCGAACTCATCTACCAGACCCGCCTCTCGACAGGCTCTCATTACGACGCGCCAAAAGTCATGAGCGGACGCGATAAGCATAGCGATAAAGATAATGATTTTTTTCCTACCTCTTTTTCCATATCCTTACCGGTTTACGGTTCACTATCCAGTAAAGTTCATTTCCTAACAGTAGAGGATCCCAATATAAGACGGCCTTCACCGAGCTGTTTATTCAATGAAAAGTATTTTTTATAAAATGTATTAGTATGTTAAAAAAGATATCGCGAGTAGGTTGGCTGAAAATATTCAGTCCAGGATTTTTTTTTCACATTGCACTGGTTTGTTCAATAGACAAATTACATACCTACTAATCTAATGATAATAATCTATGAAGTCTATAGAATATGAAAACAGTCTTAAAATTAATGAATTCCGGTTGTTAAAAATCTAAATATTGCTGCGAGTGATTAAAACGGACGACTGAAAGTCTCAGCGACCCATCATTGAATGAAAGAGAGTGCGCATGCTATTTGCCGTGAAATAGAAAAGGATAGATAATACACTAAATATATTGAATCAATCATATCCTTGACTTAATTTTTTCAGGCAACCCACTCGCGACATCTTTTTAACATACTAAATTTGATATCTATATAAATAAAAATGAATTGATGTTCGTTAGTCTGATTAAAACTCCAGAACGGCTGGACAGATTTTGATGAAACTTTTTGTGTGGGTTAGAGTGGGTCTAGGGATGGTTTATACGGTGGCAGAACGACGTCTGCCCGGGCCACTAGTAAAAAATACTTTTCATCCAATAAACAGCTCGGTGAAGGTCATCTTATATTCGGATCTTAGATGTTACATAACGTCTATTTTCGTCACTAATTGTGACATCCGTCATTAGTACCAACAATGTAAACAACATGAAATGACACCTTTATTTGAAGTAATTAGAAATATTTAGGAAAACATTTTTTGTACCTACCCATACATACAGTGATAAAGTTAAACAATTAGATAAATATGGATAAAAGAGAAGATGACTAGATACAATAGATTCTTGTTTTACGTGCCCCAATAGAAAGATTTCGCGTTGAAATCTTTTGTACTGAATAACATCAATGAACTTAAAATTGGCAAATTTCCTTTATCAATGCTTATATAAAACACTTATTTATCTTGAACCGTAGATTGAATATTGGGAACAGCCGATGATTAATAACGAATTCTCAGAGAGTATAAATGTTACAAACTTGAAGTTTTGCAGGTAGATTCCAAGGATTTTGCGAAATCCTCACAGGAATGGAAAAATAACTTCTTCATGTTCTTCTTTGAGATTTATACAATATAGTAGCAGGCGATATTATTGTTAAAATATTTTTCTTTCCATATAAATGTAAATTTAAATAAAACAGATATCTAGTATAATTGTAGGTACGACCACCTACAGTAGAGCCCATATCTAACCACTCTCTTTTCTCTTATACCACACTCAAGATTATCGTATAGGGCGGTACATCGCCAAATCTAATTATGAGTCTACACAAAAAAGTTCTAGCGAAATCTACATTTTTGTATGTTTTATGAATCCCTTCTAGAATCCGTCGTGTGAACCGCGCCAGTTTTTGTTATGACGGCTTTTATTAATGTTACTATACTTAATTCCGGAATTTCGGGAATTGGACCTTAGAATACTTTATAGGTAGCTTCTGGGCTGAGCTTTTTTGTAATATTTGTGGAGTGGAGAATAGAATTTTGATTCCAAAAGATTTTTGTATAAGCAGTAGACGTTATTCTACTATATTGTCAATGTGAAAGTGTGTTTATTGGTTTCCTTTCTTTCACCCTAAAAATAATAATGGGAAGACTAGAGATAGATCTGGGTAGATAGGCTACTTATAAGGAAACGGGGATGAAATCGAGGGAAAAAAGCAAGTAATAACATTTATTTATTTATTTATTTACCAACTTACACTAACACTTACTAACACTTACACTAACTAACATACAAAAGGGAGTTCGGGGTAGATTTTATTATATTACTTATTTACCTTAACTTATTTTTTTTATTTAACTTATTTTATATCTTATAAGTGAATGAAGATGCATCTGATTGATATAAATACATAGCTCAAACATATTTAAGAAAGTATTCATCTACACCATTATTTAAGGCGCTAAAATATTTTTTGTGTAGTAACAGTAAAAGTAATTTTTGAAATTCTTTTACAGATAGAAAGCTATACTAGTCCCCAATTATAAAAAAGGATAATATTTTATTAATTCAGGCAACACCGCAGGGAGCAGCTTGTTGTTAATACTTTAGCAGAGGACATTAAGCCAAATACTGTAGCGTTTTTGCGATTTATGATCAGTATACAATGAATTCATTTCCACATTCGACAAAATACTATCTTGGTATTATTACAAATCAGGTATGTACCTACCTAATATATTTTTTTATAATTATTTTTATTAGTTGATATAGAGTTAGAATAATCTATGGATACAGCACTGGCACCACCTAAGTTTCATTAAAGGATATTTATAATGTGAAGGCGTTTTATTAAGCAATGATAGACAACAAATAGACATAAAACAAAAATAATGGTTGATCTCTATTTTCTATACATTTTGGGTCCCAATTCAAATTTCCAACGTTAAATGGTACCCAAACGCCATTTGACGCTATATAATCAAAGACTGTTTGAGATAGTAGACCTGCTGGTCAGCTAAAACACATCTACGGTTAGGCTCGACACACATCGCAGATTGAAGACACCACATCCGCCACCACCATTTCCGCGGTAACACCAGAAGCAATCTTCCCCGGAGGTACCAGGAGAGCATAGCCCTTCGGAGGTGGAATCCAAAGTAATTAAACAAACACGGCGGCCGACTTAGTTAGCCCTCCCGCCCCCGCTAATCAATTCCAGTAATTAATCGATACGCCCCGTCACGAGCTCAACTCACCGATACCGATTCATAATATCGATTATATCCTCAACAGAATAGTAATTAAACAATCGATAAAGCCAGTAATACTCGTGAATACACGCTTGTTAGTAAGCGAACCATTCGCGCTGGCGAAGCGAAACGGCTCACGATTTTTGGGGTTCTGTATCTTTCATTGAAAAAAAAAACAACGGTTATGAGATCTACTGGTCGTTGACCTGTTTACTTGTTCGTGTATCAATATGAAAATGTCTTTAAGTTCAAGTAAAGTATGAAGTTGAAATGATTAAGTCCTACTTTTTAAGATCTGTAAAAAATCTATAAAAACTCTTTTGTAAGCACATTTCTATATTATAATTCCCACACATTAATTTATCACAAAAACCCGGTGACCTGCAATCTTGAAATTAAGTAAAAGTGAAGGACTAATTAAGAAACCCATTATCTTCAAATTTCGTGTGGAATTATTACAATTAATACACACTAAATAATTATTATATAAAACTTGTATAGAACCCTCTCAAAGCGCGAGTTCTATAGCACTTGACCGTCTATTTTATTAACTGTACCGTAACATTTTTTTATGAAATAATTGGTTGGCCGTGTAAAAACATTGAACTTGCATTTGGACAGTTCAACCAAGTAAATAATGAAGTTAAAAGTCCGTAAAGTTTCGAAATTATACATCGTTTCGTCGGTATATAACTAGCATTTGCCCACCGTCTATGTCCGTGCGTATCCCATTTTTTTTTGTGAAAATTGGTGTCTATGACCTAAAAGTGACCTCCGTCCCAAATTTCTACTTAAATAGTCTTTGAAACAACATCAAAGTGTATCTCAGTCAGTCAATTTCATCTAGATATAGAAGATTTCTAATGTCTTGAAGGTTGCCGAATATTGTCAAAAAGAGTGACAATGTCTATACCAAACACTGATTAAATGAAGTAAGTATTAATAAACTAGCTGATGCCCGCGACTTCGTCCGCGTGGAATTTGTTATTCCTTTGCGTAGGATAATCTACACTATCTATCTATCTACATTAATATTATAAAGAGGAAGGATTTGTATTTTTTATGTTAATAACGAATAAACTCAAAAACTACTGGACCGATTTTAAAAATTCTTTCACCATTAGAATGTTACATTATCCCTGAGTAACATAGGCAATATTTATGACGAAAAAGAATTAGGTATCCTTACTAAAACTTGACTGCACATGCCGGGATTGGAACCCGAGCCTCGTGAATGAGAACCGGGCTCTTTATCGACTGGGCTATCATTGCTATTTATATTTTTGTTATTATAAACACCTTATATACAACGCGTCACAGAATAAGCATAATTCCTTATACGTACAGTCAACAAAGTTGTTAGGGTTACATGGCCAGTAACTAAGAATTCATTTTTCTGGGGAAGTCATAAATAAATCTTATTGATTAATGTTTATTTCGAAAGGTATCTTTGATCCCTATAATTTACCAAAAAAATACTGAGAAAAGTGAATCTTAATTTTTGGCCATGTAACACTAACAACTTTGTTGACTGTACCCCGATTAGTATACTAACATAAAAAAATGGTGATGCATTCGTACTTTAGTTTTGTCTAACCAAATTGCTTAAATAGCGATAACAGTACGGTTTCCATATGCAGTCCTAAATTTAGTTATGCTAATTAATTTTTCGGAAAAACTTTACACATATTAAATATAGCTGAAATCAATTAAGTAGTTGATACTAATTTCAGGAATTGCGCTTATTCTCTTACGTGTTGTAAAGCTTAGGACACTCTTTGGATTATGATTTTTGAATTAGTTCTTGATATCAATGGCTACGCATGTGCTCATAATAACAAACAAATTTCCTCAAGGAACCCATAGTGAATTCTCAAAAAAAGAGACTATTAAAGAATATTTGTGCCAAGTTTCAAGTTGAAAATAAGGAAATCTTGTTGTTTGTTTTGAGGAGTATTTTTACAATATTTCGAATTGATACACCCAAAAATGAAGGTTTTCCGTACATACCAAACTCAACCCCTACTTTCACCCTTTTAGGGGAGGACTTTCGAAAAATCCAAAAATAGGTATCTCATCATTTATTTCTAAGAGTAGCTGTGCAAAGTCACAACTTGATAGACGTAAAAAACAACACGTCCCAATACAAACTACAGTCCCCTGTTTCAACCCTTTAGGGTTTTTTGAAAAATCCAGAAAAACGTATCTTGTTCTTTGTTTTGAGGAGTATTTTTACAAAGTTTCGAATTGATACACCCAAAAATTAAGGTTTTCCATACATACCAACTTCACCCCCTACTTTCACCCCTTTAGGGTGCGATTTTTAAAAAAATAAAAAATACGTGTTTCATAATTTATTTCTTTCACCCCCTTTGCAGATGATTTTCGAAAATTCCAAAAACACTTGTCTCATTATTTATTTCTAAGAGTATCTGTGCCAAGTTTCAAGTTGATAGACGTGAAAAACAACATGTCTCCATACAAACTCCATCCCCCTCTTTCATCCTCTTATGGGGTGTTTTTTTGGAAAATCTAGAAATACGTGTCTTCTTGTTTGTTTTGAGGAGTTTTTCTACAAATTTTCGTATTGAAACACCCAAAAATTAAGGTTTTCCATACATACCAACTTCACCCCCTACTTTCACCCCTTTAGGGTGCGATTTTTAAAAAAATAAAAAATACGTATTTCATAATTTATTTCTGAAAGTATTTGTGCCAAGTTTCAAGTTGATAGACGTAAAAAACAACACGTCTCCATACAAAATCCAACCCCCAGTTTCAGCCCTTTAGGGTGTTTTTTGAAAAATTCGGAAATACGTTTCTTGTTGTTTGTTTTGAAGAGTATTTTCACAAAGTTTCGAATTGATTCACCCAAAAAATGAAGGTTTTCCATACAAACGTTCAACCCCTTTTTTACCCCCTTAAGGGTTGAATTTCGAAAAATTTTTTCTTATTCCTAGCCTACGTCTTAAAAACAATAGATGTGAAAAAAATCAGCTTTCTAGGTCTAAGGGCTTAGGCTGGGCGTTGATGAGTCAGTGAGTCAGGACTTCTCTCTTTGTATATTTAGATGAACAAACAAATGCGCTAGTCTTTATCCAAAAGAGGTTTTGCAGAGATATTCTATTTCTGGATATACCTACACCCATTTTTCACCACTAGGTATATTTTATGACCCCCTAAATGTGTTAGGTTGCTATTATGCCTCAAAATCAAATCTGGGACCTGCAGGTTTTCTTAAGATGTTTTCCTTCACATAATATATACAGTCAAGAGCACATGAAGCTTTACACTTGTAGTGCGAGTGTGACCTTTAAGGCGATTGTAATAAGAACGTTGCAAAGTGCAATATGTTGTTGACTGTACAGCTCTTACCCGGATTCGAACCCGAGCCTCTCGCATGATAAGCGGGCTCACAAATCACAGAGGTTACTTACACTGCTATTTATTAATATAAAAGTTGTTAGCTGAAACTCAATATCACTACATAGTATAAAACAAAGTCGCTTTCTCTGTCCTTATATCCCTATGTCCTTATGTCCCTATGTATGCTTAAATCTTTAAAACTACGCAACGGATTTTGATGCTGTTTTTTTTTATAGATAGAGTGATTCAAGGGGAAGGTTTTAGTATTAGCATTGCACCCGAGCGAAGCCGGGGCGGGTCGCTAGTAAGATATAAAACATATCACCGTGTTACGCACGACCCTAAACATCGATAATCCCACCACTAGCCCCATCAATCAACGCTGCAAGCAATGAGCATCAAGAAGCGCCACTATGATTTATCTGCGCCTGCGCATCCCGCGCCCACGTGATGCTGATCACGAACGCGTCTACATTTCTAATGGTATCCTTTTTGTATCAGCGGAACGTAATTTGATTGAGTTAGTTGTGGGAAGTTAGGATATATTAGGACAATTTAGGTGGGAGGGAAATGCACATACTTACTATTTATTTATTTACTTGAGTAGTGAATAATATGCATTTTATTATAAGTATATTGTAATATGTATATGGTAAAGCACATTTACTTACATAAGAACTAAGTTTTTATCTGACTTCAAAAAAGGAGGAGGTTCGAATTCGACTTTGTTTTTTTTTTATTTCTTCATTCATTTTATGTTTGTTTTCTCAGAACTTTCGATTGGAAACGAATTTTGATGATTATTTTTTTATTTAAAAGCTGGTGCTTTCCGTGTTGTCCCATTTCAATTTGGTCCAGTTCTGACAATGGCATGAGAAAACCATATAAATAAGTTGAAGTAGGTTTTTCTCTTTAGAATTCTATATTATTCTACATATATTTAAATCATCTCCAAAGAAGTAACATGTGGGACAGTGCCCAGAAGACTGGCTGTAATATCTAGACAGCTAATCTGATCCTTTGCCAGAGATAACTGATGTCAGCCCTCGGTTCACTTTTTTTTCTTTCGCATGAGGTAAAAATTACTTACTCATACCTAGTGGTAGCTGACAGCGGACAACCAGGTTATGTCAGGCTTGCACTAACTAAAAACCCCCCTTGCTATTCCTCCTCTCGCCCTAAGTCCGAGCCCCGGGAAACAGTTTCTTCCGTGACTTGGCAGCCCTCGGTTCACCCGAAGCCTCTACCAAACTCACTGACAGCTTTTTGGTGTGATTTATAGTAACTCTAAAAATATATATTCGCAAATACAAAATAAAATAATTTTACAAAGTAGATACTTTTGAAGTTAGTTTTGAAAAACATAGTCGACCCATTCAAACATAATATAATTTACTGGCACCATCTCCACTGTGTTTGAATTAGAATATATTACGAGAAGGTATTCCTAAAAATAAATCAGGATCTCTTCAAATATTAAAACGCTCGGAGCTGTAAATTAGAATAATAAATTGGCTATCATTTCTCATAATATCAGAAGGGCAGCGACGAGACCTTTAAAAAAAGAACCATAGACAAACAGTAACAAATGAGTTGCGCCGAAATTGAACGCTCCGTTTTTGTTTTAATAATGCAATATTTTTGTTATAATATCCAATTATGTTGAGTTGGAAATTATTTCGACTTTTTCTTTCATTTGGGGGTAACTCTCTTGAACTAATTAATGATTCCCTCCCAGCTGGGGTTCAGGGTTGTCAGTTAATAACATATTATCGAAAACTATCTAGAAACATTGATATTATGTTGATATTCTGCAAATTCAACATGTTGGGAAATGATAATTCAAAATGCTGAGAACTCAACTTTATGGGATTCAACATTCTGGGAAATTAACTTTTACGGAAAGCAACTTTACGCGAAATCAACTTGATGGTCCGAAAGGATATAATTTTTGATTGAAATATTTTGGTACCTAGCTTGAAATGAACGAAATAAGATTATAAATTAGAAAAACAGCTGTTTTCACCTGTCCGCACCTCTAGGGTAGGTACTCTTTTTCAGTATATACTTTTGTAGGTACATATATTGTTAGCCTACCGTTTTGACTGATTTTAAAGTGCGTGGTAGCATAAGATTCGTCTGTTCCTCTTCCTATTTTATCCGATTGCACCAGAAGGAGTATTTGGTGTTATATTAATGGCGTTGCCCGCGCTATACCTGATTTTTTTCGATGTTTTAATGTGGTTTTATAACTCGAGAAGGGCTGGACCGATTTTATAATCTTTGATTTGTTGGATTCGTCTCCGCCCGAAATAGCAGAATAACTTCTTTTTTAATTTAATTACGCACAAGTGCGGTAATGTAATGTAAAACGCACGGCTTATCAAGATGCTCGGTCTAAAAGAGAACGGTACTTTTTTTTTATGTCAGAAAAGTGGTCAACATTTTATGAATAAGATTAACTTTGGGAGATAAAATATAGTAAATAAACATTTAATTCTTTAATTTAACTAATTTTGTAACAAAAACACAAAAATATTAATTTTCTTTATTAGTAATACTGGCTGTTTTTTGTGCCTTTGCCTAAAAAAAATGCGCATCGCTAATTTGTGCTAAAAATTGTTCCGCGCGCTTTTTCTTTTCGCCGTATTGATTTTATTCGTTTATTAAAGTCCGAGTTTTATTTATTTCCTCGCAAATATGTTATAAAACGTCGTATGGCATACGTGCGCTTTGATAATAACAGCCTCTGCATTCTTGTAGCCCTCGCCTACGGCTCGCGGCGGCTATAATTTTCAACTTACCGCACTTATATCATAATGTACTATTAATAGTTATTCTGCTATTTCGGGCGGAGACGAATCCAACAAATCAAAGATTATAAAATCGGTCCAGCCCTTCTCGAGTTATAAATGGTGACTCTGACTTTGGTATATTTAAAAACACATGAAACAAACGCAAACTGCATTTTTTATTTTTATGAATCTACCTACCTACTTACAGTACAGCCGTTTTAACTTGACTTCTCTGACCATAGGCTTTGCCTACGCAAACCCTCCCCGTACCGCCAAATGATCGCTAAAAAATGTTATTTCACTGAACGTTAGAACTGCCAAGTTAAAACGGCCTACCGTAGGTACTTTGCATATTTTTATGGCACAACCCTAACAAGGGGCACAGCGGGAGCCGAGAGCGTTTTTCATGCCTCATCGGGCCCGCCCCCGCCGGCTGACCTCAGCCAAACTTGGCCATGGTTGCCAAGCAGCTTAACAATAGTGAGCTACTATTACGGCAGTAGATGCATCTGTCAAAACAAAAAAAAACTATATTTAAAAGCAGTGATAGCCCGAACGGTTGAAGAGCCGGCCGAAAATCAGTGAGGCTTGGGTTCGAATCATGGCATGTACCAATGAGTTTTTCAAAAACTTACGTAAGTACATATTTATCACTTGCTCGACGGTGAAGGAAAACATCGTGAGGAAACCCGCAGGTCTCAGAATTAATTCTGAGACATGTGTAAATAGACCCGGTCCGGCGATGGGCTCACCACCTATCACGTTTAGGGGTCCAATATATCTCGTGAAATGTGGGTATATCCAGTAATGGAATACCTCTGCCTACCCCCTCGGGGATAAAAGGCGTGAGATTATATTATATATTATTATATTTAAAAAAAAACATTCAATGGTTAATCGTCAAGAACCGCCGGTTCCAATTGGAACCGATAACAATTAAAAATCAACTGTGTTTCATAATTCTTGGTATGAGAGGTGCAATAAAAGATCTGTGACGTTCTACTGTGACGGGATGAAAACATAGGCATATTAATAAAAGTACCGTAAACTTTATTTGAAAAAATCCTGGAAAATAACACTTTTCTCCAGTATTTTTTTGGGACACCTAAAATATATTTGGAATCGAAAAAAAGATTAAAAGTCCTATCAAAATCGATCCGTTAAACTCTGTATTATAAACTAATAAATAGATAATAATACTTACTAATATAGAAACATTCTAAAATTATCATTTTCACGTTACAAGTTTTAATCAAAAAAAAATATTTTAACGGCTCTGGTTCAAGCTTTTTAAAATTGAATAGAGAAAGATAGATGTAGGCCTGTTCTTGCACATTATGTTTTTTTGTAATTCCTACAATGTTTCAAACTGGCTAAACAACGTCGATCCCATAATTAAATATTGGAATTGAAAACCTATTTAAGTCATCGTAAATAGTAGCAACAATACGTTCAATACTAACAATGCATTTGCATTCTTTTATGGAACAAGAATGCACTATTATCTTCTCACATCGGTTTCTCAGTTACAATACCGTTAATGAGAATAGCTAGAAATCATGTGGGTAACTTTAAGTTGAGTTTTACCTATAAGTATAGGTTATTTACAGTACCAGTACGTACTGTTTTTATTTAGAATTTTGAGATATTTCATCCTCTTTTGAACCTCTTAAAGTTTTACTAAAGAATTCAAAAATCATATAATTATTAAGAATTGATTGAATATGTTTTCTGAAAGGAAATAGGAAGCAGTTCTTACCTCATAAATTCTATTGGACAGAAACATTACTTTTTACAAAAACTTTTATAATAGCTATGGAGATCTATAAATAATAAATTGCATATTACATGATACCACTCTTTATGCATCAGAAAAGTTATTATGTAGAATAGTAAAGCAGAGCTGATGACCTCCGGTCCGCAATCGAGCGAAATCTTCTTCTGCAAATTGCTTTCGCTTAATCTGTATTTTTAGGTACCTAGTGACATTGCTACCCAAAATACAAATCCAAGTAAATGTTTAATAAATTTATATAAAGGCATTCGCAGAATCAATACTTTGGCAAAATCAAGAACATTGTAAAAAGACCCACAGCAACCAGACAGACGCATCATCGTAGACAGCCAGCCGAAAAGATAATGACGTTGTCACACGTTAGACAACTCTTTGTTATAATGTACGATTCGATAATAATTTTAGTCAAAAGTAAAAAATCAAATCTAAAATAATATACTTAATACCAGAAAATACTACAAATAAAGTTGTTGTACCTAAACTGCTTGACAATGTGACCTAAAAATCATAAACTTATAATGCTCCCAAAATTCGTTTGTCAGAGACGAAAACTTAAATTATTCTGGTGCAGTTGAGTAAAACATAATTTTGCTTATGACAAATACTATTAAGTACTTAAATACATACATACCCCTGAAAAATATAAGGTAAATGGTCAGTCTTCATAGCTGTAAAGGCCTTTAAACTATGATCTCTGACACAATTTTACGCAGGCTTTATTCCATTGAACGATTGAGACATTTATGTCTAAGTGTTTCTGTGTTTTATTCACTATCACTATACATCCTGTTATGACTTCACGGTAGGCCTATAGAAACATTGGATTAATTTCTGCGGCCTCTTCCATCCATAACTTGACCAGCAGTGTCTCAGGGGAAAGCGCAAAAAGACTGTTAGCGATGGCGGCTATTATTTCGTTATTATTACATTCACTGATGAAGACATCTAGCGACGATTGGCAATTAGTGTGACCAGCAAACGCGGGATCATAGGACGGACATAAATCCAGAAAGACACAGGCCCGGATTCAGAATGTACCATCATTAGACGACAGAGTCTGTCATGCGGCAGTATTTGTATTATTTTTAAGTCGTGATTAGGAATATTGATCTATCTTTTAATCATAGAAAGAACTGTAGGTTCATTAACTGAATATTAAAAAAAATGTCACGTTCAGCTGTCTAAATAGTAATATACTGGCGAGAAGTCCCCCCTCCCAACTCCCTCGAGAATAAAGCCATGAATAATTTTTATTCATAAATGCTGGATAAACATTCATTTGCAAAGAAAAAATACTTTTATTAACAACATCTACAGATACAAAATTATCTGGAAGAGGAACCATGTAGGACAGTGCTCAGAAAATTAGCCGCATTCTCTCTCTGCATAGCATAGTTTGATCCACTGACATAGATAACTGCCAGCCCTCTGGTCACCTGAAACCCCTACCAAACGCACTGACAGCACTTATAAATTCTTAATATAATCATAAATATAAATTAAGTTAAAGTAAAGTCCAGCCCTGGCGCTCATATGGTCACTGTCGGAGAGAGTCCACTAATGTAGACATTTGCATTTTATTCTGGGGTCAACCCCATTTCCGTGAGCTGAAGACGGTCTGATGAGTTTATAGAAAGAATCGTTGCAACTCGAATGACATTACCATCATAACGGTGATTGTGTGAATTTTCCAGTTTCTGTGCATATAATAATAATAACAAATTGTGGGACACAATCACACACGGTTAGTTAGTCCCGAACTAGGCAGAGCCTGTACTGTGGGTACTTAACTACTGATAAATATACTTTAAACACCGAGACACACGGGGTCACTACCAACTGAGGTAACAGGCCCAATGTGATAATAAAGTTTCCATATATTCTTACGTTTGAAATGCCTTTTGCATACGTACTCAGCTGTTTGCTGAAACAACAGCCAAGTTATGCCAGAAACGCACTGACTAAAACCGTCTACCCTGTTACGAGTATTAGTTGTGTCACCTCGTACTACCCTGCCCTAAGCCGTGACACAGGTACACGTATTCATATGAATGTTTGTGAATGTGTAGGTTCAAATTATATTAATATACTTACTATTGAAAATAAGATATTTCCATGGATGCAATACCCCTCGGGGATAAAAGGCCTGAGCATTATGTTTACTCCAAATTATACTTTTCTAGGTCCAGCACTTGAAGCTGTACATTAATAAATAAGTCTGCAAAGACAATGTAGCTACATATTAAGTTATAAGAAAAAAAGTTAGAATAAATCTGTACATACAAAAATTCAATCATAATTCCAGCATCCTACTTAAATACGAAATTGAATTCAACATTTCAAAATCCCGCCGTCTCGGGATCATTAACAAATTGAATCGGTCGTGACCCATGACCCGGGGAACGCATCAATAGCCGCCATTACGTTATTACAACTAGCAATATTCACTGCGTTATCATAATTGTATAACTACTTAATATGTTTATTGAATTTTAAACCTAGACTATGGTTACACTAATTCGCGGTGTCTTACAAGCAACACTATTTTACAAGTTTATGGTTTTTATCTAACTTGCAATGTTTTTTCAGTTGAAATCTTGCAACTCAATTTTGATGCAAATATCTTCAACCGATGTGTAACTTCGACGACAATGCAATATTATGGTACCACCGAGCTGATCTGATGATGGAGGCAGGAGCTGGATATTAAACGCCTCGAGTTAGGGCTCATTTGATTTTATTATGCGTGCCATACATACAAAAGCTTGTTTTTTTAGTTTTCATGAACTAGAATAACATACATACATACATACGTACCGTATGTATGTATGTATGTATGTACCGTATTCGTTTTTAGTTTATGTAATATTTGGAGAAATCATTCAATTCAAGATTGTGTGAAAAAACCTCTTAAATTAATTTTATCAATTTTCTTTTTATGTTTTAATATATAGAATAGCTACTCCGTTATTCTATATAAATAGTAGGAGCTATATAAGAACCACTTTTGTTTGGAACTTCTTGTGACGTAGAGCAATATGTGGTAACCCGAATGAAAAAAAAATACGCTTTATTTTCTAAAAAAAAGTCATCATGGTTATGCAATCTTAAAATTCCAAAGACTGAAACTAACAAACTTAGCTCTGTAGCCTTATGAGTCTTATGAAACAACCATTAGAAACATATTTTGTTACAAAACATAATTAAAGCTCATCACACCATCGCATTTACATAATATTCATGTTAATCACTTCCCCAGTGACATTATTGGCTTATAACACGATTCGAACACATCAAATGATCACAAAAATTCAATTATCAAATATTTCCTTTCGTCTACACTTTTTCAAATTAAAAAAGAAAGGTAATAAGCGCTGACATTCAAAAATAGAATAAGAAAATAACGAAATTCGTTCAGAAACAAGCAAACGAGCTTGATTAGGGCTGATGTCACGCCGATAAAGGCCGTAAAGTCGAAAATTGAAAAGGCTGCCTCATTAAAAATGCTATATTTTACGATTTTTAAGCAGGCAGGTGAACCCTATGGTCGACTTAAGGGTGACCATCAACAATGTAACAGTGTTGAATAAAATAATTGGATAATGTAATAGATAAAAGCATTTATTTTTACTTTCTTAACACTACCTGACTACCTACTACTACTGAGTCACAGTATAATAAATACAGAGTTTTACTTTATTAATGGCAAAGTACCTACAATGATTAGGTAATTTTTTTATCCATATTAATATTACTCGAATTAGTAATAAACCATATCATATTTAAATTTATTGTAGACCTCAAGACGGTGACAACCTATTTTGATTATTGCAATGAAATCATACATTGTAAAATATAAAACCGAGGAAGACAAATCAAAATCAATTTAAAACTACGTCCGCTTATGATACTGACAGTAAAACAAGGGCACCCTACACGCCGGCGTCCACTCCCGCGCACCCCGCGGCGCGAATCTAATGAAATAAACTGAAAATCAACACGACCCGCTCCGCTTTGTTCCACCGACAATATAATTAACACCGGAATTTATTATCAGCTTGTCCTGGAATATCTTATGATGCGTGGACACGCTATTGTTGAGCCCGCCTCTGCCCGGCATCAATTTGTACGACCATCTATAGGTTAAATAGAAAATTTGTTTCAGAAGACTTTAAATCCTAGTAATATTGTCAGAGAAAGCTTTAAAAATACCCCGTGGGTGCTCATGCTCTTTGTATAATAACTTTGAGAGAGAAATGCACACCAACGAAACAATCAATTCTATAGCGTTTTCACCGTACGCTCGCGCTCGGACGGAATACGCTCGTATAAAAATAGTACACCCTCCGATCCATTGAATTGCCGGCGTCTGAGTACACTCGGATATCGTGTTTATGAGTAGCGTCCAAGTATTCTTGTCGAATTCAATAGACAGGACAGAATGCTCAGAACCAACCCGAAAACGAAGAGTAAGAAGAGAAACGAAGACTGAGCAGTGAGCACTCAGCGAGTCGACGGCGCTAACGAATTTGGATGAAATTAGGTGGCTAATATTATATTTTTCCAGATATTGAATCTCAGAACCCAAAGTCTCTGGTTTAAAATTAGACCTAATAGATATCTTTCGATCCTGCTTAGAACAAACTACGTGCCATTGACAAGCACGTCACGTCATAAGTTCTAAACCGCGCAATCGAAGTCTTCACAAGAGTTTGTATAAATACAACTGTCTAATATCAATCGTTGGACCGCGGAATCACCTCGCCCGGCGGAAGATCTTCCCTTTGCACGATGGAGAAGCATTCCACCTCCGCTCCTCCATAGACCATTTGCCTGCACTCTAAGTAATGTTTCATCAAACCTAGTGTTAACCTAACTATAATTAAGTATAATGGATTGAAGCTTCAATCAACATCAAAACATGTGTAGCAACACCCGAAACTACTAACCAATCACAGAGTAAACTTAATTTAAATTTCGTAAACCTTAACCAGTGCAATACATCACTCGCTTGGTGGTAAGCTACCTCACCACCAGATCTATTCGTACTGGCTGATTGAATTAGCCGTATTCATCATCTAAATGGAGGCTTGACCTTATGGGGGCCAGTGTCCTTATTCTGGCAAGATAGATAGAAATAAATCGATATTGTAACTAGTGTTCCATCGTTAGGCAACGTTTTCATGAATTTAATCAAATCCTACTATCCTAACCAATATAAAGTGAGTTTGTTATTGGTTCCCTTTGCCATAGCAAAACCACTTGACTGATTTTGATGAAATATCTCAAGACGATAGTTTACACCTTGAGGAAGGACATAGGCCACTTTCGATCCTGGAAAAATACTCCAGAGGATGCATGGATATTGATATGAAATTATGACTTAGTGTTCATCTATGTTATATAAGGAACTCCTGTGCATAATTCCATGCTTCTTGACCCACATAGACATTCCATTCAGTAATAATTAATATCTAAAAATAAATACTACAAAATATTTTAGCAATATATTTAGTTTATTACAAATTAACGTAAACCGATTACCTTGTCACATATCGATTTAAATCCCGAATACACCCGCTAGATACTCTATTAGCGTGTTACGGTAGGGGTGCGCGCGCAGCGTGACGTCTGTCGGTACACATCCGAACCAGAGAATAGTTGTACACCAAATCGATTACGATTCGCAGGTGCAAATAATGATATTTTTAATCTATAAAAAATGACAGGTGCCCTTTTCGGCAGTTTTTTCTAAGTTTGATGATGTTATATTAAAAATTAATAATATATTAAATTATTGCCTCGTTCCAAATGAATTACGGTTTTATTAGCGAAGTTTTATAGGTGGCATCGTAGTGGTCGATTTCTAATTTAATTCGTTTTTGTTTTATTGTTTTTTATATTTTTATATAATTTAGGATACGTTTTTACTGGGACACTACTAGTATCACGTAAACAGGTGATCAGAGTGTACTCGGACGCCGACAACCAATCAGTGGATTGGATGGTGTTCAATTAGCTCATACAGGCACACTCCGTTCAAGCGCCGCTTCATTTTGGATCGAGAATTTGTACCGAGTAGGCTGTACCCAGACTTTTTTTTAATAAAGAGTTTCTATAGGAAATGGAAATATCTCTTCGAACCTCTTTGGCTATACTTAATCAACCATATTATCATCACCACCCAATGATAGGTCTCTCTCAAAGCCATGTCTACAACTCTGCACATTCCAATAGTAGTTACTTAAGCCAATCCTATACTGGGCAGTATCACTACATAGTATAAAACAAAGTCGCTTTCTCTGTCCCTATATCCCTATGTCCCTATGTATGCTTCAATCTTTAAAACTACGCAACGGATTTGGATGCGGTTTTTTCTAATAGATAGAGAGGAAGGTTTTAGTCTTAGCATTGCACCCGTGCAGAGCCGGTGCGGATCGCTAGTATCTCTATAGGTATACCAAAACTTGTTACTCCTAAACTAGATACCTAATACCAACTCGTATCATGTTCTTTGGTTCGATAATATCAAAAAATAAATATTCGCAACATGACTCCAGCCATCTTGATGCATATCTTAATAGACCTTTTATCTACAATCCTTGCATCCTTAATATACCGTTAGTTTGACTGACAGTACAACTCACTGTATTGGTAATAGGGTTGGCAATGACCAAAAGTCTTTTAGTCTAGTCTATAGTCCTTTAGTTTAGTTTTTTTTTTATTTTAAAAGAGGAGTTGCCAATTTCCAACCTTCTAAACTAATATTATAAAGAGGAAAGATTTGCAATTTTGTAACGAATAAACTTAAAAACTACTGAACTACTATTCCCATATTCCCACGGGAACGGGAACTACGCAGGCGAAACTATGCGCGGAACAGTTACTTAGTTCTCAATACCGTTAAAAGCGAACTCTATATATCCCTGATTTTGTTCTGTCGCTTTTTTAATGATCCTTCGTTTTTTACTATAATATAAATACTTAAACAGGCTTTAGCATTATACTCAAAGTGTTGGCAGAGATATTCCATTCCTGAAAGTCTCAGCCTGAGAGTTTTGCTCACGATGTTTTCGTTTACCGTGGAGTGACTGAAACACTCAACGGTATTATAAAATGGATGTAGTAATCAAAAAGTTTCTTATTAGGTAAGTGTCTTATTTTACCAAGACTTCTATTGCTGTTTAATTTAAATCTAAGGTATTTTTTGACGAAATTACATCGCTGAGCACATAACTGTCTTAAAATTCGATACTCAGTGTAAATGTAGCTTTGTTTTTCATTAGCATTGTATTACCAGTTATCTACCGCACACCGCTGTATCTACTTATTTCGGTTATTGTAATGAGACCGGACCGACATGAAATATGACTTCTCGATGATACATTGTAACAAATTATCTTTTTTTCTAACAGAGGCCGCCTCAAATCTGTAAATGTAAATAAACTGTCTGGCGTTTGATTTAATAAAGGTGATGGGAAATATGTGTACCGAATCCATTTGTTTTTTATTTGTTTGCATACGTAATGTCGTCGGATGTGGTTTAGGTTTGATTAATATCCTTTATTTGATTTTGAAAATTAAGAAGATTTCTATGATTTATTATGATAAATCTTCTACCCCTTTCATAAAGGTGTAACCTGGCATAATTTCCAGAGAAATAAATGCATTGAGAATTTAAATTGTAATAGTCACAATGTAAAATCGAAGAAATGCCGAAATTACGGCGTTTAAAGAAATACGACATACCGAATTTCGTAGAATAACATTTCTCGCATGTCCAGCTTGTGACTCAAAACACACCAATTTGTCATAGATTTCTACGCTACGCCCGAAGCAAGCGTCTGTAATGGGTTTACCGGAAAATTATACCGGACAATTAGTACCGTCCGGCATTTACGGCATTAATATACCGGTGAGCGATAGCGCGCCCCGGGCATCTGTCAATCCCAACAGCCAATCTAAAATGACCTCCCACCCTACCATGTTTGTGTCAAGCCATGAAGTGTTGAGGTACCTCGTTAAGCTGGACGGATAACTCTTTGCCCTATTCATTTGCGTTGTTAAAATGATTGACACTTTCAATTAGCGAGGTGACCGGTGGACCTCCCAACTCGGTTCTTGGCTATTAAAACTGCCAATTTAGGTTGACCCCCCTAAGCCAGTACAATCTCCCCTTCATAGCCTAGTTTTGGTGAGATCAGAGGGGTTACTTGTACTTAGTTAGAGTGGTTGACGTAAAAGGGTAGGGTTATAGCATTGTCTTGTGGTTTGACTGTTGTTTTCTGCGATTACTGAAACGAACGCTTGTCTTCGGTTTAATGGGCCTTTCAGCGTGTCACTGCTCATGATTGGATCGGGAATGCGGTTTGTTTGTTACAACGCCATTATGTAAAGACGCAAAATGGTAAAGTTGGATTTAAATTGTTTAATTAACAATTACTTGAGGTACTTGTATTACTTACGAAAAAAGTTCCTGAAAACAGTATTACAAAATAAGTAGCGCAATTTTATATTGTAGAGCAACTTAGTGTAGTCATTTCAGAGTGCTGGTTGTACTGAATCCTTTTATAAACATCCACAGAAAAGAAAAAATATTCCCTCACATCTAAAATCGTCAAACACAATCGGAATCACCAAAATTTTACTTAGGTACGCTTCATATAATTGCCCAAGTTTTTTTAGAATCCATATCAAAACAAAAATTAGGAGAGCCATCGTCCACTTATTTGTAAAGAAAACAATATGTTTTAGGCCCTAATTTGATAAAAAATGCATAGGTACCTAGGTACTTAAAAATTCATCACAATATTTCTGTACAATTTACCCCCGAATCTGGTAATTTTGTAACTATAAAAAAGTACGAATTTTTGGGAGATGTCTATAGCTACGAGTGATTAATGATTATGCATCAACTAGGTTTTCGTCTCCTCCCCACTACTCTCGACTCGAATGTACTTTCTTTTTACAATTTAATTTATTTAATGGTGTCCAAAGCGTGCTGTGCGCAAAATAACCATTTCCGATACAAACACGACCACGTCTCCCATTTAATTGTATCGAGACATCTGTATTAAACTCATCGATATAAGAATCAAAAGATCTGCCAAAGGTTGACACTGACTGATCATCAAATTATTACATATACATTATACCTACATAAAAAGAGCTACATATAAAACATGTAACAGAATAGGCGCAATTCCTGAAATTAGTTTATTCAATATCGACTACTTATTCGATTTCAGCTATCTACTATATAAAAATAAGTCGGGTTTTCCTTCCTGACGATTTAACTCCAGAACTGACGAACCGATTTCCATGGTTTTGCATTCGTTGGAAAGGTCTCGGGCTCCGCAAGGTTTATAGCAAAGAAAATTCAGCATTGCACCGTGCGAAGCCGGGGCGGGTCGCTAGTTTTTAATATAATTGTGTTAATTTTTTCCCAAAAATGAATAAGCGTATCTGAATTTAGTGCTTTCTAAGGAAATCGTGCTATTATTAATCGATATTTAAGAAAATTGATGAGACACAACTAAAGTTCGATTGCATCATATTTTTTGCATATTAATATACTAATTGGGGTGTATAAGGAATTGCGCTTTTTCTGTTACGCATTGTAGATCTACTTTACGCTCACTCTTTTACAGGTAAAAAGAGAGCAGTAACTTTAAAAAACCGGCCAAGTGCGAGTCGGATTCGCGCACCGAGTGTTCCGTACAAACCTGTAGGTATTTAAGTAAAAATTTACCCATCACGACAATCGAGTCATAAAAATTAGAGATGCACAGAATGTGGGTTCTGCCAAATGTCGAATTTGGCCGAATGTTCGGTTCAAAAATCTGCCGAAAACGAACCGAGCCGGAGTTCGTCAAGGCTACGCGCTCTTATGATGGACAGGTCACGACTCGTTACGAAGTGTTTTAATTACCGCTTCCCTTTTCTGTAGTAAACTACTGAACCGATTTTGATGAAATTGGGCTAGTAGGACTACTACTGCAAAATTGCTAATATCCTGAAAAAAAAACATAATTCCTAGGGGTTAGGAGTCATCGGGTAAATCGTAAAATCCACGCGGACGGAGTCGCGGGCATCAGCTAGTATCAACTTATTTTACTTGTAAAACTTGAGAAGTATCTTAGTGCAGAAATTCTGTGTCAATTAGTATAATTTGGGTTTTATTTTAAACTTTTTATCGAAATTCGGCCGAAGCCAAAATTCGGTAAAAGCTGCCGAACTTCGGTTTTACCGAATGTGAAACGAATTTCGGTGCATCACTAATAAAAATCAATAAAAATAAAATAATAATAATTTGAGTTCACGGGGTACCCTGTAGATTTTGATTCCCTTGCGAGTGTCGAAAATTTGCGGCATAAAAGTTTTATTTTTTCACAGCTCCAAGGTACAGTAGACCCGCCCGAGTATTTGATATAAATTCCAGCTAGATACCTCTACGCGTTCCAGAGAAAAAGGGTCTTGACAGACAGACAGACGGACCGACGGACGGTCAACAAAGTGATCTTATATGGGTTCCGTTTCTTCCTTTATAGGTACGGAACCCTAAAAGACCTTAAAGTGTTAAAAGTTTATAGTACCTATACATAATAAATTTATAAGAGCAAGTTTGTGTGGCTACCTATATATTCCACCCTTTCTTTACTTCACCCGAACAGGCTGTTATCGAAAACCAGACCAAATAAACACATCTATTACATCGAAATTTCTCATATCAATGTTTAACCTCCATTAAATTAGATCATGACTTTCAACCATTCGCCGTTTTTTCTTTTGATTTGGGTCAACAAAGGCACCGTGTGGTGACTAATCTACACGACTACTCTTTCAGATGTAATATAGTCATATCTGATGAAATGTGATGCCCTGGTCTGCTATTCAGTTGCTTTTTGTACGTATTTTAATATGAGCAGTAATAGAAATGGGTAATATGCGGAGGACTCATAGAATATGTTTAACATCTGAAGGTATAGATGTGATAGCGGTTTCTTAGTCGATGCTAATAGCATAACCGTTGCAAGTTTAAGAATAAATTACCTATACAGACTTCACAATTAGCGCCTATGCAGGTCTCGCATTTTCCCATTGACGAAGGAATTTAATAAAAACCTTTCTTAGCGGATGTAAATTTACAAACTAAATTTCAGCTTCCTAGGTCTAAAAGTTGAGGATTCTAAAATATCATTTGTGCTTTAGGAGTGTTACAGAGAGTTAGTGTTGCAGTGAGCGACTAAGAGATCATTCACTGGACAAGTCTCTTTCTAAATGTCAAAATTCAGAGTTCTTCTGACAGCTTAATGGACTATTTTTGCTCAGGGACAGATTGAGAAGTAGCAGACTACAAAAGGGAAAACAGAGTGTTACAGCAAAATAAAAAGATAACATTTACAAGAATGCAGAAGATAGAAAGATTACCTCCCTATATCTCTCCCATTATCATCAGCAAGCTACTCTATGGCACGAAATGAGTCGTCACCGGCGCAAGCGCAGCGGGAGCAAATTGCGCGCGCATGACACAGCGCCCCCCGGAACATAACGCCACTCGCTACTATTTTTACTTTTTTTCGAAAACTCTCATGCTGTCTTTAAACACGGGTAATGAAAAGGTTACAATAACAAAAATGAGAATATCAACGAATTGAATTACTATAGGTACATATCCCTTTGGACTTTGGTTTTGAATTTTGATGCTCCTTTTGCGGCATTTATTAGAGAATGAGTTCTCCGAAGATGCACCTGCGATTTTATTGTCCCGATTGCTTTACTGGTGCACCTTTATTTCCGCATAAAGTGCACAGCACACAATTTTCCATATTAAAAAAGTGATCCTGACAGCAACAGGAATAAGGTACCTACTACGGAAAATAGCGTGCCGTGCCCAGCGTCAAAGGTGGAGACGTGGACCCGTACTATGAAATAACTACGTACACTGTCAACAGCTCCAAGGAAAAGACATAAATTATTTATGTGATCTTCTTATTTGCGGGACATACTATATAGCATTTAGCCTCTTTGCAGTTAAACATCCAGCAGAATTTTCGATTCGCACGACTAATCTCCAAAAAGAAAAATGTCCAAAAAGACGAATGTCCAAAGGCTTGTCCAAGTAATAAAATTGACAAACCATAAATAAGTCCAATAATAAAATTACCCAAATTTAAAAATGACCAGCATTTATATAGTCAAACTATAAAAATGTATTATAATAAAATGGACTCAACTTAAAAATGACCAGTAGTGATAGGTATTGCATTGCGATTTTTGGAAATTCCAACGGGAACTGGAATAATCTGGATTGAAGAATAATTTGATGTTTTGTTTGTTTATTTGTTTGTATTGAAAAGGCTCCGATACTACCGGTTTTTACCGATTAAAATTTTTTTTTTTGCCATTAGAAAGCGTACTTTTCTCGTAGTCACATACTGCGCGGGCGCAGCTATTGATGAATATAGCCAATGGATAAAAAAAGATCAAAAAGTTAATTTTAATTTTTGGTATAACTACAGTTGGACATTATTATAGCTGGTCATGTAGGTATCTGGTCGGGTATAACTATAGTTGGACATTATTAGAGCTGGTCATGTATCTGGTCGGGTATAACTATATTTGGACATTATTATAGCTGGTCATGTATCTGGTTGGGTGTTTCTATAGTTGGACATTTTTATGGGTGGTCAAATTACTGACAGGACATATTTGATTGCTTGGACATTTTTCTTTTTGGAGATTAGTCGTGCGAAGGGAATTTTCATCAAACTAACTTTTAATACAAATCGTAATTAGACCCTCTCCTAAAAGCACTCCTAGATTTCCGGTTTTAAATGGCGTGGCCAAACCTAACCTAATGAGTTTTAGCTAATTGGCAAGAAGAACCTGTAAAGACAAATTCAACCAACGTAGAATATAAGGCTTATAAAGTACCTACGGTAATATTGGGAAAGCAGTACGTATAGGAAACATTTTGCAAGCAAAACAAGAGTTACAGTTATGCCCATCCACCGATTAAAGGCTCATATTAGCATCAATCTCGCGTTATAACCATCGAGCGACGTGTCCAACACGGTCACATCATAAAACTCATCGAGCATAAACTGCCGGCCATCTTGGGAGCGGGCTTTTAATAATCTCATTGAAAATGTTGATTAAAGCGAGAAGACGCCTCCGCTGCAGGCCTTATTAATAGGCTTATGATTCCGGCCCCTATTTAAAGGTATCACAACACCAGGACGGCTCCAGTCAGATGAAAGTCGGTGATCGCCAAAGATTATGTGGAAAAAAAAGGACGGGAGCTATCAATAGAGCAGTAAGTAGTACTTTTTCAATTAGCAAATACCACCATTGGACAAAAAGAACTATTATGCTAAGCTAAGATTTTAAATATTCCACGCAAACTAATTAAACATTTCTTAATTGCTACGGTGTTTTTCCCGCTAATTAACAGCAACATACACAGTAGGTATCAAACATACGTTACGCACGGAGTACGTACACTCTAGACAATCTTGAATACACCTACCTACATTGTGTGAGAATAGTTCCGAATCATCTGGATAAAAAGCAAACAAACAAGCAGCGCACAAACAACATGAAGCATCAGATAACATTAGACCTTGTGTATATGTGTTTAAGGTTGAATTTTGCCTGTAGGGAGTGAACGATTATTATTGCAACCTTGTTTACGTCTTCAAGTTGTTTACATCTTCGCCTATTGTTATCACGCAGTACGTGCTCCAGATTTCTGGAAGGTCTAGATAATTCCGTCGATACCTGCCCTCAGCTATATAAACCACGGCGTTCGTCGAGCAGAGTCAGTTGTTTATTCCAAGCGACAGCGATCGGAATCTCTGAAGCGATTCAAGTGAAATTCTGCGGACTGTGTTTGAGTTCTGTGACTGTAGTAGTTACTGTAAATTGTTTATTTTGTATTCTCTGTAAGTGCGCATAATAAAGTGTAACTAATCCTCACCATCGGCATTTTTATAACCCCCGCGTTCGTAACAATATTTTCATCTATAGGTATTTTAGTTTCTGTTTTATTTTAGTATTTTAAAATAAACCCATGTATCCCAAAAACACTACTTACTGTAAACGTCTATTCAGACCACAGAAGATAGACACTTCGAAGTTAAAATGTGTCATATACATGTGTCGTATACAATAAGTATCAGAATAACTTTCGAAATTAGTTTGTTCTTTATCAACTACTTAATCGATTTCAGGTATTTTTAATATGTGTTAAATTTTTTCAGAAAAATAAATTAGCATAGCTGAATTTAGTGCTACCTGTTGAAAGCGTACGGTACTATTATTATATAATAATAATATAATATAATCTCACGCCTTTTTTATCCCCGAGGGGGTAGGCAGAGGTATTCCATTACTGGATATACCCACATTTCACGAGATATATTGGACCCCTAAACGTGATAGTACTATTATTATTACTATTTATTTAAGAAAATTGGCTAGAAAGAACTTACGAAGGCATCATATTTTTTTTATTACTATATTTATTGGAGTGTATGAGGAATTGCACTTATTCTGTTACGCGTTGTATACGTCGGGAATGTATCAGTTTCATAATTTTTAGACAGATTTTTAGACATTTTTAAACACGTTTGATATTTTTTGTATTTTGTTGTAGTCGTATAACTAAGTTACAAGCGTTTAACATTCTGAATTAATTAATCTTTGTCGTGACGCACGCCGAGTAGCTGAGTGATTGAATGCGAGAGCAAATTATAGGCTGCATGGACACCTTATTACTGCCTCTCGGACTGTTAAAGCAATTTAGCTGACATTTAAATAATTCCGCGGCGAATGGGAGCAGGTAATGACGGTTTACTTAATGCTACCCCATTACTATGGGAGTTGGTTGCCGATGGGCGAAAATTGTCACGTGCCCAGTGTGGTCGCGGTACTCCTGGGCTACGGTACATGATTGGTTTTAAGAAATTGCGAGTTATTTAAATAACTGATTCCCACGGGAATTATGCTTTTGGTATTATAAGTATGCAAAACCAGGAGGAAAAGCTATATGGAACTTCCAGTCAATGTATGTACTACAGACTACTCGTATCTGACTTGTGAGATGGTTAGTTACCTTATATCAGCATCATCAACCCGTAACAGCCCACTGCTGAGCTAAGGGTATTTCCTCACACATGACAAAGTATAGCCTAAACTAATATAATAATAGAGCAGTGATAGCCTTACGGTTAAGGAGCCTGCTTCACATGATGATAATCAGTGAGGATCGGGTTCAAATCCTGGCATGTAGGTAAAAATGAGTTTTTCAAAACTTATGTACACATTTATCACTAACTCGACGGTGAAGGAAAACATCGTGAGGAAACCCGCAGGTCCCAGAATTAATCCTGAGATATGTTCAAAAGAGCCAGTCCGGCGATGGGATGAGCTGACATATTGTGCTGAGCTTGTTGCTGGATCGGGGTGCTGTTACACAATTTCAGAATTCATTCTGGAGCCTGCAGTATTTCCTTTAACCATTGAGCTACTGATAATTATTGACGAAAATTATTTTTCTCTTTGGCCCATGGCCTAGCGAAGAATGAAACTGACTTTGTTATTATAATTATGAAATAAACTCATTTTTTATCAACCTAATAATCGTGAAACAATTAGGGTCACAAATAAACCAAACATCCAACACTAATTCAGTCAATGATCCCGAACATTAGCAACTAAATTGACTTATCCTTAATGGTAGGGTGTCCCAGTTTGGACATTTTAACCAGGACTAAAAAACTAAGTTAACTAAATTTATTATTTGGAGATCTTGGCGCGACCGTGACGACTGCCTGTTCCTCTCTTACTCTATTATTAATACTTTTTTCTACTTAAGCAAACGTATCAGATATGAATTTAGAACTCTTGGATCAAGAACCCACAACAGTCAAATACTGTAAATAACGCTCATGGAAGGCACAGAATACATAATAGTACAAATGTACAGAATGCCGACTCAAGTACTTTCCTTTGAGTATTAGTAAGACAAAACGAATAAAATAGCAATATTCTGGTACGTATGCATTAACGGTCAACGCTTGGCAGTCTGTCGCCACGAGCGCCCCTTGCGACTCGCCTGTCGAGTAGGCGTGCTCTCTAGAGGCAAATATTTATACCTAAACTGCAGAGTTTGACAGGCTGGTGTAGGCAGTAATATACCTCTTCAGATTTGGAGAAAGTTTTAATCTATATATATAAAATGATAAACTGACTGACTGATTGGTGATATATCAACGCACAGCCTAAACCGCTGGGTCTAGAGACTTGAAATTTTGCACATAGATATCTTATACAGTGTAGGCATCCATTAGGAAAGGATTTTGCAAAATTCAATCCCTAAGGGGGTGAAATGAACGTGTGTGAGCGAAGCCGCGGGTAATAGTATATGATATAAGTGCGGTAGGTTGAAAATTACAGCCAAGGCGATATTGCTACATGTAAGCAGAGGCTGTAATTATCAAAGCGCACGTATGTCATACGACGTTTTATAACACATTTGCGAGGAAATAAAATAAAACTCCGACTATGGTAAACGAATAAAAACAATACAGATTTAAGAAAAAGCGCGCGGCGCGCATCATCATTTTTTTTTTAGGCAAAGGCACAAAAAACAGCCTGTATTACTAATAAAGTAAATTATTATTTTTGTGTTTTTGTTACAGATTAATTGGTTGTAATTTACTGTCAAAATTAATTAAAATAAATAATTATGTACATAAATATTTCTTTATTATATTTTATCTCCCAAAATTAATTTTAATCATAAAATGTTGACAACTTTTTTGACATAAAAACTCTTTGCTGAGATTTTAAAAAGTACCGTTCGTTTTAAGACGGAGCATCTTGATAAACCGTGCGTTTTACTTTACACTTACCGCACTTGGGCGTAATGAGATATAATACGATATTGAAATTGGTGAAATAAGACACCTTTTACGAGCAAATGTGTTATAAACTATAATACTAAAAGTGAAAACTATTATAGTAAAAGTTTTGTCCGCATACCGTAACACTTTTGAGGGCATCTGAATAAATGACATTAGGAAATAGTTTAGCGTTAATTTTGTCTGATTAACCCGCGTAATGTCCAATCGTTACAAACGCAATTACTTCGACTGACAGTGCTTTCCTTTGTCAAAGAAAAAATAGGACTGTCCCGCGAACTCCGGAGCGGCTGGTCTCTTCCTAATAATGGAGTAGCATGTTATGAAATGTAATTACGTGGCGGGTAGCAAAATCCGGTAGTTAATTATCCTAAATTGTATAATGGAGGTGCGGGCGTCGCGTAATTGCGACTGCGCCGACGGCGAGTCGTCCCGGCCCGGCCGTGGAGTTTTTGCGGGGACTTCTTAAAGGTCGTAATCACTAGTGACACAGGATTAGGTACCATCGACAAACGCTACGCCTGATACATTTGGAAGAATTGTCGCTTGAAAGCTCAGGTTTTTATTTATTTTTTCCATTTAGATCCATTCATCGACACTAAATGGTCATAAACATGAAAGAAAAACTTTTGTAATTGTCATTGTTACTATAAGAGAGTGCTTTGGGGGGGTTGACGGGGTGGGAAAAGATAGCTGCCCGCAAAAATGACACTTAGGTGTATCAGCCAGAACTTGTACTGATAGTACCTATATTAGGTGTAGGCACAGTTTAACAATCATATAGGCAAGGTAGGTACCAGGGCCTACTACTATCTCTTAAAACAATTTTGTTTTAGTACTGCTATCTATCGTACCGTGCGTCTTTATAGAGTAACCTTTTTGATATTGTTTTGTGTCAAATCTACAAGCTTTCTTTATTGCTTGTTTCGGAACATGGTGCGAAAGTAATGATGCTAGGTATATGAAAATGAGGCTGCATCTCTTTTCTCTTTAGCAGGGAATAGACAATAATGAAACAATTGTGTGCTTTTACATCACTGTGAAGGAATAAAACATTATTCTTATGGTTTTAAGAGCTCATGTCAAATTTGAGTAGCTTGAAATAAAACGTTTCTGAACTATTATAGTTTTTTAAAGGGCGGTGGTAGGCTCCAATATAATTCAAAATCTGTATAAAAATATAACCTGTTAAAACAATATGGAAATTAATCAGGCTGTTAATAAAACCTTACGTCACGGATCGCGCCCCTGTGCGACAGGTTGCATACAAACTCGAACATTACAAAAAGTTTTCACGCCTTTCCCGCCTCTGTGTGAGACTCACACTGTGAGTTGACCTTAAATTGGAGACAGTCAATTAATGTAATGTTTGAAATGTATTTTCGCCTCCAGCTTTTACTCGCGACGAGTGGCCAGCACAAATGGGTCGCCATACACGACTGAGAAATAGAGTTCCAGCAACAACATAGACAACAAAGCCTCAAAAATCATCTTCAACATGTTATTTTGACAAATAATGAAATTGTAGAGATGCCAAAACTGATTCCATAATTATCCAGAATTCACTGTAGGATTTATTGCAAATTACATGACACAACCATCTACTGCTTCATTGTAAGACAATTTGTTCCTTGGAGACTTTAACGATCGCCTATAACTTACCATAAATATAATTCTACGATGTAAATAATGATCCTGCAAAATTTATCCAATTTACTCTCAGCAATAACATGACACCGATGTTGCCAATCATCGCTGCGAGATAAGGAATCAGAACCCGATTAATCTCCGTTTTATTAACGCAGCTAATCAAGCATGCAACAAATATGAGCCATCATGAAAACAGCATTACTCGTCAATTTGCATGCTAAATGGACCTTTGCGACACGACGACGCGACGTGAAAACACGCCGACAAGTTGTTTGACGTAAACCGTCTAAACTTTGAATCTGCAAGACAGTTTCTACTTTTTATGTTATGTCCTTTACGTAGGCAGTTTTCACCCCACTGTACCAGGAGGATAATAATAATAAATTATGGGACACAATTCACACACGGTTATAGGTAGGGCCTGTACCTACTATGGGTACTAAACAACTGATAAGTATAATAAACATACCTACTTAAGACACGAAGCCAACAGAAATGTTCATTCACGCACACAAACGTTGGCTCCGAGCGGGGATCGAACTCACGACCTCAGACTCTGAAGGCAGTTTCACTACCAACTGGTAAGTCAAATTTTTTTTTTGGGTTGTTGGTACCTGTTTTGTGTGGTGTATTGCTTATTATCTGTCAAAATATTGATCGCAATCAAATTTTTTTTTCACTGATCTTAAATTGCAATCTGTTGGTAGTATCAAGAGATTGGCTACGCTTTAGTAACGTGGGTGAAGCCGCAGGGCGGATATATCTAAAATACAATGACTTCAAAAATTTACCTACTCTACATGTAGCGCGAACTAAAAATTGAATAGAATTAGTGTACAAATAGCAACACGACTTATAATTATCCATAATAGTGTTGGAGGGATAATTGTTGTCCTTCGATTACAAGTACAGTTACTATAGATATCTACAGGATGTCCCAAATTGTCCCAAAGGACTTAGTAGAAATATTTTAACCACATATTATACTTAATAAACTTAAGTTCATAACATTTTATTACATTTATTTATTTTATTTATTTATTTAACTTCATGTACCAAGAAAATGTACACATGGCGAACTTAATGCCTAAAGGCATTATCTACCAGTCAACCATCAGGCTAAGCAGAAATAATTTAAATTACATCTTTAATTTTAAGATAAAAATTAAATTGTTTTGCTTATAAAAGGGTTAAAAGTTAATCTACACTTCTACACTAATATTACGAGTATAAAGAGTAAAGTTTTTTTGTATGTTTGTTTGTAATAAATAGGATACAAAACTACTTGGCCGTTTTAAAAATACTTTCTCCAATCTTACTTTTCTGGGAGTTATATGATTTTCCAACAGACACGAAACTTACGAGGGTGAAATGGCGGCCCGCGGGGTACAGCTAGTAGTAGTAGTTAATACAAAATAAAAACATTTAATGATAAGTTAGTGTTAAGAATTTAAGACTAAACAACCTAAAAACTACTTAGTGCACCTCAAGAGTAGGAAGTCAAGGAATCCAACTCTAGGTTGCCTGTGCTATGTGATAAACATACTAGATACAAAACCAACAATCGTATTAATAAAAAAAATTTTGGCCCAAAGCGCTAATAGACCGCGCGACCGCCCGCTCCGAAGGCGGGATCACTAGAAACTAAGTCAACAATCCCAGTTACATCCTGTATAGTGTCCCAGTAATCGGCCAGTTTAATCGAGCGGTCGCCCGCGGCGTCCGCGGCCTGCTGAGCACTTGACATACGACGTGCGAACTCGCCAATTACCGAACTCGCTTGATTACAGAGTTGCACCGGTGGTACCGCACTCGGCTCCCATTCACAATACGACTGGTCGTGAATCATATTGCGGTGCAAGCGACCAACAACGCAACTTCTTTTGTCAATAAAGGTTAGTAGATTTTTTTTATAATCGGAATTATTTATCTTGATAAGAGGACAGCGCTATTTTGGGTCCTAATTCAAATTCGCAAACGTGTTATTAAACATTAAGTATAAAAAAATACTTACAACTTGACGCGGTTAAATATTAAAAAATTATCTTCTACAATAGGTACTAATATAAACATGTAACCAATTAGTTCTAAAATAAAAAATAAAATATGTGCTCATTCCTCGAAGTACTACCCATTTTTCACCATTATTTTCAGACCCCTTAATAGCTGGCAGTTTGCACACTCAAAACTGTAAAACAATGGAAGGCGTTCAAGCAGCGCTCTCCCGACCTTTTTGGTGTAATCGGAGCCCATTGCCAGACTGGGGTACTACCATACCATTACAGCTGCAGAACCACAGAATAGACAATATTATAAAGTACCTGTTCATTTTCTAGCGATGTTTTCTTTCACGGTCGAGGGAATGATAAATAAAATATGTACATTTCAAAAAAGTTGTTTTATTAAGCCGTAAGGCAGTGAATGCCCTTCCTTAGGAAATGTTGATTGCAGCGATGCAGAGACAATAATTTGATCTTGTTAGCTCCGGATTCCGAGAAATAATAAGAGCACTCTCATTACACGACATCTGTAATACATTATTGGAGATTTAACTCATTCATTAGGTGAAAAAAGAAAACCTACAGATTTTATTAACTATAAAAGTTGTTGACAGCAATATAATAGTAACCAAGGACTAGTAGTTACTATCTTTTTAAAAAAGTTTTATGTTAAAAACTATATTTTTCTATAGGTACCCACAATAAGTCAAAGTGTACATACACCATGCAGATTATGTTTTGTGAAAAACATGACCGAAGGTTGATTCTCGGTGAATTACGACGTGCGAACGCCGAATTACAGAATTACCGCGATTACACGGGTAATGTTGCAAGTGAGCCCGTCATTACAGTGCCAAACGAGTGGAGCGAATCTGAAACTGCAGACAGCTTATGAATTGATTCTACAGTGAGCGGTGGGTACTGGTTCACTGTAGAGGTTTTATTACTCACTTAGCTACCTACATACTTGTATATCTAGGAAATTGAAAAGTCGAGACACATTTTTAAGAAAGTACAAATTTGCTCTCCATGCCGGGAGTAGAATACCTGAATGTGTGAACCTATAAAATTTTGTATCTTTTGAACATGCATGTATCAGATACAAATGCATAATAATGTGCTTTGCACAAGTTATTAATGTTGAATTAAGAACGGAAGCCGTTGTAACTCTGAGGGCGGCCATTTTTGGTGTAGTTTTTAATTTGTATTTTGTATTTTATGTTGTACGCAACATCAAACGTTTTTCTATTATTTCTAAATAGGTAATTTTATGACTGTTCTAGGGCACGAGGCCTAAAAGGGCTTTTAAACAACTTTATTACGAAATAGTCTACACTAGTTACACAACTAAAAGAGGAGTCTTTAAGGTATATCATCAACGCAAAACATCCAATTTTAATATTCAACACGCAATTTTCTCTAGGTACCTCTTGCGGATCCAAACATTGGCTTTTAAATTTCCCTGAACCAACATAGTAACAAAATTGCTCCACACACCGCGCATTACCTCACCCATAAAACGTTATTGTGGGCACTTCCATTATCCTTCATAAGCTGAAGGTCCTTATAAAGAGCGGTGTAAGTTATCGGCTTCCGAACGGATGGTTTACGATCACTTAACTTTACTCGATGGAGCTGGTGAAACTGCACGTAATTGGAAACCATTCTACTTTTGCTTCAGTCTTCATGACTTTCAATTTGTTGCTTTCTGGCAATTCTTGCATGTGAATAGCTAAAATTAAATTTTATAAATCCTCGTTCATAATTATACTGTCTCTTCTAATTTTGTTGTGTCCATAAATGTTCTGTACCTAATCTTAGATTTAACATCTCATGAAACTTTATTATACTTACTTAATGTGTAGAATCTAATATAATTGAAATGGTAAAACTACACGCCTTGGTGCGATTTGTATAAAACAGTAGTTTTGCCTGAATGTAAAACATGCCTATTTTTATGGAAAAGAACAGTGATAGCCTTACGGTTAAAGAGCCCAATTCACATGATGATAATCAGTGAGGCTCGGGTTCGAATCCGGGCATGTACCAATGAGTTTTCCAAATTTACGTAGGACATATTCATCACTAGCTCGACGGTGAAGGAAAACATCGTGAGGTAACCCGCAAGTCCCAGAATTAATTCTGAGGCATGTGTATAGATCCGGCCCGGCGAAGGGCTCCTATCACGTTTAGGGGTCCAAAGAATATCTCGTGAAAAGTGGGTATATCCAGAAATGGAATACCTCTGCCTACCCCCTCGGGGATAACAGGCGTGAAACTATTTATTTTTATTTTTTATTTTCTTGGACCTGTTCGAGTGGTCGTGCTTTCTACCAGAGGTCGTGAGTTCGATTTCCCCCGGGGGAAACTCTTGTGTGCTTGAACTTACTTGTTGGTTTCGTGTTTACGTGTATTTAAGCTTGATTATCAGTTGTTTAGTACCCATACCATGGGATCTGCTCAGTTTAGGACTAAATAACCGTATGTGAATTTACAAGTAATTAAACGAGTTTGACCTGGAGTGCCTTTTCTTTAAGGCTGGCTGTATTTTTTTCTGATTGGTGAGTCAACAGTTTTTGAATACTATTACATATTTCAGAAATCTTAGCAATTACAATTTCTTATATTGGATAAACATGGCAAAATTCTCATCTGTGTTGATAAAATGATTTTATTGAGTTATACCTGAGAGGATTTGGAAACTTTCATACTAACCTTCGTCTTTCTCTGTTCAATTTTATGTATCAATTAATATATTGGCTTAGATTTTTTTTATGTTTCATTTAAAAAATTGGGTTTTTTAAATAAAAAAATCAAATAAGTAGGTACCTACTACTTATTTGATTACTACTTATATCTTAGTGCTGACTTTCGTTACAATACAATAATACGGATCTCTTTTGGACCCACCGTTTCAGAAGTTTTAGGTTGTGTCAATGAATGTAGAGTTTTATTTAGAACCTACCTACCCACATAGAGAAATAAATAATTTATTTATTTGCATTATTTAAATAAAATAGTAAGTACTTATAAAATTAACAGATAAAAATGACCTCCAAAAAGGGTTAATATTTGTGAGTGTCCAAAAGACTGTCCGCATTATCGCTGGATAGCTAGGCTGATCCTTTGACATTAGATTGTAAACCTACTTAGATTATAGTTTGTATTGTCCTGAAAGTTGTGAGTACCTAATAGCCGATGGCCCCTATTGCGTAACAGGTCAACACAAAGTCACGAATAAATTAATCATTAAAATTAACAGTCCAATAACCCATAAAAACAGATTAGTACGCTAATTTAGCCGCTAAAATCTAGACCAATAAAGTAATCCGACCGGGCAGGCGAATGAGGCGGATGAGGTCACAGGACTGCGTAAGCGCACCCATCAACTTTACAGCATCTGGCTCGTAATTTAATTAAAAAATTCACAGAAAACGAGCGGCGGCGCAATCTTCCAAATTGCGCGCCTCCACACCGGCAGCTTAATTCCCTTAAATATTATTTTAGCCTCCTTTATCGCATATTTTGAAATTAACCCTACCCGCGTAATGACTGTAATATGCAGGGTTTTGATTAAATTCCCTCAAAACCAATACTTAACCGTTATCAAGGCTGGTGTATCGATGGAAGTTGCTCGTGGACAATTTGCGAGGTCCCTTGGACCATTATCAGCTGGCTGGTACCGCGATAGAGGGACCTCCTCTTTTGTGTCCTCCTGATGAACTCAACAATTCTAAGTCAATTTTATTTAATATACCTACTTAGGAGAAAGACATTTAGATGATTATGGATAGGTACGTACTTATATTATTTTATTCGTAAAAAGTAAAAAAAAATCTTTGTTTTTTCTTCTAGTTTGCTTATTAAGTAGTTCCAAATTTAAACTTGAACATTCATTTTTTAAGAACAAACCCGTGTGCAACAAACAAAAGACATTGATGAATCGTATCAAGGACGATCGTAAGTAGTTACCTACTCGTCGACCACTAAATAAAATTAGATAGGTAGGTAGATACCTACCAGTCAAATAGGTACAATACCTATCACGTGAAATACTGCCAACCCGCTTGTACTGCAGGTACAACCTTATTAGAACTAAGTGCACTTAAACTAAGAGCCATATTTACTATCTTGACTGTGTATTTGATAGGTATATTATGTATTAGTGATCCAAAAGTTACTAAGTATAATTGAAAATAAGATACTTATCTAATAGCTAAGTAGGTAATATATATTATGTAGATACCTACCTACAAATAGGTTCTGTCTGTCCAACTGTCCGGTGTTAAAGGGTGGGTTATACGGCCAAAGGTAATTTTCCAACTCTCATGCACATGCTGGCTGTACCGAGGGTCGACCAATCCAGAAGTCGACGAATACAGAATTGGTCACAAACAGAAATAGTCATAATCAGAAGTGGGCATAGTAAGAAATGGACAAATGCAGAAAAGGTCTTAAAAAGAACTTGTCCTATAACGTCAAATCCATAGATACTATATATATGTACTAACAATGTAGAACACCTACAATTTATTTATATATTTAATTTTGTTTGCCCCAATAAAAATGCGTCCTAATCAATATAATATCGTAATCTAGCACCAAAAAAGTCGCGTCTCTTGATTGCAGTATTTAGTGCACATTACCATTTTTTGTTGGGCGCCATTTTAGCGGGAACCCCGTTTTCCCGCGCACTTGTCTCTGGCACTCTCTGGCTAATAGTAATTTGAGCGATTATGTTCAGCCAACACTTTATGCTGCATTTGCATAATAAAATTACAAGTGGCGGTCAGTGTGGTATCGTCGGGCTTGTAAAAAATAGGGACGTCGGCCGTTTATGGTATTAAACGCGAAATCGATTTGAGGTTGATAATAAATCGAGTTTTCTGCAGCTGTAATCGCCCGTCATAAAGTTGTATTCACACTGGAAACAAGCTAAAGATATGAACGGTAATTTACTTTGGTTAGGTTTCATCAATAATAATGTGGCATCACCGCATTACAGATGCAACGGATATTATTTACTATAAGGCCTATTCAACTTGAAAGGTTATCTTTGAATCGCATTTTGCGAGAATAGTTCATAGACTTAAGTAAATTAAAATTACTTTTGAGCAGTAGATCGCCAGTAATTTATTTTTTATTCAATAAATAAGTACTTAATAACCTAATAGTATCCAGCTAACTAACAAGCCAAAGAAGATGGCAGTAAAGAGTCGCTCTACTCTTTGAAGTCGTTATAAAACCTTTCTTCAGAGCTAACACCGATATTAATATTTAATATTGAAACTGTATAAACAAGCAGATGCATTTAAATGAGCAACAAGTACATCGTTGTATACTTATTTCGTAAAATATGACTTTAGGTCTTCGTCTCAGGTGCCTAATTAACATGCCCATTAGTATAATTTGGATATTTGCAAAGGTATAATCTGTTAATAGTGTGTAATTGCATCGTTTAGTGGCGGACCACTTTAGCGCCCTGCTCGATTCTAGTAAGACATCGTAAATAAACGTTTACCGCGAAAACACTGGTTTCTTGAAATGGTTGGTTATTAGAATGTAGAGATGTAAGTGCCGTATTGAATGGGAGCAAAGCAAGTAGCGGCGTCGGAGCAAGCTAAGTTCATGTTTGAGAATAAATAGTTGCCTGTGTAGGGATTACTTTAACATGTAAAAACTACTTTTCTTATTTATAAATATAAGTACCTACTAGCTGTTGCGACTTTAATTTTCATTTTTGGTAGAAAGCAATAAAACACTCATAAACTTAATGCAATTTAAGTACCTACTATTAATTAGGACCTCGCAGATTAGTAGGTACCTTCCTATTCAGTAGGTACCTATATTTTCCTTATTAAATTTCCATTTTGACAGATCTTAAAAAGTAACTCATTAACTAGTATGCAATCAAATAGGTAGATCATAGCATTTTCATGTTTCTGCGGTTTCCTCCTCAAGATGCACGATGGTGAGGTTATATATCAAATTAATTATATTTTTATTTTTGTTACCTACTGTTAGGTATATCAGTAACAAAAATAAAAATATCTACAATTAATTTGACATAACCTCACTTTTATTACCTACCATGTTTTAAACTAGCTTCTGCGCCTAGTTTTTGGGATAATAAAGTAAGTAGGTAGGGGAGACCGAGGGGTTTTGAAACAGAGGTTAGTTGAAACAGCGCTGATTACGAGGAGCTTGTAACTGTTAGAGAGGTGGCCACTTCCATAATCAACCAACTTTTACGTACACATCATCCTTAAGTACACATCCGAGACTCAATGCTCACGGTTGCGTCGTTGTAGCTTACCCACCGCAAAAATCGCCGAAAGTAAGTTTTACACGGTTTTTTTCGGGACCTATATTTTCATAACCCAATTATATTTTGATTTTAATTATATACAGTGGTGGTCAGATAATTAGAAACACTGCCAACGGTCCTTGACATTATGTAAGATACTGCTCCGCAATCGTTTTTATTTTGAAATTAAACAATAAATAGGACAACAATATGTTCAACGATTTATCAATGATTAGAAAAACAATATTAATTTCATTACACAAGTGCAGTTTCAATATTACATTACGGACAAACATTTGAACCAGTTTTAAGGTATGAACAATAATGGTCAACTAATTAGAAACAACAGCAAAAAAGTATAAAAAATAATATTTTTTTAAGTATTAGTAATTAGTAGTGTTATTTAAGAAATAGCTACTATCCCAAACCTATCAATAGTTATAATTAATATTAATTGGCGTATCGCTTATTGCCAATAACAGCACTGCAACGACGTGGCATTTTGATTCAATCAATTTCGTAAATTTTTCTAGGGGGATTTAATTCCATGCTTCAAAAAATGCTTCATTTAGTTCGTTTTGACTTTTGTTACGTTTGTTTGAGACTTTCTTTTTAACAATAAACCAGAGATTTTCTATCGGGTTTAAATCCGGACGATTTGCTGGCTAGTCTAAAATGGATATACGCTGTTTGCTAAGGAAACATTTGACGCTATTGGCCGTGTGTTTAAGGTCATTGTCATGCTGAAAGATCCAAGTCACAGGCAAATGATCGTCCGAGTAGGGAATCATTGTGTGCTCTAAGATATTTTTTATTGCCATTGATCCATTGTACCTTTAATCTTCCGAACGGGTCCAACTCCATTATCCGGAACAACACCCCCAAACTTTAATGTTACTGCCACCGTCCTTGACTATACTCCTTGTGTATTTATAATTAAAGGTACCTATTGTTTACAGGACGTCTAACATAGCGCTTTGCATCGAAATTTACCATATTTATTTTTGTTTCATCTGAAAATAACACTTTTTTCCATTCTTGTACTGTCCAATTAACATATTTTTTAGCGAATAATAATCGCTTCTCTCGGTGCTGCTTGGTAAGAAGCGGTACCTTTCAAAAGATTCTTCCAAACAATTTAGTTTCCACTAATCTTTGGCGTATCAATCTTGGGGAGATGTTTCTCGGGTCATCAGGCGAAAAAACTTCGTTTTTAATCTGGTTGGAGCCTTTAATTGAGTCTTTTTTAGAAACACGAACAACAACTTATCTTCTCTAGGAAAGGTTTTTCTTGGCCGAGCCTTTCTAAGAACATTTTCAACAGTTCCATGTGTTTTATAATGATCAATTGCATTAAAAACTTTCTTTACAGAACAATTTAAATGCTCAGCTATTCTTCTGTTCGACCACATATGATCTATACGTAAATTAACAATGATTTGCCTAGTTGACGCGTCCCATCTTTTATTTTTGCCCATTTTGAACAAAATAAAATTCATATTAAATTTTGAATTACAGCCAGAATAATAGAAAAAGCCAATAAAGAAATGTTATTCTCCAATTTCCAAAACAATAACGAACTATTGATCCTTTTTTTAAATGTTTCTAATTAAGCGTCCAAGCGGCAAGTAACAGAAAATAAACTCCTACAGGTGTAAGACTCATTTTGTTATTTAAAAGTAAGATATGTTTTATATTTTATGCATTTAATGAGTTTTTTATTTGAGTGGCTATATTATTGCATAATTATTAATTATTGAATGTGTATATTTTTTACGAACATTTGTACGTTGAAGGTATACTTTCCTTATTCATAAGAAGTGTTTCTAATTATCTGACCACCACTGTATGTATGGAAAGTTAATTTACTCAAGATTGAATTTACGGGCCACGTACTTGTAATTTTTTCGTATTTTTTTAATTATATTTAATTTTGACAACTTTAGTGTTATTTTTAGGCCTGAGGGGATTTAAAACAGGCTGTTTCAACTCACCTCGTGTAGGTTTTATTAGACAGTTTTGCCTTATAATGGTGTGGTATACATATATATTTTTCTGTTTATTTTATTCCAGTATCCCTACAAATTATAAAAAGAAGTATGGCTAGTCTCTAAATATACGAACTTGTATCATGAAAACTTACATTGCATCATAAAAGTCTGTGACGCTTTTTAGAAATACCTTCACTTGTGTAATGTAAATTTTTCGATAAACATAAACAAAACTAAAACATTATTTTTTATAATCAAAAGGAAGACTTAATATAACGCCAAAACAATTGACAATGAAGCTGTATGGACATTTAAAGGGCTTAATTTTAAAAAACTTGTAAAGCAAACTTTGATTTTATTTCTAATTAATAAACTATTTACAAGAAATTATTATTTATTTAAGATTGAAAATAAAAATAAATAAAACTTGCTCGCTACTGTTTAAAATAATATAAATAATAATAATAATATAATCTCACGCTTTTTTATCCCTGAGGGGGTAGGCAGAGGTATTCCATTACTGGATATACCCACATTTCAAGAGATATATTGGACCCCTAAACGTGATAGGTGGTGAGCCCATCGCCGGATCGGGTCTATTTACACATGTCTCAGAATTAATTCTGAGACCTGCGGGTTTCCTCACGATGTTTTCCTTCACCGTCGATCTAGTGATAAATATGTACGTAAGTTTTTTTAAAAACTCATTGGTACATGCCAGGATTCGAACCCGATCCTCACTGATTTTCGGCCGGCTCTTTAACCGTTTGTTTAAAATATTGTTGTATAAATAATAATACTATATTGTCAGACATCATTTACAGAACACGTAGATATTTAGTCTTTGACTAGGCTAAAAAACTAGTGTCTGGTACTATGTTTTTTTTAAATATAAGCACTTTCATAAATTCTCGCGTAAACACCCAGACACAAAGTCAACAGACATGTGTGACAAATATTGGCCCCGGGTGGGAATCTTACGCGCTCATCTTTGACTCAGAAGGTATGGTCATTAACAGCTGAGCCAACGTCCCTATAAATTATACTATCATCTCTAACGTACGGCCCTCAAATCCATTAAAAAAACAGCTGTTTCAATTCACCTAGACCCCTGTTTCAACTTACCTCGGCATAAGGAGAGTTGAGACAGAATGACTTATTACATTGAAATCGATTTTTTCCCAGATTTTACTGTTACCTATTCTTTGTGGCCATTATCTGAAAATATAAGAAACAAACTATCGATTGAGCCTAAATTCACGCGGTTTGTGCTGTTAGATTTTTTTTTATTAAGCATAATGTAAAATTTGTTTCAACTCCCCTAGGTCTCCCCTACCTTAATTGTAGGTAGGTAATAGATTTCTATTGAAATATGTGCCATAATCTCCCAAGCCAGTTGGTACTTTACCAATATATTTTTTAAGAACTTACGTAGATTTTAAACATTTATCACTAGCTCGAAGGTTGAAGGAAACCATCGTGAGGCCCACCACAGAAAATAATAATCGAGCAATAATTTAAACAAACTAATATATCTCAAAGCTCTATGTCAGAACTTACAGCTTGTGGTGACATAGGTAGGTACCTATACGTACTTTTGTAAGAAAAAATTCACTGCTGATGGTAGGGTTCGTCTACTCCCATTTTTATCGCACCATATGCTTGACCAAAAACTTTTTCCTGGTTGGGTCTGATCATTTCTCCCCTTGCGCCTAGATTACCTACAGCTGGGACAGCCATAGTCACGGCTCTGTCTCAACGTTCAAGTATTATGTTAATAGATACCTACCTATTAGGTACTTATTACATATTCTGTGGTATTATAAAGTCAATGAGATTAAAATATAATAACGTAGTGGCACCAATGATCGACAAGAACCAGTAACCGACACTTAATTTTTTGATTCAATAAAATAAGAGTAGGACACCGATTTCTTAATATGTCAACACTGTACCATAGAAAGCACACTTTTGACTGGCTCCCATTGAAATTTGAGCTAAATCCGCCGTTTGGTTGGAAAATGACGGTGTGACAACTGATTGCGGCTGGAGTACCGGTGAGAACCACAACATTTCTTAGTGAAATCATTAAGGAAGTAAGTACATTTTTTTGAAAATTATACTAATGTATTGTAACTTATTTGAATTTTATGTTTTTCACGGGTTAGTTTAAGAACTATAGGATCGATTTTTGTTATAACGAAAGTTTAACGTTATTTTGATATTAGTAAAATGTTGGTGTCGATCACTGGTTTTCACAAACTGACTTTTTCCAATAATCGACACGTTTCGATAATAATTTTTTTTTAAATTTTTCATTTGACAAGTGAATATAGTTCTTCTTACTTTGTGTATTTGGTAGATATTTGAAGTAAACTAATCAAAGTCGAGCTACCAGTCATCGACAAGTGTCGATTATTGGGGAATAATACGTGTCGATGATTGGTTCTTACCTTACTTTTGACTGGCTCCAAGAAAAAAATATAGTAGAAGCTGTAAAAAATGGCGAAAAGCGAGGCAAAGAATAGAGCGAAACCGAGGGTCCAAAGTATTCACTCAGCAGCTTGGCAGGAGCCACCTGACGAAACTTAAAACGCTTGTCAGAAGGACCGTATTATTGTCGAAGCCGAAGATATCCGCCGAGATTTCTATGGCCGGTTGTACGCTGTTCATGCTCCCCGTTCCCAACGAGACGACCAGGATTCCCGAGCCACCCTGACACGCCGCTATACCGACGAACTGCCAGACATCAGCCAAGACGAGATCGTGTTAGCTCTGAGGCAGTTTAACAATGGAATAGCCTCCGGTGAGGACGGAATAACATCAGAGCTTTTGAAAGCTGGAGGAGCCCCTATTAAACAGGAGCTACAGAACCTCTTTAGCATCGTCCTTCACAGTGGAAGAACTCCAAAGGCGTGGAGCGGGAGTTTGGTGGTGCTCTTTTTTAAGAAGGGAGATCCTCTCCTTAAAAACTACAGACTCATCACACTTCTGAGCCACATCTATAAGCTGTTCTCACGAGTGGTCACGAATCGTCTCGCCAGGAGACTCGACGAGTTCCAGCCGCCGGAACAGGCCGGGTTCCGAGGAGGATATTGCACCATAGACCACATTCACACAGTAAGGCAGATTATACAGAAATCCGAAGAGTATAATCAGCCCCTGTGTCTCGCTTTTGTGAACTATGAGAAGGCCTTCGATTTCGTGGAAACCTGGGCTGTTCTGGAATCCTTACAGCGTTGCCAATTAGACTATTGTTATATCGAGGTGCTGAGATGTCTCTACCAGGCCGCCACCATGATTGTCCAAGTATAGGGTCAGCAGTCTAAACCCATCCAATTGCGCAGAGGAGTGAGACAGGGGGATGTCATATCCCTGAAACTGTTCACGAGCGCGTTGGAGGATATGTTTAAAACGCTGGACTGGAAACATAAACGGCAAATACATCTCCCGCCTGCGATTCGCTAATAGTCTTGATGGCGGAGTCGCCAGAGGAGCTAAACCGGATGCTGGATGACCTGCTAGCCTCGGCCTCGCGATGAATTAGTCTTGTCATTAATTTGGATAAAACCAGTCATGATCAATGGCCACATTGATCCAGGACCGGTCGTCGTACATGGCCACCGTCTTGAAATTGTTTCCGAGTTTACTTACCTCGGGCAGATTCTGCAGTTAGGTAAATACAATTTCGAGGAGGCCAAGATGAGGATCTAGCTGGACTGGGCAGCATTTGCGAAACAGCGTCGAGTCTTCTCGTCATCCATCCCGCAATGTTTGAAAACCATAGTTTTCCTACCTGTTATGACCTACGGAGCTGAGACGTGGACACTCACGGTAGGGCTGGTCCACCAGTTCAAGGTCGCTCAGCGGGCTATGGAAAGAGCTATGCTCGCAGCTTCTCTAAAGGATGGGATTATTTTTATGATCAATACACTTTAGAAAGAAAAATATGGACATTGTTCTGTGGACAATAAATGAATACTTATTAAACAGTTTGGCAGATACACATTATAGGTAATAGTCGATAACTGGGTGTCGGTAACTGGTAACTGTCGATGACTGGGTGTTGATTACTGGAGATTCGGTGTCGAAGACTGGAGATTTATACACTTTTTCCTTTTTTGGGATTTTTTTCTAGTCCGTGTAAATAGTTAAAAAATATAATACATCCTATTCTTATCTTAAGAACATACCTTACCATACTCAATCGTTACTTTTGGTTTAAAGATGACTAAATGACCTTTAATTTTATGAGGAAGCCTACTATCTCCTTAAAGTTTCGATCATTGGTCCCACTACGTTAGGGCATAGAGGGGCAAAGCGAGGAAAATTTTAAGCCGAAAAGTTGTTCCAAGTGGAATAAGTCTAGTACAATTTCGACCGAATGGCAGCTTGCGTTCATACTAACTGACATGACGCTTGAGCTTCAAAGTTTTTTATTAAAATATTCTCAATGTCCCCTTTATGTCCTATTATATTTAAATCTCTTTGTATAAGGTATACTCTATGTGTTCCACTCCACCTCCTGATACAACGGTTCTCTGGTGACCTCATTCATTCAGGCAAAGTAGTGACACTAGGTGCAACTGTTTCAATAGTAGGTACAGGTGGGTACAGGTACAAAAACACTCCATGTTGAGACCTAAAGTAATATCCCTACAATTAGGACGGTCAGCCGCTCGAACGTATAAATTACGTCTAATAAACATTGCTATTACGGTTACACCACCGGACATGTGAAAAGTACAATGTTGCAATGTCACTAGAAAGGGACGGTGCCCAAGATAGCGATTTGCTCCTCTAAGTATATAGCATTTAATTTAATCAGAAACTTAATCTACTCGTAAAACACTCCAAACCATAGTTCATCTGTATTGATGTAAGTAAGTGTATTTAGTTCGGATCCTGGTGCGGGCATGTAGGTACCAATGTGCAATGAGTTTTTCAAAAACCTACGTATATATACCTATCTACTTACTTAGATATTTATCGTGAGATAAGCCGCAGGTCTAAGAATTTATTTTGATGAATGTGGAACATTACCTACCCCGGTCCTCATAATCATATCTTATTTTAATAGTCAGTAAATGAACCAACAGGTATTGATGTGATTTCAATAAGTAATATAGGTACCTACAACGCGTCACGTCACAGAATAAGCGCAATTCCTCATACACCCCAACCCCAATTAGTAAGTACCCCAAAAAATAATATAAGAAAAAATATCCACGTGTTTTTAATTTTTAACGAGCAAACGTAGGTGCAATTAGCGAACATTTACCGACCGACGCTATAACACTTCACAGAGATGCCCAGTAACGGAATTTCCTCATTCACATCTACGACCCTCTATAAGATGTAAAAAATTTTATCCCAGACCAAAGTAATGGGGATTAATTGGATTTTGTACATATATTTTTCTTATTTAATTAACAATATATTATATTCCTAATTAGCTTTTTAAATAGAAGTTACATTCCTTACCGTAATAACTTTTTAGATAGGTACACCTCACACGCGATCACTTAGTTCCAAACAAGGCAGCCTATATTGTTGAGGGTAGGTACTATGGACAACTGATTAAACGTAAATAGCGTAATTAAATAAATTTTAAAAAATAAATAATATAATATAATCTCACGCCTTTTTTATCCCCGAGGGGGTAGGCAGAGGTATTCCATTACTGGATATACCCACATTTCACGAGATACATTGGACCCCTAAACGTGATAGGTGGTGAGCCCATCACCGGACCAGGTCTGTTTACACATGTCTCAGAATTAATTCTGAGACCTGCGGGTTTCCTCACGATGTTTTCCTTCACCGTCAAGCTAGTGATAAATATGTACGTAAGTTTTTTGAAAAACTCATTGGTACATGCCAGGATTCGAACTCGAGCCTCACTGATTTTCGACCGGCTCTTTAACCGTCCGGGCTATCACTGCTCTAATTAATTAATAAATTTTTAATAGACGTAAAACCAAATTTCAACAAATCTTTTCGTACCCACTCTTACACACTGTTACCGGTAGGTAATCAGTAGACTGACCTACAGTTTTCTTACTGGAACATTTATAAAAAATATATACCTATACCTGTTCTTATGCTTATTCCGGAACATATCGTAAAAAACTATCCACTAATTTGTTGATGCCAGACCCTAAAATCCTTATGAATAACCAAGAAAACTATACTAACCTACGCAATTAGACTGCGTTTGCGCAGATGTTGCGGTTGATCCTTGATCCCCGAACGCACGGGTCGTGATGGTAATGTCTAATGACGTCTAAATTAGACACGACTGTTCTCAACCTCGGGACTTCTACCTACATCTCCCCACTGATTTTGATGACTCAATTAAACCAAATTTCATATTTGATGCTTCCAATTTGAAAGAAGTGGTCTCACTACCATTCTATTAGTGTGGTTTCTACGTCACGCAATGTCTCAATTACTTTTTTGGATACGGTAAAAAAATTGCGAGGTCCTCAGGCTTCGAGGTTTGTGTTCAAATAATTTCAAGGAACAAAAAAAAAGTTTCTGTCCCTCTTTTTCTTGGACAGGGGCAGATAGCCACCACGTTACCTACTTAAGTAACGTGCTCTGGACAAATACCTACAAATTAGGACTTATCAATGGACATGACAACAAATTGAATCTTTTTAACCACGATAACATGGACTTCATACTTAACAAAAGTTTACCTATCCACGGGAGCAATAATAATAATAAAATATGCAATAACTGCAAGTTGACACAGTCCTACTGAAATAATTAGTAGGTAAATAGGTAAACTGGACTCATAAAACCGATTAACTTTCTTTACGCAACCAATTAGGAAATCGAAAACAACGGTCCCTTACAAAAGCGCAATAAGTACTTAAACGACCAAAATATACCTACCTAGTTAGCAGCTATATTTTCGTGATTTCGGAGTTGTGTCTATAATGAAAGTTCTTTGAATCATAACTCATATCACAAAATATAGGCAAATATGCCTACTTATTTCATAAAGCACGGTATGTCCCTTTTCACACGTACCGGTTTCCGCCGGGCCGGCGGGCGGCGAAGTATATGGCCATGTACGTTCGCTTTCATACGTACCGGCGGGCAACCGGGAAGCCATAGATACATTTCGCCGCCGGACCGGCGGAAACCGGTACGTGTGAAAAGGGGCTATCGGTCAATAATTCATATCGTAAACCACTACTGAACATTGCGCCTCCTCAAATCATGCCCGATTACGATCCTCGACTCTGCGGCACATATTGAATTAATACCTAATACTAGGTTGCCAACCGTCCTGTTTTCCCAGGACATGTCCTTGTTTTTGTGGTGCCCTGGATAGTTTATACCTAGCCCTGATGTGGTCATGTATTAAATCAGTCGCGACTTTTACAATTCTTACGATACGGGCGGGCGGCCCAAATTTCTTTCTATTACTGATTCCTGTTTTTAAAGTAAAATGTTCTGGTTATTGCCAACTTCAAATCCTAGATTTTAAAGGGGTTGGCAACCCTAGTGTGAGGTTTGGCTCTACAGGCCTTTTAGCAGGTCGTCGTTTCACCTGGGGCATTAACCGCCGGTTGCAATTGGAACCGAGGCACAATTAAAAACCAATTGTGTCTGTGATTCATGGTCTGAGAGGTTAACGTAGTCCCACGCTACGTTTGCCTGTACCTACGCGGTCTTCACTCGTGGACTCTTCTCCAACGACAATTGACATAGATTACCGTAATTATCCGGGGGCGGGCTAGGATACAGGATGAAGCAATTTGAGTTGCCATCGGGACAATCGCACGTTATCGCTATTATCCTTTGTCGGCGCTACTCTGGAGCCTTTCTGTGTGATTAGGGAGAAATAATCGATTTACAAGGACATGTAATTACAGCAGGCAGATGTCGAAACAGTGTTGCCATTTCTGTGCGCCTGTTAAAATTATTGCGAAGATTACCTGACATTTTATAAAGTATAAAGCTTTACACTTGTAGTGCGAGTCCGACCTGGCGATTGTAATAAGAACGAAGTTCAATGTGTCTCATGCCTTTTATCCCCGAGGCAGAGGTATTCCGTTTCTGGACATACCTACCGACTTTTCACGACATGAGATGGGTTTTTTTTTCAATGTGTCAGGCTCCACGTGCTGGACTGTACAAAACTTCAAGCGTGGGTCAAAACAGTGTCATCAAGATCAGATGAAGCACAGCGTGTAGCACGTAACAACACACTTGACATCCTAACGTATCAAAATTTTAAGATGCGCGTAGCAAATAATGGCGCGGTTTTGTCATCATCTCAGATTTAATATTTTTAATAGCTTTTTCCCATAACAGAGATGACAAGTAGTCAAGTGTCTTTTCTTAAGATCGGCTACCTGAAAGGCATCATCAAGTTCGCTTTAGCTGTTTACTAGTCAATAGGTAAACAGTTACTTTTACATTAATAAGGATTATAAGTACGCCAAAAAGTTTTATGAATATTTGAATTTTGACAAACATCCAAAAACGTAAGTATTTTTAAAAGAAGCATTATCATGACATTTCATTCTTTATGTGTTGGCAGAATTAAAAAAATATCTTACACACGCCCATCTATTTCAATTTCATTAAGTTAATGTAGTATCCAAATCTGTAGCCTCAAAAAACCACTTGCATCACATTAAACAAAAAAACTCCATTGTGACATTACAAATTTATTGGAAATACAAAACTAGTTGTTTTGCTTTGAATCCTTTGCTTGCTGCAGTGCTTGAGTCAGGTACAACTTGGCGAGACTCTGGGAGCAGAACTGGCTTATGTGCTGGCTGTACGTATTTATCTGGCCGGCCACAATCATCGGGTTCAACCTCGGTGGGACCGGATGAGGCTTGAAGAGTTTGTTGACGTCTTCCTCAGGTAGAGCAGGCTCGTCCTTAGCGGCCCTGGCTGCGTTTTCTTGGGCCCTCTTCAGGAGCCAACGGTGCTTGTCTTGCTGTTGACGGACCACTAACTGCTGGTAGCGGTTGAACTTAATAGCTTCTTGGTTTAATTCATCGACGCGTTCCATTAGACTACGAAGTTGGCCTGAGAAAATTTTAAATTTTTTTAAGTCTCACATGTTTTGCTTAAGTCACACTTAAAAATGAATTAGGTTAAAAGTTTACTTAATTAGGTAACATTCTGTCAGTTGTAACAGAAGTTTTAGTAATAAAGAACTTTGAAAGTTTGAATTTTATGTTACTGGTTATAATTCGATTATTATAGAAAGACAGATACAGACAGACAGATAATCATATCAGATTTTTTTTATCAAATGAAATAAATAAACGGACTATAACATCTGGTGTAACAACTGCGATATCAATACATAACATGACTAATATTTCTTTATATTAAAGTATTTTTTTATTTAGAATAAAAAATATAAATTTTACCTTCAAGCACGGATGCAGTACCCAAATCTAAGAACTTTGAACCATCCTCCTCTGGAATCATCTCAGTAAGTTCCGACATCATAATGTTGGTCAGGGGCGAGTTACGGATCACAATAGGCACCTCGATGAACAGGCTCTCATACCCGATCTTGAGGTTACGTAGTGCCTCTGGTGTGTAATCGCCTTCCTTGTACATAGCGATAGCCTAGAGAATTTGAAATGGAAAATAAGAAAGACTATAAAAAACCATACTCATCTTAATCATCAGCAATAAGATTAAATTAAAATTAAAAATGGAAACTACAAATACAAAATTTCGTAAAAGTTGCTTAGGAAAAGGTTGAACCTACGAGGTTGAACAATATTTTTTTTTTTTATTTGCCAAGTTTGCTGTCACATGGAGTTAATCCTTACTTCCTTACTTTTTAATATTATAAATGCGAAAGGAACTGTCTGTCTGTGTTACACAATCACGCCTAAATTACTGAACCAATTTAAATGAATTTTGGTGCAGAGATAGCCTGAGAAAGGACATAGGCTACTTTTTAATGCAAGAAAAGGGCTGTAAGGGGAAATAAGGGATAAAAGTTTGTATGGAAATCATTTTTAAAGCTAAAACTTAAAACTTTTTTTAGGCTTTTGGTTAGATATAAATAAATAGGCTATATTTTACTGACGTATTTCATAGGGCGGGCGCTACTAGTTACAAATAATTATGCCAAGTTACCTGAGGAGTTAAGCGATAAGCCTTCAAAGTCAGGAACCCTCGAGCTGACTTCTTGGTGTCATAGATGACAACCACACTCTCCTCGATGGAGGTCTGGTAATGATACTGCGACTCCAGCAGTGACTGGCTCAGGAAGTTGCCTACATCGGCGCTCTGATACCTGGAAATTTTCATGTATATGTGAGTTTTATAAATATATGTCAAAGATAATAATAGTCTATACTAATATTATAAAGAGGAAAGATTTGTATTTTTGTTACAAATAAACTCAAAAACTACTGGACTGATTTTACCACACCTACCACCACATACCTATCTTTAGATGCATGCTGAGACTATTTCAAAAACAACTTACCATCCAACATGAAAATGATCCACGTTGACTCTGCGGAGTCTCCGCATCATGTCAAGCTGGTACTCCTCCTCATCCATAGTGTCATCATGCTTCGGGAACGGGAAGCAGTTGGTGATCTCCAGGCGGTTCTCCACGACCAGCCCGAGCAGAGCACCCTGTGCCACCTCCATGTTGCTGCATGATTCCTCATGGCAGTGTTTCACGATTTTCATCACCGCCTGAAATGGTGGTGTTAGGTATTCATTATCTACATATTTACATCTTTTTTTTTATATCTGCTATAGACTGAGTCATAACCAGATGCTTCTGAGAGATAATCTCTTTACATCTACACTAATATTATAAAGAGAAAACATTTTTTTTGTATATCTGGGGGCACGGCAGTGGACCTGCCAAGTCAAGCAAAAAGCGGCACGGCCGTACCATCCTTTTCTCGAAGTTTGATTGTCTGCAATCTACACATAACAAATTACTTATATAATATTATGGAGAAAGAACTGAGGGCAGGTACATTTAAAATTTGGAAAACAACAAAAGAAACAAAACAATTCTTGAAGTACTCTACATAACATGGAAATGCATGTGACTCAGTTACTGAGACAAAATAATTATCACCTCATTAAATACACAATGCCATTGCCAATTGACATCACCACTAGAAAAATCAGTAACCTTTTTCTACAGAAGTCAGATTCTGAGGTAAATGTCCCAAAACAAGGCATGACTCATCTACCTTAAACTCTTGATACTGTTTAGGAACAGATAAATAATGAGAATGCAGTCAAACTACAGGATTTACAAACCAATACTAGATACTGCAAAATTATTTTAAAAAATATGTACATACTTTTATAAAAAAAATATACAAAAACGGTACATATAAAACATAACCTACATATTTGAAGTTTATCAGTAAATAGTCTACTAAATAATTTTCATCAAACAGTAAACGTAAACAAAGTAATTAATAAACATTCTACAGAGTTTCTAGATAATATAAACTGGAAAACATCGTGACCAGTTGGCAGTATAGTTTAGGAGGTTAATTTTACGTTTGTAATAGTTATAACTATTTATGAACACTTTACATTGAGTACTCACCAATCCATCACATTGTACGTATGTGATTGCTGCTTCAGTTTCAGGAACGCGTCTCGCCGATCCACCACCACGACTCGCCATTTTTAGTGAAAAGAAAGCTAGGCTAAAAAAGAAATCAAAACTGCTTCAGATTTGACACTGACTTTTTTTTTTTGTTGTTTCACCCCTTACAGGGTAGGCAAAGGCATTACGCCATGCAGCCTCGTCATTAGTTAATGATTTATGTAAATGGCTCTGCTTCAGAGTCCTTGAACAAAAATACAGTGTCTATAACACTTTCTACAACCCTAACGTGCCCTAAATTGGTTATCAGTAAAATGATAGCACTTTTACTGACGACTTTATTGTGACTTTTTGAGGTAATCCAAAAATGTCCATATCTCGCATTTTATCGAATTTCCCATTCACTGCACACTTTCACGGACACTTGCCACATAATAAACTATCACTATTATGAGTCAAAACCCGAAATACACAGCAAAATAAAAATTAAACAAAAAACATGACGTCCCTCTTCGGATTCCCGCCAAAAAGCCTAACTGAAACATTATAAAAGAGAAGAATATTAGTGGTATTTTATTCTTCGTATTTTATTACCAAAACCATATATATATAATTGTAAAGCTAATTTACTGGGCTATTTGATAACATAATGAAATATTTTAAAATGCCACCCTATGTTTGAAAAATTTTGTATTATATGAGGGTTTAGGTCACTGAGAAACGAACGTCACCCTTTTGGTTTATGGACCCAAAATGATTTAAAATAATTATTTAGTTACGTGTTCAATTAGGCTAACCGAATTCGTGTGATTATTTAGTATTCCCTGAATTATTAAATTATTTTTTTGTTAGTCGAATATATAGTGGTATGTTCGTTTCGTTGTGAGGAGTTATAGTGTTCTGTGCTCCATGCAGATGATATGTCAAATTGACATTGGCAGAGTGGCAGACCGACAACATAATAAAAATAGCTGTGTTTTATTTCACTTCCGCATAAAAGCTATGACAGATAAGAGTGAGAAAGACAGTAGAGCGCTATCTCTTTTACGTAGCACATCAATCGCTACTTTCGTGCAAAAAAATATTTATTTCTTTTAAATATTTCTTTTTACGACTCTGGATTCAAGCGTTTTTGATTTCATGTACAAAAATATATGTTAGATGGGTTACCAGTATTTAGATAATGTTGCAAGCATATTTTTGTACTTTGAAGAATTTTACAAATGAGGAGGGGGCGTGGGGGGCATTCTGGGGGGTGTTTTGTAGGACATATTTGTTTAAAATAATATCTTCTTACCGCTCTACTAACTCAGATCTATAAAGTATTTTTCATTTATTATTATACCACCCTCTATAGCTTTTCTGGGGGCCAATTCTACTAAATGTCAACGGTCATAGTTGGATGACAATGATATGTCAATGGTGTTATTTTGACACTTTTCAGAGCAAATAACCATCGACTGACCATGTCATCGTCATTGTCATCCAACTGTAACCGTTGACATTTAGTAGAATTGCCCCCCTGGACATCACCTTTTCTACCACCCTGTCACTCTATCACTCACTGTCACTGTCATGTCATCAAGCATCTGTTTATCTTCTCTTTGATAATTAAATTGGAGGTGTCAGTTATTTTCATTCACTGGTTACATTTAGCAAAATATTCTTATCAAATTCTTGACAAATAAATAGATCATTTGTTAATTATGTTCCAAAGATTAAGTACATACTGTGCAAGAAACAGCATATTGATTGTGATGTGTCGTACTGCTGTGTATCGTAAATTGTGTTTTCATGAAACATTCTGAAATTTTGGTTTTTGATTCCTATGACACTCCTACTTCCTCAAAGTGTTGATAAATGTGAATAATGAGTCAGCACAAGTTCTGGAGAGGATTAACACAATTAAACGTTGGTCCATCGCAACAGGTACCAGAGAAAATTGTAAAGTTATGTGCTGTAGGTACAGATTTTATTGTTCTGGGGAATGACCATGGCCTCTATCACTGTGACATTGAAAATGATTGTTTGAATTTTAGCAAAATCAGTGGTATTTCAGCTATAGACATATCATATCATAATGACACCCTTTACATTATTGATGCCTATGGACGCCTTTATAAAACAAATTCAAGTTGTAAAAATAAAGAAGAAATTGTTGTCAGAGAGGAGGCCAAATGCTGTCCACACGGTTTCAAAAGTTCCAGTTTTAAAGTGAAATTCAGGAATGTAGTGGCCAGTGACTTCGGCCAACTTTTTATCAGTAGTGACGGTCAACTATGGGGTTCCGGAGTAATGCCACAAATTTCATTGGACACTGTTAGTATTAGAAAAGTCCCGTTTTTCGAAGGCAGAACAGTATACAGTGCATCTGTAGGGCAAAACTTTGCTGCTGTTATAGCTAGGAAAAATGTTAAACGCTCTGGTAACTGTGACACAGATAGTGACAACGATGATGAAGAGGTGTTCGCGTCAAATTGCTCACAGTGCCAGACAATAATAGGATTGGCATCTCCTGCATCGGTGCCATCTTTATCTGAGACCTGCCCACTAGGAGTCCAAATCAGCAAGTCCAGCGAGGACTCCAGCAGCACCACTGCCCCACAAACTGATGTGCACATAGATGCTCACAGCTTAACAGAAGATTCTAGTCCCTCATCTGAGGAATCAAAAATCGCAAGAACAAATGCTAATAAAAATGTTAATGCCATTGTACCTGATCAAAAAACAGATAATGCCAAAGCGAATGAAAATGGAGTTGACACTACGGAAAAAGGTGAAGAAACTCCACATGCTAGTGCAGAGAAGATTAATAATATTTTCATTAACACAGATGCTGCAAGACAGTTTTTGAGCAGACAGCTTTCTTGGGTATCAGCTGGCGAAGATTATTTAGTAGAATACACAGAAAAACCCACTAGAATTATCAAAGAGAATGTGTCAAATCTCACAAATTTTGTGTATGAAGGTGTAAAAACTGTAGGAGACAAAGTTGCTACTCTTTCAAGGCATGTAAGCGGAAGTAGTGATAACAATGAGGCTGTAGAGCTTCAAATTCGACTTCATAATGAAGAACTGAACTCCCTTTTATACAGTTGTACTTCAAATTGTAATTTGGATGATCTGCAGTTCTCTACAAGTACTTTAAGCAGTGAAAAGGAATTTGAAGCAGCCAGAAAGAATGAAAATCTTAAAAACATGTCTAAACTTGGCAAGAACATACTGGCAACAGAACTTTGGACCTGGGGTGACATATCATATGGGCAATTAGGAATTGGTGACACAGTAAACAGAGTCAAACCAATGGTTGTAATGAGTCTTTCGGGTTTTGGGCTCCAGAAAGTATCTTGTGGTAAATGGCATTGTTCAGCTCTGACTTTAGATGGGCGGCTATTTGTGTGGGGTTACAATCACTATCACCAAGTTAGTTTTGATGGCAGAGAAGACAAAAGTGGGCCTAAACAATTTACTGAAAATTCTGATAGTGACAGAGTCAGAGATATGATAGCAACAGATCATCACACCCTTGCTTATACTCACAATGAGAATATATTTTACATGGGGAAACACACAGATGGATTTACAGAGTCAATAGTTAATCTTAATAGTACAGAAGAAGAAAGTGCAGAAAGCAATAAAAATGTTGCTGAAGATGAGCCCCAAAACTTTACAAATAAACCCCAAAACATGTGCTATCATTGGAGAATATTGTCCTCTGGCAACATTACCTACTGCTCAATTGAAGAACCCAAAAAATGTCCAGAGTTTCAAGATCTTTCAATTGCTCAAAGATATTTAGAAGAAATGCTGCTGATATATCATTCTCTTATAAAGCCATTTCTTAAAAAAAGTAAAGCTGTAACAGGACATTCCAATATTTATGAAAATGTTTGTGATATTTTTGGTGACATATTAAACATTACTGCTCTGAATGTACTTTCCATGTGGCAGTATGCTGAGAAACATATTAATGAATGTGATATTTCTTTAATAAAAAATTTAGAAGAATATATTTATTTGTACAAAAAGTATTATATAGCTGTAAGCAATTTGATTGTTATCGGTGGTTTCGCCCAGATAAACAATGTTGTTGATGTCCCAACGAGTATTTATAATTTATTTAGTGATCAGCTCCCATCAAACAAACAGAAAAATAATAAAAAGACATTAGAAGCCGTAGTGGCACTCGCGTTTGTACAGCCACTAACGAGATTGAGCTCATACAAATGCATTGCGCAATCTTTGCTGCGATACAAAACAAAAAGTAAAAAGATCGATTCCAAAACAAATATGGACGAAAGGTTAAACAAGGTCATATCGTCACTCGACACGTTGATAGAAGAACAAGAAAAAAAACGAAAGGAAGCCGATGTTACGAAATTGTTTTGGGAAACCATTGGAAAGAGTTTGGAGCAATACAGGACGCCACAACGGCGGTTAGTTAGGGAGTCAAAATCCCGGCAACTGAATTTAGTTAACCCTGGAAGGTTCAGTAGCCACTGGTTTGTTTTGTTCAATGACTTGTTCATCCACGTTGTTGGAAGCACACCCAATGTGCATCCATTAGAAACCCTCTGGGTCGAACCTATCTCGAATACTGATTCCCTCCAAAATGTCATCCAACTAACAACTCCTGAAGAAGTCTTATGCGTTACAACGAGCACTGAACAAGAGAAAACGGAATGGATTCATTCATTAAACACATCCATAAGAACATCTCTAAATAAAGATGCAAGCTTTAAACCCCCATCTATTAGATCAGCAACTCACACTTTTTCGAATAAGGCGACCTTCTATAAGGAGGCCAAATACATTGGGAGATGGTTGGATGGAAAGCTTCATGGTAATGGAAAGGTGGAATGGCTGGACGGAAAGGTGTATGCAGGACATTTCCAATTAAATGCGCTGTGTGGACATGGGAAGATGGAGATTCCCGGAGTAGGTATGTATAATGTTTACTAGCAAGTCCATTGTTATCTGTACATTATTCTATAAATACGCAAGCTCCTTTTAAAGTCTGTTTGAATCGCCTATTGAATTTCGCTTCGTTTATTGATAAATTTATTAAATGATGTAACTGATTGACTGACCTACCAACCTGTCGAAGCTATTTGTGACGATGCTATAGGCCTTTCTGAAATTCCCACGGAAACCTGATGTTGGGCACTTACTACTTTAGAATGAATATTCTTCCAGGGATGTACGACGGCCAATGGAAAGATAATCTCCAAAACGGATATGGCGTGATGAAATATACTACTGGCGACATTTACGAAGGATATTTCAAAGATGGTCAACCACACGGCCATGGTATCAAAAAACAAGGAGATTTTACTTCCTCATCAGCTACTATTTACACGGGAGAATGGGTAAATGGGGCAAAGCAAGGGTATGGAGTAATGGACGATATAGGGAAAGGGGAAAAATACTTGGGCAATTGGAGTGATAACAAGAAACACGGCTGCGGATTGATAGTGACATTGGACGGAATTTATTACGAAGGATTGTTTATGCAAGATGTTTTGACAGTGAGTTTCTTTGATTTATTGCACTTTGTGAATTGTTGGCTATCTCTTTGTATTTATTACACAGTTACATTAACGATAAAGAGTCAATTTTTCAAAAGCTTTAGCCGCCGCTTCAAATCACCGCAATAGCGGTCGCGGTCTTGAAATATCACACCATACAACATACTAACCAAACCTTTTTTATTATTTAATGCTCGCAACCTGCTCAATCAGCTGGCCTTTTGTCTACTTGCAACCTTAATTGCAATCGACTCTATTATAGTGTACAATGCTTCTTACATACATCTGTTATTACTGCCAGTGTACTCGTATATGTTTATAGCAAGCACTGGTCGTGTAACAATTATCAAATATAGACGATTCCAGTTATAAATAGACTTCAAAAACGCGTAGGACCTATTAAACCTGTTCACATTAGGTCTACCGCTTAACTGAGACAGTTTCTGAGGTATTTGCGCGGGGCGGGAGACGTCACGGCAATTTCACACTGCATACGAATTGTTTAAAATTGACAATTCTGTTACGTCATCTGTCACCCCTCCCCCGCAGCTACCGCAGGAACTATCTCCTACACTTTATATTATAAAGAGGAAAGATTTGTGTTTTTGTAACGAATGAAACTAAACTACTGGACCGATTTTAAAAATTCGTTCACCAATCGAAAGCTTACTTTTCTGGGAGTAACATAGGCTATAATTTTCTTACTGGAATGGGACTTACGATTGTGAAATCGCTCGGAACAACTAGTGTAGTTTTACATTTCAAATCACCCTCAGGGTCACGGAGTCATGGTGTTCGAAGACGGCACTCACTATGAAGGGGAGTTCCGTTCCGCTGGAGTTTTTAGTGGAAAAGGAGTGCTTACATTCTCGAGCGGAGACAAGATCGAGGGCTCCCTCAGCGGCGCGTGGACAGAGGGGGTGAAAGTGTCAAATGCCACCATGCATTTGAATGTGTCCAGTCCTGTGTTACCAGATAACTCTAAGCCCAAGTGAGTGGAGTAATTTGTTAATTGGATACTAAACATAAATTGTATATCCGGGAAATAGCTGGTATTCCAGACATAATAGATTTGCTCTGATCTACGCTCGGGGTATATAGTTGCACATCAAAAGCAGCGCGACGTGACTCTAGACACAACTAGAATGTAAAGGGTGTGTTTACGTGAAGATATCTGCATATTTTTCACAAGCATACATGTCGTGTTGTGTCACGTATAAGTAAATGAAACACAACAACATTATAACAGTTGCTATTACTTCAATGAAAGGTTTGTCTTTGCTAGATTATTGGAGGCTCTGAAATCATTGATGCCGGTGGGAATGGTGGGATGTTACATTTCAACGTGACCTCAGATCAATGCAAGAATCAAAGAACCATATATTTTTTTAAGTTGTTTAAGGTGACATGAAAGATTTTCTTATAGTTTAAAGAAAAGCTAATAACAGCACACAACTTATTTTCAGTTCTTTTGGAAAACTAAGCGTGGCACCTAACCAAAAATGGAACGCACTATTCCGCGAATGTTTCCAATGCCTCGGCGTATCTGAGACAATTTTAACACCAACCGGAAATCACTTCGCGAATGGCCCCACCCCTCCTCCCATAGACAACGAGAAGATCTGGCAGAACGTAGCTGTTGCCATCTCTTGCTCGCACAAGGACAAACACAATAAGCCGGTGAAACGCCACATGACGAGTCGGGAGACTGATCTAGAGAAGTCGTTTGATTGTTTGGAGGTTATACCGCAGTTTGGCCAGAAAACCCTCACGTTGGGTGACTACAGCGATTTGAGAGAGTATTTACAAAATGTAAGTTGGGTTTATCAATATACAATTATAAGTAATATCATAAGTAACAAAGCAAATAGTAACATTTCATACTTATTTTGTTCCAAATCTTAATTGGTGAAACATTGTTACTTGCATGGCTGTATATTGTTCACATTTTTTGAACATTCTTTATTAACTTGTAACGCAAAATATTACTAAATTCATCGTTCAATGAATGAAACTAGAGTTGAATTACTTATATTTAACCTGTAGCAATCAACCTAAAACAAATCAATTCACGGTATTGAATTCTACAGTCATAAAAAGTACATTGTAATCCCAGTTAATACAATGTAAGCTCCCAAACTAGCCAGATTTTCAGATTACTTGTGCTGAAATGGTTGTACAGCGTAACCAAAGAAGATTAATCTAGCCATGAAATTAAACAATTCTTATAAAATAAAATATAATTATTTTTTTAAAGTTTCGTCTCATTTGAAGATTCGTAGGTACATACAACATAATCTTACGCTTTTCCTGAATATATAAATATCCATAAAATACATATTTTACTTTATTTTAATTTATTTAGATCTACGACCTTACACTGTATTTTATTTTTACATTAAACACCTACTTGCCAAGGGCAAAAATCACTTAGAGATAAGTCTCCTACCAATTAAGAGATACTATTGACCTTTCTAAGTGTTATTTTTTTTTACCTACAGAGAATAAATAATAATAATAAGACATTTATTCACCATAATTTGTACAGAAATTCACCATAAACTATGATTTTTATTTATTTATTTATTGCATTCATGTTGTACAGAAGGTCTTATTATTATGGGGAACAGTTTCGGCATGAACTCGGATTGGGCACAGCAATTTTTAATACATAGTTGTATCACATTATAGTAGAACTTAAAACTACTTAGGTCTAAAACTATTAGAATAATAAAAAAATAAGTACCTAGTTCAATTTTTGACTTTGACTGAATACCACCACTTAATCCCCAGGCTTGCGAGTCCAGCCACCATCCGCTAGGGCAACTAGTGCTCAGTCTGACCAACGCCTTCAACACGACGTACGGGGGGGTTCGAGTGCACCCCCTACTGCTCAGCCACGCCGTCAAGGAGTTAAAGAGCATCACCTCGAGGTTGTATCAAGTTGTGAGGCTGTTGTTCCCCGCTTTGCCGCCAGAGGGAACTGAAGCGGTGCTCTCGTTTAACGGAGAACACTGTGAAGACAGCAATCCTGTAGATGGGTGAGTTTATTGATATTTTGTCTTAGTAGTGGACGAGATAGTCGTTGTCCTGCCCAGCGCCACCTACATTTACAATAATATTTGCTGAAATAAAAAAAAATAATATATTTTCTGAAAAAAACAATTTTGAAATCGCTTTAGATTTGACGAAAAAATGGATGAATGAATTACGTTTGTTGTATGGGAGCCCCCATAAATATTTATTCTATTCTGTTTTTTAGTATTTTTTGTTATAGCGGCAACAGAAATAAATCTGCGAAAATTTCTACTGTCTAACTATCACGGTATATCATGAGGTACAGCCTGGTGACAGACAGACAAACGGACAGCTTTTTAGTAATAGGGTCCTGTTTCACCCTTTAGGTACATACGGAAGCCTAAAAACATACGTGAAGAATTGAGAACCTCGTCCCTTTGAAGTCGTTTAAAATTAAATAAATAGTCTCACGCATTTTATCCCTAGAGGCGGTAGGCAGAGGTATCACTGGATATACATACTTTTCACGAGAATATTCGACCCCTAAACGTGATAGGCAAGCCCACCGCTGGACCGGGTCTGTTTACACACGTCTCAGAATTAATTCTGGACCTGCGGGTTTCCTCACGATGTTTTCCTTCACAGTTGAGCTAGTGATAAATATGTACGTAAGTTTTTGAAAAACTCATTGGTACATGCCAGGATTCGAACCCGAGCCTCACTGATTTTCAGTCGGCTCTTTAACCGTAAGGCTATCACTGCTCTCTTTATTAATATATTTCTGATAATCACTAGATTTTTTTCTATCTTTCACGCTGATGTACAATGTGCAGGCCCAAAATGGAACGTCTCCTTTACATTAAGTATGTGCGCGACAAATGGACGAATAACTTAATATCCAACCGACTTCATAAAAGAAAGAGGTTCTCAATTCGACTGTATTTTTTAGTAAAATTCGTTGAAGTCGGTTTTTTCTACTCTTTTAAGTTCTATGTTATTTAAAGTCTGTTATAAAATTCGTATTTTCCAGCGAAGTAGTATCAGCCGCATCCCTGCTGCAGCCCACTTTGCTCCCTAGGGTCCACCCCGCCCTGTTTGTGCTTTACGCGCTCCACAACAAGAGGGAGGACGACCTCTACTGGAGGCGACTGCTCAAGTGGAACAGGCAGCCGGACATCACGCTCATGGCTTTCTTGGGGATCGATCAGTGAGTTTTAATTAGTTTGTATTATTTATACAAAAGTTTTTTTTAATTCTATTTTTATTTTCAAAATGTTATTTTAATAAAATGTCAACTTAATAATTACCGTCAGGTATACAATAAATTTAAAAAAGTCAAAATATTTATTATTTATTTCTAACTAGCGACCCGCTTCACACGGGTGCAATGCTAATACTAAAACCTTCCTCTTGAATCACTCTATCTATTAAAAGATACCGCATCAAAATCCGTTGCGTAGTTATAAAGATTTAAGCATACATAGGGATATAGGGACAGACAAAGCGACTTTGTTTTATACTATGTAGTGATTAATTTTACTAGTGGTGCCCTCGAGTGAAAGACTATGGCCCATACTTCCTCGTGTGTGAGAGAGCTTAGCTCAGCAGTGGCCTGTGTAAAGTAACACTAATTGAATATTTTCCTTTATTTCTTTCAAGCCAGACTAGCGGTTCTGTGCGGTTTCCCGTTGGAATACGGGGATAAAATATAGCTGACTGACCAGCTAACATTCCTAATTTTAAGTTAGCCTATCCGTCTCCAAAGAATAAGTAAGAAAAAGGACAGACACAAACCATAGATTGAAGAGTAATGTCAAACATGCAAAAACCAACTAATTTGAACCTTATGAACGTGCTTATCTGTCGTTACATCGTCGCCAAAATTGCTAAACACGCAGGAATAATTTTAATTTGACAGGACTAAATATCTGTCGTCTCTTTTCTTTTCTAGGAGAAAGAAAATGACAGGACTAAACTAAAATAAGTTATTCCCTGTAAAGCAGAATCGAATCCAATGTCGCTAAATAATAGTATTCTTTGTAGAAAATTCTGGATCGGATACACGAACAAACAGCTTTCGCCGCCATACTCGCCGAGAGAACAGCTGTTCCAGGAGGCGGTGGAGACGCTACAACAGCTCAAGACCACCTTCTCGCCTATTGAGAAACTCCTCGTCATCCGCAGTACCTTCCAGAAGATGACAATAGCTGTGCAACAAGAGCTAGGTAAGTTTGCCCACGGACTGTTTTTAACTATAAATGTAGACTTCCGTGAGACAACCGGAGACGCCACTGACAGGCGTTACCCCTCTGCCAAAAAAGTTATGAGCAACGCTCATACCTGTTATATACAACTAGTTGTCTTGAGTTTACGCAGTACTCGGATTAGTTGTTTCTGTGTGTAAATGTATTTGTGTGCATCTAGTTCAAGCTAGTGTTTGATTGTTTTGTCAAAAAATGCCGTTGTGTTAACATTATTTGTGTGCGTTTCCTCGTCCCCCGCGCAGAAATTGGCAGACTTTTTCGCAATGAAACTAGTGCGCGTGACGTCTTCTCTTGGTTTAATATTCAAAGGTCGCAGCCGCGCGCTATCGATCGCAGACAAGTCAACGTATGAAAATGTATGGCGCCATTTCCGAAGTGTGTGACAGACGCGTGCGGCCGACGTCTGTCATTTTCATACATTGACTGGTCGTTTACGCATAGTTTTTACGCTATAACCAAAAGGTCACTCGGATGGAGTCGCTAGTAGCTAATAAAAATAAAATAAATTATCTCACGCCTTTCAATCCCTAGGAGGTAGGCAGATGTATTCCATTTCTGGAAATAGCCACGTTTCACCAGTATATTCTTTGGTCCCAAACGTGATAGTTGGTGAGCTTATCGTCAGACGGGGGTTCCTTCACGATGTTTTCCTTCACCGTCGAGGTAGTGACAAATTATTACGTAAGATTTAAAAAAAAATATATTAAAGTCAAGAGCACGTAGAGCTTGACACATTGGACTTTGTAACGATCTTATTACAATCGCCTTAGAGGTCAGACTCGCACTACAAGTGTAAAGCTTCATGTGCTCTTGACTGCATTACATATCAGGATTCAGACACGAGTCTCACGAATGAGATAGGTCAGAGCCACTTATTATTATTTATTTATTTGTTTGGCAATGTTTGGCAAGCTCATTTCTTATAACTTTTTTACAGGTTGTGGAGTCCTAGTGGCAGAGATAATTACAGACTACCCTGTCTTAATCAGGGAGCAAAAGATAAATAAATTACATTTAAAGTTTAACAAAGAAATTGGGTCAACAGGGCATCAACATACCTTTTTAAATTGTTTTTATACATAGTAATAGTGTTACGGTTGATGGTACTACATTAGTTAGGTAAATAAGTTTCTTTTAGGTTTAAAGAAGCGATCAAAAGAGAAAATTTATTAGAATTAATAGGTGTACCCATAAATTGTTCCCAGGGTCAAACTACCTGTGGAGTATGGACGAGTTGTTTCCGGTTTTCCATTTCGTGGTAGTCCGTGCGAGGATACTGCAACTCGGCTCCGAGATACACTTCGTCGAGGACTTCCTGGAGCCTAGCATGCAGCATGGGGAGTTGGGGCTCATGTTCACCACGCTCAAGGTAAGCTTTTAGTGCACTTAATACGTCAATCAATCACTCTAATCTCGTCCATGGAGATCGGCTAAATGTAAGCATTCTCTCCACCGACGAGTTGCTGGTTTCAAATGCCCCTAGAAGAAGCAGCGACAAACTCTTTTTAAGCTCATGTCTGAGTGTTTTACCAGAGTCCACTTGTGAAAAGTGCCCTTAAACTTCGCATCAATGGACTCGATTCTGCAGACCAGCTAAAATTCCTAATTTTAAGTTAGCATATCCATCTCCATACAATACGGAAGACAAGGACAGAAACAAACCATAGATTGAAGAGTAATGTCAAACATGTAAAAACCAACTAATTTGAACCTTATGAACGTGCTTATCTGTCACTTTTATCCATCACCTTTTTACATCGTCGCTAAAATTGCTAAACACGCCTCTGTTGACAGGACTAATTTTAATTTGACAAGACTAAATATATCTCGTCTCTTTTCTTTTCTAGGAGAAAGAAAATGACAGAACAAAACTAAAATAAGTTTAGTCGCTGTAATTCAGAATCGAGCCCAATGTTTTATTTATTTTTTTATTTATAAAAATAAAATAAGCTGAGTCTGTCAGTCTATGCTTTTACTTTTTTTGGCGTAGTTACCAAAGAAAACGTCAAAAATTGTCAATGCCCAAAATCGACGTTCCGAAATTGTGAGCGTCAGAATGTTTGGTTGTCTGTGGCGTTGGGCAATGAGAGTTGACTCGACTATTTGCTTATATTTTCTACATACTATAAATAATTGCTACATACGCTCACTCCAAAATAAGAAAGTTATTTTTCTGATATGAATCTTCTGATTGTGCCGAGTACCCTAGTTAAGTTAAGCATATTTATATTCAGTAAAACAGACTGTTATCATAATTAAGATTATTAATTTTCCGCAGGCGTGTTACTTCCAAATTCTCCAAGAGAAGATGTCCATCAACTAAGAGGGGTAACCGAAGATTTTATGTTAAATAAATCAATGATCTCGCAATATGTAATGGTGCGTTACATATAAGTTAAAAATAGCAATCATTTTCTCCGAACCTAGGAACACAGGATACATCCTAATACCCTGGTGAAGCCATTCATAAAATGTTGCCATTTATAGGTAATAAAAAATTCCCATAGTTTCGTAAATGACGTCATCACTGTACTTCAACATTATCATTACATCAGCCTAAAGATGTCCACAGCTGGACATAGGCTTAGGAGATTTTTGGTGAACAATAGTTCTTGTATTGTAATATGCCTGGTTGTCCTAGGTCCGTTTTATTTGCTGATAAAATGTCGGTGTCACAAAACAGGCTTTACAATTAGCTTAATGACTCGCTCAGATTTAAAGGCGGTAAACACTATTTTTTCGAGACGTCAAGTAACAGGAATCGGGACACACAGAATTAGCTCCTAGGTCTTTGCCCGCGCGTGAACCACTAGTGCTTCACTGGCTTACTGGTAGAATGCGTTTCTTCAAATAGTTTCTATTCTGTCATGTTGGTTCCCCTGTCTCTCAACAGCATAAACACGCTAAGAACACACATTTGCAACACTTATTTGCATTACTACCAACATAACGACATACGAACTATTTGATAAAACGCATTCTAGTATTAATTATATCATATTATCGTGACCCGACACATTAAATCAGCAGCAATAATTTGCTAATGTAAGCTAAGTGTTAATTACGCTACTGTTATAAATTTAATGTTAACTCGTTGAATGTGTTGAAGAATCTTTCGAATATTGAAAAAATGTTGTTCTAGTGTAGTGTTTATTTTGAAATTGTAAAAGATTTTGCCAGTTGACAATGATTGTATCTGCATGTTGAATTATAATTTAAAAATAAAAGCTTTTAAAAGGCTCTTTTTCTATCAAGTTTTGCGTTGCACTTGTAATCGAGTTTTCAAAACTTACAAACAGAATTGGGAATTTTCATTTTAGAATGACCGGGCAGGTTTTAAAGTGTTTAAAGGGTTTAAAGTGACCAAATACATATTTGAACGAGAAATTTTGTTATCTATGTGAATAATTAAATCAATGATCAACATTTTTGTTAATTTTTATTATGTACAAATGTTATGATACCCCGAACGGACTTGAAAAACCTAAGAATAAAAATACTCCAGGAAAAGGTCGTCGCTTTTTTAAAACAGATTTATGCAGAAAAAACGTAAGTTTGTATTATAGTCATAAAACGATATTTTTAAGTTTTTAAAACATCTTACATTATGTGAAATGCAGACGATCTAGCTGTGTATTTCAAAATTCAACTATATTGTATACAATTTAGGGTACAAACTACAAGTTTCACAGTCTAACTGAAGATTCACTAGTAGACTATAATCGTATGACGACATCGTGATACGAGTAATTTCATACGAGGCAGTCTTAGCGTCAGTATTCATATAAAATTTTAAGGTATGTACCTATCCTAATCACAACCCTCCTTTGGCTTTGCCGTAGTCGGGACAAAAGGCTGTGGTTATTTGTATTTTTAATTATTTATATTTTGTTCATTACTCGTAGTTGTTTTGTGCCAAACCGTTACCTTTTAGAATGTTAATTTTTTAGTAACCTAAAATGTATTACAGCACTCAGTCTTTGGTTTCAGATTTTTGTAGGCAAATATTTTAAGTACCTAATTGCTTTAGAATGCTTTAATTTATTTGTAAAATGATTATTCTTAATTTATTTAATGTCAAGATTATGATAATTGCGGTATTTTCAAAATTCGTCAGTGTTGCTAGTGCGTATATGTAAACGTGTATTGGTTATAAATGTGGGTGTGAAATATCACGAGTTCTATTGTAAATGCGCAATAAACCAGGCGCTAACTTACTGTATACAAACTTGTCAAGACTTTATTTTTGTACTTGAAAATATTGATTTATTTTGTTAGTAGGTATGTATATAATTTGTTAAAAAATATGTCATACCATATGATAGCGATAATGCCATAAAATTCCTAAAGTCTGCAGTACAAATCTATGAATAATTTATTTTACCTATGTCCTATGAACAATAATTATATATCTATTTTATTTAATCACTCTTTTCATTTAATTATAGTAGAAATTCTGTAGACACTGCCTAGATATGAATGTAGAATTAGACATTTCAATTCATGACTTAACCTTCAAAATTTTAAAAATGTTATTTTAGTAACTTCAAATTACTAAGTACCTTTCACACACGGTGCAGATGCTATAATATTTTATCTTAAGATACGAAATACATATTTCCATATTTGCGTATAAACGTACTGAAGATAAAATATATATTAACTTTGTCGTGTGTGATGGTTCATAGGATTTGTATGGTGAGCGATATTCTAAAATATGCTCTAAGATAATATATATTTTATATTATCTTCACCGTGTGTGATGCGCTTAAGTACCATATCATAATAGTTATAAATGTTACATAATGTTTTGAATAAATATAAAAATTTATATCTCATTACTACTGTGTATCTTGTATTAATGTTTCAAAAGAATATAATATAATTTAATAAACATTCATAGAAATACAATATTTTTATTTGAAACAATTCAGAAAAACCCTAAGGTTTCAAATTAAAGTGATAATATATTGAAGAGGTGCAGGTATGTGGCAAAATGACGCTAATTATCTTCCAAACGTAAAAAAGATAAATATGCTCACGCCTTTATCCCAAGGGGGCGACAGTCTTCACCAGTATATTTTTTGGACTCCTAAACGTGACTGCACCTGTCATTTTGACAAATCCTACTAATATTATAAACGCGAAAGTTTGTTTGGATGGATGTTTGTTCCTCTTTCACGCAAAAACTACCGAACGGATTTTGTTGAAACTTTACAGTTATAAAGCTTATACGTCAGAATAACACAGGCTATATTTTATTCCCGTATTCCCACGGGAACGGTAACTACGCAGGTGAAACCGCGGGGCGCTGCTAGTAACTGGTAAAGCAAGGATCCTTTTCAAAATCCAATATTGTGGCGCTGCTGCATGAGGTCGGTATAAAACTCAAAGAGCATGAGAGGTGATGAGCCATTGTGTCATCTACGAAGACGAGAGTAATACAAATAATTTGTTTATTAAGGCTATTTATTTCATTCCTATAAAATAACATACCAAATGTCTCTTTTGTACAACATCATATCAAAAATGTACACCATTATATAAATTTCGTCTCAGGTAAATGTTACCTAGCTATTCACGTGATTCCTCTATTTTTCATGGCTATTACACATAAATATAATTATAGACCTTTCACTTGCCTAATCTCTTGTAGGTACAAAACGTCCATAATACCGTCACAGATTATATAATAGTACTACGACCGTCCCGTAATGCTGTACAATATATCTACAATATGCTGTCACTGTTACCTTCATTGACATAAGTGAGATTACAAATATGTAATACGAAGGGTGTAATGGATTTCTTTAAATATTGCACTATTTTGGCTTTGGAAAGCTAAGATTTTTATAAACAATGTCTCAATTGCATAATATTAAGGGTATTCAGTACTGCGAGCGGTGTTAAACTACATATTTTAGACTTTCATAGTCCTTATAAGGTGTAGCAATCCATTTATCATATAATAATAATAAATACTTCACCGCTCCTGCAGCACAACAGCCTATTTGGAACAATATTATCTAAATAGTAAGGCAGTGACTTAGGTGGGTAGCTATGGTTAGTCAATGTACGAAAATTGGAGTATTCCATTCAATTTTATTCTAAAGGCAAGAACAAATAATTCATATATTTTTGCGTAACATGAAAGATATGTGGTACAGCAAAAGCACAACCTTAACTTTTAATTACAAAATGATTGACTTAACTTTTTGTTCGCGTTATCACCTGCCATACTATTGCGGATTTGTACTTTGTTTACAAGCAAAATAAAAGGCCATGCGTTGATGGAACTCGAGCTTTATTTCCGCTAGATTCAGAGTTTCTATTGAAATGAACAATAATGAGGTATAAATTCGACAACTCGATTCGCTATTCCTTTATTATCCTTTACAATGTGTTGACTGCAATCGTTTAGGTCTTTATTCACATTCAGCGAAGAAAATGAAACCAAGTTCCATCAATAGTAGCAGTAAAGGAGTAAAGCTCACAATTAAATATTTTAAATAATGTTATTGCATAAAAATCACTATTTTCAATTCTCATAAGTAGATCTTAAACACCAATGTTAAATAATATAAAAAATCGAATAGTAAAGATACCACAACGAATCCCAATCTCTAATGTTAGACATAAAATAAAATTTACTTTAATATAATACGACATTAATAGCAAAATATCAAGAAATTTATTGCATGCATTTAATTTAAAAATTAACAATTAAACGTTCCTATATAACGTTGTTGGACGATTTCCAGAGTCAATTCTTTACAATAAAAAGTAGAATAAACATCTTAGATTACATTTCACAGGGAGAGATGTGTCCTAGTAAGCCTAAGTTAAAATAGTGTTTAAAAAACATGGTTTAAACAACAGAATGCTTACAACTAGAGAAATCAACGTATTATATTACTATAACATTCTAATTCTACATGTTAATGCTTATAAATAAATGCTGTCTACTGAACGTCAGGGATGACGTAAGGACCCAAAAAAAATGGCGTCATTGAAGGTAATAATTAAATATTTACTTGGTACATGATCTATTTCCTTAGGCCTTGCTTTCTAATCCACTGGAAATACTACTACAAGTTTTCCATTTTATTCTATTTATAAAATAAAAGTGTAAGAGCACATGGTAAACCCTATAAGAACTCTATAGCAAGCTTTCGAGAATACGGGACAGATCATTGCTCTAAGGGTGTTTGCAGATGGAGCAACTATTGCAGCAACTGGCAACTAGCTGTTTACAAATCTCAATGGCACTGCGCACACGTCGCAACTCGAGTTCCGGTGAGCGACAACAGTTTTCAGTTACTGCAATCGGTGAATAAGTTAGTTTCTAATTGCTGCAACTAGCAACTGTCGAGTTTGTGTCGATTGTGTAAGGTTGCTGGTTTCCCAAACTGGCAATCGCAACTCGTCGAACGGTTCCACACCCTCTTTCAATATTAGCTATCGAAGTTGCTCACAGATGGCCATTAAATTGCGGCAACCGAAAACCGGGCACTTTGGGTGTTACAACTGGCAACTTTAAAAAGTTGATAGTTGCCTAAAGTTGCTCCAGATGCAAAGCGCCTAAAATACTGACGCTGCGACAGTAGTGAATCCAGTAAATAAACTCAAATCCGTTGCGTGCGATGCGTACGTTGACAACTTGTCGACGCAAAACTTTTACTTAATTCAGCGAAAGCGGCGATGTATCTTTACCAATGTGCCCTCTTTGATTGAGTGGAATAAAGCTGGCGCTATCCTTATTTTCGATCCCCTGATCAAACATATGTTGACCAAATTTTTGCATGAGTATTTTGATTACCGCATCACATTATCATGCGACCGCTTGCCAATTAGAACAACGCCAAATTATTGATAATTCTTATCAAAAACAAATTTAAATATGAAAGGATTTAGGTCATTTTAATGTGGTTTACGGGCGATTATTTTGATACGTAATATAAGACACATATTTCTAGCGTTAAGGTAGGTATGCCTAGTGTAAGGTATATACATATACACCTGCGTAGCCACTAAATAACAAACTATCATGTACTTTACGGAAATAAGGGATCTAAAAACCGAACATTAAAATCAAGGTTATCTCATCGTATTTTTAAGTTAATAAAAATCTTATTTACACGCCTCCTACCAAAACAATAATAGATTGATATTGTTTAAAAATAATAATAAAAAACAATAAAACTTTTGCTAAGCAATTAAGGATAAAACAATAAATATGGCTATTCAGCCGTGGTGAAGATTAGAATTCAAAATGTGTTCCCGATTGTCGTTTTTGCAATCGAATATTGTCAATATTTTCAACCAATTAAGACCCGAATGTGCGTTTTACAAGTGCATTACGTTTCTTACAGTCGAAATTCCGAGTTGCTTAATCAACTAATACTGAAAGCACCATCTTTGTAATATTACCTAATTAAATAATCAAATATTACATAAATCTGTCATAATTTTGAATTTCGCGTTTCATAAGTTTAGTTCATTTAATTGTAAGTGAAAAGCGAAGTATTTATATACTTAAATTAATATACCACATTGATTAATCATAATGTCGTTAATTAATCGATAATCTAATAAAGGGGAAGACGGCTGTTGGGGAAAATAAAAATGGCACTAGTCTCCATACCATTTATATCACGATAAAAACACAACAGTGTTACTATAATTCCTATTTTCGATAATCAGTTTGTCTTCCCCGTATTCCTAATGGTTTCGCATTTATACGGTTACTCATATCAATTAATCACGTTTACAATATTTCCCTGAATGTCACATACCATCTCAAGTACCCGTCATAAGAAGCCATAAATTTTGTACATTTACCTACAAATTACGTAAGACAGTTGTGAGTTAACCAAATCCAATCAACTTGATTTATCGTATGGGTGATACGAAACTAACAAGCATTTTCAATTAGTCGGATTACATTTTAACGATAAATAGCGATGTCGTTGAATGTTTTGTGGTACAGGGACGCGTCCGATTCCTGGATTGTAAGCATTCTCCGCCATTTTGAAATAGACGCGTCATGCAGTTTTTGTTTTTTTTTTTAATCGTAATGTTTGCAACACTCTTGATTGTTTATTTACATAATTTATAGTTTTTCGTGACGGTGACTTAAGTAGTATAATTCTGTGTATAATGGCATCGAATACTACAAAACTAATTTAATACTGAGATGATAATAATTATAATTAATTATTAGCCGCTTTATTACTTTGCTTTTATTTAGGACTATCATTTCATAAGATTTTATACTGTTTTAATAAATGTGAATACCGTAATGGTAGGTTATTAAAATATGCTAAGTAAAAGCAAAATAATTAACCTTAGATAAAAGCAAAAGAGGAAGATACGGTATCCTTTAAATTAGGTGCAAGTAGCGTAATTCGTTGTAGTCAACTCATTCGCGCTTGTGCCCGAGTACGTCTTTCTATCTCTTTTTTTATTTGCGCGTGTAGTTGTATGTAGTCCAAATGTCAACGATGATTTCTATGACTATACCGTATCTTCCTCTTTTGCTTTTATCTAAGTAATTAACATAAGGATACGTTTAGATGCCTGTTTATTTGATTGTCATCACCCGTGTTTCGTCATATTTTAATTATAATTTATCATATGACACTGACGCGACTGACATTCTTATTGTCATAAAATACGTACATGTATTAGAGGAAGTGGTAATTACTGTAAAGTTTGTACATACTAAAGTTATTATTAGTAACAAAGTGGTACCATACATCTAGTATGCACAAACTGTTTAAAATTGGCCGATATTAGTAAGAAACAGTATGGGAAAGCTGATAATATACTTGTAATAGTCTAGAAGACTTGGGGACACGACACTTTAGGAGATGTTATTATATAATATTTAGTTATTAGACATAAGTGGTACTAAAAGATTTTATCCGTAAACAATCAGATTTTTTTTTAAATCGGTCAAGTTTTTTTTAGTGACCCATAATTCATAATGTCATAATAAAAGTATTTAAATCAATATTTTCTATATCCCTAACATAATATCGGCCATAAGACAAACGCGATCACAACGAACTACTGAGAACGGCAATTTGTTGAAAAAGCACTTCAAATTTCTCGTGAAAACGCTTTTTGATTGGTTAATCAAGTAGTTACCTAAGTTCACTTGTTTATTTTCTGGAGTGTATGGACATAAATGTCTCAATTAATGAGCCGTACAGTTTGCTTCATTCACCTTAAGTGCTATTTTATCCGTCACGATATATCTCTTACGTTGTAGTTATTATATTTAATTATGTACATTATAACTATTCATATTCGTGTTAACGCTACGCCATGATTCAAGCCATCCCTTCGTTTCCACTATCCATGTAGGTATTATTACAATATAAAAAATATTTACACATTTCACTAGTGCTGGATACGACTTACGACATACCAGTCGAATTTGGAAATTCGTGATTATTTTAAAAGTCTATAAGGTTCAATTTACATAAATACACGATAAGTCAATGTTAAAATGACACCAAGGTGCTTTACACGGAAACAGAACCTTTCTTGCGGCAACGAACGGGACATCAGATGATGCTGAAGACTCGATGAATGAAAATATCCTATCTTATCATTATATTTGATCCCAAGCACGATATAAAAACGTTGATTAAATTGAATTTTCCTGACAATTATTTCTACAAGTACATTGTTAAAAACATTTACGTTACATTTAGTCAAATCCCATTTAGAAGTTAGTATTCGTTTATAGTCAAATTCCATTTACAGGTTAATATTCATAGTCAAATACTACGTTAGAATAGTCGTACGCGCAACCGCAAGCTGAACAGCGAGAAAGACGTGTTAAATAAAAAAAAATGTAAACATCACAAATCCATCAGACAGACCACTTACGCACTAAGAAATACCTAAAATGTAAAATAGGTACAAATAACGTCCTTACTATCCAGAAGGCAAAATTGGCACTTAAGACGAAGTTCGCTCCTTTCTTGATGAGTGTTTCGAGGAAGGTTGTGACGGGGTTCGTCGGGGGCTCGGGGAGGGCCAGGTCGACGGTGATGGCGACGTCACGCGTGTCACGTCTGTCACGCTTGTCCCGTCTGTCCCGTTTGTCCCGCGGGACGCGCAGGTCCCGCGGCGTGCGGGACGCGGACCGCAAGGGCCGCTATGTGGGTGGCGAATTGTTCTGTGTCGGGTTGTACGGATGGTTCGAATTGCGCAACACTGTGTACACACTGTCCACCTTGCTTAGTTTCTCGAAAAACGGTATCAAGTCCAATAGTTCTGAATCTGTCATGTCGTCGAACCATGACGCGACAGGTACCTGGAAGATTAATTTCATGTTAATATTATATTGAAATACTATTTTTACAGAGTACGCCAGGTAGAGGATAATATTTTTCTGGTTTATCTACTACAGATGCAAGTATGTCAGCATAACAATTCTTTTAATGATTTTTTGTACGTTTAAACGGATTTAAATAATGCACTTGATATCAATATATCATACACAACAAAATTTTATGAAGATTGAATATAAAAATAAAATAGATGTGCTAAGCCGATGACTTGTTATAGCCACTGTTGATAAACCCATATAATTGTCTAACGAAGTTGTCTAGACCAGGCAACCGTGAGGGAGGGGCCAAGCCCCAACTGCCGTACTTTCATTCGGGACAAGTCTACAAAGAGCTTGTTCGTTCATCCTATAGATATCGGCTTTCCGTTAACTTCAAAGGCGATGGACCACTAAAGGGATTCCTACACTGTCATGGAAAAATGTGAGCTCCAGTAAGGCATCAACGCGTATTGGACTATTTTTTATAACAATTTTTAATCTATATTGAATTTTGAATTGAATTGTTATTAATAAATATATATACAACGCGTAACAGAAAAAGCGCAATTCCTCATACACCCCAATTAGTAAATTAACATAATAAATATATGATGCAATCGAACTTTACTTGTGTCTAACCAATTTTCTTAAATATCGATCAATAATAGCACGATTTCCATACATAGCACTGAATTCAGCTATGCTAATTCATTTTTCGAAAAAAATTAACACATGTTAAAAATAGCTGAAATCGATTAAGTAGTCGATACTGAACAAACTAATTTCAGGAATTGCGCTTATTCTGTTACATATTATTGTATATATATAAAATGATACTGACTGACTGATTGGTGATGTATCAACGCACAGCCTAAACCGCTGGGTCTAGACTTCAAATTTTGGACATAGATAGCTTATACAGTGGAGTCATCCACTAAAAAAGGATTTTGTAAAATTCAACCCGTAAGGGGGTGAAAGAAAACGTGCTTGAGTGAAGCCGCGGGTAAAAGCTAGTTCTTTATAAACACTGATGCTAAGACTATTTCACGTTGCCAAATATATCCAAGACTTCCTAATCAAGGCCTAAACATATTGTATGACTATGCTTGTCAAATATATCCCAACTCGTATTTGTACCCTAAGGTCAATAGCACAAGAGTGCAAATAGCTCGGTTTACGACCAAGATAACTAGACAAAGCATCTTTATAATGGTAATGGCCAAGTAAGGACGGACAGGCGATAACGAGCGACAGTCTTCGTTATATGTTTAGAACATCAGATAGTATTATTATTATCAGACTATTGTACGTATCAATTGTTTGCCTTGAAAATCTACCAGCGTTTGTTACAGTTTCGAAAATGAAACACCCAGGTACGGAAGACTTATTACATGAAAAGATCTGACATCTCTGAAATATTCAAATAAAAAAAACTCACGCCTTTTATCCCCGACGGGGTGTAGGCAGTGGTATTCCATTTCTGAATATACCCACTTTTCACGAGATATTCTTTAGACCCCTAAACGCGATAGGTGGTGAGCCCATCGCCGGACCGGGTCTATTTACACGTGTCTCAGAATTCTAGGACCTGCGGGTTTCCTCACGATGTTTTCCTTTACCGTCGAGCTAGTGATAAATGTACGTAGGTTTTTGAAAAACTCATTGGTACATGCCAGGATTCGAACCCGAGCTTTACTGATTTTCATCATGTGAAGCAGGCTCTTTAACCGTCTATAGTAGGCTACTCGTATCACTTTATCTTCTTTTTGCGAAACATTCATTCGTTTTTTATTATGTTAGAGTCATCTCAGAGTTCTTAAAACGACTGAACTTATAATATTATGTTGTGATTAATACACTCCAAGTCACAATTAGGGGAATATAGCTCCATTTTCATACATTCAATGCTACTCTGGAGCCTGTGCCTTCGAGTGTAATAATCACTACATGTATAAAACAAAGTCGCTTCCCGCTGTCTGCCTGGCCCTATGTGTGTCTTTAAAACTACACAACGGATTTTGATGCGGTTTTTTTGAATAGATAGAGTGATTCAAGAGGAAGGTTTATCCTACTAATATTATAAACGCGAAAGTTCGTGAGTATGGATGTATGGATGTTTGTTGCTCTTTCACGAAAAAACTACTCAACTGATTTTGACGAAACTTTACATTTTAGCTTTTACATCAGAATAACACAGGCTACATTTTATCCCCGTATTCCTACTTGAACGGGAACTACCCGAGTGAAACTGCTAGTATGTATATAATACATCAGCATTGCACCCATGCGAAGCCGGGGCGGGTCGCTAGTTAATCTCAATGCAGACAATTTTGCCGAACACTCACAGCGTTGTCCGGATGGAATATGTAGGAGGCGGGTGAGTTGTCGACGATGACGACGCGGCGCAAGTCCCGGCCGAGGCTGTTCAGGTCCTTCACGTAGTTGCCGCGATGAAACACGCAGCTGTCGCGGAACAACCGCGCTCGGAACACGCCCCACCTGCAACAACGTGACGTCAGCTATAATTATAATAATAATTGTTTGACACAATTCACACACTCTTATTTAGTACCAAACTAGGCAAGGCCTGTACTATATAGCTGATCGACTTACATACTAAATAGCTGATAGATAGACTTACTTAAATAAATATTAAACACCCAGAAACGAAAGCAACATACATTTTCATACACACAAATGTAGGCTCCGAGCGGGAATCGTACCCGTGACCTCCGGCTCAGAAAACAGGGTCACTACCAACTGAGTCAACAGGCCCGTCAAATTATACCTTTGGTACCCCTGGCTCCTTTTAGTAAGGGATCCGTATTAGAGACGACCTTCACCTAACTGTTGGATGTTGAACTGGATAAAAACTATTTCATATCAAATTTTGTATGTTAAAAAATATCGTAAGTGGGTTGGCGGGTATAACAAATAGATAAAATATTTAGGACTCTAAGAATTGTCGAAAAAGCAACCTACGCAACGCAACCCATTTCCAAATGAGACCCTACTTAGCGACTAACCTGTCCACTACGACTACGGGATCAGCATGTCATAGAGATCTTTACAGGATTTAAATGGGGACTAGGGTTACGTGATCATACTTGGCGACATACCTGTCCTCAGCATACTTGGCGAAGCTAGTACATGTCAGAGATCTTTACAGGGTTTAAATGGGGACTAGGGTTACGTGATCATACTTGGCGACGTACCTGTCCTCAGCATACTTGGCGAAGCTAGTACACGTCATGGAGATCTTCACGGGATTTAAACGGGGACTAGGGTTACGTGATCATACTTGGCGACGTACCTGTCCAAGAGGTCGGCGACGGGATCCGCGTACTTGGCCAGCGAGGCGGTGAACAGCACGCACTCGTACAGCTCGCCACACCGCCGGAGGAACTCGTCGACATGCGGCCGCTTCAGCACGTACACTTGGTGAACAGCGCCGTCGATTTCCACCGGCACTACGAAATCCGCGTTGTTTATTGGCTGGAAAAGAAATTCGAACATGTATATTGTTGGCGTTTAGGCAAAAGAAGTGTAGGGCGCCCTGCGGCACTATGGACCTGGCTGGCAGTGGATGGATGTGGGCTGCCCAAGACCGGAATGGTTGGCGCTCCTTGGGAGACTTACGTCCAGCAATGGACAGCAATTAGCTAAATGATGATATTGTTGGTGCAATGCATCCACCTTATTAGCTTGTTGGCTTGGTAGTAGCCCTACCTAAGTTACGAGGACGGACGCGACCAAAATTTGTGCATTGTTGGTTTGGTGTATGAGTGTTGTGTGTGTGTATTTAAGAATGTTTACCAGTTGCTTAGGCTTAGGGCTTACACAAGCGACTTTCGAACGCAGGCAATGTCGCAACTTTACCACTGCGAACGTCGCAACGATATCGTTCAACAGCTCGAATGAGGCTCTTAATAAAGCTCTATCTGGATTGGTTTAAAATGCCTACCCAATGTAATAAATAATCTACCCTGCAAATAGAAGCTGCAACATTGTTTTCACATAGTGAAAAAATATGGAGTACCTAATGCTAAATGGATGAAAAGATTATTCCGCAAAAAGTAAGAAATATAATTCTCATGCAGAATAATAACTACATAAATATGTTGTGGAACAAACAAACATTAACACGAAACTGCAGCAAAATAGTTTCGTAAATACATAATAATATGAACTCTGTCGGCGCTTTGTTTCACCTCGACATTGTATTTACATTGTGGTAATATTTTTCTAATGTTATTTCAGCAAATAACCTCGCCCATAATAAGTATGCATTTGCACGTAACAGCGACACAAAACATCTTTTGCAAATAAAGAGCTGCCGGCCTATTATCTATTTACAACTTTAAATGCAATCGTCTTCATTCTGATACGTTGCTTCTTCCGTACATTTGTGATCGCGTAACAAATCTACACTAATATTAAAAGAGCAAAGATGTGTATATTTGTAACGAATAAACTAAAAAATCACACATCATGCACAATAGGTATCCTATTGTGCATCCATTTTATTCCCGTATTCCCACGGGAACGAGAACTATGTAGTGGCGTTGCTGTCTGGTGAACCAAACCATAGAGCGTTTTATCTATCGATACGTTTTGGAACTAAATTAGCACGTTTCAGTGTACGTTCGACACACGTTTCAGTGTACATTTTACACGAGGCGCTGCTAGTGTAAAATAAAGACGATTACTATTACAATAAGGTCCCAGGTTGAAGAAACAAAAGGGATCCATAAGGGAAATCAATAAATTTATATGCTAGGCAACCACATAATGGGAATCCCTCTTACTCACTACACTGCATGAGCCATACGATATGATATGTGACGTAGGTATATTGTTCTGTTTGTGAACAAAACCGCATAGGTACGCCCCTTCGCCAGTTCATTTTATTATTTGCATACAATATTTATGCAAATACTTTGTATAAACTACTAATTAAGTGATGGTATTCATTAGCCAAGGCTAGATTATACTACTAAGCCATTAAATAAATATACTTGTTTTCATTAAATCTCGTTTTTGATCTAATGTTTCAAGAATCGCTCGCATTAAAATCTAAATGAGCGGATGCATCGGTTCGTAATGAGTGTTTTCCGGTAAACTATTTTACTTTTACAATAATTCAAAGAATAAATTAACTTGAAAAAAGACGGAAAGTGCGAGAAACTCGGGCCCTCAGAGGATTATACAAAGCCCTACGTTATACAAAGCGTAACAGAAAAAGCGCAATTCCTCATATACCCCAATTAGTATATTTATATAAAAAAAAATTGATGCAATCTAACTTTAGTTGTGTCTAACCAATTTTCTAAAATTTCGATTAATAATAGCATGATTTCCATACATTGTACAAATCGATGGTACTACTGACACGGGGCGAATTCAGCTACGCTAATTCATTTTTGGGAAAAAATTTACACATACATATTAAAAATAGCTGAAATCGAATAAGTAGTCGACACTGAACAAACTAATTTCAGAAATGCGCTTATTCTGTTACATGTTGTATATGAATATGACAAATATTTCGTAATAATTTCACATGGAATTCGTACTTAATTGTTTATGAATTTTCATTCTTTACCAAACGACCTTATTTTGAGTTAAAAGATTGTAGGCCACTGGGAATTACCCTATAAGTTTGGATGATCTGTCAGTAGGTGGAAGTTTTGATTATGAACGTACTTAAAGTACGTACGTACTAGAAGTATATTTTATAGGACCTAGGCTATTTTCCTGACAAGTTTCGTCAAGATTTAAGTTTAGCGTGAAAACGGCTACGGCTTTATAACGATAAGTTAGTAGAGTTTTAAAAAGTTATCCCTGCAGTGTATCACAGAAACTAACTAGGATATCTTTTTGATCTTTTATAATATTGTCATCTGTACTTTATTACAATTCTATCTTTGAGTTTTTATACATAGTGAGGAAACTGTAAGTCTAGATCTTGTGTAATTTATTTACAAAACTATTTATAACAACATGTGACTGTTTGTTTCTAAATAAATAAATAAAAAATAAAATAAAACGTGTAAAGATAGAGTATCGCATTCATAACTTTAGTAGGGAAGAGAGATTACTTTGATCCAGTGTTCCGATCAAGTTATACAGTCCATCACACCGAAACACGAATTTGGGGTTCTTGATGTACAATTTTGATTTCCATAACTGATAAAAGAAATAAAAATAGGTAAAGTTTGCTTTTGTACAAATAGATCGGACACCTGCTGTTAATATTATTAACAAAAACTTTCAAGAGTTCTTCATCAACGTAAAACAAAAGCAAATAGTTAGGTTGTTGTTATTTTCTATGAGTGGGACCTACATTTATAAATTTAAATAGGAAATAGATGGTCTGGTAACAATTCTGCGACATAATAGCTTATATATCGTCATGGGAACCCGCTGCCTCGCCGGATAACCAATTTTAATGGATCAGTAACGATCCAGTGGAACCTAGATCACTAGATTGAACCACTGGATTACAATAAATCAGCCTTAAGGCCATAGAAACAACTTCAGGGTTTGTCAGTCGCCGAATACCGTTGACGTCTTCAAATTAGCCAATCGCAGACTGACCAATCATAACGCGCTATTTTGCCCCAACCGCCTTTCAGCGATTTTAGTGTCGTAAAAAAATAAGGATACGCCTTATTTGATAAGTCGTTCGTGAATACAATCCCTTCAAATCGTCAGCGCGGCAATATGCTTCAATCGGTGCCCAAACACGATCAAGGTTATAACCTTGACACGTTAGAAGTATGGCGAACATATGACAATCGATTCGTTTGTAACAATGCGTGGCAAGTCAATCGTGGTTTTATTGAGACGTACTGTGCGGTGAGTTGAATTAGTAAGCCTGTGTCGTCCAAGTGCAAGTATAAGCAATTCTCACTAATATTAATGCGAAAGCTAATCTTTTAAATTAATTCTGGGACACAATTCACACACGGTTATTTAGTCCAAAGGCAGAGCCTGTACTATGGGTACTGAACAACTGATAAACATACTTAAATAAATATTAAACACCCAGACACGAATCCAACAGACATGTTCATGCACACTGCACACAAATGTTGCCCCGAGCGGGGATCAAACCCGCGACCTCCGACTCAGAAGGCAGAGTCACTACCAAATGAGTCAACAGGTCCGTCAGTCTTGTTACCTTAACACGTCTAAGTTGACGGGAGAATCTAGCAGAGCTCTTCCATCTTGAAGACTTATACTGTTACACCGGAATGTAAATAAATTGGAGCAAAGGTTAATAATGTAACAAAGTCAAAACAATTTTGTTTCAGTATTAGTATGAGTATAAAATTCAATTGTTGAATGTCAAGTACACTTTACGTTTCGGCAAGTGTTCTACTGAACATACAATTAATTCAATGATCTAGGCTTTTACCGCATGGTGAAATTGCTGTCGAAAAACCTTTTTGTTTCCATTCTTTTTCTTGAGTGTTGTAAAGATAAAATAAAATAAATAAATAACCTAACACCATTAGCCTAAGACCATCTCAAGATTATAGCCCATGCTTCCTCATCTGTGAGGAAAGACCCTTAGCTCAACAGCAGGTCCTGTGGGTTCTTACGGGTTGATGATAAAATAAATAATCTCACGCCTTTTATCCCCGAGGGGGTAGGAAGAGGTATTCCATTTCAGGAAATACCCAAACGTCCCCAGTTTAATCTTTGGACCCCTTAACGTGATAGGTTACGTTCTCTATAAAATATGTCTAATCCATCCAGTAGTCGAGTGTTGGTTTGGTACATTATACATAAAACGATTATAGACGCTGTGGTTTATTTTAAGCCAAACTTTTTGGTAACATCTAAACACCCAAGTTTCCGCGTGATGTAAAAATAGATTTGATCGCGATTTCGGCTAAAGTAGCGATTCTCACGCGAACGAAATACCAATTTAGTTTAATGATACCCTTTCTTCAAACACATGGTTTTTTATAAGATTTGAAGATGTTTATTGCGATCAATACATATTATCATAGTGCTTGAACTATCAAAAAATAAAACATTTGCGAAAACCCTTTTTTTTTGTGCTAAGTTATATAAGGAACTCATTTTCTTGCCTCGTTCTCATTATTAGGGGTCGGCGCAGAACGTCTTGCCCTTCCATTTATATCTATCAACTGTCATTTCTACATTCACTTCCTTCTTGCAAATATCACAAATTGCACTCATCTTTTCTTTCGTTCGTAGAGAGTAGAACATATAACATTTATTATTATTCTACTCCTTAGGTTTAGGCTGAGCGTTGACTTGAATATGTCAAAACCGTCTCATAATTTAATGTCAAAAGGCCTCTGCTTTCATAGTAAAAAAATCTAGGCCTCATTTATTGACCTATCCGCGAACTGAAAGCAGCTCAGCCTCTAAAAATAACCGCGTCCTTGCCTCCGGTTGTAACTGAACTAATTATAGTTCCAATAACATGGCGAATATAATAATTGTATATACAATCAGGCGGATCGCGTGCGTGTCAGAGTTCACACACTACTCCCTACACACGAAGGGTGAAGATAAAAATAGTCACTATGACCTTTTAATAGAAAATAATTTAAATACACACACTTACAACATGAAAGAACTCGACATTACAGCGAAATTATTTCGGGAATGAATTGTTTATTTACTATCTCGACGTAGAAGGAAAATATCGTTAGGAACAGTTAACAGCAACCTCCTATCCGGTGATGGGTTTACCTCCTGTCACGATTAGGGTCAAAAAATATACTGGTGGACAGTATTTCTAGGAATGGAATACGTCTGCCGACCCCCTCTAGAGATAAATACGTAGCCATATTTATTTTATTATTTTTATTTCGTCAAAGTGACAAGTATCCGTCAAATTCTACTACGAAAACATCTCATTATTTCTGCAAATTGTTGCTTTGCCTTGTTGACCAAGTGATTTTTTTGCGTAGATGTAGTCGGAGTACCCCGAAGTGCCAGACTAATTTATCCCGAAACGATATTTGTATGGCTATCAAAAGGACAAACGCTTTTAATAAAAACCAATTGAAGTGGGTATCGTGAAGATTTAGGTCTTATAATTAATTAGAGTTTGTTATTTATGTTAACTTTCTTGGAAATGTAATAGGGTAGCAGCACGACAAACAAGACTGCACTATGGTTTTATCGCCTTTGAAACGGTGTGGTCACTAATTCAGGACCGGAAAATGTTCGCAGGGGCGCTAACTTTGCCCGTCTTTGTGATTTATAGGCTAGAGGTTAAATGCTATTTTTAGATTCCTTTGCATGACTACGTACGTTAAATCGTTTTATGGCAGTATCATGGTATAGAACATAATATACGTTCATACAAATGCTTGCTATGTATTCACGGCTGAACCCGTGAACCGGTCTTGATGGTTTTCGGCAGGTATACTGTATGATGAATTAGGACATAAGCTTTTTTTGTGTCGAGTCGTGAAGAAAACCTTAGTAACATTATGAATGAAAAACAATCAATTTCTGTTGAGTAAAAAGTTTGAGTAAACGCACAACGACAGAACGGATTTGGATGAAATTTAGTGGATTCAAATAAGTATCCTACTTAATTTTATAAACGCGAAAGTTTGTGGATGGATGTTTGATGTTCTTTTACGCAAAAACTACAGAATGGATTTTTATGAAACTTGACAGTAATAATAGCACATCAGAATAACACATGCTGTTATCCCAAAACGTAAACTGTAGACTACTTACTAGATTAGAGCAATCCAAAAGAAATAGCATGCAAATTTTAGTACCACATAAAACTAACGAATATTTACACAAATCCATCTATCTAGACAGATCTCTAAAAAGCTGCGATTTTAATAATAATTCAAATAATAATAATTCTTTTATTCAGGCAATAGACCCATTACATATAAACAAAATAAAAATATAAATATAAATTAGAGCAATATAGGTACATGACAAAACATTACTTATTTACAATTTTTGGCGCGATGCACACCAAGCCAGTACTTATAATAGATCTATGTATATACAGTTGTAGCTGTCAGCTATCATCCTCAGTATGCCATTTTTCGATGACCGTAAGCGAGACCAAAAGGAGGCTATGCGTGACCTTATTATCGCGTAGAAGTCAGGGACCCTCTCCGCAGCAAACATGCTGGACGCACTGCAGAACCTCGTTTTAAAAGTGTACTATGTTAATTATAAACATATACCGCTATTTTGAGTCCAAAAGCTAATTTCCGATATGTGTGCCACGCTAGAATAGATTAAGAGTGAAAATTGTAGCGTCGAAACTCGTTTGCAGCCACGAGCGAAGTCGTAGCCGGTGTGAATATTGCTGATGGTATTTGAGTGGCTTCTCTAAACTACCTACACCTTAGGGGTTGACGAGAATTATGTAAACGGAACTGGTGAGAAAGACTGAAATGAAATACTTTATGCGTCTCACAGAAACTAACGACAAGTTTATCTAATATTATAAAGAGGAAAGATTTGTATTTGTGTAGGTATGTTTGTTACTCATAAACTTAAAAACGACTAGACAGATTATGAAAATTCTTTCACCAATGGCAAGCTAGAAGATCCCTGAGTAACATAAAAAAAATATCTTGCCTTATATCCCCGAGGGGGTAGGCAGAGGTATTCCATTTCTGGATATACCCATAACTGAGTAACATAGCCTATATTTTATTCCCGTATTCCCAAGGTAACGGGAACTACGGGAGTGAAACAGCGCAGAACCGCTAGTCACCAATAAAGTTTAGAATTCGATATTGCAAATCGAAATCGATAATCAATAAATTATAATTATAACATTAGACATTGGATACCAAAAATCAATTCTAGAAAGTGAAAACGGCACTTTCTCGCGGTCCACTCGCGGTTTAACTTTCAAACTTTTAAATCTGTAGTTTGACTCATGCCAAGAAGCGACGGATCCCTTTGTTAACCTAGCCCGTTGCACGCTCTGATTCCGAAACTGAAACGTTAAAAACAAGTCTACAAAACCGGAAGTCGTGGGTAACACGTTTGGAATATAATAAAATGTGGAAGCTAGCGGTTGATAGTGATAAATGACCGCAAACGACTCGGTAAGGATTATGTTTTGATTGCACTATACATGTTATCTAATTTGGTTTATAAAGGTGACCGTTTACGGACCAATTTGCGATGTGGGCCAAGTGTTTGCGTATTTGTCTAGCGTGTATATTCGAATTAAAATCACCTGAATTTTAGTATGACATTGGACTCGATTCTGCAGACCAGCTTAAATTCCTAATTTCAAGTTAGCCTATCCTTCTCCATAGAATACGGAAGAAAAAGGACAGAAACAAACCATAGATTGAAAAGTTATGTCAAACATGTAAAAAACAACTAATTTGGACCTTATGAACGTGCTTGTCTGTCACTTTTATACATGACCTTTTTACATCGTCGCTAAAATTGCTAAACACGCCTTAGTTGACAGGACTAATTTTAATTTGACAGGACTAAATATCTCTCGTCTCTTTTCTTTTCTAGGAGAAAGAAAATGACAGGAGTAAACTAAAAGAAGTTTAATCGCTGTAATGCAGAATCGAGCCCATTGTTTTATTTATATATATTTTATGTATATTTAATACCAATAGAAAAAATAAAAACGAATTTGAATTTGAATTATACCACAAGTTCAAGAAGAGAAGGTGAGACTAAAGCGTAAGTGCGGAAAAATTTTGCCTATGTCACCCGGACCATAGTAACATTAACGAATCGATTGATACATAATTCATCAAAATAGGATGAGCAGCTTAGAGGGCGTCCATTAATTACGTGAGGCGATTTTGGCAAATTTTTATACAACATGTAACAGAATAAGCGCAATTTCTGAAATTAGTTTGTTCAATATCGACTACCTACTTAATCCATTTCAGCTATTTTTAATTAGTGTTAAATTTTTCCGAAAAATGAATTAGCGTAGCTGAATTTAGTGCTATCTATGGAAATCGTGGTATTATTTATGGATATTTAAGAAAATTGGTTAGACACTAAAGTTCGATGGCATCATATTTTTTTATATTAATATACTAATTGGGGTGTATGAGGAATTGCGCTTTTTCTGTTACGCGTTGTATACATAGCCTGCCAACATAACCCTTCCTTTTGGCTTCGCAGTAGTCGGATAAACATGGCCGCAACTTGGTTGCAGTAGCTAAACTTAGCAAAGACAGGATTATCCTAAGGTATCAGTTTCCACTATCTTTCTTGCAAAATTCAACGAACCGTAACGACACACTGTAAAGATAGGACAAACAGACTGGTAGATAACCAGTAACATTAGTTAGGAATAAAAGGATGGATGAAAAGTAGGATTAGTAGTTTCAATGGCCTACATTGAATTGAATATAATATAAATATAATCTCACAACTTTTATCCCCGAGGGGGCAGGCAGAGGTATTTCATTACTGGATATACCCACATTTCACGAGATATATTGGACCCCTAATCAATAATAACATGTCTCAGACTTAATTCTGAGACCTGCGGGTTTCCTCACGATGTTTTCCTTCACCGTCGAGCTAGTGATAAATATGTACGTAAGTTTTTAAAAAACTCATTGGTACATGCCAGGATTCGAACCCGAGCCTCACTGATTTTCGGCCGGCTTATGTTTTAATTATTAAGAGACATTTACGGCTGGAAGTAATCTGAAATGCCTCGTCATTTTTATTTGCCATCTAAATTGTGTTAAGTGTGAATGCCCCTTTGCCGAAACTTTATATTGTGCGATAATTTTTACGAAGGTCACTAAACGTTCAAACTATCTAGCATGATTTCGCTGTCATTATAAAACAGCTTCTGTGCCATTAGCATAAGCAATACTACGCCAGCAAATCTGCGACATGTCAAATGCTAACTCAGATATCAATATCACAGTTTTATTGGGCATTTTGTCACGCGACCTCTATAGAGGAATTATGTATCGTATGGCTATAGGAATTTATAGTGAGGGCATTGAGAGTTATTGCTTTACCAATAGGTGAGTTGCCTGTATGTATATATCAAATTATTAAAATGATAAACTGACTGACTGATTGGTGATGTATCAACGCACAGCCTAATCCACTGGGTCTATAGACTTGAAATTTTGCACATAGATAGCTTATACAGAGTAGGCATCCACTAAGAAAGGATTTTGAAAAATTCTACGACTAAGGGGGTGAAATAAACGTGCGCGAGCGAAGCCGCGGGTAAAAGCTAGTATCAATTAAATCTCATCATCAACCCATTAGACCCTACTGAGTATTTCATAATCATAACACATGAAAAAGTACGGGTCACAATATTCCGCGCAAGACCACAGCTGATTGGGATGGTGTTAGGCGAGTGGTCACTAGTCTAGGCAATAAAGGTAGTGGACCCCAACATTAATTCCTCAGTCGATGAAACTTTGCAGGATTGTACACTCCCGGACACATCTATCGGGCCACCTAGTGTTTTAAGTTTTGACGGTCCCTAGCTAAAAATAAATGTTAGGTGGAGCAATAAGTTGGTATGCAGTTTTGAAGCTGATTTATTGGTCAACCTTTTGGTATGTTTTTTTTAAATTTTGAATTCATAATTGTGAAAAAAAATAAGAAAATTCGAGTCTGTTCATTGTTTTCAACGATGCAAAGGAGGAGAAACCTTTTTTCATTTGCGAAAGTTTGATTTTTTAGGGTTCCGTACCTCAAAAGGAAAAAACGGAACCCTTATAGGATCACTTTGTTGTCCGTCTGTCCGTCCGTCTGTCAAGACCCTTTTTCTCAGGAACGCGTGGAGGTATGAAGCTGAAATTTATATCAATTACTCAGGTCTACTGTCCCTTGAAGCTGTGAAAAAATCAAACTTCTAAGCCAACGCAATCAAAAGATACAGCCGTTTAAGCCGCAAATTTTCGACACTTGCAAGGGAATCAAAACCTACAGGGTGCTTCCCGTGAACTCAGAATCTTGAAATTTGGTACGAAGCAACGTCTTATAGCATAGATAAAAGAAAAATTACGAAAACCATAAATTTGCAAGGTTGTACGGAACCCTCGGTGCGCGAGTCCGACTCGCACTTGGCCGGTTTTTTTATTTATGATAATATAATAATATAAAAAAAATAAGAAAATTCGAGTCTGTTCATTGTTTTCAACGATGCAAAGGAGGAGAAACCTTTTTTCATTTGCGAAAGTTTGATTTTTTATTTATGTTTCTGATTATTGGTTCAATAATATGGCTACTGCAAACTTTGAGCCAGTTTTGACCACAAAATATTGATACTCGGCCTGAAATTGCCGCCAAAGCTGTAGCACTTCTGCAGGCCGGGCATAGCCAAAGAAATGTGAATGCACAACTGAATTTAAGCTATACTACTGTCCGATGAGTTTATTAAAGGTACTTAGAGACTGGCGGCTTCGTTCGTTGTCAAGGAAGACTGCGATCTCGTGTGCCAACGTTTTTAGCTAGGGACCGTCAAAACTTAAAACACTAGGTGGTCCGATAGATGTGTCCGGGAGTGTAGTATAGTATGAGACAATACTTGCTTATAAAATCCAAAAAAAAAAAAACCTAACCGAAGTTAGGTTTTTTATACTTAATTTTTTTTTTTTATATTTCGCATATAGCTTTCCTAACACTCATGAATATTGCTGGCTAAGAAAATTTTGATTGAGCATTTTTCCCAACAAAGATATCAAATAAATAAGTATTTCAGTAAAAATACTTAACTTCGGTTAGGTTTTTTTTTTGGATTTTTTTATGCAAGTATTGTCTCATACTATACTTCAATCCTGCAAAGTTTCATCGACTGAGGAATTAATGTTGGGGTCTTCATACAAAAATCCGCTTCATTGCCTGGACTACACCTGATTGTCAGAATTTTTCAAGCCACCCACGGGTATCTGATATGGCTTAACTACTTTCATTGGACGTAAACACAAAAAAAAAACGGGACCTACGGTTTAATGTACCTAACGAGTTACAATAACTTGATATGCATTGAAATATTTTTTCAAATTAGTTCATAAACACAAACTGATAAAGTTGGAAAATATTGAGGAAACTTGTCAAGTAAAATTCGATCATTTATGACGTGCCAAGCGTACAACTGTTGCGGTTTCAGTAAAGCGATATGATGTAGTGACATTCGTGTAGTGACACGAAAATAATATTTTTGAAACCGTGTACATAACTTTATTAATGAGGGAATGCGGCCAGTCTTCTGGGCACTGTCCCACATGATTCCTCTTTGGAGGACAGTTTTTATCTGTAATTATTGTTCATCATCATCATCATCAGCCTACATTTGTCCACTGCTGGACATAGGCCTCCCCTAATGAGCGCCATAGCGCCCTGTCTTCGGCTCTAGCAATCAAGCATCTGCCTGCAGCCTTTCGCAGATCGTCATCCCATCTGGCCGGAGGGCGTCCTACACTACGTTTGCCGAGTCGCGGTCTCCACTCCAGAACACGTTTACCCCAACGGTTGTCGGTTCTTCGCTAATTATTGTTAATGAATGAATATTTTCTTTGTAAATAAATGGTAATTGAATTTCCCTCACTTTATTAATATTTAAGATATTGAAAAATATATTCCAAATATTCATACGTTAGCTTAGGAATATTGTGTCCAATATGCAATCGTCAATAAATAATATATTTATACTCACTTACTCCCATGGGGTTTAGCTGTAGTACCATTACTGGAAGTACCCTTACCACTTGATATATAGGTATATATTATATTTAAAACCCTAAACGTGACAGGTGAGTACATTGGCGGACTGGATTGCTGTAACACATGCTTCAGACACATTCTGGGTCCTGCAAATTACCTTACTCACATATAAACTTACGTAAATATTTCTCAGTAGCTTGACAGTGAAGGAAAACATCTTGAGGAAAGAAATCAATACTATCTAAATATAGCCTTCATCTCTTGAATTTTTTTGCTACAATATATCAATAGAAGCTCGTTATGATTTTATGAATACACTACTTGTTGAATAAAAGCAATCAATTCTATGAATAGAAAGCTAGAATCTTCTATATACAACGCGTCACAGAAAAAGCGCAATTCCTCATACACCCCAATTAGTTTATTAATATAAAAAAATGATGCAATCGAACTTTAGTTATGTCTAACCAATTTTCTTAAATATCGATTAATAATAGCACGATTTCCATAGAAAGCACTAAATTCAGCTACGATAATTCATTTTTTTTGAAAAATTTAACACATTAAAAATAGCTGAAATCGAATAAGTAGTCGATACTGAACAAAGTAATTTCAGGAATTGCGCTTATTCTGTTACATGTTGTATATAAAATGATAAACTGACTGGTGATGTATCAACGCACAGCCTAAACCGCTGCTGGAGACTTGATATTTTGCACACAGAAAGCTTGTAGTGTAGGTCCACTAAGAAAGGATTTTGGAAAATTCAACCCCTAAGGGGGTGAAATAAACGTGGGCGAGCGAAGCCGCGGGTAAAAGCTATAGTATAATATAATACTGATTTTAACTTTTTCTAGGCGCTCCATAATTCAACATACTCGTAATATACCACCCAATCATGGACTCCGGTTAACAAAATGGCCACTCATCAACGACTGTCGAAATTGTCATCATGAAAAGTGTTGATAATCAAAACATCAGACAGTAGGTCGCACCTTGCAAGGTTACTGCGATAACAATAAAATATGATAAAATCATTATCTACCACACTTGAACAACGGAAATGATATTTTTTTTATTAGATGCACATACACGAAGAAATAACTTTAAATATTTATATCAGAGTGAATATGCATAGAAAGTGATTATATTACATTTGACGTTTCTTACCGGCGCCTAGCTGCTTTTTTAAATTGAGCAATTCAATTTTCATGCTACTAAAATTGTGAGCGAGACTGCAGTCTCAAACTATTAATTTAGCCACAAATATGTTTACATCAACAAATACACGTCGGTATATCCAGGCATAGAATAATACTGCTGACCCCAAGGAATGAAGTCTTGAGCATATTTATTAATAAATAGGTACAACAATATGTCATACTTACTTTTTAAATACTACTTATATGTCCCACTTCTGAGCAAAGGCCCCTCTTCCCAAAATATGTGCTTTTCTGGACGTAATTTAGTTAAAATTATCAGCTGTTTACTACCCACGCAGATTTTATAGTTAGTATATTATTCTAAAGGCAACAAAACGTCAATAGTTTCCACGTTTTCATCTTTCCTAGATAGTCAATGTTATTCTGTGTAAGTACTAGTATAATCTTATTGTAAATAATAATATAGCATTACGTTATTATATTGTATGAACGCTTGAACGACAAGCACGTTATCTTTTGAACAATTTACGTGAAACTAATTGTGGTTTGAGACAAATGACTGATTGATTACAATTGACTGATTGTAGTGCGTAAGTAATATTTACTGAGATAATAAAGAGAGAAATCTTTGTTAGTTGTTTCATCATTTTTAATCATTTTGCCTAACAACCTAAAGCCAGTTGTTTTTTTGATTGGTAATTGCTGTTTGTGACGTTAGACATCAAGGCACCAAAGAAGTTTTTCTTTTAATTCTTCACTTTAGTAGGTAAAAAATAAAACTGCGTAGTTACGAGAGAGAAAGAAAGCAGTGTTTATGACAGATGTTGTTTTGAGAAACAGCAATCTCAGAGCCAAAAATAAAGAAACGTGGTTTAGTTTTTTTTTAATCACTACATAGTATAAAACTACATAGTTTTTTTTTAATCACTAGCTCGACGGTGAAGGAAAACATCGTGAGGAAACCCGCAGGTCTGAGAATTAATTCTGAGACATGTGTAAACAGACCCGGTCCGGCGATGGGCTCACCACCTATCACGTTTAGAGGTCCAATATATCTCGTGAAATGTGGGTATATCCAGTAATGGAATACCTCTGCCTACCCCCTCGGGGATAAAAAAAAAAAAGGCGTGAGATTATATATATATATATATATAGTATAAAACCAAGTCGCTTCCCGCTGTCTGTCTGTCCCTATGTATGCTTAGATCTTTAAAACTACGCAACGGATTTTGATGCGTTTTTTTTAATAGATAGTTAGAGTGTTTCTAGAGGAAGGTTTTAGTATCAGCATTGCACCCGTGCGAACCGGGGGCGGGTCGCTAGTTAGTTCATAAAGGAATGAAAGTTTGTATGGGAGCCCCGTCATTTTTGAAGTTGGTGACGTATGTATGATGCATGTATGTATGTACCCATTAGGAAAGGATTTGATAAAACCCTCATGGGAACAGAAAAATAGGGGATCCCCTAAGACGACGTCACTACGCAAGATGGAGATTGCTTAGAGTACGAAATTGATGTTTAAGTCAATCTGATACCGTGATCCGTGGACACAACCCCAACTTAATCACATCCCATAATTATGACAAACATTGGACGATTTTTGACCTCAACACACTTGTGCGACTTTGTATAAAATGAACTATATGCGAAATTACTTTCTTTACACCTGTTCATAAAGGTAATTTGATGATAATATATGACAGCCTATATTCAAACACAGAAGCTCTCAAACAGCGAAAACCCCATAAAAATCCGTCAAATCATTTTGCATGTATAACGCAAAAACATAGACAAACACTAGAAAAAATGATTTGAGCTTCAATGGAACTCCTACTATTCTGGAGCTCTATAGGTAATTATCTACAATCTTGGCCAATAAATATCTTTTTGTTTACAACTACATTCTTTTTAAATTGTGTACTGAGAATATAAAAAAGTTGGTCATCAGAATGCTATAATCACATAAAGATGCAGCATAATTGTCTGATTGTTTTAACTAGCTGTGTGAGTCATCACATCAGTCCTCACTCATCAAGGACATAAAAACACATTTAATGATCTGACATCTAAGATATTTCTTACTAACTAGCATCAAGACTAAGTGCAAGTAAAGTTAATGTTACAATATTAAATCGTCTCAGAATTCAAATTTAATTGAGGAAAACTAAGGAATACTTAGATAGTTATATTATGGGTAAAAAGCAAAATTAATAAATGTAACTAGAACATGAATAACAAGAATTATCTATCAATTTTAAAGTGAATTTTTGTTTTCAAACTATATGCAGCATAAGTATCAAGAAAGTTGATCACTACTAAGGAACACAAGTTGTTTTAGAATCTCGTATATCCTTAGATATATTTAAATAAACCTGCAGTACACACAATTTCCAAATGGCCCTACCCCATTTCATGTCCCAAATTGTGTAGAGGTACAAGCACGTAACAGTAGCCTTTATCGTTACTAGAAATGTATTTCACTGATGTTTTTTGTTTGCTTCTTAATGCTCGCCCACTCAAATTGGTAGGTGTTGATGTAAACAGACATTTGGGGCAATTACAACTCGTTACAGATAAATGGTCGAACTGGTTCTTATTTGACATAAATAGAATACGCTTTTGTACTTTTTTATTTCAATAACAGAAGTAAATACTTGGCAAATACTCATTTATTTTACCTTATGACATAGTACAAATGTGTCTAATATGTTAGACTGCCAAAAGTGGTCTATTGAGTGAATGGGGGGGGGGATTGCTCTCCTCTAGATTTTAGCACAATTTCACTTGATTACCAACACACCTGCCATGGGTGAAGCGTGTATAGCGGTGAGTTTATAGTCCTGGGAATACGAACCCAAATTATATATTTTCAAAGGTTGCACTGACATAAATTTGAGTGTACTAGGACAGATTGGACACATTGTACCATCAATGGTAAAACTCAACTCATCACTGGTACAGCTGGTCCGCAGGGACATTTGTTTTTCATATCAGATAATCTCAAATATGGTTTATGTAATTTGCTCTTCACATTTGTATTATTGTAGAGAGCAAGATTACCTTGTAACAAATTTATATAAACAAACAATACTTATGTGTTATGCTTGAGAGTAGTTGTCCTGTAAAAGGAGGTGAACACAATAGACTGGTGTGCTGTGCTGTTACATATCTAAGATATTATATTTGAAAAGAGGTAGATATCTTACTAGAACGCGGAAACTGAGGCCAACAAATGTAGATAATTGGTTACATTTTATTTATTACGACTAATTTCATGTCGTAAACGCAACTCTTGACAGATAGCCGTCTCTTTCTTTATCATTAATTCGTATTATCTTTGGCTGTCATTGTTGTATCCTATAAATACATATGTACGCCACTTGTAGCGGAACAATATCCCAACACGTGCAGTATGAATATAGCTTATCTATAGTTTAGCTAATATTTTTGCTACATATAGGTACTATAGAAAAGGTTGATGTCTTACAACAAATATACAAAACAATAGCTTGGTATGTTGACAATATACTAAAGATTGTCACACACCAACAATGGATGGTATGTTTGATTTGATAATAAAATTAAACTACAGATACATACCTACTTCCATACTATCCTACATAACCAGTGATAGAATATTCGGATGCATATTTACCTAAAGTGTAGGTGTTGGTTATTATGGAATGCACTTTTGTATCGAAAAAATCCCGGGAATTCGGAAGCGACAATTTTTTTTTACAATAGAATCAAATCGGGTGTAGGAATATTTACTTAGTTTAAAGTGTTGGAAATTATTATGGAATGCACTTTTGTATCAAAAAAATCCCGGGATTTCGGATTCAACAAATTTACTGTTTTTATTATAGAATCAAATCGGGTGTAGGTATATTCACTTATTTTAACTGTTATATTTAAAAAAACTAGAAATAATAACTTCCTCTTCATTTTTCTTAAATTTTCAAAACATTCATCTCAAAGGAATAATAAATAACATCCCCCTGTTTTTTAAAAATAAATACCACATGCTAAAGACGACGTTTCTTCACCATGTTACAGACTAGTTTCGCATTCCCAAATTTTCTGAAATCCCGGGATTTATATTTAAAAAATATGTTTTAAGAAGCTCCTTCCATAATTTCCTAACCAAAAATGAATAATAATAATAATAATATAATCTCACGCCTTTCATCCCCGAGGGGGTAGGCAGAGGTATTCCATTACTGGATATACCCACATTTCACGAGATACATTGGACCCCTAAACGTGATAGGTGGTGAGCCCATCGCCGGACCGGGTCTAAAAAAAAATGAAGTTTAGGTAAATATGCATCGGAATATTCGATCACTATACATAACACAGTATGTAATAATTATAAACACTATCAGTCAGTAAACTGTTTTGTGACAGATATTCTAGATTGACGGGCCTGTTTGCTGAGTTGGTAGTGAGCCTACCTTCTAAGCCGGAGGTCGCAGGTTCGATTCCCGCTTGGGGCCAACGTTTGTGTGCATGAACACATCTATTGGCTCAACATTTATTTAAGTATATATCTATCAGTTATTTAGTACTCATAGTACAGGCTCTTCCTGTGACTAAATAACCGTGTGTGAATGACGTAAAAAAAATTAAATATTTTATAGAATTCATTTCACGGAACAGTTTTAGTAACATATGAAACATCATGAGTAAAACATACCTTGAATGAACTGTGGACTAATGTTTCATCGAGATCGATGACCATACACTTTTTATGCATGTCCTGGTGTCTCACTGGCGGGAGGAGCGGCCGGGGGGCATGGTCAGACATGACCAGGAGTGGAGGCGAGGCCCGGCCATCGATGCTGTTGGTGCCGTTGCCGCCGGGCGGGCCCTTGCCGCGCCCGCCACGCCAACAGCACAGCAGCGACCGCAGGAACCCGCCACTCGCGCTCGTCTTTTTACTCCCCACGGGGGACCCCGGCACCGGGGTACCATCCCCCTCATTATGCTGACCGCCAGGGGATTGCCCTAAAACAACACACATTCCAATATCAACACCACTAATTCAGGCGAAAGCCCAATATTGTATGTGGGACTCGACGAAGGAAACACAAGCTTCCAAGGTTGCAGCCGAGAATGTAATCGCGTCCACACGTTCAATTTGTTTACCTCGGTCACAGAACACAGATTAGAACTCAAGGAAATCACCAATACACCGATCTTCGATCACGATCGACAAATATTTACGAACGATGAGAAGGTAACACTATAGTACGCTCTAATTTGATGCTAGTAGGTAACAGGTGTAATACGGTTTAGATTTACCTCTGTCGGATCCATAATTGTTTAATTGCTCGTCATCCCGTGACACCTGAGTTATAATGGACGATGCGTCCATTTAAACATTTGTTTTGGGTCCTAATACAAATGGCAACGGAGTTTTTGTAAAATTTTAACACCATAAAACTATTTTTTATCTCCCTTCTATCTTACAAAATGGCAGGCTCTTGGCAAATACCAAGTTGAAGTGACACCAACATAAGAAAATATTTTAAATTTGTTCTCTTTCTAATATGTCAACATGCGTATGGAAGAAAGAAATAACAATATGTTCATTAGTATTATAAAGTTGTCAACACTGCTCAACTATCTTCAGCCGTGTGTCCAAACCAAAAATAGACAAAGATTCGTTCAAATTCTCAGTTCAAGGCATCTAATGTTTTTTTGTACAACAAATGATATGTGCCTTTTCTATAAATGTGTTTCGAAACATTATGATTTAAAATAGATTTATTAAATAATTAATCTTTTAATAGTACAGAATAAGTGACATTATGCGTCTTTTTAGTTTGTAGAACTTAATTTTGTTAGTTTCTTAAAAATGGTATTGAAGTATTTGATTGTACTTTTTACTATGGGTGCGTTTCGATTCAACAAAATGCTACTTTTTTGAACGAATGACGGCATGACTCATGTACATTTATTGTCTGTGCATTTAGAAACAAAAAAGTTTGGCGAATGATGAACGAGTAGTGAATGATTATCGAATTGAGTGCGCTGCGGTGTCAAGAAAGATGATTTTTTGGGTAAAAAAATCTTTAGCTGTGCTTTATTGAACGCACAAATGCTGGTAAAGTGAGAAAAGAGTCTTAGATTTATAAAAACGTTGCTATCCTAAGTCAGGATGTCGCACAGAGACTCGGGGCCTGTCCCAAGTAGATGGCTGAAGTGTCCACGGAAAGCGACAGGTCTCGTTGCTGGGAAGTTCCTTGCTTTCAAGACGCCTTTGGGCCACCAGTTCAACGATAAGGTTCCCGAGGAGAACCGCTTTACACCTTCTATGCTATTCGTATACATGAAGAGCTCAAAGGTTCGTGGTTTTGTTATTGTTTTTACATAGCATCAGCGCCATCAGCTGTTGATATTTATACCGCCCTCGTAAACTAAAAAAATACGGTTATTACAAAAACTACTAAGGAAAAGTTTTCCTCATTTTAATATTTATTTAATTCGCTGACTCTCACTTGAGTTTTCTATAATCACAATTCATATATTTTCTCACTAAATTACTGTTCTATTGGATGAGGGGTCCCAGAGAATCATTTTTAAATCCTCGAATCTGTTTTGAGCAGGAAGCTACTAGTGTCATGAATTTCCAGGAGTTATGACAGTTGATAATAACCACTGTCAAAGCTAAGGCTGTAAAGGATGACGGGCGGAATGTACCCACCTACCAATAACGACCAGTGGGTCTAAAATGGCCACTTTGAGCAATTCCTCTGAGCAATTCTCCTTTTCTGAATTCTCAGCAAATCCTAAGCAATTCCTCTAAATTTCGTAAAATGGTCCCATAATTTAGTAATTCACTGACAATTCAATTAATTAGAAGATTCGTATTTGGTGAAAATTTCGAATATGAATCGAAATAGAATTCTATTATGATTCACCCGAAACGGCCTTTTTAGACCCGCTGACGTATGTCGTTAGAAAGCTCTTTTTATGACTATCATTTGTTATTATGGGGGCTAGTCTCAATTCGTTGTGGGGAAAATGTTATAGTTACTTCAATGATACCTATTAAAATAAAAGTTGTTAGTTCTAGCTATCTAAAAAAACTGTTTTTTTGTGTGGACTCCATGTACTTTTAGCGTTATAATGTTAGGTATGAGGTCAGTCAAATCGTAAAAAGGCAACTTAAAATAAAAAAAAACGTAGAGTTAAAATCATTTATTACTTTTTTTAAAACACATGTCTGGACTGAATGCGCCCCCTTAATAGCCAACTATTTTGAGGCATATTGTATAACTGCATGTCACCGCGTGCATCCTCCCCAAATACTTCTATCATTTACCTACAGGCCGTTTTGTATATGTTCACCGCAATAAGATTTTGCAAGTTTCACTTGGTATATAAAGCATTTCGGCAGTTACACCTTGCATAAATAGTTTACGTAGAGATTTGTAACTTTTAAACACATTAATTTTATATCTACAATTAACAACTTTTATTTTATAGGTATCATTGAAGTAACTATAACATTTTCCCCACAACGAATTGAGACTAGCCCCTTTAATAACAAAAGATAGTCATGAAAAGAGCTTTCTAAGGACATACGTCTGTTCGTTATTGGTCGGTGGGTACGCGTCCCATACATTTTTGCCCATCATCCTTTATAATCTTTCAAAGGATATGGTATAAATACTCATACACTACACTTCATTGCAGATGAAGCTTGGATTATGGGTAGATCTCACTAACACCAGTCGGTTCTACGATAAGACTGAAGTGGAAGATATGGATTGTAAATATGTGAAGTTACAATGCCGTGGGCATGCAGAAACACCCTCCCATGACCAGACTAGGTCAGTGTCTTACTGTAATTTATGACATGACTAGAAAAACTTTGGTACAGTCAAGAGCACATAGAGCTTGACACATTGGACTTTGTAACATTCTTATTACAATCGCTTTAGAGGTGAGACTCGCACTACAAGTGTAAAGCTTGATGTGCTCTTGACTGTACTACCAAAAGACAAAAAAGAACGGTATTAAATTTATCCAGACTACTGGACCATGGACCACCAATATGTAAATCAAATTTTACTTAAATATGAAATTGATAAAAACTGTATAAGATATTATGTCCTAGTAATATTTGTTGGTATATCAGCATCAGATCAACATGATTTTTTGCATACAGATAGTTAGATAATGGGCAAGTGACATGTGCTTATTTGCACCGAAACATAAAAGTTGCGAGGAAAACTATTATAATATCTATCTTTAATAATCTAGGATTGGCTACTTCGAATGCAAAGCAAATGATTTAAATTCTAAAAAGGAATAAAAAATATTTTCATACAATCTCAAGTGTCAGTTCAACTATCTAGTTTTCAATAGCATGCAAGCTATCGTTGAAATGTACTTACGTTAGATTTATCCAAAAGATTTTAGTAAGTTATAAATAATCAATGTTTTACAGAACTTTTATTCAACTGGTTAGTAAGTTCAGCAGTCAAAACCCTTTGGACGTGATTGGCATTCTTAAAAAATATTTTCATACAATCTCAAGTGTCAGTTCAACTATCTAGTTTTCAATAGCATGCAAGCTATCGTTGAAACGTACTTACGTTAGACTTATCCAAAAGATTTCAGTAAGTTATAAATAATCAATGTTTTACAGAACTTTTATTCAACTGGTTAGTAAGTTCATCAGTCAAAACCCTTTGGAAGTGATTGGCGTTCATTGTACGCATGGGTTCAATCGCACTGGGTTTCTGCTGGTCTCCTACATGGTGGAACAACTGGACTGCAGTGTGGAGGCGGCCATAAATGAGTTTGCTAAAATGAGGTATGTATTGTCATCATTTGTCAATGACACAAACAAAGTCGCTTAAAGAAAAAAAAATTTTCTCCTACGAAAGAGAATGATTTTCTTCCAACCTCTTTGGACACAAGCTTCTTATGTTATAGATGCCAAAGCCCATGTTTTTGAGCATACAAAGAACATGCCAGAAAATTTTCACATTCAGTCACCATCGACAATTAAATTATGTTGCTAAGAGCAGTAAAATCATATTTTTTATTTTAGTACAATTAGAAAATGTAATATTGACCATTCACTATATGTACAACTTTTCATGTTACAGTAACTTTAAAATTATTATTGTTATAAACAGGGGGGTTATAAAAACACCATTGGTAAGGTTTAGTGGCACTTCATATATGCACTTTATTTTAATTACAAATTACGCAAAATAAACAATTTACAGTCAGTTCAGTGATACAGTCACAGGACACAAACACAGGAACTTCTTGAGAAAGTTCTGAATACTGTTTCAATAAACAATTATTGAAAGGTTACGAAGCATGCTATGGTTTATATAGGTGACATTTATGTACTGACAGTATTATCTAGACCTTCCAGAACGCCGGAGCATGTACTCCGTAAGAACAATAAAGCTACTCATTAATGAGTCTGGCCAAAAATCTAAGTAAATTGTAAACAAGTGACAATTTTAGTGGTATACTTGCTATGAGCAAGATTCTGCTTTAAAACCTTACACATAAGGTCTAATGTTGTCTGATACATTATCATTTCTTTAATTTATTGTTTTTGTTTAGACGATTTAGAATTATTCTTGTACATATAGCGTGTATGTACTCTGTGCATAACATTTTTACTTGTAATAATTCCTCTACAGGCCCCCTGGCATCTACAAACAAGACTACTTAGCAGAACTATATAGACGCTATGATGATGTGGAGTACACTCCTGCTGCCCCTATGCGACCGGACTGGTGTAACGGTTAATATAACTTTATAAAAATTATAATCTCCCACAGTTCCTAAACATCCGGTATTTCACCACAATATCACGTCACGTATTAATAGATCTGTCAAAAAGTCTATAGAATGTTTAATTAGTAGGTTTCTCTGTCTACGTCATAAAACGCAAATACGACAAATTTCCAATTTATGAAATAAGTTGTTTAATTTGGACTTTTTTTTGCTGGGCATCAATGAATCAGTCACCCAGAAAATACACCCAGAATAACTCTTATATTCCGATCTGTATTTATTGTTAGTTTTTTTTTTCAGAAGAAGATGAAATCGATTTTGATGATGACACCCCAAGCAATTCGCAAAGTGATTCACCTCAAAAATCTTCAAAGTAAGTTGTTGTTCAATTAACAATAAGTAAATTATGTATATTGTACACATGTGGAAAATCTAACTAATAATAAATATAAAAAATTAAACTACCCATAAACATGATAGGTGATCGAGCCCATCGCCGGACTGGAGTGCTGTTAGACGTGTCCCAGAATTAGTTCTTCTGCAGGGGGTTTCCTCACGATGGTATCTTTCACCGTCGAAATAGTGATAAATATGTATGTCAGCTTCTTTGAAAACTCATTCGTATATGCCAGGATTTGCACCCGAGCCTCACGAATGAAAACTGGGCTCTTCAACCTTAAATAAAATTAAATATCCAAATAATAATTTGTTTCTTACTTTCCAGTCACAAACACAAAGGGAAAGGTAGACGTGAAACAACACATAAAAAGGCCACATTCATGCCCGGAGTTCGAGGTGTGGAGCCCTTCAACACACAGCCAAGACTCGGCGAGGTCCAGAAAAAGACCCAGGAGTTCTGCGAATGGGAGAGCACAGGTTTCCCTGGCTCACAGCCGGTGTCGATGGATGTCACAAACTTGAGGAAACTGCATGAGAAGCCTTATAGAGTGTCGTGGAAGGCCGATGGTGTTAGGTTAGTTCAAAGTGCACTGTTGAAAATAACTTCAGAAAAAGGGTATTGCCTAAGAGGTTAGAAAAAAAATTCTTTGGAGAAAGAAACTTTTTCTTCAAATGTCTTTGGGTGACCCATTGATAACATAGAGTAACTTTGATTGAATAAAGATTTTTAACTGATATTTACGTCATTTATAATGTCTTAGATATTGGTAATTGCTTTAATGATTGAATAACTTTTATAGCGGAGAATTAGATATCAAGAAATACTATTTAACTGCAGATAATTTTGGCAGGGTATTGATACCGATTCCGACCTTAAAAAATATATGCAGTCTGGCCTCACACTTCTGTGCCACCTTAGTGTATAAAAAAATACAAAAATCTATTTGAATCTCCATCTTATGAACTCTATCCTTACAGATACATGATGTTAATAGATGGTGAAGGAGAGGTGTATATGTTAGACAGAGATAACTGCGTGTTTAGAGTATATGGACTGCGGTTTTTGTACAAAAAAGATCTGAGGAGGCATTTAAGGAATACTCTGTTAGATGGGGTAAGTAATTGCTTCTTTTAACATACCTAAATCACGAGAGACAAGATAGATTGGTACGAAATGAATGGCAAACTTACAAATGTTTAGTTGAAAACTTTGTCCCAAGTAATCATAAGTAACGATGTATTCACAAGGGTTTGGAGTTCACTATGGAACAGACTTGTACAGATACAGATATACGGAGGATTCTGAAAAAGGCTAAAAAAAATTTCTTAGATTAACTAATAAAAGGTACTAAATTATTCATTACAGTATCGGGAGATTGCTTGTGAAGTCGAAATATTAAAAAAATCTTGCCAAGTTTATGTTAAATTGTAACAATCACAAAGCTTTCAATTATTAGTTTTCCTAAAACAAACCCAAGATCCCAACATCCAACCTCCTTAAACGAAATTGTAACATATTAGACGCAAGACATAGGACTCCCGTTTTAGAGAAAACCAGTCATTTAAAATTTTAACATTAAAATAAAATAAAAAATCTTACGCCTTTTATCCCCGAGGGGGTAGGCAGAGGTATTCCATTTCTGGATATACCCACTTTCTTTTCTTTGGGCCCCTAAACGTGATACGTGGTGAGCCCATCGCCGGACCGGGTCTTTTACACATGTCTCATCAATTTAACATTGTATGTCCATAAATCGGCGTTTTAATTGCACGCATATTTTAGACAATTTTGAAGGTTTTACAATATTTTCTTCTACAGGAAATGGTGATAGACAAAGTGAACGGCCAAGAAATACCGAGATACTTGTGTTACGACATCATCAAGTTCGAGGGTCAAGATGTGGGCAAGACAGCATTCTACCCAGTAAGGCTGAACTGCATAGAAAATGAAATTGTTAATCCTAGGTAAGTTACTTTACCTATTATTTGTATGGCTTAATTTATTTATTTAATCGTACGGCGTCGATACATAAACTAAATAATATAATAACAAGTCATCTATGGTTGTCATCATTGTAGTACCAAATAATAACCTAGAAATAGAGTCAAATTGTTACCTACTTGTATTTTTACTTTACAATTCCTTAAAAGTCTACTATCAATAGTAGAAACTATCGGTTAATCTGAAATTTCATATCGACATACATGATAATAATTCTAAGTGTATTTTATTTACCTTCACAAATAAATGACTTCGAACTTACTTCCTTTTTTAATTATGGCAAACCCCTTCCATAATGCCTGTTTTCCGTGTATGCTTTGGATTAACCTTTACATTACACCAAACAGTTTATCTTTAATTATTAATTTAGGATTGCTAACAAAGCTGACACAAAACATTGGAACATAAACTTCCGATAACAATAACAGATTTGTGCCGCTTCACTTAAAAGCAACCATATGGCAACCATCTTTTCTTACATAGTATGTTATGCAATTGCAGACATCAAGCAATGAAAGAAGGCATAATAAAGAAGGAAAAGGAACCGTTCAGTGTCCGGTTGAAACAGTTTTGGGAACTCCCGATGGCACATCAGCTGCTCGGAGAAAAGTTTGCCAAAACGCTGTCCCATGAACCGGACGGCCTAATATTCCAGCCTTCCAAAGAGGTATGTACGTTTGTTATCATTAAGTATACTTAAGCAATTGTAGTTTATAAAGACTTTTCATACTAATATATGAGAGTGGAGGTGACATGAAGGGTCTTCCTTTAGGCGAGGGGATGGTGACTGGAGACCGCGGTCCAACGGTTGATGTTGGCCAGTTGTATTTATACAAACTCATGAGAAAACTTCGATAGCGCGGTTCAGAACTTTTGCCATCTGTCTTTGTCGTATATGTCAATATATATTATCTTTAAATATTGCGCTTTAGTTAGTTTTATGTAGTACCGCTAGGTGTCGCTACACGAACTTTATTTTTTTATTGGAACATCGAAATCCAGCAAAGTTGTGTATGTTGGAGAAAAACATTAAAAGCTACCTACACTACATTCTAAATTTCAGGTTCCTAGGTCTACACCAGTTAAAGCGGTCAGATTTATGTACTTATTGTTTTTTTTTTATAAAAAATATTGCTGTCTTTTTTAGCAATACGTCGCCGGGCGATGTGACGATGTACTGAAATGGAAACCAAGCAATATGAACAGTGTGGATTTCAAATTGAAAATCGTCACTGAAGGTGGACAGGGGTATGTAGAAATTTAAATAATTAGAAAACCAGAAACTCGTCCGGAGAAATAAAAAAACAAGTTCCTAGGATTTTGAAGATGTTGACCTTTAAAATCCTTTGAACCGTTTAGGCTACAAATGCGGAAAAGATGGCTCAAAAACATACACACTCTCTAAAAACATTAACTTCTGATGAACTCTGGTAAAAATGCACATTTTATGTTAAATTGGAGTCTATTTTCAAATCAATCTATTGATAAAATCGAGAGTGATATGATAGCCTCAATCGTCTGAGTAACTGATAAAATGTTCATATATCAATGTTCATCACTTGAAGGTGCTCAAATCCAATCCCATTTTTAGATGTTGTAATTTCTTAGATTTCGTGGTGAAGGAGTCAGTTATACTTTGATTATAGACAATTAAAAATAATAATAAGCCTTTCATCCTTGAGGGGGTTGGCAGAGGTATTCCACTACTGGATATACCCACATTTCACGAGATACATTGGACCCCTAAACGTGATAGGTGGTGAGCCCATCGCCGGACCGGGTCTATTTACACATGTCTCAGAATTAATTCTGAGACCTGCGGGTTTTCTCACGATGTTTTCCTTCACCGTCGAGCTAGTGATAAATATGTACGTAAGTTTTTGAAAAACTCATTGGTACATGCCAGGATTCGAACCCAAACCTCACTGATTTTCGGCCGGCTCGGCTATCACTGCTCTATAGACAATTACTGATTTTCCAAATAGTCTATAATAGAAATATAAATGACCCAACAATAATTTAGTTTTTCATTTATAACAGATTTTATAATAATACAACAGTCAAAAAGTGAATTATTGACTACTAAACATTATGACATCATGTAGTATTGAGAACCTTTTCAATAATGGCTTTTTATTTAATAGGCGATAAAACTAACCAATTTTACTAGGGTGCAAGCAACCCTATTGTAATATTACATGTGTAAAACACGTCTATTGTTTTAACACTTTAATCATTTAATAATTATGAGTCGTATACGGAATTTTGCTTATCAAACATATATAATAATTTCCAATGCATCGCCGCTCGGTGCGCGGGCGCGACTGGCGAAGCCGGGCTGGCCAGCGGACGCGGCAACGAATAACCGAGGTATGGGGCGCGGGCGGCGCGGGCCGACCGTGCGTCCTTCGTCGCTTGAGCTCGATAGGTACCTACGCGCGTTACACTCCCCCTCTAGCCTGAACAATCGCCCTCGAGTTTGGGCTAGCTGAAGTCTTCTTAGGTCTACCACGCGCGCGTTTCGCTCTAACGGGTGGCTCTACAGTGCCAACGAATGGAGTAAGGTGAGAAACGTGATACTTCCCCAGGTACCGCTCATGACTTATCCCTTCTAGACCGTAGGTCGAATCAGACATGACCGACTTAATCCGGTAAGGCCCATCGCGACGGGGTATAAACTTGGCTATCTGGCCCCGTCCCGTATCGTTAGCCCCTTGAGTCTTTAACAACACAAGATCCCCTACCTTGTATTCAGGCGGCGGACGACGACCCTCATCCGCGTACTGTTTGTGAAGCGCCTGGGCTCTTTCGTGGGCGTCTCGCGCTTCAATCAAGGTGGTAGCCATACCTTTCAAGTAGGGCGTGACTGTGGGTATGAAGTTATCAGTCTCTACAATAGCCCTCATATCTACGAGAGCGTCGGACGGCGCACGCAGCTCCCTGCCGAAGGTAAGGTACGCCGGTGAAAACCCTGTGCTCGCCGTAACGGCAGAGTTCATAGCAAACCTGATCGCCGCGAGGTGAGTATCCCACGATGTATGATCCTGCCCTACCAGAATAGCCAACTGAGGTTTGAGATCCCGGTTCTTTCGCTCCACGGGATTCGCCTCAGGGTGGTAAAGCGGAGTGAGCACTTGATCGATGCCCATCACGTGACAGGCCTGCTGCATTACTTCGCCCACGAACTGCACGCCGTTGTCGCTAACAATGCGCCGGGGGACTCCAAATCTCATGAACACCTCGTCTATAAGGGTACGTGCACACTCGAAACTTGTAGCGTTCTCGAGCGGGAAGAGTTCCACCCAACGTGAACACACGTCTTCTACTATCAAAATCCACCTATTCTTCCTCTCCGTCGCTATCAGCGGGCCAAAAAGATCTACGGACAAAACTTCGAATCGTCGAGACATCGCAGGAGTCTGAAGTAGGCCCGCCGGCTTGCGGTTATCCACCTTGTATCTCTGGCATGGGACGCACTTCTTTATGTAATCAGCGACATAGGCTCGCATGCTCGGCCAATAATACCTAGAGGCAATGCGGTGGAGCGTACGCTCAACACCGAAATGGCCGGCGGTCGGTGCGTCGTGGAGGTCTGCCATCACCTTAGCGCGCTCGTGTTGCGGCACTACCAGACACGCCTCTTCGCTATCATTTTCCTCTGGACCATACCTGTAGAGAACACCATCAGAAAGTACGTACCCGCGGTTGGCCCATGGCCTCCCCCTAAATGGATCGTCGGACTCCATATCTTCGACGATTTTGCGCACTTCGGGGTCTTCGAGCTGACTTCTTCGCACTTCTGCGCTGCTCCTCGACGGGATATCAGCGATGGCGAGGCACAGGTCACCTGTAGGATCCTGGGAACATACCGTTCGCGAGAGTGTATCCGCAATAACGTTTGCGCGTCCCGGTGTGTACTCAATACAGAGGTTGTATTCCTGTAAAGTCAAAGACCAACGTGCCAAGCGTCCGCTTGGGGAGCGTAGGCTCATCAACCAGCGCAGCGGTTGGTGGTCAGACTTTACGATGATTTCGGCTCCTTCGATGTAGCCGCGAAACTTACCAACGGCCCAGACGACAGCCAGCGCTTCCCTCTCGGTGGTCGAATAGTTCTTCTCTGCGTCGGTGAGGAGGCGGCTCGCGTATTCAATGGGCCTTTCGTCGGGTCCCTCCCCCTGCATCAGAACCGCACCAAGACAATAACCACTGCTATCAGTCCTGAGAATAAATGGTTTCGACTCGTCTGCTTGACGAAGTATCGGCGCAGACACCAGGAGCTTCTTTATGCACTCGAACGCTTCTTGTTGCTCAGCACCCCACTGCCAGGTCGCCGACTTCTTCAGCAATCCTGTGAGAGGTCTGGCTACGTCTGCGTAGTTCGGTATGAAGCGTCTGAACCAGCTAGCGGTCTGCAAGAAACACTTCAAATGTTTTACGTTCTGTGGGACAGCCATACCATCGACGGCAGCAGTCTTCTCTGGGTCAACGCCAATGCCTCCCGGCACGATCACGTGGCCGAGGAACTTCACGGAATTGCGAGCAAAGTGACTTTTCTCGCGATTGACTCGCAGACCAAACATGGTAAGACGATTGAAGACTACTTCTAAGTCCGACAGATGCTTCTCGAACGACCCAGTAGACAGCACGATCAGGTCATCTAAATAAGCCAATAGTGTTACAGGTTCCTTCAGATTAGATTTAAAGCGGTCGATCAATCTCTGAAAAGTAGCGCCAGAGTTACGTAAGCCCATCGGCATGCGCTTGAATCTGAAAGTTCCTAGTGGCGTGATGAACGCTGTCTTATCTTGGTCATCCGGGTGAACTCCGACTTGAAAATATCCTGATCGAAGGTCTAAAGTGGTCATATACTCACTCGTCTTCGCCGCATGCAGAACATCTTCAATTCGCGGGAGCGGGTACCTATCAGGCTCTGTCACCGCATTGAGCTTACGGTAATCGATGCATAGCCTCATGCTCCCGTCCTTCTTCTTCACGAGCACGACGTTCGATGCCCAGGGAGACTCGCACTCTTCTATTACACCCGCGCTGAGCAGCTTCTCTAACTCCTTCTTGAGAATCTCTCTACGACTCTCAGACAATCTGTAAGGAGGAGAGGCGATGGGTTCCTGCGTCTCACTTACCTTAATACGGTGAGTGGCAAACTCAGTAGCAGGTCCCTCAGCAGCGAATAGCGCCGGGCGCCTTTGTATGAAATCGTCGAGTGCGTGTTTCTGCTCCGGTGTAAGGTTAGTACCTTCGTCGTCTCGCAGTGCCAGGTGAGAAGCCTCAGCTTTCATAATATCGTGAGCAGGTTCTGGGCTGGTTAAGGTGTACTGCCTCACGAAGGGAAACTTCTGTTCGGGAGCGTCAGCAAAATGCCACGTACCTTGGGGTAAGTCCAACACCATGTTCGCTTTGGCTATGAAATCGTACCCGAGCAGCGTCTTCGTGTCCTCACCAGGTAACACCAGGAAACTTACAGTTATGTCGCGACCTTCAAGAGTCACGGGCACGTCAGCGGCGAGTACCATAGTCGGACGCCGGGAACCGTCAGCAAGCCTGATATTCATCTGCTCCTCCTGAAACTGGATACCACTGTTCACCAATATTTTATACAGTACGGGGCTGGCGATACTGCGCGTAGCTCCGGTATCTGCCACTGCCACACCCTGACGACCCATAATATTCAACGTTATAACCGGGAGCGTTGAAATGCGGTCAGAGTCTAAGTGAGCACTATTAAATTCAGCACGTTTTGATTCAGCTGTTTTACCCGAGCATGTACCACACTTCGACCTCACTACTCCTGGTTGGCCGCAACCATAACAACGCAACGTATTTGACGGTGTCGTTGGAACTGTAGGGGCCGCGTTTTGCTTATCGCGTAAATTACGGCAATTATCAACAGTATGGCCGTACACTTTACAGTAGGCACAACGATCACGGTTACGTTTCGGTTTCGGGTTCGTGGGGGTCGCGATATTTGAGTTAGGGGGTAAAACATTATTCGCACCGGGAGGTAAAGTAGCACCGGGGGATAAATATGAATTAGGGGTTAAATTAGAACCGGGGGATAAATTTGCACCGGGGGGTAAATAGGCACCGGGAGATAAATATGCACCGGGGGATAAATTTGCACCGGGAGGTAAATTAGCACCGGGTGATGATACCCCTAATTTGCTACTTTCGTAACGTAACGATTTTGTACCGAGCTCAAGGACATAATTAAAAGCGTTACCTGATTGTGCTTCCGCGATTGCGTCCTCCGCCGACCTGGCCTTCTCCACTAAACAATCTACGCTTACAACACTATCGCGGGGAATACGCTTTCGAACTCGGCGATGTAACAGACCGTATATAATGTCTATTTGCACTTCTTCTGACAGTCTATAAGGTAGCCGCGACATCTGGGCGCGGATGCGCGTCACAAACACTTCTGCTCGTTCCGTGGGCGACTGCTCGGCGGCGAATATCTCGCGGAACACCTTGTAAGCCGGCCGAGATACTCCATACATCGCTCGCAGTCGGCACACGGCGTCGTCCCATGACGTCACTGACGTCCTCGCTCCTCTCCACCAGACCGCGGCGTCTCCTTCTAGAAGCATGGGGAGGCCGCGCAGCGCGTGGTGGTCGCTCACGCCTGCGCACTCCTTGTAAACTTCGACCGCGTCCAGGAATGCCTCCAGCACCTCGGCGTCACGTGACTGACCGTTGAACCGCGCGGTGCACTCGCAGAAGTTGCCGCTCGTGCTCGGCGCGCTAGGGCCGCGCGGCGTTGCCTTGCCGGCCGCGGACAGGGTAGCGAAGGCATCTATAAGCGTGGTTATCAACTGCTCGTTGGCGGACGGCTGCTGTGGTGGCGGCGCCGATGCACCGGGGATCGTAGCGGTCATGGCGGGCACGGTGGGCATAGTGCGAGTGCCTGTGGGCACGTCGTTCTCGCTGCCGCGGTTCACGCTGGTGTATTCGTCGTCGTCCGTACTCTCGCTTAGAGACGGGTCATCGGCACGGGTGGGTCGTTTCACTTTTTTCGGCGGCATCTTGGATCTTTCCAGACGGAGAAAACCGAAACGGAACGGTAGGTAGCACACCCCGGAGCCGTTGAGAACGTAGGTATAAGAAGAACACTCAGCGGAGATATGCAACGCGGCACGTAGCGTAGGTATTATTATTTATTCACAGTTCTCCGAACACTAGGTATTTGTAAGTTCGGGCCACGAGTTGGTGCGCCATTGTAAAACACGTCTATTGTTTTAACACTTTAATCATTTAATAATTATGAGTCGTACACGGAATTTTGCTTATCAAACATATATAATAATTTCCAATGCATCGCCGCTCGGTGCGCGGGCGCGACTGGCGAAGCCGGGCTGGCCAGCGGACGCGGCAACGAATAACCGAGGTATGGGGCGCGGGCGGCGCGGGCCGACCGTGCGTCCTTCGTCGCTTGAGCTCGATAGGTACCTACGCGCGTTACACATGTAAATTATTCAGCCTGTGTAACATGAGAGCGGCAAACTGTCACATCTAAACGTCAAATCTGTAAATGTTCATCTGTAAAGATCCAACATCTTCATTTTACAGTCTCCTGCCAACAAAAGTAGGGCACCTGTACGTAGGCCAGTTGGAACGGCCGTTCGCGTCTATGAAGGTGACGAAGGACATCAAACACTTAAACAACAAGATCATCGAGTGCAAGTTCGAGAACAACCAGTGGGTGTACATGCGGGAAAGAACCGACAAGTCGTTCCCCAACAGCTATACTACTGCCACAGGTTTGTAAAGAGTATTTTTTTTATATAATGGCACCGCATTTTGCATTTTTCCAATGTCAAGTAATTCAGTTTTCAAGTCTTTAGTTTACAAAAATTCAGTGTCTTCCACACTTTCAACATCCCTCCCTTGCCAACAGTAAAATGTTAGCACTTTTACTGAAAACTTCGTTGTGACTTCTTGAGGCAATCCAAAAATTTCCATCCCTCGCATTTTATCAAATTTCCCACTCACTGCACACTTGCACAGACACTTGCCACATATTATATTATCACTAATAAGAGTCAAAACCCGAAATATACAGCAAAAGGAATATTACACAAAAAACATTACGTCCCTCTTCGGATTCCCGCCAAAAAGCCTGTCATGAGTTGATACAACCCGAATTCATTCAAGTCACGAGTGCATAATCAGCTGGGGGCCAATTCCACTAAATGTCAACCATCATAGTTGGATGACAATGACATATCAAAAGTCAGACAATGGTGTTATTTTGACACTTTTCAGGGTGCCAATTCTACTAAATGTCAACGGTTGCAGTTGGATGACAATGACAATGACATGGTCAGTCGATGGTGTTATTTGCTCTGAAAAGTGTCAAAATAACACCATTGACATCTCATTGTCATCCAACTATGACCGTTGACACTTAGTAGAATTGGCCCCCAGAGCAAATAACACCATCGACTGACCATTGATATGTCATTGTCATCCAACTGTAACCGTTGACATTTAGTGGAATGCTCATTGCGCGTCTAACCATTGGTCACATAATATAGATTTCAACCAATCAGAAGCCGTAATTCGAACAGTAGTGACAGCTCGCAAGTCTGTTTGCCTCTTAACACAGCACAGTCTTTTTTCGTCTCCTGTATAACCTGTATTGTTGGTAGAAATGACTTATGCGGTGTTATTAGCTAAGGGACTATTTTCTGCTTCTTGTTGAGCTCTATTGATGACCTCATCTGTCTTACCTATGGGCTAGAAGGAAGAGATGGATTAGAAAATAATAGAAATAAAATACAATTAAAAAACTATGTGATACATTATACGTTGCTGTTGACAGCTTGATCTTAATGTTTATCAGCCTTAAGCTCCTACACATAAGGTCTAATATTGTTTGATACACTTTTTCTTTATTTTATTTAATTAGACGATTCTGAATTATTCTTGTACAATGTGTCTCCGCTGACCTTGTTTGTAGACTAGCTAACTAGGTTCTGCGTGGTTCCCGTTCGCGTGGGAATACGGGAATAAAATATAGTCTATGTTACTCAGGGATATTCTAGCTTTCCATTGGTGAAAGAATTTTTAAAATCGGTCCAGTAGTTTTGGAGTTTATTTGTAACAAAGATACAAACATACAAAACTTTCCTCTTCTTTATAATATTAGTGTAGATAACGTAAAGACTATTAGTATTAGGTAGGTAGGTAGATCAAGTTAAATAAATGAAATAACCATGTAAACAAAACTTATAATACGTAATTATGTCCCCAGCGGTATGCGAAAGCATACGAGACCCGGTGACGAAGGAGCGGTTATTCGATTTCATCGACAACCACCGGTTCCACGACGACTCTGATATGATGCCGCCGCCCAAGCGCACGCGCCGATAGCGACACCTCAAACTTAGTGGTAACTTGTCAAGGCAAAGGTTGCAAGCCGAGATGCATAGCGCTGACGAAGAGAATGATTTTCAAACGACTTCATTAAAAGAGGTGGTTGTCATTACGACTGTTTATGTTTGTATGTTTTATTGTGTATGGTTTTTTTGTATCGATGTTACGTGATTTGAACCAATTTTAATTATTCTTTTTTTTGTTTGGTAGAGCATACTTCAGAGGTCATTTAAATTTTATCAAAATCAGTCGAGCTGTTTTTAAAACATCAACAAAAGCCTAAAAATTTTATACATCGATGATATTTTACTCTTGAGTTCTTTGTTTTGTTTTAACGAGCGCTAACGTTAATGAGTGCTTATGTCATTCCCATACATGTCAATCTATAAGATCATTTGCTATCGTTAGCGCTATGCATCTTGGTTAGGAAGGCAGGACATCATATTACCTTATCTCTTTCCCTTTCTTACAATCAGAATTATCATTAGCTAGAGCGAGAAAGATTAGAGATGCGGTAGAGTGTTGTTCCATGGAAACAAGTCAGGTGTAACCCTAAATAGCTGTGCCGTTTACAATGCGGAACGGAAAGATGTACAGTCAAGAGCACGCATAGCTTGACACATTCGACTTTGTAACGTTCTTATTACAATCGCCTTAGAGGTCAGACTCGCACTACAAGTGCTCTTGACTGAATCAGCGGTTACTTATTTCATATTATTTCAATAAAAAGCTGAGGGACCTATATCTCTGCAGCCAACATCTTAGTTAAATGTTTATATTCTGTCAGTTGTATCAACTCTATAAAGTACTTAAGGAATGTCAAAAAAGGCACATTCGTTAAATAGTATGATACCTTTTTTCCTGTTGGTTGTTAGTCATCAATAAATCATATAGAAATGTCTGCTCCGTTCCGCAACATAAACAGCGCGGTAAAGTTCGGTTTCATTTATTCATCATCCTTAAATGTATTAATATAAAGTTGAAAGTCGTGCGCTGACGAAATAGGCAATTTAATCTGAGCAGAACTGTTGCCAAAGCGGCGCACTACTTTCAACTTTGGACTCACGATTCAAAGTTGAAAGTGGTGATTCGGATCAAGTTAGTGACGTAGTTATTTCTTAGGATAGTTTAATAAGATTGAACGTTATTTTATTATATTATCAACTTATCACTCGAAATTGCGGTGTGCTGTCAATATCAAGTTTTCAGTCAACCAGAAAGCAGCTTTTGATATAAGTACTTATTATTAAGTATAAACAAATTATTTTTTAATTATCTGTACTGTCCTGGTTTAATTTATTATTTACATCGTAAATGTTGTATGTATTCCATTTGTTTCAATGGTTTTTAAATAAATGAAATTGTAAGAAAATGTACAAAGGAATAATTGATGCTTTAGGGTGCCTGCACACTAGGCCGCCACCGTCAGGACCAGTGGGTAGGCGCCCTTACTCAATATATAGGCAAATATAATTGGTTATAAGGCACGAGTAAGCCTGTTGTTTTTAGCGAAGCGATTATTAAAAAATCCGTTAAAATTTGTATCGTGTATTTGCGTAAAATTAATTTGGAACTGATTTTAAACATTATTCAATATAATGCTCATGACTATTAATTTTAATAATTTCAAATAAATAAGATGTATTTTTCTTGTTATAATTGTTTTATTAACAAAAATATGTAGATAAGTAAAATATTTGTTTAACCACCACCACCTTTTTTACTACCTACCAATTTTATCAATATAATAATAATAATATAATCTCACGGCTTTTTTTAGCCCCGAGGGGGTAGGCAGAGGTATTCCATTACTGGATATACCCACATTTCACGAGATATATTGGACCCCGGAACGTGATAGGTGGTGAGCCCATTGCAGGACCGGGTCTGTTTACACATTTATCAAAACATCCATCATAATTTTCATCGTTTTTTTATTGTAACTGAAAGGGTAGTAGGTACTTTATGGATTACCAATTCATGGCGGGGTTATTAATTATTTAAATAATAGCCTATTTCTTACAAACTTGAATTAATTATAATAGTGTTATATTGCCATCTGTTTTCGCCGTCAACTTTGATGTTTTTCACTTTGTTTTCTTTAGTCAGTTTGGTCAAATGGTGGTTTACGTTGTAAGCGGCTGCTGGCCACAAATGTTCCGGGGTTTCCTTATATATCAGTCTGACTAAGTCCATTTCCGTCATTTGTTTCTCTGCGTTTGTCTTCAATGCTTCTAATATTTGCTCCTCTCTTTGGTTTCTATGAGCTATGTAGTATTCTATTTTCTGTATTGGATCCTGGAGACAATATTATCTTGTTTTATTAATAAATAAAACATCAAATAAAAAATCCTTTTTTACCAAATCCGTAAAGTCCTAATAAATTCATAAGTATACTCTCATAAACAAAGTGCTCATTTTTGTAACCAACATATTTTGTAAAGATTAGCTAATCGCCAGACTGGAGTTCTACGACACATGCCTCGCCTGAGGACTAATTCTGGGTTTCCTCATGTTTCTAATCAAGGTAGTTGTAAATATGTATGTAGGTAGGTCCTTATAATTTTTCTACACATTAAAAGTGGCTGTTGCAATAAAATATAGGATTACAAATATATTTTTTTAAATCTCACGCCTTTTATCCTCAAAGGGAAAGGCAGTGGTAGTATTTCTTGGACCCCAAACATGATAGGTTTCAGAGCCTGCAGATTTCCTCACGATGTTTTCCTTCACCATTGAGCTAGTGATAAATATCTATATATGATTACAATATAAAATTACTTACATCTACCACGTTTCCATGTCCTGGATAAATGACACTTGGCTTCAAGTCCAAAATTCGTTGCAAACTTTTCATGTATGTGTACAAGTCTTCGAATACTGCTGTGCCTTCACCTAATATGCAATCTCCACTGAAGAGGATATTCTCTTCTAGCAAAGTTAAGATCACGTGATCTGTTGTATGGCCTGGGGTATGGTGAACTTTGACTGTAGCACCTTCTACTTTGAACTCTTGTCCGTCTGACAACCAGTTTAGTGGTATTGATTCAGGTAGATCATTATCTTCGGAGTCATCTTGACTCCTTTTGTATTTCCATACTTTTGGTTGCCCTTAAAAGAATCAAGTTTTGTAAGAAAAAAGGGATTTCATAATTTTGTATCTGACTGAATCGAAAATAAATGGCGAGTGATCACTAGTTAAAAATAACATCCCAAAACACCTCTAAAAAACCATTACGGCTTTCATTTTACCAAATCATTTTAAAATTTTAAAGTTATGCAATTGAGTACTATGAGTTATGACGTCACAACTCAGTATTCAGTACATTTTCTATAGTTAATTTTTTTTTAATGATCATAAAAAGTAACACATTTGACTAGGTAGTCCTAGTGAAATACCCAACTTTGGGTTAAAAAATGAGAAGCACCATAGTATAATTGATGCTCAGAGTATACTTGAACATGTTTTATGGTTTGCATTATCTCTAGCTTTTGTGCTGTAAATGAGAAACTTACCTGCAATGCTCCCATATAGGTTCTCAACTCCGCCAATATGGTCATGGTGCCAGTGAGTCACCAGAATATGCTCAATGTTCACCTGCTCTACTTGCACCACCTCTGCCAGGTTTTTCTGGTACTCCGTAACATTTTTGTCACCAGTGTCTAGAAGGATTCGGCTGAAAAAAATTAATTTTAAAGTTTATGAAAATTATAATATTTACAAGAATTAAGTGACCTGACTCCTATATACATAGAGCAATTCCAGATTTTTTTGAATAATATAATAAGATCAGTATCAGTCTGATGACTATTGGGTTCTGAGTAATGTGGCAAGACAAGTCTGATTCCCACTAGAATCATTATTCAAGCTCTTCAGAATTGAGGATATTATAGGCAATGGTGTTCTTTATATATCTTATAGTGTCTGGAATGGTCAGTTTAAACTCCTAGATATTTTTACATTCAACCTTTTTTTATTGTTGAGACACATGGGCCCGGTGGGCGGTGAGTACCTACACATACCATAAAGAATTCTATTATACTGGAACTTCTAAGTTTTTGTCTTTGGATTCTAGGGTGATATTTTTATAGTAGTCTACATAGCATTGAAATATATAATAAGATGCATCATTAAAAAAAAGTATATCGGTAAAACAAGATAATTAGAAACCACATAAGGAATCAGTGTATATATGGATGTGCAGCTACTGCTTCTGCATACAGAAATATGTAGGTATTAGTTATTGGCAGTATGGATGTACTCACTTCTTTCCAGTGCCAATCAAATATGTATTGGTGCCCTGCAGAGTCATTGGACCAGGGTTGCATCCAAGGATCCGTATAATGCGGCTTGAAAGTTTGGTCACTGCCGGAATAGCTGCCATATTTCTATAACACAATATTAATTTAATTCAGAAATGTTTAAAAACTACTATCACAGTATCATTGTTTCATAGGTAGATGGGGATTAATTAAAAGTATGATAAGAAAATGATTATCTAACATTAAATTTGTTTCTTTCAAACCAGCAATAACTTCAAAGTGAAGGAACAGACAAGAAACTATTATTTTATACTGAAACCGCACGATAAGATTAAACATTCTTGCCTCTGTTGTGTGTTTCTATCTAGATAAAGGTATAATAATATACCTACCTATATAATAATAGTATTATAGAGACGTGATAATTTAAAACAATATTGAAATCAAAGAAGTAGGTAAGCCTTTGATTGTAGGTAAACAAAATTCAGACTTTGAACTTCATGCTAAAATCAGCTGTTGTTCCGTCTGACAATAAAATGAACTGACAGACAGACTCAGTGCTGCCAACTGCTACAATTACCCTGTAGTTAGACATCTTGCGAAAAGTAGCCAGATTGCCCGATTTCTTAACACTAAAAAGTAGCTAGAAGTAGCGAAAACTTTTAAATAGGTAAAGTAATATTACGTGTATTTTTTCATAGGTATATCAATTTTTAGTTTATTAAAACAGCGAGTATTAGTTTTAAATTTATAAAATAAGACAAGGCAGATCGTAGTATAACTTTTAAACGATGAAATCTGTTTATCCCCTTCATTTATCCAGGTGTTAGTAATAGAATAGATAAGCCAGCTATGTTTAGGTACAATTTAAGGGCCGACACCCTAGTTGGGTAAAGCCTCGAAAGTACTCACATCTTGTAAAAGAGTAAAAGTAGCTAAAAAATTTAACTACAAGATTTTGTAAGTTGTAGCTGCCTGACACCCAAAAATAGCTAGATCTAGCTATAAAGTAGCTAAGTTGGCAACACTGGACAGACTATCAAACTGACAAGACAATTAAGTACCAATGTAAACTTCTAGATTCCCCGTCAGCTTCTTGCAGTTTCCCATTGATACAATCCTCGAAATAAAAATGTGTCAATAAAAAAAAGATAAAAAAAACTAACACAACACGATGCGCTGTAGGTGGCGAACCTCAATAAAACTATTTTGACTATTTTTCAAGGACATACATTATATTATTTTTCTTTTTTTGATGGGGAATAGGCATAGTACTAGCACAGTTTAACAATCATACAGTTGGTTATCGCCTTTGTGGGCGCGCGATGCCGCCGCCGGCGTAGGTATTGACGCTGTCCTGTCCTACGTACTAGACCTTGTAAGACAGCTCTGTTTCAAAATAGTATATTTGGAATAGCCCCAAAAATTTATAATAAGCTTTCCTCTGAGTTGAAGACATGTGACAATTTTAAAATATTTAAGAATAATCTGTATGAATTCCTCATTGACAGCACTTTTTACTCTTTGAATGAATATTTTGATTCCAAAAATTGACGCCCTGATATATACAAGTGACATATCTACATTTTATTGAATTTTGTTGAACTGTAATTATATTGTTTTTAAATTGATTTATAGCATGAGCATGACATTGTATGCCTATGGCGGATCACAGCGGACCACAGAACACTTTTACTCCTAGCGCAGCGGACTGAATATTAATTATAAAAACTATGTACAACCTGTGTTCACAATAAATAAATTTGATTTGATTTGATATTTATGCAAAGGTTGTTACAAAAATGTAAACAAAATATTTTTTAGTTACAATCACAAAATAACTTATTGAAATAGGTACATATTAAATATAGATGAAAAAAAACATGTTGAATGCACACGACCAATTATTTATTATTACTAAAAATGTATGTCATTATAAATAAATCATTTTAAGATGTTGCAATGCCAGATATTTCTGCGACACTTTATTTTTGGAGTATTTTAGTTGGGTCAAATAAAAAGTGTAACATTCTGTGACCGTGTTACTATCAAAAAATACTTAAGATCATAATAAATAAGTGTTCACTGACCGGCGATTTATTACGCGCACTGCGAGAAAATCAACTTGAATATGGCACAAAAACAGTTATTATTATTTAATATCTATTATGGGTATGTTGAATAGATCTTTGGAAATTGTTGTAATGACGGTAAAACCATCATGAGGGTTTTGTTCTCGTCACAACTCGGATTCACGTCAGCCCTTGACGATTAACCTGACAAACTACGCGAGTTTGTATAAAGCGGTCTGCGTCGCTCGCTTCTCCGCAAGGCCCCCTCCGTTGCTCTGCACAAGTACATTCGTGAGCCAACTGTATGATTGTTAAACTGTGGTACTAGCAATGGCAGGCAGAAGATATTATATATATGTATATGTATATATACAAGGTGACTTTTTTTACCGTCTGGAAAAAAATGTGTTGTGATAGGTAAGTGTAATAGATTCATTTGGCAATGTTACTTAAAAAATTTTTTTTTCTTAAAAAATTGTTTTCTTGCTTTAACTAATATACAATACTCAGTTGTAGTCAATAATACACACTAAGATATTTGAAATAGTATTTTAAAAAGAAACATGCCCGTAGCTTCCATTTATGCGCAATCGCCTACAACCGCCAGCTGCGCGTAGTACTGTGCGGTAATTTTCTAGATTTTGTAAATTGCACTAAACATGACTATATTTAACAATTATCTCATGTATAACTTCGTCTCTAGATACCTTATACGTCATATTTTTTTCCAGACGGTAAAAAAAAACATCCAGTATATATAAATTTAAAACAAACAAATTTTAGGTACTTATTAACTTAACCCACAAATACCCGAAAACCAAGTAAGTTACCTAGAACTGGCAACATTCCTGATAAACTTTTTTTTGTGAAGTTATTGGCAGTTTGTCTATCAGCCTAAATACTATAATATGAAAATACAGACATTTAAAATTAGGATTATGGCGGATTTTAACGGTACGTCCTGATTTTTAAATCAAAATTTAATGTCCCGCTCGGGACAGGCTCAGTCCCGCTTTTCAGTATACGAATCGATCGATATCGAGTTCTTCATTTTTATTAAAGAGAAAAATGAAACTTATAAGAAGTTAAATATTCACAGAAATATCGTAAATAAGTTATTTTATAAATAAGTAAATATTGTAAGTTGCAGTTTGTAACACTCTCCCTCCTCACACTACTGTTTGAAAAAGGTTTGAAACGCCATATTTTTTTTAATGATTATAACTTTTTAAATATTCTTTGATTTTTATTTTTTTTTATATTCAGAAGACAAATAAGACTCAAATTTAACGATATAGGGTAAATCTGATTTTAAATACATATCATATTTTTATTAAAATACATTTTCTCTGGCTTTTTTTGCTATCTACTGTCATTAGTCACGTAAACGTAATTTGAACTCAAATAAAAAGATAAATATTTAAAAACTTCTGATTCTATACGTTTTTTTACTATAACACGCTTTCGACGTAAGAATCCCGCTTTTTTCACTCAACAAGGTCTAAAATCACGACTTGGCGAAAAAAAAATCTGGCAACGCTCTGGGCCGCTTCAGTCACATAGTGCGGTTCGTTTTGTGCAAATGGTTAATACGTTCGTAAGCACGCACACGACTGTTCATAATGATTACGATTGTTAGCCCCTTTTCACACGTACCGGTTTCAGCAGGGCCGGCGGGGGGTGAAGTATATGGCAATGTACGTTCGCTTTCATACGTACCGGCGGGCAACCGGGTGATCAGCCATACATTTCGCCGCCGGACCGGACTGCGCCGGACCGGCGGAAACCGGTACGGTGAAAAGGGGCTTAGCATGCAATCATTTTGAACAGGTTTTCGTTTGTCAAAAATGACAGTTCTTTTAATATTATAATATTGTTATGTAGTTTTTAAATAAACTAGTCTTTACATTCTAATAGGTATTTTAAATGTTAGTACAAACCAATTGCTGCTCGTTGAAATTGTTCTGAAGTTAAATTCAGTCGTATAGTATCCCCCGAAGCTTCGCAATGTATTTCTGTTAATATCAATGACGGACGACATACCTAATTTTAATTAATACTTAACAAAAAAGAAAAAAGTTCTCGGGGCGGGAAAAAACAGAACAATCAAAAAACGAAAAAACACCACGCACATTGAAGTTTGACAACTGTTTGACAGATCCGGAGACATTGCACCATAGATAAGAATATGTACTAACGTACATTGCACTACCTCCTCGCTTTGAGTATTAAACCAACCGGAGACGTCACGCGCACTAGTTTCTTAGCAAAAAAGTCTGCCAATTTCTGCGCGGGGGACGAGGAAACAAACACAAATAATGTTAAAACTAACGCATTTTTTGACAAAACAATTAAACACTAGGTTGAACTAGATGCACACAAATACATTCACCAATCCAAGCACTTGTTGTATTTATCAGGTATGCGTGTTGACCGACACTTTTTTTTGGCAGAGGGGAACGCCTGTCAGTGGCGTCTCCGGTTGGTTTAATACTCAAAGCCTCCTCGTTGTTGGCACTATTCGCAAAAATCGATGACGTCATCGATGAAGTCACAATGAGCATGTCAGCGTACCACTGAGCAATGAGGGACTTTCCAGGCCACGTTCCTAAAAATTCTCATAGATGGCGCTCTATAATTCCTATCATAGAGTTGGCTGCAAATCTGGTTTCCTTTGCTCGGAATAGAGAATAGTTCAGAGTCCTAAGTAGTCACCTTGTACCACAGAACACTATTACTTCTAGCTTTTTAGTCACTGACGCGCAGCAGTGTTGTTATCCAAATGTCGTAGGCAGGTCGACTCATATAATTTATTTATTTACTTGGTTTGCCAACAGGTTTTTCACTATAAGCTATTATTATAGATAGACGAAGACTTAAAAAGACAGGTACATATAGGTAAAAACATTTTCGCTCAGATCTAGTGCTATTTTGTAAACATTTTTTACTGGATACAATACATATCACTACATAGTATAAAACATGAAGTACCCTGCTTGGTTTTCGAAGCCATTAATAAAAATAATAAATAAAAAATTAAAGTTTCATAAAAAATGGAAGAGGTATGGCAGATGTAGTGATTATAACACTTTTGAATTATTAAGAGAAAGACAAAAACGTATTGAAAGAGAATGTTATAACAAATTCATTTCCAATGCTGAAAAAAGGATCCATATCAGTAGCAAGCATTTTTGGTCTTTCATAAAATATAAAAAACAATCTCAGAACGGAATTCCTGACACGATGACTTCAAGTGATATTACTTCTAATGATGGTGAAGAGATAAGCAATATGTTTAATGAATATTTTCAATCCACCTTTGAAGCACCATTGAGTCAGAATTCTATTTTGAACAATCCCCCCCCAAATAAATTCTCCATTAATTGATCTTAGTTCTGTTAATATCTCTTTGTATAAAGTCACCAAATACTTGAAAAATTTAGATGTATGTAAAGGTGGTGGTCCGGACGGATTACCTCCAGTGTTTCTACAAAATTATTATAGAGTTTTGGCGCTGCCTGTATTTTTGATTTTTCAAACCTCTCTTCGTGAAGGCAAATTGCCTCTTATTTGAAAAAAATCTTTCGTAGTTCCAGTCCATAAATCTGGTGATATACCTACATAGCGTCCTCAATTATCGCCCAATCTCAAAACTCTCAACCCTGCCTAAGCTTTTGGAAAAGATTGTTTTCGATACCATGTTTCCTATAATAAGATCTGTCATAGTATCGCAGCAGCATGGTTTTATAAATAAAAGATCTACTAAAACAAACCTATGCGAGTTCATTCATAATGTTGCCAGTGCTATGGAGCAGGGTTATCAGGTTGATGTAGTATATACCGATTATTCTAAGGCCTTTGACAAAGTTGCCCATTTTCTTTTGATAAGAAAGCTTGAAATGTTTGGTATTCATGGGGATCTTTTGCGTTGGCTGGAATCTTATTTAAGAGACCGAAGTCAAGCTGTCACTGTTAAAGGCTTTTGTTCAACTTTTATCCCTGTAAGTTCTGGAGTGCCCCAGGGCTCCCATCTCGGACCTCTGCTATTTAATATCTTTATAAATGATATTGTTAAAATATTCACTAATTCTTCAATATTACTTTACGCAGATGATAACAAAATCTTTAGGATAGTTAAGGATGTTAGTGATTGCGTTGCCCTTCAAGACGAACTTCACCATTTAGGGAACTACTGTAACGAAAATTCTTTACATATAAATTCTAAGAAATGTAATATAGTTACGTTTTCTCGCAAGAAAAATCCTATTCGTGATGCATATCACTTGAACGGGTTTGTTATTTCTCGAGCGTCCGAGGTGAGAGATCTGGGTGTACAGTTATAGACAGTAAGTTATTATTTGACGTCCATATTGATAAAATAACTAAAAAAGCATATCGTATGTTGGGATTTATTCTGAGAGTATCTAAAGACTTCAAAAGGCCTGCTACACTGGTCTTACTTTATAACAGCTTTGTGCGATCTATCCTTGAATATGCTTCAACGGTCTGGAATCCGCAATATGAAATATATATTAATACTATAGAAAGAATACAAAATAAGTTTATAAAGCATCTGAAATACAGATATCCCTACTATTCATTAGAAGGTGTCGTTTCTCTCCATAAACGCCGAATAATTAGAGATCAAGTATTTTTGTTTAAAATTATTAGAAATTCCGTAGATTGTCCCTACTTACTCTATAATATCTCTTTGCGTTGCCCTAGGGTAAATACTCGAAATAAGTCAGTTTTTGCAGTACCACCTTATAAAACAAATTATATGTCCAACGCCTACATTCCTAGAGCCTGTAATGTGCATAACAAATTATTCTATGAATCTGATGTATTTCATTCACCTCTATCAAAATTTTTAAACGAAATCTCTCTTAAAATTGTATAGTTTCGGTTCCAGTATTACTTTTTGTTTTTAACTTTGTTTGTATAGTACCTACTTATATATAAATATTTCTGTTCACTCTTTGTATTGTATAATAGTGGAAACTTTACTGGTTCTATTCATTATTATTTATGTTAGATTAATTTGTGGTATTATAACTGTTTGTTTCCCGAATAAACAATAAATAAATAAACAAAGTCGCTTTCTCTGTCCCTATATCCCTATGTCCCTATTTCCCTATGTCCCTTTGTATGCTTAAATCTTTAAAACTACGCAACGGATTTTGATGCGGTTTTTTTTAATAGATCGAGTGATTCAAGAGGAAGGTTTTATTGTTAGCATTGCACCCGTGTGAAGCCGGGGCGGGTCGCTAGTTATTTAATAAACTAAATTAAAAACAAACGACCAAATAATTTTTGCATTAGACATATCCGATTCACGCTAACACCCCAATACAATCAAGGTTTTTTTTTAAATTTGGACAAGGGTAGCGACATAATATCCATTGTAGTGGATTTAAAAGACCATTCTGGGAATCGTACTATGAAAACCTATTTTTGTGTGTAATGTCCGAACTGCAAAAGGTTAAAAGTTTACTACCCTGGCGTTCACCCTGGGTTTTTTGACGTGATAACGTCTTATAAATTGATGAAGCCGGCGGCATTCCCGAAAAAGTGTGACGTATGCGTCGTTCAAGCGAGAGCGCGCAACGAACGACAAAGAGGCACACTCCATTCCATAAGTATTTTCTTATGACGTTGCGTTTCGTACCGTGACGTGACGTGTCGTGTCGTGACGTGACAACGTCTTATAATTCGATGGAGCCGGCTGCACGCACGAAAAAATATGACGTATGCGGCGTTACCTCTTGCTGCGTTCCATTTAAGGCTTGAAGTGCAAGCGAGAGCGCGCAACGAGCGACAAAGAGGCACAATCCATTCCATCAGTATTTTCGACATTGTCACGTTCAACTATCGTCAGTAAACCGACTTTACATACAACCGATTTTTTTTAAATTATTTTTTTCTAATAAACTGGGACTATCTAGGAGACCTCTTAAATTTTTAAACAATAAAACTTGGTCTTATAACCATCGTCGGTATTTTAAGGAATAATGCAGGGGCAATCGGAGTCCAAAGTCTTGCAGATCGATTTAATGGATAAAAAAGAAAAATTATACAAAAAGTTACGCTCACGAACGTTACCGCAAAACGAAACAACATGGTATTTATTTTACAGCTTTAAATTACTAGGTAACTAAAAAACCTATTCTCTATTCCGAGCAAAGGAAATCAGATTACATTATTAGACAGAAGCTAACAATGATAGGAATTGTAGAGCGCCATCTATGAGAATTTTTAGGAACGTGGCCTTGAAAGTCCCTCAATTTTGAACAGTTGTTTGCATGAATATATACACGAGCGCCAAAAGTGCAATTTGGACCGCATCAAACATTGTCACTTGACTTGTCATTGTCATTCTCATTCTTGTTGCTTGACATTTCTGTTCTGTTTTCGAGAAAAATGGCTGGTGCTCTAGCTAGAGTAATTCAGGGTACAAAATCGCAGTTGGGTAAGTATTTAGACGTAAATTACTAAAAAAAGCCACATAAAAACATTTTATCTTTCAATGTTATCTGATTATACGCCAACTCATTGTTGTTGTTTGATGCGCAATGGAGACAGCTTACATAATTTTGACGTGTTTTTTCAGGGCTCATTGGCCCGTTGGCGAATGTCAACAATGTGCCCGTCAGGTATCAGCAGACGCAGCAGCCCGCCAAGACTACGTATGGGCCGCTGGCGGACAGCGACCGTATTTTTACCAACCTATATGGCCGCCACGACTGGAGGCTGAGTGGTGCCCTCAGCCGCGGCGACTGGTATAAGACGAAAGAGATCATCCTGAAAGGTTCCGAATGGATTATCGGTGAGTTGCAGCGATGTAGCATTTAGTAGTTGCATCATGTTGCAGGTTAAGAGTACCTACTGATGTAGAACTCCCAAATAATGTGGATATAATTTTACCATGTGTCATAAATTTTAGGAGTTCCAAGTTTAGTTTGTGTATATAGGAAGCAATTAGGATTTTACAATAAAATTATAATATTTCTTACTCCTATTTCACAAGTCGCACTGGAATTGTTCTCATCATTTCATAACTTACACAAGAAAGGTCATTGAGAAAAATCTCAATAAACTAACAAGACTATTATAATATAATTACAGGTGAAATGAAGTCATCTGGTCTCCGTGGACGTGGTGGTGCGGGTTTCCCGACTGGCATGAAATGGTCATTCATGAACAAGCCTTCAGATGGCCGCCCAAAGTACTTAGTAGTCAATGCGGATGAGGGTGAACCAGGCACATGTAAAGACCGTGAGATTATGCGTCACGACCCCCACAAGCTTGTTGAGGGCTGCCTCATAGCTGGTCATGCAATCGGAGCTAGGGCCGCATACATTTACATCAGAGGAGAATTTTATAATGAAGCTAGTAATCTGCAATTGGCCATTGCTGAAGTGAGTTCTGTTTTACAAACTTTTTTATTGAACAATTTTTTTTTGCTGCTTTGGTGTCATCAAAAACAAATTAACACAAAAAAATCATAATCATAAGCAGTCAGCAGATTATATTACACTATTAAAAATATTTTGCTCTTTCTAATGAATGAGATTTATTAACTAACTGTTGTATAAAATCATCATTATGATATTGATTTATATTTTTTTTTGTGAAACAGTGTCAATTTAATTGCTGCACTGCTGAAATATTATCTTATACTAAGTCACTCTCAAATCTTGCAGGCATACCAAGCAGGGCTGATCGGCAAGAACTCCTGCGGTTCTGGCTATGACTTTGATGTGTTTGTGCACCGCGGCGCAGGCGCCTACATTTGCGGCGAAGAGACAGCTCTTATCGAATCTATTGAGGGCAAGCAGGGCAAACCACGCCTAAAGCCTCCCTTCCCAGCTGACATCGGGCTGTTTGGCTGTCCCACTACTGTGAATAATGTAGAGAGTATTGCCGTTGCACCGGTGAGTATCCACATAAACACACATGTAGGTCCATCTCAATACGTATTTGACTGTATGGAAATTAAATTGAGAGAATCATTAATTAAAAAGCTTATCCCAAAACACCTCTAAAAATGCATTTTGATATTCATTTACAATTATAACAAATGTTTAAAGAATAAAACAATTAAAAATGTGATGAAATCTATATAAATAAAAATGAATTGATGTTCGTTAGTCTGATTAAAACTCCAGAACGGCTGAACAGATTTTGATGAAACTTTTTGTGTGGGTTAGAGTGGGTCCAGGGATGGTTTATACGGTGGCAGAACGACGTCTGCCCGGGCCACTAGTTAAGTACTAAAAATGATGATGTCACAAAGTCAGTACTCAATACATTTTCCATAGTAAATGTTCATGAAAAGTTGCTCTTTTGACTAGTACATACGTACTGAAATACCCTATTCATTTTTACCATCCCCAAATATTAACAAAATGCTTTTGTTCAAAATAGGGGCTTATAAGTCGCACTTATTGAAAGTCATTGCAACTCCACCTTCAGCATGCATAGTTGAGGTGAAGATTTCATCAAGTTTCTAGTGCCTTGTTATTAGACTATTGACTTTCCAAAGTGTATTTTATATACCTACTGAAAATAAATGAATTTGAATCTAGCTCTTGGTGCCTATCAACTCAGATCTTATGCTGGATCATACAACTAACAACATATTATGTTGATGTCTGCCTCTTATTAGTGAAATTCATTTTATTCGATGTATGTGTACAATCCACTTATTGAAACTCATTGCAGCTACCACTGGACTTTTGTGCATCTAATTAGTTTCATAAAACTTGCAGACAATCTTACGCCGTGGTGCCGCTTGGTTTGCCTCATTCGGCAGGCAGCGTAACTCAGGAACAAAGCTATTCAACATCTCTGGACACGTAAACACACCCTGCACAGTTGAGGAGGAAATGAGCATCCCTCTTCGGGAGCTGATTGAAAGGCATGCCGGAGGAGTGACCGGAGGATGGGACAATCTACTCGCTATCATCCCTGGAGGGTCCTCTACGCCGCTCATTCCTAAGGAGTAAGTTATATTGAAGTAACTTTTGTTTATGTGTATTGTCCATGCAAATAAAATGTTTTCTATTCTAAGTAAATCATCAAGTATCAACAAATGTGATCTATAAATGATAACCTAAAGTGCCAATGTATCAAATAAATCTCACCAGCATAAAAATGTGGTTTCTGGAACTAAGTCGTAAGGTGTATTTTAGGCTTGGAGTCAGCAGAAACAATTTATATTTATGTGTGTGTGTATCGTGTTGCAATAAAATTATTTATCTATCAATCTATTCAATAATGCCATATTTAAAATAAATTCAGACACACTATCCTAACATCAACTCTCAATCTCAAACTTCCTCATGTGCAAGTCAAAAGACCCTTAGCTTAGCATGGCTGCTCATCAGCCTCAGCATCAGGGCAGAGCAGGTTACGGATTGATGATGATGATAAAAGTAATTCAGCTAACTCTTACAAGTACCTATACATTCATCATTTTCATCAGAGTATGCGACAACGTCCTTATGGACTTCGACGCGTTGGTAGCGGCACAGACGTCCTTCGGTACGGCGGCCATCATCGTGATGGACAAATCGACGGACATCGTGAAGGCGATCGCTCGTCTCATCATGTTCTACAAGCACGAGTCTTGCGGGCAATGTACACCGTGCCGCGAAGGAGTCTCTTGGATGAACAAGATCATTTACAGGTATACTACTGATAATTTACGTGTAACTTATTATAATAAATCTATATTAGTTCGCTAATATTTCAACCGACTTCAAAAAGGAGGAGGTTCTCAACTCGACTGTATTATGTTTAGTTAATTTTGTATGTGTGTTACCTTAGAACTTTCGACTGGGTGAACTGTATGGTCCCATTACAAATTGGTCCGGTTCTGTTCTGTTCTATGGTATCCATGAAAAAACCATATAATTGGAAGTCGGTTTTTACTGCTTAGAGTTCTATGTTATTATTCAGGCTGCATTCTGAAATGGCTTCCCTTTTACGCACAATGAAAATTTTAACTATCACTGCTACGGAGTCTATACTAATATTATGAAGAGGAAAGATTTGTATTTTGGTATGTTTGTTACAAATAAACTCAAAAAGTACTAAACTAATTTTAAAAATAATTTTACCAATGGACAGCTACAATATCCCTGAGTAACATATGCTATATTATGACGTTGACGTCTGTCTGGCAAAACCTTCCGTATTTCTAAATTATTACCAAAATTATTTCCCGGTCTCGTCTGCTCTCCAAAAGTGAGCAGACGTTAGACGAGCATACAGAACACGCGCCCCCGTGTAGGCGGCGTGTTCTGTTTGCAAAAAAAAAGCTGCAAATCACTTTAAAATCTGGTGTTTGTTTCAGGTAAGCTGACATTGCTGTTATCCGGCCGACACCTAGGCAACCCGTCGCGCCTGCGCCAACCACGGCCAGGCGTCAGCCGGTCCCCGGCAACGCGTCAACGAGCCCACGGCAACGCGTCAACAGCGTGGATAATATTTACTATCTTAGTAAATATTGTCCACGCTGTCTTATTGTTAGTGTAGGGATCTGGTGGATGATTTGGCCTGACGCCCTTTACCTAATTTCATGTCTTTGGCTGCCGGCTCCGATGCTGTCAGTCAACTAGTGCGATGTGACCAGTGCCCGCAGCCCCGTTTTTTCCGGGGAAACAGGGGTCTCCGTATCCACATATCGAAAAAACATCGCGTTCCTGTACGGATAGATAACGGTGACCCCTCTTCCCCCAATAACAACCTTGACCCTGTTCCCAGTGACGATTTTTGGAAAACTATCGGCGACCTAAAAAACAGTATTCCGGTTGTGAAACGCATCCCCCGTGGGGCGCGTATGTCAGTAGCTACATCTCTGAATGTAGCCATACAAAAAGTCTTGAATCAAAATTCCAAAGAAAGCTGGGAAGAGTTACTCACTTTCGCATATCGCGTCCTTTACGCAAAAAAAGTTGATGGCTCAAGCGGCTCCCTCACGCAGATTATTAGGAATAACTGTCTACACCCAAATTCGAACCCTTCTCTAAATTCCCACCGAATTCCACGTTCTCATGTCCAATCTAAATTACACAAAAAAGTTGAATCAAAAGTTAATGACGGCGATTTAAAGGGGGCCGCTCAGCTTCTCTTTTCCAATGACACTGTAGCACCTGACACAGCGGAAACTCTCTCGGCTTTACAGTCCAAGCATCCGCAGCCTGCAGCAACACTTCGCCTCCCTGATCCGCCAGAGCCTTCTGATCCGGCAGCTCGGGCTTCGCCAGAGGATGTGCTGACTGCGATTATGTCCTTTAAGAGTGGCTCTGCCGGCGGGCTGGACGGCCTTTCCCCCCAACACTACAAGGATCTCGTATCCGGTGTTACGGGGGAGGCCGGCAGAGCACTCCTGACAAGCTTGACGTCCCTGGCGAACCTCATGCTGTCTGGTCAGGTTTCCTCCGAAGTCACGGACATTCTATACGGCGCAAATCTTGTCGCATTGAAAAAAAAAGACGGAGGGATAAGGCCAATCGCGGTGGGCTGCACCATTAGGAGAATTGTTTCCAAAATTTGCTGCTAAAACATCCTTCCAAATGTTTCGTCCCTATTTGAACCTATTCAACTGGGGTTCGGAACCAAGGAAGGATGCGAAGCAGCAGTACACGCAGCCCGGACGTACGTCCTCAATGATGGTGGTGAAGTTTTGTTGAAGGTGGATGTCAAAAATGCTTTCAACTCAGTGGACCGGGGCGCCCTGTTGTCACAAATAAAAGAAAAGACCCCACAAATTTACAAATATCTTTGGCAATGCTATTCTAAGCCCACTAAATTAATACACAAAAACCATTTATTGAATTCGGCTGTAGGTTGCCAACAGGGCGACCCGCTTGGCCCAGCTATCTTTAGCCTCGCCATCCACCCTATAATTTCAGAACTTAATTCAAAATTTAATATTTGGTATCTTGACGACGGAACCCTAGGAGGCGAAGCATCCGCGGTCCTTAGTGACCTCCGTTCACTAATGGATAGTTTTCGTTTAATCGGTTTAGATTTAAATTTTTCAAAATGCGAGCTTTTTGTTTCGGCGTCAGTACCGTCTCACATAAAATCTAACATCATAACGCAGTTCAATAATTTAGCCCCAAATATAAAAATTCTCGGAAATGAATCCCTTCGTCTCCTAGGAGCCCCGATTCTCGATGAATCTTTCTCAAGTTTTGTTCAGGAGCAAATTTCTAAATTTAACGACTGCTCGGACAGACTCCTCGAAATTAACCCGCATATGGCTCTGTCCATAATACGGTCTTGCCTGTTTGTCCCGAAATTGACATATGCCCTCCGCTGCTCCCATTTTTGGAAGTTTGATAGTTTATTAGATAGTCTGGACCTTTCTTTACAAAAATATCTCTCCCAAATTCTAAATAGCCCTTTAGAGGGGCGAGCCTGGGTCTAAGCCACCCTCCCAGTAAGATTTGGTGGACTGGGGGTTCGCAAAATTTCCAGTATTTCCCTACCGGCGTTTCTGTCCTCTGCTCATAGTGCGTACAACCTCCATGGAAGCATAATATGCCCCTCTCTGGGTATCGTGGAGTTGTCGTACTTGACGGAGGCTAGAGATGCATGGCTGGGAGCATGTCCGGGTGTTAGTCTGCCGTCCAGTCCGCTTTGTCAGAAGCACTGGGACGGGCCGCTCTGCGAGTTGGTGCTTAAGAATCTAACGGATTCATGCACCAGCACCTCGGAGCGTGCTCGTCTCCTTGCAGTGTCTCAAAAAGAATCGGGACATTGGCTGCGGGCGTTGCCTTCTGCTACCGTTGGTACTCTATTGGATAGACAGACACTTTCCCTCGCTGTCTGTCTTCGATTGGGCGTCAGGGCAAACCACCCCCATAGATGCCAGTGTGGGGAGCCTGTCGATCGACTCGGACACCACGGCCTCTCTTGCGCACGTAGCGCCGGCCGCCTGTCGCGCCATGCATGCCTCAACGACATCATCCGCAGGGCTCTCACCACTGCTGGTATCCCAGCTATTCTTGAGCCTAACGGCATCACACGAATAGGTGGCGGGAGGCCTGATGGTATGACTGTCGGGCCATGGAGACATGGCAGGTCGCTGGTGTGGGATGCCACATGTGCCGACACATTGGCCCCATCCCACATCGATGCCACCTCTGTGGGCGCTGGCGCGGCGGCTGCGGCCACTGAACGCCTGAAGCGGCGCAAATATGCCGACCTCAATGAGGGCTACATATTTGTGCCGTTTGGGGTGGAGACCATGGGACCGTGGGGGCTGGGGGCGCGGCAGCTCCTCAAAGAGCTGTCAGTGCGTTTGGTCGAGGCTTCAGGTGACCAGAGGGCTGGCAGCTATCTCTGTCAAAGGATCAGCCTAGCTATCCAGAGAGTGTATATTTTCTGCTATATTTTATACCCGTATTCCCACGAGAATGGGAACACGCGGGTGAAACCGCGCAGATCTAGTGTCTTATAAATGTAGAAAATGCAGATGCCTAGTACTTGCAGTAAAATATCCTAATTATTATGACTATCAGTAAAATAATGATTTTGTTTATTCAGATTTGTCGACGGAAACGCATCACCGAAAGAAATTGACATGTTGTGGGAGATCTCCAAACAAATTGAAGGTCAGTTATAAAGTTAAACTTCACATCATAATCATCACCCAAATGTTTATATTTAATCTAAGTCTGACTGTTTGAACAGTTTTTTAACAAAGCCAACAAAGCAAGAGAAAAACCAGCATTGATGCTGAGACCTTATTTTTTTACATGCATTAATTATATAACCCTTAGTCAGTGCAGGACCTGTTGCTTCTTCGGTGTTGGCGTACATGGACCCACCGAACTTAACTTTAAATCATTTATCATTTTGTTACATGTTGGTGAATAAAGTGTTTTGTATTCAACAGAAAATAAATCGTCAAAATATATAAAACGAACAAATTTTCCTTAAGACATTTGTAGTCCATTAATTAGTGCATACAGGAAATGTATTATACACGACACGAAATTAAAGATTTTTTACCTCTCAGAGTCTATGCACAAAATACTATAAGTTTTTTCAAAACTTACTGAAATGTCTCTTGGTACTCTATCTATACTTCTATAATATTATAAATAAACAGAAAAGATTTTTATGTTTCTAACTAATAAACTCAAAAACTACTGGACCGATTTTAAAAATTCATTCACCACTGGAAAGCTAGAATATCCCTGAAAACATAGGCTATTCGAACGAAGTTCCTTATCGCGCGTTGCGAAAGGGGGCTAGACGGAAAAAATTAAGACCACAAGTTGTAACGACACTTTTTGACACGCCGTGCGGCGTGCGCGTCTCTCTCTCTCTCTCATAGAAAGCAAGCCAGTGGAACTTCTTTCCATCCGGGTGTCCCTTGACACCTCTCAAGTTTTTTTTTTCCCGTATTCCCACGGGAACGGGAACTACGCGGGTGAAACCGCGCAGAACGGCTATTCATTAATAAAAAAATAAAATACTGTAAAAGAGGAAATTCAAGCCCTCACCAACAAATACCAGAAACGACTAGAAAAGCACCCGAATGCACTTGCGACTGAACTCTCCCGACAGAGCTGTGCCAAGCGTCTGAAACGGAAACACATATTCCAAATGCACCCAACAAACTGACACAGTCGGCTCCTGAGTAGATGTCCTCATTGGAAGACACACTCGACCTGACTCCATTCACATCTTCTAACAAACCTGCTTATAGTAGATTACTGATTGCAGATAAAACTTAAAAAAAAGACGTGTGGCACTCGGGGACTGCCGCGGTAAAGCTATTGCTTTACCTATCAAACCATGGATCACTCCCGGTTTATTACGATGTATTAGAAATAGAGACAATATGCATAAAAATATTAAAAAATCCCCAGATAATGAAATCCTTTGTAAAACTTATAAACGATACAGAAATTTTTGTAATGATCTCTTAAAGAAAATTAAGAGGTCATATGAAAAAAGTAAACTGATTGAAGCTGGTTCTAATAATAAAAAACTATGGACAGTTATTAAGGACATATCATACTTAAATAGAGAAAAAACCTGTGCAAAAGATCTCCTACTTTCCTGTAATACCCCTCATGAATCCGTTAACAATGTAAACCACTTTTTCAGTAATATTGGTAAAAGCTTAGCAGAAAACATAACAAAACATTCCAACATAAACTTTCTACCTACTCCATCAACCTCCCATTCATTTGTTCTTTTACCAACTGATGAACAAGAAGTAAACCAAACTATATTATCGCTTAGAAATGACTGCGCAGTAGGTTGGGATGGTATCTCCACAAAATTTATTAAAGCCTACCGGGAATTAATTGTTCCACCATTAACTCACATATGTAACCTATCGCTTTCCACTGGTATTTTTCCTGAACTTTTTAAGAAAGGGCTTATCCATCCGATATTCAAAAGCGGAGACCGCAAACAGGTTACCAATTACCGACCCATATCAGTATTGCCTGCCCTCTCTAAGGTTCTTGAAAGAATAATAAATAACCGCTTAACGAATTATCTTGAGAGTAAACAATTGCTAAGTAAACATCAATATGGTTTTCGTATGGGTAAATCCACGGCTCAGGCTGTTCACGATCTTACTAATATGATAGTCATGGACCTAGACAAAAGAAATAAATGCCTGGCTATCTTTCTTGATTTAAGTAAGGCTTTTGATACAGTTTCATCATCAATCTTGCTGTCTAAACTGGAATCCCTCGGTATTCGTGGAACGCAACTCTCTCTTTTCCAGAATTACTTAAATGGAAGATCCCAACGCGTTATGATTGACGAAAATACAAGTGATGATCTTCCGGTCACCTACGGCGTTCCACAGGGTAGCATTTTGGGCCCCAGCCTATTTCTAGTCTACATAAACGACCTTTGCAATTTGGAAATACCCAATGGTAAACTTTTAACTTTTGCTGATGATACAGTTATCTACTTTTCTGGAAATACATGGGATGAGGTATTTTCTTCTGCTCAAATTGGCTTCAATAGAGTTTCAGAATGGCTCAATTTAAACTTACTTACTCTAAATATTGATAAAACAAAGTACATAACCTTCTCAATTTTAAACCGTCATCTTCCAGATCCTGAAAAATATAAAATTTTTGCTCATACCATTCATGTCCATAGTTCTTCGTGCTCTTGTTCAATACTTCAAAGAACTAATGAAATTAAATACCTGGGTATTCTAATTGATAGTAGATTGTCTTTTGTTCCTTATATAAACCTCCTAGCAAATAGAGTACGCAAACTAATATTTGTTTTCAAACACCTAAGACATGTTGCAGACCCTTACATACTGAAAACGATATATCTGGCCCTTTGTCAGTCTCTACTAATTTATTGTATCACCTCGTGGGGTGGAGCTTCAAAATCGCACTTTATTACCATAGAGCGTGCCCAACGTGCCCTACTTAAAGTTTGTACTTTTAAACCCAGATTATTTCCCACAAATTGCCTCTATCAGTATTGTGAAGTACTAACTGTCCGTCAACTCTTTATCCTTTACACTGTTCTGTTACAACATTCAATTACTCCTTTCACTGATACCCCTAAAAGAAATCACCTCATTGCAAAATCCGTTCAATACAATACCAGCTTCAGTCATAAATTCTTTTGCTTTTTAGGTCCCTATTTGTTTAACACTCTACAACGTAAAATGTCTATACATAATCTTCATAAAAATGAATGCAAGAAATCTGTATCGACTTGGTTACGGAGTCTTAATTATGAAGAAACTGAAACTCAGCTGCAGTCTCCAGCTTAAAACACAAGTTACAAAAGCGCACACACTCACACAAACACATTCTCTCACATACAAACACACCCCCTCAAACACCCCATACGCACACACATACACAACAGGCATAATTTTATTATAATTAATTTTAATTTTTTAAATTTTCTAATTTTATTATATCTACCTAACTAAAACTATTTGTCATAAGGTTTAAGTCAAATTTTGATCTCAAAAGCACTGTTGTACCCTCATAAGCACTGTATTTACATGTACCTTTAATTTGTAGCCGATATCTAGAGCTCAGGGTATCCTATTCTAGATATCGGCTGTTACTTAATATGCACTCCGCCTTTAATACCTAATTATAATTTACCTAATAACCTTTTACAATTGTACTAGGCTACTTATGAACAATAAATTATTATTATTATTATTATTATTGCATAGCATTTTGTATCAACAAGACTGCCGAAAACAAACGACGTTCGACAATGCACGGCCTTCAAGCCACACCTCCGTGCCCGTCGGAGTGGGGAGCGTGAGGTTTTTTTTCGTTACGGAATTTCTGGATTCGGTCCCCGCGCTCAAGGCCCTCGATAGAAGCTATGCAATAGCTTAAAAAAAAATTACAATGAAGTTTGACATATTTTCTTCCCGTAGGTCACACGATCTGCGCGCTGGGCGACGGCGCGGCTTGGCCCGTGCAGGGGCTCATCCGGCACTTCAGGCCCGAGCTGGAGCGCCGCATGGCCGAGTTCGCCGCCGCCAACGGGCCCAGCAAGGCCGAGCGGCTCTACTGAGCAAACCCCATACTTCAGCCAAGCGCGGATCCACCGTCGTGCCCACAACCCTAATAGAGCTATGACGTAATTTTCACGATGACTGGTAATTTTCGTAAGCAAACTCATTTTGCAAACACGGCTTTGGAACTATGCACTGTACAAAATCTTGGTCAAGACGTCATATACAATATGTAACAGAATAAGAGCAATTCCTGAAATTAGTTTGTTCAGTATCGACTACTTAATCGATTTCAGCAATTTTTAGTACGTCTTAAATTTTTCCGAAAAATTAGTAGCTGAATTTAGTAAATCGTACTATTATTGCTCTTTATTTAAGAAAATTGGTTAAAAAAATATGATGCCTTCGTACTTTAGTTGTTAGACACAACTAAAGTACGAAGGCATCATATTTTTTTATATTCATATACTAATTGGGGTGTATGAGGAATTGCTCTTATTCTGTTACGCGTTGTATTTTGTGAACATCTCGTTTGTAGGGACTCGCTATACCAATCATGAGCGAGTTCATACTCGGGTGGCTGTGACCACCTTTTTTGAGGGCTGGATCCGCGCCTGTCTCGAACCTCCACGTGTATGATTTATCGTGCTAGCAATCTGGCTACGCAGTTAAAGCTAAGGAAGATGCGAAGTACAGATTTTATGAATATATTTCGATGGTAATATCGTCTTAAAATGTTGACTGTCTCGAGCGTAGATCGCTCTAAAATTTTTAAATATATTGTCTAGAATAGCAACAGTCAAGCGGTTAATAATGCTCACGAAATAGTGCACGAAACAGTGTATTATATTTTTGAAAACAGAGATTATTTCAATTTACGGAAGTATATGGAATTTGAAGTCAATATTTGTTAATATACACATAAGTAACTTTTCTTACAAGTATTGACCTTGGCTTGAATTGCGCAGTAATTTTGTCATATGTGTTTGTTTATAGAGAATGTGTACAAAAGAATCAATAAATCAATAGTTACTTTTAATTATTTAAATAGTTTTATATCAAAAATGCTCGTACTCCGGTTTTAATAAATCGTAATTCGCAAAATCAAGGAAAATAAATTGCGCAGTCTGGACAGACTTGCTTATCAATTAACAAACTATTTTAAAAATGGTTTTCTATAGTGTTGCCACATTTTAGACGAGTTTACGTAATCCTAATTAATGAGTTTCGTGATTTTCTGCTTCCCAATATTTCGCAATACATTGCAATCAAAAGTAAAATAACCGTTTTGCGACGTCTTTTTCGTTTATTCGAAAACAACATATTTAAAAATGTCGCAATTCGCAATTATTGACCCGTTAAACATGTTATTCACATCCTGTTTTAATTTGATTCATTTATTTTGGCCATATTAAGTAATTGATATCAAATGTTATCAATATTCTATACATATGCTTTACACGATTTTATCCGCAGCGGATATGGGATAAATTGAACACGTGTTTTTGCTGCGTTATATCTACGATATGATTGTAAATTATTTTTATCAATTAACAATGACTAAAGAAATAGTAAGATACACGAACTACGGGTGATCAGCAATTACTTTAGTTAATTTTGTAAAATATATTGTAATTAGAAATAAACACCTGATGATATACTGTTGTTTTATTTTTCGTAAGACAGCCAAAACGGTATACCTATATAGTGTACCTACCATAGATAATATGGGAAATCTGTTTATCTCTTTTTTACTTCCTGTAGTTGTTTTAATAGTACCTAATGTTATTTTTTTACTTAAAGCTGCTATTTTAGCGGTCCGAATTCACATAACCAGTGTATTTTTACATACACAAATAAATGTTTTAAATTGAATTGATGTAGGTTCAAATTCTATTAATAAAAATATATTCTATTTTATTACACGACTATGCGTCGCGTCCTCTAGATAGCTCTCGTATCAATCCTATTCATAGGTATATAACATATCCTCTTCGTTTGCAGTTTTGATAAGTTACGGCTGTATTTTGCCTTGTAATTCAATTACCCACGAAACAGGTATTATATTTTGATTCATACAAGGATGTATTTTTCGATTTTTCATCTTCTTCATACATGTAGAACTTCAAAAATGTTTTTATTATTGCTCTTTGATTTAAAATCTAAAATATCCAAATGAAGTCATTATTGTAGCCTCTAGTAAATTCTTTTCAGCAAAGAAATATTCTCTCTTATTTTCATCGCCTCGTATTCTTTTTCTATAAGCAAATCTTTTTTTTATAATCATATTAAATGTTTTCTTTAAGAGCTCTCTTAACGACTTATCATAGAGAAATACTGAGTATTATAATAATAAAATATATTTATAACTAAGTATATAACTTCGATTATGATATTCCAGATCAATCATAATGATTAGACTATCAAGCTTTAGGTACTTTACATTTTACGTCATGGATCATGCGACTCGTGCGTAATCATAAAATAAAATTTCTTGTTGTTCTTGGAATTCTATTAACCTTTACTGATGTAAGAGGAAAATTATAACATTATCGTGCAATATTTAATTAAATTATATATAGGAATATGTAGAAGTGGAATTTTCAAAATGAAAGTATGGTTTATTTTTCTAAATTATTTTATTTCCTCATCTATCAATCTTTCTTTTTTTGATAATCCTTATTATATCTTAGCTCTATTTACAGTTTGTATAAATTAAAGTAGTAAAAGTATTTTTACATGATAGACTACTATTGTACAATACGCTTTCGTCACTTTGAAAGACTTGACTACTTCGACATTACACTTTCAATGGGTGAAAGAACAAAAATCCCAAAAATAAACAATGATGAATCCCCTAATATTTTATCAATAACGTAACAAAATTTTAGACATGGTAACATTGCTGATTTCTGATTTGGAACAATATTTTATAATAAAAACTAAAAAGAAAATTGATCTCAAATTTACAAATCAAAATAAAAACTCAACACCAAGTACCACATGGGGAAATAATTTAGTTTTAGGAAGAGAGTGCCGCCATCACGTCTACACCGTCACAACAACAATAAATTAGCTTTAAATTAAATAAATGGCACAGACCAAATTCTACGACCATTCCTGGTACATGGTGATGTGTATATTTATAACACATAATTTTGGTTGATTCTATAACAATAATAATTTCGCTTATCGATTTGCCCAATAATCACGATTTAATAGTAACCAAATAATATAATCATTATATCTCTATGATGGAAGCAACTGACGTTGTGCAAAAGAGCTCTCGCTTCTGCGTAACAACATAATGGCAATCAAGTATCGCTAAATAACATCGGTGGAGATCACAATTACATGATAAAACTTTAGTTTTATAAATACAAAATATACATAGGCATTTACCTAACACTACAGCAACAACTTCAATGCAATATACCCTTTTATATTGATGTGAAATTGATATGGTTACATTAGGCTTAACAGGAATTTAACGTAATAGTTAACAGAATGATTTATGTATAAATAACCCTTAAGATGGATGGTCTCGGGCGTTGGGACAAATTTTTGCACATTCGGGAAACCGAAATATGCAACAATGTGTCCCAGAGCCGAGCGCCTTCGTCATCGGGCTTCGTCTCCATAGCTAGATCACAAGAACGCGATATCAGTCTCACTTATTCTGTCATTACGAACGTTACGACTATACCACAGCTCGTAAAAGCCAGAACGAAATAGTGCCAATAAAAGCCGCATAAAACTGAAATTCCATTGTAATGGTGTGTTTGTTTTGCGTAGGTCGAATTATGCGATTCTTATTGCCGGTTCGAGCTTATACTTCATAAATTAAAGCGCGGCGGACCGCGGGCCAGCCGCCGCCGCCGCGTCCCCTCGGGTCTTACACACTAAAATAAAATCTCTACTGAGACCTTCATTTGGCTCGGGCTACTTACTGAAATACATATGAACACGTGGCATCGATACGAGTCGGAGCTGACTATTTCAGTGAGCGCAACCGCAAGCTCAGAAAACAACTAGGCCGGAATTACTTAAATAAATTCATAAATAACGGAAATCACATGGTGCGTCCGGGCGGGACGATGCGACAGTGGAACTTGGTTGACCGATGCCAGCACCGGGTCGTTGGGTGACGCGACTAGACGTCGTCCTGGAGGTCGATGTCGGGTACGAGGCGGTCGTGCGAGGCAGCGGCGCGGGGAGGCAGCTCGTTGCGGGGATCGCGGGCCAGCCACGGGTGCCGCAGCACGTCGGCCGCGCTCAGCCGCTCGCAAGCCTCGCGCCGCAACAGCGACCGGATGAGGCACTTACCGCGCGACGACAGGCACTCCGGCACAACGAAGTACCCGCGGGAGATCTTCGCGAAAAGCGACGCGTGCTCAGAGTCGTTGAAGGGATACCTGCGACAAAACAGATGCAGCGTTAATTTATGGTTCCTCTATGCTTAATTAACGAAAAAGTTATGGTAATCGATTGCCTACAAATCCTCCGTTTTGTTTCAAAACGCAGCAGGCGAAATACTCGTATAATGAAAGCCGAGGCGGGCGAAACATTAGAAAAAAGAGAATGGCAAAAAATTGCGCCGCTTATCGCATTTTAAACAGATAGGCTCATTAACATCGACGTTAGGATAGGGCTCCACGAATTGTTGCGTTTTTACGAACCTCCTGCCGGTCCAATTAATGACGGATTCGATTGTCATTTGGAAGGGCAGATGTGAGTTAAAACAAAAACTCAGGTACGGTGGAACCCTTCCGGCGACAGGTGATGCGGCCGATTGCGGCGAAATCCCGAGATTCGAATATAAATTACGGGTGCGAGGGACCGAAAAAGGTAGAAAACAAAGGCTTGCGAACGGCAGGTGCGCACGAAGGCTTTTATTCGGGCGGGGTGGGGGTAGCAACGTCTTCGCCACATGACCGCGGCAGGTGCGGCGAAGATTTCACGAGGCTCATTTATATGTGGGTGATATAATTGTTGGCCGTTGGCGCGTAACGGCCGACAGGTGATCATCCCCCGCGCGTCGCCAACGGTCGCGCGACCCTCGCATGCGATCTCTGCAAACGGTAAGTCCCACGCTGCAGGTGAACAGTGAGCAACGAAGACGCCAACCCCACCTCGCCCTTCTATTTATTTATGCGTGGCTGATTGCGACTAACCTAATTTTGTTTTCTAAATGGGTGAGTAATTGAGCGATTTGAGTTTAAATTGAGGTGTAGTTTAGGGTACACACCTTCCAACGAGCATGGTGTAGAGGATGACGCCGAGAGACCACATGTCTGCAGCGCGGCCGGAGTAGGTCCGGTGCGCGCGCAGGATCTCAGGCGACACGTACGCAGGGCAGCCGCGCTTGTCCTGAAGCAGGTCTTCCTCAGGATCATCTAGAACTACGGCGTCTTCTAACGACTCCAGTTTTAACGTCGTCCTGCAACAAAGAGAAACATGTTCAGACTATACCCCTTAGATTGAAATATCCGGCATCATCTCCGCCTTGTTTTCGCAACCGAGGGCCCATTTGACCCGCCACATTGTCAGGTCAACTGCATTTGTCGTGCATTGACCAGTGACCCATATAAATCGCGAGCGTTCGGCTCTGCATATTACGTCCGCGGAGAGCTGCGGGCGCTCGTCCGTGGTATCCCTTTGAGCACAAAGCTTTGTGCGGACACTATTAACGATTCGCGCTAATTAGTTGCAGTATTGAACATTAAAGAGGAGCCTATGTCTGGTACGTTGCAAATGAGTTGCCTCTGCGCCGCGCCCGTGTAACAGCGCGAGTATGTCATGTAAATAATTACATACATAGTGAACCTATAACTCTGTTCGGTGACGCAATAGGTTTTGTTTCATCACATCAGGGGCTTTAGGCGCACCGTGCGCGACCTCGTGTTTCACAGCCGCCGCATCGTTTCGAAATGCATTAAATGCACAGTTCGAAACAGTCCACTGGTCCACGTATAATTGAATGTAAACTAACTCGGATCGGGCGACAATGTAAACGGGACTTTCGCTCTTCGGTTTCATGGGAACGATGAGATCTACATAAATGTTTGCTCTAGTTTCTCTACACTTTGTTTATCTTGATATATTGTAGGTAACAAACCGAAGAGCCTTGCAGCGATTATAAGCAACAAAATAAAATAAATTAACCATAAAATATAAAATGTTATAAGATTATGGACGTTACAATTTTAATAAAAGAAGCTAAAGAACTAAGGTGAGGCAGGTGCTCGGTGGGCGGTGCAGTGCAGTAAAAATCGACGCACATTAATGCACGTAGGATATTTTTAGCGCGTTAATATTAGTCCGGAGGGGAAGCTAGTTAAATGGTTTTAAGAAGAGCCCCTAAACTATTTATAATATAAGATAAATACTGTTTGGTATACATTATTCTAATAATTTAAAATATAAAATGTAGAAACTCGGATTGCAAAGAAACGTGTAAGTTTTGATTACACGTGCATGTTCCGAAAGCTGAAGGCAATAAATATCAAGTTTGCTCAAAGATCAGTTGCAAAACCCCCAAGTTGCGGCCTCAGCTGTTTGACAAATAGTCGACGGACGCAAGATTTACTTTGACTATATTGAGAGATCTCACTAACTGAGATATAAGTGCAAAGCATCCAAGAATTTGGGGTTGATTAAATTAATGCAAACTTGCAGCACTATACAACATGTTACAGAATAAGCGCAATTCCTGAAATTAGTTTGTTCAGTATCGACTACTTATTCGATTTCAGCTATTTTTAATATGTGTTAAATTATTCAAAAAAATTAACTAGCGTAGCTGAATTTAGTGCTTTCTATGGAAATCGTGCTATTGTAAATCGATGTTTAAGAAAATTTGTTAGACACAACTAAAGTTCGATTGCATCATATTTTTTTTATATTAATATACTAATTGGGGTGTATGAGGAATTGCGCTTTTTCTGTTACGCGTTGTATAGGAGATATAAGATAAAGAGATAGCCGTTTATTATAGTTATACAATTACAAACTGATCAGGTCGTGACAATATGGAGCGGTTGGCTCCCGCTAAAGGTTACTCTCGTTAAAACTGTCGCAACGTCACAGCGCAACTTCGTTTATCATATGAAATATAATGCGCGCACCGAGGTTGTTTTCGGATTAGCCGCTCAGTCGAGAGACTAAATGGTATTTTCAAGGCAGTATTTCAGATGCATTGAGGCTGATTTGATTTACAAAACTGATATAACAGCGCTGGCGAAGATCGTGCGTGCGGGAGCACGTGCGGCGCGGGCGGCCGCCGCTAATCGGTGTGGGGCAACAGATCCACTGTGGGAACTAGTTGACGAAACCGTGACGTCACCCTGCAACTGCACTCCGGACCTTTTTTGTAATCCATCAGTGAGCGGAGCCGAATCCGGAGGGCGTCCTCGTATCCGTTTTAGGTCTCGACTGCGCAACTGATCCTAATTAAATCCCTACAGCAGCAAGGCTAAAGTGCGATTTCTGCAGTTGCAATCGAATCGAATTTCGCAACGTGTAAATAAGTTATACGGTGTCGTAACGCGGTCGGAAGGTTGGCCGGATTTCCGAGCGTGTTCCGAGCGGTGGCCTCGAAGGATTCTCGCGGTGTCTCGGGCGCGGGACAAGCGGCGAAAGGACACCGAGCCTTACGCAAGCCGACGCAAACGCCACGCAGCGGGCACGCAGGGCTGCCTGCGATCTAATCGTCGCACTCTCAGTCGTGACGCACCCGAAACTCAAACAATCGACATACTAAATTGGCTCACGTTTACAACTTCGCAACTACGTTAACTAATATTATTTCGTTAGTGTTACACGTCCGTAAAAGGCTGGCCGCTTGCCTTAACGTTTTCTTGGTCAAGTTGAGAGGATTGGGGCATCAATGAGTTGATTGTGCGATAAAATCGACGGTGGGCCACTTAGTCGATTGTGTATTTAGTTATGTCTACATTAGTGTTGGTCTATTGCTTTATAATAACGATAGCTCGAGTGCTCTACATAAGTAATCCGCGCAATGTCAACACGCAAACGGCACGTATCCACGTGTGGGAGATCGCCCACAATTAGCGGGATGCGCCGCTGCAGTTTCGCAACTGCCGCCATTGCTCAACTCAACCCTGACTGTTTCGTAACAAACAATGGCAGTCATCGCAGATGCAGCACACACGCATGCACTTCCTGCTCGAGTTTATATCGCTACATGACGAATACTTGCGCAACCGTAGGAATCGCTTTATGCGCGATGATACACAAAACTCGCTGTCGAGATTGCGAAAGGTTTAATAGTCGTGTCAACAACGCGCAATTTGTCGTTTACGCTAAATATCGACCGCTTCCGAGCCCTGCGTTGCACAGTTAGTCATACTTTTCGTAACTCGTATTGTAGGGACATGTGGTGTCGCAAGCGCGTTGCCTCACCGCGAGATGCCGGGATACGTTGGGAAACCATCCCGTGATGCCCAATTATATGTCGGCTCTCATTGAGCAACCGCGTAGCAGCGGATGTGTTACGAAATTCGATTAATAAAACTTAGGACTAAGCAAGATGACTGAGTTTCCAACTCATGCGTGAATCGGTTGAATGTCAACAGAACTGTGGCGCAACATTGCGAAATTGCCTTGACATTCGGAATTGTGATGGTCTAATAAAGTAATCTATTGTTACGGGCCAAAAATTCACACAGACCAACTATCGACAGTTGACAACAGTGTGCACTACACGCTGCAGAATTTAGGTCTCAAAACCGCACAGGCTGCGGCACAGTTCGCTTTATCGGAGTAGCGATAACGCAAGTCGAACTCCGTTTTGAAACCGAGCGCTGGGCCGCTTGCGAAAACGCTAATGTGAACATCGCTTGCAAAATTGTTTTAGTTTTAAAATCGAATGCAGCGACAATGGCGTACGGGAGCACTCGACCGGCAGCGATCGCATCACCCGCGTCACGCCTCTGTGACACACGGTGAAGTAAGGAGATCGTGTAGCGCAACCAGCTTCGGGCCGTATTTGGCAGGCGGTCGGCGTCCGCGCACTGGCCGTGTCACAATGGCGTGGATTATGAGTCGTTGCGATATGGCATGTTGCAAGTCCGGGCGGCGGTCCAAGCGGCGCCGCCGAAATAATCCCGTGTTGCAACGCCCGGACTGCGGAACGGGCGCCACTCCAGAGCAGGGCCCGTTGCGCAAACACCACGCAATTGGCCAATTGCGCACGTCGCTCCCCGGCGAGGCGCACGGTGCGACGTTTACGAAACTGCTGATACCGTTCGACGACCCCGTCTATTACGTGAGGATTGCATAATGAAGAAAGCGTCCAGAATGCGTCCGCAAAAAGTATCCGAAATCTCATTGAGCTCCGTCTCGAATCGTTGCAATTACACCGTTACGTAGAAGTGTTAAATCCGGTGAACGGTCGACTTTCTATCGCGAGGTCGGTGTACGAGGCGGCGGCGTGTCGCAACAATTTCTCCAGCGTCGCGAACGAAGAAAGCGCGACCTCCGCAGCGTTTTGCAATCGCACGCCGTCGTGCCGGAGAAAGAGCGCCGGCGTAGAAAGCGTACTTACATCGACCTGCGGTACCTAGGGTAATCAGCGAAAACCGCAGGGCTCCTTGCGACAGATGCGATAACAAGATTCCTGTAGCTCCCGGGACGACCGCAGCTGCACGAGCCGTTTAGCATAGCAGCGGAGTTCCGCGTGTGCGGGATTGGGCAAGTGGGACCACCGTTGCGCAAGCCTGATAAACGCGCGGCCGCATGTCCACGCACTCGTGAAACACTTCCGTTCATTGACTCCTTCCCGATATAACTGTGCTCTACTCATGTCCGTTTCGAAATACTTTCGCCGCCGATATGTCACACGTGTGCGGACATTGGGCCGCCAAAACTATTCGCCCGATCTCTACACTTGATCTTTAAGGGCAATTAAAGAGTCACGCTCGATGTAAAGACCTAAAAACTCGGCGCCATAGGTTCCCACCGCACGTAACGAAATGTCGCAACGCAATGCCCGCGTAACTCGCATCTAATTCGAAGTTAGGAATTCTGTCTTGCAGGATATTACAGAAGAATCGACGGGTAACCGGCTCACTAGCACGTTTACGTGTGCACTTTCATAACCCGTTGTTACGTTTTGAACCGAGTTTTCCAAGTGTTGGGAAATGCGCATGTAAAAAGCAGGAGCTCCCACAGCGGGGACGAGTAATCATCATTATTATGACAGACAGAGAAACGCAAAAGAAAACGCTCGTGCGCCGTGCGACTTCATCAGTGATTAGTTACGAAGATAGCTTTCACGCAAACTATGACATGCAACTGCACAAAAAGAATTCTCGCAATATTCTATAACGAATCTTTTAATGAAGGAGGCGGAGTGGTGGGACACCTGGCGACAGGTGTGCGTGCGCTCCAGTCTTGCCTGTTTGTTGAGACTGCCATAATGACGATAACCATATAAAGAGCAGCTGTACTGAGTTTGTCGCCTGGCAGATGCGGTCTAGATCGGCCGATAAATAAAAAGAGTAAATCCACATCCGTGTGCGCCCGCGCAGTTTCCGCCGCGGTGTGCACGCAACCGGAATCGGCGATTGTTTCGGCCTGCCATCGTTTCCTCCTCTCTGTGCTCAGATCGGAAGTGCAAAACGAGATGAATGCACTGCTGAATCATTCTATTATAAACATATTTAAGTCTATATAGGGCTACGGTTGCAAATATGAGCGAAGAAATTGGAGCGTCTATTAATCAAGAGCTGGGTTGCTACGAGCGACGCAAGAGTTTGCAATATGTAGCGAGTTAGAGTATTGCGAACTGCGAGGCAACGCGGCGCATTGCTAACCGTTGGTTAACTGTATTGGATCTCGGGAGTGGCGTAAATATGGTAAACCCGAAGACAATGCGGTATATTTACCGCTTTACATGCGGCTGACGACCCAAGGTGTCTCCGAAATGGTAAACCTTAAGTAATCCCGAGTTTTGTAATCCTTGGTGCAGCAGATTAGCAAACAGTTTCGCATACGTTTCGCTCAGCATTAAATCGAGTCCTTACGCTCCATTTCATAATGGAGTTTGCACAAGAGTCGGAACAATCGAGCGTTTGTCTCTTGCCAGTAGGCGTGGACTAATGGGGTGCAATAGATGTTAACAGCTGTTCATTCGCTACGAATCATTGTATTAATTATGTCTGGATGCAAAGTACATCTGATTCTGTCATTCCTGCAGCGCCATCATCGACGTAAGCGAGTATTTGTGAAATATTTTAAATTAAATAAATGCTGTTAACCTAGTTCCAACGTTAATTTCCAAGCGTTTATTTAAAGTTTATATTGAAACAGTAAGCTCGTATGCAAGTACAAAGGCCAAAGGAATGAATGACGCAGGATGGTTTCGAAAACGCGAAATAAGCGATGTTGCGATTCATCTTACGAAATACGTTTGGCTCGTGGTTGCAGAAATGAGTGGGACGACGAATAGGATTTATCTTGTCGATTTGTAACTATTATAACGTTAAATTAGACCTAAATTGACATAATGATGAGTCATTTCAAAAGAAACAAAGAGGTACCTAATAGCTTTGATAATTGACCCGTAGAAGTTTGTAATAGAAGTTTCAAACTTAGTGGATTCCTAAAAGGAAATAATGCGGTTTCTCGACTAGTCTGCAGGAATGTTTAGATAACAGCGTGAGGTACTTTTTATTTTTATCTCTGGGCACATTTATCGCAATTCTTATCGGCATTTCACTATAATCTTATCTCCATAAAAACTTCAAAATTTTCACCCGTTATTTGTTTGTTTGGCCGCAACGTGATACGATAAGCAAATATTTTGTAATGATGACTGACACAGGTACTTGTATTTGTTACGCAATTCGGTTAATACACAATTTAACTATTGGTGGCTTATTGCGAAAATGTGTTACATATTGTTGTAATTCCATTGATATGGAAATTAGAAGATTGTTAGTGCACGACATTCGCCGGCTGTACGCATAAATAATTTTGCGCCTGCCAACAGCGACGCATCAACATGTATTGAGGTGTTCAACATAGTTAGTATTAGTACAGCAACGTAAATAAACCCGTATCGCTATTTCTTTATGGCGGTAAACAGTAGTTTTGTTTGTAAACAGAATAGTAACCCTCCGGTACCGCTAGACCCTCGAAACGAGTACTTAAGCATGCGGAGATGGTTATCATGAGCTCTATCGAATCCGGAACAATAGTTTTAATAACTCAGGGTTCCTACGACCCCAATGTCGCAGGTAGTGTTGGCTCGTAGCGATAAGACACGCAAAAGCCTGGTAATAAACTGCTTAGCTAACCGCATTGCCATGCGCAGAGTACATTACTGCGTTACCACTGCTATGGTTACACAAAGTCGATACTAATGTAGGGACGTGTGCTTCGAAAAGCGACGCAGACGCTAAGCAAAAACCGCATTATTGTCGCCTAGTGTTAACAACAAAAGAGCGGCAAAACGTATGCTCGAACTAAACAATGCAAGGAAACTCCGTGTAAAATTCATCTCAATAATAACACCAAACACTAGAGCCGGTTAAAAATACTGTTTTCGTAAACAAATATCAGTGCCAAAAAAAAAACTAAATAAGAAATTGCGAGTCGGGAACGAGTTTGTACCGTTAACTGTTGCTGAAAACAACCGAGTAAACACGCGGATGGGACCAGTTCCAAACGAGTTTGAATATTAATTGCACGGAAAAAGTACGATTCGATGGACGCATTTAAGTACCTACTTACAAGAACTTACCGCAATATCACATCGAAGTTTTGGGATTTTAATTTAATTATCCTTATCGAAAATTACCATCAATTATTTGTAGATCAAAACATAAAAGTTCATAGCTCCGTTCGTCGAAGAATTCCAAACACCGTATGATTGTGTGAATCGAGAACGTGGATCGACTACGCTTCGAATAATCGTGGTTGATAAATAAACGCTGCCTTCTGGGCTTTAAGGACAATGCCCTTTTATATTTAAGCTTGAAGAGTTGATGCGTAGTCCGGTTAGCCGTAAATTAGAAGAATAACTTTTCGAGTTTATCGCTGAGAAATGGTAATGTATTAATGTAGAACAAGAAAGAGCGGTACCTACCTACCTACTTTCTCATTGGCCGTTCCAGTATGTACCGTTCGGTCGGTGAATTCATACTAGGGCGATGAAAGTATCGATGACTGAGCATTAATGTTGAAACAGGAACGCCAGATAAGAAAATGTACCTACGTTCATATATTTACAAGTCAAATCTGCGGCGTAGGTCGTAGACTCCTTTTTTCCGAGTTTTTTATGGGAGGTAAGTACCTACTTACTAACACGCGTAGGCGATGAGATCATAAAAGGATCAATGCTCTACTCGAATTCCAAAGCAATGATAAACTAATTCAAATTAAAGAGAGGCGGTCCCCCAACACGGTCGTTCACCTCGCGATTACTTTTTCTAATCCGTGATGTAACTTGGAAAGTGCGGAAATGGACATTTCTAAACAGAAACAGAATTGCGACGCAACTTATTATATCACAATTTCTGGCTCGTGAATGCACGCCGGAGAAAGGTCAGTGAACTTGCGAAACTTCAGCTCACCTGTCATAGCCGAGGGGAGCGAGACAATGCCGGTGATGCAATGGAAGAAAGTACGGAAATAAAGAGAACGTACCGGCAATTAGTTTATAGTGTCTGCGCAATTTTCCCCAAATGAAACAATCGATTTTGAAATTGGAACTAGTCACGCATTCTGAATTCGAGGCGATGGGAGCGACGGTCGCGGCTTGCACAACGTCGCTGGCAACTCAAACGGAAGAGAGTGCGGGCGAAACGGCACATTGCGGTGATGCAATAAAGAAAGTGCGGAACTGAAGTAGGTTTTCTAACGTGGTGAATGTACTCCGGCCATTAGCACGGTATCATTCGCGGCAGCCTGCGGAGCCTCGCGGGCGTCGACCTCGGATGATGTCAGAGGAAGCCTATATTGTGTTTCGCAATTCGCATCAGGCCTTCGTATGATATAATGCCTTCGGGATGGAAAATAACGATGTGTAATAAGCCCAGCGCACCACTGAAGGGAGGTATCATCGAGTGTTACATCAAGCTTTTGCTGTATTGATGTTTGCAACCAACAGTTAGGTAACGAGTGTTGTCACACTTGTTTGTTGCAATTAAGTTCAGCGCTGATGTAATGCGTGCAAACTGAAAGAAGATTAGTGAGCTCGATCGGTGTTACCAAAGACAATTTAGACATATCAACAGTATCCTCAATAGCTGTTCCAAATGTGGTCAAAATGCGATATGTCAAGTTCAGTGGGTGCGAGGCCGATGCGCGGGCGCAAGTCTAGCAGGCGTGGTGGTGGGAGGCAAGCCGCGCGGGCCGGGGAGGGCAGCGTTGACAATGAATGGCACGGCAAGCACCGTTGTACTTGACCTAGTATTCGGGCCGTCACGCCCCGCCGGTGCAACGCTGACGTACGATTGATGATGCCCGTGACACCCGCCAGACAACTGGCTAATTGCAACTACTGCTCATGAATACGTCTTTCTTAATGCTTCACCTTCGTTTTTATTGACAACTGTGTCTTTTAGATGAGCCGTAGCGAGCAACACTATCTGAGTAGTGAGCAGCCAAGTAAAAAAGTGTTTAGGCCCGGCCTTAAATAAAACTATAATTAACAACGGCGTATAGCAAACAAACGATGATTTTATGATGGCTCCGACATTGGCGTATTAACCCACTTGGCACAGGCATTTGTGTTTACGTCAATCAAAAACATTTAACAAAGTGACTGCCGTGGCAACACCTCGATAGATGATTTCATTATTTAAAACCATCGTTACTGAGTCAATCATTAATTAATAAATGAGTAACCGCGGCGCGGTGAGGAATTTTTTATGTTAGCACGTTTTAGGCCTCAGAACCGTACAATAAACATAAAATAGATGTCGAAACGCATACAAAGTATCTCGCAAGCGGTTTCCGATACACATGTTGGGCGGTAGATACGTACGAGTATATGTGCCATTGCGCAAGGTCGCCGGCGCACCTGCGCCGGTCACTGCAGGGACCGTTGCAGCTCCCACGACATACCTCATGTCTTCATGAATATTCATAAATGCTCCTAAATGAAAGGGTAGCAAGGAATTCGGGGTCGTAGCCACCTGCTAACCGACCTTTAGCTATCTTATGAAGATTAATGGGCAGTTTAATTTATATCAAACAGAAGCAAATTGTGTCGTGGACGTATTAACAGGCGGTATTACAAAAAGCGGCTGCAGCGCTCGAGGCAGCGTCCGGCGGAGGCAAGCGTACTCGTAATCATCCAAGTGGGTTAAGGTTCTATCAAGGATTTATTGCGGCAAGCTCCGCTCCAAAAGCCGTGTACGTTGCTATGAGCTAACTGCACGCTGGTTCCGCTGCATTTGTCTATTTATAACGTTTTGTAATATAAGCTTTTGTCCTCCTTTCTCAATTAGCGGCGACATCCAGTCTGTCAATGTCCGAATGATGAATAAGGCATTTTTTACAACAGAAGTTACTTCATATCCATTATAAACGATCCTATTTCATTCACCTGTCGTCGACATTTACAATGGCCAGACACAAAGCTCGCTTGGGCATCTTTTGTTTAATTAGAGTCCAACAAACAAAAGTAACTTGATCGTTACAAGCGTCGCTTTGTCCCAACACTTACAGCGTAACTTGGGGAATAATGAGAACGTCCTTTGAAAGGCTTTCCAAACTAAGTTAGTACAACATAAACAGGTTAATAAGTTTCAAAACGATCCAGAAGTGTTACAAAAGCGGTAACACACAACTGTTTAGTAACTACGAGTATATGGACGATTCTTTTGTAATGTGCATCGCAGCGTCCGGACCACTCGATTATTTGTTTCTATAAAACAACGAGCAATCGATTTCTTTGTTTGTACAACAAAGTATGGTCGGGACTCGGGAGCGCGAGTGCTTAGCCAAAAAATATAAATTGCAATCACACATTGTTGGCAATGGCTCTCGGTAATGGCTTGTACAGGACTGAATGAGTTGAAACAATACAGTAATTATTGTGGCGAGTAATTGAACAAGTTTTCGTTTTGGCAGTGCAATCGGTGTCCTCGCGCGGTTATGTAACACCTTAGCCTCGTCAGTAATGCTAACTAATTTGGATTATAATATTTGATAGCCGTGTCAATCATTGAGCAAATACCTACTTCGAAAACTCCATTTTGTGAACCGAGCGTCCGTGACATGATGCGTTTATTAGTAGGATACTTGTTTACACTTTACTAAGTTGTTTATGGGATATATACTTAAATAATTTCCAAGGTGAGTGATGGATAGTTTGAATGCCAAAAGGTGAACACATTCAACTAGCAACATTGAAAGGACAACTATGTTAATTTCGCAAAGTCACCGCGGGTGAATGAGACATGATGGATTATGTTACGACGCTTTACATAACAGCAGGAGTCTACATTCATGGTGTTCAGGAGTCACGTATGTCGATTATGGTGCTGCGCAGGCGGCGGCAGATGTGCGCTCGCGCATTGTGCGCGGACAAAGGCAGGTAGAGGACTTTGCCGCGCCATGTGCTACGTGTCACTTTTTCTCTATCAATGTTTTACGTAAAAATCCAAAAAACCATTTTTAATCTGACCGATCCCAGCAGATGCGCGTGCATATGTCGCTATTAAAAAAAAAGATTGCATTCATGTAGCATGGTCGATACTTTTTCATGGCTGTTAAAAATGTAATTTCCATATCCAATGAAAAATGTTTGTTTTCGCAGCGAAACTACAGCAAATTAATTACAATGGTTTCCCTTTGTTACAAAAGAGAGAAACGAATCGAATCCCAGTTATCAAAATTAATAACGGCAAAAGCAATTTACTTTGTTCGCGTAATATCCTGGCCGGCGCGTTTATTGAGCTCCGCAGTTTTCAATTGTTTCATTTGTCGAAGAGGGGATCATTTGAAATATGAAATGCCATGTTGGTATTACAGAAGTACTATGAGAATACTGTAGGCAGTAATTAATAGGCGGTCTTGATATAAATAGAATTTAATAAAACAAAGATAGCCACGAATCTGAACGAGCAACGTGAACGGTATAAACAAAGTAAAGAACGATTGAAAAACGGCAAATATTGACCTCGCAGCAGATGTCGAAAGTCAAACTCTGGTTTGGTTAGAAGTGCATTTGAATAAACAAACTCCTCGATTGTAATGAAACTTTGTTGACCTTACGCTATATCGAATGACAGATGTATGCACCCAGATAGAGTTGTCATCAGGTGTCCAAATAAAACCTGGTTTCCCAAGATTGTTTCTCAGAACGATTTTTCTGTATCCTCAGCCATCAATGAGAAAATTATTTCTCGGTAGCAACATAGCATAATTGATCTATAAATTACTGGCCAGTCATAAATAAATGCAAGTGTAGACGGCGCCATTGACGACACTGAACGCCTATGCATGTATAATAATATGTTGGAGCCAAAAATAGACTCATCGCTATTAACTCAAGAAATTGTCGCTATAAACTCCTTTACGAGTTGTCAGATTTACTTTACGTTGTCTGTATCTTCAAACGCCAAAAAAGGAACCTTATTGAGTACGCTATAAAGTTAAAATGATAGTGATAAAAAGTAACACATTATTGTTTATGAGAATGCGAATGGCGAACACGTGCGTTTCGCAGGTAGACGCTTGCATGTGCAGTCTATTGTCTGTTCCAAAAAGGTGTTTTCTTAGATATGAATAGGAGAATCTTTGCACAATAGTATTTTATCCACCGAGGCCCATCATCGATTCGGCAAAGAGTAGACCGAAATAATAAATCATGCGTAGGAGACGGGGACAATGGCTTCTATATTTGTTTACTGGAACATCTGTTCAAGCTGGTCCGTGGATGTTTAGAATTGGCAAGTTTGGTCCACAAAAACGCTAGTATTGTCACGTCGCTCAGGTAATTGTTGAAAGATTAACCCGATGCGAGCTCGCACAATACAATTTAAAACACCTTGAGTATTTTTTCTAGATTAATTTTTGTATGAATGGCATCGGAGACTGCATCTTTCTCGTAAGGCTAATCGGTACGTACAAGTAACACGGAGCTTGTTGCGGCATACATGCGACCTTAAGGCGTTATCTGAGTGATAAGTGAGATTGTGGTGACCTTTAAATGTTGACTAGGTGTCTCGTACCATGTGATAAGGCCCAAGTCCAATGACCGTGCTTAGATTCTTGGTATAACCGTTGATTCGAAAAAAACTAGAGTTCCCAGGCCACTCGAATGATTTTTGAATATGGTAGGGGAATTAAGCGATTGAGTTCGATCGTCAAGCACTCTCATCGACCGGATGTAACGGGACCGGAAAGGGACTTTGTAAAATAGAACTGCAGAACTCATACGGCAGATGGCCGGCATTGTATCGAAGTGAGACAAAGAAGAAAAAGCATATAAAGAAACTGCAGTTGCACACGGCTCGAGGCGTAACCACATGGCTAAAGGTATAACTTAATTATCCGCCAACAGTTTCGTTGGATAAATTCAAGTGGATAGTCCAGCCGTTAATTTCTAAACTGAAATTATTAAATTCCTAAAAGTAAATAGATTTTAGGCCACGAGTGTTACTACGACGTAGTTCCTATTAGATATCAATAATATTGCCAGCTATGCAAAAAAAAAATATAAATTAATCAGTTTTTCTTAGGAAGGACGATGCAAATCGTTTTCTTAAGTAACCAGTTTCAGTACTTCTAACAGTTGCATCAAATATGATCAGATCGTGATATTCATGCGTTCGCCAAGTGGTGATTCTATAAAATAATCATCCGATCACGTCAGTAGCAGTTTATCTGATGTTACTGGCTACCATTTAATCGCATAACTTACTGACGACTCATGTTTATGACTAGAAGCACGTAAGGCAAAGATTACTGACTATTAGTAGATGACGTCACCATAAATAGATCATCGTGTCATGAGGATTACATCAGATTTTTTGTCCGCAAAAAGAAACGATAAAGTTTAAATATAGAACGTGCACTAGCTTGTTCCTGGTTGGGCGGCGCGAGCAATTCGAAGGCGGAAGAGCGGCGCTTGCGCAACTGACATTGAACCGAGGCGGTCTTCGAGCGGAGGCCACCAGACGCCGAATTCTTTAGTGGTAGTTTAATGTGAGAGGACAGATAATGATATTGATAACACAAAGAAAACGAACGCTAACCGGTTTTCCTTGTTTACGTCGATTTCATTCAACGAAATTTATCAGTCATTTGAGGAAAATTATAATAAGCACGCAGTTTGCAAACAAACGCCATAACGCCAGAGATTTACAGCAACAGGATGTGTAAAGCGTAACATAGCAGTCAAGTGTATGCGGAAGTCTGGGAGTTTATCATTTTAAGAGCAAAACATTCCAAGTGTTTGACGCGTATTTTCCTTTACGGCTTCCGCAATGATACACAGATACAGTCGTTTCACACGTCACTGATCATGTAGGTATAACGCGCAGAAAATCCCAGTATTCCGAAGTCTGATGAAAATATGCTGATCGTCACGTCAACCTTTTGCTGACTATTTTTAAAACTTCGTCAGCTCTCGTTGAAGGCTTATCTTTACATCATGAATTGAATTCGCAAGTTGGGTGCTAATTGCGTCAGCCGACAATGTCACCAGGCTGTCAGATCATACCGCGAACTTGATAGTAAGGAAGTTTGCGAATGTCAGCGATGCTTGTGCTAAGTGGCGTGTGTGGTGTTGGTGCTGGCTCATCATTACCGCATCGCTGGCGTGTTGCAAGCGCGACCTAGACGGGGGCCCGTCCTTGGCCATGGCTAACTTATCAATACCGGCCCGGCTCACTCGCCGTCGCGCGCCGCTGCGTAGCTGCTTCCGCGTGCCTACTGACGTCAACCACAAACAACTCGCCGCTTCAAAAACATCAATTTTCCCTAAATCAATATAGCGCTTGAGAAACGAGCAGCTGCGTCACAAATTAGATCCTATTGGAGGGGAAAATTTTCCTCGTGACGTCAGAGCTACGTTAGCAGCAAGGGTCACGTGTTTTGCCCTTAGAGCGTTCGCTACCCTCGCGTGGGCGAAATACGTCAAAAGCGTAACATGCCGAATAACTTAAGCTGAAGCGCCCACGTTTTATGTGATCTGAAATAATGTTCTTTGACTATTTTCGGCGTCGCTTTCGGTAACGAAGTTGTTTGTTACTTCCAAAACCGTATAATGTTTCGTGGAGCCGTGCTTTGTTTATTCGAATGTATTCGTTTCATTACATCACCCCGTCGCAAATCGCTCAGGGGACTAACTGCGCAAATTGTCAAGAAATCTGAACAAACATATACGACCGATTGTAAAGAGAAAAACAACAGCGGAATGTGAATTATTTTAAATTCAATAGTAGTTAATGACGCCAGCGTATTGTCTCCAAGTATATGTACGTCGATGACTTCACGTTATCGACACGGGATCACAGCACTGGCAATGACACGACCCGACTGCGGGCGTGCATACTAATTCACACTTTAATATTCATACGGTAAGATTCGATTTGTCATTAGCACCTTATCGTTTGACAAGTCGCAATGCGAGACACTCATTTTAGTCTAAACTTTCCATCAAGTTCTGAGAATTTACGAGAGGTTTTACTATACGTAAGGACAATAAAACAGCGCATCAAAAAGAAGTATAAAACACGCAACCTTTGTAACCTAATAAAAATAGCAAAGATTGAAGGCTAAAAGAGATATATAATTGCCGTCGTCAGGGTTAATGAAAAACCTAAAAAGATTGCACAAAGCTAATCATAATCAATAAAATTAATTGTCAAACAATCAAATACAAAGCCGAGGGTTACGTAAGTACACATAGGTATTGTTTGTCGCCGGTTACGCAACCAGTGACCGCGAACTGAGGTCGGATACGTTCTCATATTTACTATACGTATTCTTCAATCTCGAACGGCGTACGAGGCCGAACCACGAAAAGAGTACCGTTTCGCAACACACCGCATTTCAATGTCACTGTAGATGTTGCCGATTGCCAGTATGGCCACTCAGGGCGTTAATTCGAGCATAAAACCGGAGCAAGTGCAAAACTATGCATGCCTAACCAATTGGCAAGTGACACAAAACGAGATTTCCAAACCACTTAGCTGTTTAATGATTGCTAGTAACATGGGACTCAGAAGTTTAATTACAGCTCAATACTCAATGGCACTCAGAGTTGACGGATTAGTTACGACTTACGACATTGCTGCGTTGAATGTCAAGCCACACAAATGCGAACTCTCCTCCGAGTGGTGTTGACGTTGGGTTGGGTTCTATGGTCACGTGAACAGTTTTGGCAAGTTCGTGTTGGTTGTGTTGAAACGCTTTGGCCGTGTGTGCATCGGACGCTTGCCTTGCGTCATTTCCTCTTGCTGACCGTGAACCGGGTTACGTCAGCGCAATTTCGGAACGAGATTAGGATGCGCCTACGCTCCGTATCGAATCTAGAGGACAGTCGCTTTTGCCAGCCCCCACTCCTTTTGTTTATCGAATCCTTTGGTCAGTTAGAACAAACAAAGCAATCAATGGAAAGAAATTAGCAGTGCGTCATTCACTGGCGATGATTCTTCGACGGTAAGTAACAAGATAAACAAATGGCAATCATTTAGGGGATTTTCGGAGGATGACATCACGCTAGTTCTAATTACATACTGCATTAGTTTATCAGCTGAGGAAAAATCCACCTCTAGCATAGTTCCACAAATGGTGCGACATAGAATAGGTTATACGTTTACCGGATAATATAATATGTAGATGATGTTTTTATATAAGTGCATGGAGTATTTTCAAGAACTTCAAATTATGATCAGAAGTAACAAAACAGTTCTGAACAAATAAACACGCATATTGCATATAGAACAATTTACATTCTTGATTAAGCCTCAGCAATAAAAATAAATTGAAAGCGAGGTTAAAATATCAAAGAAACGTCGATAGTGTGAATGTAACAGGAAGCCTATTATAAGACATGCGCCTTTGACACCCCGTGACTCGTTTTCGCAATAAGTGACCATTGTTTTTGAAAAGCGAGGCCGACACACGTGCATTACCTACACACATTGCTGCATTGGTACCATGGTCGTCATACGTGCTGTTGTAAGAATTAAAACACATATGATGAAGCTTGGCCTTCAACAGGTAGCGAAGGATATTTTTAGTGATACACGCATAAGTGCAACAGATTGAGGGTTAATCGCAATTCTGGCCACTGTGCGACCGGTTTCGTTTTATTATGGCGTTTTTTCTGCGACGACATGCCAGAGCAAGACCTAAGCGAAATCGGCAAGCTGTAAATCATTTAAAGGCTTTAGACGCTCCAACATTTTATCATGGCACATTGAAAACCTATTCCATAAGGCATGGAAATAGTATTACTAGAACGATGACTGGAATTTTCCTCTCCTCAGGTACAGAGCATTTATGCAAACTCACGTATTTGTAACGATTTGACTACCGCCTCCGCAAAAACCCGCAATTATTTTAGTAACAAGTAAAATATGTAGAGCGTAGGTGGTACTCTGTGGTACTGGAAATATTTACTTGTACGAAAAAACTAAGGGGCGAATTTACTGACGCCTCCGCAAGTTCAGCTCGAAGGTAATGTTATATTTACTGTTTGGTTTGATCATACTTCGGGAATGTTTTACGTAAATACAACAGGTTAAATTTAGGCTACAATAAAGTGTGCAGTGCGTTCGAATTGTGATGTTTACTTGGTTAAATTGGCTGCCGTCTGCAAAACTCAGAAGACATTGACTGTGGAGTTTAAAGATAAAAAAAATATATAGACGGGAGCGCGGATTCTATAAGATTTACGACATTGGATCGGTAGCGCGGTCACTCCCCTGTACCATTAAACTTTTAACGCGACGCCAAGCTGTTTAAGTTTCGTCGCTTCAATACTAGGGAAACTATTCAAGTTTTTCCATCTACTTCCTTCGGTAGTATAAATACTATTATGTTTTTCGCGTCCACAAGCACAAGCCTCTACTTGCAGTTTTTGACGTTTTGCTTGCTCTTTTTCTTCTTGCACTGCGCGAAGTGCATACGGACTGGCAATTAATGCGTCTTCAGGTTTTGTATGTCGTCGTGTTTTGTTTTTGCTGCGAGTGTTAAAATTAGAGGAGAAGCAAAAAACTTGTAACATGAAACTGAATACGCATGCGAGCACTGCTAGTTCGTGTTCGTACATTAGAGGTAAGTTTTGTTTCAAACATAGTCATTTAGTCAAATGAGGCAATTTAAGTAATTACGTACCTAATATGTTGTGGATTCATAAAAGAGTGCGTTGGTCTATCTTTGAAAACGGTGTCTATTTCACGTGGGTAGATAGTTAATTTTAGGGAGCAGTATAAATAGCTGTTTAGGGGAATAAGTGCGGGGGTAGCGACCGACCCGATAACAACCTCCGATGATTCATCCCTGTACCCTCCATTGTGCACTCGTTTCTTTTCTTCCCTCTCGGATGACGTCATCGAGTGCACTGACGCACACTCTTGTGCTTATGGAATTCATCACAAGCCCTGTCATAGCATCTGATTCATTGTTACATTGTTACTCTGAAAGCTCCGGCTTTTATTTTTATGACCGGAAACCGCAGGACTAAATATTTTTAAATTCCTTTTGTATTGTATGAAGTTCACAGTACAAAGAAAAGAGAGCTAACCTAATATTGCCTTCCATTCCAGGTCAACAGTCTTAATTGTAGTACACAGTTGCAAAAGATTGGAATTGTGAGATCTATTCTTAGTCGACACTGAAAATTCGAACCATCTTCATTCCGAGGGGAGATCTAACTCGAGCATTATTATGTGGTGGGAGCTAGATCAGGCGAGTGTTTACGGTGGGTGATTTTCGGCGGTCAGCGACCTTCGAGACGCGGATGCAGCTCCGCGACATAGCGCAGCTTCGAAACGACGTATACAACGCGCCTGGGGCAGGTTTTAAAACGCACCGCAATAAAAATAATAAGTACGCTGGAGAAAATAAAATCCTGCAAAAGGAGCTTAAGTTTCCAAGAGCTTGTTGCCAAGGCATAAAAACTGTTTGCTATTCGTAGGAACGATGTAAAATGGTGGCTTGGAATGACTGGCGCGTGTCGGCGGCCCGTGATTCCACCTCCAGCGTAACTTGGTTCTTCGTGAGTAGCCATGTGAGACGCGGCGTGAGAGGCTCGACTCCGTCCCCTCTTAATTGTTGGCACGTGCACATTTTTTGCCCTAAGGGCGGTGTGAATGCACCCATCTCTTGAAGGGATAAGGTCGCGTGCGCTCACCGACTGTAAAAACTTTTTGCAAGCGTTTTTAATGAGCGTGCCTTATGCTCTAGACCTCGCCACGAAGGTTAAACGAGTACAGCTCGCCTTTCTGTCTTTCGCAGCGTCTTCGGCGGAGTCACGAATGTTGAGTCACACGCTGATATCATGACTTGACACCGGCCGAACGTTGTTTTCCATGAGAAGTGGTCGTGTGCAAGTAGGCGAACTCGATTTGCAGGAATTAAATGTCATTTAAAAAAGGTAAAAAAAATAATTCAGAAATGATATTAAGTGTTTTTAAAAAAATCGGTCTATTGTTGACACTGTCATTGTTCTAACGTGTTGAAACGATAAGGAACTATTTGTCAGACTTTAGTGGTGCTAGCTAGGCTTCAAATACAAATGGTACTTGCTCAGATGTAGGCAAACGGAGCGTGTCACAACACACGGGCGCGTATCGGCGGATAAGTGCGCGGTTACGCAAATCCGCAGATATGTCGGCGCTGCGCGGGCGCGCCGCTTGCACAAGGTTTCGCAGACCTTTGTTTTACGCAACCCGATCGATTTAATAGCAAGTCGTGCGTTTTCTCAGCTGTGCACCCAAGAGCTAAATTCTCGACTTGAATTGGGAAATCGAAAGGTCCATAATATAAAATTTTAACAAAAGTCAGGAAACTGCAAGATCCGGATCTCCGGTCTTAAAGGACAACAATACCTGTTGTATGATGCGCCTCCATTTAGCAAGGTGTACGTAAACATAAACCCATCGCTTTTGATTCTGCTGACAATCGGATTCACTTTGTATGGATGACACCTATGTCCGGCAATTTATTTCCCAGTCTGACATTGTGCCCTATTCAGTATGTGAGTAAGGCCGACACTAGCGTGAGAGCAATGCACTATCGCCCGCGTCCGGTAGCCACGTCCGGTGTTTTCGCATCACCAAAAAAGGTGCGAACACTCTTTATTTATAGCTGTGACGAATGGTTGCGTCGACCTCATCCGCTTCATTTATTTTCAGAATGAGGGAGACGTGTAGGTGTCTCGTATCTGATGCGTTCCGGGTTACTTCGCTTCGCTGTCGACTGTTGAGATATGTTTGTATTTTTTTTTCAATGTCCGATGAAAATGGAATAGCGAATAACATCTAGAAAAGATATCTAACCCATCGGTGCAGGTACGTCCGGTGAGTACGGTTCCGCACGACCGGGGCTCGGCGGCGCGCTGCACCGTCGGCGTCGACTACGCGACATTGGCACAGTTGCGAGCGACCTCTCCACGCGGCGACCGAGGCCACAACAAACGCCCCAAAACGAGAAACAACGCTCTTGAATTCCGGCACGCCTGAATCATGCTGGTTAAATTCGCACTAGATGAGCGTCCATTTATCTAAACGGCCGGCCACGCCCGCGCGAAAAATGTCAGCTACACGTGCCAACTTCGCAGTTCCGAGTCGCCTCTTAATTTGTTTGTTGCCATAGGGCCGTTGCGAAACCCAATTACTCTCACGGTGTAATGGTCCCACTAAACTCAAGTTATACAACTGTCGAAACTAAGACGTACGGGTGGATTACCGAGCGCTCGGCATTATGCAAATACGTCGCTGTAATGTGGCCGTCTTGCACCACGAAGCTTTAGCAACTACGTTTCAAAACGTTTTCAAAACACTCGGCATAGGTTCGCAAGTAGGTACACTTGCTGATCGACCGCTGCCGATCAGCAATCACCGCAGGCGATACTCGAATATAGGGTACCATATTGCGTGCAGTTTATAAAATTAAGTTGGATTGGGTAGCGTGAGGGATCCGAATATAAATCGGTTCTAAGTGTTCTAATTTAGATGGAAATGTGAAGTCTGCCGGTGGCCGGGCCGGTATGCGACGCGATGGCGTCTGCCGGGTGGCGAGGCGTGCGTCTATCGCAAACCAATTTGGCACATCCGCTGGCGAGCGCCAGCACCGTATATATCCCGTCCCGTTAACTCACCGCTATAGAACGTGCGAATGTACAATCCCGATGTATCGCGTCTCAGACTCGAATTTCCGCAGCGCTTCATCCGACCGGTTTTTTAGGATAAACATCTTCCAGCGCTGTCTCCGCGCAAGATCATCGTCCGACGTATGCGATCACGTTCCAGATATTCTGAGCTACCTTATATTATAAATATCGAATTGCGTAATCAAATGCCGCTGTGTCGTCGTCATTGTTTGCAGTGCATTCGATCACTCGATCTGGCTTCTGAACGCCGCGTTACGCAAAAAGCTCGGGTTTTTATTTTGTTACCTGGAACGATTCGCTTGAGTTATTATTTTGGCATGGAGCGGGCGGGATGGGCCCGAACAATGCGCTCCGACCAAATTTTATACCTGGCATTGTTGACAAAGGATTCGTAGTATCTACGACTCTCAACAGAACGCGGGCTCCGATCTGTCTACAGTGTTGCAATCCTATATCTAATTTCAGTATTGTAAAAACTTGCGCAGCCAATTACATTTCGTGACGAACCTGCTGGACAAAGGCCATTTTGTTATCCTGAATGCATTTCCTTCCGCGTTGTCATATCCTGTCGGCTGCGCCAAAATTAAAGATGCTTTATTACAACAATGGAGGTTTGTACTCAAACATCCGGCTTTGCATCGATAAATCCTTAAAGTTGCCGAGCGATGTGATGATGGTGAAAAAATTTTCTTCATCAAACAACATAGGAAGGACGGATGTTTGAGAATAAATCCAATAACTCTAAATATTGATGATATTCCAGGAATAGACACATTTTATATATACCTATTTATAAAATGCGTTGGATGCGATATAATCCACGTGGTTGCGACTGGGAGTCGCGAGGAACACGCTACCTGCGTTATCGGCCCTAGCGACCTCGATTTCCTCCCCCAAGGCCTGCGTCCGGATACAGCAGCCCGCTCGAGATTTCTCTTGCTTATGTAGTTTCTAGTTACATACTAAACTCTCATTTGATACTTGAGCCCGCCAGAGAAAGTAGAAGGTGATTTTCGAGAACGTTTTGCGCTTGTACAGGGCAGGCTAACAGAAATTTTAACCTAGATTCAATTGCAAAGGTCAGATGTTTATTGAAAGGTTGTTGCTAAGTGCCTTTATAGCTGGTTTTAAAATAAAAATTTCCCAACGCCTATCGTTTGCAAAAGAAAGTTTGTTTTTGAAAAAGGAAACAAACAAGATAATTATAATCTAGTCGTTCTTAACTTTTCGATTTTAATATCAAAGGCTAGTCTTCAAAAGCAGCAGAGTGCTTGTTGCAAGAAGAAAAAAATGTTTTCATCTCAAAGGACAAGAAAAACTAGAAGCGGGTGGCAAGAAAATCCACTTCAAAGCGTCAAAGAGAGTACGGAATCAATATTAATGTTCTTGTTTACCTTTGAGACTGGATCCCGGGATGTTGATCGCGGTCCCACCGGATGACTCGAATTTATAATCAGGGGTGCCTTTATATCGCGACCGGGACGTGAGAGCGGAGGTCGAAGGGCGGGACACTTGCTCATGTTGCACCTTCATAATTTCAAGACATTCTCACGATTGCGAAGAACAGCTGTGCTTATAGTGACCAGTGTGAATTACCATTAGACTTTATGAGGGCTAAAGAAGGTCCAATGCCTAATTATGTAAATTAGGGTATAGTCACTGACCATCCGAATAATCGTCTGTTAACAAAAAGCGCTCTGGGAAATTTGGTGGAACAATATCATTACGAAAATGGAACTTGGTCAATAGCAGCTGGCTACCTGACCTAGAGTCGAAGGTCCGTTAAAGTCTTCAATAACAAAAAGCTACATTTCCGTTCTGCCGCCGACACATGGCAAAAACTGGAAGCGCATCTGCAATATCCTGCCTAATTAAATTAACGGTCAGACAAAACAGACATCATCCATCAAGGTTCCGTCCCGTTTGCCCAACTATATTTTGTTGGCACACGCGACGTTCAGCGGATATCATAAAAACTTGCGATTTCATTAAGAATTGCAACTATTTTGCAATGAACATTTTATAGCGACACTCTTTTGTGGCAGTGGTTAAAGTCAAAGTATCTTTCGCTCAGGAGTTTCTGTGTTATAAAGAGGCAAATGTAAAACATTCCGGCTTTGAGCAGCAACTTCGGCAAAGGCTTCTCAAGTTGCGGCGGAGTATGCTCCTCTGCTATTACGAAAAGGGTAAAGCAAAAGTTTTTACATTTGAAGCGCGGTCGCGGTGCTTCCCGTTCCGCATCGCGAACCTCGCGTACCGAGGCTTTTGACAACGCTCGCTTTGACGATGCGTCGGTGGAAAGAGTATTAAATTTTACCTTTTACCCTGTCTGTCCTTTCAAAGCGGACTGAATTAATATTGCGGAGTAAATATAGATAGGCTCGTTTGTCTGTGGTCTGGCGGTCGCTTCAAAGGCAAGCATGGATTCATCGTCCTGAAGTCACCAGGGACGCTGGGGACGGAGTGCGCCGACAAAGGTCAAAGAAATCATTTACGATTATATCCCGCAGTTCGCGAAGGCGTACCGAAATTGTCTCGACGGGAACGTCAAGGATAGCTCAATACACTAAAGGTTGGTTGTTGGCCCGAACGTGGGCGAGAGCCGAATTTATCGTATTACAAAAAGAAAAGTTAATAAAAGTAGAATTAAAAAGGTTCGGAATGCGTATTACTCGAATTAAAAAATCTAACATCAAAAAGAGGCTCGTATTTTAGAGATTTAATCAATAGGAATAATAGTATCTTATGAAACCAACAATAAAGGTTGAGATGAGGGCAGGTGAACAGTGGAATATTATTAAACAAGCCCGGAGGAATGTGTTCGTTAATACCTATCAAGTTAAGGGGTGCATAAAATAATATAATCTTTTCATTTTTTATGCAGGGGTCACGCGGGATCACCTGATCGGATAAGGGTGGAGCAGGTACCCGTATGGGGTGGCTAATGGTGATGTGCGCGGTGCCGCCATCGCGTAGTCGCGTCGGTGCGCGGGCGCAGCGCACCTCGCGCACCCTTGACCCGATTGCGGCGCGCAGTATTGTACGCAGCAATGACACCGTTTGCCTTGAGCCGCTAGCATTGCCGCAGATATTCGCAACAATGGAGGCCAGATAACATTTCAAAAGTTTGAAAATCCGCTGGTTCCTGCTAGCGGTCGTAATTAATAAACGCGTTGAGTAATCCTTGCATTGTCCTATTGTACCACTGCATCACAGATATTTTAACTCGGTGTGGTGACATTGGATTGTCATCAAGTCTTTATTTAAATATAGTGAAAAGAGCTCGTCGGAAACGTGGCGCCGATTAACGCCACCACAATTTTCTACTTTATCTAGGGCGACAACTATCATCATTAAGCCGTCACGTATTGCATACAATCGTTAATAATGAATGGATAGATAACCGTTTATCGACTTCGTTAGAGGCGCTATCGACTTAACAAAGGAAATGACGTGCTACTTAAAAACAAACGTTTCCGTTTCCCTTCCGACCTTTTTACGACTTTAAAAAATTGGTATTCTCACGATCAATCTCTTTAGTGGGTGTATCTACAAAAAATTTAGGAAGCAATTGATCGATCGTTTAGGGGCGAGGCAGTCGATAGTTGGCAAATCGCGAGCGTCAGGAGATATCAGCCGCTGCGGAACCATTGCGCCACTCTTATTGGCAAAATTTTGAACATGGTTGCAATCGGAACCGCGGCTGACGCGACTTGCTGCGACGTAAGGTAATAAATAAGAACCCAAACATTTGGGTAAACAGTTAAACAAAACAGCGATGCAAACTCACCTCTGAGGATCCGCAAAGACGAACTTCCGCAACTTGAGGTCCCGTAAGACGATGCCCTGTTCGTGACACGCTGCAACTGTTTCGGCCATTTGTCTGAAGAGCCTGCGGGCTTCGTGTTCCCTTAGCCTTTTCCGCGCCCTCACGTACGAGTGGAGGTCGGAATGCGACCGAGGGAAGATCAGGTACACCCTCTTGTCGCCGACTAGTACTTCGTGGATGGGGTTGACGTGCGGATGCCCATCTAGACGGTAGTGGGCTTGGAGTAAGCTGCTGCAGTCTCGCGACACAACCTGCGGACAATTGAAACCATATTTATTGAACAACATAATGTATTTTGTGCTCTTAGGCCAAGCGCACACCGCTCTGGAAGCGCGGCGGAGCGCATTTGAAGACAACAATTTAATATAAGCCTTAACGACTTGGACATACGGTCAATAATTGCATGAAAATAATAAATACGGCTATCAGATCGAACCGTATTTATTCTTTTCATGACATTATTGACCGTATCTCCAAGCCTTATTGTAATAAACGCTCCTTTATAAAAATTGGCTTAAGAACATTCTGGAAAATCAAGAAAATTTCCTTAATCTATTGTAGGCTGTTATTACTCGTTTCCCCACAGAAATGACCCAGTTTATTTCGCTTGCGTGACCCATTAACCTTTCGTTATTAACAATGATTATGGTTTACGTAAGACTACTCAGAATAATTTATCCTGTTTATCGATATTTAAAAAATAGCTTAACCTAACTTAAAATTAAGCAACTGTACAAAGGGATGATACAGTTGTGCACAGTACAAGTTCCCGCCGTTAAATAGATTCAAAGGGGTCTATTTCAAAGAGATTTAAAAGGGCTAAGTCTAATGTGAATAACGAGGTAGAAACCTTTTGGTGAATAAAACTGAGCTGACCCTTTGCAAATATCAAAACCAGTAAGTAAACTTCAAAAAGATTCGTCTACTTTGTAACGACAGATTTTAGAATTAAACTGCTAATCAACTTACAACTGTGATGAGTACCGCAATGCATGAACATAAGGTTCATTTTCGCAGCTACGATGTCTTGGTTATACTGTCTTTAGTTCCTAAATAACATCAGTTATTCTTCGAAAAGCTATAGTAAGCTTCAGACAGAATGGCAACAACTGTTATTTTAAACTGTACTCCTAATATATTTTCGAACCAGCACGAAATGTCAACGACATTGTGAACGCAAATTCCGAATCAGATTTCCCGACTCACGAATGACGAATCACATCGCGTGCGTCGATCCATTTCTTTTTGACTCACGCTGTATAAATAGAGAGTCAGTTATTTTAGCGCAGTCAAGTCACCCCAGACTTATCGACGCGGTTTGCTATTTAGGCAACTCATATTTGTTGTACGAAAATAAAATATGACCTATTTTACGACGCGTTTGCGAAAACGATATTGATAAGAATTCGCCATGTTGACAGAACACTTGATAATATTTGGCATGATGAGCGGTCACGGGAGCTAACCTAGATTCTGTTATCGATATTTATTTAATCGTGATTCGAGACGTTGCAAAACACAAAAATATAATATTTGTTAAAATTACTTGCAGTCAGATAACTCGGTGTGAAATATCCACTGTTCTCTGAGGTCTGATATTCTGTATTGTCCTTCTATATCATCAAAAGGGATGTTGTTTAAAATGCACGTATTTAGTATTGTCTTTAAAACAATACTTTGAAACCAACCGTTCTGGTTTTTCAACGCAGTAGTCGTACCTATTTACCGTACAACGGTTGCTTCGATTGTTTGTAGATTGATAGCATGCTAACAAAGCGTTCTAAACGAAACGTTTTGCTGTGTCATGTATAGCATATGGCAATGTTTCTCGCATAGCGGGAACTGCCGTGTTAAAGCAGCAATGTGCACGGTTCATGTTAGACAAGACGCTCGCATTGTAATATGGTGGGGGACCATCTAGCCTCGACGTGACATTCGGCGATCGGCGCGTTATCAACTCATCTATTTCACAATGTCAATGAGAAGGTCACACCTATTTTCGGCGCCGCCCATGGCTTCGAATATGTTACCGATTATTTTTCGTTTAGGTGCGTAATACCCGCCAACGCCAGAGTTATTATGTCAACAATCTGTTTAGCAAGGAAACGTAACATAATTGCGCAGGTATCACAGTTGGTGTACGTCAAGACATACAAATGTGGCCATGTTGGCAACGTCGATGTTGTAAATACGCTCAGCATTTAGCAACGATAACGTTGCCACACTTAACCTTGTCAGGTTCTCACGAGGGAAGTGCCTATTCTGTGCCTTGACAATACTCGTATAGGCCTTTGTTTACTGGAACTATGTATCCTGTGCGGCCTAAAATGAGTTTTTCAACAAGGCTGTTTGAAATAACGAATTTTCGAACTCGTTTTTTGAGGGCATTGTGATATTAATATAAATGATTCAGTCAAGGTTGTAAGCATACGGAATTAGTATTTTGAGCTAGATCGTGAGTAGTTTTGGAATTGGTCCCGCCTACTTGTGACGTAGTTTTTAGCTATTTTAACGAGGAGGCAAAATGTGGTTAATTTAATAGTGCTCGATATAGTGGCAGTTAGTGGATCGATTGCGAAAGTCGACACATGACATTGTAAAAACGGTGATGGCCTACAAGTGCGATCGAGCAACGCGAGGCCATGACATATAAAGTATGACACCGCAGCGGCGTGCAACAGAGATGCGTTCAACAATGCAATGCAGGCAAGATTCATGAAAACCAGTTATTATTATTATTATCTTTTAAAATTTTAATTAACTCGCTAATTATCGCTCCGCGGTGCTCTTGTACTGGCTTGTTAGGTAGGTGCATTTGTAAAGATTTTTACTGTCAAACAATGCAGCTTTACTTTTAATGATAATGTGACAATACTTGCTTAAACCTCAATGTTACCCAATCAATGCAGTTAGATTCAAAAAGTACCTAATTGGCTATAATTATAATAGTGTGCGTTATTTCGACAAACTGTCGTATAATTGATATGAAAGGGACACGCCATGTGGGCACATTATTGGGAACTGGCCTTATCTCTCCATGGGGTCTCAATCCCGTGGGATAATGCGAACCCTTCTAGATTTGCCAGATACATTATTCTACTTAAATGGTCGAGCAGAGTTGAAACTATTGATCGCAATAAAAGTTACGGTAGCTTTTCCGTAATTATGGGAAATTACGCCATACTTTCTTTCTAGATAGATATTTCTCTGTTAAGAAATGAAATAGTAGGTAACAAACACAGAGAACGAGTAGGTATAGTAATGAGATATGAAACATATTTTAGCTTAAATCACGAGTTTAAGTGCTTACTTTTAATAGTCAACTTCCGCTCGATAACAAAAGAGTAGGTAGGTACCTACCTAATTGAGTTATGTAAATAGGAATATGACAAAGATTGTATTTTCCAGTATTCATCGTACCTACCTATTTACCTCCTTCTCTGTTACTGCTACAACAGGGTACCTACCTTTTATTACTTTTAACTACTGTTTTACACATGGTACACATAAGGGTAATTTAGTAAGTTAATGTCACACAAATTAACAAATGGACTAGAGGTCGAATGAAAACAAGAGATTACGCACTAGGTATATCAATCAAACAAAGCTGCGCAATGGCTTGTTGAAACCCGAAACAATTTCGACACGCGACGGGTTACGTATCCTAGCTGTGTATGTGTGTGTGTACCTAGGTAATGTATGAAAAAAGTTTATTGGAGACAATCAAATGGGATTCGCCTCCTGCAGCCTCCGCCGAACTCAAGTTTTTCTTGTTTCAATAGGTACCTACCTAGTTGTTAAATTCGCAAAATAATTGGGTAGATAGGTAGGACCTACCTACCTAAGTTCTACGTAACTACTCTAAACAAAAACTACCTATAAGCTATTACCTATTTGTTAAGTAGGTTATAGAACTGTTCTCAGTAGGCTTAACTTGTCATCCTCTAAATCAACTCATGTCTGAGTTCTCTGACGATCATATGATACCTATCTAGACTAGGTATCTACTCGCCTATTCACGTTGATATACTAAAGGGAACCAAGAGAATAGGTATGTACTCACTTTGCAAACATATTCCTCTTGCGTGCGCACGTCCACACACCGACAAAGGGAGGAGCCTTCCACTTGTTCCAAAAGAAGGTACTTCTCGGCCACCAGAGCTGCTTGGAACTGGTGTTGGGGAGGTGCTGGGCTCGGCGGCGCTGGCGGGCTGGAGGGCGAGGCCGGCGACGCGGTCAACCGCTCCGCCAGACCCGGCGACTGGGCCCGGTCTTCCGCCTTGCTATGCTCCCCGCTTGCCGGCTTGCTCAGCCGCAGCGGCCACAGCAACGAAGGTGATCCCGGATCCATCACTTTATCACGCACACACGACACTGTCACGTCACACTACGGTCCACAACACACACAACACTTAAAACGAGGAAGGAACTACGATGAGATGAACATGATCTGCAACCAAAATTTCCAAACATTACAAAAACACGAGACAATCGACGATTTAGTAACGCAATGGAAATTGCGAATAAATTGTACGAACCTTGAAATGATTCGCCCTGAGAGGATATCGTACCAAAATTTGACTGTCCGTGGTGGCGAATAAATCGCTTATTGTGTTTTGAATTACAGGAACTGTTTCCGAGTAATTCGAGCACGTATAGACAGGCCAATATTTTGGGCCGGTGTCCGCTCGGGTTTTTGTGAAACTAAACGAACACACGATCGATTCTCACTAACGCCATTGCGAGACTGACGGCTTCGTTCGAAAATCCTCGGGCCGGCAACCGATCCAACGTCCAATGTCGACACACCGACCGACAGCTTGCGTAGTACGCGGCATACGCCATGCGGTTGAGAGACGTATATTATGCCAACTACCTGTCTCTTTCTACAGCACTGAGGTAACTCTCTTGGGAAAGAGATGCACTGTGACCATTCATTTACGTTTAGCAATGGCATACGTCATGATCCTAAAAGTGTACAAATAATTTTGAAGCATATTTCAATAATTGTACTCAAGATTGAGTAAAAAAGTATACCTATAAAATTAATTTTAATTGTTAAAATCTGGTAGATTATTTGAAATGTTTGAACATGTAGGTATATCAGGACTGGTACCTACCTCTTTGAGTAAGGACGGTACCTACCTATATGGTTGGAAGAATTAATTTATGCAAGGGTTTCGCAATAAAATTATTTAAAATTTCTGTTATTTAATGTCATAAATTTAAAATTTTAAGAAGCCAAAATTACAATTATTTGGAAATTCATGAGTACCGTCAGCCCTAGCTGTTATGTACAAACTTTTACGTCCTTTTAGGTGCTAAATTCTATAGTTCAGGTTCTAGGTAGGTAGGTACCACAGACCATTAAGCTAGATCACATGAGTAAAGAATTACTCATGTGGCTAGATGGTCTGTGGGTTGTATTTTAGATCAGCTGTTCCTTCCTACTTTTTGCACATACCTAGCCTAACTTTAACTAGTGAACTGTAAAATTTATTAGTATTTAGAAAAAAATCAAATATTATGTAAATTTAGGCTTTAGTAAATAAATCATTTACTTACACTTACCTATAATATGATATGTAAAGATAAACATAGTCGAGAGTTTTATATTTATTATTTACTTCGAATGACTCCTTCATTTCCAAATGTAAATAATAGGTAGGTAGGTAGGTATGTAGGTATCAAAAGGACTTACCAAAGACTAGATAGGTCGAGGTAGGTACCTTACCTACCTATTTAAAAATACTGGACAAGGCATCAGGGCAGCTTTCTATACTTACCTAAGTGTTTATTCACAATAGGTTGTAAAGTTGCACATAACTCTTGGTTCATAATGTGCGATCGTGTGACGTCTTCGTCTCAGCAAGAAATCGTATAAAGAAAGTTTTCTAACTTATTTTCCTTTTACGTAAATACCGGCCTATTTTTATTTCTGACGAAAATGATCAAGTGTAGGTCCTAATTACCTACTTACTACGTAACTTGGAGAAACGTCTTTGCTTTAGGTAGGTATTTAAAATAATGCTGTACCTACGTACCTATTAGATTTTTTCTTTGTGCTTAACTAATTACTTACGTACCTATCTATATCTATAGGTACTTCAGTATAAAACAAAGTCGCTTTTCTGTGCCTATACCTATCCCTATGTATGCTTAAATCTTTAAAACTACTACGCAACGGATTTTGATGCGGTTTTTTTTAATAGATAGTTATTCAAGATGAAGTTTTTAGTAGGTATTAGCATTGCACCCGTGCGAAGCCGGAGCGGGTCAATAGTCACTACATAGTATAAAACAAAGTCGCTTTCTCATGTCCCTATATCTGTATGTCCCTATGTAGGTATGCTTAAAATCTTTAAAAGTACCTACCTACCTACGCAACGGATTTTGATGCGGGTTTTTTTAATAGATAGAGTGATTCAAGAGAAAGGTTTTAGTATTAGCATTGCACCCGTGCGAAGCCGGGGCGGGTCGCTAGTAATATTATAAAGAGGAAAGATTTGTATTTTTGTATGTTTTTATTTTTGTTACGAATAAACTAAAAATAAATGGACCGATTGAAAAAAATCTTTCACTAATGGCTAATGGAAAGCTAGAATATCCCTGAGTACTATAGGCTTCAATGTAATTATATTAATATGTAGTTATTTACTTTTACCTAAGTACATACTTAACAATCTACCGATTATGTAACAGTGTGTCGAGATTTCTTTAGTACACGCGCATATTATACTCCTTTAAAATACTATTCACGAATCACCATGAATTATATTCAGTGTAATGGGTACGTAGGTAGGTACTTACCTAAAGTAGGTACAGTCCTTAAATAACACTGTCACAAAATATGTTGCTTGAACAAATCTATAGCATAATAAAAAATTTAATGAAAAAATATAAGAGATGTAGTTCGTTAGAGTGAATCTGATGTACTAATTCTTATGGGTAATGTACGGTGTATCAGAAATAGGGTTGATGAGCAATTGATAAATTGTGCAATTATTGTCAACTTGTGCAACTGCTTGTAATGTTAACTATGACTAAAATGTGTTTTTCTAGACAGTCTTGGTCGGATAGTTTCCATACATACCTACTTACTTACCGACCCTGAGTTGGTGGTACTTCCTTATATTCGAAACCGACCAATCAGAATCCTGCTTTTCTTATATGAAAACTGACCTGTCCAGTTTCCGTGGACGTTCTAGTGGAAAAGTCATGAATTCATATGGTGACGCATTATGGTGTGGGGCCACGCGGTTAGATAGGGAAAAAGATTAGATTCTGAAAATTGTTTTGTCATTTTGTATGACAGATCAATATGATTCATAAGCTAGGCCGTATCATATGAATACATATAATTATCGTTTTTACTGTACTGGATACTAAACCTCAAATCACGTATTTATTTTGTGGTCATACCAAAATTACCAAATTAAATGATGTTGGTACATATAATAATATATTATACCGGAAATCGAAACCACAAATGAGTTTTCGATATTAATTAAGTAGGTACAAGATTTATTTGGCAGATAAACTTTGTAAGTAAATATAAAATATTAGGCTATACTAACATCCAGATAAAGCCGATAGCTACTGTACGTACTTGCAACAGATAGGTACCTGCTTTACTTGTGGAGGAAGATTGAAACTGTGACTTGAGTTTGAGTTACCGCCGCGTTAATACGTAAACTCTTGTAGCAAGTCGGAAACTAGGAAAACTAGGGAAACCTTGTATAGGGAAGAAATATTTTCAAATAAAAACATTTCTATACATAGTCCCATAATATTATAGTAAGAATCGTTTTGATATACATAGTTGCTAAATTGAGACTTTCGTAATGCATTTGCATCGTATGATTGTTTTAGGAAAAGCGAAATCGTAATTTGTTTATGATATGAAATCTAAGTGTTGGTATCAATCAGTTTGTTAGCAAAAAGTGTTCATCCAAGTAGCTAAACTCTCGATTTGCTTTTTGTGCAACGAAACAGTGATTTACTTTAAACCTAGCCCTACCTGGCTAAGCACAACTTTTTAATTACGGACACGAGCTCAAAACGAACCGGTTTAGCTACTGTTTTATTGTTTGCAATCAATGCGAGGCGAATAACCTGCCGTTGGACAGCCACATAAACCTTGTACAGCCACCATTTTAAAGGAATGTTTACCATAATGTTCAACTCTCAAGGTACATAATCCAGTACATGTAGTATCTTTTACCTACTCCGTAGCTTACTGTACAAGTTGACCACCAGTAGTCGCCCATTCCTCATTTCCCGTTGAAGCTAGATTTGATGGTTACTTAAGTACATAGTTAGGTACTTCATTAACGCTCAAATTTATTGCAACTAGATAGTAAAAGCGGGCACTTCATTTAGAAAATAAATTACATTTATCACACAAAACGATAGGTAGAGATACTTACCGACTGAATTAAAAGTACTTAGCAATACCTTTAGTCTTACATAAGTACTTAACTATACCTGGTTAATGGCTAACATTTTCTACCAGGCCATAAAGAGAAGTAGTAAAGTAGTATTAAAAATAATCGTTATAAAGTAATATATCGTGGGCTTATTGGTAATACCAACTAACTCGAGATTTTTGCGAAATTGAGTTATTAATACCACTCTACTCTGAATTTTTTCCTCTTTCTACTGGTTATACCGACTAACCTATGCGACGCCTGGTTTCGGAGATATAGAAACCAAAAACCAACTATCTAAGCTTTTTTATGGCTACTTTTCGTGTGAAAAACTAATAGTTCTTGTTAATCAAAGTTTTTTCTTTTTTGTATCGACGTCTAACCAAATACCTATACTTAATCAGTTTTAAATCTATAAACTCTCTAGCAGAAATACGTAATATTATCGAAATAAAACCGTCTTAACTTGTTAAGTTGGTTTTAACGCTGAAAATTAACATAAAGCAGCATTATTTTCTAATGATAATAACAACTACTAAAGGTTAGTAGCTTTTACCTTTCGATTTATAATAAATATGTACACAATCTTACCAAGATATTGGTTGAGATAGTTGGTAAATTTAATTTTCATGAAGATTTTATGGTTGATAGATCGAAAAATGCAATATTATAGAGCCCAAATGACTCTACTTACTGTAATTACTCATGTTACTTTATTATTATTGTTAATTTTAATAATCATTAGTAAAAACAATTACAATACTAGCTAGTTTAGTAACGCGTAGTTTCCGTTCCCGTGGGAATACGGGGATAAAATATAGCCTATTTTACTTCCTGATAATGTAGCTTTCCATTGGTGAAATATTTTTTTAAATCGGTCCAGTAATTTTGGAGCCTATTCAATACAAAGAAACAAAAAATGAAATCTTTGCTTTTTATAGGTAGTACTATTTATTTAAAGAAAAACCTATTTTTTTATTTATACGTCTTCTTCATTTTCAAAAGTAATGGTCGGTCTGAAAAAGAATATGTGACAATGAAGTAAACTATAATGTTACCGTAATATAACATCATAATTCACCTAATTTATACTAATATTATAAAGTAAGATTTGTATTGATTTGTTACGAATAAACTCAAAAACTAGTGGACCGATTTTAAAAATTCTTTCACCAATAGAAAGCTAGAATATCACTAAGTAACATAGGCTATATTTTATTCCCGTAATTTCACGGAAACGGGAACTACGCGGGTGAATCCGCGCAGAACCGCTAGTAATAATATAATAGCAGACCTCATGTTAAGCCCGATCGTCTCTTCATCTTACAGGATGTCTTATACTGCGCTTATCTAAACGTGACCTCCACTCCTGTATCCGTTTACCCCAAAGGTTGATCAAGCAACAACTCCGCTACTAAGACGATATCATCGGCAACTTGCAAGTGCTAGATATAGAACATGTTGTTGTTATAAGACGTACAAAAAGAGATTTGTTCTGAAACTACAAACCGATTTCATTCTCATAACTGTTTTCCAGGGTTATTAAGACTATTGGCAATACATCGAAGTGCAGTGAAGCCACTATGTTCATCTAAGTCCAGAAGCAGCAGTCTGAATCTATCCACTTGCACCGTGGAGTGGGACAAGGGGTTGTAATATCCCCTATATTGTTTACGAATGCACTGGAAGATATGTTTAAGACGCTGCACTGATTTGGAATGTATTGGGCAATAACATCAATGGCAGACACATCTCGCACTTGCGACTATGATATGTAGTAGCGGAGTAGTTAATATTGTATGTAACCGACGAGCAAGTATGATTCCTGTAATGGGTGTGGATGAAGTACGAGAGATTTGCCAAGTTCGTAGCAGGTGGCAGGCTGTTGTGCCTGCCTATCCCGACGAGTTTCTGTATTCCACCATTAACTTGACTAAATTGCTGAACAGATTTGAAATAATGGGGTATAGTTAGATTCTTAACATCATCCTGAATGACATGGAATAAAAAAAAACAATATGGCTGATGTATTATTTTCATACTTCTTAGTTCGTTTCTTTAACGATGCCATGTTAAAGAAACGATTACACATTTAATTTTATGGCAGGAAATAATTTTTTGTTAGGGAAACATCTTAACTTTGTTAAAATTTCTACAGAATTCAGGAACTAAAAGCAACTAAAATTTAGTTTTTTGGGCCTTTCTCAAAAATTTAAAGGTTTATTGAAGAAAAGAAATGATAACTCCCTATAAATACCTAAACTAAGAAATATAAAACAAGTAGCACTTAAAGGAAACCCCTAGTTTCTAAAATAAAGGCTTTTTTTTATATCGCGGTAAAAGCAACTAAATAAGGGGTTTTAGATAAAAAAAATGCAATTTGCAGCGGAACCGTATAACTTTTGTTCAAGCAACTATAAATGATAACGTACTAGATAAGATAATAAAGTAAATACTATTTACGAATAATAACATTCCTAAAGCAATCAACGAAATTTTGGGGTTCAAACCTTCAAAACGCCATAACTCGAAATCAGTTTTTTAGCATTTAGTCGGTTTTACTTCTAAGCCCACGATATTATGTTCAAACTTCAAGTCCCAGCTAACCAATGAAATACACGTAAAACTTATTTTATTGTGCAGACTAGTGCCGAGTTACAAAAACAATAGTGAAAACGATCGATGAAACCGTTCAATCAAAAACTAATTTGAGAAAACACATATAGAAGCTTCTAAAGATATAGAGAAGACAGTAAACTCTCGCGATTGAAAATTTGTTATAGAATATTACTCTTTAACAAATAGGTACTAAATTTATTATAGTCTTTTTGATTTAAATCATCATGCATTGCTTGTTTATACAGTGCTATGAATATCCCGACTCCATCTGGAAAGCCATGGATTGCGTTCGCGGTATTAATTTCATCTATCATAAATATACAATAAATATTAAATGATAAACAGACTGACTGATTGGTGATGTGATGTATCAACGCACAGCCTAAACCGCTGGGTCTAGAGACATGAAATTTGGCACATAGATAGCTTATACAGTTTAAGTATCTACTAAGAATGGATTTTGCAAAATTCAACCCCTAAGGGGGTGAAATAAACGTGCGCGAGTGAAGCCGCGGGTAAAAGCTAGTCATATTATGAAACAGCTATTCAAGTCCAGTTTGAAGATGATTCACAGTGGACGATGCACCGAATTCTTTGTTCACTAGCTGTTAGTCAGTCAGTTCCTTGCATTCCCGACTAATGAGACAGTGGGGTGTTCCTGTGAATTGAATACACATGTGTATTCATGAAATTTTTCATGAAAATAAGTTAAAAATACTTGCGCACTTGTTGCAAAATATTTCAAAACAGGGTTTAAAGTTAAACACAGTTTAATACAGATGCTGTGTCGCTGTCTAACATTATTATAATGAAAGCATCTGTTTTTTAACACACTGTTTAATTTTAAGCCTAGTCTTGTATTATGCCCGTTAGTAAAAAGGTTACAATTAAAAATTAAAGGAAAATATAAGTTGTTCGCAGACAAGCATTGACGATTAAATATATATATATATATATATATATAAACACTTAGAACATTAAAATATTTGAAAACAGTACTTAATAACCTTCATAATTTGTCCAAAATATTAGTTAACTTTATTGTTGTTAACACTGTTGGACTTATATGGCGAAATGCACTTAAGCCATATAATGTCGTGGCAATAATTAATTGTCTTACAAATTACGTGTACGAGTTATTGCATTACTATTTCATAAAACTTGAATCCTATGATTCAAGTTCAGACAGTCAGGCCATTCGTAGAAATTGTCTCTTTGCAATGACAACACTGACCTGAATGCTAGTCACTTGTATTTTTTCCTGTAAAATGTGAGAAGTATACAGACAATAATTACAACACAATACAATATTATAGCCTAAACAGGAGGAGCTTTGACCTTAGGAGACGTCACGCGCACTAGTTTCAGTAGTTTCTATAAAAAGTCTGCCAATTTCTGCGCGGGGGACGAGGAAACGCACAGAAATAATGTTAACACAAACGCATTTTTTGACAAAACAAAAACACTAGCTTGAACTAGATGCACACAAGTACATTTACACACAGAAATAACCAATCCGAGCACTCCGTGAACTCAAGACAACTAGTTATATTACAGGTATGAGCGTTGCTCATAACTTTTTTGGCAGAGGGAAACGCCTGTCAGTGGCGTCTCCGGTTGGTACTCAAAGGCTTTGACTATTCCTTGAAAGCTCCGAAATATTACCTACATTTTATTTTAGAACGTAATCCCACATCGCACGTCAAGCTTAGAAAAATATACCTACTTACGGACAGGAGCCTAGCCTTACTACCTATTCCAAATGAAATACACATTTATAAATATACTCGTATTATAATTTGTTGTTTTTTATTATTTTCGTATTGCGGAAAAGGGGAGTTGAAGCTTTAAAATTTGTTACTAGTGCAAATGGGGTGTACTAGTGCAAACGAAGCCTTTTGGCTTCATTTTCTTATTACAAAATGTTTTCTTTCTCGACATGTTTTAAATATATGATGAAAAATGTCTAAAAATATACCATAATCTCCGAAGTATGTTTCATTTGCAATACCTATATATAGTTTTGCGAGCATTATTGAAAAACCTTTCCAAATTTCAAGCATATAACATACTTTGATAGTCAGTAATAACTAAGATAAGCGGCTGTGACACACAGGACAGACAGCATCATAACTTCATAAGGCTTTCCTTTTTACCACTTTGATAAGAAACTACAAAAACAGTGCATGACATAAGGGTCGCTGATGCGGACCGCGGTTGATGTCGGTTTTTTTTGCGAATCGAGCTATATTTGATTAACATTATTATTATATAATATGTATTCGGAGTTTCCATAAACATAATAATTATAAATTAAATTGTTATTTACCAAGATTCAGAGAATTTAAACTGCACGAGTAAAAGGAAATTTCAGAAAATCGTTTTATACCTAATTCGTCAGAAGTTTATTAATTACAAGATAACATTTTAATTAGTAATTAGTAACCATAATACATATAAATGTGACGCCTTATTATAGCTGGTACAAGATTTATCAACAAACACGTCATTACCTTATTATTAGTTCGAGAAGCAAATATTATCGTCAAAATTGAGACTTTAATTGGACTTTACAACGGAATTTTTAAATGTAAATTTTCCTAGTTGTAAATATTTCGCTATAGTAAAGCTTTATCACGAGTATCAGACAAAAAAGTAATATCTGTAATAGTCCAAGGGTTTGTTTACGTTTTGAACAAACCAAGCTTTTATTCGTTTACCACCCATCATGTTCAGGGGTCCAAATATCTCGTAAAAAGTGGGTATATCCATAAATGGAATACCCCTGCCTACCCCCTCGGTGATAAAAGGCGTGAGTTTTTTTTATTACCTATTCGTTTTAGAATTTTAGGCTGATTTTTCAATAGTTAGTTAATAGTTATCTGAAGAATAAACATCACCTGTCACTTTTCCTTTCTATTGTGTCAGAGAGTTACAGCATCAATAGGTATATTCTCCAGATAAAGTTTATCTGACGATTGAAAAATCTGCTTTTATTTATATAAGTTTGTTTGTTTTACGTTCATTGAAATTTTAATTTTCAATATAAAATACGGAGGAAATATAATTTGCTTTGTCTTAAATCACGATTCACCGTAATAGATTAGTCAGTTGGCGGAGGCGTCCCGACCCTTTGTTTGAACCAAAATTACTCAGTTTCCTGCTACCTACGGTCGATAAATGTGTCAGACTCTTACACCTATGAATCTCATGATTTTACAGGTCTTGTAAGAACATATTATTTTACGCAATAAGCATTATTCAATATTGTGCAATGTTTTTGTGGGAAAAACATGAAAACCTTCGCCTTCTGTAGGTACCTACTGTTGGTATTTTCATTATCTGTGTTTTTATATAAGTATACCTACCTATATCATTATATGATAAAATTTTATTACGTACCTACTAGCGAGTGCCCTGCGGCGTTCATCCAGTTCAACTAGCTGGTGCCCAGCGGCGATGCCCGCGCGGATCCAGTTTATTCTCGTTCCCGTGGGAATTTCTGAAAATCCCTTTTTACCGGTTTCCTACGACAAATAAGACACCTACATACCATATTTCAAGTTTCTAGGTGTAATCGTTTCGGAAAAGTACCTACGTATTTCTCTTTTAAACCAGTTTTCATATTTTATTTATAGGTACCGTGGGAATAAGATATTTTCCTGGAATAAAAAGTGCTCTAAATGTTGAACCGGGTACTCAGTTATATCCATAACAAATTCCAAATCCGTTCAGTAGTTTATGCGTGATGCGTGAACAGACAGACAAAAATTTAAAAAATGATGTTTTGGTATATAAATCAATAACTATAATTATACACTACCTACCGCTAAAATTTTCAAAAAATATTTCGTGTTCAGAGACACGGCCCCGTTGGAATTTTATTATATGTATAGATTTCTCTAGAAGTACCTACCTATGTGTAATTTATTTGTTTCTTGATACCAAAAAAATAGGTATACTAGGTGATTCGCAATTTCACTTTCACTACATCATAGGTACCTACTTATTATAAAACAAAATCGCTTCCCTTCTGTCTGTCCCTATATATGCTTAGATCTTTAAAGGTTTTGATGCAGTTTTTTTAATAGATAGAGTGATTCAAGAGGAAGGTTTATATCTATATAATACATGCATAACATAGAAGAACCGATAACCGTTGGGGTAAACGTGTTCTGGAGTGGAGACCGCGACTCGGCAAACGTAGTGTAGGACGCCCTCCGGCCAGATGGGATGACGATCTGCGAAAGGATGCAGGCAGATGCTGGATGCGCCAAGCCGAAGACAGGGCGCTATGGCGCTCATTAGGAGAGGCCTATGTCCAGCAGTGGACTAAGATAGGCTGATGATGATGATGATGATAATATCGTAGAGAAACACTGATAGTATCATATAAACCGAAGTGAAGCGAGGTCGGGTCGCTAGTTATGAATAAATACTCGTAACTTAGGTAGGTACGTTATATTATAGGTACTTACCTGTGTACTATATTTATGAATGTCATTATGTCATATTTCCTGAGATAATATCCAGATAGCTAGATCATAGTCAAGAAGTAGTCAAGTCCAATATCTGACATTGTTTATCATTATCATAATATCTACTGACACTGAAGCACAGAATTGGTACCTACTTATTAGTAATAGTACTAATAGTAGTACAAACTAAAGCAATACTGAGCTGTATTTCAGTGTGTATACTGAATAAATAAATACTTATGCTCACGCGTTTTATCCCGGCAGGCGTAGTGTCAGAAGTAAGAGCACTTCATATTCTGAACGATTTACGATGAAACAGAATATATGAATCGGTGTCACTACTCACTAGTACCATCAATGGTACAAATCGATGGTAGGTACTACTGACACGGGGCGATTTAATGGAACACAAACACGTTCAGAAATCATGCACACAAATTAACTTTAGCACACATACCCTCAACCTTCCCTCAACCCACACTCAAACATTTCTTTTTAATTTGTTTCAAAAATAATAATTTAGGTTTTGGTACCTACCTAAAACTGTTACTAAACACAAGTTAGGTACCTATTTATAAACTTAAAAGGAGCATTTCAACACCATGTAGGTACCTACCCTAGATTAAGTTCAGATGAAGTTATAAATATTATATATAACCTACCCGTATAGTTTATGTGTACCTATGTATATATATATATATATATAATCTCACGCCTTTTTTTATCCCCGAGGGGGTAGGCAGATGTATTCCATTACTGGATATAAGTAACCCACATTTCACGAGATATATTGGACCCCTAAACGTGATAGGTGGTCAGCCCATCGCCGGACCGGGTCTTTTTACACATGTCTCAGAATTAATTCTGAGACCTGCGGGTTTCCTCACGATGTTTTCCTTCACCGTCGAGCTACTCATTGGTACATGCCAGGATTCGAACCCGAGCCTCACTGATTTTCTGCCGGCTCTTTAACCGTCCGGGCTATCACTGCTCTTCTATGTATTACATTATATACCTATGTATTACAGGTAAAGGTAACCTAAAGGTTACCATGCCAGCTTTCAGCATGAGTAGGTACCTAAATTCAATGTAATTGACTCCAGTAAGTACCTACAGATTCAGTAAACTAGGTCCAATTGTGGTAATAGCTCAGTTGCATGACACGATAATGATAATCATGCCCGGTTGCAGTTGCTTGCAAAAATTTCGTACATTTGCATTGCATCGAGTTGCAAGTGAGAAGGTCACTCTAGTCGCTTTGACCTCTTAGCCGCTGTAGCGCTACCGGAGGTGGCATTCAGTTTTCGTTTAAAATAAGTATTTGAAACGAAGTAAATAGGTATTTTATAATTCATCATTATAATCCCTTTATCAAAGTAATGAGATTTTAGTTAACCAAATCTTATTATGACTAGCGTCGTAGCTAGGGCCTGGCAAGAATTCAATTTTTAGGGTTCCGTACCTCAAAAGAAAAAACGTAACCCTTATAGGATAACTTTGTTGCCCGTCTGTCTGTCTGTCAAGACCTTTTATCTTGGGAACGCGTCGAGGCATCGAGTCTACAATCCCTTGATGCTATAAAAAAATTAAAACGGCCGTTTATGCCTTAAAAAACGTATGTCCATTGTAATTTTTGGTTTTAATAAATTATAAAATCAAGTACACAATTAAAAAAACACCTAAACAACGAATATCATAGAAAAAAATATCATTATAAAGTCCATAATATTAAATTATTGTAAGCAGCGGAAAATTTGCGCTATTATCCGTCTGAGCCCAAAATGTCCAAGGAAAACTGGCCGTGATTTTAATTACATAGGAATTCGATAGGTTTGTTTATGCAGATGAAAATCGAGCGTTCGTAGGTTGAATTGAATTGCATAGTAGGCTGAGACATGATCTGAAGTTCGCAGACATATTTTTTGATGACCAAAACTATTTTTTTTTAAGTTAAAACCCTCGTAAAGCGCTAATGGTGGGAACTTTCGATACATAATTTCAAATATCTTACATGACTTTAAAAATATAAACCGGCAATATTCTTGCGACTAAATATTTTTAATAATAATTTTATAATTATCATAAATTATAGTAATTTTATCCGAATAAAAAAATACTGGGTAAAAAAAAATGAGAAGTAATTAAATGGGCAGCAATTAAAAAATTTGGTTAGCCACAAAAAATCAGCATTTAAATCATTTGGTCGGCATACAAAGATTTTGTTCGCAAATAAAAAAATCAGGCAGCAATCCTTGTTCGGCAAATAATTTTGATAATGGTCAAAAATTAAATCAGAATTATGCAGCTTACAATAACATGGGTTTGCATAATAAACATTCAGTCCGCAAAATAGTTACTTGGTCCGCAAAATAACTACTTGGTCAGCAAGACTTCATGATTGAACAGCAGAGAAAACATGTCGTAAAAATTATACCACTCCCACTCCCAGTCCCACTCCCACTCCCACTCCCACTCCCACTCCCACTCCCACTCCCACTCCCACTCCCACTCCCACTCCCACTCCCACTCCCACTCCCACTCCCACTCCCACTCCCACTCCCACTCCCACTCCCACTCCCACTCCCACTCCCACTCCCACTCCCACTCCCACTCCCACTCCCACTCCCACTCCCACTCCCACTCCCACTCCCACTCCCACTCCCACTCCCACTCCCACTCCCACTCCCACTCCCACTCCCACTCCCACTCCCACTCCCACTCCCACTCCCACTCCCACTCCCACTCCCACTCCCACTCCCACTCCCACTCCCACTCCCACTCCCACTCCCACTCCCACTCCCACTCCCACGCTCCCACACGCTCCCACTCCCACGCTCCCACACTCTCCCACACGCTTCCACACGCTCCCACACGCACACACTCGCTCTAACACGCCCCAGCACGCTCCCACACGCCCCAGCACGCTCCCACACGCTCCCAAACGCCCCCACACGCCCCAGCACGCTCCCACACGCCCCCACACGCTCCCAAGCGCTCCCACACGCTCCCATAAGCTCCCACATGCTCCCACAGGCGCCCACACGCTCCCACACGCTCACACACGCTCTCACACGCCCCAGCACGCTCCCACACGCCCCAGCACGCTCCCACACACCCCTAAACACCCACACGCTCCCAAACGCTCCCACACGCCCCAGCATGCTCCTAAACGCCCTCACACGCACCCAAGCGCTCCCATAAGCTCCCATAAGCTCCCACACGCTCTCACACGCTCTCACACGCCCCAGCACGCTCCCGCACGCCCCAGCACGCTCCCACACGCTCCAGCACGCTCCCACACGCCCCCACACGCTCTTAAGCGCTCCCACACGCTCCCAAGCGCTCCCACACGCCCCAGCACGCTCCCACACGCCCCCACACGCTCCCAAGCACTCCCACACGCTCCCATAAGCTCCCACACGCTCCCATAAGCTCCCACACGCTCCCACAGGCGCCCACACGCTCCCACACGCTCACACACGCTCTCACACGCCCCAGCACGCTCCCACACGCCCCAGCACGCTCTCACACACCCCCAAACACCCACACGCTCCCAAACGCTCCCACACGCCCCAGCATGCTCCTAAACGCCCTCACACGCACCCAAGCGCTCCCATAAGCTCCCACACGCTCACACACGCTCCCACACGCTCTCACACGCCCCAGCACGCTCCCACACGCCCCCACACGCTCCCAAGCGCTCCCACACGCTCACACACGCTCACATACGCTCCCACACGCTCTCACACGCCACAGCACGCTCCCACACGCCCCAGCACGCTCCCACATGCCCCTACACGCTCCCACACGCCCCAGCAAGCTCTCAAGCGCTCACACACGCTCCCATAAGCTCCCACAGGCGCCCACACGCTCCCACAGGCTCCCACACGCTCCCACACCCTCCCAAACCCCCCCACACTCTCCCAAACCCCTCCACACCCTCCCACACACTCCCACACCCTCCTACACTCTCATACCTCCCACACCCTCCCACACACCCTCACATCCTCCCACACACTCCCACACCCTCCTACACCCTCATACCTCCCACACCCTCATACCCCTCACTCCTACCCCCCACTCCTACCCCCCACTCCTACCCCCCACTCCTACCCCGCACTCCTACCCGCCACTCCTACCCCCCACTCCTACCCCCACTCCTACACCCACTCCTCCCCCACTCTTACCCCCCACCCCTACACCCCACCCCTACAACCCCACCACTACCACCCACCCCTACCCCCCACTCCAACCCCCACTATTACCCCCCTCCTACCCCCCACTCCTAACCCCCACTCCTACCCCCCACTCCTTACTCCCACTCCTACCCGGACTGCTACCCCCACTCCTACCCCCACTCCTACCCCCACTCCTACCCCCCACTCCTACCCCCACTTTACCACGCTCACACCACTACCACCAACACCACCACAACCACCACCACTACTTGTAAACGTAATAATAATCATAATCATTAATCATAAATGTTGCATAATCCAAAGTCCTTCCTAATCTATGTAAGAAATGCGCCCATTTTGCGCATGACAAGTTTGCTGAGATTTTTGCTACTTTTATATGAAGCTCAAAAAATTTTTTTTGGCTTCCCCACTGAGTGCTTACCAAAATTTTATTAAACAGTAGCAACTCATTGCAGCTCAAAAATAATTACAGCCATCCAGAATGACATAAATTGCTGATAGGTTTTGTAATGTTTGCTGGCTATGAGTTGCTGACCAATTAGCTATTTCTGCTTACAGATTATATTTTTCTGCTCACAAAAATACGAATACTCTGCTAACCATTTAAATAACACCCAAAAAAAATAAAGATTAGGTCCAACCACAGAGTATTTGCTCTGTGGGTCTGACAGATTCGAGACCTCGTCGTATGGAACGGTATAATTTTATTTTTAACCGACTTCAAAAAAAGGAGGAGGTTATCAATTCGACTGTATGTTTTTTTTTAAATTTTTTTTTATGTTTGTTACCTCAGAACTTTCGACTGGGTGAACCGATTTGGATGATTCTTTTTTTATTTGAAAGCTGGTGGTTCCAGATTGGTCCCATTTTAATTTAGTCCAGTTCTGACAGTGGCATCCATGAGAAAACCATATAAGTTCAAGATTGAAGTCGGTTTTTTTACTCTTTATTATATTACAAGATACCAAGGTATGTTAAAAAACTTATGATGTCCTACAAATACCTAGTTACGATGGGTCGGCAATGTCAGCATCGGCTGGTCTGGTATACAAGTTCGTAATAGAACTAATTTAACGACCTTGATCGACTGCCGGCGACTTGGCATTGCCATTTGGCAGCTTATTATGAATTTCACTGTTATGAAATGTTGCGTTACTATCAGCGTTACTGAAACGATGTGTTGCTAAATAAACGTCATTGCGTCCAAATTCGAAATCGATTTTTTGTTAGACAAAATTTTTAGTAGCAGCGTCCCATTTTTTTATAAGTATTTTACAAATTGCGTAAGTTGCGAACCCATGACACAATGGGTTCGATGCTGCTTTACTGTAGTTTACTCCTTCTTTCTCCTAGAAAAGAAAAGAGACGAGAGATACCTATTTAGTACTGTCAAATTAAAATGAGTCCTGTCAAGTGAGCCTAGGCATTTCATAACGTGTTTAGTGCTAGTAAAGTGGTCACGACTAAAATACAGCCTCTGACAGGAATAAATTCGGTAGGTTATCTTGTATCCCTTTTCTTTTTTGAGGTAAGACAAAGACAGGACTAAACTAAAATAAGTTTAGTCGATGTACAGCAGAATCGAACCCAATTAACGATTATCTTAGACAAAAGGGCATATTATGACTTTTTTGTCAATGAGTCCGTTACAAACACAACACAAACATCCTCCTAAGCATCAAAGCACTCTAAGAAATAAAATTTGCAATCGTCAGCATTATGTAAGAAGCTGGCAATTAATCATATTAATGAACTTTGCGAAACAAACAGTAAAACGCTTTCATTTTGAGCATTTATTTTCGTTCAGATTCTGATTATAAACCCTTGGAATATTTTTACTTTTGCGTATACGATTTCAAAACTTTTTTAATGTTTTGTGTTAGGACTTCTCATTTTATTATGACGAAATGTACTTATTAGGTATAATGTCAAATAGGTACTTTTAGGTATTAGCGGAAATAAATCCTAATGCCTACTTGTAGACTCTATCTACAACGTTTTCGAAATTATTGGTTAGGTGATTCAACATCTAGTTGAAACGCTAATACTAGATCCTAATCTAGCTGATAGCAGCTACAAATGACTTTAGTATCCTAGCAAATCTTAACTTTTTTTTCACCTCGCGGCGTTGGACTTACCACTTGAAACGTTTAGGGGTCCTCAAAATATACCTACTGGTTAAAAGTGGGTAGGTACAGTCAAGAGCACATGAAGCTTTACACTTGTAGTGCGAGTCTGACCTCTAAGGCGATTGTAATAAGCACGTTACAAAGTACAATCTGTCAAGCTCCACATGCTCTTGACTGTAGATACCTATATCCAGGAATGGGAAAAAGGCATGTTAAAACCCACAATAATAAAAGGCACTATTTTGCACTACCTGTTAGGGTGTTACATTGAATTAAATACTTATATGTGTTCCCGTGGGAATACGGGGATAAAATATAGCCTATGTGTTATTCTGATGTATAAGCTTTATAATTGTAAAGTTTCATCAAAATCCGTTCAGTAGTTTTTGCGTGAAAGAGGAACAAACAAAAAACAAAAATACATCCATACATACAAACTTTTGTGTTTATAATATTAGTAGGATATTGCAAATAAAAGCTTAGATGAAGATAAAAAAGCGGATGTAGATAGCTAGGTAAGTCATATCTATCATTAAAATTAATTTATATAACTAAGTTCTAATATCTGTGACTAAGATAAGTATTGTGGTATGAAATCTTACAATATTTAGGTATGTATGTACGTATTATATCTTGTACCTATTAGTACATATTTTGCCAAATGTAGTAAGTTAAGGATTTTCTATTACGTAGGTATGTGGGTAAATACATACATACATACATACATAATCTTACGCCTATTTCCCTTTGGGGTAGGCAGAGACAATAGACTGCCACTTGCTACGAACTCTCTTGCTTCATCCACATTCATCAAACGACTCATGCATGCTCATCGGTTTCGGGTAGGTACTCTTTATCTGGCATTTCTTCAATACATCGCCGATCAGCAGGCGTATTCACAGAGGCTCTACACCGTTTTCGTTCGATTCAGATCGAGTGAAAATTTTTCCGAAATCGATTGATTCGACTTCGGAAAAATTTTCACTCGATCTGTCACTGTATTCTAGGCGTTTCTGACAGCCACGGAAAATTTTCCGAATCCTTATGTCAAATATGACATTTGTTTTCGATACCGACATCTCTGAATAGCCCATCTTGGACAGATTTTCCGATTCCGAGTCGAATATCGAATATCGAAGCTCCGTGAATACGCCTGCTGGTCGATGAGTCGGTAGAGGACGACATAGGGGTCGTCCTTTACCGACTCACTCATTTACAACACCGTTATAAGTATATTTGACTCGTTACGCGCCTTTCATTCATCCTCTCAAGATCAAACCACCTCAGCATTCCTTTTTCAATCCTCGTCACTATATCGTCTCTCAGGCCGCAACGCTTTCGAATCACACTATTCTTCACTCTATCTGTTATGTGGGTACATTTGCGGTACAAACAAGCAAGCTAAAAATATTGTTAACCTTTCCGTGGGTAGATTCCAGGGCCGGATCTATCATATAGCTTTTTGGGCTTCCCACTTCAGCCCAGGGCCCCGTGGATTCCAGGGCCCCCCAGCTAAGTCAAGTCAAAGATAGACGATAATGCGCAAAAATCTATAATATTATTAAATTACACTGATCGTAAGGTTTGCAGCCCTGCAAATCCGCGATTAATCAAACCCATTCAATTCATTTAATTCAAGTCTATGTTGTGTTGGAACTTAGTAATTAGGTGGACCCCTAATCACGGTCCGACCATGGTAGATTCAGAAGATATTTGTAAGTATCTACTTACCCATAGGATCTATTATGCGGTACTTACTTAATCAGCTGGCGTCATCAGTAAGTATATCACGATTTGCTGTATCTATGCACTACCTAACCTAGGTTCTACTCGTATCCTCGCCCACGCACGTAATTGTCGGCTTTCTGAGTGGAGCAAAGTATAAAAATAATTGTGAGACACAAGTCACACACCGTTATTTAGTCCCAAACTAGGCAGGGCCTGTTTATGGGTAACTACTAAATAACTGATAAACACACATAAGTAAATAAATATTAAACACCCAGACACGAAACAGACATGTTCATACACAAATTTTGGCCACTAGCGGGGATCGAACCCGCGACCTCCGACTCAGAAGGCAGGGTCACTACCAACTGAGCCAACAGGCCCGCCTTAGGCCGCAATCATAATATGTACAGAAAACATTATCGACCAATTAATTATTTCACTATTTGCCTCTCTAATTTATTCCTTGTACCTATATTAGGAAGACTAGATGTCGCGCGGTGCGCGAGGCCGCAAGCGGCCACGCGTGTCTCTGTGGGGTCGTATTTTGACAGAAAAATAAAGTCTAATTTTGGGCACCCATCTTGTTTTAGCCATTTTAAGTCGAAAAATAATAAAATTTTGTTAAATATTTTTTTTCATGGCAACACTGTTTACTGAGACCCACAATCGCTCCATACAAGCCAACTTTCCAAAGTGTTGCCAACTGGCTAAAAAATGCCGATTTAGATTAGGAAAATTGAAATTTTTCAGTAAAACAAAAATAACGGGGCGGCCATCTTGTTTTTTCTATTTTTCGGGATTTTCTAGTAAACTACAGGATATACCCTATGCGATGACACCAAACACATCCCTGTAGCATATCGGCATCTAGGAGATCAATTCGGGTCTTTCGAGGTCTACCCTAAAAATTTTATCGGCCATAACTTTCAGTGTTGCCAGGTGAAATTCAAAAAACCTACAAAAGGTCATAGGGAGGGATAAAATGTTTCACTGACTGTCACTTGTTTTTGCAAAATGGTAAAATTTAGACTTTTGACATTTTGCGTTAAAAGTAAAAAAATACGAAAAATTCCGGGAAAATTCTTCAACACAGCCACACTACGTAGCAAGACCTCCAACCCCGCTATACAGACCAACTCGCTCAGGTGTTGCCATCTTGCCGAAAATCGACAATCAAAATGTGGTAAAATTAATACTTTTCTTTGGGAGCAAATCACCGGTCGGCCATCTTGGTTTTTCAAATTTTCGGGATTTTCTGGTAAACTACAGGATATGCCCTGTGCGATGACACCAAACACATCCCTTTAGCATATTGGCATCTGGGAGATCAATTCGGGTCAAGTGGGGTCTAAAACCACTCCAACTTTGAAACACTACTACGCGGCCGCCATTTTGTTTTTTCAACTTTTTTAACTATTTTCGTAAATCATTTAAACATTTCTACAGATTCCAAAAATTTCAGCCGGATCGGCCGGAAAACAAAAGAGATACGATAGGCAAGCCTGGCCGCCATTTTGTTTTTTTGAAAAGTCGGAATTTTCCCGGGGTCACCCCGCCATCTTGAACACTTTTTTCATATATGACTTGACTCCAAAACGACTCCTTCTGGGAGAACAATTATGTCAATCAGTCAGTCAGTGAGTGAGTGAGTGAGTGAGTGGTAGTCCAGCTTTATATATTATAAATGTAAGGAACTTATTTGATAAATAATACCTATTTAGTAAAAACAATCAAAATAACTTTGCAGTGGTGGTAGTACCTCACTACTCAAATTTAAATTTAAAGTTAACTAACAAATAAATACTATTTGAACCAAACCCAAAGCACTTAATTGTATGTAGACCTATTCGCTGTGAGCTTCAATCTATAGAGCCTGACAGGGTTTCTCAAATCAGTTTCCCGCTAAGGGCATACGGGTACTTGGAGGCTCAGCCTAGATCTTACGTAGTCTGGTTGCCCTTGAGCGGACAGCTTTTAAACTGCAGCGTTTCAATACAACAAAACATTTTAAGTAATAATTCATCATGACCAAAGCGTTTATTTCATTAGTCATATAACTATAACTATGTCATCAAAAACCTGAGACATTAACTACTTAATTTACACACACACCTCACAACTAAATTTCAATAAATCAATTCAAAAACAAAATGTAGTTTCGGTTATTTTCCGAATTTTCTAACTCTCCGGGATACTTTTCAAAATTTTCTTTCTCTTTAAACTTTATTCGGACTAGGTAGGAACTGCAAAGATTTAAAAAAATAGACAAATGTTATGTTTAACCTTTCTCAAGTGATTCACTTATTACGGACTTCATTTTAATTTATATAGAAGAACAGAGGTGGTGATATTTATATGGAAATTTCCATAATATACCTAAATACATACTTATATGGTATTTTGTGATTTTGAGTAAGCATAAGTATAATTTTATGTAATAAAATACATTGCGTATTTAAGCTTCTTATTGCAAATACTACCTACGAGAAAATTTTATCATTTTATCGTCCAACAAACGAGATAAAACAATTAAGTATCACGTACCTACCACACCCGCAGAAACCCCAGTAGGTCCCAGAATTATTTTATGAGGCATGTGTAACAGACCCGGTCCGGCGACCGTCTATCATATTTAGGGGTCGAATATTATCGTGAAAAGGGGGTATTTCCAGAAATGGAATACCTCTGCCTATCCCCTCAGGGATAAAAAGGCGTGAAATTATTTATTTATTTTTAATGTTTGTAGCTAGGTAGGAGATACCACGTGTATTTATAAAACAATACCACGTAATATATGTCTGACGTGTCATTTTATTTTGCGACATGTTATCGCTGTTATCTCAATTTCATCCGGCTATATAGTACTACCTACATTATTTTATTTATAGATAAAGTACTTAGATACCGTAGGTAAGGTTGGTTCTCGTGAAAACTCGCAGAAAACGAGTTTTCCTAGAGATTTAACTTGTCTAGGTACCATATCAATTTTAGCCCGCGAAACTTGATGACCAAATTGTTAAAAGCGGTTTCGATTGTTTTGTCCTATTTATAGGGAAGGTAGTCATCGACGACGGTTAGCCAATTGGCGAATGGCGGAATCATCAAACAGTCGATGAAAGCCATTATAGCATCAAAAATGCATCCAGGATTTATCTAAATTGATATTGAGGAGTATTATTTTGCAAAAATTATTATGTAATACATTACGTAATACATCTTACCTCCTTTACCTGTATAGACTTACCTACCTACTCTACACTTCAACGAAATTTCTAAGTACTTACTAGGTAATTATTTAGGAAGGTTTCAAGGAGTTGCAAATGTCGGAAAAACGTTCCGTAACAATTTTAAGGACTTTGTACGGCGTCCTACGTAGGCCTTGCCAAACAATATTGCTTCAGAAAACTTTTCTTTACAAAGTTCTACGTAGGCAGTCAGTAATGACGTCAAGCTTTTGATGTCATCACCTCACCAGTCACGCGGAAAAGTATAGGTGAGGTAAGGTCAGCGACATAAACGCCTGAAAAGCCTACGTTACTTTCACAACAATCTAATTAAGAGTTACAAATACAGCAATCTGCGGATGAAATTAAGAAATAAGAACACGGTAGGGTTAAGTTAATATGTAATCATTGCTACGATTGCTACGAATAAATTGTAATTGCTCTCGTTCGGGGATAGGATTTTGAAACATTACGAACTTACATACAAACTTTCATAACTTAAGGGACAATTGTTTATAAATCGTTTCTTGGTGCCTAATTGTTCACCTACGTTATACAATATGTAACAGAATAAGAGCGATTCCTGAAATTAGTTTGTTCAGTATCGTCTACTTACTCACTGTCCGGCAAAAAATTTAAAGGAAAATTACACGAATGGCTCGTCAATAAATCTTTTTACTCGATTCGGGAATATTTATTTGCCCAACTTATGACATTGGTAATATTTTCATTTTTATTTTCTTTTGCTTTATTATTTTTGTTTCCTGACTATTTATTTGCGTAAGTACTTATGACATTAATAGAAGTGGTTGACATTAGCTGAATAATGTAACTATAATATTTTGTAAATATTTGCACGCTAGAATGTACCTAAGCAGATTTTGTATGGAACAACTCTTTCGAAACAACTTATCTTATTACCCAAAATCAAGCAAATAAACATTTCATTTCATTTCATTTCATTTCATTGGGGTGTATGAGGAATTGCGCTTATTCTGTTACGCGTTGTAAGTATAAATTTGTAAGTAGTATGTACTCCACTGTGAGTTTCATGCTTTCATGCAGACTCATTGATTGTCTTGGGTTGTTTCAATCAGTGGAGTTTTTGTTTTATTATGTGGATTTAACCCACGTAGGGGATGAATTTTCAAAATTCATTATGTAGTGCTCTATGGCTGACTTATGTCATTATTTATAAGGAACTCCTGCGCCAAATTTCATGCTTGTAGGGCCCACTAGTTTACTTATAGGCTGTGCTATTTTTTTCAGTCAGTGTTGGTTTCATGAAATGCTAATAATATAATTAGAAAATGACACCGTAAATGAAATGGTAAAAGATAAATGGAATACCTTTAGTTTTCTCATAGAGGAAGTAAGTGGGTCTTACCACATGAGCCCACTACTAGATAGGACGGTGCGCCCCACGGGTCTGCTAGGTACACATGTCTCAGAATTAATACTGGGACCTGGGCGTGTTTATTCACAATGTTTTCCTTCACCGTCGTTAAGTAGGCGCGTCGTGCGTACGTGTACCTACGTAAGATTTGAAGAAAATATACAACGCGTAACAGAATAAGCGCAATTCCTCATAAACCCCAATTTGTAAGTAGGTATATTAATATAAAAAAATATGATGCAATCAAACTATAGTTGTGACTAGCCAATTTTCTTAAATATTGATTAATAATAGCACGATTTCCATTGAAAGCACTAAATTTAGCTACACTAATTCATTTTTGTAAAAAATTTAACACATTAAAAATAGCTGAAATCGATTAAGTAGTCGATACTGAACCAACTACTTTCAGGAGTTGCGCTTATTCTGTTACATATTGTATTTGTTACATAGTACATCGCCGAGACTCGAAACCGAGTGTCACGCATGAGAGGCAGACCTACTAACCCCAGGGGGATTATTTAAATCCGTAAAAATGTGGCTTATTTCAAAAGCATGCACTGGTTTTGGCGTAGGTATGTTGATTGTCTACATGTCTAACATGATAAATCTATTATCACCTCTGCAAAAACAACCTTGTTTTTGTTCATACCTACCTACATGCGTGATCGGAGAGGTATTTGACCGATTAGGTATTTAGTCAGTTTTTATAATAGGTAGGTACCTAATTAACGATTACAAAAAGTAAAGAAAAGAAAATATAAAATGATCGAATAATTAAATAAACATACTTACCTACACTACAATTTTTTGCCGAGGAGGTTGGTAGAAGTATACCACTGCACTTCTGGGAGTGTCCTCTTTTCATTATTGTATGAGGCAGGTGGCGAGACCTTCGAATGTGTTCATACAAAGATATCGATTTGCAGATATATCCCGTAAACACAGAATAATGAAGTAGTAGTCAGTACGTATACATAATTATGACATACACACAAAGTCAATATTTAATTTTAATTTGCAGCTGATAGTGCCATCTGTTAGAAACAAGGTGAACTATTACCGACACAATTTATTTGTCTATGCTCTTACTTACACCCTTGACGTTGACGGTATAAAAAAAAGAAATCAATTGTCTATGCGACCTGACAATCATGGCGAGCACGTCGAGGTCTGTTTTCTGATTTATTTTTATTCTTGTTTCCTTCGTATCGCCGTAATTTATTTTGTGTCCAACAGAGTTATGTTTAAGTTCGATATTATTTTACGTAAGTTTTCGGTGGTGGTGATATAAATCCGTGAAAAAGTGACAAACTTGTTTGCCTGATGGTTGCGATTTCTACTTGTTGATATCCCTTTCATTTGTGGTTTTAGAAGCGAGGCAAATAAGGTGGTGTGCTATGCTCATCCAGATGCGCCCCTCATCGAGGACTACCGGGCTGGGGACATGATATGTTCGGAATGCGGCTTGGTAGTTGGCGACAGGTAGGTACCCGAGAAACTTTTATTTTGCAATGTTTACGAAACACTAAGCTTTCCATGGTCGCTGCGACGTTAAAATGTTTCAGAATGTTCATGTACCCAATTTTCACTGGAGCCTCGAGGTCGAAAATGATAGATACAGATTGTGCAAGGATGCAATGCAATTTATTGTTTGCAATTATTGTATAACTAATAACTCTCTCTACTACAATACACATGTAAGAAGTGTTGTTATGTACTTGTTTGATCGTTTCAGAGTGATTGACGTGGGTTCCGAATGGCGTACATTCAGTAATGAGAAATCAGGAGTGGACCCATCCCGTGTGGGTGGTCCAGAAAATCCGCTTCTTTCTGGAGGTGATCTCTCCACAATAATCGGGCCGGGCCGAGGCGATGCCTCCTTTGACAGTTTCGGAGTATCAAAGTATCAGAACAGGAGAAACATCAGCAGTACAGATCGAGCTCTTATCAATGCATTCCGAGAAATAAACACAATGGCTGATCGTATTAATCTTCCGAAAACAATTGTTGACCGTGCCAACAATTTGTTCAAACAGGTACATTTTTTATTCTGTTACATATTGTATTTATTATATTAGACAGTAGGAGTTGGTCCGCACCAACGTGTCCATACTCCAGGAACTCAGCATCACAAAGCGTCTATCAACCATAGTACAGACGCGCATACTGCAGTACTTTGGCCACGTCTCTAGACGTGATAACAATTCTATAGAACGGCTAGTCGTGCAGGGAAAAGTAGAGGGAACCAGATCGCGCGGCAGATCACCTATGCGCTGGACTGATCAAGTGAAATCCACAGTAGGAACCCGCGTGTCAGACTGCGCCAGACAGTCTGCAAACAGAGAGAGATGGCGAGAGATCGTAAAGAAAGCTGTGTCCAATACTACAACGGACGCCTCAACGTGACCACGACCGCTCTGCCAAGAGCGAAGCGACAGAGAAGAAGGAGTTGGTCAAGGATTAGTGGCTTATGGGCAGTCAAGGAGAGGAGTTAGTCAAGGAGAATAAATAATTCTATTGTTTCTATGTTCCTACAACTTGAGAGGTGATAATGTTTCAAAACCGGTAACCAGCCAAATACTGAACACATCACATATCAATAGCAATAGATTATCTACTGTCCCTTTCTGACAAAAAAACATGCAGTGATATGCATAAATAGTAACTTTCCATATTGGTGGATGATGATGCTGTTTTGAATTGGTGAATTAACTATACCAATAATAGTATGTCATCATTTTGAAAGTGTATACATACAATTTTTTTTTGTATCTAGGTAGCCACTATAATTGTTAACACTACATACAACATATCTATTCAAAATTTTACATTTCCGTTATCAGTATACTTAACATTCTAACCACAGAATGGTTCGAATACCACATCCACCACATTTTATTCATTAGTAATATTCCATGCCCTTTGATAAGATAATACAAAATGCAATACATTTTTCAATACACTGCATGTTTCAGGTGCATGATGGCAAAAACCTGAAGGGCAGAGCGAATGACGCAATCGCTTCGGCCTGCCTATACATTGCTTGTCGACAAGAAGGTGTCCCTCGTACATTCAAAGAAATCTGTGCTGTCAGTAAGATCAGCAAAAAAGAAATTGGCAGATGTTTCAAACTCATTCTCAAAGCTTTGGAAACTTCGGTGGATCTCATCACAACCGCTGACTTCATGTCTCGGTTCTGCTCAAACCTTGGGCTGCCAAATTCAGTACAGAGAGCTGCAACACACATTGCAAGAAAAGCCGGGGAGTTGGACATTGTGTCTGGACGCAGTCCGATCTCGGTGGCTGCTGCTGCTATTTACATGGCTTCACAGGTGAGAATGAATCCTAATAAATAATGTAAATATGTTTGCGCTTTTCCCGTGGGGGTAGGTCATACCCCTGTTGTTCAATTTCTGGAAATACCCATATTTCACCAGTATAATATAGTCCCTTATGTCTCAGAATCAATACTGGGACCAGCAGGTTTCCTCACAATGTGCAGATTTTTTTTCATGTTAATCAAAATAATATCAGTTATATCAATTTGTACATACCATACATCATCCTTCAGTGATTTCTGAGTTCTTTATTAATTATCACAGAAACTGATTTTTGACTCTTAAATTATTTTGGTTGTCTGACATTGGTATTAATGTTACTAAGTGGTAAAATTGTGTTTGTTTGCATGTTGGGGTTAATCTCTTTTTATTTGAATGAAGAAAAGTTAACGAAAATGCACCTCTTGGCTACTTTTTCGGCGTGCGCAACTCATAAACCGACGCGAAGTAGAGGGCGTGTAGCCAGATTTTAATAATCTAGTTATAATTTAATATTTAAATTTTCTCATCAGCACATAACAACTTAATTATGATGATACCTACTATCCCTTTACACTGATATTTTATTGTGAAATTTCGTATTCATATCAGTACATACTTAATCTAAACCAGCATTATAAAGAGATAGATTGATTGAGATATATTGTATAGGTTCCGAAACTACTGGACCCATTTAAAAAAAATCTTTTACCAATGAAAAGCTACATTAACAGGGAACGACATATTATGCTGTATTTTATTCCCGTATTCCCAGCTAGTACATAAAATTTTATTATAATTATGACTTACCTTATCTCTTTATAGGCGTCAGAAGACAAACGCAGCCAGAAAGAAATCGGTGACATCGCCGGTGTGGCCGACGTCACCATTCGCCAGTCATACAAGCTCATGTATCCGTTTGCTGCGAAACTGTTCCCCGACGACTTCAAATTTGCAACCCCCATCGAGTTCCTGCCACAGATGTAACGGCGTTAATTATTGTGGATCATACTGGCAACCTCGGAGATTTGCCTAAGAAAATATTACCAATATACTTATGAGATTTTCTTCATCTGCAATGTTAATATTGTAGACAGGGGTTTTGGTGTCACAGTAAGTTTGTTTGCTGACATAAGTAACAAAGTTTCTTTTGGGTATACAGGTAGGGTAAAACCATATGTGTAAAACTACCTATAGGAATCCCAGAGTTATCACCATACAATATGTAACAGAATAAGCGCAATTCCTGAAATTAGTTTGTTCAGATCAACTACTTAATCAATTGAGCTATTTTTAATATGTGTTAAATTTTTCCAAAAAATTAATTAGCGTAGCTGAATTTAGTACTACCTATGGAAACCGCACTATTAAATTGGTTTGACAACTGAAGTACGAAGGCATCATATTTTTTTATATTAACATACTAATTGGGGTGTATGAGGAATTGCGCTTATTCTGTTGTATACTACGCGTTGTATACTAACGTTTTATGTACCTACTTGTCTGGAAATCGTGATCGCTCCCCAAAAAATATCTACCCTCAGTAAGTAGGTACATAACACGTACATAACGTATCTTTTTTGTATATTTTTTCTTTTATGTTCTAACTCATTGATTTTTGCTACCTGCTTTCTATATAAAGTAAATACCTATGATCATTGTTATTCAAGTAGGTCTTATCAGGTCTTGATCGTTTTGATGCAGTTTCCACAATCACGATGGTCTGAAAGTGAGAACACAATATTGTAAGCTACTTTTTGCTAGTTAATAATTATAATCTTAGGTTAAGTATTACATTTGACATTGTACCTACAAACATTGTGTTATGTGATTTCTACAAAAGAAAATTTGGTGTAAAACAACTATGTAATATTATCGACAACTAAGTTTTTGCTAAAACAGATTCAGTATTCTAAAGTGTTGGTTGTTTTTACCCATATTTTACGAATAAGGTGACAGTTGTATTATATTTTGTAAACGCATAGTTTTTCTTTTACATTAACATGTTCAATAAATGTAATTATTGAACATTAGACTGCAATTAAAATAATAGGAAATGTTTATTCTTCAATTTAATACCAAGCAGAATTTATTTCTGGTCACTACCATTTGAAATACCACTTTTTTTTTAACATCTCCGGCAACTATGTGCCCACTGAACACGACAATTCCATGAAAGTTTTTTGATGAAGTTTGCTGTGGTTATTACACCAATCTTTGAATCCGTCATGGTACATGCTTAGTATTGCTTGATCCGTTAGTTAACTATAGTTATATCCACAGGTTAGCATTTTCTTCATACTGACTTGATTACGGAATAGTCGAAGGAATCTATATATATATATATATAATCTCACGCCTTTTATCCCCGAGGGGGTAGGCAGAGGTATTCCATTACTGGATATACCCAAATTTCACGAGATATATTGGACCCCTAATGGTGATAGGTGGTGAGCCCATCGCCGGACCGGGTCTATTTACACATGTCTCAGAATTAATTCTGAGACCTGCGGGTTTCCTCACGATGTTTTCCTTCACCGTCGAGCTAGTGATAAATATGTACGTAAGTTTTTGAAAAACTCATTGGTACAGTCAAGAGCAAGTCAAGCTTGACACTACCAGTTTAAGCTGAGCTCTGATTTGTACTGCGCGCTATAGAATACAGGGCCGGTTCAAAGTCCAAAGTGTCAAGCTTAGCGTGCTCTTGACTGTACATGCCAGCTAGGATTCGAACCCGAGCCTCATTGATTTTGGGCCGGCTCTTTAACCGTAAGGCTATCACTGCTCCGTCTAAGGAATCTATTAATAATGTAGTATATTATGTATTAGAATACTTTATCATCCGTTATATTGTTACTATATCAGAATTTGACAGTTGGATGGGCGCACAATTACCAACGATAAGTACATTTTACACAAAAAATATAAAATTTGGACATTAACACAACAAACGCTAATATCTAGTATAGAAAATACATAATTATTGATGCGCAATTTAAATCTGTCAAAGCGGTATAAAGGTCGTGGTTGAACCCCTACAATGAAATAGATATAATAATATGACAGTAGTGGTTTATAATAGTAGCTTATACAACAAGGGAATAAAGCACTGTTTTATGTCACGGGCGCGACATTGAATCCTGAACGTAACGAAGGACTCCCAGTTTTACTCCCGAGCGCAGCGAGGGAGTTATGATTTAATTCCCGAGAGAAGCGAGGGAATTAAGACTAAGTCTTGAGTTTAGTGAGGGATTTAAAGCGCCCAAGACAAAAACGGTTAAATTTCAGAGTTATATACTCTACTTTTCTCACCTTATGCGAGACAATAAAATGCAATTGCATGGTAGTAGATTATTGAATGATTATTGACAATGCCTATGGCATCTAGTTTAATAGACTCTGGAGTCAAAGTACTTTCATCACTCGACATTTTCGATATTCTTTTTGAAATGTTAAAGCTATAAAATGGATACAGCAACTTGTTTCTGCCGGGCGTGACCTACTTGATTTAACAAATGAAGATCGTGCGAATCTAGTTGGTCGCGGCTTCGGTTTTCGAAAATCGAGTTGGCCATGTTTGCTTAACGAAATTAGACTTTATCGTCATAGCAATAAGGATTATGAAAAGTGAAAATTACATTATTTACCTAGGGTTATAATGAAATTCCATACAACATTATAACCCGGCGCAAGCCAAGGGAATCTCAACTATATTTTCAACTTGTAACGTCTATATAACATTCTAAGGAAAGGCCATTCCTTCATAACATAAATTACCGGATAATATTATATTACAATGGTCAAAAAAACTATGCAACTATTTGTTATTACCTATTCTTTGGCCCGTGCATTATCAATAAATAATTATTTATCTTTATGACTGTGTAACTTTATCATGTGTGAGGAAAGACCATAGCTCAGCAGTGGGCTGTTACGGGTTGATGATGATGACTATGTAGATAATGTATAAGTATAATATATGTATATTCATGGACCTTTATTGTATGTAGATGTAATATTTTTATTATTTTATAAAATAGCACGATAGTTGATACCATTACGAGAAGTAATGTCGTATAGACGTAGAGCTTAAAACGAACAATATTTTTTAAACTAGATGTCGCGCGGTGCGCGAGGCCGCAAGCGGCCACGCGTGTATCTGTAAGGTCGTATTTTGACAGAAAAATAAAGTCTAATTTTGGTGCGGCCATGTTAATTTAGCCATTTTCGATAATTTTCTATGTGAATATTGTATTTGTTTAGTATAAGTCGAAAACTAATAAAATTTTGTTAAATACTACTTTTCATGGCAACACTGTTTACTGAGACCCACAATCGCTCCATACAAGCCAACTTTCCAAAGTGTTGCCAACTGGCTAAAAAATGCCGATTAAAATTAAGAAAATTGAAATTTTTCAGTAAAACCAAAACAACCGGGCGGCCATCTTGTTTTTTCTATTTTTCGGGATTTTCTGATAAACTACAGGATATGCCCTATGCGATGACACCAATCACGTGCTTGTAGCATATTGGCATCCAGGAGATCAATTCGTGTCTTTTGGGGTCTTTTCGTGATTTCAAGTGGTCATAATTATCAGTGTTGCCATTTAAATTTGACAAAATTTATTTTGATTGTTTAGCTTAAGCGATTGTACCCGGTAGATATACTTCTGCATTTGTAAAGTTTAAATATTTTGGATTAAACATTTTTTTACCATAAGTCAAAAAATAATATTAATTTCTCAAATATTACTTTTTATGGCAACACTGTTTACTAAGACCCACAATCGTTCCATACAAGCCAACTTTCCAAAGTGTTGCCAACTGGCTGAAAAAAGCCTATAAAAATAAACAAAATTGAATTTTTTTAGTATAACGAAAATAAAGGGGCGGCCATCTTGTTTTTCCTGTTTTTCGGGATTTTCCCGTAAACTACAGGATGTTCCCTATGCGATGACACCAAACACGTATCTATAGCATATTGGAATCTGGGAGATCAATTCGGGTCTTTTGACGTCTACCCTAAAATTCAAATCTACCATAACTTTCAGTGTTGCCAGATGAAAATCAAAAAACCTACTAAATGTCATAGGGAGAGATAAAGTGTACCGTTGACTGTCACTTGTTTTTGCAAAATGGTAAAATTTAGAGTTTTGACATTTTGCGTTAAAAGTAAAAAAATACTCCAAATTCCGGGAAAATTTTTATACACGGCAACACTACGCAGCAAGACCTCCAACCCCGCTATACAAACCAACTCGCTCAGGTGTTGCTATCTTGCCAAAAATCGACAATCAAAATCTGGCAAAATCCATCCCTTTCTTTGAGAGCAAATCACCGGTCGGCATCTTGGTTTTTCAGATTTTCGAGATTTTCTGGTAAACTACAGAATATGCCCTGTGCGATGACACCAAACACATCCCTTTAGCATATTGGCATCTGGGAGATCAATTCGGGTCAAGTGGGGTCTAAAACCACTCCAACTTTGAAACACTACTACGTGGCCACCATTTTGTTTTTTCAATTTTTTAAATTATTTTCGTAAATCATCTAAACGTTTCTACAGATTCCAAAAATTTCAACCGGATCGGCCGGAAAACAAAAGAGATACGATAGGCAAGCCTGGCCGCCATTTTGTTTTTTTGAAAAGTCGGAATTTTCCCGGGGTCACCCCGCCATCTTGAACACTTTTCTCATATATGACTTGTCTCCAAAACGACTCCTTCTGGGAGAACAATTATGTCAATGAGTCAGTCAGTCAGTGAGTGAGTGAGTGGTAGTCGAGCTTTATATATTATAGATGCGAGCCTTTACCTTAGACGCGTTTTTTTTTCATATATCAATGAATTGACCAGCAAACAATGCAGTCTTGCATATTGTGAAAAAAAATGGGTAAAGGACTATAATATAAAAAAAATAATAACACTTGGAAGTCGCGAAATTAAAATTGGTTGTATAGTTTATTTCGGTCGGAGGCTTATTTTTATAAGATTAACTGTTTTTCTCAGTATTATGTGCAAGAATAAAAAAAAGTTTCTCTACATGGAATGCTCGCGAATCTGATGCTGCACTTGATCGGTTTATGTTTTTTTTATTATGTTTCACGGAAGAAAATCTTAGGACTTAGCTAAAATCAGCAAAGTTCTCTTAATAAATTTCTTTAGAATTGTTACTTTTAAATTATGATAAGTACCTATTTATCTTCTGGTATGAATAAACGCCACTATAGTTAAGTGAAGTAAATTTGTTTTATTTTTTTTACCGAATACCTACCTAATCATAAAAAACTATATTAAGTCTTAAGATATTTACTTACAGCTTTTTATTTACATTTATCTATCTCTATATCGTTTGTTACGAATAAACTCAAAAACTACTTGACCGATTTTAAAAGGGTAGGGTGGGTCCCTATCAAAATATGGCCGCTAGTATTTTCAATTAAAATATTTTTATTGAATTTTGGGACGAAATTTCATTCACTAGGTTTTTAAATAAAATATCGTACCTATATCATAATAAACAGAAAAAAATAGATTTAATTTGATATGTAAATAATATGTGTACGTTATGAACGTATAAGTCGCCGCTGACGTCGCAAAAGGGCGAACCTCTATTAAAACAATAGAGGTTCGCCCTTTTGCGACGAAGTTTACCAAAGTCATACCTGTTTAGAGTGACGTGTCAGAGTCTTCACGTATATTGCCGTGAAGTGGACGATATTTTATTTAAAAAACAAGTGAATGAAATTTCGTCCCAAAAAGCAAATAAAAATATTTTAATTAAAAATAGTTACTAGCGGCCATATTTCGATAGGTACCCTGGTAGATATATATTCTCCTAATCATATATATGCGTAAAAATTTGGTTTGTAGCAAATACTCGATCCCTACACTAATTCTGCAGCCGGATCTTAGGCTATACCTATATAATTAGGTAGGGTAGGGGGAATGGCGTTCACCTAAGGAAAAAATGGTGTATTTTTTAAATTATTTCTCATAAATCAAAATTAAGCATAGTAACAAAGTCTGTAATTATCCAGTAATCAGGAATTTAACAACAAAAGCATATATCTTTGACCTACTAATAGCAGGATAGCATTATTTGAAAAAACATGTTTGAGCGGCATTGCCCCTGACTTCGGGTAATGCCGCTCAGGGTATGGGGTAATGACGCTCGAACATGTTTTTGGAATATAACAAGTAGATACATTTTAGTTAAACAAATAATAATTAGATCAACCCTATGCAATGAAAGTAAAGTCTACAATCACAAATTAGCATCGATTATTCCCATTTGTGCGTAAGATTAGCTTTTTTCAATTTAACAAATTATAGTAAAGTTTTCGAATTCAAACATACTTGAATTATTATAATATAATATAAAATAATCATTATTATTAGAGGTAAAACAAATTAGTAATATATATTATTATATTTTATTTTTGGACACATAAATCACAGATGTATCCATCTAGCGAATCCAATATAGCAGCAGCCCACAGTCTGCAAATGGTGCAGCGTTACCACTAGTTATTTTTTCCAAATTTTTCGTAAATAATATATATTTGTTATAATTTTCATCATCCACTTTCATTTCATCATCACTGTCATCGTCGCAAAGGTGCTCTTCATCTTCACTTTCTTCAGGGGTAATGGCGATCAGATGAGCGGTATAACCCCAAACGGTCGTTCTGTAATAAAAATTTAATTAAAAAAAACATACACAAGTGTTGAGAATTGATTGTATTATCACAAAATATAAGAGTTTTATGATAAGAAAAGTAAAATTAATAATTCAATTAGCATTAAAAATTTGGACTTACCGACAAAAACACCTAACCAAAAATTAGAAGAGTGCGGCCGCGAACAAAGAAATACACTTCACGGTCACATGATGCGAGCTGACTGTCCGTTTGCATCTCTGTCTATTAGGTGCCCCCTCTCCTCGTGCTTCACGCTACGTGGCGTGTTGCTACGTTCCATTTTGACAGAGTTACAGAGGTGAGCGCCATTACCCAGTGAGCGCTATTCCCCCTGCTTACCCTAATGGTAAATCATTGGTGGACACTAGTTGAGAGACAAACTTAGGTTATTTAATATTAGGTTTTTTAATTTTAGACATTTAGATACGTAACCGTTTTATTACATTTGATGAAAGAGAGGCAAATTAATTCTAAGTATTCTCATATTGGTAGATTCCCATCTGACTACGTATGATATTGTTCGCATAGACTAGTAGAAATGTTTTTTCAGATAAGCGTGAATTTATGAAGCAGGTAACTTGACTTACTTACATTCAATCTCAGGGTAGACAAATGTCTATCTATTTTCGTTAACGCTATATAAACAAAAGTGGAATTAAATAGGACAAAATAAAATCGGACTCTCGGAAAAAAGCCTATAAGCTATCACCCGGGCCATAACGACTCGATGGATACGATTAGTTTAGGCACCACGTACATACATAGGTACAGTCAAGAGCAAGTCAAGCTTTACACTACCAGTTTAAGCTGAGCTCTGATTTATACTGCGTGCCATAGAATACCAAAGTATCATGCTTAGCGTGCTCTTGACTGTACATACAAACAAATATACATTATACATAGCTTGCTAAAAGCAGAAACGAGCCATTGGTGCAATCTATAAAATGGGGTCTAGGATGTCTCTAAAGGAAAAAATTCAAGGAAATTAATATACTGACACTGGCATCACAGTATATTTACGAAAACATATTGTATGTTAAAAAGAATATATCACTTTACAAAAAAAAATGTGACAGACATTGTATAAACACTAGAAATAAGAATGAACTGGCTGCTTATGTTAGTCGATTATCTAAAGTTACCAAATCCTTTATGGGTCAATGTATACGCTTTTACAATAAGATTCCCATTGAATTACAAAATTTGCCTCTTGACAAATTTAAAACAATAGTTAAGCAAAAATTACATAAAAAAGGCTACTATAAAATTACCGACTACTTAGTAGACCATCATGCATGGGTTTAACCAACTCGACGCTATGTAAGGCTATTAATTATAATTATTATTGTAAACGATATTTATTAGTAAGACGTGAGATTAAAAAGAGCTGCCCTTGAGTTTCTTGCTGGCTCTTCTCGGGGTACTGCATTTGGAACCAGCAACTCGTCGGTGGAGATGGGCTGCTGTTTGCATTTGGCCAATCTTCATGGACGAGTTTCGAGTGCCTTGTTATTATAAAATATTGACGTTTCTAAGTGTATGTTTAATACCTACCTATAGAAACAAATTATTTTTGTTTTTGATTTTCATTTTCATAAACATCACTTGTGGGTTCGACGCAGTTGGGTAACAACGAAGATAAATGACGTGTGGGATTGACATTATCTACAGCAAAGTCACGTGATATTATTTATCTCAAGTAAACCTGCAGAAGCGTAGTTGCATTTTCAGAAGCGTGTTTTAGTAGGAACAAAAAAAAGTTTCGCCTTGCTTTTCTAGGAGGAATTCAGTCCTATGCATGTCGTCGTGTACCTACGTGACATGACATGGAATCAGCCAAATGTGAAGTCACCTTAAGTCAGCGTCGCTTTCGTTTGTTGGTTAGGTACCAGAGAGCTCCAACAGGACACAATAATAGACGTGACTGAAATATAAGGAGGGCCCTTTTTGTCTGACACCGTTTAGGACTGGCTTTGATCGGGGCCTTACTACCGAGACCCGTAATAATGCGTAATAGTTAGCCATAGATTTATAGTAAAGAAAGTTGAATACTTACTCCAAAGACGTTTAAAAAAAAAGTATCTCTCTAATGATTTTCTTCCAACCTCTTTGACTTACCTACAGCTTTAAAAATCTTGTTTTTAAAATAGACATGAGTTGATGGGCACTATTTGTATGGGGACATGATTTAGTGAGGGTATCTTCGTATTACGTTGAGTACCTACCTAAGTAGGTAAGTACTTAGTCTTAGAATAAATTTACAATCTCCGAGTAAGTTCCGCGGACAAATTTAGCCTATTGTTTTTTGGATACTCCTTAAAAAGTATAATCTAAGCTTAAAAGATAGGTAACACATTTTCTATAAAAAAATATTAAATCATATCTATAGCTTTTGTCGAAGTGCCTGTCTGGTGTAGGTACCTATAGCTATCCCTGAGAATGTTTTTCCATCACGCTAGCAGCATTACCTTATCCAGTTTGGTTAGTTGTCAATTGGAAGATTGAGCTGAGTGATAAACTGCACCTGCGGATCCATAACCGCGGTGCCATGGCTGGGTCCGAAATGACGAGGAGGAACACCCCAGGGTTTTTAATGGATATGGCAGCACTAGGCTGCAGAGCCAAACATAACCCCTACCCCCCAGGTTGGGTGCGTAGGCAGTAATGCATTTTCCCTGGGTAACAAAAAAAGGTTGATATACTGAGCGGAAAGCGGATCTTGCAATGTTGCAGTGCTAGTTGTCAGGCGTAATCCGATTTAATGCATGTGAGAATTAGGCTTCCTCCACCACGCGGTGAGCTTCGACCACGAAAGAAATGAAAATATGTATATCGGACCTAAATTTGCGTTTTAGAAGAGTGGGTTTATATATTATTTACTGTATAGGTACACACTGCAACACTGTCAACTAGTCAGCCAGAACAAAACGAAAGTATCACTGTTCGAAATTGGGGTTTCAGTGTATTTTATAACTGACAACTTTGTTGTAGTGTCAAGTATACGTAGTCAATGGATCGTATTTCAGTTGTTTTAATAATAATTATCTTTACTTCTACCACAGAATAACTAAGTAATATTCATCTACTGTAGTCAAGTAAACTCAATAGCAGCCCCTGCAGACGATATGCTAACGAAATCTTTTACGACCTCTACAGGAGCTTTACCATAATACCTACTAGCTACCAAAAACTACTGACGTGACTATAAGTAGGAACTTCTCTTCAATATTGCATAAATTAAATTTTAATGATATTCTATCAATAGTCAATAAAAATCACGTGACTTATACGTCAGTTCCAAAGATTTATCATTCTTTACTGGCGTAAATAACCTATAGAAAGAACATCTTGTCTAGAGGGGGATTTCGTGGCACGCTTATTAGGTCAACTTGCGTTATCCATTAATCTATATCGGCTTAGATTCAAGGCGAAGTAATCATACACTCGAATGTGCTTAGCAATAATGATGCGGTCGGCCACAAGTCATTGGCAACAGTTTCACTACAAAACCTGTCACTATTCTAAACTAAATAAGGGCGGTCTCAAGGTGAAATTATTATCACTAAGGTGTCGTCTAGTGTAGGCACCTATAAGTACCAACTAGCTTTTTTACCTAAAAAAATTGTTTCAGTGTATATTAATACAATACGCTGAAATACATTTTTTACAGTATTCTGTAACATGGTACTTTTTTTAACATTGTGTCACTTGTTGCATATTTTTATTGGTGTACAATAATAGTATATTTTATATCGAGGGACTAAACGAAGCCATTATAGTCATGAAACCGAGGGTATATTAAGTTGGCGTTTAGTCTCGAGGTGCAAACTGTACTTTTCACTTTGAGTGCGAGAAAAATTGACAATTTAGTACAAATTTATTTAAAACCCAACAAATTTACACTCGACAAAAATTCAGAAATTTTCGCGGTCAGTTTTTTCTTCTAAACCTGTCAGGCTGTCACAGATTAACAAAGAGATTTAAATCTCTTTGCAGGTAAAGAATTTAAAACACATGGCGCCACCTTCTTCGCGGAAAAACCATGGAACTAAAACTTCACATTTTCGCAATGAAGATGGTCCACACTCTACAGATATTTACTGGCTGTTTGAGGTTGTCTTTTTCTAATTAAGGAAATTAAAAAAAAAATTACTTTATATTCCCTAGGGACTAAAGTGGTCACTTTAGTCCCGCTTCGTAGGGCTATATTGGCGTACTTTTAGAGCATGAGAAGTGAAAATTTGTTTTCACTTATTATATTACCTAATTACTAAAACACAAAAGTACACAAAATTACGGCGCTTGTGGTACTAAAATCATTTAAAACATTATATATATGCTTCAGGTACATTCAGGTAAAACTTTAGCCTATGATCACACATCGGATGTAAACAGGAATCTCAAGGTATATGAACCTTACTACAAATACCATATTCTATTATAATATAGGTATGTAATACGTCAAACCGCTTAAGCTATAGGCCCAGAATAAATAGTATGTACCTACTTAATTATAGTCTTCAGGTTGCGCCAACCATAGAGAGATATACTCTGGCGCCAACGAAACGGGCTCTTAAACATACACTCGAAAAACGTTACTCTGCTTGGTGCCTTCGGGTAAAAATGGTAGGCTAACAAAAACAATTCTAGAAAGTAATCAGCATTGTCAGCATTATTTAGCGTCATTCGAAACATAAATCTAATTAAACCGGCCGTCAACCAGCTGACGGCAAGCTTATAATTAAAATAGCACTGGAACAAAGGGACTCTATGAAAATTCGATCAATTCTTGGGCTTTCCCAAACGCTACGCGCTACGACTCTACGAACTTACCAACCGATGCTCTACTATGAGCTGTCAGACAGAACAGAAAACGATTCAGTATCGCGCGAGCTTTCGTACGCGGTGGTTGTGTTGCGCGTTCCCGTTATTTCCCTTCCACGATCGTATTTACGCACGCTGTCATTCAACCTTAAATCCAATTATAAAAAATACTATGTAGAGCGAATGACCCGTTAATCGTAGTAATGAGATAATCGAGTGATTACTGCATTAGTGGTATGCGGCTTAAGGTTTTCCCCGGTTAAGTTTCAGTTGTGTTTTGGTGGAAAATGTGGGAGGATGTGAGGCCGGAAAAATGTTGAGGGCGTCCCGTGCGTGCGCGCATGTCGGACTGCTGTGGATCTTGCACCTCTGCGGCGTCGACGGTCTCATAGGTGAATATAAAACACGTAATCACAATACACCTAATGACAGATATTTGACACATTTATAAAATAATCAAAAAGATTTTTTTACAATGTCAGTTCTTCGTAATTAGGTACATACTTACATGTGTTTAAAACTTCAATGGGTCTGACCAAAGCCTCGTAGTCCTACAGCCGATCAAAGGGACAATCATATTGTGTCTGCATTCTGTTATTCGACTTGTACTAAAATCAAAAATAAATATATATAAATCGCTTCGATTTGAGGGAAATGTGGATCATCGCCGTAGTATCGAATTGACAACCTTCTCTTTGTTTGAACAGACGGATCTTTTTCTATGCCCAAAACTCCTATCATTAGAAACACAATAGCATTTTTTATTATATTCTTGTCAAAGTAGCCCCTAGAGTTATCCACAACTGTTATGTTTTGCAAATCATCTCCATTTCACAGGGATGTGACGACATCTTTGACAAATCGCCTCGACACCATCCCCTAAATTTCAACCCTTAATTTCTAATAAATTTTGTACACATGATGATTTCATACGAGAAAGAATGCCATAAGGACATTATTTGCTCTCCTGGGGATAAAATTGTAGGGTTCGGTCAAAATTGTGAAATCTTTCTCAGAGGAATGTAAACTGTCTTGTACATTTATTGACAACTAGATATTGCCCGCAACTCCGTCTGCGTTAACTTTAGGTTATAAAGTCCTCTATAGGCACTATGTTGTTTTAAAAAGGAACCTATATGTCATTACTCTACATGTAAACTATCGTCCTGAAAAATTTAATAAAAATCGGTCAACCGGTTTAACCACGAAAAGGTAACATATAAACATATAGAGTTACTTTCCCATTTATAATAGTAGGGATTTTCGTTCATAATATAATCAAAAAAGAATATTTTTGTGGAAGTAAAAACAATCTGGGGAAAAAGAAAAAATATTAAAATCATGAATTTTTGCTCATAAATAAACGACAGAACCCTCCGATTATGTCAATCGTTCCCTTTTCTTTTTTTATATATAGGCCAAGGCATGATTTGGCTAATACCAAATCGATAATGTTGGGGAGAGTTCTATTGTGTGGGATTCAATAGATCCACGCGATTTTTGGCTCTGAATGACAAGTTCGAATATTTGCAAATACCAACGTCATATACAGACGCCGTTTGCCAAAAATACGCAGGAAAATGTAACAATAATCTATATATATATCCGTTTGCATTAGGAAATCCCAATGCAAGTTTTCTTTTAAGAGGAAAACTCGTGCGTTTTTATCAGGTCAAACATAAATTGTTCGAAAGAAAATCATCATCTTTAGATTATTTTATGTAAGTATTTCTGTTTTATGTTTGTTGCGTACTATATAGTATGTATTAGTTTATTTTATCAACATATATATGTATTAGGATTTACCGTAATATATATATATTTACCGTAATGTTATGTTTAATTGATTTTTAAAATAGGTAAAAGCTAGTAATAAATATGTGGTACCTAAGTGAAACAACGAAACAATGAAATATTGAAACGGACCAATTACATACGAACGTTTCAAGTTAAAAAAGCTTGTAATAAAGTAATAATTTCTATCTATAAAAACGTTTATTTATTCCATAATTAAACTATTAGGTACCAGTGACGCAGCAGTGGTTCACGGGCCGAAGGATTATTAATCAGCTGATATCATCCGATTGTTTTACAATACAAATTTAATCCTCAAGTAGGTACCATCTACATACATAGAAAAAAAACAGGATTTTTCGACTGAATTGTACGTTACTTTAGTTATGCAAATCAGGAAAATCTGTCGCCGTCGTTTTTTCCGTATTTCCTCAAAATGTTTGCATAAGAATGAGCACTTGCTAACTCCTTTGCGTGTTATGTTTGCATTTTACTCAGCTTTCCACAAGTTTAAAACGTTACTTGCTGATAAATGAAGCGTTCACTTGTTTTCGGGAAATGAAGATGAAATTCTAAAGCTTTTTCATATCTCATACTCCGAAAGTACTGTATGTTTGATCTGAGTACCGGGTCGGAAGCGATGATTCCCATCACAGAGAGATTCAGGGCTATGAGTCCCGCCCTCGGTCGGGAAAGACTCATAGTAATTGCTTCCGGCCTTAGGGCGGGAATGAATTAAAAAAAAATAGTAGTACATTTCGTTAGGTGGTCTGATACTAAACTTTTTACATCGATTAAAAAAAAAACGTGCGGCATTGGGAGTGTAGGTATAAACAACAAAAAATAACCTGCGCGCGGCGGTGACGTGTTCCATATTTAAAATTTAAAAAAGACTATTAATTTAGTAGGCTGTTCCAAAACTCTAAATCTTATTTTTCATCGACACTAATAAATACATAAAGAGGAAGGGTTTGTATATTATTTTTGTAATGTTGTATTCAAAGACGTTCAAAAGAAAAATAATTTCTTTCTTCGAACCTCTTTGGTTGTATTGTTGACATTTTTGTTTTTTTGTAGGTATTATTGATTTTTTGCATTTTTCAATTTTTGTAATGTTGTATTGTTGACATTTTTTTGTTTACTTTCCTTGTATTCGATATGAAAAGTAGAGTGTTTAACGCGGGTGGAAGTTATCAATTCCAACTCGGACTATATCCGCCCTCGCTACGCTCGGGCGTCTAAACACCTTGTATGGGAATTGATTCCTTCCGACCCTTGTATAACAATCTACTATTTCCTACTACAACGTTTAGAATTCTGCAAAATATGTTTAGTAAATTATACAGATACTAGCAGCGCCCCGCTGTTTCATCCGCACATTTCTCGTTTTCCTGGGAATACGGGGATAAAATATAGCCTATATGTTATGCTGATGTATAAGCTATAGCTTATAATATATAGTTAACTAAAATTTCATCAAAATCAGTTTCGTAATTTTTTGCGTAAAAGAGCAACAAACATACTTACAAACTTTCGTGTTTATAATATTAGTAGGATTAGCATTTTAATGCTATTGTTTTAACATTGTTCTATTTAAAAAAAGGAATGGATTGTAAATAATGATCTCAAAATGGATTGTCAATAGCAGTATCAGCGATTACTACACACGTTTTATTTTATTTTAATAAAGGTTATTTCATACACTGTCCCTTCACAGATTTAAGGCAAAAACACATAGGTCTAGAATAAAATAATTACTTAATGCAAAATATGTGAATATTTTTAATTATTTCCAAAAAGAGAGAAAGAGATAGACTGATGATCAGTGATCCGTGGTGTGATGATCAATTATTGAATTAAGTTAACATAAGAAGCTTAGAATTTTCTCATCTACACCTCTACTCGATAGTGTAGATATACATCAACGTAGATATACATCAACACTAATACATATTATAAAGAGGAAAGATATGTATTTTTGTATCTTTGTGTTTTTGTATATTTGTAAGGAATAAACTCAAAAACTAGTGGACCGATTTTAAAAATTCTGTCACCAATGGAAAGCTAGAATATACCTGAGTAACATAGGCTATATTTTATTCCCGTATTCACACGGAAAAGGGAACCGCTAGTCTTGTAGAAAATGAATGGATTTCTCAAAATTTGAACGGGAATTGGTAAGCAGAGCAACACTACCTGGTTACCTGCTCATAGCGCATAGTGATAAGCTAACACTAATCAAAATAGTGAGAATGTTTAAAAATACTAAGCATAATCAGATATTAATATTATCCGTCATTACCACGTGTTAGCACTTAGCACCTTCGCCCCATCATAACCACCCACCTTTCACCACTCGGCTTCCAAGTCCTACACCGCAATACATGGTAATGCCATCAATCACCAGTTGCAGAATAGCGCTGTTAGCTTTACACCTTGACGTGTGACGTGTAATGGGTCCAAATTTTGGGGCGATGATTAATTGGGGAAATCCCATCTAGTCAACCTTTTATTTGGATCCGTGGTCTTGTAATATATTTCATTTTTCCAACATTCCTAATTCAAATACATTACATTTCTTATTCATAAATTTCTCGTAATAACGAAGTTTATTCACGAGATCTGCATAAAAATGAGAGGAAAAAGAACTCTAGTTGAATTAGAGTAAAAGCAAAAATAGCATTGAGTTAACTAGCCAGAATTCGCTTAGAATACCAGACACGCTCAGCCAAATTTTTGCATTTTTTTCCCAGATCTTTTTGTGACATAGCTCAGATACCTATTTAAATGTTAATTACTTACTCTTATAATTTTATTATTTTTAAAAAGCTTTATGTTTATGAAGGGCTAAAGTTGTTTGTAAGTCTAGAAGATTCTAATAATAATTTTACTTATACATCGAAAGCAACACTCTTTTTGAGTCCATAGACTGTTTAATACAGACGTAGGTGAAACCGTCGTAGTAGCTAAGTAATAATATCGTAAGTAAATGGAAACAAACTTCCATCCCCGTCTTTGCACTTGTCTGCGACTGGGGCGAGTACACCCTCGCTATATTCGTTGTCACTGAATTGATTTCCACCATCCTTTATGAATTTTTGACAATACAGCATACAACTGGAATACGACACCCTTTGTTTTGAGTGTTTTTATTTGAACGTCTCGGTTTGTATGATGCTGAGTGCTTTCTTTTATAGATTGACTGTTGGGTAGACTACACAGATTTAAAGTTTTATGTTTTTAGGATCTCGTAATCGCGCTCGTAAAGGAAAAAAAACGGAACTGTTGTCGGATCACTTTGGTGTCGGTCTGCCTCATCTGCCCGTCTATGTGTATCCAAATTAATAAATTCAAGTAAAGGTATGGCATTCTCAAATATAATACGAGAATTTAAATCTCTTTGTAAAACTACAATCTATAGGGTAACTATACATCCCGGTGATCGATAGTCTTAAAATTTTGTTTGGATTTCATTCGGCACAAGTGAAGTAATAAATTTGTAAATCGCTAATCTCAACTGGAAGTGGAATTAATACTTTCAGACCGCGAGTCCTACTCGCACTTGATCCTGTTTTTTAAAGAGATACATGTAAGTATCGAATTTCAGCAAACAAAAAAAGCATTGATGCTTTCAAAATTCATCAATTACATATTTCGGACATAAAAAAAATTACTATACATTAAATATGTGACAATATAGAATATAACAAGTCCTAGTTGTCACGCCCTGGGAAATCATGATTAATAGATTTGTAAAAATACCTCCTTAGAACGCTCACTACAATCGAATCCTACAGAAGCACCCTATTCCCAGTCACCCACGCCGACAAGTAAGTATACAGACTCCATGGACACTAAACCCCAAAACGCCGGGAAAATACACCTTACATCGTTAATTAATCTAAATTACACTTAAACACAAGTACTTAACGTTAAATTTTCATCAATAGGGGATGCTTGTTAATCGCGATCCTAGTGAGATGTTAGCCAATTTTTCTTGGCCTCCCATCTCTTTCTGATTTCCTGGTACTTAGTCGAAAGTATACTGATTGTGGAAGCTTGGGGGATCAATATAAAATGGTGCAGTTATACAAACAAGGTTGTTTTGGGCGGTTGCTATGGCAACGCTTGATCCAAATCGGAACCGCGTTGGGGTGAGACTATGGTAGAAAGAGAGGTGTGTATTTTTGATTGGGTGTGTGAAAGAAAGGGGGAATGAGGGTGAATGATGCACTGCACACTTACCTCTGTGCATGGCAAATTGCATTAGTCTGCCTTTTGAAAGCCCAATCTATGGAAGCCGGACAGTTTTTTGGAATGGGTTATCTGGGTTGGAGACTAATATTTATAACTAGCGGATGCCCGAAACTTCGTGCACCGTGGACCAGTATTTTAGGCAATATTTTTTATAAATTATAGCCTTAATGTTATTTGGATAAGTACCTAAGCTATATTACTGTATAGTTCCATCAAAATACGTTCAGTGGTTTTTGGGTGAAAGAGTTCAATCCTCCATCCATTCTCACAAAGTACTGTTAGTTACATCGTTTGCATTGATTAACAAACTAAACGGAAATATGCATATCTAAATAGCGGAATGCCCGGGCGGAAATTATTTTCTCCCTAACCCGTGGGAATAAAAAAAAACACTATTCAGTGCAATACTCTACAATAAAAAAATAACTTTTCAACGCAACGCTAAAGGTTTTCATGGAATAGTTCTAAACTAACTAAATTTCAAATCTATAGGTTTGGTTTAGTGCGTACCTAGTCTGTTTGTCATAGTACTGTTTTATTAGCACTTTCCCACGGCCTTAAAGTAGTAGGTAGGTATGAAATTAAATTGTCACATTCTTCCAAACTAAGCGATAACGGAAAGAACTAAGAATTAATTATGCCACGACTTCACCGAAGGTAAACACAAGCTAGAGGTGTGTTTACACTCGGGACTTTCTCTAAAAGAGCGTCCAAGTGCGAGTTGTAATTACGAGCCAAGAATTCCGAACCACCACTGAATAAATTTCCGTTATTTATATCTAAAAAACGGGTTACCTTTAATTTAACTCGGGATTCTTAGCGCCAGTCGGACTTATACTTAGCCATTTTTATTATTGTTCTTTGGGTACGGAACCCTAAAAAGCATGGCTTATTTAAGATAGGACCATTTCATATATCGCAAGAGGCGTAAAATGAAATAATACCAAGGGATAAGATACATCATCTACTTCAGAATTCAGCTAATCATATTCTCCAGAATCTACACCGTCCTCACTAAGGTGACATCGCGGTACAGCATTTTAAGTGGCCGGAAAGTCAACACGTAAGGTCCTAATCGCTCTTTTGATCCCGAAAGTGAAGGGACTGGGCCGGAGCCGAAATGGTACGATAACTTGTATAGTATGCATCACAATAGCGGCCGTGCTGGCATGTTGGAGGCATGAATTATGCAAGCCACCGGAATGAGGGTTTACCTGGAGCTGGATTTAACTTTTCATGCGAGGTATTAACTGGCATTCTCTGCTTGGCCCTTGGGAAGTTGAGTTACAGGGTAGGTAACTAAAACGGCGCTGTGGCGGACTGTGCAGACATTGTGTATTTGTGACAGGTATTAGTGCTTCAACTATAAAGCCTATGTTACTCCGTGTAGCTACGTATCTAAAAGAATTGTTAGAGTCGGATCCGCAGTTTCAGAGAAAAAAACTAAGAATGATTTGTATTTTTGTATCTTTGTATGCTATCTGCAGTTGCATAGAAACTGCACGAGTACGTACGGTGTCGCACATGAGAGCGTCTAAATTTGTACCTATTGTGCTTTTAATCAGAATATTGACAACTGATTGAACTGCATTGGATTGGATCTTATGTTATTTGTTTCGGTTTCAAGATCAAGACTTTCTGAAATTTGATGATATTGTAGTAGTCTCGTATTTCTGAGAAGTAGGTACTCATTCGGGTTTGAATTGGCTGCATGCTCCGAGACCACGGCCACAGCTATCTGTATGTAAAGTTTCTTGATCGTCTTTTCCATATCCTCAAATAGCAAGATTTCAAAATAATATTAATATGTTATTTAAATTCAACATCACTGCTCAAAAAAACGATTCAAAAGGGATTCGACAAAAGTTGTAAAGTATTTCCACCTTTAGTTTAGACATTTTTTCTTATGTCTGTAAATATATCATTTCACTTTATTAGCTTGCAATATTAATAAATTCAATGTTTACGTATTTGTCCATTCGGGTTCTCATAAATGATATAAATGAACTTGTTAATAGGTTGAAATAAAACTCGAGTCGGACGTCTGTAATTTAACGATGGTCCGTTATACGCAATAAATATTGATGAGTGCATCGAAGTTGTATTTCAAACTACGGGTTTCTATAGTTTTTAAACATATTGTGAGTATATTACTCACATAATATGTGATTAGACTGATAAACAAAAATTAAAGTACATTTCACTCAAAAGCACAGCTGAAATACAATAGCTAAAACAACACAGCAAAAATAATGAACATGTTTTTGTCTGAATTGTTCTAACATAACCAGTCTAAAGAGTAAAAAAACCGACTTCAATCTTCAACTTATATGGTTTTCTCATAAATGCCAGAACTGGATGAAATTTAAATGGGACCAATCTGGAAGCACCAGCTTTCAAATAAAAAAAGAATCATCCAAATCGGTTCACCCAGTCGAAAGTTCTGAGGTAACAAACATAAAAAAAAAATAAAAAAATACAGACGAATTGATAACCTCCTTTTTGAAGTCGGTTAAAAAGCAATATAAAGCCCATAAAAATACTTCACGTAAAAAATATAATATGACAAAATGCGCTTTTCGAGCTTAACTTGGAGGTAGAACTGCCGCCCGTGCCGAGAGAATGAACAGATGTTAGGTACGAACTCTTCAACAAGTCAGCAGTTTTCCGCATTGCGTTAACTAGTTTAGAGAGAACGGGATTTTAAGTGTAGACCCAAAAAGATTGAATAGCTTAATCGAGCCAAAACTATGTTATAACAAAGGCAGTCGCATTGCGCTGGATACACAGACTACATTTGAAACCCAGCCACGTCCTCGTAATAACGTAAAGTTTTATAGCGATGTTATTAGTGCTACGACCTGATTCTCTGAACCTGAAGCTTCAACTTTAAATAAAAATAGACTTTGTTCTGTTACAGAAATCGTCGAGGAGCAGCGATGCCACGACTACGAGTTCCGACTAACCTGTCGCGACCTGGACTCTCATATAGCAGTATTAGAAGCATGGTACACGTCAATAGATGAGTACCACCGCGCGTCTAACGCAACCCGGCCACCGGAGAATTTAAAAATAAAAACAGAAAACGATTCAGAACTGAATCGCGTCTTCAAATATTCTAGTCCAAAACACAATGGCGTTTATGTGCCGGAAAACCATTCCATTTTCGAAAATGTTACCAATGTGAATAGTTTTGATGAGGTGAAGTTGTTGAACGACAGTTGGTATTGGAACGAGACGAGTGATGTGTCTGTGGAGATTGTGAACGGGAGTGAAGAGTGCGGAGTGGCGAATTACGTGAGGAGCTACGCGAGCTGGCACGATGGAGATAAAAGGAGAAGACCTGTCGAGAGGAGTTCTTCCGTAAACTTGAGAGCGCCGGTCAGCTATCGGTAAGTTAAAAGATATAATATTTTCATTTAAATGCTTAACTTCCCTAATGCATCGTCTGAATTTGTTGAATTCTCGGGAATGCATGTGTGACAATGACTAACCACCTTCTTCCTAAATTGATAAAGATGTCTTTCTCATCCATCATCCTCATTCAACGACAATTTCTTAGGTCTGTCTCTAAAGTATCTAAATTAATATTATGACCAACCTAAAATAGTCATCAAACTTTGTTATTTTAGAAGACAACAGCCGAACAGGCAACCGTGGAGTGACCGAGGGAGAAATTTTATCCCACATGATATCCTGAATGACATTGTGGGAGGTTCAGACTCTTGCTCTATCATGTAGATGGCATGGAAGGCGAAGGACGACTTTAGGGATTTTTAAACAATGGTATTATTGCCGTAATTGATCATTCGTCCTTACTAAATATAATGTTTGGTGTAGATTTACTTCGAAGGAAGTTGCGTGACTCTCCGCTCCATGTCATTATCCAATTAGTATGTTTCACCGAAACGTTTATTACGAATAGAACCAAATTAAACTTGGTACAATAAGGTAGCGACTAAATTATATCAATAACATTACTCAGCTATGTTAGAAAAAATACTAATTCGACCTTGAGTTTTATTTCTGGAATTCTTTGTTATAGCGACTTCATTACTTTCTTTGGTATATGTTCTAACTGTGGACCATTGAGCACGATTATTAAAGCTCTTTCTGGTTTAATTATCATAATTTTTAATTAGACCTTGATCATCACTATAATCACTCTTGGAGTACACGTCTATTAAGCTTCCGGATCTTGCTGCCTTCGTCCACCGTTTTCAATTTGTTTATCTCCTCGAGGCGTCCCACAATGCATGTCAGAGAGACAATAAAAAAAGCTTGACGGTAGTTAAGGTTAATCATTGGTTTGGAGGCATGTGTGTCTTTCTCAATGGGTCTTTGCACATTCTAGTTGAGGAAAACAATCTATATTATTATTTATTCCATCTAGAACGAGCGTCGTCAAGTGAAATATTGAAGTCGTAACAGAGTTTCACGTACTAGACTATTTATTACATAGTTGTCGAGTTTTATTTTACTGTAGACAATATTCTCTCCCGGGAAATGTCGTGGTATACTCGTGTGGGAAGTTTAATTGTTTGTCTGGTATTCGTAATTCACATTGTTCGCGGTGCGAGATAGAACTGGAAAAGGCGCATAGCTGCATCTTGCCGCTTCTTTGAGAATTTTTCCAACTACAGCAAAAATAAACTGTGTTTGTGGAAACGAAGCAAGATCGAATGCAACATGTATAATTCATCACGTATCTTACGACGGAGAATTATAAGAGAGTAGGTATTTAACTTATAGTTTTGAACTATAAATGATTTTAGTATAGATATTGGAACTCAATTTCGATGTCAACAATCTATAGTTAAACTGTATCGATAGTAAATATATTTAATGATTTTTCATAGACCTGTAGCACAAAACCTGTAATAGTATTGATGGAACTTAATAGTACTGTCCGTCAATAGCAGCTATGTAAACTATCGATGGAACCGACACTATTGATAGTACCAATTGGATAGCTGCTATTGACCGTCGATACTATCGATACAATTGCCTCTAATCAATAGAACGTTCTGTCGCTGCAACCTTTGTCGATGTTTTGTTTGTCGCAATAATGTGGTAGACTCACTTCTGAGCTATCCATACTACCAATAAGTATTCCTACTATTGCTGCACTATCGATAGTGGCATTAGTGGCTTATCAATCGGCAACACTATTATGACTTGGTCATTTCTAAGAAAAGGTTATAAGCCGTTAGGTCACCGCTAGGGTGCCAGATAAGAAAAAGTAAAGATTTTTTACTTTCTCCATATGAAAATAGCATAATATAGTAAACATTAATTAAACGCCTTGGTTAAGGTTACCTGTTCAATTAGTGCCGTTGTGCTTTTTAAATATTGTTTTGTGTTTTATTATGTAATTACTCATTGGGTAACTAAAGTAGAGTATTATAGTTATTACATTTGAGTAGTTATAGATAAGCGATACCGATAAAGTAACAAAAAATACATTGTTAATACGAGCGGCACCTACAACGTTATTTGTGATATTATTTTTATAGATCTTAGGTTCCACTATACTTTTTTGGTTTGTTGATTGCTGACAACTGAACCTACGAACATGTTATGTTCATGACAGTTTCATAATTGATTTATTCTATTCAAGCATCAGCGTCCCAGTGATCAAGGAAAATATATAATCCTATTGAGTCTGGGTTCCGTTAATTGTGTAGACCGGTTACCGTGATTAAAACTGCAATACATTTTTCACTGTTCAATCAGGTCTTTTGCACCATTGAGTACTATATTTAACATATCTTGCATACTCGTGATTAACATACTAAAAGGAAATTACCCTAAATCGAATCGAAGGCCAAGTACAATGACCGATTCATTGAAGTTTCTATAATTAAAATTGTTTTCGAATTGAATGCACGCGGCTGCGCAATAAAAGCTAGAGAAAAACAACATCGGAGCCTGATATTTGCGCTATTCGAATTCTTCATTTCCCAGCTCTTATTTTGGCAAACAATAAATGTTCCAAATGGCCCAATACCAATCGTACCGGAAAAATAAGGACAGACACGGAGCAAGAGTCAGTAATAACCCTTTATAAGGCAGAGGGACAATACTTACCACCATAAATTGAACTCTATGCAATGGAAATAAGATTAAAAAACCAATGAAAAATTTAAACTGCCTATAATATGCCCGTTAAAGGGATAAGGAAAAATGATTCTTATTAAGATTCTATAATATGAAATAGTTTGTAAAAGATACATTATTTGTTAAAAAAAATTACTTGAAAGTAATGTTTGGTGTGAATTATTTCCATTATAGCACTGAAAACATAACCAAGTAACTTATAGATTGCATTTTATAGATAGATGTTATTAAAATATTGTTTTGTGCATCATATTTGGACTTGCGCAAGACATAAGTTTTTGTAAGTGCTATCTAAGTAGGTATAAGTGATCTATATAAAGTTCATACAAATGATAGAATTTTTAATATCAAATTACTCTAAAAGCAAAATCAAAACAAGTTTATTGCCTAGACGCCTTAAAATAATCTCTATATATAAAATGATAAACTGAATGATTGGAGATATATCAAAGAACAGCCTAAACAGCTGGGTCAAGAGACTTGACATTTTGCACATAGATAGCTTATACAGTGTAGGCATCCACTAAGAACGGATTTTGCAAAATTCAACTCCTAAGGGGGTGAAATAAAAGTGCGCGAGCGAAGCAGCGGGTAAAAGTTAGTACCAGAATAAAATAAATGTAATTATGATGCCGAGCAATGGTTGGCAGTCCCACCGCTATTTTTATTAACCTAAATTGTATATGTTTTCTTCCTGAATTAGTACCTGTTACAAATCTAATCATGATTAGCCATGTGTTGGACGTACCACCATGTTGTTTTTGTTTCTCCTTCAAATCCGAAAGTATTTCTTTCATCATCGTTTCGATTATACTAGATAATGAAATAGGTAGGTACATCTGCCCCCCTAGCCAAGTGGCATTGTACAATCTAATCGAATGTTCTCTTAGATTGACAAGGAAGAGTATGACATAAGCACTTGCCGACGAGCGCTAAAGCTAATGTCAATCCCATACATGTCAATCTATAAGAACATTCGATTAGATTGTACAATGTCACTTGGCTAGGGGGGCAGGTCTCAACTTCTATTAGTAAAGCCTAAAGAGCATTTTGTATTTGTACCTTTCGTTAAAGATTTCTATGTGGCTATCGCAGAACCATTGCTGTTTGTTACGACCGGTAGTTCTTGACATGTCAGTAATCACACATAAAATATTTAACGTATTGTAAAGCAGTAAGGTTTACATTGGAAGATTTACTTTAAGATGCTATAATCGTAATGTCAACGTTTTGAATGCTGTAATAATACAATGACACCAATTAGTATTATGAAATGTTATAATGATAACGCACTTTTTGTCAAACTACAAAACTAAAATAGATTGGCTGTCTGTAATCAATTATTGTGTAGTGTATGTGTACCTAAGTGTATTTCAAGATATTGTGTGACTATTGTTCAATTATTATCAGTAACAAAACTAAAGAGAGTATTTTTAACCGACTTCAAAAAGGAGGAGGTTATCAATTCGTCTGTATGTTTTTTTTTATGTTTGTTACCTTAGAACTTTCAACAGGGTGAACCGATTTGTATGTTTCTTTTTTTATTTGAAAGCTGGTGCTTCCAGATTGGTTCTATTTTAATTTCGTCAAGTTCTGACTATGGCATCCATGAGAAAACCATATGAGTTGATTGGTTTTTGTACTCTTTAGAGTTCTATGTTATTGGTGTTATTGCGTACAAAAATAAATTTTCTCTTCATGAATAAACGAAATCTATCTATAGCATCAACTGCCAGTCCTAGTAAGCTTAAATTTTAAATCTAACTTTTAGGACATACCCACTAAAGATTCGGGCACGGAAGAAAACGTACAACGCCATGGGAACGTGTACGAGATTTATACCGAAATTATACCTACCTACCTACTTCCAAGAAATTTCTACGTATATGCACAGTGCACATGTGAAGACAATATTATGTTAACACACTTTATTATTTGACGAACAATTTAGTTTTCGGCCTGCCATGCGAAGCGAAGAGTTTAGTTCAGTTTGAGTATTGAGATAAATATTTGTAAATAAATATCACATGTTTGTATGACACAAGGTTTAGTATTTGCATTTTCAGTTCACAAGTGTTTTTAGAATCCATAGATTTTGAGTCCTATAAACGTATTGACATTGTTAAGACTGTCAAGTGCAAGTACTCGCAGTCTGAGAGGGTTCCCTTACTTACTATGTATCGTAATAAATCCGGTTATTTTCGAATTTGTTCCTTTACTTATGTCAAAAGATTTTAAGCAAAATTTTAAAGTTTGTAAATTACTGTAACCCGGGGTGGGTTAGATTTTAATCATAAAATATTAAAAAAATAAATATATCACCTCCGAGGGGGTTGGCAGGGGTATTCCATTCCTAGTCATTATTGTGATATCGATGGTGTGTCGGTAAATATGGTTTGTAAGTAATTTTATGTTGCTTCAACTTTAGTATTGCTATTCGTTTAATTTCAACTTGATGCCTCAAGCCGTTTGTGAGAAAAAGGGGCTTTACGCACAGACAGACAGACTACAAAGTGATCCTGTTCGTTCAGTTTTTTCCTTTATAAGGTACGGACCCATAAAAAGTGGGCTACCCATAGTTAATCTTGATTAATAAAACAAACAGATGATATAATGCGCCGACTGCTGTAATGGCTGTGGGCGAGTTCATTTGAAGGCTGAAATATAATCTACGTGATATTTTCACAAAGGCGACTTTACTTTGTTGTTTGGAAGTTTTGTATACTTTTTTAGGCGATTACAATAGAAAGCGTTTGTTTATCCAATCTATACCATCAACGTATACTTTGTCTGTGTAATTGTGTTATTAGGAAGTATATTCCCTGTGGCTGTTCCTGTGATGATACCAAAAGACTTCTACTAAGAATAGCACAGTATAGAAGTAAACGGCAGGGCCAAAAGATTGTTTCACATACACACACATCATCAACCCGTAACAGCCCACAGCTGAGCTAAGGGTCTTTCGTCACGCGAGCCCCCTGCGGATTGGGAGACGGTGTTAAGCTAGTGGCCACTTAACAGTCAGAATTTTTCAAGCCACCCAAGGGTATCTGACATGGCTTAACGACTTCCATTGTGCCTAAACACAACTGTTTCACATATTGTGCTGTATGCGACATATATATTATGTCGCACGATTAAGGGATACCGTATGTTCCTTCTGGCTTGTTCGACACTAAAATAGTGCATGTAGCTACAAAGTGTGTAGTTCGCCTAACTTAAACCACATTCCAGCTCAATTAAACTTTGTGTGAATTTGTCTAGGATTACACAAACTCACTGTTTTCTGAAAACTGCTTAAGTTTTCAGTAATTGAAGTCCTTAACTCTTAAGAAATTACAAAGTCTTTAATTAAGTAAAACTATCTACCTATTCATATTATATTGTTCTTGGTGTACAATAAAGAGTTATTGTATTGTATCATAACATTATTATCAGTGTGTTACTTGTTGCTAGGGTTTGCAATATCCGTCCAGTTTTAGTATTCGGATAATATGAATAGTCAAATTCCTAAAATTCGAATATTCGGATATTTTGGATAATTTGAATATAAATGAAAATAATATAAAATGACAATTGCAAGTCGTATATTTTTGCATATACTGAGTAAAAAAATTAAAATCAGTAGAAATCAACATCTGGATCAAATTTCAGTATCTAAATCAACATATAAAAGTAAAAATAATGTTACTATTTTATTACTTATTACTATAAAGAGGAATGTTTTGTATTTTTGTAAGTTTGTAACGAATAAACTCAAAAAGTACTTAACAGATTTCGAAAATTATTTTACAATGAGAATGCTTTATATACACTCAGCAAGAGTAACATAGGCTATATTTATTACAAAAAAAAATAGGGATCCCTACCAAAACTTCAATAATGTAAACCAAGGTTTAAAAAATGCAGCTATAAAATGTCTTTCATCGCATTCGCTGCGGAAACTATTGATGATAGAACAAAATTATGTTATATTAATATCTACAAAAAACTCCGAGATAGCATATGCCTAACTATTGTAGTTACGTCACTATAACTACTTTTTTACATTTTAAAAGTTGATAGAAATGCCGACCAAAATCAAACCATAATATCCATACCTTTATATTAATCCTTTTCCATTCAAATAAAATAGTCATATTCAAAACTGTTTCAGTACCTGTAGATTACTTTTTGAATTATTGAAATCGGTCATTTTATTTAAACTAAGTAATAAAAATAGAGTGACTGAGCGGTGAACTTAGGGCTTACGCTTGAGTTTATTAAAATTTGTTGTGAAGAATTAATAATAATTACGAAACAGGTAGTAGAACCCGCTCCCCGCCACTCATATTTATAAATGCCATTTTAGGGAATACAATATTTTGACCTGTTTTACTCTTTTATGTTATTTTTATAACGTATTTTTAATATTACGTAAAGATTAGTGTATTATGTTTATTATCCAAAATATTCGAATAATTCGATATTATTTCTCCGAATAATTCGGATATAATTTAAGGCGGATATTCGGATAATTTGAATATTCGAATATTCGGATTGCAAACCCTACTTGTTGCTTATACGGAAAACAATTTCAGGTTTTGCGTTTATTACCTTACATCTTGTAGGTATATCTATATCTACTAAAAACGGTACTGCACCACTGACCATTCAGTCACTTATCCCAAAATTTCTAGAGTTACCTGTAACAATTAGAAACTTCTAATTTGGCCTTAGATTTCTTATGAGACTCGAGGACTTAAGACATTGAGGGGTTCCCCAATCCATCTCCTAACTTCATCTTCAGATCAGCTCGTTGGTACCAGATTGTTGCATTGTCAACAAACTTACATAAGTATGCCAAATTTCAGCAATCGCACGACGATCGCAGTCGAACGAGAGAAAGAATAGTCTAAAATTAATTTGATTAAAAGAATAATGTGTTGAGGAGTTTCTTGCCCGCTTCTTCCTCAGCCATACGTTGAAGCGGTGGAGGTGCAATGACCTTCATTAGTGAACCTACTTTGAATAAAAATATTTCATTTTGATTTCACTTCCAAGATTTTATTACAGACAGGTGAAGCTAATAGAAAGCGAGTAAAAAGTATGTTATTTGATTCTAGGTAGGTACCTACAGCTACCCAGAAATTTAAAAATTGTTTCTGTCGGCTTTGCAAGGAGAGGCACCATTTACCGCAAAGACCTCCAGTAGCATCTGAAGCCGGGCACTGAAACGTTATTTGACTGTTCAACAGTCGTCTTAAATATCTCTTTACGACAAATTCCGATCTTGTTACGTATATTCTGGGATTTTCTTAAATTAAAGAATTCTTGACACTGGAATTAGTTCACCTCATTTCTTTTTAAAGGAAACTTTCGAATAGATTAATGGGCTGTCATGAAAGGAATGTGAAATGGCTTTTGTTCATCAATAATTGAAAGTTTTAATGGGGCTTTTTTACAATTTACAAAGTAATGTTTTTCGCAAAGATGCTAAAAGGGTTCGTTCGATTTTATTCCTCTTGATACTCCCAGGTCCCAGAAGTAGACGATATTAAGGGAGTAATTCAATATCCTTTTGAATAAACGAATAATGAAAAAAACTTTTCTCGTCGTCTGTTAGAACTTTCATATTGTTATTGGTAAATCTATTTCTCATGACAACCATCACTTGCACTGGCGCACAAGGACATCAGATAATCCTATTGTATCTGCATTTGGTTCTTTGACGGGAAATGTTTTAGAAATTTTCACAGGATTAGTAAAAAACGGGATCCGTGTGGGCATTGCTTGCTAGTGACTATTCTAAACCCTAACTTAATACAATAAGAACTTCTGGCTTTTTAGGTAGGTATGTACAGCACGTGAAGCTTGACACATTTGACTTCGTAACCTTAGAAGTCACACTCGCATTACAAGTGTAAAGCTTCATGTGCTCTTGACTGTACTTGACTTTGACACTCCTTCACACGTCTTACACATAGAAAGCGGTACACTCGGCACCAAATAAAGTGTGATACATTGTATCGTCACGCAGGATGTTTTAATTGGGTTGCGTTGTCCGGGGAAATTAGGGAAATTGGGTCATGTCACGCCACCCGGAAGCAATATCATAATGTATGGTGCCGAAATAAAAAGTTCGTGAGAAGCCATAGTGATGTCTCTTCTATGCCTGTCTCTATTTCTGTTGCAAAGTTATCGATAGTAGACGAATCTTGTCGTATTAGAGATAGTACTATCAATGTTGCCAGTGTAGTGTAAAATTTAAAAATACTACCATCATAATTGATCACTAGCTTGTCGATGAAGGAAAACATCGTGATTTTGAGGGATGTGTAAGCAACAAATATACTGGTGAAAAGAGTAAACCTATTTCTAGGAATTGGGCACCTGTGCCGAATCCCTCGGGAATAAATAATTGTAACGAATACTCTACATAGTGAGACCCTAAATTAATTACTTGAAGTACTTATAGAGAGAGATAGAATTATGTGTGAGATTGAAAACGTAGTTGTATTCATAGTACCAGATTTACCTATATGATCGTGTAAATTTTTAAACACGCTATACCTACAAGTCGAAGAGCAACTTCTTCCAAAGGTACATGATTAAAACTCTATCAGCAACGATTCAATTTCCTGCGCTCCGTTTCGTTTTGTGGCAGATATTTGATAGTTATGACTTATTATGAGATATAAGTAGGTACTTATTTCTTTAATCAGAGGAATATTAACAGTATCTGTTTATTTATAAAAAGTAAAATAATTTGTGCCCTTTTTTGGGCGGACCTGGTGGCTTAGTTGGTAGTACGCCTGCCTTCTAAGCCGGAGGTCGCGGGTTCGATTCCCGCCCGAAGCCAACGTTGTGTGCATGAATATGTCTGTTTGTATCATGTCTGGGTGTTTATATGTATTTAAGTATGTTTATCAGTTGTTTAGTGCCCTTAGCCTAGATCTGCCTAGATTGGGACTAACCGTGTGTGACTAAATAATTGTGTATAATAATTATTATTATTTACTTTTCTGAGACCGATTCTAATCTATTACGAATGCGTAATATCAACGATTTCGCTATATAAACTGTATTTATGAACCATAGCTGTGCAAACTTTCAATTAACTGCAGAAGTTACACCGAGAATTTTTGAATTTAAATTATACCTCAGAAGTATTCTAATATCTGTGCCTTAGATATACAAAAGAAAAATATTCAATTCAAATTGAAAATTTTGTAATAAAATTTCGTAGGTATCTTGTCAAGGCATTTTCTTTCTTTCTCCTTCCTTGGTTTCATGCTTTCTTTCTTTTCCCTCTCGCTATTTTATTACAATTTCAAATTGTCAATTTTAGAATATCGAGTCCCCTAGGAAGAATGACTTTTTTCGGAATGTAAAGTGATTCTCCGAGGTCCAATATATCTTCATAAATTCATCAAGATCAGTTCACTGACTAAGGCGGGAAAACGTAACTAACAAAAAAACTTACTTTCGCATGTATCGTATTATTAGGAGTCTATTTTCGCGCCACTGTTTTCCCTGGATTTACAAACTGAAATGTTATAATCGGCTGTTGAAAGATTTGGAAGCAGTTTCCGTTTCTGTAACACAAAAACCAGGTGAGATTCAAAACAAATAAGCTTTCAGTAACTGTTATATTTCTTCACGTGTAGTGAACTTTGAGTATTAAACCAACAGGAGACGTCACGCGCACTAGTTTCTTTGCCAAGTCTGCCAATTTCTGCGCACGGGACGAGGAAACGCACACAAATAATGTTAAAACAAACTCTTTTTTTTGACAAAAAGCTTGAACTAGATGCACACAAATACATTTACATACAGAAACAACCAATCCGAGCACTCCGTGAACTCAAGACAACTAGTTGTATATAACAGCGTTGCTCATAACTTTTTTGGCAGAAGGGAACGCCTGTCAGTGGCGTCTCCGGTTGGTTTAATACTCAAAGGTAGTGAACAACTATGAGATTCGTTACCGAATGCAATGAATGTATTGCTCTAAAAGTATGGGCTGATGATGCAACAGTCAAATGGGAATTTTTATTTTTATTTTATACCCTTTCTTACATACCGAACGCTTCCGCATCTATTGCAGTGGCAGTGATCAGAGAGAGTGGTTTGTGTGATACAGTGTACTACTTGTACTTATTAATAAAAGGGTTACAGTCTGCAATATGGTTAGCTACGAAGGACCAGAAACAGTATATTTTTACTGAATCATAAAAGACACCTCTAATATATTTTATTGGTGTACAATAAAGAGTTCTTACTTACTCACTTACTCCTATGAGCGTCTTTTGGTGTGGAAGAAGTGCCAGAGGTGTTGTGTTTGGTCTGTAGTCTTTGTCTACCCTGACGGGAAAAAGGTGTGCGATTATGTACAGTAGAGTTGTTATATCGCTTCAAATATTTCCACTATCAGCCTAAGATCCTGTATTATCAAAAATAAATTCAATAGTATATTGCATTATCAATATTATCATTTATAACAATTGACGCGTTAAATCTAGCTTGAAAATGAACAGTTTGAAATCTGTTATGAAAACGTTAAGTGCGCATTACTCCTCTTGACAAATCATTTCAGTCGACTCACTTTACATAATTGATTCGTTCTGACGATCTTCCCATGATAACGTCATGAGTGACAACCCTATTAACTGTAATTAATGGTTCGAAACAAAGTCTTTTTCAACCTTAAAGTTTCAACAACAGAGCTTATTTTCATCTGGAGTATCTTGTCTACAGTTCACAGAATGCCGGTCAGATTTCAAACAAATGTCTGTATTACGTCACAACAGAGACACGGCTGAAATACAACGAGACAAATGTGTATTTTTAGTCCATTTCTGCCTTTGAAGGAACCGTTTGCCAACAGATTTATATGGGACATCAATGAATGGTACAATAAAGATTAGATTACGTGTGATTGTTCGTTTAGCATACTAGTAAGTTAATGTGATGTACGTTATTTATGATCCCATTACTTAAAGAAAGCATACTGTAATGCAGGATGAAAGCAGCCATTGTTATCTTCAGATGCTTTTATAGGGAAATAATTCTACGGCAAAATGTGAAAATGGTTTTCTTTGTAATCTTGTTTTTCTTCAATAGTCCTTAGTTCCATTTTCCAAATGACTCAAATAATGCTCTTTTTTATTTTCTATATTATATGTTTTGATTCTTTCCACCCAATTGTCAACAGATGTCTGCTTCTTTAACCATTCGTCAAAATAAAAATTCGTCATATCTACGAGTACCTACATCTTTATACAGAGGAAATATTTGTATTCTTGTATATTTGTTACGAATAAACTCAAAAACTACTGGACCGATTCTAATTTTTTTTTAACAATGGAAAGCTACAATATCCCTGAGTAATATAGGGTATATTTTATTCCCGTATCCCTAGGGGAACGGGAACTACGCGGGTGAAACCGCGCAGAACCACTAGTCATACTCTTCAAACGACCAAAAAGAAACAAAACGAAACGCTTCCGAAGTTATGTGCGAAATAAACAGTTTTGGCTAGTTTGGGACTAAATAACTTAATTTTGTGTGAATTGTGTCCGAAAAGTTGTTTTTGTTTTAATCATTGGAATTTTAAGTTTAAAATAAAGTTATGGTTTCATTTTACGATAATGAGTAAGAAAAGTTTTTTTATATGTATTTAAAATTAAATTTTATTTGTCCTTTTTATAATGGAATTGTGTCAAGAATCACCAGCATCACTACCTGTCTTCGTTTTACTTACACCCCGTATATACGACTACAAGAATAATACGTCTACATTGATCGTAAACAAATTGCTAGAAACTTAAATAAAATCCGACTACGAAAAATAAAGATTGCCATATTTCCTGTGACGTCATATACCTAACCTAAGTAGAACATATTGTGGAACAAACTAACGACATCTCATTTATTGAAATCGATCTATTACATAAGGTTGGACGCAGACGCAAACAGCAATAAATATATAACTAAGTATAGTATATGAGATTCCTAAACTTTTTGGCTTTGCCATAGTCAAGTAAAAATCTTCCTAACCTCTAAATGTCTATAAGCGTCTTCCAATCGTTCAGTTTGGAAATGGATTCGGAACGAGCGGTCGAAATCACGATCACGTCTCTCAGATTTATCTAAAGCTACCAATTTCAACTAAAACGAAATTCAATAAACGATGCTATTGATAACGTTAATAATACAAACCTTTTTGTTGAAAGTCACGAATTCACGATAGTAAGTCCCGCTATCGAAAAGGGACACACCGTTACTTAAAGGGCCTTACATACTTGTCAACTATACTTAAAAGTCGCACACCAAAATTGGAATGTGTCTATTTTAATCTTATTGCGACAGGAAGGTCTTAAAAGGAGAGAAATTGTGTCACAGTTCTGACTTGGTAGATTAAATAACAAAGTGGAAATCAAATTTCGCTGCAAATCACATTTATTTTTTGAGTCGGAGCAACACAAACTGGAATACACAAAGCGGCGGCGTCAAAGCGCTAACAAAATAATGTGTGAATCGGCCGTCTTAAAGTGTCATCAAATCTTTCACTAAGGCAACAATTGTCGTCAAAACTTTAAAATACAGTAAACCTCGTCAAAATACGTCCCTATTACTGAAGTTACCCGATAAAATAACAAACGATCCTTCTATAATTGATATTATTGTCGGTATACGAAAATACAAAGACATTCTCATCAAAATGGCTTTTTAAGAACAGCTGATAACCGTATTTCCGTCACCCGACCGTTAAATCTCAATATAGCGCCGAAGTAACGCTCCTTTGACCTGCTCTCCTCTAATCGCTATTGAATGGATCTTTCAATACGTCCAGTCTATTGTGGGAAGTCGTTTAATGTTCGACCAAAATGTCATATTCTTCGCCCGTATTCGTTGAAGATAAAGTCTCAATTTCTTTGGGCGTTTTTAACATTTCTGCTGAGGTTGAGAGCGTATTACTAGAGTATAAGGTTTGGATTTCGATTCTTTATTGAAAACAAATTCAATATTTCAATATGCTTTCGTCGGTGGAAAGGAGGACTTTATGCAAATTATCGTTTTATGAAGATTATCAACTGAATTTATTGCATTGCCTTTTTCCTTCTTTGCCTTCAGCTAGCGTTTTAAAAGTTATATCTAAGTATGTGTGCATATAGGGTAAACCAGAAAATGGAGGATATAGAAATGACGATTACTCTATTAAGTGAAAGAGACCAACTTATGTCCGAGCCATAATGCGTCTCTTTTTGTCTATGGAATAAACAGTGTTAGAACTCTTAGATGCGGGTAAAATACACATCGGTTAATTAAAAAGGAGGTGCATTGAGGTACCATCAAACGTATTTAGAAGTATCCACAAACCAAGGACGAAAAAATAAAAAATATGCTTTCGCCTTTTATCCCAGAGGAGGTAGGTAGAGGTATTCCATTTCTGGAAACGCAAACGCTTTACCCGTTTTTTAAAAGATAAAAAGTTATTCGACGAAATAAACCATCGAAGAAATGACTTTAAAAAAAGTCAAAAATCATTTATTTTCTGTAGGTATAAAAAGTGCACTTAGAAAGGTCAATAGTCTATTAACAAGGCACTCTAAACTCGTCGATGAAGATTCTCTAAATGTAAACAGCAGCCCATCTCCACCGAGTTGCTGGTTCCAAATGCAGTACCCCGAGAAGAAACTCAATTTCAAAAGTTAAATATTCGACGATTCTTCATCTATGAAGTGTCGATTAAACGTGTTTCGAAATAGCGTAGATAACCACTAGGGAATAGTATTATACACCTAGGGAAGTCAAAATAAGAAATGTCTCAGATCACATGTAATTGTCTTTATAACACATTTGCTCGTAAAAGGTGTCTTATTTCACCAATTTTAATATCGTTACCTATCTCATTACGCCCAAGTGCGGTAAGTGTAAAGTAAAACGCACGGTTTATCAAGATGCTCCGTCTTTAAACGAACGGTACTTTTTAAAATCTCAGCAAAGAGTTTTTATGTCAAAAAAGTTGTCACCATTTTATGATTAAATTTAACTTTGGGAGATAAAATATATTAAAGAAATATTTATGTACATATTTATTTAATTTAATTAATTTTGACAGTAAATTACAACCAATCTGTAACAAAAACACAAAAATATTATTTTACTTTATTAGTAATAAGTACTGGCTGTTTTTGTGCCTTTTCCTAAAAAAAAATGATGATGCGCGCCGCGCGCTTTTTCTTAACGCTGTATTGTTTTTATTCGTTTACCATAGTCGGAGTTTTATTTTATTTCCTCGCAAATGTGTTATAAAACGTCGTATGACATACGTGCGCTTTGATAATTACAGCCTCTGCTTACTTGTAGCCCTTGCCTACGGCTCGGGCTAGCAATATCGCCTCGGCTGTAATTTTCAACCTACCGCACTTATATCGTAATGTACTATTATAACACATTTGCTCGTAAAAGGTGTCTTATTTCACCAATTTCAATATCGTATTGTATCTCATTACGCCCAAGTGCGGTAAGTGTAAAGTAAAACGCACGGTTTATCAAGATGCTCCGTCTAAAAACGAACGGTACTTTTTAAAATCTCAGCAAAGAGTTTTTATGTCAAAAAAGTTGTCAACATTTTATGATTAAAATTAACTTTGGGAGATAAAATATAATAAAGAAATATTTATGTACATAATTATTTAATTTAATTAATTTTGACAGTAAATTACAACCAATTAATCTGTACCAAAAACACAAAAATATTAATTTACTTTATTAGTAACTAATACTGGCTTTTTTTTGTGCCTTTGCCTAAAAAAAATGCTGATGCGCGCCGCGCGCTTTTTCTTAACGCTGTATTGTTTTTATTCGTTTACCATAGTCGGAGTTTTATTTGATTTCCTCGCAAATGTGTTATAAAACGTCGTATGACATACGTGCGCTTTGACAATTACAGCCTCTGCTTACTTGTAACCCTCGCCTACGGCTCGGGCTAGCAATATCGCCTCGGCTGTAATTTTCAACCTACCGCACTTATATCATAATGTACTATTATACATGTGATCTGGGTTTATTCCACCTAAATCACCTATGCTTATTCACCCAGGTGATTTAAATACACCAAACAGTAGACTTAAATCACCTAGCATTTACGAACCTAGGAGAGGCTTTCTTGTTTACATCCCGAGGTGTGTATACTTTTTTCTTTATCGACGGAGGCGGAAAGCGGCAACGTTGTTTAGCGCAGCGGGCCAAAATTTGCCGCTTTCCACCCGGCGAGAAGAAAAGAGATTGCCAGAAGCACATGGCAGGCTTGTCTAATCCAATAACTCAGTTGAATAACAAACCAATTAAAAGTGAAATCATATCGACAGAAATATAGCAATGATCAGGCATCGAACCCGTGACCGCAGCTCTGCGGTCGATTCGACCTCACGTGTCCGACAATGCTAACACCTTACTGCCACTATTAATATTGGAATGAAAATAATAGGTACATTGATATTCATTCATCATTTAGATGCTGAAGCGGTGGAGTTGAAATGACGTTCAATTATTGGACTTATATCTACTTTGACTTTGACGTTTATTCAGCATCCAGTAGGTTCCCATGGGAATTCAAAAAATTGTCTTCATCTCCGGAGTCTCATAGGCTACAATTTTGATCTAAGGTAAACGCAGCTATTACCGACCCCCTTAAGCAAGTTTTGAAATTGATTATTAGAATTAAGGGTAGTGGTTGCAAACACACCAGATTTTTTTATTTTATATTTAAATATAGATTGTATATTTTATATTTATATTTTCACTTGTTTATAAATATCATGTTTTCATTGAAAAAATAATCAAAGGATTGTTGAAGTCAATTGTTTCTATCACCGACCCACCCGAAACGCTTTGAAGCTATTACCGATTTTTATGAATCTAACACCGACCGTAAGTAAATAAAGCATACTTTTTTTTACAGAATATCTACCTACACGTTCGATTCTCAAAATAATTATTAATTTGAGCGAAATATCCCTTTCCCAAAATATCCCGTTTCGAAATGTCCCGTTTACTTTTATTTGCTTCTCATTTTTGTACTTGATTCATTACAATAATTATAGTTACTAAAATAATCTGAAAATGGAGATAAACTTGACTTTAAACTTTTTGGCGGGAATCCGAAGAGGGACGTCATGTTTTTTGTATAATTTTCATTTTGCTGTGTATTTCGGGTTTTGACTCATCATAATAGTGATAGTTTATTATGTGCCAAGTGTCCGTGAAAGTGTGCAGTGAATGGGAAATTCGATAAAATGCGAGATATGGACATTTTTGGATTGCCTCAAGAAGTCACAATGAAGTCTTCAGTAAAAATGCTATTATTTTACTGTTGATAACCAAGTTAAGGATGTAGAAAGTGTTGAAGACACTGTATTTTTGTACATGGACTCTGAAGCAGAGCCATTTACTCAAGGATATCATTAAGTAATGACGAGGCTGCATGGCGTAATGCCTTTGACTACCCTGTAAGGGGTGAAAAAAAAATTAATAGAACCAACGTGAAATTCATTGTTATGTAGATTTCTTCTTCTAGTGCCCATGCTTTCTAACTAATCGCAGTGAACCTCGGAATGCTTGTGGATTCTTTAAAAGATTGTTTTCACATTTGGACCTAAATAAAAATAAAGGTATTGATTTCTCGGTGGACATAAATGAAAAATTTTTAAAAATAATTAAATATTAAAAAAAAATTTTTAGTAATATAAGAAAATAGACTTTAATAGAAATGGTAAATAGAATAACATTCATTAAATCAAATTGAGAACATAGGTCATGTATTGTTATCTTGCGCCCCCGGAAACCTGCTGCTTGGCCAGGTTACCATAGCCTTTCTTTCTAATTGATTAGCCTGCTTAATAGTAATTACTTTTTAAAACAATGTCAATGCTGTTACTTCACAATGCAGTTCCATGTAGTGTCAATTGTGTTTGACATAGGGGATAACTGAATCACCTGAAACATAAATATTCACTATCAAAATTAAGATATGTACGTAAGTTTTTGAAAAACTCATTGGTACATGCCAGGATTCGAACCCGAGCCTCACTGATTTTAGGCCGGCTGTTTAACCGTCCGGGCTATCACTGCTTGTATATTGTATCATTGCTTGTATCATTGCTTTTCAAAAACTTACGTACATATTTATCACTAGCTTGACGGTGAAGGAAAACATCGTGAGGAAACCCGCAGGTCTCAGAATTAATTCTGAGAGATGTGTAAACAGACCCGGTCCGGCGATAGGCTCACCACCTATCACGTTTAGGGGTCCAATATATCTCGTGAAATGTGGGTATATCCAGTAATGGAATACCTCTGCCTACCCCCTCGGGGATAAAAAAGGCGTGAGATTATATTATTATTATATATTATTAAAATTAAGATATAATTTTGTAAATGTGTAGATGTTAATAAAATAAAAACAAACTGTTTTATTTTCAGCACAGATTTTTTCAAGTTGGGATAGTGGCTGGTGCTTCTACACACATGAATCATGATTTGCTCCACCGTGGCTAGCACTAATACTTTATATCTAGTACTATTTAAGTCAGAGTCACAAACCTGAAAATAAAAGTAAAAAATATTATAAATATATAATTTACATGTTTTAAATAAAAATAATTAGACAATTTTATTTCAAAATTACTTAAACCCTTTGTTTTATTTCCCAAAAAACCTATAAATTTTCTTCGAACTTCCCAAGTTTAGCGCAGCCGAAGGTAAGGGTTGACTGTCGGAACAAGTTGCAATGACGGTTCCGCACGTGTACTTAATAACTATTTTTAATACAGTTGCGAAAAAATTAAGCAATTTAATAAAAATACAATAAACTCGACTAACATTTTTGGAAAATCGCGCCAACCGTAAAAGATTAAAAGCAGAGTTTTTTTTTGTTTTCTTCACCCATTCTGGGTAGGCAAAGGGAACTATACATACAGCCAAGTCTTCAGTATTTTTTTTATGGATATGAAATGAAAATGAAATTTATCTAATGACATGAAATGAAATTAAACCGAACCTAACTTATTGAATCAAATCATTATATTGAAACAAATTAGTAGCTTTACTTTTAGACATTACATACCGTTAATCCAAAAATACCAATTATTCGGTATAGAATCGGTGATAGCTTCTCTTTGTTGCAATCACCGATTCATATGGATCGGTAATTAGTCTTCAATAAAAAAGTGAACAAATCTTTTAACGAGCCACGAAAAATAATCGATATTAATTGTTTTTTATTTCCCCATCCGATTTAATACAATAATTCGTTGATTTAGTCCTAAACTATAAAAAAATACACCATTTTCATATAAATACGAAGAAAACTCTAAGTAGTTTCTTTCATATCCCACGTCTAAATTTTTAATAATGCGTGGCAGTTTATCGTGGAAAAACAAGTTTATAATATAACATGGTGTATGTCGCTAATAGATGCTTATAATTTTAGAATACTTAAGATTGAAATGGTGTTATAAAAACTTGTTTAATTATTATAAGCATTAACGAAAAATTATAAAAATAAAGCATAACCTCTTAGCAATTGCCGATCCATGAGTCGGCAATGACTGCACTACTAAAATGCATTGCAGCTATTGCCGTTCTATTTTAATTTCAAAAATACTTTTTAAAATTCCTTTAAACATAATAATTTAGTTGCGAAATGTGGAATATACAAATAAAGGAATATGTTGAGTTATTCAGAATAAATATAACGTAAATATTTATATATAAAATATCTTAAGCAAAAAAATCGAGTACTTACCTGAGGAAGTAAGGGTTAGTATGACACGATCGGCGCACTCGCTACGTTCACAGAAACTAACGTATTTGGTCACATTCCCGTGAACCTATGTACACTAACACCAGTAAATTTATTAGAAAACATACAAACATGTGTGTATATTATACTCTCTTGTGACTCAAATCGTTCCAAACCGATAAAAATAAGAATAAGCAGAATGGGTCGGCAATACCTGCAGATTTTCGATGGGTCGTTAATAGCTGCGTTTACCTTACTACACCAAAAGAAGGACAATATTTTAAATAATTATAAAAAAAAATAAGTGCCTTGTAGGTACACGCAATCGGTTTTTTAGTGATTTAAAAACATGTAAATTTTTGGTGTTACGATAATTAGTTTCAATTCAATCAACGGTCCTGTTGGCTCAGTTGGTAGTGACTGCCTTCTGAGTCGGAGGTCGCGGGTACAATTCCTGCTTGGGGCCAACATTTGTGTGCATGAATTTGTCTGTGGGCTTCGTGTCTGGTCGTTTAATATTTATATAAGTATTTTTATTAGTTGTTTAGTACCCATAGTACAGGCCCTGCCTAGTTTGGGACTAAATACCCGTGTGTGAGTTGTGTCCAAAAAAAATATATTTTTACGTTATCTATGTATGTCTAACTTGGAGATAGCAAATAGAGAACAGCTCATGACTATTGATTGAGCATTGTAAGGCTTCTGCAGTCGTAAGTAGGCTAGTGTGAACTAATGTTAAGTAATATTTGCTCGCTGCCAACTTTTATAAGTGCGTTACTTAGTGAGTTTCTTGGCAGAGTTCATACTATGCAAGAACTTTATTGGTCCTTGTACGCTGTAAGTTTACGACAAAGATTGATGATGTAAAGACTGTCAAGTGGAAGCAGGACAACAGGAGATGATTCCGTACAATTTTATGTTTTAGTACATAATACCTGCACTGATGGACAAAAATAATTAATTCTAATAGGTACCAATTACTATTATTATTACGGAGCCAAATAGGCATCAGAAAATATAGGATTTTGCGAAATTTCAAAGGGAACAAGGTACAGAACCATAAAAAACAGTAAAATAAGTAAGAGTCACTATTCCTCCTTCTACTACCACCAGTAGTTAAATCAAATTGTCGAAAGAGGGGAAACAACCGATCTTGTTGTATTTGTTCCTCTGCCAATGAATAACGTTTATTGCTCTCCTCTTTGTTAAAGAATGGCGCCACATAGGTGACCTTGTTTGGGTTTGCAAAAATATATAAATCTTTAGTGTTTATGTGCAAATAATTTTGGATTAATGCCAGTTTCGGTATGTTTATTTATAGTAATGTGAGGTTTTGGGTAGTGTAACAACACGTTTCAGCGTTTCGTAGTCAAATATGTAACCTAAACTTGGACCCGCTTTTAAAAGTTCTAATCAGTAAATAGAATCATCTAGTCCAGATGTTTTTATTACCATCATCGTTTCAGCTTCAGGATGTACACTGCTGAACATACGTAGGCTTTATCTCATAACTTCTAGAGCGACCACCCGTTTGAAAGGGGTCTACGTACAGTGATTTACCGTCACATTCATCAGGTCGTCTGTCCAAATATGCCAATGCGTGGTGTCTCGAAAGCCTTTCTGCCTCATCGATCGTCGGTTCGGATTAACTCTTCATCTCTCGGTTCTGGAAGCCTGGCCACTGGACTTTTGTTAGGTCTCATCATTTATGTATGATTCGATTCAGTAGTAAAATATCTAGTGGAGAATTATGTGCCCTTGAATATTTGTACGAGTATAGCATAGTAACAATATTCCTCGAACTTTCCAAATAGAACATTCTCGAAAATAAAGAAGAATGTTCGAAAGCGAAATACGACTCGGTGGAAAAATGCAAGGGCGATGAAAGGCAAAAGTTTTCGTCATAATTTCACAAGTGCCCGTACACGACGAAGTTCCAAACTTTCATTTGTCTTCAAAACTTAACGGGTCGAATGATATTGTCGCTGAGTTTTGGAACTTTTGGAAGGAAGGTTAACGACGATTATTTGAATAAAGAATGAGGAGAGAATATGGAGAATAAGGCGTATCTACAATATAACGCAGATTTGAGAATCGCGCTATTGCACGAAGACTACATAATATGGTGTAGCAGACCCGTGCGTGAAATATTTATGGCCTGTCAAAAGTTTACGCGAATCGCCTTAGTAACTCAACATAGTAAGAATAGTACCAATTGCTCACCATATATTTTGAATTTAAAAAAATCTGGAACAGAAAATCGGCCGGGATCTGATAACTCGCTTGCACTGCCTGGTTTACTTATATATAAATGTGAACGCATGTGTATATTTTATTAGTACTTAGGTATGTACTACAGAATTGGCAAACCTACTATAGATCAGACAACGTGAGACATGATATGTCTGATTTTTTCGCAAAATTATGTTGAGTCATAATCTTTTTGGATTCCAAGGAAATACCTACGTAAAAACCTATTTGAGGAAGGGACGGGTTAGGCATGAAAAGGGTCGATTAAGTCGAAGCATTTATATCGAAAAGTAATTTATCTTGCTGCTCCAAATGTGTTATACTTCACCTAGCTGTGTATTTTCTTACTAAGGAGTATTGAGAAAAACTGCCATTATAGTTTTCATGGTTATTTGGTACTCATCATGTGTATTCTGTACTCTATGTGCTTCAAAATAGTGTCATTAGTAATTAACGTTTTGCCACATTCTATAATTTAATAATGGGAGCTGTATTTTCGTACCCTTAGGAGAAGAGAGAATGAGAGAAGAGAAGAAGAGAAGTGAGGCAGCTTATCAAAGAGTTAGGTGCATTTATTTCTGTCAAACGGTCAGCCAGCCTTCTGAGTGTGTTGCACATGGTTCTTCTAAAGGGCCAATGGAAGGCTATCGTAAATATTGTATACAATTTTATTTTTGTTGGGTAAATAAATTGTTATATCCAATAATTGTTACGTCTTGTTACAAAGTAGACAGCCAATAAATACTTGAAGTATCATCTTGCAGAAGGATCATCTTTAATATAGCAGACTGACACAGATATCGGCTCCTGACGTGTTTGATGAAATGAACCCTCCTTGAAAAGGACAAGTAGACTCGTAGGCTACAGGCCTATCACACGCAATACAATATCTGATCCCATATAACATCAAAGATCTTTATTTTAGGATAGTGTCTATTTATGAAGTATTTCAAGTCTAGAATCTCCTCTGAATATCAATTCTAGTCTAAGTCTTAATCATAGAATAATTTTAGATTTAATTAGCTATGTGTTATATATTACTAAGTTAGGACTATTATATATATTCTGTGATTAAACGTATGCGTACTAGAGAGAATATTTGGAACACGACTTTGCTTGAAATGTGCCAAAGTCGGCATTGAGTTACAGTTTATGCTCCAATTGCGGTTTGGGCGGATTCCCAAGTAGAAGATCCAATTGTCTGTAGACTGAATTTTAGTAATGAATAATTAAAAAACTAATGTTTTAAACTTATCGAAACTTTTAAAGATTGAAGTGAGTTTTTCAACCCCAAAGCTGTGTTAAGGAAACAAAGTCACGAAAAGTTTTTTTACGTCTTAACAAATGAGGTGAGCTCGGTTATTAACTGCAGCGATGTTCACTTGTTTTTCGCAAAACTTTTTCTCGAACGGACTTTGTAGCAATTTCTCTCGTCTGAAAAATGGAGAGAGGAATATATTATGTTCATAGAATCTTTCTTCCACGCAATGTTGTTTGTTTCTGTTGTCTGTCGGTTTGTTCGCTTACAACTCGGAAAACGATGCCAATATTGATGATTTATTCGCTTAGATAGTAGGTCTACTGATTACTGATAAGCAGCGGTTTAATTTTAGGAACCAGATTTTTTAACGGTGGTGTAGCGTTGGTTAACTTGGACCTTAGTAGAAGGAATACAACAATCATGCTGTAAACATTAGAGTAAAACGCGGTTAGACTCAGAGCAGTTGCTATTATTAGCTGTACAGGCTAATGGCGAATACAAAGCCTAATTTAGTGACCGCTATCACAGCTAGGCCCTCCAGCCGTTTGTAACGATTATGGTACAACAATATTGCGTTTACGGTTCGTAGCCAAAAGGTTTAATGGCCGGAAAAAGCCTAACGTGAACTTGACTAGGTATAAATTATTGTTAAGGAAATGAGCCCAAATAAACATTTTATTGTTTTGTTTTTGATTGATTTATTGTAGTTGTCTAAAAATTCCAGTGACGCATTGAATTGAAATTATGGGATTGACGGGACCGATCGTAACACCGTCATGTCGATACGATTTTATTGCGGACTCACTTTTTCCCGTGACTTTGTCCGCATTCCGGGAGATGCAAGCTTTCTCCCTTTTAAAGTTTATCTAGAACGTTTTGGCTGTGAAAAGAACAGACACACCTAGTTTTCTTTCACATTTATTAGTAGACAAGAAGGGGTTTTATATTAGCATTTTAGGAAAGAAAAGAATCAGATTTATCTGCTGAAAAATTATAACTGACAGTGTAGCAAAGACAAAGGGTAATCAAAACCATGAATGAATAAATCATGACGACTCTTGCGAATAACTTACCGAAAAATGTTTCTGAGATCTTTTGTAGGACCAAGTCTTGCGTTTTTATTCGTTGATTCCCCATTCACTAAATAGCTGGATAGTTTTCTCACAATTAGTCAGTTACATAAAACAACTGCATTCCTAAAGATATTTTTCGATCTTGGCTATCACTCAGAACGAGGATGTGGTGCGAGACAAATAATATATTTTTAAAACTGATCATTTTTAAACAATTCTGCACCAGACAAACTACTGTAAACAAGTAGTTCAGACAGCACAGCGTATTCTTACACTTCGTGATTGCCAAGTCTGAGAATTATCTTAAGAATAAAATTAAATTGTAGGCACAGTCACACTATACATTACTTTTCGCTGCAGATTGGTTCCGATGTCTCCGTTGAGTGAAGACTGTATTTGATGAATAATTTGACTGATAGTTTCCATAAACATGCTTTAACTTATTTGTATGTTATATTTTAGATGGTACTTTAATATATAACTATATCTTCATCAATTTATTATCTTTCTTGGTTTCATTATAATTTCATAGCGGGGACTGACAAAGCGTGGTAAAGAGTGATAATAGCGAAAACCTATGTAGAATGATTGGATTAATCATGAATAGTAGGTATTTGTCGATTTGTCACCATAATCGAAATGACTTATAAACAAATAAAAATAGGTACATCTAAATAACTTTTTTATAACGTCAATGTACGCATATATATATATATATATATATATACATATATATATATATATATATATATATATATATATATATATTTTATTCAATATAAATACAATTTGTTCTTAAGTCTAAGTGACCACAACACGAAAACCTCACAGGGTTTATCTGTGCGGGTGAGTCGTTCTACCTACATAAGGTGATAATAGAAGTAGGTAAGGATTTTACTCAGTTTGTCTTTCCACCTGACTGTTGAACATAGAATTTTTTTAGTCTATAATTATAAAACTTATTTTCTAAATACAGCTGTTGGAAGTTATGTGGGAGTTCGTTGATGTAAGAGGGGATAAGATATTCAAGGACTCTGGCTCTGTAAGTGTTGCAAGTCCTAGGTAGAAGATATTTATCACCTTTGACATTAGGTCTTAGGCCGGCAGAGCGTTTTCGTGCAATTAAGTAGTTTGGTTGATTCGTTTCTGATAAAATTTGGAATTTAGTTTTATGAAATACATTTAATACATTACAATATTCAAAAAGTTTGTCGTAGTGCTCCTTGTGTTTCTCTTTGATTTTTTGCGGCACTATAATTTTTAGGATAGTCAATTGTAGGTGATAAATATCCTCTAAGTAGGTCTTGAACGTTCTACCGTAACTACTTAGGCCATAGCCAATAACCGAGTCTGCCAGCGATAGGTATAGTAACCTCAAGGTATCTAGAATGAAGTGCTATTTTCGGGATTGAACTTCAGTCATGACGTATTTAAAATTTTCAAATCTTAATTTAGCTTTGTATTGTTCCGTATTTTCAACTTTAGCGTCCATTGTGTTATTTTTAACCGTTTTCGTCCCTTGTATTCCTTCAATAACAAAACACTGCATGCGATATCTTTGAGGCTTTTGTGTTTTATCGATTAGGTTTCAATTTAATACAGAAAAGTCAGTATTTAAGATATTAGATAAGGATTTAGCGTCCAGCAAAAAGCTTCCACTATCATCATCATCATGATCATCAGTCTCTAGTGGTCCACTGTTAGACATAGTTCCCTGTCGGACGTAGTCGTTACGATTCCTATTCTTCAGAGAATCGTCTCAGTTCTGTAGGTTATAACAGGTAGGACGCACTAGTTGAAAACATTCGTTTTCAAGCATTGCAGTATGGATGACGAGAAGATTTCACTTCTACTATCGATGATTGTTTATTCATGTTTCCAGATATATTTTAAACTAGCAGCGCCCCGCGGTTTCACCCGCGTAGTTTCCGTTCCCGTGGGAATACGGGGATAAAATATAGCCTATGTGTTATTCTGAGTATAAGCTACATAACTGTAAAGTTTCATCAAAATCCGTTCAGTAGTTTTTGCGTGAAAGAGGAACAAACATCCATCCATACATCCAGACATCCATACATACAAACTTTCGCATTTATAATATTAGTAGGAAGTAGGATAGCGAGTGCCCAGCGGCGTCGCAGACGTGGATCTAGTGTATTCCCGTTCCCGTGGGAATTTCAAAAACCCCTTCATAGCGATTGCCTACGACATATGACACCTACATACCATTTTTCAAGTTGATGTGTTCGTTTCGGAGTACCTAGTAGGTATTTCTCTTTTTAACCAGTTTTTAATTGGAGTAACAGAATGTGTAAAGGATGACTGACCTTGGTACGGGCATTCCTTCTGTTTGCATGACATTTGTATTGTTCTGTATTGGTATTTATTAGGTTTTCTTTGTAATTTCAGTTTCAACATGATCTTCTGGTAATATTTTTCCTCAGCTTCTTCATTTTGTAAAAAATAAATACAAAACTCAATTCACATTTGCATTGAACAAATATCAAAAACGTCACTAAGACAGTGTCAAAGAAAAATAAAATAGCAGTAAAGCAGAAAAGAGTATGGATATAACAATTAGCAGACCCAATTTATTAGGTCCCCAATGATCCCGTTATTCCCGTTCCCGGGGGAATTTCCAAAAATCATTTTATAGTAGTTGCCTGTATACGTCTATAAGACACCTACTTACCATATTTCAAGTTTGTAAGTGTTATCGTTTCGGAGTAGTACGTATTTCTCTTTTTAACCAGTTTTTATATTTTCCCGTGGGAATGAGATATTTTCCTGGAATAAAAAGTACCCTAGATGTTGACCCGGGTAATCAGTTATCTCCATGCCAAATTTCATCAAAATCCGTTCAGATGTTTTTGAGTGATGCGTGCGCAACCAGACAGACAGACAGACAGACAAAAATTCCAAAAATTGGTGTTTCGGTATCTATATCGATAACTATATACACTACCGTTAAAATTTTCAAAAAATATTTCATGTACAGACACGGCCCCGTTAGAGTTTTATTATATGTATAGAAAATTGTTTACAATTACAGTTTATTGTGATTCCTCATATCTTATTTTTCGTTTAAGCCCGCTCGATTTAATCGTTTTCATTGAGAGCATGGAACTGCATTCTAATAGCCCTCTCAGAGCATCTGGCTGCTTTTCAATGAGCAATTTTAACTGCCTTGATGATACAATTAGTTTTACATTAGAAAATCAAAGGCGGTATAAAAGTATTGATTGAAATAAAGTTTTTTTTTTCCTTTTCATTTCCTTTGGTATGAGACCTAATATTGAATTGTAACATTGATCTAGAATAGCATTGTTTACACAAATATATATTCGTTGATGATATCTCATTTTCATAAAATGTATAAACTGCTGTCATTTATTTCGAGAATTTTGTGACCCCTTCAAGTCAGAGGAACTACACACACCGGCACAATTAGCGGAACAGAAAAAAAAAGGAGAAAAAAGAGGGAATTTAGAACAATGAATGTAATTTTTAAACAATATATTATTTAAAATGAAACAACAATTAAATTAACATGTTTTGACATTCATTTGTAACACCATACTTAAAATTTTATAAAAATAAAAATTAAATTAAACAAAATGCATTTTTCTTCGATTTTTAATTATAGAGAAACAGCAGAAAATTCAAGATTTTCCAAAGTTTAACAACAATTTCAATGACTGTTCAATATCGAGTGTTTCCTCCTCGTGCTCTGATGAGGGTTTCCATCCGTCTGGGCATGCTGCGGATGATGTTATCAATGGTTTCTTGGGGCAACCTCTGCCATTCTTCAAGTAATGCGTTTCGCAACTCGTTGAGATTATTGGGAGGGGGCATTCTTGACTTTACACTCCTCTTTAGCAAGTCCCAGACGTGTTCTATAGGGTTCATATCGGGGGACCGTGCTGGCCACTCCATCACCGTTATACCAACATGGTTTAGGTATGTCTGTACTGTGCGAGCACTGTGAGCCCGAGCATTATCCTGCATTAGAATGAAGTTGTTACCAATAAAGGGGGCAAATGGCACAACATGTTCTTCTAAAATCTCCCTGATATACCGATCAGCATTCAGATTCCCGCCATCGACCACTACTAACTCCGTACGAGCTCCTAAACATATTCCTCCCCAGACCATAATTGAACCGCCGCCATATGCAACTGTATTTTCAAAATTAGACTGGATATACCGTTCTCCTTTGCGTCTCCATACTCGCTGCCTTCCATCAATTTGATTTAACATAACTCTGCATTCATCAGTAAAAAGAACCTGTCCCCAGTCGTCGAAGTCCCAATCACGATGTTCACGACCAAAGTGTAGACGGTTTGTGCGATGATGTCTCTCAAGTTTTGGGGCTTTGGCGGGCACATACGAGCCTATACCCACTTCTTCGAATCTTCTACGAACTGTCCGCTCACTCATCCTTACTGCTCGTACCTCTTCCAGTAAATTTCGAGCCTGCACCGCCGTTAGTCTCGTGTTCCGTCGGACTTGAAGTTGGAGAAAACGGTCATCCCTCCTTGAAGTACACCTTTTCCGGCCTTGTCCTCTCCTTCTCACTAGAGCATTCGTCAATCTGTATCGTTGGATGCTACGATAAATCGTTGATAACGATCGACGAAGGCTTCTGGCAATCGATCTGTAGGTTTGACCATTTCTCCTCATTTGATCTGCCCTAATGATTTCTGATGGCGTTAAATCAGGCATAATTAGATGCTCGTAAATTATCAATATGCGAAAAAACTCAAAAGCCTCAAAAACTGCAATTCAAAGCTTTTCAAATGGAATTCACGAACCTTCTAAAAACGGACAAGCGGTGGAGAAAATGAATCAATGAAAATTAAAACAAAAGAATGAAAAAAAGGGCAGTCGCTTAGTATTCCATTTTTAAATTAAAACCCAAATTTAAAAAAAGCTTGTTTAGCCGGCCAGTAACACGCAAAAATGCGTAAATACTCCCTTTTTTTTCTGTTCCGCTAATTGTGCCGGTGTGTGTATATTATTTGATTTTTTCTTTGTAGAGATACCACCAGCCACCTATTTATATACTTAGTGTAGTTCATTAGGCAACAAAGATATTTGGGTAAGAAGTTTAAGTATGTCTACGAATATATAGAAGAAGAATATTTGTTACTTACTTCATCACTATCACTACATAGTATAAAACAAAGTCGCTTTCTCTGTCCCTATATCGCTATGTCCCTATGTCCCTTTGTATGCTTAAATCTTTAAAACTACGCAACGGATATTGATGCGGTTTTTTTTAATAGATAGAGTGATTCAAGAGGAAGGTTTTAGTGTTAGCATTGAACCCGTGCGAAGCCGGGGCGGGTCGCTAGTTCGAAATAAAATACAAGATAGTATCAACTGTCAGCGCATGTTTACGTAACGATTAAATGCACAACCTCTTGTACTATTGATTCGCGGCAATACAAGAAAACGAAAAGAAACTTGCACTCAAGTCGAAGGAAACAGATTGCTTTCAGTTCGGTGTCAACAACAAAGAAAACAATCGGCGAACGCTAGTCATGTAACTTGCTCGGATGGAGATGTCATTTTATAGGAAACAAACACAGAAAGCTTTTAACAGATGCTCGTACGTGACGGTAGTGAAATATCGATAATCCGAGTTGGTACTCGTGATTGCGAAAGGCTTGTTGAGTTTGAAATATAAACAGCCTTACTTTAAAACGGTTTTAAGTTTGCTTAGACACTGGTCTGAAACAGTCATCATATGCTGTCACTTTTTTAAGAATAATTTGAAACAGAGAACATGTTTTAAACAACCGTTGAATTAATTTATGGTGATGCAGAATATGGATCTACATGCAACTTATTTAAGAATGTTTATTGACATTTGAATGGTGGTAGTGAAAACTTTTAATTAGATGACTTGTTTTTGACTTTCTTTTAATTAATAAAAAGTTTTTATCTAGTATAGTTAATGGATGCAGCTTTAGTATTGATGTGATATTTTAACTACTTATGAGTATATTGAATAAATATACATATATGCTTATGCTTTCCATTCTTTAAATACACACTTTACCTATATATTTTCCAGATACATAAATGTGACTAGTGGGTAACCTATTGCTACGCGTGAGACTGGCGTGTTGTTCCACATGCCTCAGAATTAATTCTGAAACTGCGAATTTCCTCACTATGTTTTCCATTCGGGCTAGTGATATGTAAGATTTTAAAACTTAGTAGGTACTTACTACTTTGACCCTGCAAGTTTATGTTAGTCACTCAAATGTGGTGCCCATCTCTAGTCGACGAACGCCTGCAATTTGTTTTATCGCTCGAGGCAGTTTCCGATTGCACACTGCATTGTTCCCTTCCTTCAAAGAGATTTAAATATAATAGGGCATAGAGGGGACAAAGCCAGGAAAATTTGAAGTCAAAAGTTATTCCAAGTGGAATAAGTCTAGTACAATTTCGACCGAATGACAGCTCACGTTCATACTAACTGACATGACAAGGACATGACGCTTAGGCTTCAAATTTTTGTATGAAAATATTCCCAATGCCCCCTCTATGCCTTATTATATTTTAATCTCTTTGCCTTCCTTACTTTCCCTCTATAAAAACTTAGCTAGTGGGACCCGACCTCGAACAACTATGTTGGAAGCATATAATTTGTGAAGTATTAAATTTTGTGCTATAACCTTATAGTGTATCTGCATTGTTAAAATTTAGCTTGCCTCGGGCTGAATCACGATATGGCTGTATTTCCGAATACTTACATTTATTTTATTATATAACTAGCTTTTACCCGCGGCTTCGTTCGCGCACGTTTATTTCACCACCTTAAGGGTTGAATTTTTTTAAATCCTTTCTTAGTGGATGCCTACACTCTATAAGCTATCTACTTATGTATAAAATTTCAAGTCTCTAGACCCAACGGTTTAGGCTGTGCGTTGATATATCACCAATCAGTCAGTCAGTTTATCATTTTATATATAGATACCTAACACATATTTTTTACATTTTTGTGTAATTATTTACTTATAATCGAGACGACTTTTTGATAATATATGTGACTTTATTCCATTTTGTCAGATAAATTAATGGAATTAGCCTAACTTCAAAATATGAATAGCTATCACTATGTTGGGACTACCGAAAATTGCCCAACTTCCAAATTCCAGGTAGTTTTCAAACAATTTGCTGTTTTCAGCTCGTTTATTGCGAAAGTTCTGTCTTATTGATATTCGTAACCAGGTAGGTATTTAAAATACTATAATTTGTCACTATTATGAATTAATAAGGACAATTAAAATTTGTAATCCGGGACTTTGTATAGGAACACACTATGCCTTTGTTTCAATATTCATTTAGATTCTATTCGAACCACAGACCGATATCTCTAAATATATATCTGTGATTCGAAACGTTGGGTTTTTTTTAACAAAACATTAGTATATAGATTGATTCATATTTTATTCCTTAAAAGGTAACATGTCAGGTCGTATTACACTAATATAGTTAAAAATAGGACAGTAATATATAAAAACTCTTGGAATATAGTATTCTGAATAAATATTGAAACAAAGGCAAAACGACCAACGAAGCTACATACAAATAGATAAAAATCTACAATTCTACACGCCAGACTTACCTTCACATTATTCTGTCACATCAGTGTGAAGGATAAGAAACTTTATTCCTATTCTTCACTTTTACAGTCCCAACATATTTAAAAATAAAACCATAGCTCTAACATTAATCATCACACCAGACGGTCAGGGCCGCAGACAGACAGACGAGCTGTCATGAAGAAACCCGTCATGTGACAGTTGTTTGACGGCTAACCTGCACCAGGCCGCTTATTGAGGTGCTTCGATCCCATCAAACTGTAAATCTGTTATTTTAGTTAATGACGTATTCTTTACTATGAGAACAAATAGACGGGTTACTTATAGTTCGAGATGCTTTTATTCCGTCATAGTGCTTTTGACAGAATTATGTGCTCTGTTTTTTGTACTCTGATTTGGTATAAGTTAAAAAAAAAACGGTGCTTAAAATACTTTTATAACACATTTGCTCGTAAAAGGTGTCTTATTTCACCAATTTCAATATCGTATTGTATCTCATTACGCCCAAGTGCGGTAAGTGTAAAGTAAAACGCACGGTTTATCAAGATGCTCCGTCTTAAAACGAACGGTAGATACTTTTTAAAATCTCAGCAAAGAGTTTTTATGTCAAAAAAGTTGTCAACATTTTATGATTATAATTAACTTTGGGAGATACAATATAATAAAGAAATATTTATGTACATGATTATTTTATTTAATTAATTTTGACAGTAAATTACAACCAATTAATCCGTAACAAAAACACAAAAATATTAATTTACTTTATTAGTAATACAGGCTGTTTTTTTTGCTTTTTCCTAAAAAAAAAAATGATGCGCGCCGCGCGCTTTTTCTTTACGCTGTATTGTTTTTATTCGTTTACCATAGTCGGAGTTTTATTTTATTTCCTCGCAAATGTGTTATAAAACGTCGTATGACATACGTGCGCTTTGATAATTACAGCCTCTGCTTACTTGTAGCAATATCGCCTCGGCTGTAATTTTCAACCTACCGCACTTATATCATAATGTACTATAATTCAAGCACTGAATCAAATTTTTACATCACGATGATGTTTATTTCAATAGTTTATTTAAATAAAAACACTTTTAATTACTTACCTGCTTTATAAAGTTCGCTTACAAGAAATTTTTGTAATTTCCAGTAAAGAAATATCACATATTGTTCTGTGGCAACTTGAGCGGATGTCAACAATTAACCGTGTTTTTTATATTGGAAAAGGTAGGTATGGAACTATTCAACCGATATTTTGATAGTATGAGGGGAAGATCTAGAAAAAAATATTAATAAAGTATCTTAAAAAGTTTCTTGTGTGGTAACCTCACAATTTTTCTTTCTTTCTATCACTTTCTATATCCTTCATATAACACCATATTCAAAGAGTTTGGGTATTGCGATTTCGAGTTCGAATATACGCAATGCTGACATCAGATCCATACGAATGCGGAGTAAGTATGATAAATATTTGTCCAAGCAAAGTATGTCCCAAATAACATCCAGAAGCATGAGCGCAATAAATAAGACGCTGATCTTTTTATCCACTGTGGGAACTGCGATGTAGGGCAGGGAATCAATGGGCCACGTGGCCGAAACTGCGTAGATGCGGCCAAGGGAGCCCCCCTTAGCTTGTGAGTGTGGAGATGGCTTAAATTTATGACTTTCATTGAAATGAGATGTTTTTAGGGTTCCGTACCCAAAGGGTAAAAACGGGACCCTATTACTAAGACTTCGCTGTCTGTCCTTCCGTCTGTTCGTCCGTCTGTCTGTCACCAGGCTGTATCTTAAGAACCGCGATAGCTAGACAGTTGAAATTTTCACAAATTATGTATTTCTGTTACTGTGTGTGTGTGCCGCTATAACAACAAATACTAAAAACAAAATAAAATAAATATTTCCCGTTTTGATAGATAATGATAATGGAACGGAACCCTTCATGCGCTAGTCCGACTCGCACTTGGCCGGTTTTATAATTTAACGCAACTGCAGACTTTGCAGCGCAAACATAGAAACTTTTTGCTGCTGACACAGGACATTGTCATATGAAACCGTGATTTCTGTGTACAATAACGGCAACCGGACACAGTAAAGTAAGTAAAGTTCGCTACTGATTTTGTGTGCAACTTGTAAAGTTGCATGGAAATTTGTGATTAATGCTTGTGTATTCCACTGACAACATTTAGTTTGCTTACACTGAACACTTTTTATTGGCAATCTGTATGTCAGTAGAAGCAACTGGAGTGGAGACATACACAGCTCGAAATGGCTTTATTTGCTCACCGCCTTCACGAGTTACGAGTAGGTACGACCCTTTATCCGTTTATCAACATTTTGCTTTTTTATATTGACAGAAAAAAATGTAAGAGCAACTGATCTATAGTGTTACCCGATCAAAGCCATTTATTTATAAATCTGACTTTAAAATCAAAGAAATTTCTATGGCTACTGAAATATCACAACGAAGAGGATCTCTATTTTTAGCGAAGAAAGCTTTAAAATGTGTTAAGAAACCACTGAAGTGGAACATTTATTTGCGGTTTAGTCACGGTATTTCTTTCAAAAACCAAAATCACACTAAACGCAAGCGGTTTTAGTAGCGCCAAATGTATTTACTACTTCGCAACATCATAATTATGCTGTATACCTACTCCTAGTGCCTGGGTCATAAAGTAGGTATTTAGTATTTATATACTAAATAAAAATAGTAAATGAAAGGTAAATTATATACCTTTCATTTACTAACGAATGGATGAGAGAAGTAGGTAAAAGCTATTTACTTTGGAACATTATCCTACAAGTTTAAAGGTTTTGGAGATTGATACAGGTCTGTGGTTTTTCATATAACAGTTTGACGACCTTTTTATGTGATGATTTACCAAAAATTCCTTTATCCCAAAAATGCCTTTATTGCCTCTACCTACATTGTCTTTTACTTTTTAAGCCTTTAGTAACAAAAAATTCTGTACAAAAGGGTGACGGGATCTAAAGTTTAAATTTTGTTTTATATCGTCATAATCCTTTTCTTAATTTAATAATTTAAAAAATATTTTATCTTGTAGTTAATATTGCTTATATTATTTACATTACTTTGCTGTATTATCATTTTACCCTACTTTACCAGATGAAGGATACATACATACATAATACATAATCTCACGCTTGTTATATGTAGAGACACTGAACTGCCACTTGCTACGAACCTGGCAGATCTTTCGTGCTTCATCCACTTCCAACAAACGACTCATGCATGCTCCTCGATTTCCGGTACTCTTTATCTGGCTTTCCTTCAATAAATTTCGGTACAATCGAGTTTTTATCAATTTGTTTGACAGCTCAAATGTCAGCCGACCTCTTACAGACCGTAAACAGTAGTTTTGTTCCTTAACTACATGACACTGGCCCAGCGCACGCTGGAAGCGCGGCGGAGCGCATTTGAAGACAACAATTTATTAAAAGCCTTAACGACTTGGATATACGATAAATAATTGCATGAAAAGAATAAACACGTGCGGCTATCGGAGCGCCCCGTTCTTTGTTCTTTTCATGCAGTTCTGCAGGCGTATTCACGGAGGCTCGATACCGTTTCCGTTCGATTCAGATCGAGTGAAAATTTGAAGTCGAATCTATTGACTTCGGAAACTGTATTCTAGGCGGTTCTGACAGCCACGGAAAATTTTCCGAATCCTTATGTCAAATATGACATTCGTTTTCGATACCGACATCTCTGAATAGCCCATCTTCGACAGATTTTCCGATTCCGAGTCGAATATCGAATATCGAAGCTCCGTGAATACGCCTGCTGTTCTTTCCAGCGGTGTGCGCTGGGCCTTGAGCTTTTATTCTTACGCTACGAGTATAACTCTGTAACTGGTGACTTTACTTGAGTCAAGAACACGGGTCGAAAAGTGATAGAGAATTCATCAAATAAAAATAAACCAGCGATTCGGGCAGTAATGTAAACGTACAGTGATTTATGATACGTTTTGACCATTATAAAAATATGTGAATTTATTGACTGTTTATTCACATAGGATGAGCGTTTCATAATATTTATGAACTAAAATACATTCAATGTCGTGTACCTAATATTCTTATTTCATGAAATCATGTTGTATTTTTGGAAATACCTAATTATAATTTTCCCTTCGTTACACATGGCTTATTTTGCTTTTCAATAAACCTACACTGTATGTCAATAAAAAATATATAAGCGACGAATTGAGCACCTCCTCCTCTTTTGGAAGTCGTTTAAAAACATGTCTAGATCTAGTCTAGATACAGCTAGTTTCTATTTTTCTATCACGATTATTGTTTCTTGGTTTTGTCAACTAGCCTCATGTCATGTGCCTTAGGAAATAGTCTTTATGTTTTTTATCTGTCTATCCACAGTAGCATGTGGTTGTAATTGTTCTATACAAAAATAGAGCAAGAAATGAGTCGGCAGCGATTTAAAACGGGTTAGTGCAGACAAGGGGAACCCATTAATTAAGAATGTAATTATGAATGGGTGGTGTGGCTCCACTCAACAACGGGATTTACTTCCTATTAATCATTTCCGATAGTATCTCTTTAAAGTTGTGTAATTGATATTTTATTTAGATAATGCATCTTTAATTGTAATAATAATACATTAGGTTAACGGGCTATTGTAGTCTTCCAGAACAAATGCTCTTAAACAACACAGTTTCGTAATGAATTTCAAATCGAAAAAATAGATAAGTAACTAATTTTATGAACTGATATATCTAATAAGACAAGTAATAGCTCTACGCTGATTTTATTGGGCAACATTGGTTGCAACGAGCCTGTCGGTTCAGTTGGTTTGTAGTGACCCTGACTTCGCGAGTTGTTGCGAGTTCGACTCCCGCTTCGGGCCAACATTTGTGTTCATGAACAGGTATGTTGGTTTCGTGTCTTGGTGTTTAATATTTACTGAAGTATTTTTATCAGTTGTTTAGTAATAGCTCTACCTAGTTTGTGACTAAATATCTGTAGGTACCTATGTGAATTGTGTCCAACAAATTATTAATTTTAATTTAATAATGCATTTTAATAATAATGTGGTATTGTGGAACAAAGTTTATACAATAAATTTGTATCACGTCACGTAAATTATTCGCTTGTTCACAACCAATGATATTACATGTTACATCGTTTCGTTGGATAGATGGGCGGATCAAGTTAGTGGAGGTAGCGACTTTGCCTTTGTTTACTTTGTAGTACTGTTGGCTAGTCGTCTTAAATATGTACTTAGTTCATTCAGCACATAGTACAACGAGAGAGAGTATATGTGGCACTTTACCCTGACTTCATGAGAATTTAATTACACTATAGCGCCGTAGTCAGAGATACAAATATTTCTAGCTGTTAATAAAAATAAGTTTTGGAATATCAAAATGCTTTCGACATTTCTTACATGTAAACTGTGGCACCAGGATCTCCTTTGGCGCTATGGCATGAAATTTCTCATAGAGCGTGTTAGCGAATTTCTCAAAGAGCAACAACGTATCGACTACTAATGCTATCGACACCAGGGGCGTGTTGCAGATAGGTATCTATGGGTGACGACGATTATTTACCATCAGATGGTTCATCTGTTCGTTTGCTACATTATATAAAAAAGTAAAGAGAAAAAAGAAATTCCAAGGAGCAGTGACAATGTAGGGGCACTACATACTTAGAACGTGCCAATAGACGGCCGAGTTCTAAATCGCGCTATCGCAGTTTTCTAATGTCCAACATCAACCGCTGGACCACGGTCCCCAGGCACCATCACCTCGCCTGGCGGAAGATCTTCCCTTTTCACGATGGAGGAGCATTCCACCTGCACTCCTCCATAACAATATTTCGTGATTTTTATACTTTCAGCTTGTCGCTTAACCTAAGCTGTAGAGATTTGTAACTGTCACGATTGTCAAGTTGACAAGTTGTATTTAACTCTGTTTTAATTAAAGCGTTTGTTGTCCTGTTTATCGTGTTTGATTAAGAGAAGGACTTGGAACAGACAGAAAGAGTACCGATAAGCGTCCCATTTTTCAGACAAAGAGTATTTACGTCGTCGACATTTACATTTTTGTTTAAAGAAATATTCTGTTCTGTCTATGACGTTACTTTGGGTCGGGACTTTTACTTAAAAATAATATCCCGGCTAGGGTTGTCAATCTGTAAGCTTACTGTTTAATACCTACCAACAACTTGGTAGGAGTTTCAACTTATTTTTCCTAAGTATTTTCCGGGATCCCATCATTTAAGGAGGTCATAGTGAAGGATCGACCCAGTTTATCTTATCTTTTCGGTCCCTAATGGCGGGCCTAAGGCACTTTGGTCCAATGGGACCCTTTGTGATATCCCTTAGGGATACACAGTGCTGTTGGGTGAGTCTACTAAATTTTAATTAAAAACGTAATAACCATAAAGTTTCGGTTTCCTTTATTATTTTGATATAGGCTATTTTCACACAAATGTCAAAATATGTATATTAGAATATATTTTTTAGGAATGAATTTCTGTTTTAAATATTATAAGGCCGTACATAAATGAGCATAGTTCGTTATATGAAGCACAATAACAAAATTGGAATGTGTTCAAAAATTTGCATACAGTTTTAAATATTTACTCCAGTTCCAAGTTGGCAAAGCATTGTTTTCGTGGGATATAAAAATTAAATTTTATCACTTAGTTACTCTCTTAAATATTGTGGGTTATGTAAATCGTCTACCCAGCTAGTGCAAATAATCTGGTTCGTACCAGTTGAATCCGGTTTTATCGGTTAAATCCGGTTGGACCGCAGCCAACATCGTATACGCGGTTTATTAAACTTGGTATACCCGGCTAAAGGTGTCCTATATGTAATATTTTTACTTGCTTTTTATCCAGACCACTAGGTTTGTTTTTTCCCGTCTGACTGAACGCAGTTAAAGAAAACATCAAAAGGAGCAAAATTATCACTATAAAGTATGGGAAGTTTCAGCACAGTACACACATAAATACTGAGTTGTAGAGACCGTGTAGTAAAATTTACATTTGTCATCTATACTTAGACACGAGAGAAATATTAGTAATGTTTGAAAATTCAGGATAGTGTTTACTGAATTTGTATCAAAATCTGACGATCTTTATAAAACTCTATCACTGATGACGTATACACAACCTAAACCTGTGGGCCCAGAAGAGTAAAATTTTTCACAGACTTCTGGGCTCAAATGAACTTATAACCTTCTGTACTTAGGTATATAACGCTAGTGAACACAAGAAAGTTTTTTAATGTGTTGCCCAAAGAGTTTAAATAGGGGTTCAAAGTGTAGGGAATCAGATATCATTGGGTCCACAGCTAAATTTAAGGCTAATACATAGTGATATTTGAGTATCATCCAATCATCCTGCATTTTACTTTTACTTCATTCCGCAAAAAGAATTTTAAAGTCTCTTTTGACACTTTGAAACACAAAGTGCGGAAATAGAACCGCATTCGCGCCCTCAGCGGGTACTTGACACACATTGGACACTAGAGCGCTCTTTGAGTACTCAGCTTTATTTTAGGAAACCTCAGAATTGTTAATTTTGATTGCTGAATAATAATAAATAAAAAATACAAACTACTAATACTTTATGTTCACCCCTTGTCCCTGAGATGGTTGGTAGAGGTATTCCATTTATGAAAATGTTACCCGTCTGCTAGTTTGCAACCTACACTATAAATAAATGTGTTTTCTAACCCCTTAACCTCTGAGACAATGAATCACAGACACAATAGATTTTTAATTGTGTCTCGGTTCCAATTGGAACCGGCGGTTCCTAACTGATTAATGCAGCTTGTTGATAGTAAGTCTCATGCATATTTTTGTTATCAACGTGAATACTTTTACAAACAAATAAGTATTTCTATATAATCCGCCATGAAATCAGAACAGTTATGCTCCAAGAAAATGCAGAAGCACTTAATTTTATCGCATGCTAGCGCAACATTTTGCATAAGTTATGAACTTACTTATGCAAAGTGAGATTTAAAGGATTCCACGTATATTGGAACTTGAATAAATTATAAGATGACTGGAGATTTAGACCGAATACGACTATGTTCGGGCCTAAAAGGATTACGGCTATTAGAACGACGATATAAATCAGGGTGATAAATGGTTCATCCTTGATCTCTTTAATTCTTTAATGATTAACAAGACTATGGAATTACATAGTATAACTAAAGTCGTGTCATATATCTTTTGGAATAAAGACTACTGAAATGGAGTTGTCATTAATTACAAATATCTTAGCGAGTTATACGTTACTCGAGGCCAGTGGAGTTCCCGTGGGAGTCTTTAAAACCCTTTCTTAATGGCGGGTTCCTTATAAGCTAGTAGAATGTCGTCGTCACGTTCTAAACACTACCGACATAGTATATTTCAAGTTTCTAGGTGCTTTACTTTCGGAGTTTTCGTTATGACTGAATGATAATGTCATTGGTATTTTGCAAATATATAAATGAAATTTAATTTATTTTGGAAAGTCTTCAGACACTTTTAAAAAGTTCACATAATGTTAAAAAGAGTAGATCAAAACGCTAATAAAAGATCTTTACAGAAACATAATGTAATGTAAAAATAAGTTACTGCAGTTAGATAAAGTGAATACTGACCTGAGAGCAATCGATAACATTTGATGCAATATTCAATAGTTTTAACCTCTAAGACCAGCCATCCGAGACACAATAGATTTTTAATTGTGTCTCGGTTCCAATTGGAACCCGCGGTGCTTTACAGATGCAGAAACCGTTGCATAACATATTTGTGCTGACCAGATTATATACTACTAACGAATTTAAAAACTGTTTCAACTTTCGAAGGAAAAGTTATATCTGCGCTACCTACAAAATCGTTTGCTGTAGTATACACGTAGTAGATACTCGTATAAATTATTATAGTTATTTTTTGACAGTTCATTATTCATCGTAACATAACAATTTATAAATGTCAAGAAGACGTAAAAATATTCTACAATGGAAGTGACGTCCGCGTGTCTACTAGAGTATTTTTGAGTAGGCAGTCTATTTTTTTGTGTATTCTGTACCTACTAGCGAAGACTCGCAAGTTGTGTTATAATCATTTTATGTCAAATGACTAAAGCTTCCAAACCAAGTGGCCCTAGCCTAACACCATCGCCTAATCCGCGGTGGACTCGCGTGTGAGATTAAATAAAAATAAATAAATAATTGTGTGTAAATAGACCCGGTCCGGCGATGGGCTCACTACCTATCACGTTTAGGGGTCCAATATATCTCGTGAAATGTAGGTATATCTGTAGTGTGCGTACTTAACAACTGATAAACATACCTACTTAAATAAATATTGAATGTCCAGACACGAAGCCAATAGACATGTTCATGCACACAAACGTTGGCCTCGAGCGGGGATCGAACGCGACCTCCGACTCAGAAGGCAGGGTCACTACCAACTGAGCCAACAGGCCCGTCGGCCCTATTATGGCCCATACAAGCTTCGTGCGTGAGGAAGGACCCTTAGCTCAGCAGTCGGCTGTTAAAGGTTGATGATGATGAAGCTTCCAAACATAGAACACAGTTTATCATCACGCTACGTCTATCAGGAAGCAGAGCCAAATAAAAGTCAATCACGGCGTGAGGAAAACAGCATGTGCTTAAAATTGTTTCGTGATTTGTAATGCATCCTGGTTTGGCGATTAAGGTGTTTAAACAATACACTGTAAGAAAGTGCTTTTAGAAATGCAACGCTTCTAACAACCCCCTCGGGAATTAGGCGTGCGTGAGTGTAAATTTATTTATTATATAAACTGAGAATATGCCCCAAAATAGGCGTTCACTTTACCAAAAATGTGTCCCGGCTCACCTATTAAAGTATTAATTTACACAAGGTAATTAACTTAAATTACCTCTTAAATTTATTAGGTGTAAAAAATATCGTCTACCAATTAACAGGATAATTACAAACACGTAGGGTTAGTTTGGTAGTAAAATTTAAAAAATTCAAATAAACAGTAAACTTTTATGCTCTACTAATTTTGTGACTCGTAGCTTCACCTTTGGGGTGATATGCCCTTTGGGTTTTAAAGACAGGTGTTGTTGTTTTAACCCACTTTGGTTTTATAATGTGATACACACAACACTGGATTTCTTGATATGAAGTATAGGCCACGGCCTAGGGCTGGCACCGATTTAGAGGTGACACATTTCAGAATGAACTCGCTAGCTTTGGTAAGTCGTCACTCAAATTCTTGATTACAAATTACATATTTTTATACTACGAAATTTTGCATTCAATAAAATTATTTTTAGTTTTTTAGGTATTAGGCATGGAACTGGCCGAAATAGATGGAGCTTTATTGGCTTACAAACTCTATAAGCGATTGCATTTGGCATAAAAGAACACTTATTTTGGTAGTTTAATAGTTCCTGTCTGTAATAGCTTTCTAACGTTTACAAATGGACATTTTAATATCCCCATAATTCGCCTGGTTGATGCTATCATCCCACAGGTGGACCCTTCCGGAAGTGACGTATGGCGCCACGCGACGTGACGGCAGGAAGCGGCGCCATGTTTGTTAAATGCCATGTTCCGTTAGGAGTGCGTGTGCGCATGATTATTGCTTGTTTTAGAAAAGTCGATTGTTTTATTCATTATATATATCGAGGTTGCTGTAGTTGTTGTCATTACTTTTAGGTAACACTACCTACCTTTTTTCTGTTATAATTAAAACCTAGCATCTTAAACCTAGCATTTATCTTTCAATGAGCAAACATGCATGGTGGCTGGCAAGAGATTTGACAACTTTAGTATGCGTGTGATTGCAATTGCTGGACAGCTACAGAAGAGCTACGAATTTTCAAAAGTTGCTAAACTATTACGCAGATATGTCTCTCTTAGTGTTTCGGCAGTCTTTTTGATCCTTTTTAAATTAAAAACAAGTTGGAATTATAAATACTTATTTACATTTCGTGTAACAAATGAACCCATTTAGCGATTCAATAGACCGTGGTTATTGAATAATGCAGATGACCAGGTGGCCGCGTGTAGGGGGGCACTGTTTGCCGATGTTATCTATAATATTGATTCATAATAATTGCAATTTATTCCGTCATTATCAATTTGCTTCTTTTGGGATTAGGAGGGGAAAGTCCGATCAATCAGTATTAGTCACGAATTGGAAGCGAGAGAGCTCAGAAATCAAAGATTACTCAAAGTCTGTTTCAATAATATGACACTAAAAATGCGACGTTCTTTCGGAAAACGTGCCGACGCGCTGGTAAGTAATAAAACGGACCAAGCACGAATCGGACACTGCCCTTTTTTAAGAATATCTATCAGTTGGTATACATCACTACATAGTATAAAACAAAGTCGCTTTCTCTGTCCCTATATCCTTATGTATGTTTAAATCTTTAAAACTGCGCAACGGATTTTGATGCGGTTTTTTAATAGATAGAGTGATTCAAGAGGAAGGTTTATAGTATTAGCATTGCACCCGTGTGAAGCCGGGGTGGGTCGCTAGTCCCTAATAAAGTTCAATTTTAATTTTCTATTTTTGGTACTACTTACAGCTTAACAAAGTTCGCATGTAAAAGGTTTTGTTGCATAATAAAAACGTGAAAAATTACTTTGTAATGTGAATAAAGCCCTTTCATACAATATGAGCCCACTTGCCCTAGTAACCCCCACTTTATGATTTTAACGCCCTCAATTTGCCCTTTTGCTCGGTGTGTGTCTTACTAGTCGATCGTTACCAATATGGTAATACGTTGGTGCCTCCAAAGGTTTGTCATTTGTTATTTTCCCGCCTATAGATAGCAGAAGTTATCGTCGTCGGTAGAATTACCGAGGATTCCGGGTAGCATCTTAAACCAAGCATTAATCAAGTTTACTAACATAAATAGGCTCACCACCTATCACGATTAGGGGTCCAATATATTCCGTAAAAAGTGGGTATATCCAGTAATGGAATACCTCGGCCTTCCCCCTCGAGGATAAAAGGCGTGAGATTATTTATTTATTTATTTATTATTTTACTAACATTAATCATTACTATTTACTCACAGATCGAGCAAGTCATTTCCTTCCACTCCAAATAATGACCGCGATGTGCTTGTATTTGGTAAACGGTTATGGGAAGGGAGAAGGTGGAAATTAACTGATGCTATCTTTGAATGCATTACGTAAATCAAATGCATTTTTTGAGTGTGGGGTGAACTGGGTGGTTGGTGTTAGGATTAAGTGTTTTGAGGTGGTCAGACTAATGCCCTACTGTTATCAAAAAACCAGTCGAGTGTTCAAAAAATTCAAAAAAATCGTTTATTTTCTATTGGTATTAAAATATACACTTAGAAACGTCAATATTTTATAATAACAAGGCACTCTAAACTCGTCCATGAAGATTGGCTAAATGCAAACAGCAGCCCATCTCTACCGACGAGCTGCTGGTTCCGAATGCAGTACCCCGAGAAGAGCCAGCAAGAAACTCAAGGGCAGCTCTTTTTAATCTCATGTCTTACTAATAAATATCGTTTACAATAATAATTATAATTAATAGCCTTACATAGCGTCGAGTCGGTTAATCCCATGCATGTTGGTCTAAGTAGTCTGTAATTTTATAGTAGCTTTTTTTATGTAATTTTTGCTTAACTATTATTTTAAATTTGTCAAGAGGCAAATTTTGTAATCCAATGGGAATCTTATTGTAAAAGCGTATACATTGACCCATAAATGATTTGGTAACTTTAGATAATCGACTAACACAAGCAGCCAGTTCATTCTTATTTCTAGTGTTTATACAATGTCTGTCACAATTTTTTTTGTAAAGTGATATATTCTTTTTAACATACAATACGTTTTCGTAAATATACTGTGACGCCAGTGTCAGTATATTAATTTCCTTGAATTTTTCCTTTAGAGACATCCTAGACCCCATTTTATAAATTGCACGAATGGCTCGTTTCTGCAAAATAAATATTCTCTGGACATCAGCAGCATTCCCCCACAGTAGAATGCCATATGACATTAAGCTGTGGAAGTAGCTGAAATAGACAAGTCTAGCTGTTTCTACGCTTGACATATTACGTATTTTTTTTACGGCATATGCAGCAGAACTGAGCCTTTTCGCCAACGTATCAATGTGCGGTCCCCACTGTAACTTAGAGTCTAGAGTTATTCCTAGAAATACTGTAGTGTTTACACATTCTAATTTTTCGTTTTTAACTGTAACTGAGTTTAAAGTTCGTTTAACATTTGATAAAGAAAAATGTACACATTTAGTTTTTTTCTCATTGAGAAGTAAATTATTAACGTTAAACCGACTGACAACATCATTAATTGCACTGTTCACTTCGTCATAAGACTTAATAGGTCGTTTAATTTTGTGTGATTCGGATTCGTACTCGTCATCCGTACTACAATAAAAAAAAACGAGCAAAAATCTAAAAACACGTCTTTACTGCGGGGACCTCATTATTACCTTATTATTTTATTTTAATTAGGACCTTATTACATTTGTATTATTTGTTGTTAAATTTTATCCGTCTGCCTATTACAGTTCATGTGGGTACAGCCCACTGACAGACGGATAGCGGAGGATATTTATTATACTGTGGCGGAGGCTTGTAATAGGCCACGTTAGCACCATTTGGATAAAGAACCTTAATAACTTATAATAGGTACTCGTAAATAGTAAAAATACATTACTTATTTACACAAATGCCTATCCACGATAATAAAAACAAAACATACCTAAGTTACATTTTATAATATCTACACTGGAATTTTCCTGAACTTTCCACATTATAACTTGACTTCATACCTATTAATAAGCATTAGCTTTATCTAACTAAGTGTGTATATAAGATTAAGCCATTATAATTTAGTCGTCTAACGTCACGACTGGATTTACGGACTGATAAAATAGAAATTAGTTTAATAATTCCAATTTGAATAAGGGCATGAATTAGCATATCCGACGCACTCCTCGCCTTCAAGCAAACATGATGCTATCAGCTTAGAGTACTGAATTTAATTAGAGTAAGACGCTACATATTATAATTAACTAGCGGCGTTTCCTGCGCGGATCCTATCTGTTCCCGCGGGAATTTCTAGAAATCCCTTCTTAGAGTTCACTTCGTTTTTTGGGAAATTTTGTGCAAAATTTTTTTGTTCTAAAACCAGAGGCTTCGGCAATGTGCGTTAATCGATCAGTCAGTCAGTTTGCCTTTTCAACCCCCGACCCAAAAAGAGAGGGGTGTTATAAGTTTGACGTATCTGTCTATGTGTGCCTGTGGTACCTATCGTAGCTCCCAAACGGATGAACCGATTTTCGTTTAGTTTTTAAGCTATTGCATAGCTTCTATCGCGGGCCTTGAGCGCGGGGACCGAATCCAGAAATTCCGTAACGAAAAAAACCTCACGCTCCCCACTCCGACGGGCACGGAGGTCCAAGTCCGAGTCCGAGTCCGAGTTCGAATCCGAGTCCGAGTCCGAGTCCGAGTCCGAGTCCTAGTCCGAGTCCGAGTCCGAGTCCGAGTCCGAGTCCGAGTCCGAGTCCGAGTACGAGTCCGAGTCCGAGTCCGAGTCCGAGTCCGAGTCCGAGTCCGAGTCCGAGTCCGAGTCCGAGTCCGAGTCCGAGTCCGAGTCCGAGTCCGAGTCCGAGTCCGAGTCCAAATCCGAGTCCGAGATCGAGTCCGAGTCCGAGTCCGAGTCCTAGTCCGAGTCCGAGTCCGAGTCCGAGTCCGAGTCCGAGTCCAAGTCCGAGTCCGAGTCCGAGTCCGAGTCCGAGTCCGAGTCCGAGTCCGAGTCCGAGTCCAAGTCCGAGTCCGAGTCCGAGTCCGAGCCCGACTCCGAGTCCGAGTCCGAGTCCGAATCCGAGTCCGAGTCCGACTCCGTGTCCGACTCCGAGTCCGAGTCCGAGTAGCAGCTCATTGCAGCTCAAAAATAATTACAGCCATCCAGAATGACATAAAATGCTGATAGGTTTTGTAATGTTTGCTGGCGGTGAGTTGCTGACCAATTAGCTATTTGTGCTTACAGATTATATTTTTCTGCTTACAAAAATACGAATACTCTGCTAACCATTCAAATAACACCCGTGTGGATTGAAGGCCGTGCATTGTCTAACGTCGTTTCTTTTCGGCAGTCTTGTTGATACAAAATGCTATGCAATAGCTTTACCGCGGCAGTCAACGAGTGCCACACGTCTTTTTTTTTTGTGTCATAGATAATTTTATCACGAGTGTTCTTAGCCATGTTTAATGAAAATCTGTTTGTGTTTATATCTATTTATTGTGTCGGGGGGTTTATATTTTTTAAAATTTAATGTTATAATAATTTACTTTTCTATTATTATTACGTTAAATATAATATTATGTAGTGTAGTATATTTAAACCTATTTCATGTCAGTTTATATTTCAGTTATTTTTCTTTCTAATTTTACTAGTTGCAACTACGAGTAATTACAACGGGCATAATATTTTAGAAGTACCTGTTAGAAATGTCAAATGTACAATTGTACATCTCCGGAATAACACTAGCAAGTCTCTGTAGACTATATTAGTTACAACTAAATGTAAATTCTCTGTTGTTTCAGGTGTACAGGAGTGAACCACTGTAGTTTCATCTTAGCCAAAGACTACCCGCCCTCCCTCAGTTGGCCTTCAGGGGTCGTTTTCATAAAGTACGCGTGTTTCGATGGTAAGTGAAAGAAAACAAATTCAACTAAAACAGTTACGTTTCGTAGAAGTTAATTTATTTTACAATGGTAACCAATTTAAGTGATTTATTAGAAACTCTGTTTTATTAGTTTTTAGGTTAGATACTCGTAGGTAGACATAATAATAAATTTTGGGACACAATTCACACACGGTTATTTAGTCCCAAACTACGCAGAGCCTGTACTATGGGTACTAAACAACTGATAAACATACTTAAATAAATATAAACGACCAGACACGAAGCCAACAGATATGTTCATGCACACAAATGTTGGCCCCGAGCGGGGATCGAACCCGCGACCTCCGACTCAGAAGGCAGGGTCACTACCAACTGAGCCAACGGGCCCGTCAAAGAATAATAATTACTAGTATGAAAAAAACGTTAGGGTGTTGTGTTTTTTTAACATAATACTATCTGGGAGCTATCATATATCAATGTATTAGGTTATTACATATCACCGATTTGACAAGGTCGGGTATATTCAGAAATTAAATACTTCTGGTTACCCCTATAAAGTAGGGGATGTGAGTATCTATTTATTTATTTATTACAAGCGGTTCTGCACGGTTCCACCTGTTCCCGTTCCCGTGGGAACACTGGAATCAAATATATCATATGTTACTCAGGGATATTCTAGCTTTCCATTGGTGAAAGAATTTTTAAAATCGGTCCAGTAGTTATGAGTTTATTCGTAACAAAGATACAAACATACAAAAATACAAGTCTTTCCTCTTTATAATATTAGTATAGAAGTGTAGACTAGTAATAGATACCTCTTATATATATCACTTTTTAAAATGTAGCCAACGTTTTTCCACGGTTCCAGGAGGCAGTACCTATTTCCCTAATAGTCCAGTCAAAATAGACATTACAGTTTGCATTAATTCCCAACAAGATGGATTTTTGTGCAGGCCTTGAATACGTCATTACAAATTATATGTCAAAACCATGTTTTATTTGAACCATTTTTCGGTAGCTCTCATTGTTTCAGAGATATACGCAAAAAACGCAAATTTGTGACCTTTGACCTCGAATAAAAAACAACGCACAAGCGGGATCGATGGGGACTTTTGACATGTCATTTGTAATGTAATGACGCATCTAAGGCCTGCACAAAAATCCAGCTTTTTGGGAATTAATGCAAACTGGAATCATAATTTAGTCTATTTTGACTGGACTAAAATGGGTCTACTACGCAAGTTCGAATGACGATTGTCCAAAGTACGGGTCTAATGTTTGAAATTGATTGATGTTCCAAATGGTTCTACCAATCTTTAAAAAAGATGGTCTCATTACGTCAATGTTTCTCTATCATAGGTTACAACCTCAAAATTGAGAACGTTAGCTCAATTTTCTAAATCCATTTACTAGAGAGTGGTTCATTGGCTCGAAAGGTAACAAAATGAGGATAAAATTAAACAGGCCCAGAGGTGATATTGAGGAGCGATGTCTAGACGAGATATTCCCTGAGTTCTACTGTTTATAAAATAACAATATTCGTCACGTTCGTAATAACCCAGTGAATAGAGAGCTTATACCTTACAAACGGTCCGGTAGTTCTAAATTTTTTACATGTTGTCTAGGATGGTTGTTAAGTGTTTAAAATGCAAAATGCACAATTCCCCCCCCCTCCGCGCCCTCCGCCATCTTGAAAAAACCGAAAAAAAATCGGCACTTTTTTTAGATTTTCACTTATATCTTTGTTTCGGTGCATTTTAGCTACAAAACAGTTTTATTCAATGTTGTAGAGAATGAAATTCCCTATAATATACGTGTTAAATTTTGTTTGTAGGGCAGATAGTTCACGAGATATGATATTTTAAAAAAGATAAAAAAATACGCATTTTTTCAAACTTTTTTTCAAATTTTTCAAACTTCTAACTTTAGAAGGTGAAGGAAAACATCGTGAGGAAACCCGCAGGTCTCAGAATTAATTCTGAGACATGTGTAAATAGACCCGGTCCGGCGATGGGCTCACCACCTATCACGTTTAGGGGTCTAATGTATCTCGTGAAATGTGGGTATATCCAGTAATGGAATACCTCTGCCTACCCCCTCGGGGATGAAAGGCGTGAGATTATTTATTTTTATTTATTTTATTTTAACTTTAGAACGCTGTAATTCAATTTTGGCCTATTTGAGAAAAACAAGTATTAAGAATAAAAATTGTAGGGAATTTAATTACCTAGAAAATGGATGTATACTTTTTTAACCAACCTTACGGAGGGGGCAGTAAGCATTAAAATGAAAACAACGGCATATTGTTTATTTGATAAGTTTGAAAAATTTCCGGAAAATGCGTATTTTTTTATATTTTTAAAAATATCATATCTCGTGAACTATCTGCCCTAAAAACAAAATTTAACACGTATATTATAGGGAATTTTATTCTCTACAACATTGAATAGAACTGTTTTGTAGCTAAAATGCACTGAAACAAAGATATAAGTGAAAATCTAAAAAAAGTGCCGATTTTTTTCGGTTTTTTCAAGATGGCCGCGGGCGCGGAGGGGGGGGGGAATTGTGCATTTTGCATTTTAAACACTTAACAACCATCCTAGACAACATGTAAAAAATTTAGAACTACCGGACCGTTTGTAAGGTAACCCCCCTTATTTGGTCTCTATTTACTGTACTATAAATAATCAACATGTCAGGGTGTCGAAGTAAATGGAATGATCCTTTTTGGAGGTAAATCAACTCATGAAACTAAATATACGTATACTGTATTGTTTTGGTGTACAATAAATAATTATTCTATTCTATATAAAATTTATCAATTTGGGATACAAAAAAAAACTCTCACAGAATGTTCAGCTGATCGGCACAATTTGTATAGTAGGTACCTACTGTAGTAATAACATCCAAGAGATTAAAATATAATAGGACATAGGCATTGGGAATATTTTTATACAAAACTTTGAAGCTCAAGCGTCATGTCAGTTAGTATGAACGCGAGCTGTCATTCGATCGAAATTGTACTAGACTTATTCCACTTGGAATAAATTTTCGGCTTAAAATTTTCCTCGCGAGTAAAAATAACCTCAATGATTTGTATGGAGTTTTATACGTTTTCGTTTAAAGTTTGTTTTTAGCTGAAGGCTGATTTACTCAGTGATTCTATGCAGTCCTGCAACTAAGCGGCATTCGATCGGATATTAGATAAATGTAAATATGTACCTACTTACTTTGAATCCCGTTCAGTCCGAAAGAAAAGTGTTTACATTGGTCCAATAATGATCAAATTTGACGTGCCTCTTGGCTCAGTTGGTAGTGGCCTTCTGAGTTGGAGGTCGCGGGTTCGATCCTCGTTCGGGGCCAACTTTTGTGTGCATGAACATGATTTTGATTTGTCTTTATCTCTGGAATCTATGTCGTCCACATTTGTACCCGACTCCACCAGAAGAAGGATAAAGCTTTAAATCTTTTCACGTTGTCGATACTTTATTTTAATAATATAATTAATAAAGGTACCTAATTACTTGTTTCATTTAAAAAAAGTGTATTTCGCTCTACAAAAGATGCACTGCCGGAGAGATCCCATGAATAACTATAGAAAGTGTTGTTTCTGTACAGTCAAGAGCACATGAAGCTTTACACTTGTAGTGGGAGTCTGACCAGAAACGATTGTAATAAGAACATAACAATGTCCTATGTGTCAAGCTTCATGTGCTCTTGACTGTACAATAAAAATAGCTCATTTCACTGTATCAAATAAATAAAAAATAAATAATCTCACGCCTTTCATCCCCGAGGGGGTAGGCAGAGGTATTCCATTACTGAATATACCCACATTTCACGAGATACATTGAACCCCTAAACGTGATAGGTGGTGAGCCCATCGCCGGACCGGGTCTATTTACACATGTCTCAGAATTTATTCTGAGACCTGCGGGTTTCCTCACGATGTTTTCCTTCACCGTCGAGCAAGTGATAAATATGTACGTAAGTTTTTGAAAAACTCATTTGTACATGCTAGGATTCGAACCCGAGTCTCACTGATTTTCGACCGGCTCTTTAACCGTCCGGGCTATCACTGCTCTGTATCACTTTGCTTTCACTGTATCACTTTTGGGTATAAAATGAAACCATTAAACAAATTGCGGCACCTAGTTAAATTAACATATCCCATAAAATGAATAAATTGGCCCACATTTTACGGACGCACGGCGATGCATAGAATTGATTTATTTATTACTATTAGTGATGTGAGCAGATGCAGAGAATATGACGTCACGCTTATCAGAGTGCACTAGGCCACATGTTATCGATATGCTGTGTCAATTTCGATATTTTAGGGAAAGAATAACTAGGAAAATGTATTAAGTACTTACTTTAAAAACTTATTGCCGTCCTATTGCCAAAGGACTGCTGGCTGACAAAGCATCAAATTGCAAACTTCCCTGCTGTTGTCATCCCTTCTCCCTGTTAATGACTTTAGCCCAATTTCAAATGAACAGCCTTGTCAACAACTATTTCGATTGTATCAAATACATTGCAAAATGTCCATTCGAATTAATAATACAAAAAAGAATGCACCCTGCTTAGTCTTCACTGGTATGAGAATAGAGGATGTTTTCCTCTGGCCTTGTTATTTAGAACTTTGTTCAGATAACTACAATTCCGTGGTTATAAAACTATTGTAACTGGCATTAGCTCCCTTTTGAGATTTCCACGTGCCTACTTCGTATTGTGTCATCATCCAACCAAATAAGATCTGTCAATGCTATTACTTTTCCCAAAATATAAAGATAAAGGGAAGGTCAAGTTATGTTGGCGGCCGTGGATTCTACATTGACACATTTTACCCCAAAATGTTGAATTCGCAAATCTGGGGTTCGTTAATGGCGCACTGTGACACACTTAATCGCCATGTGCAATCGATTTCGTAGAAATGCAATATTTACAGTGTTTTTCCGTGTAATGAAGATACTTACATAATGCAAAAGAAACGGTATGACCCTATAGCCGTATACAGAAAGAAAGCTGAAAGCTTGTCGGCGCCGATAGGCGCCGATCGGCGCCGATAAGTTTTCGGCTTTCTTTCTGTATACGGCTTATCATAGAAAAGTATTCAGTAGCCTAAATTGTTTTGGGAATATTGATAAAGCAGGTACTTCGTAGATAGGTATGTACATACCTATATATGTTTTCGCTGTAAGATTTTGCGATCACAAAAATATGCGTCGATATCGAATACTATCGCTGTAACGTACATCGCGATCACAAACATTGCTTGGGTAACATTTGCTGTAATGAACGTCGAAATTGTCAAAAATCTTATATCTCTATAGGGAGAGAGACAGGTCTGTGGACGTGACTTATTGCTCATATATTCATACTAGTAAATTATGATTAAAACTATTTAAAACTATGGATTAAAATAACATTGACTAACCGACACTAAATGCTAGAAACGTACAAAATCAGAAATTCCGATTAAAAACCTAATCCGAGCCGTTAGAAAAAAGTTAATCCCTAGACAATAAAAACTCCTTCGTAGGCGCGGTAAATCGATGCGGAAACAAATTGGGCCACGTGCAACCGAATCGCGAGTGATTGGCAGCACAATGCTTCCTCGTAACTCTTATGGAGAACCCTAAGGGTGGCCTTATTATTTTTTACGCCATTTTCTATGCGTTTTATGCTGTTTTGCCATGTTTGTATACCCTACGGATTGTGTCAGAGTTTTTACATTCGCACAATACCAAATTTTTGTACTAAAGAAATCTACATCTGCACTAATATTAACAAATCTAAAGAGTAAAAAACCGACTTCAACGAATATAACACAGAATCGAGGTATAAACTTTTTTGACTTTTGTGGATTTTAAAAACCGCTAGATTTTGATAAAATTTTAGTGGGACAACCTCTGAAGTATGTTCACAAAACAAAAAAAAGAATCATCAAAATCGGTTCGGTGACATACTACAAATAAAACATACAGTCGAATTAAGAACCTCCTCCTTTTTTGAAGTCGGTTGAAAAGACTAAAGATTTGTATTTTTGTTTGTAACGAATAAACTCAAAAACTACTGGACCGATTTTAATCATTGCTTCACCAATGGAAACCATATTTTTTTGAGAGTACCATAGGCTTTGATTTTCCCACGGAAACGAGACTTTGGCGTGTGAAATCCCGCGGAACAGATATTCAGAGGTTTTTCGCAGATTGTCCGTTCTTTCGTTCGATCGCCGATGCCATTGAATTTATGCGAATTCTGGTAACGGTAACATGTGATCACGCCCCTGCCTCTATCGGAGGGGGGACATTATTAACATACGTCCCCTGCATGTGGGGGTGATAGGCAAATGATGCCAAATGCGGTTGGCTCGCCGTCCGTGAAATTGGGAACGTAATCGCGTCCATATAGCGCAGCTATTAATTATGACGTTAGCGTATTCAGCAGTCTACTATCTGCTACTATGTAGTCACAAACAGTATTAATTTACCAAATTTAAAAAGTATTAAAGAATTACAATATACTCGATACGGTTATCACAGTTGCATTGTTAAAGATCTAACTTAGAATCTGGCATAATATGTTAATTGCATCTTGAAACGTTTTATAGAAACCGAGTTATCATAGTCTATACAGAGTTTTTTGACTGGGTAAGTACCTACCGGTATAGTCGCGGGCAAAAGCTAGTATTTAAAAAAATCCAAGGCTGAAATTAATATAGCTATACGTTAAAAAAGTTCAACCAGCAAGCAATTTTTGAGTACGGTTTTTGTAGTGCAAGCCATTAACTACCATGTTCATTGTTCAAGCTTTGTTTATTGTCCATTCATCTGAAATGAAACCTTTAGAATTATCTGATAAATGTTATATAGAATGACAAAATCAGCAATTTATTGTCGAGGGCAGACTCCAGAACCAATCTGCTTATGTCTTGTACAGAATTGGATAACAAAAATAATCGGATTACATAAATAAGATTGTTGTTTACAACCTCTAATATTTTTAGTAAAGTAGGTGTAATATTTTGACGTAGACGTCAACTAGAAAAGAGAGTTAAAACTACTACCCGTTCCCCTGGGAATTCCTGAAAATCCACATATAACACATCTACATCATATTTTAAGTTTCTAACTGTTATCGTTTCGGAGTAGTATGGATTTTTTTAACCAGTTTTTATATTTTCCCGTAGAAATGACATATTTTTCTGTAGTAAAAAGTACCCTAGATGTTGACCCAGTTACTCCGTTGTCTCCATACCCAATTTCATCAAAATCCGTTAAGTAGTTTTTAAAACTTCAAAAATGTTTTGATACTATCTACATTACCTACTGCAAAAATTTACATAAAATATTGAATGTAATGACAGGGTCTCGTTACAGTTTTATTATATGTAGAGATTTTATAAGAATCTCACCTGACACGACGAAGTTAGTATGCAACTTATATGCAAGTTCTAGATATTATGATAAGAGTGTAAGTTTAACCATTTGTTCTGGAGTGCTCCATAAGTTCACGCGTTTAATCTGGACCCTTGCCAGATGTAGGTGTGCATCTTCGTAGCTGGTTTTATTTTATTTGTTACCTCCATATTTCACTTGCCTTACTTCAACTTTGAAGTCGATGCTGAGTAAAATGTCTTAGTCAAATACCCTATTGGACTCTAGAGTATGTAAGTAATTCTCTTGAGATATTGGTTCGTTGATGCGAACCTGAGAAATTCGAAAGAAGTAAAAATTTAATCTCTAAAGATTGCGTATGGATTGTCCCATATTTATTTACTTGTACAATAACATTCTCTATATCAAAATCCAGTCAGGAAATACACTGATATTTTTCGAGATATATCTGACAATGGCTTTATAAACTTCCCATCGTAGATACAAATCTTTGCGAAATCATTTTATGGTACGTGACGGCGTTACCAATACCCATTCAGAACTGTAGTACCGTAGATATTGTTTATCAAGCGGATTTATTTTATAGATGCTGTGAACAGTCGCTACATCTGAGATTTGTGCTATGTTATGGGCATGAAAAACAAACAAACGATATATAGCTAAGGGAATAGTATATCGCAACTCGGATCTTTTTGCGGCAGTTGAGCGAAATTTATATCGATATAGGGATTAGTTGGAATGAAATATTGGACATACATGTCTTCTATCTATAGTACGTAAGAGGTCCCTGAAGTTGTTTGTAGGAAGAACATACTGATCTGATTCTCAAAAATCTTACAGTTATAGAAAGTTACACTAGACGCGAGTGAAATCACAGGACGCAGCTTGGCTGTCATAGATAGGTAGATATCACGGATATATCTACACTAATAATATTATAAAGAGGAATTATTTGTATTTTTGTATCTTTGTAACGAATAAACTTAAAAATGACTGGACCGATTTTTTTTTTAAGAAATGTTGCCAAGACGAGGCAAAATGTCTTGCAATGTCAAAAAGTCATCAGATCTCATGTAGAAACCAAGCTTCTAACTCTACCTAAACGCCCTAACTCTACAAGACCCGCAGGCGTATTCACGGAGCTTCGAAATTCGACTCGGAATCGGAAAGTCTGTCGAACACTTTCGAGATGGGCTGATGTTGGTGTCGAAAACTAATGTCATATGTGACATAAGGATTCGGAATTTTTTTCACTCGATCTGAATCGAACGGAAACGGTATCATCTGTCGAACACTTTCGAGATGGGCTGATGTTGGTGTCGAAAACTAATGTCATATTTGACATAAGGATTCGAAAAATTTTTCACTCGATCTGAATCGAACGGAAACGGTATCGAACCTCCGTGAATACGCCTGCTGTACCTACTTTACACCTTAGTCATAATATGTGGCTTGCCGTTTCACTACCGTCACATGGGCGTAAGGTGTTAGTGCTTATAATAACGATGTAGAAACAATTACGAAATAGAATACAATTTTCAATGGAATTTCCGCAAAGAATGTGAATTGGATGTGACATGACATTAATATATCACGTGGCGACTTCAGTCTGTTTGTATGTCTACTTTAAAAGAGAGATGGCTATCACTCACGCACGCTCGGAATAAACATTAGGTGATAGGTTGATGCCCTTGTAGTTAGACTATAAAGGCCAAAACACAGAAACGGAGAGGTGAGGTAGATATACGTGAAAGTTTTAGAAAAACTTATTATTACATGTATTTGTCAGGATTCGAACCCGAGCCTCACGCTTGAGAAGAGAGCTTCTTAACCACCGGGCTATCACTGATTTATTTTGTTTTTTTTTGTAATGTAGAGTTTGTATGCGACCTGATAGACACGCTATGCGGACGCGCAAGCTGTGTTTATTGGTCTTTAGACCCTCAAAGATCTTCCAATTCAATCCGATTGTTTATTTGGTGGTTAATAATTCTTTCACGCAACGTTTTCGACGAGAGAAGTGATATAGGCTTTCCGGACCGATACGACCTTGAAACCTTCAAGAAGAGAGCGTACTCCCACCTCAAAGGCCGGCAACGCAGTTGTGGCTCGAGTTGCAGGTGTCCGTGAGCCACGGTAGTCAGTCACTTACCATCAGATGACCCAACTAACCGTTTGCCCCTATAGATACTATAAAAAAATAGGCTTCTGTATCCCGAGGTCATTAGAGGTATCAATTTCAGGTTTGAAAGTAATAACTGAAAATATACTTTCAGTAGAAAGAAAGAATCTTTTCTTTTGCATTTATTTAGCGTAGTGAATTATAATTACTAAAGCTACACCGAAATGGATACTTAATGCTGTAGAGTGGTCTGGAGCTCTGGATTTTAGGTGTTTACCAAGGCCAGACGACCACTAACAGACTAAAATAAATTCAAATACCTACTCAATTAGCTAAGTTCTACCAAGTTTTTGTTAAGACAAAGCTTGTAACATGATAATGTCTGTCGTGGAATTCCTTGAGGATAATTTAAAGAAACAGAAATTTTCTTAGGATCTGCTTGAGGTTTTAAATTTAAATTAATACACAATACTAAAGTTGTTGATACCCTGGCTTCGTCGTATGTAGTGGGTACTGCTTCTCGCCCTGGTGCGGCTGCGGTTTCTGCCGAAGCGTCTAAGACAAGAAAATATTTGGGTCTGGTTGGGAATTACTTTTTTGTGCCGTTTGCAATAGAGACGATGGGCCCTTGGGGCCCTGAGGCCAAGATGTTTTTAAACGACATATCCGCACGTCTGATCGAGGCAAGTGGCGACCCGAGGGCTGGCAGTTACTTCTCCCAAAGAATCAGTATAGCTGTTCAGAGGGGGAATGCTGCCAGTGTTCTGGGAACATTGCCTCGATGCGGTGCGTTAGAGGAAATATTTTATTTGTAATTTTATTCTGAAATGTATTTTAAAATGTGTTTAATGTTTGAATAAAGTTTACCTTAATACTAAAGTATATAGACAGACAGTGTCGGATTTATACTTTTCTTAAGTATGCCACTTCAGTTTGTGCCGCCACCTGATAAGAAAATTATGTATCCAAAGTGAATTGTTTGAGCTTTTTGTTTATAATTGGAAACAAAACTTGAGGGCTTACCAAAGCGAGAGAGCGGACTCGGAAGTCCAGCGCCCCTTACTGCTGCCGCACCTAGGCCGAGACGTTTTCGGCCTCTCAATAGGCCGAATAAAATCCAGGAATCCAGGGCTGTACCCATAAGGTAGATTTCCGTGCGACTGACGCGCGCGGCTGATGCGACAATAGTCAATGTATGAAAGAAAATGTACGGCCTACGATATAGACGTCGGCCGCACGCGTCTGTCGTAGACTTCGGAAATTGTGCCATACATTGAATATTGTCGCATCAGCCGCTCGTGTCAGTCGCACGCAACGCAATAGATCGCACGGGGCTGCGATCAGCGGCGACCCACGGAAGTCTACCTTTAGAGCGCATACTAACGGACGTTTTCTATTCACACGGATTGAGTGCGTTTTTCTCCAGGTTAATTTGTGTTCTATTCTAATGACATATAACTTACACTGCGTAAGTGCAGTCAACGCGCAGTCGACGCGCAGCCAACGCGCAGCCAACGCGCAGCCAACGCGCAGCCAACGCGCAGCCAACGCGCAGCCAACGCGTAGCCACCGCGCAGCCAACGCGTAAACGCGCAGCCAACGCGTAGCCACCGCGTAGTCACCGCGCAGTTTACTAATGAGAAGTTTTATGGAATAAGAATAGAAAGAACCTAAACTGCAATAACCGGTGGGAAAACGAGCTGAATCGCGCTAATAGAAAACGCGTCCGTCGGGACACGCCCATAACATTAATTTGTTGTTCGTATTGTATTGTTGTTTAAATGAATATTTTGTTCAGGAGTTTTGTTACAGATAGTTTTTGCCTCGTTTCTTCTTCTCAACTGTAACAGTATTAATTATTGGACTTATAAGCCCCTACATTGAATAAAAACATTTTGATTGTTTTTACTCTCATCTACGGAATTATTGCGAGAGGGCAAATAATCTTCTAAGTAAAAAAAAATGTTTTGCAATAAAATATAAAATTTTTACATTTCCGATAAAGGTTTCAACATCACGAACTTGATGTTTTTATTTCTGTAAGAGGGTTGCAAACCGACTGGCGTAGCACCCCGGTATTGGGTCAGACAGGTTCAAGGGCGGGCGGTTGTTGTTGGGCGGGCGGCGCCGATATACGATAGAGCTGGCAAAACATCGATAGAACATATACTTTGCTATAGGTCTGGTAATTTGACATAGTATGTGTACATGTACGGTCGGGTTTTCGTTGTTGCTTCGGGGTATGGTAAAGATAGAAGGGTAATTTCACAGGATAACCCACACTGTAAAGTCAATTGTTACTATACTACAAATAACCGACACGATGCCAGAGAAAAAATTTTCTCAAAATAGGTACGCACTATTCACTAATTTATTTTTTAGACTCCAAATGATGGTATTCTTGATCCTCAAACTACTTATTGATAAACTTCTTGGTTTTAGTTCTAGTTTCAGTAGCAATTCTTGCTTACGACAACCGCACAAAAATTGCTAATCTACGGATCAATTAATAAAAAGAAAATATATTTTTTTGGAAATTCAACCAGTGTTACACACAAAAGAAAAAACGAAAGTTATTTTTATAGTATAAATAAATATTGTCAAGGTACAGGATATCTTACTTTTGAGGTAATTGAGTAGGTAAACCAGGATTGCAATAATATGAAGAGACAATCCACCACAATCGAATATACGAGTAGACCAGGCTCGATAATTTTTAAAACCAAAAAAAATAGTAGTAGGATGAAACCCATTAGAAAAGGAGGGGAATATTATAAAAATGAAAGGAAAAATAAATTACGGGCGATCTGAGGTCGGGAAGGGGATGGGGGTGCGTTTTTTAGGGTAAAAAACGGGTTTTCTCGGTTTCCGGCAAAACTAAAAGTCCTATCGAAGAAAGTCAAATGGCAAAGTTGTAGGTAATAAAAAGATCTAAAACTTTTGTATTTACTCTTTTTTCACATAACCTCAAAATTTATGTGAAAAATTCAAAAAACCAAGTTTTTGGTTTTTTATTTTTATCTTGTACAATTTTTTTTTTATATTTAACGAAATTTGGTGAAAACTTACCTTATTATGTCCCAAATTATAATAAATATTATGTCATAAATTTTGAGGTTATGTGAAAAAAGAGTATATACAAAAGTTTTAGATCTTTTTATTACCTACAACTTTGCCATTTGACTTTCTTCGATAGGACTTTTAGTTTTGCCGGAAACCGAGAAAAACCGTTTTTTACCCTAAAAAACGCACCCCCATCCCCTTCCCGACCTCAGTTCGCCCGTAATTTATTTTTCCTTTCATTTTTATAATATTCCCCTCCTTTTCTAATGGGTTTCATCCTACTACTATTTTTTTTCACTTTTTATTATTTTTAAAGGCTTCTACCCTGGTCTAGTGCCTTTACGCTGCCAAAAAGTAAAGTATTTCCAGGCTTCGTTTAGGAATCCATTAACGTTACAGAATTTTCTGAAATAAAACATAAATAAAATCAATTTATTTTATTACCAACCACTTCTCCGTCATCTGTTCGTTGCATACTTGGACATTCGGGGGCAAATTAATGTGCGTCATTTCGACGATTGAAGAAGTCGTAAAAAGGAGTGGAATCACCATAAAAGGGACTCCACAATTACCTAATGGGTTGTTGCTACCGCTATTAACACTTCTTATGACATTACACAGAAAACACCTTCATCTATAATAATAATCCGAAGCAAAATATTTTTTGATTGCTACTGAACTGGTTTTAGTTTCAGTGTACATTCGGCATCTAGACAGAAAAGCTATGTAAAAAATTGCGGATCCAGTTTTTCCATTCTTGTGGTGGTTTCAAAAACCCTTTCCAAGTCAAAATTTCAGCTTTTTAGGATCGCCGATTGTGGCTATGCATTATTAGTCTCCTGGCCAATCAGTCAGGTGGCAAAGTTATAGAATACTATTTATTTCTCCATTACAATGAGTTACGGCACCTCTTAAATATTTTGTTCAGCTTCTCTAAAACGCAAGGTCATAGGCAGAATTGAGGTGTGGTACTTGTACGAGAAGCACACAACATTATCATCGTTATCAAAGAATGGAGCCAAATGGCAAAAGGAGGTTTCATTTACTTGGCTGGCGTTCACTTAATTGTTATACTAATAAAACTATTAAGAACTACGTGTGACTAGGATACTTCTTTAGAGTGCTGCGTCAATTTTACTTGGTCGCGCTATAACCACCTATAACGAATATGTCAATCCCATACATTTGGCGTTCTATTCGCCTGACAAACCCGTTTTACAATGCAACTTGGATGTCTTCTTCTCAGTTCTATATTCTTGGCTATGCTGTAGAATTTTATACCTCAACAGATTCGGTCTCGCTCCACTACTGCAACCGGGAAGTCCAAATCGCGGAATCTGGGCCGGACAGTGAGGGGTACATCCGAACGCCGGGGTACCCGCATTTCTACGTCGGCGAAGAGTGCCGGTGGCGCTTGAGAGCCAATCCGGAGCAGAAGGTGCTCATCACGTTCCTTGACGTCAGTTTGAGAAGTGAGTCTCTCTTCTAAGACTAAACCAGTCCAGTCCGCGGACTTTTAAGTGCTCCATTGGCTTTTGGACTGGCTCGCGAGTTCGTTGGTTCCTTAACAGAGACAACCTTAACAGAGCGATATTCAAGCATGAAACTCTGATTAGGCGCAATTAGAAAGGGACAACTGATTCTGACATCATCAACCAAACAGAGTCTACTAAGTATATGAGTAGCAAAAAGCTGTCCTTCTAACTGTGCTCAAGCTAAGTTCCATGCTAGAGGATCATTTTGTAAGTCCCTTAGAGTGTAACGATCATTCTCTCTTTACCTTGCAAAGAATATGGTATATTTTTTATTTTAGTAAGGTATGATTATGATGTTTTTTCTTCAATATACATTAATGTATGGGTATGTAGGTACTCATCATATCAAATATCATATTTTATAATTAGACTTAGTAATGACTGTAAGCTTAAGAATAACATTTAAATACATTTTTAGGGGTGCGTTGAGATTGAGCTCACGTTTTTGATTGCTCTGAATTTGGTACTTTTTACTTCAATATCAAATATCCTTTTCCACAGGTATAGGCCCCTTCGAGGACCACTGCTTGGACTCTGTCTCTGTGACGGATTCCAATGGAGACGCTATTCTCTCATCCTGCGAACAAGTGGAGTTGCCTCTCCGACTCACCTCTGGCACTGATTCCGTAGAGATTTTCGTGAAAGCGAAATCTGAAGGGGCATACCCTAAGAGGGGCGTTCTGCTGCATTATAAAAGTAAGCTTTATTCTTACAAAATGATATGTTTTTCAATCTGTACCTATATTGCCCAGTTAGTTTTAAATTTAAGAATCAGGATGCTATGACGAACGTTTATTCCATCATTTGCGAGTAATGTAGACGCTAGAGTAGAGTGGAGTTATTCGCGTTTTCCAAAATATAACCCTCGTTTTCTAAAATATGACTTAATAGGTACCTACTTTTCCCCCACCAAAGTAGTGTAGTGTAAGTCACAAAGCATATGATTCTCTATCTAGAGCCATCTGGCGGAAACGGTTGTGTGGATGCATCATGATCTTACAATTTCAGAGTCCTTTTGAGCGCCATCTATACAATACTTTTCTTAATAGGTGTTGGGTGTGTAACCCATCCAGCGCCATCTGACGGCTACCTTGTGTACCGCAACGAAGACGTGGCGCACTACATGTGCAACGTGAATTTTGTTTTCGCCGATACAAGACAGAGAGCGCGCGTAATATGGTGCTATGATGACAACAGATGGAACGACTCTCTGCCTTTATGTGTTGGTAAGTTTTGCAACATTTTCTTAAATTTTCCTGTTTAACAACTGAAACTTTTTGTACCCTTTCTGTCCATTTCGATATATCCTCCTCTTCAAAAGTTTTCTATCACACGGCAAGGCTTATTTGATACTTTTAGTAAATATCCTGAGGAATTCATTTAACTTATTACTTACATTAATGAAAAATGCAACAGGACTTGACCTGAAACAGAATTGAAAAAATATAATATATTGTACGTTTAGAAAATATGGCATTAGATTGTATGTAAAAAAAGTATTACCAAATACCTAGTCATTTGAGTGGGTCGGTCATCATCAAAGTGTCGTCACTCAGTAGGTGGTAGGGTAGTCAATATCAACAAACCATCGCATAAAAAACTTCTTTTCACTATTCAAATTCTGGACAAAGGAGCACATGCGCGTCCTTTGACTTCGTTCTCTCTCGCACGCAGGCCAAAACCCACAGGAGAATGGAGAGACGATATTTACAGCTGCTGCGACATGATTATTTGCATTGTCTATCGCGGTTGAAATAAAAACTTTATCTGATAGGTGAATAAGTGCCGTTTTTGATTGTTGACTGTGGTTATTATTATCGTCGGCACCAAAGGGCTTCAGTTTGTACACAGGGGTTGATTCATTTAGTCGACGGTCGTCATCGTGGACGTTCGAAGTTTGAAATCGGAATAATCGTTGTCACACGCTTGTCAAGAAAGCACGTGTTGTTGACAAAGTGAGTTTGTAGTCCGTATAAGTGTATTGTTAAATATATTTTAATAAGTGTACCTAGTTTACCTAATAGTGATATTCATTTGAAAAAGAAAATAAATATAATCAGTGTTTTGTGATGGCAGGCTATTAGAAAAAGTGTGAAAGGCCGTGTGGTTTTCCAAAAAACATCAAAGTTCCTGAATAAAAGTAATATGCACATTGCATATCTTGCCAATGATTTTTTTATAGTAATAATAACAAATTAAACTTAGTACCTAACTAATAATAAATTTACTCAACGGAACTCTACATAATATGGAATATAACATACGACATAGAACAGAACGATATTGAGTAAATAATTATATTGAAGATAACATCTTTACTAAATGAATCTGTTGAACCGACACAATCGTTATCATTATGTAACACGATAATAATACAATCATTATAATAATATTATTATAAAAAAATGATAAGGTGTATTTACAAGTAGAGCTATTGATAAAAACTGACCTTTCTTTACTCGTGGATCCTGAATAAATAGATAAAAGAACGTAAAGTATTTAGTTTAGTGAAACAAAAGGTACAAATAACACAAATCAAATCAAATCAAAATGGTTTATTGCAATCCTTATGTTCTAACTTACAGTTTCCTAGTTCAAAAACTATAAAGCTTTATATCTCGTACTGAAATATTATTATTTCCCCATAATATTTGTCAGAATTACTAAGTCCTCCGAAGGTTTGACATGGCCATGCTTGTAGTAATCTTGCCGCAGTACAAGTGGTCAAAGAAAAGTAGGTTAATCATATAAGCCGAATTTCAACGCCCAGAGAAATACCTATGTTCTTTTCAGTAAACGCACGAATCGGTTTAATGGTCACGCGTGCACGCAATGGGCCTGGCGACATTCCAAAAAAAGAGACGCTGAAAATAACTGAAAAACGCCAATTAAATATGTTATAGGTATGGAAATAGGTTTGGAAGCGTTTTGGTTCATAATGTCCAAATCCCAAAATACTTACTAAATAGTAATCTCACGCCTTTTATCCCCGAAGGGGTAGGCAGAGTTATTCCATTTCTGGATAGACCCACTGTTCACGAGATATTCTTTGAACCCCTAAACGTGATAGGCGGTAAGCCCATCGCCGGACCGGGTCTTTTACACATGTCCCAGAATTTATTCTGAGACCTACGGGTTTCCTCACGATTTATTTTTATTTGTAAATATTTCAGAACTGAATAGCTACCTTATATCAGGAAGGAAAATGTTTTTAAACCTGCATAATCTGAGTAAGAACGAGGAAAACATTAATACAAATATTCTAAAAGAAAAATTGCACTGAAAATGTCTTTAAACCGACAAAACTTTGAGTTAGAACGAGGAAAATGCATTCTTAGTGTAAAATGAGCGATATTATAATTTTATTAGTAGGTAATATTATAATCACACGGACTTTAGGGTATTTTACTGCATCGAAATTAAATTTCGAGTCATCATTTACTAATAAGATTATCCCATAAGACCTCTAAAAATATATTTCGACTTTTACCTACTTCACATTTATAAAATAAAAAACCTTTAGGTACATAAAGACCACTTCCTAACAACCAAAAAAGTGTCGCAATTGAGTAACTAAAAATAATGACGTCACTCAAGCTTTTATGTAAGGGAGGCTACAAGAGCACCTTGCTCTCATTATTGGAATTGCTTGAAATGTATTGACTTTGTACAACAGCAATTGCAAAAAACTTAGATGACTGTGACTTTAGACCTAAATCAATAAGAAAAACAAATAAGTTTATTTCCCATGGATTGTATTTGACCATGACCTAAAACTTTGTAATGAGAATGAATGTAGACGAACTAAAGCATGGGCTTGAATTATTGAAAATACATTGTTCTAGGTATTATACAACGTGTGACAGAAAAAGCGCAATTCCTCATACACCCCAATTACTACTCGTATATAAATGTAAAAAAATATGATGCCTTTGTAATTTAGTTGTGTCCAACCAATTTTCTTAAATCAAGAGCAATAATAGTACGATTTCCAAAAGTAGCACTAATAGCTATAATAATTAATTTTTGAAAAAAATTAACACATATTGAAAATAGCTGAAATCGATTAAGTAGTCGATACTGAACAAACAAACTAATATGACAAAACAAACGATACGCCTGATACATTTGGAAGGATTGTCGTTTGAAAGCTTAAGTTTTTTGAAACCAGGGCAGGTTTCAATAAAAAAAAATTAGTTTTAAACAATCAGAAGCCAGTATTTTTGTCATTCCGCTGCTTACAGTGGCACGGAAAGATCATAAATATGAAAGATACCCTTTTTTCTAATTTACTATAAGCAAAGAATTTGTCGCTATAAGATACCTTATAGCTCACCAAATGGTTTTCCGGAATGTAATGAAATGAAAATGTTTTTCCGTAGGTAATTGAAAATTACACTCAGAAAAATCAATAGTCTAATATCAAGGCACTCTAAACTCGTCCATGAAGATTGGCTAAATGTAAACAGCAGCCCATCTCCACTGACGAGTTGGTGGTTAAATCATAAGCGCAAATTGATTCTTCTGAATCTCTTTAATGGAAAAAGGACACTGTAGGCGTAGAGCATAAAGTAAACACTTATACTGCTAAAACTTTTATCATTAAAACCGCATTTAAAAAACGAATGTTCCAGAGCCCGCATTCATACGCGTTATTTCTGACGAATGAGAAACAGCATATGTTTGTCGCATGCTTTTAACAAATTAATGTGCTTTCATTTGATTGCATTGATATAAATGTCCTCAGTGTATACGCTCGTGTGAAATGTTCTGATATTTCTTTGTCGTTGTTGGGTTCACAAAATCTGTCTTAGTACATTAATTAAAACTATACATCAGTTATCTATTTCAAGCTCCTTATTTTCCATATATTTTGTAGGTTTTGATTTGAATTCTTAACGCAAAATTACTACAGGTTGTAGTTGGACATTGGGTTCGATTCTGCATTACAGCGCCTAAACTTATTTTAGTTTAGTCCTGTCATTTTCTTTCTCATAGAGAAGAAAAGAGACGAGTGATACTTAGTGCTGTCAAATTAAAATTAGTCCTGTCAACTAAGGCATTTCATAACATGTTTAGTGCTTATGTTAATAAGTCATGACTAAAATACAGCCTCTGACAGGACTAAATTCGGTAGGTTATCTTCTATCCCTTTTCTTTTTTTGAGGTAAAATAAAGACAGGAATAAACTAAAATAAGTTTAGTCGCTGTAATGCAGAATCGAACCCATTATTTTTGTTTGATCTTTGATGACACTCTATAAAAATCAGTGCTGCAAGAGTGCATGACTCACCTTTTCGGTTTCGTATTATTTAGCATGAAAATATATAATTTTACGGTGAAAATATCGTGCCAAAATCTAAAGACGTAGGCTATATAAAACACATGACTCTTAAAAAGGCGATATTAGCTTTGTTTCTCATTTTGATAGCTTAGGGACCTCATTTCTTCACGGGACATTTAAGACAGCAGATTAGATGGATTTAACGGCCTTGTCAAAGGTAGTTTTATGTGTAATGGTACTGGTTTTATGCCTTCTGACGGAAACTTTGTTGCTATTGAAATATATTAATTATATTGGTAACTTACGTATTATGTTGTATAACTCTATATTTGTGTTAGCGCTGTATGAGTGACTTATCCTTTGTAGTCAGACGCTTTCTTTTTATTCATTGTCTTTCACTGAAAGTAGTGAGTTTTTACGTATACCTATATATAATAATAAGTTATGGGACATAATTCACACACGGTTATTTAGTCCCAAACTAGGCAGAGCCTGTACTATGGGTACTAAATAACTGATAGACATACTTAAATAAATATTAAACACTCAGACAAAAGCTAACAGACATATTGATGCACACAAAAGTTCAGAAGGTAGGGTCACTACCAACTGAGCCAACAGGCCCGTATATTGATCCAAATTATTTTCACAATCGGGCCTCTCAATGTCTTCACCGCACTGAATAATTCACTCACAAGTAACACTGTGTTAATAAGTTATGAACTTATGACTTTTCGTAAAACTGTTCGAGGGAAGGTTCAAATAAATAATAACGCAATCGATATTTCGGTACATAACTTGGTTTTTAAAAAGAAAATTGTTTTTATTGAGACATTGCTTAGCCGGACCGTTTATCATTATCATAATTAGATATTTAGAGTCCACTAGCGACCCGCCCCCGCTTGCACGGGTGCAATGTTGATAAAAACTGCATCCATTTCCGTTGCGTACTTTTAAAGATACGATAATAGATACTTTTATAGATAAGCATACATACTGCATACAGACACACAGACAGCGGAAAGCGACTTTGTTTTATACTATGTATTAACGACACATATACGCCTCTCTTAGGGTCGCGATACACCTGCGGAAAGTTCGGCACCGAAGGTTACGTGAACAACATACATTGACGTTTCACTTTAAAGATAAATTGATCTGCCTCCCGCGTCAACCGTTATGTATGTTGTTCACCGAAAGTTCCGCGGCGTAAGTTCCGCAGGTGTGTCGCGACCCTTAAGCCTAGTCACTTCCCCTGATCTGCCTTCCGCATACATCCTCCTATCATAAGAAAAAAAACTCACGTCCTTTATCCCCGAAGGGGTAAGTTAAAGAACAGTAATGGCTAAAGAGAAATCTTCTCATTCGTGAGACCAGTGTTCGAGTCCTGGCATGTACTAATAAGTTTTTCTCTAACTTATATTTATCAGCAGCTCGACGGTGAAGGAAAACTCTGAAAATTTTGACTTATGATGCTGTGATAGAGTGTGTAGATACCTCTCTATTTACTCTCTACTACTCTATATACGTCTTCATACGATTCTTTCAAGCGTGTTACAACTTGTGATAGAGTGTGTGCATCGCCTAAATCAGAGATACCTGCAAAATATAGCACCGTAGTATGTCATTAAAACTCGACATGAAAGCTGTAACTTACAGATGGAAGCGCCAACACAAAGCCTGTCGTACAGTCGTCACGATAATTAAACTCGTTAAGTCTTTGTACAGTTTACGACGCGACTGTACTCGCGGCGCTGAAGGGAAGATATCTATCGCTAACCGAACTTTGTTCAACCCTCAATTGATTAGGGTTGTCACTTTACTTAATTATTACACTGTACTCCATTTAACTTGTAGCCTTTCATGGAAATTAAGGAGTAATTTTTGAGATATTTTCTCGTGATTGATGATAAGTTAACTTTGGCTATTAAATTTAATCTGTCTGTGATCGAAGTATAGATCTAGCTGAAGTTGGAAATATCGTTTTATTTGGCTGTGTATACTTAGATGGGCTTTAACAGTATTGGACATTGTTTTTCAATTACTTGTCCAAAATTTTGAAAATCTTAATCAAAAATTGCTAAAAACTAAAATACTTTTAATTAAAATTTTCCCCTTTTTCCATGAAAACTTTAAGTAACTACTAGAACCGACTAATAAAGAACCAAACAAACTTTGTCCACCAAATTTGTTAACCAACCCCAAGTTAAAGCTTCGTCGTTAGTTTAGTCTCCAATTACCACTACCTGCGTCACCTCGGAGGTGGCAGCCCTACGTCCTCAGGGGTGCCATACATTCCATTAGATACGGTATGGACCCTGGCGTTTTCCGAACTGAATTATCCTCTGTCACCATCGGAGGGGTAGAAATTCGAGTACAAAGTGTACATTTGACATTTATTGTGCGCTAATGGGAAACTACAATATGTAACATTTATATACAACCCCATTATTTCCATTATTGTATAAGTGTATAAGTTCAAAATATAATCATTACAATGTTGATTTAATTCAACATCGTTCAAGTGAAGCCTTATGAAGATAAAATAACAGATTTTTTTAATGTCTTACATATTTGTAGTTCTATTTTATTTCTCTAAAATATAACCTATACGAAAAACCATTGGAATGGCTCGTCACTCAAAACAAACTTTAAGTTCTTGGGTTTATTAATATTACCTTTAATACTCAATCTTAATTAGTTCCAAAGAAAGTTAGAAAGAATTTTGCTTCGACTAAGTAAAAGATTACGTTCAAGCGTTGGTCCCGGTTTTCGTTGTGCTTTACACAAAATGGAAAGTCATATATCAGATACCTTTGGGTGGCTTGTAAAATTCTGACAGTTAGGTGTCTACTAGCCTAACATCATCTCCCAATCCGCGGTGGGCTCGCGTGGGAGAAGCCCATACCCCCTTACCCTTAGCTCAGCAGTGGGCTATTACGGGGTGCTGATTAAGTATAAAATTCAGAGGTTACAACAAAAGTAATAATGGTAAGAGCATTCTAGAATATTTGTCTTAAAGTCCTTTTTAATTTATAAAGACCATTTTCTGCGGCTGGTCTTCTAGGCATGTCAATATGAAACATACCAGATTTTAAGTAAGGCCAGCAACAAAACAACTGTGAAAACCGCATCCAATTTGGTGAAGCAATTTTATGGTGATGCGAGTACAATGGTATGGTATGGTATGGTAACGCGGGCTTGTTTCCGCAACTCGACGTCACTTTTGCGCCTATTTTGCGTGATGGTGGGAATGGCTCTACTCTTGCCATCCCAGCTCCTCCAGGAAGCCCGGCAGCGACTTGACGTCCTTGAGGGCTTTGGGGAGCGACCTCGGGGATCCAAGGTGCTTCGCCCGGTATTGAGCCACGCCTTCGCACTCCAGCAGCACGTGCGCGGCCGTTTCTTCTGCCTCCATGCACGCTCTGCACAGGGGGCTGTCGGTGACACCTAGAGTAAACAGATGTTTGTTAAAAGGACCGTGGCCTGTTATGGCCCCAGTTACCGTACGTAGCTGTTTCCGTCTCAGGTTTATCAGGGTGCGAGAGAGACGCCGGTCCAGGTGTGGCACCGCGGATCTCGCCTGTCTACACTCACCCAGGCCGGTCCAGGCCCGATCCTGTTCAGCCTGAGCACGGAGTCGCAGTTGTGTGCGGGACCAGCCGAAGGGGAGGGGCACCAAGGGCTCTGGGCCTATCGCCGCCATACCTGATCCCTTTCTGGCCAACTCGTCAGCCGCGTCGTTACCGCGCGACTCACTGTGGCCCTTGATCCACTGCAAGGTGATTGTATTATCGGAGCTTACCTCCGTCAGCTTTTCATGGCACTCCATGATGAGACTCGATTTGATTGAGTTACTACGGAGGGCCTGTAGAACCGCCATGCTGTCAGAGAGGATACGTATACATGCACCTCTTACTCTCCTTGAAGCTATGGCCGCTGCCGCCATGTAGATGCCCACGCACTCAGCCTGAAAGACTGTATTGTGAGCTCCCAGGGGCCTAGATAGATAAATTTGTAAGTCTTCTGAGAACACACCGCACCCTGTGCCGGAGGCCGTTTTTGAGCCATCCGTGAAGACGCGTAGCTCCCGGAGGTTCAGACTCTCGATACCCTCCTCGAAGAGTTGTATCTTGTACTTTTTGTCACATATAAACCTTACCGGTATCCTGTCGTTAACCGCCGCTAGTAGCGGCAGGTCCACGACGGCGTTGTCCAGGATTTTCGTGTGGGTAACAGCTCTGTCACGCCACAGCTTTAAGGTTTTTAGACGTACCGCCGCTGACGCCGCCTCCTGTTGGAGGAATAGGTGGAGCGGTGTTAAGTTCAGCATGGTTTCCAGGGCAGCCGTGGGGGTTGTCCTCATGCAGCCTGTCGCCGCCATGCATGCAAATCTCTGGAAGGATTGTAATTTGCCAGCGACCGTGGCGAGTTTTGTCCTCGGCCACCAGACCACAGCTCCATAACTTACCATGGGTCTTATCACTGTCTTGTACAACCAGAGTGTTATTTTGGGGGTAAGGCCCCAGCTTCTACCCAGCATCCTGCGGCAGTGCCAGAACGCTATGCTGGCTTTGGTGAGCTTCTGCTCGAGATGGCTACTCCAGCTCAGCTTATGATCTAGCGTTACGCCCAGGTATTTTACCTCAGTAGAGAGGTGGAGTTGCGAGTAGATGCGAGTACAAACAGACGGACAAACATTTTTTGTATATATTGATGTTATAAAGGCCCTTAAAATTAATTTTCTTAAATATCTCTTATGCACAGGCATTGGCCAGTTATAGTTTTATTATGTATTGATAGATGAACACTATTTAATATAACATTGTTATTTGAAATGAGTTGCATTTAATAATTCAATAGTAGACCAAGTAAACAGTCCAAAAACAAGTGAACTGATTAAAAATATTGAATAAACACATGGCTCGTTCATCATTAATAGTTTTTGTGTTTATATTAAACATAATTTGTTCGCCAGCCTTTCGCCATAGCGATGCAAATAATGTTTTGTTTGTAATTAGCAAATGTGTTCATCAGTTTTACTAAGTTTGCTAATAGTAATTGTATTTTGTTGTTTATGTTTGTTTGCTTCATTATTTCCATTGTCATCCTGAATAATATGCGATCAATGGGATTGGTGGGCGTAAAAGAGTTTTTAATATTTTTAAATTCACGTGTTTAAATATTTATTGGGAACCCGAATATGGTTTTCAGTTAAAGACAAATGCATAAAAATGATTATAGATTAAAACAAGCTGTGTTTACATATCGTAAAAACCGGCAAAGTGCGTATCGGTTTCGTACAATTTAATTTATATTTTTTTATTATTATTTGTTGTCTTACCGGCAGAAGAAATACACATTTGAGGCGATTCTGCTTTACTCCGACTAAACTTATTTTAGTTTAGTCCTGTCTTTGCTTTTCCTAAAAAAAAGAAAAGGGATAGAAGATAACCTACCGAATTTAGTCCTGTCAGTGGTTGTATTTTAATCGTGACTTCTTTACTTATGCAATAAACACGTTATGAAATACCTTAGTTGACAGGACTAATTTTAATTTGACAGGATATCTCTCGTCTCTTTTCTTTTCTAGAAGAAAAAAAATGACAGTAAAATAAATAAGTTTATAGTCGCTGTAAAGCAGAATCGGGGCCACTGTGTGATTTAAACTGTCTAGGTACCTATTGCGATTTATGAGATACACCACGCTGACAGACAGACTGATGGACAGACAGCGCAGGCTTAGTAATAGGGTCACGTTTTCACCCCTTTAGAAACGGAACTCTAAAAACAAACTCTGCTATCGAACTTCTTCTTAAGATTATTATCTGGTATTTTTAAAAGTACTTAAGTTATATTTTCTACGTTTTGATACCGATTTAGTGTTTGGGTTTGAATGCAAAATGTAATAAGACTAGCTTTTACCCGCAGCTTCGCTCGCGCACGTTTATTTAACCCCCTTAGGGGTTGAATTTTGCAAAATCCTTAGTGGATCCCTACTCTGTAATCTGTATAAACTATCTATGTGCAAAATTTCAAGTCTAGACCCAGCGGCTTAGGCTGTGCGTTGACGTATCACCAATCAGTCAATCAGTTTATCATTTTATATGTATATAGATTCGAAAACCACTTCAAATATTTTTAAGGAAACAACGTACTCGTATTTACTCCTAAACGAGGTGGTTATTGGATTTTTCACTTCTCGCAAAGAAATTGCTTTGGGCCTTGCAAAGGGCCGATGTCGCCGGCGCTTGCAAATAGCTTATTACATCGTTAAAAGGGTTTAAGAGGTTTTCAGCAAAAACTGCACTGAAAGTAATGTTTTTTTATATTCCCTGCTGTAAAATAAAGCAAAAATACGGTTTGCAATATAAACTTCAGAGGCTTGCAAGTGGAATAACCATTAATTGACATGGAATATTGAATGGATTGGTTGATGGATTGAAAAGTTGCAATATAATAATAATCTGAATTTAAAGAAATGGGTTAACTATATATTTGTTTCTAGATTTGTAGGTACCTATTGGCATTGCTGTTCACATTTGCCTCATTTCTACGGGAATTAAAAAAAACTTATTTTATGTATTTCGTCTCATATTCTATCTACATTCCAAATTTTGAGTTTTAAGTCCAGTAATCAATTCAATATTCCAGCATCTGGAAGATCTAGACGTAAAAATCATAAATTTTTGCTTTCATGTGTATAAGGTCTCACAAAAAAAACAACCTACAAATGATAAAGCTAAAAGCTTTCAGATTAATGTTCTTCGACAAAACAAAACCGCCTAATTCTTTAATTAACTTTAATCTTAAAAGAAATAGGAGAGAAGCCATGGAAATAATTGAGAATTACACTTGACCTCAATAATTCCTAGGGTCAGGCATCAAAGTGATTTCGAGAGATTGTCTTATGGATTTAATTACTCTTTTAATTCTATTACATCTTTGTTGTGGCGACTCTATGAGTCAAATAGTGATGTAGAACTTTTTATTATTTTGAAGTTGGAATACAAAAATATTGATGGTGTGTAGAATAGTGGTTCAGTATGTTAATTATTGATTTTTTTGAATAAAATGGTAACAATGTTCTACAATAGGTTTTCTAAGTAACAATATTTAGTAGCTTAGTTTAGTAGTTTTGTTCATGATATACATTTACACAACATAATTTAGATATTTATTTCGTACGATGCACAAAACAACATTAACTGAGAACAGTGACTATATCAAAATAAATTAAACATTGAAAGTTCAAGCCATTAAGCCAAAACATGTGCATACACAATGACAATTACAGCTTACAAGTTAAATCATTTTCTTAGAGATTTCGATATCAATTAAAGTCTCAGTACTCTCAGTGACTTGTCTCAGTACTCTCAGTGACTTATCTCGGTACATCACTATCTTCAACGACGGCTCCAGTCTTAAGCTTAATACAGTGGCTTAAAAGTTATTGTTAGTTTATTGGAATCGGTTGTTGAAGTTATTTTAGTAGCTTACGTCTGCATTTCTGCTTTAAGTGGTTTTTGATCTTGTTAGAATGAAAACGATGTTTTGAATCTTTCAAATATTAATAAATTTTTAGTCAGATTCAATTCAACTTTATGATAAAACGATACCAGGGATCCAATAATGTTTTAATCTCACAAAGGTATCTGATACCGTCGATATCTGATTCTACGAGTTAGCGAAGCGAAATACGATATTTGAAGCAGGGTCTAATAGAATAATACATACATACAATACATTACATAATCTCACGCCTAATAGACTACGGGTAGGCAGAGAGAATAGACTGCCACTTGCTACGAACCTCGAAATGATAGATAATTTGTCGATCTTTAATACATTTTTTCCGAATCTCTTTGTTAGTACTTTATCTTATCCTATGGTGCTACTTGTGCTGTAGTGGTTTGCAACATAAAACAATGCCGAAAACAAATGACTCCCAAAGTTGGTAATAATACCTAACATTTTCCCATTTGAAAGACGACTTTATTCAGAAAGAAATACCAGAAATCTGATTTCCTAATAGTTGTAAATTTAATCTGCTGCTATCATCGGATGGAATGATAAAGCATATAACGAAATGATGAAGATGACGAAGTGGAAAACAATTTAGAAAACGTGCTTGTTTCAGAAGAGGCGTCTCCGACGGTTGTCGGAAACGATTCTTCGCCCGCCAGTGCAGAGGAAGATACGAAACTGCCGGCCAACGAGGCAAACATGATAGTTGGTAAGTTAATCTTGAATACTCCTGTTATTGAATAAATTGAATTGAATTGAATTTGAATTGAATGAAATAACTCCTGAGTTACTCCTGATAATGAAGCGGTTAGATGCGCAGGATATTTTAAAAGATAGAGAAGAATAAGATAAAGACTATGTCTAGCCTTATACTGTGTAGAGAAGTATGGTATTTCCGAATAGAAACGAATGCTAATTTCCATGTCCATCGATTATTAGATTTATCGTTTATAAGAATTTGAATTAATTGCTAAATAGTTTATTGTTGTTTTGCTTTGATTCCCGCGTAAACTAGGTACCTATATAGAGCAGTAAAACTATTTTCCTTTTTAAAATAACAACCACTCCTTTTCAAAAGGATGAGTATAATAATGTAAATTATTTAATTTTTGGGATTTTACGTTCGACGCGACCACACTCAATCGAATTTGAACTAGGACTAACAAACATACATCATAAAGGTCGTGTGCGAAATAACGCTAAACGAATCCAAAATTAGCTGATTGTCTCTTTCCAAAGGTCGATGTGCAATATTTATCGCCGGATACTGTATGTGAAATTAAAATTTATATAAACTAGCGACCCGCCCTCGCTTCACTTCGGTTTATCTATATTATATATATATAAAATGATAAACTGACTGAGTGATTGGTGATGTATCAACCCACAGTCTAAACCACTGGGTCTAGAGACTTGAAATTTTGCACATAGATAGCTTATACAGTGTAAACATCCACTAACAAAGGATTTTGCAAAATTCAACCCCTAAGGGGTTAAAGTAAACGTGGACGAGTAAAAGCTGGTATTTATAATATATAAAGCTCAACTACCACTCACTCACTCACTCACTCACTGACTGACTGATTGACATAATTGTTCTCCCAGAAGGAGTCGTTTTGGAGTCAAGTCATATATGAAAAAAGTGTTCAAGATGGCGGGGTGACCCCGGGAAAATTCCGACTTTTCAAAAAAACAAGATGGCGGCCAAGGTTGCCTATCGTATCTCTTTTGTTTTCCGGCCGATCCGGTTGAAATTTTTGGAATCTGTAGTATTGCTTAGATGATTAACGAATATTATTTAAAAAGTTGAAAAAACAAAATGGCGGCCGCGTAGTAGTGATTCAAAGTTTGAGTGGTTTTAGACCCCACTTGACCCGAATTGATCTCCCAGATGCCAATATGCTAAAGAGATGTGTTTGGTGTCATCACATAGGTCATATCTTGTAGTTTACCAGAAAATCCCGAAAATTTGAAAAACCAAGATGGCCGACCGGTGATTTGCTCTCAAAGAAAGGGAAGGATTTTATAAGATTTTGATTGTCGATTTTCGGCAAGATGGCAACACCTGAGCGAGTTGGCTTGTATGGCGGGGTTGGAGGTCTTGCTACGTAGTGTTGCCGTGTTTTAGAATATTCCTGGAATTTGGCGTATTTTTTTACTTTTAACGCAAAATGTAAAAACTCTAAATTTTACCATTTTGCAAAAACAAGTGACAGTCAGTGAAACATTTTATCTCTCCGTATGACCTTTTGTAGGTTTTTTGATTTTTGCCTGGCAACACTGAAAGTTATGGTTGATTTAATTTTTAGGGTAGACCTCAAAAGACCCGAATTGATCTCCCAGATGCCGATATGCTACAGGGATGTGTTTGGTGTCATCGCATAGGGTATATCCTGTAGTTTACTAGAAAATCCCGAAAAATAGAAAAAATAAGATGGCCGCATCGTTATTTTTGTTTTACTGAAAAATTTCAATTTTCTTGATTATAATCGGCATTTTTTAGCCAGTTGGCAACACTTTGGAGAGTTGGCTTGTATGGTGCGATTGTAGGTCTCAGTAAACAGTGTTGCCATGAAAAAAAATATTTAACAAAATTTTATTATTTTTCGACTTAAAATGGCTAAAACAAGATGGGCGCCCAAAATCAGACTTTATTTTTCTGTCAAAATACGACCCCACAGAGACACGCGTGGCCGCTTGCGGCCTCGCGCACCGCGCGACATCTAGTAGTATATAATAAAACCCTTCCTCTCGATTCAAGAGGAAGAGTTCAAGAGTCTTGAATCACTGTGTCTATGAAAAAAACCCGCATCAAAATTCGTTGCGTAGTTTATAGATCTAAGCATACATGGAACAGACGGGAAGCGACTTTGTTTTATACCATGTAGTGATGTAAGTTTCAAACAGTTGCTTGGCCACCTTTGGTCCCGGTTTTTGGTGTGCACAATGAAAGTTGTTGAGCCATGTCAACTATGTTACATTACAGTATGATGTGCTGTCCGCAATTCATATCTGCAAAGGGTCATGGAAATTACTTTGAAGGAACTGCGATTCAAACTTTGACTCTATTCCATTCAAAACTTGATAACTACGTCTCTGTACGATTATTGTCGTTCTACATTTTGCCAACTACTCGTACAAGGTTTAACCTTTTGTGACATTGAGTTTATCAACTAGTCATAATGGTAGGCGTCTGTGGTATGTATTAGAGATATTATATTCTAATAATATAATATTATACAATAGAGTGATTCAAGAGGAAGGTTTTAGTATTAGCATTGCACCCGTGCGAAGCCGGGGCGGATCGCTAGTATATAATAAATGGGCTTCAGGTGAACAGATACGCAATGAGTAAGTTTACAAGTTTATACAATTGAATACAATCTTTATTGCACACCAAAAACAATATAGTGTAGATATAAAAAAATATTAAAATACAATGGGCGGTCTTATAGCTTTTAGCGATATCTTCCAGACAGCCTTGGGGTGGATGAAACTGAGAGATATTATTATATTTGTAAAAAACCTTCTGTAAGAGGCCCGGGTACAATACAATGGGAGCCCAAATCAAAAACTTTCGTTTAAAACTTACAATATTTAACACTTAGCTCTACGGTGAAGGTAAACTAGCTCCAGAATTGGTTCGTGTGTAAGAGCACTTCAGTCTGGAACTAAATACGCTGGTGTAGGTTGGATATTTGTTCAAAATTCATGCAATTAGGTTTAGAAAAGTTTGCATTTATTTTTGTATAAAACATGATTTTGATAAGACTCCGTCCTACTCTACCATAAGCGGACAGTAATAAGTTCATCTCTTTCCAGACATTGTGATCCCGTCGCTGTTGATAGCGGCGCTGTTCATCGGGAACGCGTTCATCGTCCTTATCATATACAAGTACAGAAAACGGTCAGTATACATACAACAATGGTTTTTATTATTTTGTGTTAAGCTCTAGTTTCCGAAGAATTGTATACCCTAGTTGCAGCGTTGTAATTAGGAGCTCGCCAGACGGGCGTTTTGCCTTCCCACAGCATGCGGGTTGATGGAGCATAAGTACTATTGGAAGGATTAATTTATAGCTCGTCAGACACAATGCGCGGGATTATTGATAGTTCCTCGTGACGTCACGCGTAGAGACGTAGTTCCAATAGAGTTGCTCCAATCGATATTTATGGGCTAACAGTTCGTACACAAAATTAAAACATGGTGCTAAGGGGTCAAACACAACCGCGTTACGCCACTGCAATGCCAAAATCGGCGGTGCTGGCGATCTTCTTTATTGAGTAGCACTTCTGATATGGTTTAATAAAAAAAGTTCATAATTATTAATTAATGGTTTTGTAGGTCCATAATAGAAAACATACAAACTTTTTGATCATAAAAGAACTGCTTGTACCCTCATTCATCGCACTGTACTTGCATGCGCGATCTGCGAAAGGCTGCAGGCAGATGCTGGATACGTCAAGTCGAAGACAGGGCGCTATGGCGCTCCCTAATGAGCGCCATAGCGCCCTGTCTTCATAGCGTGATAATAATGATGATGATGGCACGTGTCCCACGTTACAAATCTCACAGCCAGAAAAAGTGCGTGCTAAAGCAATTCTGAGGCCTACTTCCTGACGACGTTTCCGTTCAGCGGAAATGGAATAGCTCTCCCAACCCCTCGGGGATACAGCGTGAGTTTATAACTTACAAATGGTGTTACAAATGGTGTAGTGGCGGTTTTTTTCAGGTTGCTAATTTGAGAGGATATATACTAAAATATAAATATAATTTGTATATTAATGATGTATTGCAGGCGGTGACAAAGCAATTTTAATTTTTATAACAAATATATTTCTTTCCATCTCGATCCAAAATTATTTAAACTAGACCTACGACTACAATCTCGACTCACACCCAGGATTATAAAGGCCCGAATACACGAAAAGCAATAAAAGGTCTGCTGTCATATTTGGTATTTAATGGTTAATAAGTACTAGTGAAACGTAGGTATTTCAAGTAATGGAATACCCCCTCGGGAATAAAAGGAAAAAAATTGTTTATTTTTTATAAATATATATTGTGCTGGCTCCTGACCTACTAGCTTATTGTTTATTTACAACCTTAATGACAATTGGCTTTATTGTGACGTACAATGCTTCTTCCGAGAGCGGTGGCCTACCTGTCTTGTATGTAGAGCATCAGTGAACGCGTAACAAATCTACACCAATATTATGAAAAGAAAGATTCTTTATTTTATTTTTTATTTTATTTTATTTTATTATTTTCGGAACACCTACAGCAAATTAAGAAATACAACTAACACCTAAGAAAATATATCAACGAAGCCATTTACAGGTGTTCGCAGATAGGAGCTAATGTGAGCTATAATTTGATTATATAACGATAACAGCTAGTGTCAAATAAATACTAGGTATTCCGATTTCAATTATAAGTACACAATAGAGCCCCTGAGGCCTTATTGTCTGGAAAGATGTACGCCAAAAACAAAGTACATCAACTTGAAGCCGATTGCGAACAAAAATTACTGTAAAATTTCATATTATAAGTTAGATGAATATTTAAATGACAATGATGTTTGGTGTAAATTTTCTCCAGCTCAGCAAAGCACTAAAACCATGTAACTTGTACTTTGTATAAGATTTATTGTTTAAAAGAATAATGTATATAATAATAATAATATACATACCGAAACGGTGGAGTCGCAATGACTTTCAATAAGAAGACTTAAGCTCCTACATTGAATAAAAACTTTTGACTCTAGAGCATAAGCCCCAGCTTTTTAGTGTATTCCGGCCCTTATTTAGACACTCGTCTGTATAAAGGGACATGCATAACTCAATAACAGTTCAAACTCCGGTCGCCTCTGCCTATTAAAGTGGCTGCCACGTCGCGTCGGGGCGGACCGCAGGAAGCGGGTCCATTAGCGTTGATTTGTGAACTGCAAGCACCATAGACCTATGACACGGTAGAATGGGAGAAATTGTCTAAAGGTAGACTTTCGTGGATCACGGTCCGTGACGAAGAAGAAGTTTAATGCAAAAAAATCAACCTAAATTATAATGTGCCTACCTACGAGTATACGTGATTTCTATACAACGCGTAAAAGAAAAAGCGCAATTCCTCATACACCCCAATTAGTTTATTAATAAAAAAAATATGATTCAATCGCACTTCAGTTATGTCTAACCAATTTTCTTAAATATCCATTATTAACAGCACGATTTCCATAGAAATCACTAAATTCAGCTACGATAATTCATTTTTTTGAAAAATTTAACACATAAAAAATAGCTGAAATCGAGTGAGTAGTTGATACTAAACAAACTAATTTCAGGAATTGCGCTTATTCTGTTACATATTGTATTTACATGCAGTCCTTTATGTTACACTCTATCAGAATAACTCCTTGACAGTCAAAGAAAGAGTGAGAGAGAGTTGAATGAAATTTCACAATACCTTTTTAAGACAGATGCGACTTGATGATCCAGCTAGGATTGTCTCTTCTTAGGAAAACTCGCACGGGCACGAAACTTTGAATATGTTGAAATGCAATTATAAAGTCGTGCGACTAAAAAATCGTAGTACGTCACATGCGTTCAAATTCAAATTCAAAATTCAAAAATTCAAAAATCGTTTATTTTCTATTGGTATTAAAATATACACTTAGAAACGTCAATATTTTATAATAACAAGGCACTCTAAACTCGTCCATGAAGATTGGCTAAATGCAAACAGCAGCCCATCTCCACCGACGAGCTGCTGGTTCCGAATGCAGTACCCCGAGAAGAGCCAGCAAGAAACTCTCATCGTTGAAGACAAATATGATGATAGATCGTTTAATTGCATTAATATTCAATAATTCTTTCATTTTCTTTATTTTCAGTGAACAATTACTCTAAAATACTATTTTAATTCAGATATGTAACCAAAATAACAAACACTGTTGATAAGAAGATTGTCTGGATTATGCTACTTTCTCAAGAAAATCCGTAATACTCTAATGTGTATGTATTCTCATGAACATTCCAGTATTATAATATCATTTTATTTTAGGTATGACTGTTACCAGAACTATTAAACAAGTTCATATATTGTCACGCTCGTTGCCGCAACTTTTGACATTTCAATACATAGTTTAACGCGTGACTCTATGACACCGTATATTGAGCGACTTTCATAAATTTTATACGCGTACTAGCGACCCGCCCCGGCTTCGCACGGGTGCAATGCTGAATTTTCTTTGCTATAAACCATCCCTGGACCCACTCGAACCCACACAAAAAGTTTCATCAAAATCGGTCCGGCCGTTCTCGAGTTAAATCGTCAGGAAGGAAAACCCGACTTATTTTTATATAGTAGATTGGTCTGAATTGCAAAATATCTGATTCATCTAATAAGACTTATTAGTATTAACGTTAGCAGAATATTCATTTTTTTAGCGTTTCAATAGAGTGTAAGCCTTTTTACCAAATTGATGGAGTTTGTATTTCTTCACCTGCTTAGAGTACTCGCGGGTCTTCACCCAAATAAGAACAAGCCAACAAACACTCGTGCACATTAATAATATAATATTATATCATACTTAATATGATTATTCTACTGACACAAGTTTGTATTTCTTCAAATACAAAGTTGTGTCAGTAGAATATTTTCTAGAATTTTTAGAAACAAGTTTGTATTTCTTCAAATACAAACTTGTGTCAGTAGAATAATCATATTAAGTATGATATAATATTATTGTTGGTTTCTTCTTATTTAAAAAAGCAACGGATCGAAGCGAGTTTTTGCATAGAGATAATTGGAAAACCAAGAAATAGACTTTTTATTCGGGAACTCGGTCCACATCCCGGGAAAACTAGTAAATTACATTTTCCATCTGAATTTGGAAAACAATAAGCAGGTATCTACACTAATATAAATGTGAGACTAATTATCAGTCTATTTGTCACATTTTCACTTTGCTTACTAAAGCAGCTGTATAGCGGCAACTTGTTAGCTTACCCCTTGAGAAATGAGCTAAAGCTACTTTTCATTCCAGAACGTGAACGAAGTCGTTGTCAAAACCTAGTGTAAATAGATGTGAAGTAAAATCGGTAGCTGAGCTCCAAGTTTCAGAGACACATTTCCAATAAGTATTAACAAAGTTGCTTTGAAAAGTAATCCCGTCCGAATCTTTTACAAATTAGTTATCTTTGTTCGATCTTCCTTCATAGATACTGTAGAAATGTGGACTTTCATCAAGTATATAATTAAATTAATATCCATTTCATTAGTGTTATCAAGATTAATTTACGCATTCATTGGGTAGATTGTGTATAATCCAAGGTTGGTGTTGAATTAGTTTAATTAGAATTACGTTAATTATAGTTATGGTAATTCATAAGTTTGCGGAGGTGAGAATATTCTCGATGTGCCAAATTTAACATAGAACGCTCATTGGCACTTTGTGCGGTTAAATTTGATATTTATTTGTTTATTGAACTGCAGTTGTAAATACCTAACACATTAGTTAGTAAAAAAATTGCCAATCTGCAAACTTTTGTTGATTGCATTCAGTGTTCACAACTTACATGATCAATGATGATGACAACACACCCACACACAACCCATGATGTCATACCATAGAATTTATTTCACGTCATGTGTAACAGAGTCCTGCTCCGGCGATGTACCATTTGTCAAATTAAGGAGTCACAAAAATACACTAGTGTAGAATCGGCACCAGGAATGGAATGACTCTTGTCTCTTTTTGTCCGACAGTCTTTTTATGGCTAAAGATTGTCGCACACATCGCAATTTGGAAACCGATCACCACCGCCTCAACTCGAGCTGTTTAGTATTAAGTGTATGAAATTCCTTATTAAAACGCATACGCGGCATAGCTTCGCCTCGGTACTAGCTCGAGCAAGATAGTCAAGGCGGTGACGAGCGAGCGATACGTGTTTTAAAACCTTAAAGCGGTCCGATGTTGGGTACGATTCTGCTTTACAGCGACTAAACTTATTTTAGTTTACTTAGTCCTGTCTTTGTCTTACCTCAAACAAAGAAAATTAATAGAAAATAACTACCGAATTTAGAAAGAAAAGGAATATAAAATAACCTACCGAATTTAGTCCAGGCAGAAGCTGTATTTTAGTCGTGACTTCTTTACTTATGAACTAAACTTAGTTGACAGGATTAACTTTAATTGGATAGGACTAAATATCTCTCGTCTCTTTTGTTTCCTAGCAGAAAGAAAATGACAGGAGTAAACTAAAATAAGTTTAGTCGCTGTAAACCAGAATCGAACCCATTATATAATCAAATTGATCAACTTACTTTATGGGAAAAGATAAAAGCTGCTACACATTTTTCATTTTTATAATTTTAACTCTTTTTTTTTCTCAGAAAAACCGAAGATTTGGACGATGAGTTCAACACCATTCCACTGAGCGTCAACGGCAACGTGCACAGTGCAGGAAACGCCGTGTAGTCACATAATGTTATCGTGAGGAGGTTACATACATGGTGACGTATCTACTAGCATAGAAACTTCACGACTTCAGTGTGTCAATGACGCTGGCCGTTTATAGGGACTATGAACTTTATCTAGAACTTTCTTCGTTGCGAAAGGTTTGACCATCTTATGACTGCTGCTTTTGGTTAAGGTGCTCCCACACTATAATGAGAAAATTTAAATGTTTTAGAACACCAGTTCATTCAATAGCTAAAAAGTAAGCTTTAGAAATAGCCATTACCTATATACCATCATAAAAGGAATTTTGTTTGTATAAACTATTTATAGCAGTTGAAACTATGATCCAGTTTACATTTTCCAACTGCTGTGGACACTAGATGCAGGAACACCTTTACAGATAGTTACAATAAATTATTATCTTACCTACAATATGATTCGTAGGTAACGTTTCATACCAAATTAAAGTTACGTATGAATGTGTGAGAAACTTATGAGAAAGTATTTATGTTTTTAAAAAAAATGAAATTAGTGCACTTTGCATTTAACTTTACTGTAGCAGTTTTGCTTCTCGCAGATATTGTCTTAGATAAGAAAAGCAAGTTGTAGTGTTCCAGTTGCCAGTATGTAATCGCCTTGTTTCATTTCTAAATAATGTTGGCTACGATTGACTGACAACGTGTCGAATAATTACTCGTATTATATAGTTATGTATAGGGGGCGTAACAACTCGTATGATCAAATAGACTTGATCTCTTAGAAAAATACTCAACATCTACTCTCGCGTTATTTATTTATCGATTATACTATACTACGTTGATTGGATATAAATATATTTGAGTAAAATTTTGAGGGATTACGCCGTTTTGAGAAGAGGTTGGAGAACGCAAGAAAATTGCCGCGTTATCGGTCTGTCGGCAGCCTTAGTGTTAATAAGTTACCCTATTTATTTCTTAATTAGACACCTCGAGTACGTGAATCATAGTCCAGTAAATTCTCTTTGACCTCTGTAGGTGACCCTTTAGGTTTTAAGTAAGGACTGATATTAATATGGAATACTCTATTAAAAGTCGCCTATATTTAATTTTTCATCGCACATCTGTCACTGCCTACGTTCATCACGTCTTAGTACGTCAATTAAGCTTATATTGTTATGGCTTAATAGTTATACGACTCAGGAGATTATGTGATTTCATTTCGTCTCGAAATTGTTGATGTTTTTGTATGTATTCGGCGAAGTCTGTATAGAGTTCTGTAATGAATAAAAGCACTTTATCTTTATAATTGTGTTTCATTCTATACTTAGGGATTTGTTAACGATATTCAGATTTAGGTTTTGAAACGAAACGTAAATATAAAACAAGATCGAAGTATATACTTCGATATATAAATATATAATATATATTATATAAATTCGATATTAAAATAGATGTAAAAAGTTTTTACTGAAATCCAAGCCCTTTATTTTTTATTTGAGCCCAAATATACCCGCTTGCTGTATCCAATATAAATTAAAATACAGTGATATTCGTTGGCATGGAAATAAAATGAAAATTAGATTTGCATGCAGCAGTGCATTTGAAAGTCGGAATATCGGACATTTCTAGCAGCGACTTGAAATTATAATTTATTTTTGTTTTGCTAGTGTTATCGGAAGTTTTCGTTTATTTAATTTGCAAATTTTTCCAATACACAGGACGTGTTGCGAATGCTTAGTGATTTTAGTTTAATGCCAGTTTTTCTACCAAGAAAATACGGAAAAATATAAATTCTAGCATAATATGTATATAGTAAGAATAGAATTTCCACAAATTACTACCGGTAGATCTAAATGTAATTTTCTTCCAGGCGATTCGATCAACGTCTCCTTATGCAAGACTTCGCAATAGTTCTCAATTTTATTTTGCTATTTTGTTTTAGTCCTATTTTTCGAATCGATACCTTCCATTTTATTTATTTCTACCAGAATTCTTTATAAGGAAACTAGCGACCCGCCCCGACTGCGCACGGGTGCAATACTGATACTAAAACCTTGCTCTTGAATCATTCTATGTATTAAAAAACCGCATCAAAGTCCGTTGCGTAGTTTTAAAGATCTAAGCATACATAGGGACAGAAAGCGATTTTGTTTTATACTATGCAGTGTCTTTATTTCTCCGTAAAGCATGCAATGAACACAACACCAAGAAAACGATTGAAACTGCAATAGGATGTGAAAGATACCAGGAAATCGCTGAGATAGCATTAAAAGGGAAGTTTATTTTTAAAATCGAGAGCGCCGTGGATATAAAAGGTTTTCCTATACATTACTGGTTTTATCGCATGGCGGCTCAGGGGATTTACAACGTAATACCTCAACAAACTGTTCTAAGTGCGTACTTTAGGGATTTTAAATTACTTTTTTTGTGTTGGTTCCCCTTGTGTTCATTTCACATAGATAACGGTACAGAGGGCCTTGCCAGAATTATTAATCAAATTAATAATACAATAAAAATCTTTCTTCATATTAATGTTAACATATTGTAGTTGTATCACTGTTTTATAGGAGACAATATATTTGTAGAACATTCTGACGTAGAACTAGTTAAAAACTGTGTTTTAACATAAAATAGCTCATCTTGGGACCGGGAGAACAGACCTACCTATAGAAAATAATAATAAATTGTGGGACACAATACACACACGGTTATTTAGTCCCAATCTAGGCAGGACCTGGTACTATGGGTACTAAACAACTGATAAACATACTTAAATAAACATTAAGCGACCAGACACGAAGCCAACAGACATGTTCACGCACACAAATGTTGGCCCCGAGCGAGGATCGAACACGCGACCTCCGACTCAGAAGGTAGGGTCACTGCAACTAAGCCAACAGGCCCGTCGAAATATTATTCTCTTACCAAATAGTTACTTTTGGTATCTATTAATTTTACAGAGGCTAGTATGGGTAAGTATATGTTGGCACGCTTGTGTATCGATGAATATGTGTGTTTGAATAACATTACAACTTTGTGAGATCGAAATAATCACTCTATTTGTCATGCCGTCGGCTTTATAGCGCGGCCAAGTGAAATTGACGCAACACTCTTTAAAAAGAATAGTCACTGACACGTAGTTTCTAATAGTTAGTATTACAATTAAGTGATCGCCAACTAAGTCAATGAACCCATCGTTTGACACTTGGTTAGGGGGGCACAGGTCGCGTTTATAAGATTTTGTTAAACTAAATTGTAAAGTCGAAGGGATATAACCCGTGTGATGATATATCTAGCAGAGGATCATCTTATCAACCTGTAACACTGCTGAGTTAAGGCTCTTAGGTATCTCAAACAACTATTACCTTTACCGACCCCTCGGGGACGAGCGTTTTCATTATTTAGTAAAAAATGTGTTCAAAGTATCATATTTTTTATTTTTAACATACAGTATCTAACACATGGTTTTATACATTCTGGACGGCGGTAAGAATGAAATAAAATTGCTCCGGAATATTCTTATCAAAGAAATATTGTGGAAAGGTCGCCGTCGCCCGTTTGTTAACTACCTAATCTCAACCCAGCTCCCATGCATATTTCCAAGGTTCCTGTACTTAGGAATATCAAAGTGTGTAACTAAATTTCAGGGTCTAAGCAAATTACTCACTTGTTAAGCACTTACACGAACTTAGGCATGGAGATTTTCGAAGGTAAGGCTGCTAATAAACGTTTACCTATATATTACGGTATCCTAGACTATTTTGATTAGTCCATTATTTAAGTAGAAAGCAGTCAGTATTCTGTGTCTGGCTATTATTTTGCAGTTAATAACTGCGGGATAAAGTAGCTTGTAAGGTTTCGTTTAAGTAAGCCGTTTCGCATAGTGACGCATGTGAGTCCTTTCAAGCCATTTCAGTAATATTTCATTCCGAAACAAAGTTTTATATTAAAGCTGGAACAACTCTTTATTGTACAATACTCCAATAAAAATATGCAACAATTAACACAATGATAAAAAAAGTACAATGGGCGGTCTTATCGCTTTAAGCGATTTCTTCCAATGTTTAAGGATTGCTTTTAATCCTAAAGTTGAGGATGTTGTGTTTTTGAAATCTTAATTAAGTAACATAAGTCGGAATTTTTCGCCAATTATAGAGTTAAAGCATATCATCATCATCACTATCATCACTACATAGTATAAAACAAAGTCGCTTTCTCTGTCCTTATATCCCTATGTCCCTATGTCCCTTTGTATGCTTAAATCTTTAAAACTACGCAATGGATTTTGATGCGTTTTTTTTAATGGATAGAGTGATTCAAGATGAAGGTTTTAGTATAAGCATTGTACCCGTGCGAAGCCGTCCGGGTCGCTAGTATGTAATAACTACATAATATATGCTTTGACTCGGAATTTTGACTCAGAATCGAACCCTCGTACATGAGAAGCCGACTTACAATGGGGCTATTCACCTCCATCGATTTCGTGATTTCAATAGTATTATTAAGCCTGGCAGTTTATCAAAACGCTGTCAGTAAGTCTGGTCGAGGATTCAAGTGAGCCGAAGCATGGCAGTTACGTCAAGGAATCCGCCAAGAACTATCCAAAGAGGAACTGTGGCCAGTCTTCATAGAACTTTCTTACGTGACACCTCTTAGAAGGATATTTTCATCCGTAAATGTTATAATTAATTCTGAGGCATACACATGCCCATCGCCGTACCGGGTTTGTTACACAACAGACCCGGTACGACGATGGGCTCACCACCTATCGTTTCGGGGTCGAATATTCTCGTGAAAAGTAGGTATTTCCAGAAATGGAATACCTCTGCCCCCTCGAGGATAAAAGGCGTGATATTATTTATTTTTTGTTATAAATAAATTTGTATTTTCTTTGCAGTGATAGCCCGGACGGTTAAAGAGCCGGCCGAAAATCAGTGAGGCTCGGGTTCGAATCCTGGCATGTACATTGGTACAGTTTTTCAAAAACTTACGTACATATTTATCACTAGCTTGACGGTGAAGGAAAACATCGTGAGGAAACCCGCAGGTCTCAGAATTAATTCTGAGACATGTGTAAATAGACCCGGTCCGGCGATGGGCTCACCACCTATCACGTTTAGGGGTCCAATGTATCTCGTGAAATGTGGGTATATCCAGTAATGGAATACCTCTGCCTACCCCCTCGGGGATGAATTTTTTATTTTCTTTGTTATTATTACATTTTAAACACATGTCATGAACCGTTGCTGGACTTAATAGAAAATCTAGAATCGAAACTCAATTTAGTTCATAGACTTACTACAATTCTTAGTTGAAGAAACTTATTATAGTTAGTTCTATTCAGTTTATTCGAATCAAATTGAATTAGTCCTTTCAAAGATGTCTTTACATGGGCGAAAGTTAAAGCTTTCACCACTAATTGAAGTAATGCGTTAAATATTTGAAAAGTTTCTGTCACTACGAGTAGCTGTGGTTTAAAGAACTTTTGTTCAGTCTTTAGTTCTGATGGTCTATTCAATTTAACCGTTTTAGTGGATATCTGTTTTTTTTATTCATATTGAACATCCTTATAATAATTTTAATGTCAAATGCGTTTGTTGGTGTTGTTGTTGGTGGTAGTTGAATGAGTGAGTGTGATGTAGTACTTTTTATCCCCAAACGCAGACAAAAGATATCCGTATACCACTATAACAAGAATTCTAAGCTTATAAAGGTGCCCCACTTACATACAATACAATGTATTTGAGGCGTCGCGCTTGTGACAATAATTTTAGTTTAATAATAATTTGTATTTTACATCTGCCTTTTGGAGCAAATAAATATTATACAACGCGTCACAGAATAAGCGCAATTCCCCATAAACCCCAATTAGTATATTAATATACAAAAATGATGCATTCTTATTTTAGTTTTGTCTAACCAAATTTCTTAAATTAAAAGCAATAATAGTACAGTTTTCATAGGTAGCCCTCAGTTATGCTAATTCATTTTTCGGAAAAATTTATCACATTTTAAAAAATTGCTAAAATCGATTAAGTAGTCGATATTGAACAAACCAATTTCAGAATGTGCCTTGCGCCTATTCTGTTACATTGTATACAAATAAATCTGTTACAACAATTAAAAAAATAATAACAAAATCTAGTGAAACACATACATTACAGTTATTAACTACTATAGACACGCCCTCACTGGGGGTTTTCAGAAGTATTCCATCTCTTCACTCTGCCTGAAAGAAGAAACACAAACGTGAAATAAATACACTTTTACAATAAATTCAATTAATCTTGCCAAAGTACATAGTATTTTGAACGGTTCGATGTTAATTAAGAATAAGGTTTCAAAGTCAACTCTTGACTCAATCCACAAGAGGTACGCAAGTATACTCGTTTCCAATCTGTTGAGCCATTGACTAAGACGAATCGAAGTCATTCGTCTCCTCGAAGTTTCCCATTTCGGCTCTCGGAATCACTAATGTAACAATAACCTATCGTAGTTCATGTAATTTTAAGATGTTAAGAGGCGCTCCCTGAGATCACATTAAATAAGCAATGTTGGAAGCCGTCAGTTAGCGAATAAATAATAATAAATTGTGGGACACAATTCACTCACGGTTATTTAGTCCCAAACTAGGCAGGTCCTGTACTATTGGTACTAAGCAACTGATAAACATACTTAAATAAATATTAAACGACCAGACACGAAGCCAACAGACATGTTCATGCGCACAAATGTTGGCCGCGAGCGGGGATCGAACCCGCGACCTCCGACTCAAAAAGCAGGGTCACTACTAACTGAGCCAACAGGCCCGTCAATAGCTGAATGATATCACCAGCGCCTACGTATTCTGGAAGTAACGTTAAACCGGGACGGTTTTCATTGTGTTCACCGGCAATGAAATTCGTGATGCCATGGGTGGCATAACAAATTTTAAAGCTAAGTGACCACGCCTAACACCGTTTTTCAATACGTGTACGGAAATTCTGGCCCATACTTCCTCATGTGAGGAAAGACCTATCTCACCAGTGACGTGTTACGGTATGAAAATTATGAAGATTCATTCTTCATTGTTCATTCTAGCTGCCAAGCCGCCTAGACAAGCAGCTTTCTATTATCGTGTATTAGGCTGCAGAAAGTCTCTATTTTTTTATTGCATGGTGGTACGGAATTATTCATTTGCGAATCCAACTAGCTCTTGGCCTGTTGTCAATAGTGAGTATTTTACATAATTAGGATTCTGAAAAAACGGATTAAAGGAGTTTCGTTAGTATATTGTCATATTTCTACAATCATATTTTATTAGGCCAGTTATACAACGCGTAACAGAAAAAGCGCAATTCCTCATACACCCCAATTAGTATATTAATATATAAAAATATATGATACGATCGAACTTTAGTTTTGTCTAACCAATTTTCTTAAATAATATCGATCAATAATAGCACGATTTTCATAGAAAGCACTAAATTCAGCTACGCTAATACATTTTTCGGCAAAATTTAACACATTAAAAATAGCTGCAATCGATTAAGTAGTCGATACTGAACAAACTTATTTCAGGAATTGCGCTTATTCTGTTACATATTGTATATTAGTACCTAATGCCTATCGACATTTGTGTCGATACGATTCCCGTTCCCGTAGAGATTTCTAAAAATCCTCTCTTAGAAGACGCTACGGAACCTCCATGCAAAATTAGTAGTTTTAAGTGGGTCTTAGGCCGTTTCGACTGTGCGTTGATAGGTCAGTCAATAAATTTCCAAATTGGTTCAGACGTCTTCGCGTAAGGGGGGACCAAACATAGAGAAAATACATACTCCCGACGAATTGAAAACCTTCTCCTTCTCTTTTTGAAGTCGGTTAAAAATAACGCAATGAAGTTTTTGCAAAATATTTGTAGTAAGAACAAATTCGCGTATACCGTATGACTCATCAGAACTCTACCTTTCGCAACTCTCCCTAATCACAGATAGTGGGAAGTCATGTCTAGCTAAATGCGAGAGCCAAGTTAAACGGGACACGGGACCCCAGACGGGAAGCGAACCCGGGCCCTTGAGATGCAAATGCACAATTTGTTGGGTGAATACTCTGACTTTGGTTCAACGAAACATTTCGTGTCGGATGTCGCATTTGTACCTACCTTGTTCCGTTTCTCTGACATGGAAAATGGAAAATTGTTCTAGAATACTGAATTTTACTCCCTTATGTTGGCGGGGAAATAGCGGTAGCGAGAGCGATATACAAGGACGGTTTTTGTATTTTTGTGTAGGTATTTGTATTTTTGTATTTGTATCTTTGTTACGAATAAACTCTACAAGTACTCTACTAATTCTTTCACCATTGATAAGCTAGAATAGCCCTGAGTAACATAGGTTATATTTTACTCTCGTATTCTCGTAAACCCGAACCGCTAGTCTATACTAAAAATATTATTATAAAGAGGAAAGTTTTGTATTTTTGTATGTTTATTACGAATAAACTCCAAAACTACTGGATTAATTTTAAAAATTCTTTCACTTATGGAAAGCTACAAGATCCCTGACTAATATAGGCTATATTTTATTCTCGTATTCCTATGGGAACAGGAACTACGCGAGTGAAACCGCGCAGAACCGCTAGTATATAAGCCGAGGGTGGGTCGTTAGTTGAGAATACAGTAATAAACTCGTATTAACCTCCAAACAATAATAATAATAATCTTAATAATAATGTAATAATAATAATACTCTTAATTAAATGTGGTACCTACAAGAAGATGGTCAGTAAAATGATAGGTATTTCACACAATTTCACCATAATATGACATGCAAAATTCATAAATAAAACATGGTGGGTTGCGTGGCTTGCGTGCACGCACGAATTTTCATAGATACGAGTATATATACATTAAAGACACGCATAAAAGACCATTATATTGTTATTTGGTGTTATAACTATAAAGACATGCTATATGACAATAAAGTTATCGTATGTCTGGAAATTCAGCTACTGAACATGCAATAGTCAATACCCACGTATTATATTCGTATACTTAGCTATTTTTTTTACGTTTTCCATAAGGTAAAATTTAAATAGTTTCAGAGAAAAGTCTACTGGGCAGTACAGTGCTCTATTTAAAATTAGATCAAAAATGAACCTCCCCTTTTTTGGCAACATAAAAAAAAGGAGATTCAGTAACCTTTAAAAATATTATTTACACTAATATTATAAAGAGGAAGGATTTGTATTTTTGTATGTTTGTAACGAATAAACTTACTTGAAAAAATAGAAAGCTACAATATCCCTGAGTAACATGGGCTATATTTCATTCCCGTATTACCACGGGAACGGGAACTACGCTGGTGAAACTACGCCGAACAGCTATAGTGGATTAATTTAAATAATAACTAGATTAGTGACGTCATAAATGTGGTTAGAAGACCTTAGGTTGTATATCATGTAACGTTTTTGCACTTAAGCCAGTGAACTGATCTAAATGAATTTTGGTATAAAGATTTGTACCTTGGAGAAGTACATAGACTACTTCTCATCTCGGAGAAACACAAACTTAGTTCCTGTAGAACCCGATACTCTAAAGTTACTGCTAGTATTTTTTTGTACATAATCTTCTTATCACTACATAGTATAAAACAAAGTCGCTTTCTCTGCCCTTATATCCCTATGTCCCTTTGTATGCTTAAATCTTTAAAACTACGCAACAGATTTTAATGCGGTTTTTTTAATAGATAGAGTGATTCAAGAGGAAGATTTTAGTGTTAGCATTGCACCCGTGCAAAGCCGGGGCGGGGCGGGTCGCTAGTACTTATATAAAAATTAATCCCTCTTTTGGTCACGGCATCACGCGTGAACGGCTGGACCAATTTCAATAATTATTTTTTTGTTGCGTGTGTTATTGTTAGGAGTAGGTTCTTATGAATGAAAAAAATAAGAAAATTATGCCGAACATTAAAAAAATTAGGAAAACTTAGCGACCATATTACTTTAATGGCATTTGACATAACTGTTTACTCGACAACTTTTGTCGGGTCAGCTAGTTTGCGAATAAGGTTCTGAGTTTCTACTAGATTAGACTATTATTAAATACATAATCATAAGTGTAATTAGGGATCATTATAAGATACTTGAATGTATTCATATCTATTTACAAACTGTACCGGGTTGTATCTTGCTTGCTTAGATTTACGAGTGTCGAAGTTTGGTTATTAATCTATTGGGAGCAGATAATGTTACAGACCGCTGTATATCACATGTGTAAACTCAGATATCTGAGGGTCACGTTTGCTGCTACAACTTAATAGAGGAAAACTATCCCTTATTTAAAGAGTGCGATGGCATACTTTAAGATGGTCTTCATTTTCTCCATACATGATTCCGCTATTTTCTTTATGGATAACTCGCGGTTCTGCGCGGTTTCACTCGCGTAGTTTCCGTTCCCGTGGGATTACGGGAATAAAATATAGCCTGTGTTATTCAGGGATATTCTAGCTTTCCATTGGTGAAAGAATTTTTAAAATCGGTAAAGTAGTTTTTGAGTTTACTCGTAACAAACATACAAAAATACAAATCTTTCCTCTTTATAATATTAGTATAGATGCCTCTACAGCATTATTTTTATTTGACCTCAAAACCTGGACGCATATCGAGCAGTAGAGTTATCGTGACTGTGTCACAATTCAATTCAAACTTAGTCGTTTAGATTTGCATCTCCAGTTATTTACTGAGGCGTTTAGCAACAAATACTTTGCGCGGAACGTAGGTTTACTCTCATTTTCACCCAGTGATAAAAGAAAAGAGAATCTGAATCTTAAGAGTGTGACAATAAAGTACTAATTATTGTCATTTACATAGATTACAGAGCTAGAAAGCGTTTGGCAATAATTTATCTAAAAAACCTGAAAATTCTTCATTTTAATTTAATTTTCATATCTATCGGTCTTATACTAATAAAGCGGTAAATCGTGCGTTTAATTTTTTTGATCATATTATGGGGTAACGTTACCACTGAACCGGCTTTAACCAAAGAGATTAAAATATATGCCCTATTATATTTAAATCTCTTTGGCTTTAACAACTATTTCACTCTTAGAAGCTACATTATATCTACCTACTATATTTTATTATGAAAAAAAAAGAAAAACTGGATCTGTACGGGTCAGAATGTTGAACGAATCAATACGTCCAACTTCTGAGATGCACTAAAATTACAGTTAGATATCTACTGCTTATTGACAATTTGGCTACACAGGAGTTTTAACAAAGAGGTTGGAAAAAACACTATTTTTATGAGTAGAAACTTATATATTTTTATTTCAACCTTTTTTTAATCGACTTCAAAAAAGGAAGAGGTTCTCAATTCGTCACGTGTGTTTTTTGGTACGTTAGTCTATATTTTCCCCAAATAAGAACCGATTTCAATTTTTTGTTTGTTTGAACCAAAGAGATTAAAATAAAATAAGGCATAGAGGGGACAAAGCGAGGAAAATTTGAAGTCAAAAGTTATTCCAAGTGGAATAAGTCTAGTACAATTTTGACCGAATGACAGCTCGCGTTCATACTAACTGACATGACAAGGACATGACGCTTAGGCTTCAAGGTTTTGCATGAAAATATTCCCAATGCCCCTTCTATGCCCTAGTATATTTAAACCTCTTTGGTTTGAACTGGTATACCTCAAGGGTGGTCCTTTTTGTGAAAATCTGATGAAGAACTCAGGTGGAGAACGGAACTCCTCAACGGACATCAGAAAGTCACTCGCTATCAGCGTAATAGGTTTAGTAACCATAGGTAATGGATGTTGAATATGCAAATAATAGTCTTTTAGTGCTATTCGTCGAAGTCGGTTTGTATTTAAGTTTCAAATTTTGATTATACTTGGTTGCAAGTCGATTAATCACGTGACGTTTGTACAGTTGGCGTCAATCACATACATTTATGTATTCTATTCTATATCGTTCATTTCCCAGCAGCGATTTATATATACTCGTAGTACATATAACTCAATAGTTCTCAGATGGAAGCTGCTCCCGCTGCCATACATTTCCCTTGCCACTCGACTAACTATGATATTCAAGTTTATTCAGTCAACTGGAAGTAATGGGACAACCCCATACACCCTATTTTAGGGTAGGACCATAGCTGATTCATGTGAAGTGAACAGCCGGTTAGAGTTACGGTTTAATAATGCGTTTGCTGCGCTGATGAGGGCATTTGCTTCTGTTTGGCAAAACAATAATCGTCAGGATACGTGGTTATTGTGTACACACCGCGGTTAGTACGCAGTCAGTCCGAATGTGAACGTGGCGTTGCAATAAAACTTGTTTATTTATTTTCAAATGAGTTCGTTCACTTGTTATTATTTCTAGCTGGTGCTCGCGATAGCTGATGAGATTGGAACTTTAAAATTTAGAGAAAAAAAACGTGTGATTCACGTCTGGCGCTGCATGGGCGCCTTCCTACAAGTCGTTATTATAGAGAATACTCAAGATGTGCAGACTTCACATTGGTACTACCCAAAGGTACTACCACATTGTAAATTTATATAAATAGATCTCTGAACAAATTGGTTTGCACCCGCGGCTTTCCATCTGTTTTGATAATATTTTAACTGCCCCCCACAAAGGCTGTGCAGTCAACTTCTCTCCTGTCTATTTCCTCTTTCCTGAAAGGTTGACTTTTTTCCTCTTCCTTTTCCTTTACCTTAATTCCAGATTCACATATTACAAATTATATATAACAAAACAGTGTGACTACGGGTCAGAAGGGTAAATATTAAAACTAAATTTAGTTCGTAGTACCAGGTAGTACCTAGCCAAAGAGTTAGCCAGAGAGATGGGACTGTTTTCTTCCCATTTCGAAGCTGGCTACGAGATGGGACTGTTTTCTTCCCATTTTGAAGCCGGCTTTGAGATGGAACTATTTTTTTCCCATTTCGAAGCCAGCTACGAAATGATACTAAAACAATCCCAACTCGTAGCCGGCTTCGAAATGGGAAATGAACAGTCCCATCTCGAAGCTGGCTACCAAATCTAGCTACGAAGTGGGACGAAGGGTAAACAATGCATGCGTCTTAAAAAAGTAAGAAAAGAGAAAAGTAAATAATTAAAAATAAAATACCACATCGCTCTTCAGATTCCCGCTAAAATGCCGAAATTGAACGTTATTACGCAAAGTAAATCCAACCTACGGATTTCAAATTACAATGTGCAAACACGTGATCCAAAATGGGGAATGTGATATGGATAGGATGTTACATTTGAATAGACAGTAATTACGGGTTGTTAGCTTTTCCTTGCCGTGGGCTTTTTGTTAGGCTGTGCGTTAGTCAATATTGGCATGTTTTTGATCGAACGTGTAATTTATTTTTTACTTCTCATGCTCTAAAAGTACGCCAATATAGCCCTACGAAACGGGACTAAAGTGGTCTTAAAAATTCATTAAAAAGTAATTAGTTTTTTAATTTCCCTATTGAGATGTAGACAAACTCAAACAGTCAGTAAAAGTCTGTGGAGTGTGGACCATCTTCATTGCGAATATGTTGAGAGTTTTAGTTCCATGTTGTTTCGTCATAGAAGGTGGCGCCATGTGCTTTAAAAGAGATTTAAATCTCTTTGTTAATCTGTGACAGGTTTAGAAGAAAAAACTGCCCTTGAAAATTTAGGAATTTTTGTCGAGTGTAATTGTTCGGTTTTAGATAAATTTGTACTAAATTGTAAATTTTTCTTGCACTCAAAGTGTACTACACTGGTACTACACAGTTTGCACCTCAAGACTAAACGCCAAATTAATATACCCTCGGTTTCACTAACTCAAACCACCTCTGGTATATAATGGCTTCGTTTAGTCCCTCGATATAAAATATACTTAGAGGTACTTACTATTATTAGTTATAAGCAAAACAATTTTTTTTAGGTAAATCGAGTTTTATGGTTTTTTAATTGGTGCTCGAATCTCTTAATATATTTTAATAAGTACTTTTTTAGGGTTCCGTACCCAAAGGGTAAAACGGGACCCTATATTAGGTACTAAGACTCCGCTGTCCGTCTGTCTGTCTGTCCCTCTGTCACCAGACTTGTATCTCATGAAACGTGATAGCGTAACATACCTACTGGAAAACAGTGAAGTATATTGAAAAGAAAACTGGGAGTGTCAGTAAATTCAATAAAACAGCCAAGAGTTGGTAATCCGACCATTCTGTTTGATCGAGGGCATAGGACAAGATGTTGCTCTCGCAACTGGCTGTATGCTTAACTAGCTTTTCCCGTGACATCTTTCGCATTTTGGAGTAAAAGGTAACTTATGTCCTTCATCAAAAATCGAGCTATCACTCTGCCAAGTAACGTCATGATCGATTCACTGGTTTGACACAACAGAGTTGCTTCAGCATTTACTAAAAAATATATATTTCCACCTTACATAAAAGCAAAATAGGAAGATACGGTACATTCATAGAAAGCATCGTTGACATTTGGACTACATACAACTACACGCGCGCCTGTGAGTTGAATTTTTTGTTTTGGTGATATTGGTACACTTCATAAAAGCATAAGAAATCATTGTATAGAGGTTTAACCATTCAATTATGTGTTTCCTTCTCGTCGACTATCACGTACTGTCGATACGCCGGCCCGATTGAGACTGCAACAAATTAGGTTCGTTGGACCTAATTTAAGCGGCCCACGCGCGAGAAGCTAGTACCGTATCTTCCTTTTTGATTTTATCAAGGATTTCCACGCGGTGATTTTTTTAACTGGGGTTTCATAGTGGATAATGAGGATAGTGGGATACAAACACTCGAGGGAGTCTACAAAAGAAAGGAAAAGCATAAGAACACAAATTACGGAATCTAAATAAGTTACTAGGCGTTCAGATATCATGCGATTGCAATTGCAAAGTCTTTATGAATACATTCACTGCTTGAAATATTTTCACCTAATTTGCTAGGACACCTTAACCTCAACTTGAATTAATTTATAAAACTACATAAATAGCTACCGAAATAGGTCACATAGAATAGCAACTTCCATATTAATATTAAATAAACATTTGGATAGGCGAAACCGACGCTTCGTGGCTGTGAAACAATAAGAGTATCTAGTTTATTGCGAAGAAAAATTAAGTGGGTTGATCGTGAGTATTTTTAGCAACGATTCAAGAAAATTGTTTCAGTCGTTTGAGATCCTCATATTTTTTCATGTAATAAAAAACTGTCGCTTCCACAGGTTGGATGGATACTAAATCTGTTGCTTCTTTACTATTAGAGCTATTAGCTATTTTTAATAGAGGTTAAAAAAAAGTTTTTCACTTACAGATATTTCTTATGCTCGACATACTTTATCTTATATACCTATATTTTACCGGGATCGCAGGACTTAAGGTTCACAGCGTCTCATATTCCGTTCCCCCTCCAATTATAATCCCATCCCTTTCTTCCAGAATTTGAACAAAACTATCGACGGTGTGCCCCCAACACTAACGAGCTGAGATAATGGTGGAAGCGTGTACCGGACATAGGGGCGATTAATCAAAAAGTTATCGCCTGACGTGCTTTATTCCTCTGACGAACGCGATGAGCCCACACTGAAGCTAGTTCTACGCTTATTACAGGTTTTTTTCTTTCAAAATGTGCTCTATTATTCTGCGTTGCCTGTTCGTCATTTGCCATATTCCAGTGTGTCACCTATTTTCTACAAACTCGTAATTACGTATACTTTACTAGCGACCCGCCCCGACTTCGCACGGGTGCAATGCTTATACTAAAACCTTCCTCTTGAATAAAAAAAAAGCATCAAAATCCATTGCGTAGTTTTAAAGATTTAAGCATACATAGGGATAATATAGGGACAGAGAAAGCGACTTTGTTTTATAATATGTAATGGTAATATAATATTTTCTTAGTTTGAAACTAAGAAAAATATTTTGAAAAAATAATAATACCGATAATAATATTATAATTCTGTTTAAAGAAATAGTAAAAGGGGGCTGGGAGTGGGCGAGTCGTTTAGTTAAATTGATCAGTTCACTAACCACCATGGACGAGTTCAGAGTCCCTTGTTATTAGATTATTGACGGTTCGAAGTATATTTATTTTAGATAAATGAATCTTTAATTTGAATTTTGGATTTGGTTCCAAGAATCTAGTTCAAGCTTTTTTCCATCCAATTCAGATTTAAACTGTAAAGTTTTACAATTTAAAATAATTTTAGAATCTAATGCACTGATGAGTGTTTCGCAGTACCTATTGCTGTTAATTGGTATGAGTTAAAGCCCAAAATAGAACAACTGTATGTCTTTACTTCTATACTAATATTATAATGAGGAAATATGTGTGTTTTTGTATGTTTGTATCTTTGTTACGAATAAACTCAAAATCCACTGGACCAATTTTAAAAATTCTTTTACCAATGAAAAGCTAGAATATCAATGAGTAACATAGGCTATTTTATTCCCGTACAATACAATACAATACAATACAATAACTCTTTATTGTACACCATAAACAAAACAATATGGATACCAACATTCATCAACATCCCGTATTCCCACGGGAACGGGAACCGCTAGTTATTTATATTTTCGTTCGTAACTGAATATTAGGTAAGTACCTACCTACTTTACATACCACCAACTCTAAATTTGAAGTAAAAACAGCTTGTAGTCGACCTACTATCATCAGTCCACACAAAGCTTAGACCGTTCCTGAACAAAATAAATATTTTTCCAAACCTTTCCTTACATCCAACATTGGTTGACCTCTGCACTCTCTGCGAGCTCTGAGAAACATAATTGCAAACGGCCAACTTAAGGATTATGAGAGTTCAAGTTAGACTTGTCAAAAGTTAATTTGGGGGCGAAAGCGAAGTTATTCCAACAGAGGTTTTTGATGACCCTTATCTGGTGATGAGTTGTCAGAAGCCACTTGTTCAATTTTCGTATATAAACATGTGAAATACAGGATGTCCAGGAAACAAAATTAAATGTACAAAAACTGGAGATATGAATTTGTAAGATTATATTTTTACGAATTCCAAAATGTATTTTTCCTGAACTCCTTCAAAAGGTGGGTAATATTTTTCGAGGGAATGTTTTAATTTTATTGGCATGATCTAAAGAGCAAAATGGATTTTAACATAATATGAGGTTCAATTAGATTCGTCATAATTGTGGGAGTGGCATATGATATATTTAAATATAGCACTTGCGGAACAGAAAAGCGTTGTTTCTGTCTGCAAATTGCATAATAACATTCAAGTAAATTTTTTGTTACAGTATTTTTTATGAAGATAGAATCAAACACGAAATCAATTTAAGCACCTACATTCTACAAGCATAAGTACAATATAGTGATTCAACACAGCCTTTATAATATTTCCGTGAAAACTTAGGCTTCAATATTATACTTTGACTGCTACATGGAACCACAGGTAATTAGAATTCCCATGAGAATGAGAATGGGTCAATTCACCGGGAGCACGGGTTAAACGTGTTTTTTTCATATTTCCAGCCGCATCCTCGTGTCTCCGCACTTCATAACGTTGAGCACTGCCAATCGCTCCTCAGCGCAGCCACGTCAGCGATATTGTGAGAATCAAGATAATAGTGCAATAACAATGCTTTTATAACGTTCTAGCCACAGACTTTCAACATATATATGTGGTGTGGCACAGTTAATATTTTTATAATTATTATTGGCTGTTGCTAGGCATCCGGTAATCGGATGCATAAACATAATTATTCGTCCGATTATCGGATGAATAAAATTATTTAGTCATCCGGTAAACAGAATAAAGGGTTTTGACGTTATAGGACAAGTTCTTTTCATCTGTCCATTTCTTAGTATGCCCACTTCTTGTTATAACTATTTATGTTTCTGACAAATTCTTTGTTGTTTAACAAAAAAAATGTGTAGTTAGCAATGGTTATGATTGCTACTTTTTAATCAATTTAATT